>JAFJYJ010000052.1:0-2400000 GCA_019022615.1 Acacia melanoxylon
TCCGTTTACATCCTTGAGCATGACAACCTTGTTCCTCCTTCTTCCCATAGCAGTTTTAAGATGATAGTACTTGGTATTTCTATCACCTTTTGTTGCCTTTTGGAACCATTTCACCTCCTCTTCCTTAAGCACATTGTCCAACTCCTGATGCAGGTTGACCTCCAAATGACGTAAGTAGGCGGATCTCGGGTAGTTTGGCGATCTTTGAATACCTCCTAATCGGGCCATAATAATCCTCTTCTTTTTCTCAACAAACACGAAACATTCCTATTCCATATCTTCACATCCTCACGATTTCACTAGAGAATCACCCATATCACCCTCGTTCCTCCATACTAGTGATGAATTTATTAAAATCCTCATATAATAACCACATCTTATAAACTTAAAAGATCAAGGAAGGTTACTGTTGTCCATGAGAAGCGACAGAGAACGGCCGTGTGATCGAGAGAAACAGGTACGTGGGAGTACTTTAACAATACAAGCTCATATAGTATTAAGAAACTGGAAGTTCCCAAACGCCCGTCCGACCTTTTGAACAAACGTGCCCGACCTAGGGGTGGAAATAGCCAGGGGCTGTGACTGGCCTATTAAAAGCCTGGTCGGGCTTGAGCTGTCGGAGCTAAAGGTCGAGGCAGGCTATTTCAAGGCTTTGTTTTGTCTTAAGCCAGCCCTAGACCTTCCAATAAGCCCGTCGAATACCTATTAAGAGGAGGGTAAAATTGTAAATGTCTATTTTTGTTATTAAAATATCTACGCCTCGAGATCATATCATTTTTTCTTTCAAAATTAGCCAAGGCAATTTTTAAAAAAAAACCCAAGTCTTAGGCACATTTGGATTTCGCTATCTCGTAACCTAATTTCATGCTCGAGTCTCGGTCTCACATTCTCACCGTCCTCCCAGTTACATGCATTTCGGTTCTCGGTTCGTCGAGTCATCCTCGTCGGTGAGCACAGGCACATCACCAACGCATCGATTGCCTCATTTCTTCGTTAGTGCGATGCGATTCTTTTACTTTCTTTCTTTCAAGGCACCCAGCAACGAGTGAATCATTCAAGCACCAAAAGAAAGCGAGGTCACCTCGTTTCTTTCACTCTCGACCTCTTCTCTCTATCTTTTATTGCTTATGCGGTAAATCTCTCTACTAATGCTATGATCATAAATTTGCTCATAAATTTAGCCTTATAAATTCGTAAATCTCTCCGTCTGTTTGTTTAAGCTTTTCTACTCTTGTTTTCTAGTTTTCTGCTATATTTACATTTATATTTCTATTCATGAGTCTTCTTCTGCGTATTTTGCGTAATTTTTCGTCATTCCGTTGTATTCCATTTTTGGTCTTTCGCATTGTCTCTCGGTGTGAGGCTTTATTAGCTTTGGTTTGTAGGTCTCTGTATTAGGTTGTTCTTTTCTCCAACTTTGTAAGTGTATCTCTTTCAATTAGTAATATATGCAGCATTTCTGAGCAAAAAAAAAAAAACCCCTCAGCTTTTATGATTCTTTGATATGATGCTTGCATTTAATTTATTCGCAAAAACAAGTCGACTTTATGTAATCATTCGAAGCACCATCCGAGGAGCCACTTAACGATGGTATTTTCTTTTCCAGACAACATTGCTTACAAATCAAACTAAAATCCTGTCGTGTGTGTGTGTGTATGTGTGTGTATTGGATTTCAACATTTCTTGAGACCTTGATATCTTCGTATTTATTTGTGGAGGATTGAAAATACATTCACCATGACTTTGTTTTATGGTTCAACCTTATATATGAGATTTTCAACTTATTCTTTGATGAAATTATTTATTGTTGTTCTTATGATCTGTTTGTTGTGCTCCAATGTCTTATTAGCATGTTAAACTTGTTAAAATGATTAATGTAAGTATGTTAACTAAAACTACATTACTTTTTATGTTGCGGTTCTAGTTCATGTCATCTACGTATTTGATGAAACAATGTCATCTAGTTCAGTTCTCCTCTCACTATTGAGGTTTCTCATGGCACTTTAATGATTCAAGTCGACAAACTAGTGATGCTATTGAGAAAAGTGGTAGTAATGATGATATTATTAAGAAGAGGTGAAATACCTTAGCTCTTTTGGGATGATTTTGATCAAATTGACTCTAATGATGGGCTCAAAGCTAGATGCAAGTCTTGCGAGAGGTTCGTTTCATACTCGGGAAGGGGAGCTAACCACATCTATGGGAATATCGAAAATTGCGATTCGAAAGCCGCCGTTCTTTGCAAAAACAAGCAATACTGAATTTCATTTCAACCTTCTAGCACTAATCCATTTTTGGCATTGGGTGCCGGATATCCTAATGAGAAGATGAGGGAAATAATTGCTACTACAATCGTGGTGCATGGCGTCCTTTTTAGCATTATTGAGGATGAAGTTTGGATGTGGGGTTTCCAGTATATCATAATTCTGAATTTCAGAAATTTTCTCGCAAGGCGACAAGAAGTGATTGTTTGGCCATATATGGGGCGGAGAAACAATTGAAGGCCTTATTACAAGAGTGAGCAAGATTAGTGTGACTATTGATATACAAATCAAGTCGTCACGTGATTGAATCATGGTTATTACACAGCATTTCGTCGATGCGGGGTGGAATCTTAAAAGAGGGTTTTGAGTTTTGTGAAAGTTCTTGTCCCTAGACAAGAAATTGATGAGCGATGCTATTTTCAAGTGTTTGAAGACATTTTAGGGAGTTGAAAACAAAGTATTTTTTGTGTCGATGGACATCCTTTATAATGATTCTTGTTTAAGGCTCTTGGGACACTTTATCACTTGGTAGTTCTTTACCTCTAGGTGGTGACTAATTTCACGTTAAATGTTGTGCGCATATATTAAACTTGTTTGTGCAAGATGGCCTTGGTAAAATTAAGGACATTATAAATAATGTCTTGAGTGTGAAATACATCAACTTCTGATGATTTAAGGCTACTGGCATTACGTGACATTGTTGAGCAGAAACGTTTGAAGGAAAGGAAGCTCGTTTCATGATTGTCGACAAGGTGCAATTCGTATAGGATGTTATCTTGCTTTCAAGTTCAAGGCTATCTTTCCTAATTATAAGGAAAGAGAACCACGTTACAACTATGCGTGAGAAGAGGATTGGAAGAAGGTTGAGAAGATTTGCAAACTTAGAAGTGTTCAATGTGGCAACAATATCATATAGGAGTAGCAGTATCTTACTGCAAATTTATACCTTGTTGAAGTTTGGAGAGTGAAACAAGAAATTGACAATGCCTTTGAAGATGATGATTTCTTCATGGTAGAAATGTCAATCTCAATGAAGAGAAGTTTGACAAATATTGGGGGGAACATAAGCTGTGGTAATGGCTGTTGCTAGTATTCTTGATCCAGGTGCAAATTTTATGCTGATTAATTATTGCTTTCCTTTGATTTACAACACGATTATGTTGCTTACGAGAATATAGATAAAGTGGTGAAAGCTTTATACTCGATATATGATGGCTATGTTGTCGTATATATGGGAGAGACAAATAATAAAGATCATAATGTTGGCAAGAACTCTTCAATGTACCTAGGTTATGGATTCCGGATTTGATCAAATCATGAACATTGTTCGTGAAAAGTAAGCAATTCCCCTTATGAAAGTCAATGAATCCAATTTCGAGGAAAACTGACAAGACCCCGATCTTCCTGGCAACACAAAGTCAATGAATCAAATCCCCGATTCAAAAAGCGACATAATGTTATTTACGTTTCGTTTTGACGAAGATAATCGTAGTGGGCTTAGGCCCAAGGCACCTGACCTTAATATTTCTGAGGAGTTTTTATTGCACCCTCCTTATATTCAGGTATATTATTTTATCCGTAAAAAAATAAGATAAAATTAGAAGCCAGAGACTACTAAGAAATTGATCTCGAGGCACCGGTTGAGATGCGGGACAGATCATCTCTGGCAGGCCGCTTCCATCTTCTGGCGTGCCTACCAGTCCATCCAGCCACAGTCCTCAGTAGCCAAACCCGTTTAAAACAGGTTGAAAGCCCCTATATCAACCGTTAACCTCGCATTAAGGCCAATTAGAATTATCATGAACAATTAATATTCTTGACCACATCTCTTCCCCAGATGGCCCCTTTGAAACCTCTCGCCCGCATGATAACCTCTTGAATTTCTGCTCACTTTGAGTTGCCACATTAACTTAACCGTATCCGCACATCTTTTTTGACACATTTTAGAGAATCGTTGCCCGAGGGTTTTTGCTTTCCAATAATCTTCTCTATTTTATCAGCTTTCTCAGTATCTCCTTTTTTTCTTAACTTACATGCTCTGTCTACCACTAGAATACCTTTTTGTTGTAACGCTCCCTTCTACTAACTCTTGCCCCGTTGCTCTGTAATACCGCGTTGTCGGCCTTTCTTTAGTCAAATCATCTTACGCTAGTACGCCCCAAAACATGACCCATAACCTCGTTCATGTGGTCCCTCATACTTCCTTCTTTTCCGTGGCCCGGCGGTTCTACGAACTACACTCGTGATCCAGTAATCCCAGCTTATTCTCCGTCCGAATACAGAGTCGCCCGTAGCCTTGCGCGCTGTCTGCTTTATTACCTCTGTTTAAACGCTTGCTGGGGCATAATTTTTGAATGTCCATAGCTCCGATAACGAAAATCAGAGAAGATGGAGTCCTTTGTATTCTTAGAAATAGTTCTCCTCGTCTAACGGAAACCTACCATTATTTTGCTTTCCAAGGTCAACGAAGACCGCGAATCCTCGCGTAATGCCACCATGACTGATATCCGCCTTAATAGTTTCCCCAATCCACATCTCGATGATAGTTAAGGCTTCCGTCATATGCTCCCGATGATATATTCGGCGCCGAACCCAGCTTTGTATTCTTCGCTCTTTGTTGGAATGAAGTTCAATTCCCACGGTCTCATAGTCAAGTAATGATCGTAGATCGTCCGTGGATACTTTATTAATGCATTAAAGTAGTCCTACATGGTTTATAAGCTTTCTTAAATTTGAAATCATGCTCAATGTTAATCGGGTTTAAGACCCTGAAGGCGAGTCTAACCAAAGGGCTTTATAACCTATGGTCTTGTCTAAGAGCTTGACAATTTCTACGCTTCTCCATTTCCTTCGCCACAGCCGTTTCTTGATTTTTCTGCTTGAGGAGAAGGTGGGAAAATTCCTATTTAAGTATTCCTCCCATTCACGTTGGTTGCTATCATCCGCTTCCCATCGCGGAACTATCAGCACTGCGAGACTTTCCTTTCGGTTTTCTCTACAAGCGACCTCCTCCTTTACTAAAACCACGCCATAGCTGAACCCAGCATCGGTCGGGCGTTCGGCCCGAGTTTGGACTCGTTACTTTTCTCCATTTTTAATCTTTTTAGAGCTTATTGAATTAAATCATCCTGCTCCAAGGAGAGAAAGCATAGTAGAGCTATTTCTTCTGAAACCGTCCCAACGTGATGTTCTTTATGCGCTTTTTTTTTTTTTGGTTGCCCGCCCCGGTTAGAAGTAACATGACAATAGGATCCGACTGTCGCGCATGTCTTTGTATAATTGGGAGAGTCTCCCAACAATTAGGTGTTTGCATTCTCAAAGCTCGAACGAGACCTTGCTTAAGCGACCAGCAAACCGGCTCTCACAGCCGGCCGTTGGTGTTGTTGTCCGCTTTGACCTGACACGTTTGTGGCCAAATTACATTGGGCTCCTTCTGGTTAAAGGATTTTTTTTTTTTCAGCACGTTCCGTATAAACCCGTAAAGAACATGCTTGGGCTCATGCTAGTAGCAAGCCTCCCATTTTTTCCAATTTCCTAAGAAGACTAAACGCTAAAACATAGCCTCGGCTTTGATTGTTAACCTAAAATGATGAAGACAAGGATAAAGAAATATTTACATTTTGTATTTGTAATTTAGAATTTACAAAATTTATGTTTATGTGTTTATTTTTAAATGTATTATCCAATTTAGACTTTAGAACATTTTAATTTGATCTCTCGTGTCATGCAAATTGAATTTTAGATATTTCTTGTTTGTCCTTTTAAGTTTAATTAAAATATATATTATGATAACATGAATTTTTTATATAAAAAAAAAATACTATCAAGCCTTTCATACCATGCTTTAGAAATTTGTCAAAATAAGTTCTAAACCCTGGCATGTATGGGCTAGGCTAGCTCATTTCGAAGCTTTAGTTTTGATTCTGATAAAGTTGTTCAGTGTTTACTTCATTTTGACCAGTTTTTCAATTCTATAAAAAGAGGATAATATATATTACCTAAATTTAAATTGTAATTTTTAGGTACATATTCTGAAAGTGTATGGTTTTTTTACTATCTAACACACACACCCTCCAATATCCACTTTGGAATTTTGATAATGTAACTTCCCTATTGAAAGATGCTAAGTAACGCCATCAAGCCATTAATAAGGCTTTTGTCTAAAAGTCCCTCAATTCATTCTATTGTTATTCTATACTCTCTCTTTTTAAAAAAAAAAAAAATTATTAGTTTAAAAATAGAGTTAAAAGCCCATAATCTCATTCAATAATTATATTTTTTTCTTATCACAGCTTTTTTATCACTATTGTTATTTTTAAAATAATAATATTATTATTATTTTGCTTTAATACATATCCGACGTTGGAAAATGTTGGCGATTTTGAGTGAGATTAATTATTTTAATTAATTAAAATAGCATAAATATTTAAAAAAAATGTTGGTAAAAAATAAAAGTGAGATCATTCGAAGAGTTGGTTGCTATGTTATTTTGCCAAGAAAAAGTGATTGGATAATGATTAAAACTATTAGATTCATTGAACCATTGCCTAACATTGGTTAAAATGAAACTCCATAAATGTGAGTACATGCACATAGATTCATACTATGAACATACATGTGAAATTGTGGTCAAACATGTTCTTAGAATGTAACTTATTTTTCCAAAAGACTCTTATTTATGAAGAGTAAGTGAATAAGTGGATAGCTAATGCGGAGAGACTAACCAATAACCAGACAGGAGTGAAAATGGAAAATGATAATAAAAATTTTACACAAACTATTAATGTCTCTTATGGATAGGAACAATGAATAAATCGTTCATAAAACGATTCGCTTATATATAGGAGAGAAACGAGGAGCATATAGAAGATCGACCAAGGAAGAGGGAAGAGAATACCAGAGGAAGCGGGTGGGGATGGCGTGGAAGATGTTTGAGTGCTTTATGTGGAAAGGAGGAAGAAGAAGCAGAGTGAGCTGCGAGGAGTTTGAAAGTGAAGCAGGGAAGAGGAGGCCACAAAAGCACAAAACAACAATCATCATCATCGAGATAATAATGACACACTTGTTTGGATTCTTTCCAATCCCATCTGGAAATCCATTTCTGTGTGCGTTTTGTTTTGTCTTTGGTTTTTTGAATCCTGCTCATCATGTGTAATATAATTATCAATAAAGATTATGTTTGGCCGTTAAATTGGTCCAACTAGTAGTGATTTGTTTCATACTCTCTATAAAGCCAACGTTTCATGCATGTGATGTGAGACTTACTCTCCGCGGATATGTTGATTAATTATTTGGGGGCATTCGCTAATTTACGTGCGCTTTTTGAGTTAGTTGTAGAAGTTCTTTTCGAGCGTAATTTATGACTTACGAGATAAATATTAGAGATCTTTTTATCTTAATTTACGTGAACGTATTTTTACGGCAAACAAACAGACACATACATATCCTACAATTAAAAATTTTTTTTTAGCATTAAAGGATTTTTTTCAGCACATTTCCGGTATAAGCTTGTATAGAACATGTTTGGGCTCAAGCAATCAGACTTGAAGCCTCCAATTTTTTTCAATTTCCTAAAAAGACTAAACGCTAAAAGTATAGCCTCCTCTTTTGTGCTTAACCCTAGAAAATGACAAACGAGGATAAAATATTTACCTTTTGTATTTGTAATTTAGAATTTACAAAATTTATGTTTTCATTTTATTTTTAAATGTATTATCCAATTTAGACTTTAGAACATTTTAATTTGATCTCTTGTGTCATGCAAATTATTTTTGATTAAAAAAATCGCATTATCATAATATATTTTAATTAAACCTATAAATACAAGCTTTAAATACTTTTCAATTCTATATAAAGAGGATAATATATGTTACCTAAATTGAAATTGAATTTTTAGGAACAAATTCTAAAAGTGTACGGTTTTCCCCCTAACTAACGGAGTCGGATCTGTCCAATCCCTTTGCCCCACGGATCTCCCGGCCGTCCAATCCGGATTTGGGCCTAGATGAAGTGGATTTTTTTAAAAAAAATATATATATATTTTTTAAAATATATATTTAAAAAAAAAAATGAATAGTTGGATCGAGATTTAGACGGTCAGGATGGTTATGAGAAAGATATAAGAAGAGGGGGAAAGGAGAAAGCCGGGACCTTTAACTAACACATACCCTCCACCATCCACTTTGAGATTTTGATCATGCAACCTCCCTACTGAAAGATTGCTAGGTGACGCCATCAAGCCATCAATAAGGCTTTTGTCTAAAAGTCCCTGCATTTCATTTTATTGTTATTTTAGACTTTTTATTTTGTTTTTAACTTTTATTATTTTAAAAGAAATCAAAAGCCCATAATCTCATTCAATAATTATATTTTCCTTATATCATCTTTTCTTTTCACCCATTGTATTTTTTTAAAATAATAATAATAATCTTATTCCTCATTCTCTATCCTAAATGAAGATGGCTTTAATAAATGTATAGCAATATTTTACATTAATTAAAAAAATTATTTACATTTTTTATACAAAAAAAATAAAAAAAATCTTTACATAAATCTTAGAATGGAGGTCAATTCATTAAATACTTGCATAAATCTTGATGGCTGTTTTGGAATTGGGCACTTCAAAATTTTCACAATCTCAGGCCCATAAGCCCATCATGCCCCGGCCCAAAAAGTTCATAATATTACAACTACAATAATGTTATACAGCATCATAAAACTATATTCCTCTTATATACAAATTCATAGGAAATAAAATTAATATGTAATGTAATTACTTAGGAAAAAAGTAAAACATTTTAAAAGGAGTAACTCCAAAAACTATAATTCAGTTGTTTAGAATTAATTCAGACAAAATTCAAATGGTCACTCATCTTTAGTATACAAAAGTCTTGTAATGTTGGTTTTAAGTAAATTTATGCAGGAAAAACTTCTGCCAGCATCTACGCGTCATAAAAAGTTATTCTCCAAAAACTAATTGAAACAAATACTTAAGATGAGTATTCTATCCAGTATGAATTAAAAATAAACTTATATTTCATCATATGACGAGTACTGTGAGCTCAAGATTAAAAAACATTATGTGATGAATCAATAGCACTATGACCTAGCAGTATACAAATTCTCTTGCCAAATAGGAGGTTACGACTGTAATTTCACTTATAACTTTAATTAAGTTATGACATACTCCTTCATCCTAATTATAAGATCTTGTTGACTTTTTTGGAGATTAAGGAAGCTAATTAAATTAGCTTACAATATTTTTTTTTCCCTTCAAACTAAATAGTTTAACCAATAAACTAATATATAATCTGAAAACACAACATATGAAATGATTAAGTAACTTATTTAGCTTCCTTAATCTTTCCAAAAAAAATGGTCTTAACATAATTAGGATCGAAAAAGAAAAGATTGGGACCATCCTGTCTGACTATATAGGTTGTGTTTACCAAGTTATAGATTAGGTAGGAAAAATGAGACATGTTAGCAACAAATGACAAATATATATAATGCTGCTCCGAGAAAAGCATTGAAGCTTGAAAAATTCAAATCTTAAAAAAGTGAAGCTTTATGGGACTCAACATTAATTAAAAGAATTCAATTGAAGTAGGTAAACCTGGCAAGAATCCAATTATAGTTAGAGCCAGCAATACAAATCAAGACCGATCAAACTACTCGTTAAAGCTCAAGAACCAAGTTTTAATTGAAGTTTTTTCTCGCAAGGTTAGAAATCGGATCAATCACAGATAGGTCAAAGTCTTGGGTTAAGGGTTAGTGGGTGTGAAGTTAGCAAGAACTGAACCACGATGAGGTATAAAAAATTAGAAAATAATTTCTTATCACACCAACCTAAATTTGCCATCATATATATTTAATCTTTTAGATCAGTGGCAAAATAATTATATCTCGATCTTTGTGACGTATTCAGATATTTTTAACAATTTTATTTCTGGCTTTACATTTAACATTCTAGCGAGCCAGCTTGAAAACGGAGAAACCCACAGTAAGCGGAAAACCAAAAAGCAAATCAAAATCGAGCTAAATATGACGTCGGGAAAAAAAAAATTGAGGAGAAATAATAAATGCAAAAAAATTGAAAGCCATTTTTTTAATAAAAAAAGTCGAGTGATGACCACGTCAAGGTTACGAGTTCAACGAATTACGGAGTTTCAGATTCAGATGATCTGTTTACCCTAAACCCGGACGGTTTAGCGGCGGTTTGATGCAGTTGGTTCACAAACCATGATTATATGAAGCTCGATTTGGTATAACAGTGGTAAAGTGACTTATTTGCGATCTGATTTTTGTAGAAATAAGATAAGATAAAAATCATATTGTAATTGTTGAAGGAGTCAATTGAGAGTTGATCATACTCATAATTTTCATATTTATCAATTTTTTCTTAATTTATCCCTATTAATACTCCCTCAACAATAATTAAGAAGAAAAAGAATTAGGGAATTAAAGAAAATGATTAGAATATTTTAAAATATATATATACATATTAACTAATTTAACTAAAATTCTTCATCTAATCAAATTAGATAAATATATCTTATATTAAAAGATAAAAAGAAGACACCTTATACTTTTAAGAGTTTGTGTGCGTGTGTTACTCTCACAATCTAAAATTTCTAGGTTGGTAAAACCAAATATTAAAAAGCCGAGAAGAAGAAACTCTCGTTTCCAATACATTTTTTTGGGTGCTTGGCCAAAGAAGAAATATTTTTTAGGGTTCACTCTAAAATTATCAGCAATAGACACTAATTTTAGTGGACAGGTTTATATGACCATTTTAGACATAAGATTTTGAGTTTTAAGCCATGTGAATTTTTTTTTTTTAAAAAAAACGCTTTTAAAAAAAGAGCTAATACAATATCAAATCTGGCAATGTTTAAATCTAATCAAATCATTTTTTTTTGCCTTTGGCCAAATCGGTGCATGTTTGAGAAACAACTAAACTATAGTTTCAGAAATCTTTTTTTTAAGTTGAGATACAATTATTCTTATATTTATCATATATCATTAAAAACACTTTTAAAAACTTTTAATGATATTTATTATAAGCATTACTTAAGATTATATTTGGTCATTTTTATAAAAGCCCTTGTTTATTTCCAAAGCACATTAATTATTATTTTTAGTATGCCCATAATTAATAGGGTAGTTGGTGAGAGTAATAATTAATCCTTTGATCACAATTATAAGACAAGTTGACTTTTTTTGAAGAGATTAAGGAAGCTAATAAATTACTTTAGAGTATTTTATTATATTATTTTCTTCAAATTATTTAGTTTACTAATAAAATAATATATAATCTAAGGATTAACAGCAGATGAAATGATTAAGTAACTTATTTGCTTCCTTAATCTCTAGAAAAAAAAAACAATTATGTCTTATAATTAGGCAGGGGTAGTATAATATTAGAATTTAGTACGATTAGTAGGGATAATATTGAAAGTTAAAGCTATATGATAATGGCTTTTTATTAGCTTTAAAAACTTTTTTTATTAGTTTGCGAAAATAATTAGTTGGTGTCTTATAGTAGTAATAAGGCGAGAAAATCTGCGCCTAACCAAATGAGTTAGTTGTGCGCGCGTGTGTACGGTGGTGCGCTTGCTAGTGTGAGGGACAAAGTCATAAAGATGATATCACCATTTGTGAATGCGTGCAATGTAAGTGGTGATTGCTACTGATTGGGTGTCACCTCCACAATATAATCAAAATGATTTCATTACCAGACTAATTAGGAAAAAGGGTCCCACTAATCCATATTAATTCTTTCATTAATTATAGCTTCCTTTTGTTTGTTTTTTTTTTTTTTTTTTAAATGAACAAAGCCCGCTTCCATAATCTCTCACCAACCACACCACTATTCAGAATGTAAGCAACCCATTATCCATCATGCTCCCATCTAAAATATAAACCACCATATTAAGTTTTAGAGTAAAATACTCTTATCACTATCATGTTTTACCTTAATTATCTGAGGCTTATACGCCTTCTATTTTAAAAATCCATGAGAAACTTTCCTTAAAATGAAAATGTATGTTACATAAGCATATAACATATGAGTAAAAATCTACGACCACCCTTATGTTTTTTTATTATACGGAGTCCCATATTTTAAAAGCATGGAAACAAGTCCAAATAATTAACTCCGATTAAGAATATTCTAAAAGATTCAAAAAATATAGTTTTTTTTTAATTAAAGTTTATATAAAAATAAAATTTATATATTATTTTACCCTTAATGTTGTACTTAATCCCTAGTTTTACTTTTTTATATTTTGACTAATATTGTTTTAAATAATTTAAGAGTTTTTATCTTTAGAAATAGTTATCTCGTTGATTATTTTAGCATTGGTTATTGTAAATATCACAAAATGTTGAATATTCAAATAAGTTTTTAAATAAACATGTGCTTGATTAAATGTGTTTATAAATATTTGTGAAAAAATTATTAAATTAGAAATTTAAATGACACATGAAATCTCAAACTTATTTAGTTTATTATATTTGATAAAAATATATGTGTTTAATTTATATTTTTAAGTCAAAACTAATTTATAAGATCAAAACTAATAATTTTTTAACAAATTAGAAAGTTAGAAAATCTATTAGAATACATTTTTGGTTGTATAGATTTGGTTTTATATACTTAAATAATTCTAATATCTTTTGAAGAGGGACATTTTGGTAATAAAAAAAAGATCAAAAAGTCGAAACACTTGATTTAGCGAGAACGATTTGGGTAGATGGCAATAGAATCTTAAAATATAAGGAGGTTTGTGTAACATACATTTTAATTTAAAGGGAGGTTTAATTTCTATGGGTTTTAAAAAATAAGGGAGAGTGTTGTGTAATTAAGGCAAAACAGGGGAGCATTCTTACATGCTCATCCCTCTAATTAAGAGAGATGAGACAATTTTTTTTTTTTTTTTTTAAAATTTTTTTTTTTATATATTATATTTATTTAGATTTAAATTATATCTGCTTTCTTGAATGTTTTTCAGATGAGGTATCTCAAATTAATTAATTTAGGATCTTGGTATTACGGGAGAAACATTTCGAATGGAGGATAAAGTTAATTAATTTGAGATATTGGGTGTAAAAAAATTCCAGAAAGCCATATATAATTTAAATCTAAATAAATATATTATATAAAAAATAAAATAAATAATAATAAAAAATGTGCTTATCCCTCTAATATAAGGGACAAGCACATAAGATGCACATAAGGATGTGCACCTAATGTGAACAGAAAGCAAGGAGATTGGTGGGAGTATTTCTTCCAAGTTTTAACAACCATAATATTAAAATTAAAAGAGCAGTTAAGCTTTTGATTAAATTTATCTTAAATACAATAAGTCACGTTGACTTTAATTATATTGATAAAACTAGCTAATAGTTGGAAGCAATAATTACTCTTCAAGTTGCTTATATATATATATTTTAGAAAGTGACTTATATTTTAAAATATGTTAAGCAGCCATTTTACGTTTAATAAAAATAATAATAATGTTAAGACTTGTTGACTGGCAAAAAAGGTTAATGAAGGCTTATTACCAATTCACAGGAGACAGAAGAAATTTAGATCAAAGTGGAAGTGTGGTGTAAAAGAATCTAAATTTATTGTTTGGCTATACTTCTTTTATTCTTAATATAAGATATATTTATTTAATTTGAAGAGATTAAGAAAAATTAATTAATTAATTATAACAGATATATGATACATTATATATCTAAAATATATGCATAATATTAGATTATATATTAATCTATAAGTAATTAAGTATGACAATTTAATTGAGAAAAATGATAAATATAAAATATCAAAAATAAAATATCAAATTTAGAATCAAAGTTTAACCCCAAATTTGATCCTATATACTGAATGAGCATGTTTTGAGAGTTGGTTTAATTTTTTTTTATAATGAATTCAAAAATTTCATATATGCACTAAAAAAATACCTTTGGAGTTATTTGTTTTATGTCAAGGAATTATAAAGACTGAATTGTTCTAAATCAAAATTTAGAGATTAAATTGATAGTTGAGGAAAAAGTTTGGATATATATATTTCAAATTTTTCTTCGAAACATGTGGAGCAATTTTAGTTAATTACAGACAATAAAAAATGGAAATAAATTTCAAAGTTCAAACATTATCACTTTAATTAGGCTGCATCTAAGACTTTTTTAGTGTACGTAGTTTAGGGAAAAATTGTCAAACTTTGACTGTTGTTTTATAATGTATATTTATATGACGCCTTTTTTAATATTTTAATTAGAAGCGACTTACTATGTATTTGGAATAGGAATGGTACTATAAAACACTTTTTCCAACTTAATCATTAACAAGCAATTGGTGTGAGGTTTAATGGCAGAGTTATAGTATATAAATTAAGGGTGTGTAATTAGATTAGTAGGGGTAAAAGTGACTTTTACAATCGACATTTGCAAATGTAAGATAGAGTAAAAATTAGATTATTATGTGATTTATGTTTAGATTGACTTTTGAAAAAATTGATTGGATAAAATGAAATTTGTTTTGATGATTAATGTAAAAAGTAAGTTTGAATGTAAAAATTTATAAATTTAATAAAAATAAATATGGTTAATGTATTATTGGAGAAAATTTGAAAAATACTTAATTACTTAAATTTTAGGAAAATAGGAGAAAAATGCGGCTTTAAAAATTTAATTGGTAAGAATGACCTCGATCGGAATCTTGTCATTCTTCATATATAAAAACTTATTAGGTTATTTATACCAATTAAATTTCTAATAGGGAGTTTTTTCCAATTCCTTTAAATTTTATTATTTATTTTTTCTTTGGATATTTTTTAAATATGGATAAAGTTGAAAAATAATCGTTATTAACTTTAAATAGACTTAAATAATTATGATCAAAATTTTCATCTACAAGTGGAATTATATAATAAGGATTAGAATATTATTTTAATAAAAGGAGGTGGGACTCAATATGTTTTCTTCATGAAATATTTAATTTCTTCTCTCTATATATCGAAAAGCCAAAAAACATAAAATTTTGGTTTATTACTTAAAAGCATCTTTTTCTTCAAAAACCAATTTTTTTTTTAAAAAAAAAAATTGATCCAAACATTACAAAAAATCAAAAAGTGGTTTTCCGCTGTTTAGGATGGGCGTTTGGCCTCCAAATGTGATCCAAAGCACACCCTATATAACACTAACATGAGACAAAGATTCATAGATGGGGAAAAATTCAAATGAGATATAAATAATTTGGCCCTAAATAAAAATGATCATTCCCGTCAGACTTGGCCCTAAATCATACTCGACATATACTATTTTATAGGAAAAATGATAGAAGAAATACCATTTAAATTACAAAAAATCTCAAATGTCTACTACATTAGTAAATGGGTAATCCGATAGGATTTTTGAAATTTGGTATTAACGATTTTGATATAGGAGTTTGTAACTTAGGTAAAAAAGATTGATAACTTGAATTCCTAAGTTACTAATTGTTATTTAAATTGTTATTGTCATATTTAAATTGTCAATACTCAAATTTCAAAATATCATATTTCTATCCAATCACCTATTTATCCTTTTGATAATTTAGTAGACATTTTGAGATTTTTTATAATTCAAATGCTTTTTTTTTTTTTTTTTTTTTTTTTTTGCATTTTTCCTATTTTATATTCATCCTTAATTTGGCCTACCAATGAACTCAATATTTTAGGTTAATCTCATATCTTTTTTATGAGATATAAATAATTAAATTAGGTAGATTAAATAGTTAATTATAAAGAAGACATATGTAAAAAAAAAATACAACTTATTCTATAAAAAATACCTTTATTCGTATAGAGAGAGAGAGAGAGAGAGAGAGAGAGAGAGAGAGAGAGTAAATGTGAAAATGATGATCAAATATTCATGTAACAAAACTAATCAATAATCAATGTGGGAAAAATGAGAATGATACTATAAATTTTAAACACACTATTTTATCTCTTATAATTAGCACCAAGTCATGTCTAAAAAAATTTTACTTTGACCAAAAAAAAAAAAAAAAATCTCTTGTATACAAAACCCAAGGTAATAATTACTTGGACCATAATAGTCATTCGTTGAACCTTGGTAGGTGATGTTTTAATCCCTACCTGACCTTCTTGATTCTGCAATTTTATGATCGAGACATGTAAAAAACAAAAGAATATTGTTGAAAGAATTTTATACCCATGTAATTCTATAGGTGTAAAAAAAAAAAAAAAATACTCTAAGGTCCTTAAAATAAAATGTATTTGAGAAGTTGATATTCATCTTAAATATAAGACATAATTTATATGTTAATAATTTTTTAATTTACTCCTATTGGTATTTCCTCAATAATAATCAATAAGAGGGGGAGTGACAAAATTTAAAAAGGAGAATGGTGTTTAGAAATTATATGAAATATTAATTAATTCAATTAATCTAATTTAATTAAATAAATAAATATGTTTTATATTAAAGATGGGAGGGAGTATATCTTTATTATTCAAATAAATGTTATAGTCAATGATATGGTGACAAATTGTTTGTGAAATTACTCGTCGAGTATTACAATAAAAATGTATTCAAGATCTATTTTTCAATAAATTTTTATAAAAATAAATAGTTTTAAAAATAATTTTTTCCCATTGAAATAATTATAAATTTTAATATTATTTTATTTAGAATTTTAGGATCTATTTTTCATTCTCAAGTTATTCATCCTTGAAGTTATCTTCCAAATTGACATATTTAGAAAGAAAACAAAAGGACAAAAAAATCCCTGGTCTTATTCTATTCGTCCGCTGACTCCATCGTAAATTACAGTGAAGTTTTAAGGTACAAGTTTTTAATCAGAAATAATCATAAAAAAGTCGATAAATTTTTTTATGATTAGTTGTGAATAAACCATGAATTCCTAAAAAAAGTTATCAAATGACATTTCGTACGTTATCAAATGACTTTTATTAGTTGTTAAAATATCTCTATAAAAATCTCGTTTGTGAAAATTCTTTAATGTTGTTGAATTTCATGTTGCCAAAATTTTCTAAAATTCTACCATATGAAAAACTTAAAGAATTTTTGACAACATTAGAAGCAATTTCACAACGAGATTTTCATAGAGGCATTTTAACAATATGAAAATCCATTTTTGATAACATTTAAAAAACTATTTTCGACAACAGATTTTTTTTTTGAGGGGAATTTAAGGCTTTATTCACAACTAATCACAAAAAAAGTCCTTAGAGGGGAATTTGGTATGAGACTTTTTTGTGATTATTTCCGTGATCTTGGACCTCACCGTGAATTTTCCTAATTTATTCGTAGTTTGATTGACTCTATTGTGGATCAGAGAAAATCATTCTTCCTCGTATTTTTAATATAATATAATATATATTTACTCGATTTGATTAGATTATAAGTAAGTTAAGTTAGTTAATATAACTAAAATACTTTAGTCATACAATTAATTCTTCATTGTCTCTCATCTTTAATTGTTTTTGAAGGAGTATCAATAATGATAATTTTTTTTTTTTTAAAAAAATATATTTAGAATCAATGTCAACTCTTCAAATATGTTTTTCATTAAGTACTAGAGGTATCTTTTTTTTTTTTTTCCTTTTTTCTTTTAATACTTGAGAAGTGGGACTCATACTAAGAAAATGGGGGAAAAGAAAGTTGCAATAAAAATAATAAATAACCAATGAGAATAAGAATATAATAATTAAATACTTTCCAACTTGTACAGTAAAATCTCTCACTCTCTCTTTTTGTCAGTAACATTTTTTTAAACCTTAACTCATGCATTCATTATAGGGATAGTACTTAGTCAATCGAAAGTTTTTTTGGGATCATTTTTGCTTCGATGATCTGCAAAAACATCGCATTTTAGCCAACCGTCATCAAAAGAGCTCAAAAGCGTTTGCCATGTCCGAAGAAACGCCACGCAAGCTTCCACATTTGACTCATGGGTTCTCATTTCCCACATTAAAAGGTGTTCATGCGGCCAGTAGATTCACTTAACAAGAAAAAGGGTTCAATCGAATAGAGGTGTTGAAATCCGGTGGCCAAAAATCCCAACCGATCTTTGAAACCAAAGGTAGTCATATAAAGAAGAGAAGACATGGGTGAGTTGACGGAAAGTTCTATGATTAGGAGCAAGCGGAGGGTAGGCGCGGTTAAGACGAGGAGGTCAAGAGTTGCAATACAATGGACAATGAAGATCTCTGTCATCCTATGGAATCTTGGCTCCTTTATGTATGTCATGGACTGAGAAAAACCCAAGGAGAAGATTCTTTGGCTATCGAAACTATCAACACATATGTTAGTGTTTATTTAATTGATGGAAGTTAATTAATTGTATATTATTAATGGTGATGACTGATGTAAAGTAATGTGTAGGGCATTGGTTATGGGTTCTTCTAATGACATGATAGTGAAATGGGTGAGAGGTCGACTAAGGTGATAAATGAGCTCTTTGGCGTGTGGATAGATTGTATGATGACAATCTAATGCAGAGGAGAGGAGTTGATAATAAAGTAAATGGAAATGTTGAAGCAAAAATTTTGGACATGTATTTGGTTATTGAGAAGCTTGGTGGCAGATTGAAGAAGGTTGATGGTAGATTGGGACTTGCAATTTGTGGTTTTGACTTGGGTGTTATTTGTTATTTACATTTTGTCTTAAATGGTTTTAAGGTCTATGGAAGGCCATTTGTAATGTGGGTGTAAGTCAATTACTTGTATCCAAATGTAAGTTGAAAAATGTCCATTTTATATGCCAAGTCAATTACTTTGTGTAAGGCCATTTCATATGCTATCAAGTAAGATCATTTTGTACGAACATTAATATGCATTGTAAAGTACAAAAAAAAAGGAAGTTGTATCCAAATCGATTTACTTTGTGTAAGGCCATTTTGTAAGTTGAAAAATAGTTGACATTGTGTATGTTGTCAAGTAAAGGAAAATATGAACAATTATGTTGTCAATAAGTTGCAAATTGGGTATATAAAGTGGTCAATATTACCAAAATTAATAAAGTGGCCAACGCAAAAACAAAGCGGATGACCGTTAACTAAATAAGCTACAAATTCATGTATTTCATGACCATTACAACCAAAATAATGTTTGGTAAGAAACCGGATGGCGGACTAAAGTGGCCAATACAACAACCAAAATAATGTCAAATGTTGGCAAGATCATTTCGTTACAATCAGATGACAATTACAACCAAAATGAATACATGGCATCCCTTTACAACCAAAAGCATGATACCCGTTGGCAACTATTGTAGACCCCTTGCTTGCACTCTCGTTGCCATAAATTTGCGTCCCGCGGCGAGATGTTGGCATTCCGGTGCTCCCGCCCCATGAGTCCGGGAGGTGTGATAGGGAGATTAGATGGGGTAGGTGGTGTTGAACCATATCTATGAATTTTCACACCGATAACCTTGGTCGTGGAGGACCTAGACATTCTCCATGTCATAATTGCCCTATTGTTTAGGATGGAGAATCTAGTCTCAATGTCTCCATGTTGTTGCATGGACTCAATGGTGTACCCTCATGAATGACACTGAATTCATTCCTCGGCTAAAAAAACAAAACAAACGAAAGTCGTTATACATAAAACATAATAAAAATGTTTTCAATAACAAATAACTGGTAAAAGTGAAATAAGATACATTATAGATAGTCCTCCCGGAATCCTCATCAAAATTTGAACTCCCATGCCAATCTCAATTCTACTCTTCTAAGCTCTTCCGGCCACGAGGTCTTGCCATGCGCTCGATTTGTTGAGAACTGAGTTTTGATGGTTGTGTGTCTCTAGTGCCTTGAGATTCACTGTACTTAACCTCTTTCGTTTTGAACTTGTTGGAGGTCACTACAATAAGGAAATAATTAAAGCCGAGATATCAAAATTTATAGCCCGAGTAACAAGTGGTTATGTCGTACTCATATTAACATGTGGCTCTATTATGTCCCTCTTGATGACATATACTACATTTTTAACTACTCCGTTTTTGGTCACCCTTTCGGCATGTGGTATAGGCAAATCAGAACTTTTTTGTAGCCCTTGTGGTGTCATTTGTGGTCCTTCACAATTTTCCTTATCCTTTCACTTTATTCTCTTCTTGGTAGGGCGGCCAAGCATTGTTGTCACTGGTGGGGGTTCCATTAGTTGGCCGATGATTTTCCCAACATGTCTTTCCTCTCACTGAGGTTGGAACTTATCTCTATAACATGCAATATATGCATCCATTGTGAGTAGAACCTAGTCATTTGAGTTACTTATGTTAGCATGATATAGGGCACAAATTGCATGTTGTGACAAGGGACATTAGTCAAGTCCCAAGCCTTACATAAGCACCACTTTGTAGTTATAAAGACATTATGCTTATCATCCCCTTTAGTTACTTCATAGCTATCATCACCATTGAAGTATACTCTACATCTCATTGACAACTTCTTGTTGTCCTCAAATAATGCTACACACTTAGGACTAAAGTTACCCTTCCACCTAGAAACATTTTTTTTTCGCTTTCAACCCACTTAGTCATAAGCTTGATTCTCATCCCATCAATCATCCTAATTATAGGCAAACACCTAAAGTTATCTATCCAAGCGTTTAAGCTTTCACTGAGATTGTTATCAACAATCCAGGACAGAGGTCTACAACAAAAATATGCCCTTACCTAAGATGTTATAGGATACCATACAACTACCTTGCATCCTCACTTAGTGCAATAAACGCTCTTAGGTTATTAACAAATTGTTCTTCAACCACAAGAGAAGGAATTTTTCTTCAACTCACCACCTTTCCACTTCTTGCTCTAATTAGCATATATATGCCTAGCACACAGTCGATGCTTTGCCAAAGGTAACACCTCAGATACATCAACAAGTAGACCCTGCAAATAAATAGCAATCATTAACAACATTCTTGCAATAGATAGTAATCATTGTATCAATAACAAATGAATTAAACCATCCCCTACCTTTTGCATATCAGACATAATAGTGATGTTATCTCCATCTTTTAAGTCTAAAGACCTCTTCAACCATTAAAAAAACCATTTTTAGTTTAAAGTGTTCTCTTTTTGTGTAATCCCAACAACAATGGGATATAGATTATCATTTGTATCAAGTCAAGTGGTCGTTAGCATGATGCCTCGTGTATTGCCTTTGAGGAATGTATCATCAACACCGAAAATTGGCACATCTTGCCTTCCAACCCGTTTGCAAAAGGAAAATGAACATACATTATTACGATGGCATTCTAAACCATGCCAACACTAAAAACTTGATTATAAAACCATGCAAACACCGAAAACTTGATCACAAAACCATGCCAACAATTACCATTGCAACATTGAAACACATATACTGCGAAGATCCTTTTGCCATTTTCAAGAGCTTCTTTACTTAGTTCAAGAGACAAATCTAACCTCAAATTGGATTTTTCAGCTCATTACAATAAGCTTCCAAGTGGTTGAACTCATCAACGTAACTTCCTTCCACCCCCTCCACAAGTAACATTTTCGTTGTTTTACACTTGTATATACTAACACTAACCATCAATTTCGCTTTTGCATCCTTCTTCATGTCTGCAACTTTGTAATTTGGCCTCTCTTGTACTATTTTTTTTAAAATACTGACTGCCACTTCATAGATGCCTTGGGATTCTTATACACCCGGGCTGCAACTATGTTCCAACAACAGGGTCTTCACTTTCAGACCTAGATGTGACCCATCTTTGGAGGCATAAAACACCAATGAGCACCCTTTTTGACATCTTACCAGAACTCTTAAAGGCTCACTTTTAACCAAGCGCAACTAACTCGCTTCTTTTTTGCATATGTCTCACCTAACATGAAACAAGGCAGACCTTCATCCCTTATCTAGATCCTTTTCATTGTCACTATCACTATCACCCTCGAATGAAGATTGTCTTCATCCTCACCTTCGCTTAGAATCCCCTACGTTGTCTCCATTATTGTGTCCCATTTCATCTAACGGTTTATCACCTTTGTTTCTATCTCCATCCTCTCCCTCTTCATTCAATATGTTCCCATCTACCACATCCTCGAAATCCAACGGCTCATTGGTCCCTTTGGAACACCCTTTAGACCACCATGGGACAGCTACACCACTTTAATGCCATTTAACCATTACCTTACATTAATTTTTCAAAATTAACATTATGTAAACAGACAAAGGATCAATTCGACATTGCACTATGAAACATAAAGAAATCAAAAGCTCCACACAAAATATACTGTACATGTAATTCAAAGATTCCATACCTGAAAATCGAGGACGAATCTCTGCTACCGACTTAGACAAAGCACATGCGCCCACTTTCTCAAGATTTCCGTTCTCTTGCTCCTAATTGCTCTACCTTAATTTTTTTCTTCTCGCGATTTCACTCTCTTGCACTAATTTTTGCTTGTTGCCAACTTAGACAAAGACATGTGCCCCACTTTCTCATAATTTCACCACTCTCTTTTAGAATCGCTCTACCCCAATTTCTCGACATCACAATTTCACTCTCTTCCCTTATTTCTCGTTGTCATAATTTCTCTATCTCTCCCAATCACTCTGCCCTAATTTCACTTCCCCGACTCTAAGTATACATGGATAGATGATGCGCCTAACGCATGTACCACCTCGGTGTCCACCATGTTTGTTTTGAAGCCATGTGTCATTTTAACGGTCGTTGTGGTCTTACTTTGATGGTTGGGCAAGAATGCTACATTTTACGTACTTTCAAGGAAAAAATGATCCCCAAAAACTTCCAAGCCGATTGGGGTGCTCTTAGGCTAAACTTAGTGACAAAATGGTACTTATCCCTTCATGATATCATTCACAAAAGTTTCAAACTCATAACTTCACATTAATATATATATATATATATATATCTTAATCTTAATGGACGGCGCTTATAGTGTTAATGGGCTAAAAGTACTCGACTAAACTATTTTCCCTTTTATTTTGGTTACATACTAAAACCCCTTTACATTTATCTAGGGAACTGGAGGAGACAAATTGAAAAACTAGGCTATAAAAAGGACAACATATATGTATATTATTGTGTGAAAAGATAGAAATAACCCGGTAAAAAAAAGACATATGACAACTACAAATAGTTGGTATTAAAAAATATGAGGGAATTAACAATTCTAATTTTCCTACATATTCATAAGTTCTAATCTTTTGAATGAACAAGTAAGAATATGGACTTGAACTTGTTAAAAATATGTGTTTAACGGGAACACGTACATAAAGGAATCAACAACTGTCATTTTATAGATTCACAAGTTTTGATAGATTAAAAAAAATTGAAAGCCCATGTCTCAATGAACAAGTTAATTTCATTTTTGTCCTAGAAGAGTGAGTGTATTGAAATTTTAGAATTGTTTGGGAATGTGAATGGAAATAATGTTATTATAGTGGTCTTTTAATGAAATTTCTCCAACTTTTTATGAGTTCTCTATACATATTGGATTATTCTAATAAAATATTTTTAAATTCATCCCCGAGTTGGGAAATCGGGCCAATCCTTTTAAACCCCGGCTTTCAAGGCCGGTTTTAAAAATGAGATGAGTTAAATGAAATTAGCCGCAGGTAGGGGTGGAAATAGGCCGGGGCCCGTGGTGGCACAGCTTGTTAAAAGCTTGGTCAAGCTCGGCCTGTCAGCTAAAAAGGCCAGGCCAAGGCCTAATTTTAGGCTTTGTTTATCTTAAATGGCCAAAGCCTAGGCCTCTCAATAGGCCCGTAAAGCCAAACTGTTAAGAGGAGGGTAAAATTGTAAAAAAAAAAAATTGATTAAAATATCTCTACCTCAAAATAAGTCAAGGGAATTAAAAAAAAAAGCCACATTTCACATTTGCTCCTCCATTTCCGCCTCTGTCGAGTGTAAGTGTGGAACCCTAATTTCACGATCCAGATCTGCCGCTAGCTATGCCCTCACTGATTTTCCTTGAAATGTCAGAGCTTTTACTTCATTCTTCACTTCCGATTGCTTTGTCGCTGGCTTAAATCTTCGACAGACGATGATCTCACTCATTTCCTCTTCGCAAGTTTTAGGTGCTCGCTTGAGCCCTAATCTTTTGGTCTCCATTTTCTTCGCAAGGTTAGAGCTTTGGGGTCATTCTTCGCCCGGTCGCCGTTCGCCACTAGGGAACAAACATTGTATAAAGCCTTTTATTTATTTCTCCTCTTTAAAGGCCATTTGGAATTTTGACTTCCTATTTCATAATTTTCGTAGATCTTTGATAATGTTGAATTAACTTGGGATTCTACCATACTCATTTGTTTTTTATAATGATTTATGAGCATATTGTTTGATTATTGTTGTTGGGTTTTTGTTTTGATAGTGTTGTTTACGACGGTATATTTCAATGCACGTAGTTTCACTTTATTGAATTGATAAACTTGATTCGAATAGGAAATTATGATCTTACCTCTTTGGAGCAAGTTGATTTGAGGAGGCATTGAGAATGGGTTCAGAGATCTATCATCACTTAAAGGTGATTGTTTGTTTTCTTTTTCTTTTTTTTTTGTCTGCACCATTTTTTCTTCTCTGTTGAAGTTTTGTTTTATCTCGATCTGAACTCCTTGATATGTTCTAATGCTAGAAAAATATTAAATTTGGAATAACATGGTTGCTTAGCACTTTGGTACATGCGAGAGATTTAGAATGGAAGCCCTAAACTTATT
The DNA here is from genome assembly GCA_019022615.1 of Acacia melanoxylon. Classification (NCBI taxonomy): domain Eukaryota; kingdom Viridiplantae; phylum Streptophyta; class Magnoliopsida; order Fabales; family Fabaceae; genus Acacia; species Acacia melanoxylon. The sequence continues at coordinate 25,003 of JAFJYJ010000052.1, forward strand.
ATTCAAAATTTTCCTTGTGTTCTTTTAATTTTATGGGTGCAACATTCTTGCTGCAACTTAATATGGATTCTAAATAACTTATCTTTTCTGCAAAGCATGTCTATTCAAAACTTGTTCTTGGTCTGTAAAAGACATTTGGCAAGTGTTTTTGTTCTCCTTCTTGTTTCAACTCATTTTGCTGTTTGCTCATCTATTTTTGGGATCTTTTATAACTATGTTGCTTCATAGTTTCACAATTTCAGAAATATCATTGTCCACTGTTGGCCTTTTTTTTTTTTTACAGCATTGTCTTTTGTTGCTGTTTATAATTCCAATGTTTTTTTATGCTGGTTTTTAACAGGTTCTGCAATTAAATATGTCTTATCTTAGCCAAATATTTTTATATTTCACTAATTGTGAATTAAAGAATCATAACAGTAAACTTGACCACATGAAGATATCATGTTTATACTGATTCATTGATTTGTATTCATGATAATAAAAGGGTAGGGTGTTATCTGAAAAAATTGGTGCATATGGCTGTAATGTTGGAGAAGACGGTGGCTTTTGCTCCTAATGTCTCCTGGCAAGTGTTTTGTGTTTGAGTATTGAATTAGCAGACATCAATAGCTTTTGAATATCCATGTTCACAATTAAATTAAATGAGCAATATTCAGGGTAAGTCCCTTTTAGGTGTAAAGCTAAGCAAAATGAAAATGCATCGAGAAAATGTTGGTGTTTATGGTTTGTTCATTCTATCATTCTATCTCGATCCAAATTAGGTGGTTTTTGTGGGGAAAAAATCAAATAGGTCTTGGATTCTGAACCAGAGTTAACGATCCATTGGATTTTTCGACCTCTTAACGAGCCTTGTGCTAGGCTCGAGCCACTTCCTTGCATAATTGCATTTGGCCGACTTATTAAGGGTGGCCTGGTCTGGCACACTTTCCACCCCTGTGTAGGGGCCCCGGCCTTGCGGGGCATCGGAAAGCTTAAAAGGGCCGGCCGTTAGGCCCTACTAATATTTTTTTTAAATTTAATAAGGAGTTAGAAGAGATGTCCCATATTCGAATATTCATTGAAAAATGAAATTCATTTGCTCCTTATATTGGCAACCTTCTCATCACAAGTTATATGGTTAATCTTGTCATATAAATATTGTATAATAGTTTAAATCTAAAACCTAGGTATCTTCTTAGGTTTTATGTGAGTTATTTTGGACTATAGTTTGCTTTTTGATTACGAATTAGTGAATGTGTTAATTTGTTGGATGATTCGTGTTGTTTGGATATTAATGTTGACAACATTTATTTGATAAATTAGAACTTTAATTTTTATAATTTACTAATTATATTTCTTTGAAAAAACGGAGGAAAAATAGTTAAAATTTGGAATAGTAACTTTCGGATCCTGTAGGGTCGGGCTTTGAAAAACAAACTTTTTCTTACTCCTGTAGGGCGCCTTGATTCTCGGCTCCCCCCCCAAAAAAAAAAATTTCACATTCATAAAGTGTTTGAGGAGAAATTATTTGATTTTTTGTGAAGCATTTTATATGCATAGAACTAATAAAGATAAATACAACTACACTAGATTTTTTATTGGGTTCATATCGTAGTTTATTCTAAACCTATCATTGTCCTTTTTGTTGGAGGGATTCACTCCACCCCCAAACACTCTTCCCCTTATAAAGAGGAGTGGGATGATGGCCACTTGAGCAAATTCATATCAAAGTTGAAAACAAATAGGAATTATTACATACAATTTTTTATACGCATTATTACATACAATTTACATAAAGGTGTATTTACTCTGTTGCTAATTTCAAATCAAAATGTTTTATAAGTCTAAAGGAGTTTTATTAAAGTCTTTAAAAAAGGAGCCTTACGAGGAAGTAATGTGAAAAGAAGAAACAATATGAAGAGAAGCAGTGCGAAACGAAAAAGTGTGAAGTTGGGATAAATCTTAATAAAAAATTTAAAAGTCAAAATATAAATATATGAAATATAAAATAGATATGTGATACATATAATATAAATATATGATGTTTATGTTTTCGGTTATCGTAGAAACTGTTTTTTTAATATGATTTACAGTGTAAAAGATAAATATTTGAGATGAGTTTTATCTCAATTTGCGTAAACGTGTTTTTAAATGCTAACTCAAGTATACTTATATATATCAAGCATGTAGGCACGTCAAATATAACAGGTTTATATTTGGTTCATACTTCACAATATTTATATTATGATCAAATGTAAATATATTTTTATATATACACAAAAATATAGGATCTTATTTTTTTTTTCGGCAGTAAAATGTAGGATCTTATTAATTAGATTACAAGAATTAAAAAATATAATTAATCTAGGAAGTTACATTTAATATTGCTAAGTGTGAACCAAATGATCATAAACTAGTAAATAATTAAATCACATAGTAATGAATTTGTTGTACAATCAACATCAAATATATATATTTTGTGGCTCAACAATCAACATCAAATATAAAAGGTATAACAAGTCTTATTATTTTGTGCATATTTAGTTTTATATTAAAAACTTCATAACATACCAAAAACCATAGGGTCTAGTTGTATAAGAATACTTTAAGAAGTATTGAGTGTTGTTGAACTCCAATTCCTGACTTCTTTAGAAAATTTAGTGTAGTAGTCTATATGATATATTTTTGAAAATTCTTTGGATGCAACTAACCCTTAATTTTATCCAAACGAGGCATATTGACATTCCTTAAATAATAATTAAGTATGAGAGAGAAAGAGATGATTAAAAAAAGATGATTATAGTCGGTGCGAGCCATGATTTCATATTTGGTCATAATTAATGGGGGATTCGGGCGGCGCCCGAAAGTTTTTAAGGAAGTTTTAAATGTATTAAAAACAAAAGAATATAGACAAGAAAAGAAAAGAAAACTTCAATTGAACATAAAAATAATAATAATCAAGAGTAATTAGCGATATCAAATGCGAGAATGAGCTATCTTTCTAGAAGATACGCATATCTCGGCTGAAGGAAAATTAGGAAATATTTATGTGTATGTGAGGCTGCTAGTTTGCCAAACCAGTTTTCGTTCTCAAAAACCAATTTCCTAGCCATTTACAAAACCCAATTTTAGGTTAATATTCCATTTTTTGAAAAGTACTTTTGAGTTCTTTCAAAAAGATTACTAAAACTGAAGTTTTACAAAAGTCAGTGGGCCTTCAAAACTAGTAGCCACATATATACCATGATATTTTACTAATTTATTTTTATTAGGTTTTCTTTAATTCTTTCCTATTTTATTAAAAATCTTAAGCATGTATATTTATGATTTGTGTGAATGTATGTCCACATTTAAGATAACTGATTTTTTTCCCCCAATTAAGGGTTATTTTATGGTATGTTTGCACAAAAAAAAAAAAAAAAAAGCAATGTGGCTCACTGATTATAGTGTTTTAAACAAAGTCATATTAACTACTTTTTAATCTAATCAAATAATTAGTTAATTAGGTTTTACATTAAAGATAAGAGGAATATATATATATTTTTTGAATAGGTGTGGTCATTTTTATAAATTGCACATTAGATATATCTAAAATTTTAATGTTTTTTTTTTTTTTACTTATAACTTCTTTTTTTTTTTTTATTCTCTCTCACGCAGCCTCCCCTAAGAGCAGATTTGGGAAAGGGAAAAAAAAATCTTTCCTATTTATTACCTTTAACTAATATTAATAGACTTTAACTTACCTAATTCAATTACTCATATTTTTTCTTTAAGCATGAGTCACGAGGAAGTACTTTTGTCCGTTCTAATATACGATATATTTAAAAAATTGATCTTAATTAAATATAAGATATATAATTCTTTTTTTATATTTATCATTTTTTTTAATTTCTTATATTGATCTTTTCTCAAAATAATAAAAAAAAGGAGATGATAAATAAAAAAAATTAAAAAAAATGATTATTTTAATTAAATTAAATTAGGTAAATATGTGAAATATAAAAGGTGTATCAATTCGTTCATGGAAGATTATCTCCGCATTCCACTCTTCACTTTCCAGTCTCCAGTCAATATTCATATCCACCTCTCTTCTTCCTTTTTAATATTTTTTTTAATCTTTTTTATGCCTAACCTCTCTCTAATGCCAGCTTCAGTTACATGTCAGGATTCTCCTCAATATGAGAAAACGTGTATAACTAGCTAGCCTCCTTCCTTTCTGCTACCTCCCCTCTGCTCACCTACTTGTTCCTTTTCACCACAATCTCATCGCTTTACCTCCCATAACCTCCATTCTTCATTTGGGTCCTTAATACACACACACACACACACACATACCTTCGTCTTCCTCCTTCTTCTCCGCAATGTCACTCTCGGTTTAACTGAAACTCGCCTTCTATCTCTTCACCTATCACAAGCACGTTGATGGGTGTGGACTTCTTCTGAATTTCTCCGACACTCTGTTGTTGTTTTGCGAGTATACAATTTGAGTTTTCTTATGGCTCTCAAGTGTGAGTATATAGGCGGGTGTTCGAAAACTCCTCAATTACGGGTTGTGAATTTTCATCCCGGAAATTCTGGGCTAAATATGAGTCTGAGATATGATCTTGAGAAATGCCGGAAATGGGAGTGTTCTTGTTTGGGCGTTTTAGCTCAGAAAGCTGCGACTCCTATTGAAGACGACAAGAAGCCAACAGTGACCGGGGCTGAGTCTTCTGGGTCCATTACTGGAGTTCAGGCGAATGAATCCAAGGGTTTTCTAAACCTTCTCCCAAGTGAGTTATATCCATGTCACATTTCTCAGAAAGAAATTTCGCATTTCATGTTTTAACAGAATTTGGAGAATGCTTTTCCTGATCATTGCTGGTTCTCTCCATGCACAACTTCGATTCTGTGACCATTAGTTATATCAGTGTTGCATTTCTCAGAATCAAAGTTCTCTGAGTGGCATTTGAAGAATAATTTTGATCCATGCTTTATCTGTTCTGTTTCCACAGAATTTTGTAGTGAAAACACCAAAACTCCTTAAGATGTTATAGCGCGCCTTTTTTACTTTTGATCAGATTCATATGGGTCTATAAAATGCCCAAGATTTTTTTCCCTCAGGCTCATGCTCTTACAAGAAAACATACGAGGGGAGAAAATGGCTCATATTTTTGTCAATTATTGAGTATTAGAGAGCTGGTTGTATTTGTTAACGCTCTTAATGTTATTCTTATTTCTTAGTTGATATTTTGAGGGTAACTAATGGCGTGATAGTGGAACAAAGTCCTGCTCACAAAGGAGACATAACGAGTCATATTCTGAATTTTGCATTACTTATTTCTCAGCATTACCTGATTTTTTTCGCCTACCCGCTTCCTTCCATAATCCTGAAAATTAGAACTACTAGAATAAAGAAAACTGATCATGATGCGATTAGTCCTGTTTGAAAAGGAAATATAAAGAGAAAAGAAACCATGCGATGTGTTTATACAGATAGCATAGTCTACTTGTGCATAGAATATAAATTATTCTTCATGTTTAATCTAGTGTTTTGCATATGGAGTCATTTTGGTGAATTAAGTCAACAGGTGAACTCAGGGTGTATGATCTAAATTCTTGACACAGTCTGATGGCCTGGAGGAAGCATGGTTCTCAGTGCTGGTATGCACTCCATGCTCCTAAACCTTAGATATCTTAGATACCAACATAGAAACATGTGGTTAGTTAAATGATCCTTGTTCCCATGGATCTCATAAATGGTTACGAAGCTAAATATAATATAAACGCCGTGTAATGTATGACTCACGAATTTTACTCTAAATGTAATGGAAGAAGCATGGTTTTCAGTGCTGGTATGCACTCCAAGTATTGCATAATTATAATTGATCTCATAAAATAAAATTTAATTATGCTATTGATGATTTCAGTTGTGAGTTGAACTCTAATTGTCAAAAGTACAGTCTGAACCATGCAACTATGCATGCATATGCATGTGTGAGTGCGTAGACAAATGGAATATTCATATCATACCACAACCTACATCTTTCATGCTACTGATAAGCTCTTAAAACCTTTCGTCCTTTATTTCTTATGTAATTTTCTTAATTGCAGAGCCATTAACCGCAGATGACTTCTCATCTTCTCCTGGTGATGGGTCAAAGGTGCAGGTTGCTTATCAGGTATAATTATTCATTTCTTGTTAAAATACATTCATGGCATTAGGGCCATTCTTAACTAATCAGTTGCCTGATACAGGGCCAACCAGGAGCATACAGTGAGGAAGCTGCTTTAAAAGCTTTCCCTAATTGCGAACCTGTTCCATTTGATGATTTTGAAGCTGCATTTAGGGTTTCAATACTTGACTCCTTATAATTTCTCTTTGCATTAGTAAATTGCTGTACTGATGATGCAGTTGTATTCTTTAATGCAGGCAGTTGAATTGTGGATAGTTGATAAAGCCATTGTACCCATTGAAAATTCTGTTAATGGAAGCATCCACCGTAATTATGATTTACTTCTTCGCCATAGACTGCACATTGTTGGAGAGGTGCAGTTGCAAGTTGACCATTGCCTCTTAGGATTGCCTGGTGTGAGAAAGGAGGAGCTCAACTATGTCATAAGTCATCCTCAGGCCAGCCTCTGATTCTTAAATCATATACATTTCAATTCAATTTGCATCATAATATGATGCATTGTCTTTCCTGTTCTGATCACAATGAATAGTCCATATGAACCCACCTCTTGATCCCATCAACTTTGCCCAAGTTCCATAGATGAAATTATTTCTCAATTAGGTTTTTTAACTTTTCCGTTACATGATAATTAATTAAATGTAGGAATAGAATTACTGGTGCAAGTCAACTGATATCTTTGAATTGGATGCATTCTGGCTATTGCTGATATTATTTAATACTCTGATTTTACCATGTAGATGACCATACCAATTGGCAAGAAAAATATCTAGCTATAGTTATCTCAATTTTTAAGATAATAATTTTATATCCAGGCTCTTGCTCAATGTGAAGAGATGCTTGATGATTTAGGTGTTACTAGAGTTGGTTTTCCAGATACTGCTGGTTCTGCTCAGGTATATTAAGATTTTCTTTGGTTGAGTGAAAGCAAGGATTGGTTATATTGTAAAATGGTACTGTCTAACAATTTGGAAGTTGTGAACAGAAAGTGTCCGTAGAAGGTCGAAGAGATACTGGGGCTATTGCAAGCTCCAGAGCAGCACAATTATATGGCCTTAACATTCTTGGGGAAAGAATCCAGGCATGACTTTCATTTGTAGCTTGAAAAACGGAGTTTCAATAAATTGTGATCTTTTATGCTATTTCTTTTACAACATGCTTTCAATTTTTTTTCTAAATGAAAAGACATATATCATTGCAGGTAAGATGAACTAAGATCTGCAAATGTCTTGGGATGAGGCTGCATCCTGCCCCCAATGCTCATATTCAAACTATTGGTTTTCTGCCTAAGCATTGGATAGGAAGATATTTAGCTGTTATTTTCTAAATTTTGATGACAATCTTTTAAATTGAGATTTGGTCATCACTATTGAATCTGGGAATAAGTTCTGTAGTAAGTTAAGTATGTAGTTTTGATGCAACTGCGTATACTGTATCTGATGCTTCCTTATAAGACTGGAAAATGAGCCCTATATCTCGCTTGTGTCGATCAATCATGCTTTTACTTTTCTTAATAATTTTTAGACTTGTCTTTGTATGAAATTCATATGCTTGCGCTTTATCATACTATTTAAGTCCATTATCAAGATACAGAGCTGAGACATTCATTAGATGTCTTTTTTCTATAGAAACAATGTTTATCATTTATAATTCACTGAGGAATGTGTTGAACTTCTACAACTTACAACATCCCGCTCTTTCTATCCTTTTATGAGCATTTACTAAAAAACATGTTAGTAGTTGCTAGTAGGTCAGACTAGAGTTGTGCTTATTCTTGGCTGTCTTGTCAGGATAACGATGAGAATATCACTCGTTTCTTGATTCTTGCAAGGGAGCCAATAATTCCGGGAACCGACAGGCTCTTTAAGGTATAGCAATCATAGCTCTTCGTTTCTATATATATATATATATATATATATGAATGTTCTGACAAATTCATGACATTTCTCCCAGACTAGCATTGTTTTCAGCCTTGAAGAAGGTCCTGGTTTACTTTTTAAAGCCCTGGCAGTGTTTTCTCTAAGGAACATTAGTTTGGCAAAGGTGAGGAATAATGAAGATCTTTATTACAATGCAGAATTTAACTATTTAAGGTACTCATTTATTATGGTTTATTTTTTTATGTGATTTCAGATAGAGAGTCGTCCACTGAAACAATGTCCAATAAGGGTTGTTGATGACTCTAATGAGGAAGTTTCAAGTGAGTATGGATTTTCCCCGTTTGTGAGATCTGCAGTCAAGTTTAGGCGCACATTGACTGTTAAGAATATTTGATCCAGTCAACATACATGAAGATGAGATGAAATAGGAGGGGATGTGAAATAATTTATAATATTTGAATGATCAAATAACTTTTAAGTTGTTTCAAACTTTCAAGTGCTAATTCATCAATTTCAACATCCCTTTATCATTCAAAGTTTATTTTTTCCACTTCCTTTCATGATACCACAGAAAAAACTGAGGGACAGGGCTTTGGTGTTATTTCATGAGCAGGATCAAATCATTCTGGTATTCTAAATGGAAGTTTGTTGTGAAATTATGATTATGACCTAAATGTCCTGGTGGCAGGTACTTTGACTACCTCTTCTACCTTGACTTTGAAGCTTCTATGGCAGAGCCTCGTGCACAGTATGCTTTAAGACATTTGCAGGTTAGCCCACCATATTTCATGGACTCAAGTTCAATATTTTTTGTTTCATGCGATGTCATTGCTGAATTTAATTCAGCATTCTTTTGATTACTCTCATCTACAATTCTCTTAGCCTGACGTTTTCTACTATCCATGGAATTGATTTTCTCTAACTTTTATATTCTGACTTTGGATGAGACTGTTTAGTTATTCAAGCCCGAAGCATCCATTGCGATTTTCAGATATATAAGACTATCTCATGTCCTAAATATAGAACCTAGTCTGTAGTGCAAATATTTAAACAAAAGGGTAATCCAGTGCACAAGGCTCCCACCAAGTGGGATCTTGGGAGGGATAGATGTTTGTAGCCTTACCCCCACAAGGGGAGAGGCTGTTTCTTGAACCCATTACCTTCAGGTCACATGGAAGTAACCTTACTGCTGTACCAAGGCTCACCATCTTGTTCAAATTGCTTTATACTTTAAATAATTTAAAGTGGAGAGAAAATCTATAAAATTGTTATGATCAAATGTTGTGGTGTTTCTTTGAAAAAGAAATAGTCGAATGTTGTGTATATTCATGTAAATGAGAAGAGTATTTATACAATAGGAGAGAGCCTTTGAATTGATAGCTCTTAATGACTATTTAATGAGGATTATCCTAATCCACGATTTATAGGGATTCTACTTGATTACAATATATTTCTGATTTCCTAACACTTCCTCAAGTTGGAGCATAGATGTTAATCAAGCCCAACTTGTTACAAAGATAGTTAACGAGTCCCATTTAAGGCCTTAGTCGGGAAGGTCGATCAATTGGTCACTAGACCGCACATACCCCGTAGAAATAAAGTTCTCCTTGATCTTATCGCGTACAAAGTGACAATCAATCTCAATGTGTTTCGTACGCTCATGAAACACAGAGTTGGAGGCTATGTGTAGAGCAGCTTTATTATCACACCACAACTTCGCAGGTAATGACGTGGCAAGACCAACCTCCTTCATTAACTGGTGAATCCACACAATTTCCGTATGGCGAGACATGGCTCTATACTCAAACACGCACTTGACTTAGAAACCACATTTTGCTTCTTACTCCTCCATGACACTAAATTTCCACCAACAAACACAATATCCTGTGGTGGATCTTCTGGTAGCCTTTGATCCCGCATGATCTGCATCACAAAAACATTCAATCTTATTGTGACCATGATTCGTATAGAGTACACCACGACCAGGTAAGCCCTTCAAGTAATGTAAGACATGTTCCAAAGCTTCCTATTGAGCAACGGTTGGTGCAGTCATGAATTGACTGAGCACACTCACTGGAAAGGTCACATCGGGGCGAGTTACTGTGAGATAGTTCAATTTCCAACTTTCTTTCTTACATCCTCAGGTAGCTCATCAAACGGTATGCGGTCATCCAAGTCCAGGAAGGGATTAGGAATCATGGGAAAGCTACTCGGTCTTTGCTCCGAGTTTCCGGTTTCTTTTAACGGATCAAGAACATATTTCCTCTGTGTCAAAAGGATGCCTTTCTTACTTCTCATAACCTCTATCCCAAGAAAGTACTTTAACGGACCCAAATCCTTTGTTTGAAAATGAGAATTGAGAAAGGCCTTAAGTGATGAGATTCGAGAAGCATTGCTACCCGTAATAACAATATCATCAACATATACCACTAACGGAATCATGCCAAAGTCGTATGCGATAAAACACTGAGAATGGTCACACTTACTCGAATCGAGACCAAACTTCTTAACCACGTAGTGAACTGTCAAACCAAGCACGAGGGCTCTGCTTTAAGCCATATAAAGACTTTTGAAGATGGCATACCTTCCCACCCTCCCCCTGAGCAACGAAACCAGGTGGTTGCTCCATGTATACTTCCTCAAGAAGATTACCATTCAAGAACGCGTTCTTAACATCCAATTGATGAAGATCCCAACCATAATTGGCTACCATAGAAATGAAAGGCGAACGAGAGGAAAGTTTTGCCACGGAAAGAAGGTTTACGAATAGTCGATACCATAGGTTTGAGCATAACCCTTGGCAACCGATCGAGCTTCCAAACGTTCCAAAGTGCCATCAGCTTTTGTTTTGATTGTGAATACCCACTTACATCCGATAGCCTTCTTGCCAAGAGGCAAATCAACGAGATTCAGTACTAGCCTTATCAAGGGCCACCATTTCTTCTTCCATCGCGGCCACGCCAACCGGGGTGGGTCAAGGCTTGTTGGAGAGTAGTGGGAATTGAGAGAGTCTGAGGATGCTATGAAGGAACATGATGGAGGAGACAAATGATTATAGGAAACAAAGGAAGAAATAGGATAGGTGCAAGTACGCTTACCTTTACGTAAGGCAATAGGCAAGTCATCAGAGGTGTCAGACATTGTGTCTGGTTCAGAGGTAGAAGCGGAAGGATCAGACGTTGAAGCAGTCATTGGTGGGTCATGAACTTGGGCGACAACATTACGCGCCCTAGGGCGTTTCCGATAAACATGATGGATAAGTGGTTTAGCAGGTGCCGTGTTAGATGCTTGCTTTGCGGGTGGGAAGCTAGGAACCGTATAGACCAAGAGGTCATCAAGGCGTCGGAAGTGTTATCGTAGAGACAATAGATGGGGGTACGGGAAAAAACGAAGTCGACTCATGGAATGTGACATCGGTAGACACAAGATAACGCCGAAGGGTGGGAGAATAGCACCGATACCCCGAACCCTAGAATACCCAAGGAAGACACACCTAAGAGACTTGGGATCAAGTTTGGTAATAGCGGGACGAACATCGCGAACAAAGCGAGACACAACCAAAGATTTTAGGTCGACGGGAAACAAGGGTTTGGAAGGAAACAAGGTAGTGTATGGAGTAGTACCATTGAGGACAAGAGGGACATACGATTAATAAGGAAGCACGCGATGAGACACGGCGTCGGCCAAAAAGGTTTAGGAACATTCATTTGAAACATGAGAGCCCGAGCGACTTCTAATAAGTGTCGGTTCTTACGTTCGGCAACACCGTTTTGAGCCGGTGTATGCGGACGGGAGGATCGATGAAGCATGCCATCTTTGGAGCATATAGGTTTGAAATTGGGCGAGAAAAGTATTCTTTAGCATTGTCACTCCGTAAGGTTTTGTGAACACCAACCGAGTACGGATTTCAGCAGAAATTGCAAAAATGAGAAAACAACTCGGACCGAGTTTTCATTAAATAGAGCCAAGTGGTACGAGAGAAATCATCAACAAAAGTGTCAAAGTACCTAAAACCAGGTTTGGACTCGACAGGACATGGACCCCAAACATCAGAATGGACTAAATCAAAGGGAGACGTAGCACGTTTATTAACTCGAGGTGCCAAATGAACTCGATGATGTTTAGCAACCGACATGACTCGCATTCTAAAGACGACAAATGATGGAATTGGGATACATTCTTTTCAACGAAGATAGAGACACATGACCTAACCGGCAATGAATGTCAAAAGGGACGAACCGCGAGCAAGCAAGCGAACGTGGTACTGATCCTCAAGGAAGTAATGGCCACCAGATTCATAGCCCCTACCAATAACTTGCTTCGTCGTGAGATCCTGTATCAGACAATGGTCAGGAAATAAAGTGATGAAACAGTTTGATTGTCGAGTGAGCTTGCTCGGGGACAAAAGATTAAATGTAAGGTCAGGGACATTAAGGACATGGGATAAGGAAAGCAGGGCGAAGTAGGTTCAACGGTGCGAGTCAATAACACGAGAATAAGAACCGTTAGCAATGGTTATATTGGAAGGATTGGCATAAGGTGCATACGAGGAGAATAAATGGTGGTTAACTGTCATATGATCAGTAGCACCAGAATCGATGATCCACTTCAAGGAAGAAGTAGCAAGACTAGAAGCAATATTACCTCAGTAGCAAAGAGATTGGATGTGGACGGAGCAAACTCATGATCAATCACTTTCTTGGAGATGGGCACAACCTCAGTTGTCACAAGTCTTGAAAACAACCATTAAAACCACAAATGATTACCAAACAAGAATGCAAGAGAAACGGTAGAGCCCAAACGAATGTGCTGGAAACTGAAGATTTGGATACCAAACAAAGAAAGAGACCCTAAAAACACCTACTAGAGGCAAACCGGTTAAGGAAAACCACCAAAAAGGAAGAGTCCAAGAATCACCTCCAACTCCCAAGGAGCGAAACACAACCAATGCGGCCCACACCACGACCACGGGTTGGCAACAGCAGAACAGAACACACAAAAGAACCACAACCAGAGGAAAAAAAAAACCAAAGCCGAAGAGCCACCAAGAAACAGAAACCAGCAGCCACACAAACTGCCAAACAGTGACAAGAGGCCACACAAACAGTGACACGAGGCCACACAAACAGTGACAAGAGGCCACAAGGACCACTCCACGCACCGCCAAACAACGAGATGACAAACACAAAGCCTTCAACAAAAAGAAGCACAAGAGCAAACGGTAACCACCAACCAACAAACAGCGAAACAGCAACCACCGTATGGCAAAACGAGACTGAAACATGAGAACAAAACACCACAAATACCCTGCGTGCGTCCTACAACGGAGAGACCACACCACGAAACAGCGGAAGATGCCGAGAGCAAGTCGACGCCGGAAAGTGGAAGAAAACCCGAGACGTCGCGGAAAGTGGGCCCACGCGCCGTGAAATACCAGCGGGCTATCGATGGGCGCGTGAGGGTCACGCTCCGGTCAGAAGCTGATCGGACCACCGCGGAAGTGCCGATCAGAGGGAGGAGATGCCGTAGGGGTGGCGCGTGTACAAGGAGCAACAACAAAACAGAACCCTAAATATTCACTCTCTCCCTCTCTTATTGTGACGCACGATATACCAGCGGAAACCTACGAAAAAAAAATCAGTAACCCAGCAATTCTAATCCTATGCTTTGATACCATGAAAAAGAAATAGTCTGAATGTTGTGTATATTCATGTAAATGAGGAGAGTATTTATACAATAGGAGAGAGCCTTTGAATTGATAGCTCTTAATGACTATTTAATGAGGATTATCCTAATCCCGATTTATAGGGATTCTACTTGATTACAATATATTTCCTGATTTCCTAACACTTTCCTATAAAGCTTTTCAGTAGAACAATTGATTGATATATTACAGGAATGTTTACGGATATAGATCTTCTGAAGTTACAAGGTTGTGAAATGCTTCTAAAGTAAGAGAGATATATAAAGAGAAAAGAGGGAGTTGGTGGAAGGAGAAGAAATGTCTCCAATACACTATTCTACCGCATGTGTCATCCTTTTTCTAACTTTCTGGGGCATCTTTAACTTCAGAGAACCTAAAATTAGAATGGTTATTAATCAATGCTTTTGCTGCTATATCTGAAATTGTTCCTAAGAAAGCAGCCTCACATATATAGACAACATTTGTTCCATAAAACTAAACTCTAATTTCCAAGTCAGTTGCATGTTACGTTCAAAAAATCCTGTGTTTCATATTTGATATTCAAGAACTCCCAGTCATGTCCTCATTATGGTTCTGCCAAAAGGCATCCTTCTGACATTACTTGAATAACAAGCAAAAATATCCGTATCTCATTTGGTGGCTTTAACCATTGTTAGTGAAATTCAATTGTTGACTTGCATTGTAACGCAGTAAAAAAGTTGTTTTCAATTTCAGGAATATGCTCGGTTTCTTCGTGTTCTTGGATGTTATCCTATTCACACAAGCAGAGCTTTGTGACAGGGAGGGCATCTATCAACTCTAATCCTGTAGCTGTACAGTTTACTGATCCAAGAACAAGCCATAATTGCTGGAGGTTTAATACTTTATATTCAAACGAGAGAGAAGAGGATAAAACATCCTATGAAAGCATTCTTGGCATCTCCTAAGGAGGCTTACTGGAATATGATGTCATGTTGTCTTTACAGTATTGTAAATCCCCTACCAAAAAATCAATAAGGGGATTCTACTTTAGTCTATAATAATATATTAACAATATGTTATAGTCATAGAAATTCGTCACCTTCAAACTGAAATATTTATGGGTTTTTAGCTACATACTACATAGTAGCTTCCTTTTTTTAGGCAAACATGATACTTGGAGCAGTTGTTTTTTATGTGTTCTCTTTTCCTGCAAAAGAAGAACGCAACTTTGTTTTATTTGATTTTAAATTGTATACTTTGCTCTATGGGGCCAAGTATATGTTTCCATCATTACCTTAATTAAATATGTCAATATTTTTTTATGAACCAATTAAGATGCTATTAATATTTGATTAGTCATCAATCATCATAAATAATAAATTCCTAATCATATAACCCTTGATTTATGGTTAAAATTATTAGATAACTAACTTATAGAGATTTAGAAAATTAGTTATAGTAGTTATTTGTAAAATATATGTATTGGTTTTCTTAAAGTACTCATTTAGTCACTTTGCATTGAAACTACCCTATTGATTAGGGGTGAGCATGGTGCCTCATATGCCCGATGAAAACACGGCAAAAAATTTCCCAACCTTGACCTTGAAAAAGTGGTCCAAAAAAATTTTGGGCCGGGACGATAACCAGCGGGGGGTCTGCCTTACCCATTTGGCCCTTCCCGAAAAATTATTTTCATTTATTTAAATATATAATTTTATATCAAATAAATTTTATTCTATATATATTATTTTATTTAAAATATATATATTGTTTAAGTTTATGGTCTAATCTTTGTAAAATGCTCTTCACCTCTTTCAGTGGTCTTTAACTCTGTTTTTGCCCTAGTCGCTAAACCCTCTCGTCTCATGCCCTCAGGTTTCGTTCTCTCTCGTCTTAAGCTCTCATGTTTCGTTCTCAGCTTTCTCTCGTCTCAGGATTTCAGGCTCTTAGCGACTCTCTCGTCTCACGTTTCATTCTTCACTATCGTCAGAGCTAGTCGTCACTGTCTTCTTTCAGGTTTCTTCTTGTTCTCCTATTTCTTTTGCATGTTTACTGTTAGCTGTTGATGTGCTTAATCTTGCACTATCTTTATTCTGTAAATGATTTCTTGCTTTTGTTTACTATTGATTGTTGTTGTACTTAATCTTGCTCTCTCGTCTCTGTGCTTACTGTTGGTTGTTGCTTTTGCAGCTCAAAGAATTTTTTTCCCCATCTTGTGGTTACTTGGTGTTCATATCATATAAATATTATAAATTTCTAGTCTTATGGCCCTCCCTTTTCCAGATTTCATGACGACAAATATATATATTGGCTGTTAGTTTGCGATTATTGCATTAATTCTAAACTCAAATTGTCTAGTCATGACGTGGAATTGGAATTTTGACATAATTTGTTCCACATTCCTAGAAACTTCTTTGATGTAAAGAGTGGACTTCAAAGTTTGATGTGGATTGTTGCTTAACATTTGGATTCTGTTTATAATAGGAAATTTTAATTGAAAATCTGTCTTTGTTTACATCTTGGAGTAGCCATTTGTCATTGAAAGCTAAATATACCCTTGATTCTAACATGCTAATATTGAGCATGTTAATTTTCCTTAATCATATGAACTTGCTGAAGTTTCAGATTATATTTCAATTGTTAAGCTTTGTTTCTTACTGTAATTAATTTAATTATCTTGTGTTTATTACTTTATACATATATGCTTTTTGAGATATAATTATTTTAATAGTTTATCATTTAATTACGGAGGTTTAATGGACGGCCAAGCTTCTAATTCATTATCTTCCTTTGAAGGAATATCTAAAGGAGCTTCAATGCCCTATGCAAACACCAACTCTTATAGGACCTATTCAAATATCAACTCCTAATTCTAATAGACCTAGTGAAACTCCTACCCCTAGCCCTATTGCTCCTCCACCTACCAGTCAATCGCTTCCCTCCCCTTCCACGGTCCTATACAAGCGTGAGAATCGTCACACGAGATAATGAATGTTGAAGGTAGGGGTACAAAGAAAAAGAGAGAGAACCCAAGCACACATAAGAGGTGTGGGAGTACTTCATCGGAGTTACCAATAGAAGAAACTAATGGGGAGAACTTTGTAGCTTGCAAACATTGCAATACCAAATATAAAATTGATCCAAATCGCCATGGAACACACTCTATGTTAAGGCATATCCCAAAGCATCGAAGAACCCAAATAAGGCTACTAAAGATAAAAGCCAAGCTATGTTAAATCTTTTCTCTGGTGGGAAGAATGGGCAAGGAAGAGCTTTAGTCCCACATTTACATGATGAGAAGCAACGCAAAAGAGTTTTAGCGGAATTTATTGTATGTGATGAGTAGCCATTTAGAATTGTGGAGAAACCTATCTTTAAGAAATTGTTAAATGTGTTTGAACCTCACTTTCCAATCCCTTCAAGAAGAACAATAGGAAGGAATGTGTGGCAGTTATATTTGGAGAAGTTAAGGTATTGAAGAAATTCTTGAAGCAAAGTGCTAAACGTGTTTGTTTCACCACGAGGCTTTGGACATCGAGCCAAAATTTCAACTACATGTGTTTAACATCACATTTTATAGATGGTGAATGGAATCTACACAAGAGAATGTCGTTATGATTGAAAATCATAGCGGCGATACTATAAGGAGGGCCATTGAGCAATGCTTGTTTGATTGGGGGATTGAAAAGGTGTTTACCCTAACCGGGGATAATGCCTCAACCAATGACCCAACTTTGGGATATCTTAAGAGGCGGTTGAGTAGTTGGAATGACTTAGTTTGTCAAAGTGATTATCTACAGTTAAGGTGTTGTGTACATGTCCTTAATCTGGTTGTCAATGAAGGTATTAGAGAAATGAAAGATAGTTTTGAAGCAATCCGAAGCGCTTTTAGATATGTTCGTTCTTCTCCTTTGTGGTTTCTTAAATTCAAAACTTGGGCAAAAGATGAGAAAGTAGACACCAAAAGCCTTGTTTGCCTTGATGTCAACCTACATGATGTTGGAAGCTGCCATGAATTTTCAAAAAGTATTTGACCATATACGTGATGAAGGTGCTGATTATAGTTCATACTTTAGCTCTAGGCGTATACTTTTGGTAGTGTTAAGCGCGATCAAGATGTTTTTGGTTCGCTAGGTATAAGCATGATGCCTCACGGTGGTTCTAAGCATGATCCCTTTTATGGTCCAATTACTAATGATTGGGATAATGTTTGAGTCTTCATCAAATTCTTGAAGGTCTTTTATGACATTACATTGAAATTTTCAAGTTCCTTTTCTGTAACATCAAATGAATGTTTCCATCAGGTTGCTCGTGTTCAGAAAATGTTGCGAAAAAATATAGTGAATAATGCTAATAACTTCTTGGGAGAGATGAGCAATAGCATGCAAGTGAAGTCTGACAAGTACTGGGGTCAAGCAACTAATATGAATCCATTGCTATTTGTAGCTGTAATTTTAGATCCTCGACATAAACTAGCTTATGTGAGTCATATGTTTGATGTTCTTTACACTGACCCTAAAGTTTGCTCTCTTATGAAAGAAATGGTCAAAGATTTGCTTGTATCGGTTCTTTGATGAGTACTCTACAAGGGTTCCATTGAATCAACGATTGTCTCTATAAGTACAGCAGGTGCAACTTCATTGCCTTCTTTTGATGATGAAGAGGATCCGGATCATACGTGGTTAGAATCTATGAAAATTAGAACCTCGACAGATCTTCAAATTGAGTAAGATAGATATATTGAATCTGACTCAAGAGATGAAATCCCTTCTTAGTATGAGTTTGACATATAGTCATGGTGGAAAGCTAATTCTAAGAATATAAAATTATCTCCCACAATGCACGAGATGTATTGGTTATGCCGGTTTCTACAGTGGCTTATGAGTCTGGATTTAGTACAAGAGGACGTGTAGTTGTTCATTATAGGAGCTCTGTCTCCTAAAATGACATAAGCAATGATTTGTAGCCAAAATTGGCTACAAGCTGGACAATCTATTTCTGAAATTGTTGACAAGCTTCGTGAGTTTGATAATTTTGATGTTACAGAAAATATCATTCAGCTTGCAAGTAAACTCTTATTTTAATGCTCAAGAATTCGTACACACACATTACTTCATAATTTTTGATGTAATTGTTCTTTCATTGTTTTCCTAGATGCTACACTTGGAAGGGAGGATGTAATGGCTAGTGGTGATTGGAGAATCATTTTGCAAGTATGAGTTATAGGTAAATTGCGCCTTTAAACTTTACAAGTAGATTTCTTCCTTTCTTCTTTACTTTGTGATATATTAAATTATAGTTGCTTTCTATATTTTTTTCCACATGCTTCATCATTTGATCAACTTTAGGGATATTGATCCAAACCACTTGGGCTTCTAAGCTTTAATTACAATCATTTTGTTGTCTTATTTATAATGGATTATGGATGTTGTTTAATTAAATAACATCACGGGAAATGATTGTAATTAAACTTTTGTGAAGTCCAAGTGGTTTGCATCAATGTCCCTGAAGTTGATCAAATGATGAAGTATCTAAAAAAATAAAAATAAAAAGCAATTATAATTTAATATATCACAATGTAAAGAAGAAATGAAGAAATCTCTTGGTAAATTTTAAAGGTTGCAATTTACCTATAGCTCATACTTGCAAAATGACCTTCAATCACCACTAGCCATTATATCCTCCTCCAAGTGTAGCATCTAGAAAAACAATTACATTGAAAATTTATGAAGTAATGCGTGTGTACGAATTCTTGAGCATTAAAATAAGAGTTTACTTGCAAGCTGAATGATATTTTCTGTCTCATCAAAATTATCAAACTTGTGAAGCTTGTCAACAATTTCAGAGATAGAGGGCCTAGCTTGTAGCCAATTTTGGCTACAAATAAGTGCTTCTGTAATTTTAGGAGACAAAGAGCTTCCTATAATGAACAACTACATGTCGTCCTGTGCTAGATGCAGACTCAGAAGACACTGTAGAAACCGGCAATAGCCAATAAATCTCGTGCATTGTGGGAAATAATTTTATTTTTTTAGAATTAGCTTTCCACCATGACAATATGTCAAACTCGATCGAGAAGCGATTTCATCTCTTGAGCGATTGCATTATATCTATCTAACTCGGTTGAGGATCGTCAAGGTTCTAAGTTTCATAGATTCTAACCATGTATGACCTGGATCCTCTTCTTCATCATCATCATCAAAAGAAAGCAATAAAGTTGCACCTGTTGTACTTGTGGAGACAATTGATGATTCAATGGAAACCCCTATAGAGTACTTATCAAAGAACCGATACAAGCAAATCTTTGACCCTTTCTTTCATAAATGAGCAAACTGTCAGTGTAAAGAACATCAAACATATGATTCACATAAGCTAGTTTATATCAAGGATCTAAAATTATAGCTACAAATAGCAATGGATTCATATTAGTTCCTTGACCCCAATACTTGTCAAACTTCACCTGCATGTTATTGCTCATCTCTTCCAAGTTATTAGCATTGTTCACTATATTCTTCCGCAACATTTTTTGAACACGAGCAATCTGGTGGAAACATTCATTTTATGTTACAGAAAGGGAACTTGAAAATTTAAATGTAATGTTATAAAAGACCTTCAAGAATTTGAAGAAGACTCGAGCATTATCTCAATCATTAGTAATCAGACCATAAAAGAGATCACGCCTAGAACCACCAGAGGCATTACGCTCATATCTAGCAAAACCAAAAACATCTTGATCGCGCTTAACACTAATAAAAGCATCACGCCTAGATCTCAAGCTAAAGTATGAAATATAATTAGAATCTTCATCATGCATACAATCAAATACTTTTTGAAACTTCATGGCGACTTCCAACATCATGTAGGTTGAATTCCATCAGTGGTTACATCAAGGCAAACAAGACTTTTGATGTCTACTTTCTCAGCTTCTGCCCAAGTTTTGATTTTAGAAACCATGAAGGAAAAGAACAAACATATCTAACAACACTTCGGATTGCTTCAAAACTATCTTTCATTTCTCTAATACCTTCTTTGACAACCAAATTAAGGACATGTGCGCAACACCTTAACTGTAGATAATCACCTTGACAAACTAAGCCCTTCCAACTCCTCAATCGCCTCTTAAGATATCCCAAAGCTGAGTCATTGGCTGAGGCATTGTCCGCGGTTAGGGAGAACACCTTCTCAATCCCCCAATCCAACAAGCATTGCTTAATGGCCCTCCTTATAGTATTGCCTCAACGATTTTCAATCATAACAAAATTCAAAATTCTCTTGTCTAGATTCCATTCATCATCTATAAAATGTGCTATTAAACACATGTCTCTCGATGTCCATCAGTCTGAGGAGAGACAAACACATTTAGCACTTTGCTTCAAGAATTTCTTCAATACCTTAACTTCTCCAATATATAATCGCCACACATCCCTTCCAATTGTTCTTCTTGAAGGGATTGGAAAGCGAGGTTCTAACACATTTAACAATTTCTTAAAGATAGATTTCTCAACAATTCTAAATGGCTACTCAGCACATACAATAAATTCCGCTAAAACTCTTCTGCATTGCTTCTCATCATACAAATGTGGGACTAAAGCTCTTCCTTGCCCATTCGTCCCACCAGAGAAAAGATTTAACATAGCTTGGCTTTTACCTTTAGTAGCCTTGTTTGGATTCTTGTGACAATTTGGGATATGCCTTAACATAGAGTGTGTTCCATGGCGATTTGGATCGGCTTTATATTTGGTATGGCAATGTTTGCAAGCTACAAAGTGCTCCCCTTTAGTTTCTTCTATTGGCAACCTGATGAAGTATTCTCACACCTCTTATGTGTTCTTGGGTTCTCTCTCTTTTCTCTTTGTACCCCTACCGTCAACATATGTTATCTGTGTGACAAGTTTTGTCACAGTTTGTATAGGACCATAAGAAGGATGGGGGTAGATCGAGTGGTAGGTGGAGGAACAGTAGGTTAGGAGTAGGAGTTTCACTATGTCCATTAGAGTTAGAAGTTGATATTTGAATAAGTCCTCTAGAAGTTGGTGTTTGCATATGGGTTGAAGCACCTTTGGATATTCGTTCAAGGAGGGTGATGAATTAGAAGCTTGGTCGTCCATTAAACATGTAATTAAATGATAAACTGTTAAAATAATATATCTCAAACAACATATATGTATAAAGTAATAAACACAAGGTAATTAAATTAATTACATGAAGAAACAAAGCTTAACAATTGAAATATGATTCTAAAACTTCAGCAAGTTCATATTATGAAGGAAAATTAACATGCTCAATATTAGCTTGTTAGAATCAAGGGTATATTAGCTTTCAGATTCAGCGACAAATGGCTGCTCCAAGATGCCAACAAACACAGATTTTCAATTAAAATTTCATATTATAAACAAAATCCAAATGTCAGGCAACAATTCACATCAAACTTTGAATTCCACTATTTACATCATCAACTTCCCAGGAGTGTGGAAAAAAATTATGTCAAAATTTCAATTCCACGTATTGCCGGACAATTTGAGTTTAGAATTAATGCAATAATCACAAACCAACAACCAATATTTATATATTTGTCGTCATGAAATCTGGAAAAGGAAGGGGCAGAGGACTAGAAATTTATAATATTTATATGCTATGAACACCAAGTAACCACGAGAAGGGGGAAAATTCTTTGAGCCACAAAGGCAAAAGCTAACAGTAAGCATAGAGACAAGAGAGCAAGATTATGTACAGCAACAATCAACAAAAACTGGAAGCAAGAAATCGTTTACGAAATAAAGATAGTGCAAGATTAAGCACATCAACAAAGCCGTAGTAAACGAGCAAAAGAAATAGGTAAAGGGAGGAGAAGAAGAAACACGAAAGAAGACAGTGGACGGCTAGCTCGACAATAGTGAAGAATGAAACGTGAGAGACGAGAGAGCCTGAGACGAGAGAGTCGCTGAGAGCCCGAAATCTTGGGACGAGAGAGACAAGAGAAAGCTGAAAACGAAACTTGAGAGCATGAGACGAGAGGGTTAAGACAGAGTCAGAAGGGCATTTTACGGTATTAGACAATAGACTTAGACGATATATATTTTAAATAAAATAATATTTATATAATAATATTTATTTGATATAAAATTATATATTTAAATAAATGAAAATAATTTTCCAGGAAGGACCCCCTACTCGATACTCAGTTATTAGCCCAGCCCAAAACTGTCCAATTTTTTTTTCAGACCACTTTTTCAGGGATGGGCTGGGCAATTTTTTGTTAAGCTTTGGTGGGAGTACCAGGCACCGTGCTTTCCCCTAGTTAGGGATTTTATTGCGCAAGGCCAGGCATCAGGCTACAAAATGCAGCCCGTTCATCATTCGAGTTGTGCATCAGACAAAGGTCTCACCCTGCGATGTTTAAAATTCTTATGGATTTTTCCTAAAGTGAATTGAAATCTTCTAATTAATATCAAAACAAACCTCTCAAATTGCTTCAGCATTTGGAGTGAGAGGAGTAATTGATAGGTCACACTCTTTATTTAGAACAGTTTATATTTATTAAGAGATATGGAGTATTTAAAAACTAGAATATGGGCTTTGCCATATTGAATGAAGTGAATTATACCATTCATAATTTATAAACAATTTAACTTTTTATCTATTTTATATTATATATAAAAGAGATGAAAATAGGACTAGTGTGTATCAGAGTCTTTTGTTGCTTTGGCAGGGAAAAAAAGTCCCTACCTTTATCTTAAATATAAAACATAATTTATTTTTTAATAAGATTAAGGAAGCTAATTAAATTATTTATATTTATCACTTATTCTTCAAACTAATTTGTCTGACTTATAAATTGATATATAATTTAATCATACATAACATATAATATGATTAAGTAACACATTTAGCTTCCTTAATCTTTCCTAAAAAAGTCAACTAAGTCTTATGATACATACATAAAGAGGAGCTTGGCGAGTCGTGATCCACGAGTTGGAGAGGGAAGCCAGTGTGGTCCCATGAGTAGGAGGAAGACGAGGATCAGCTTCTAACGTCCAATTGTTCTCTCATGCATCCATGTCACCATTCAATAGGGTAGACGACACACTATGACTTTGGTAGAGACGCAATGGCGATAAATAATCAGTTGTAAAATTTCTGCATAATTTGAGTTCTAAAATTTGAAAACTTCCTCAAAACTTCTTTAGTAGCGCAGTTCCAATATTTATAACTGAATCTCTTGCTTAGTTAGCTAAGCTGTGTTATTTCTTAAACTGAATGCCATAAGTACCCTATCAAAAGTATTTTATTAGCCAAACGCCTTCTGGGCTTAGTAGCATCAACTTCACCCCTAATGGTGATTGGAACGAGTTTGAATACTCCTAACTCTTAATGAACACCAAGATCCTTTTTTTTAAAAAAAATAATACTGTATACATTCATTAACTACTCAAGATGAGGGAACATCAAATCCTAAACTAGAACACCAAGATCTAAGATGGTTTAGATTTAATTTCTTTTTCTTTTATTTATTTAAGAAACTTATTTAAATGCGTACAAAACAACATAATTTTCCAAAACAAAATGATTTTTTTCCATTAAAAAACTATAAGTCCACAAATTTCAAATATTAATTATTAAAACTGCATTTGGATGGCATAAGATCTCACCAGAGTGATGAGCCCCCAAACTGACGGCGGTGATTGATAGAAGGTCTATTCCCGCCATGCATTAGTTTGCCATCCAAAAAAACCGCATCCTTACCCAGTCCAAATTTTCATTGACCTACAATACTCCCTATAATGTATCCTACAAGTAGACATAAATTGCTCAAGATGCAAGTGCAATCAGAAATAAGAGCCACACGCCACAACAAAAAGACACATTTCAATAGGTAGATTGATCAAATTTAGCTCATACATAGGTAGATAGATGCATCAAACATTGTTTCTGGGACAACTGCACAACCACATCGCTGAAAGCAAATAGTAGAGAAGTAGACACAGACGTCTGTATGTTCACTGATCACAGACAAGTTTCATTATTTATTACAAAAGCACTAGTAGAGCCGCCATCACTCATTCACTCCAATTCCTTCAGGAAGTCTTCATTGTCAACCAGCACCTACAAAATCATACCAAAAGTGAATTAATGAAATACACTTACCAATGACAATGGCAGCAGACTAACACAGGAAAGTGCATGCTCAGAGTTACTACAATTCAACATTCACATTTTGGCTGCAATCATGGCATCGTTCTATTTCTTTTGAGAAAAGGGATTTCAGAATATGCATGGCATATGATGCAATGTCTTGGTTGAAGCTAAGGACCGAAAAAAAAAATTAAACTCCTACACCAAAAAATATATTGAAAAACAGAGTGTTGGAGGTTTGTAATTAGCCATGAGCCATTGAACAACATAGCAAGACCTATTTATCCACTTTAAGAAAGCAGATTATGAGAAGATTAAAGATAGAGTTTTTATGAAACCCAAAAAACAGATAGAGTTATTAATTTTTATGCTGTGGACTATATATATGCATAATTAAAAAAAAAAAAGAACTACACGCATAATAAATGTTGAATTCTACAATTAAGGGAGGTCTACATCTTTGGTTCATTAAGAAGTAATCTACAACTTCGTTCTATATTATAACTATGATTATTGATCTTCTAACAGCTTTCAAAGATGAATTTGATGGCACAAGAAAAAATAAATAAAAAATGGCATCAAATCACAACATTGGCAACCCTAAAAGCAAATAGATATCCATGTAAATAACATTCTAATTCACCTATCATTCAGAAAACTACTCTCTTGAGCGCAAACAACTGGGAGGGGAAAAAGTCATCCATAGCATGGGGAAAAAAAAATTAAAACTCACAGTTTTCCAACCATCTGGATCCAAGAAAGAAGTGATTTTTGTGTTGAGGCCAGGAATTGGCCCTGGTTGCCGAGTAATCTTCCCTCCTACCTCTTGTATGACATGGTTGACTACCTCGGCACTCTTGTATACGTCATCAGTGCCAATAGCAACCTGAAAGAGATATCACAACTTTTATCAGAAAAGGCAGACAGAGATGAGGAGATAAACCAATTTAGAATGCAAATGGTGATATTAAACCTATGATGTATTAACTAACCTGCGCATATGCATTTCCCTTAGTGTATTCAGTGACACCATAGTTATATGTCAACTCCAAGACAGTTGTCTCATGCTCCTCTGCATACCCGAGCATGGCTAGTGTGTACTACAATAGCAAGCAATAAGATAGTTCAGAAAAATTGAGCAGTTCATGATAAAAGTATTTAGACTGCTTTTTAAGGTCAGTTTAAGAAAATTTACCTTGTATTCAGGTTTATCAACTTTCTTTACCACCTTCATACCCAAAGCCTACAGAGATATACCATTAGAGCATGACATCAGATTATAAAAATAGATTATTTGATTTGGATCATAATACAAGTGCAGCTTGGATGCCCTAAAGATTGCATGACAAGCAAAATCTGGCAATTCCTAATCCAGGTTCTGAAATTGATGTGAAATAGGAGGTCAATGTTTTATCTCTTGTGAATTTCAGTGAACTAATAATAAACCATAAAAATGTAGTTAGTTGGTCATCTAACTTTAAAACCCATGGCTGAAAGATCTTCCTATAGGATGTGAAATTAAAATATTAAATGACAACAAACACAGAACAACCCTTCAAAGCACTACTTCAGCCAAGCGGCCTACAATTGCATTGCTATTTTACTAAATATGTCAGCAGGCAAACGTTCTTTCTTGGAATTTAATTTAGTGAGGTTCTACAAAGTAACATCTTCAAATATTAAGAAAAAGTTAGCAGAAATTAAATTGGAGTGCATCAAACTGCGAAATAAATTGGACATGGACTACTACCTTTTCGTAGAACTTAATTGAGCGCTCTAAATCACCAACACGAAGCATTACTTGACAAAGTGGCTCAGGGGTTGATTCTCTTTGGATGATCTCAAAAATATAACCATCAGGGTCCTTCACAAATGCAATGACAGTGGTCCCACCCTTAACTGGACCAGGCTCCCTAGTGATGTTTCCACCCTTGGCCCGGATGTCTTCAACCATTTTATAAACCTAGAAAACAACATATTCAATAACTTTTCAACACGCTTAAATTGATGCTTGAGCATCTGTGAAGGTGATGACAGGCTTACATCTGGGGTTGCAATTGCGAAATGTCCAAAGCCAGTTCCAATATCATAGGAGCTCACCCCATAATCTGACAAAAAATTAAAATTATACAGTTAAGAATAAACTATATCATTTTTGTTCCAAAGAAATTATCCCATGTGCAATTCAATGAAATGCAGTTCATAGGATAAGCGATTGTCAAGCACTCAAAGCAAAACAAACAAGTTATACTTGACGAACAAAATTCAAGTGCAGCAGTTTCTATGTTTCGTTTGAAGGTCTCATGTGAATATTCTCTTCAACTCAAAATCACACAATTGCATTCTTCACAAAATGGTTCCACACCATATGATAGCAAACACTTAACGAACTTACAAGGATATATGGCCATGAACCACTCACTGCATGCATAAAACATAACACAATAAGCAAAAGCTTGAGCAACATACTATATGTTAATTCCACAACAAAATGGTTTTCTTCAGGGCCAAATCCAAGAAAAGCATTGGAATATTTTTCCTCTGGAACATCTCTTTTCCTCAAAACCTTCATTCCAAAACATTCAGTATAAAACCTGAAAGAAGTGAAGAAAAGTTGAGCATCTAAAGGCACATATATAATAATTAAAAAAATCATTGTATTGTTGCACAATCCTACTTGATCGTGCGATCAAGATCACCAACACGGTAGACAGCATGAAGGAAGCGGCGATTATCTTTCTTTGGCCAATCCATCAATTCTGGATTAGGAGCAACTGGCGTAGTCTCAGCCATATTGTTAGAGCTGTAACACAACCAGACGACGCATCAACTTGATGAGAAAATAACAGAATTGGTGATCAGAAAGAGACTGATCTAGCAAACAAGCTGCCCCAACTCCTTTTAGAATAAAGTTATGTCAGAGAAAAATTGAGCAGATAAATTAGTGCCTTGACATCTTATGTTTGCATAAACATTCTTCCAACTTCATCTCGAACATAATGAATTTCAAGTCAAATTGAGTAATAGCAACAGATAAAGAGGCGGAGCAAGGAATTTGATTAAGGGGCAAAAATTACAGAATAGAACCAGTGTTCATGCAATTATATTTCAACCCCATAAAAATTTCAATTTTTCATTTTAGTCCCTCCACGAAACTTTTAGTGGAGACAAAAGTGAAATTATTGAAATTTTTATAAGGCTGAAATCCTAAATATGAAATCCTAAATATCTGGTTCTATTCTGTAATCTTAGGAGGTCACCCTAGCCCCCTAGCCCCCTGGTTCCGACCCAGATAAACCAATTTGATCTATTTTTTCAGATGCATCCCTGATATCGCACTTTAATATACGAAAATGAACACGCTCATCCCCATGTAGCTTTACTGCTAGAGTCCCGACTAATTAATAAGTTACCGAGTTAATCTCTGAGTGGCTTTGAGTTTAACATCAACATATAAATTATCCGAGTGAAAATATAAAATAATCATTACGGTTTCCTCCAAGGTTCGGGAAGTGAGCTCTCTAACACTATATATTAACTCAAAGTCGTAAAATACCGAGCCTAAAGCTTTCATGACGACCAGCACCCAGATTAAAATGTTCGATCGAAACCTCGAATAGATCGACAAGAATCACCGAATACAACAGGGCACAAAATCAAACCCCAGCAGACGGAAACGAACTCAAACAGAAAAATCAAAATTATTCATCGCAGCTCACATACACAAACCATGATAAAAATTTCTAGCTAACACTATCGGTGAATGTGAGTTCAGTAGAACGATCTACACACAGAGAAGACTAACCAGAGAGAGTGACGATCGAGTGAGAGTGAAAGTGACGGAGGAGACACCCGGAATGATCTCCAACACCAAAGAATGCTTTATTAATAATATCCTGTAAGCGAGGAACGGCCTGTCACGTGGATTATCCACCTGGCAACATACGATTGGATAGTTCAAAATATCAAAGAAATCTCCCCTCTCATGAATATAGACTCTATTTTTGCGTTTTGGAAAAGAGACTCGTGACCCAGTTAAATTATTTACCTGGGTCAAAAGGAAAGATGATAGAGAAGATTATGAGTGTGTAATAAAGTTAATTTATCTAAATTTTAAAATTTTAAATTGAGTCTGTAACTTAATTAGAGATTTGTTGGATTTAACAACTTGATTTAGAATTTCTCTATTTTAATTAACTTCATACAGGATTTCCCTAAATAGAAATGATATTAGGAGGAAACTTAAAAAAAAATTGATATGTTTGACCGACATGAGAATAGAATATATATTGAGAAAAAATAAAATATTTGGTTGGAACTTGGAAGAAAAGAGATGGGAAACATTTATTAAATACCCATAATACCCCTTATATAAACTAATGCTAAAATAGAAATCAAATTTTACTAATCAAATTTATATTTCAATTCATAGATTAAATAATTACTTGTATAAAAATTTAAAATAAAATAAAATGAATAAATTATAATTTAAATAAATATATATAGAGTTTTAAAAATAACGGTAGATATTAAATGCAAAAAATAATTAAATAATATAAATAATAACACGGAGAATTTAAGATACTCAATCAAATCATTTTAGTTTGACATTCATGACCTTATATAGCAACAATTCAATAATAAAAAACTGAAATAAATAGTTAAATTAAATAGTAAATTGCGCATAATTTAAGGAACTTACAGCTTCAAATACTCAAATTAATCCTGAATATTTCTCTCGCATAGAAGTGACTCTCTACCCATGTTACAACTGCTTCTCAAAGCTTTCAAATAATTAAATAAATATGAATATTCAATATAAATATAAAAATAACTATTAATATTAAATAATTAAAAGTGAGTTTATTACAAAGATATTTCTCCCATATCCTTTTGTCATAACTCCATCTTTCAAATTTGAAAACCTACTTTACAACTATTTCTACAGGTATTGGGCCTGTTTGGTGTCAGTGTTAGGAAAGCGTTGGGAGCGTTTGCGATAGAGTTAATGGGTTTTAGAGAAAAAGCTTAACGTGGTGTGTTTGAGTTGCGCGTTAAGTTCACTGGACTTTAAGTGAAAAAAGTTCAAAAAGCCCATTAAGGGAAAAAAAAAAACTCAAGAATCCTGTTTTTTTTTTAAAAAAAAAGTTTAGCAAAGCTTTTTTGGCGTGCAAGACCGCCACTTCTACCACCATTAATCCAAAACAAAATCATTATCTATAACCCGATTTTTTTCCTATCGAAAGCTTTTTTAAAGTCGAGATAGGCTTTTGCCCACCGCATTTCCCTATGCTAACCCAAACAGGTCCATTATCTCATATCAACAGCGTTACAGTGTTCAAAAATATAATAAGCGTTATGCAAGTTAGAAATTGAAAGATTCTATCTTATTAAGATATTAAATGATTAAATTAATTAAATAATAATAAGAAGATTGTGTTTTGTTAAAATATTGAATTAAATTTATTTTATTTATTAATGCAATTGAAATTTTTCTCTCTAGAATGAAATTTGAATTTGCTAATCCAATTCAATTGTGATAAGCAAATTTTGTTTGACCTTGTTTTACAAGTTGTAAAACATAGCAAACTTTTATCGTCTCTTATCTTATTGTCACAGTCATAGCTCCTCTCTTTCTCTTTCATTCTTCCTTTTTGCGGTGGTGTGTGATGTTCTCAAATTTAGTTTTGATCTTTTAAAATCAAGATATTATTCTTTTAAATTTTTTTCATACAAGATCCCCGCCGTTTAATTTAAAGTTTCATACAATATTATTCTTTATATATTAGTATTTTATAAATTTGACATAGTATTAATATATTTTTAAAAAATTGTACAAAAATTCAGAAAATAAGTTGAAAATGTCTACTATTTTCTTAAAATATTGAAGGAGGACTTGTAGTTTTGTCTTTTAAAATTATGTGGTGTAGGATTTAACTCTGAATTTTTTTTACTATATAGTTGTGGGATTTACGAATGATTTTCTGAAATTGACAACCTAATACTTCTACAATTTATAAAAAATTTGCATCTTATAATTAATTTTCTAAAATTGACAACAAAATTTGAGATTCACATGAAAAGAAACTTAGCCCAAAATATTTAAAATCAACGCTCTCATCCTTCATTAGTGTTTTACACTTTTACCATTTGTTCTTTTCGACGGGGTCCACATGCCTTCTGATGGACCAGAGTGCTCGGACTTTTGCCTGTCCTAGGAATTATTCATACGGCAAGTGTAAAAGATATGAATTAATTTTAAAAATAAATAAATAAATAAATAAGCTGAAAGATGATTACGAATAGGAGACAGAAAGGGACAAGCATTTCTGAAAAAGCACCAAAAAGTTGTGGCTTACATAATTTCAGATTTTCTTAATTCTTAGGCTAAAAATTAAAAAGTGTAGTGTCCAACACCATATCTTTTTTTTGAGTAAAATTACACATGTATTCTACCATTTTAGAGAAAAATCACATCCCACCACCATTAATTCACTGTTTCACCGTTTGTTCTTTCGTTTCCTTTTGGTAAAATACAGACACATGAAAGTTGGGGATGAGAAAGCTGGAATATTTTATATACTGGGGAAAAAGAGATAGCACACTTCAAATCATACTACTACTATTACGGTATTCATTGGGAACGAACCCAATACAACAACAACAACAACAAAATTACAAAGAGAGAAGATGAGTAGAGGAAGCACGCCATACCCCCATATAGAGAGCAACATCATTATGAGTGAGTATTTTTGCTCAAACCAGCTATATGTGCTCTGTTTTCGAGCAAGAAAACAGAGGTGGTCATAAAACTGCTCGGTCATAAATGTTCACACTCAAGCGAACAAGTTCAGTCTCATTTCACGACTTCAACAACGATGAAGCAATAATATACGCAATAATGATAATGATATAGTGAGGCCACCGCACGACCAAAAAAAAAACGAAGCAAATAACAGAGATAGGAGGTAGAGATCAGAGGATAATACGGGAAGATAACCCAAAAAGAAAAAACACATGAGCCAGTAGCGGGGATTTGTAATAAAGAGCATAAAGTGATTATATAACTTATAAAGGACGTAGAGTGTGAAGATGAAACTGGAGGAAACAATTAAAGCTTGAAACTTAAACTGAACCCAGTTTATACATTATATATGTAGATAAATAGCAAGAAGTGGATAAACATAAAGTTGAGAGCAGGGGCAGCTGGAGGACGTTCATAGGTGATTGTGATGAGGAAAAGAGAGAGGCTTCGAGGTGAGCTTTTTGAACCTTTTGTGCACAAACAGCTCCCCAACTTTTATGTGTCTGTATTTTACCAAAAGGAAATGAAAGAACAAACGGTGGAACAGTGAATTAACGGTAGGGTGTGACTTTTTCTTTCCAAAATGGTAACACGTATGTAATTTTTTCCCAAAAAAAGTATATGGACTTTGGACGTTTGAGGGTAAAGCACATGTATATTTTTGTTCATTTACCCAAAATCAAAAGGCCAAAAAGTTGTGCCTGTCCACGGAATTATTCATAGGGCAAGTGTAAAAATACAGATATAAATTAATATTTTCTTTTAAAAAGCTAAAAGATGATTATTTATTTATTTATTTTATTCCAACCAGTTCACCGAAAATCTTGATTCCGATAATCGGATTTGCTTCCGCGTCGACCCATGATCGTGGGAAAGAGCTCCCAACATTATTTTCTTCATTTTCACGTCTCAAATCGAGGACGTGATAGTAGAAGAGCAAGTCCTTTATCACTTGCTCTTGATGGTTGTATAGAGGTCGCGAAGGGACAAGCAATTCTGTAAAAGCAAATGGCCCACAAGTTGTGGCTTACATGATTTCAGATTTCATAATTCTTTTTTTCTTTTTTTAAATTATCCTCATAATATTGTGATTGTAGTTATGGGCTATGACAATAACTAAGTGTTCGGAAAAAAATTTAAGGGATAAGGTTATGATTATCACGTATTTTCTTAATTCTTTTTATTTTTTATTTTTTAAAAATCCTTAAAACCCCTTGCTGACAGAAGCATGTCACTAGAGCTTCGACGTCGGCAACTGGTGACTGGAGTTCCAGCGGCCTAATATATTTTTAAAAGATAGCTTTACTGCTTAAGTCCCGACTAATTAATAAGTTACCGAGTTAATCTCTGAGTGGCTTTGAGTTTAACATCAACATATAAATTATCCGAGTGAAAATATAAAATAATCATTACGGCTTCCTCCAAGGTTCGGGAAGTGAGCTCTCTAACACTATATATTAACTCAAAGTCGTAAAATACCGAGCCTAAAGCTTTCATGACGACCAGCACCCAGATTAAAATGTTCGATCGAAACCTCGAATAGATCACCAACAATCACCGAATACAACAGGGCACAAAATCAAACCCCAGCAGACGGAAACGAACTCAAACAGAAAAATCAAAATTATTCATCGCAGCTCACATACACAAACCATGATAAAAATTTCTAGCTAACACTATCGGTGAATGTGAGTTCAGTAGAACAATCTACACACAGAGAAGACTAACCAGAGAGAGTGACGATCGAGTGAGAGTGACGGAGGAGACACCCGGAATGATCTCTAACACCAAAGAATACGCGTTATTAATAGGAAATGGATCCCTCCTCTCTCTCTCCATCCCTCATCATCATGATATCTGATATCTAACTGTTGAAATTTTGATCCAACGGTTTAAATCTTTTTTTTGAAATACTGCATGCTATAGGTCGAAAAACATAATCTGGTCGTTGGATCAAAATTTCGACGACCAGATTTAAGGATGATGAGGAATGGATAGAGAGAGGATGGAAAAAAAACCGGATTCGTTATTAATAATATCCTGTTCGCGGGTAATTGCAAGCGTAACGGCCTGTCACATGGATTGTCCACCTGGCAACAGACGATTGGATAGTTCAAAATATCAAAGAATCGTCTCTCTCATGGCAAATGTTTGGTGATTCTGGGCTGTCACGTCAAGTTAGCACTTAGGGCCCGTATAGTACATGGCACATATGATAGAAGAAATGTAGTGGGAGGAAACTTACAAAAATCATAAGAATAGAATATAGGTGGAGAGAAAATAAAATACTATCTCCGGTCCTAATTATAAGATATAGTTGACTGTTTTGGAGAAATTAAGGAAGCTAATTAAATCACTTTAGAGTATTTTTATTTATATTTTTTTCTTCAAAATAATTAGTTTGATTAATAAACTAATATAAAATCTAAAGATCACAATATATAAAATGATTAAATAACGTATTTAAACTTCCTTAATCTCTCCAAACAAAATCAACTATGTCTTATAATTAGAGGATGTAGTATTTGGTAAGAAGTATAGGGGTAGGAAGCATTTATTACATACCTAAAATACCTCTTACACAAAGTAATGCTGAAAAATGTAGAAATCAAATTTTATTCTTAAAATGAATTAATAATTGTATATTAATCAATCTATATTTCAATTCATACATTAAAAAATTACCAGTATAACAATTTTTAAAAAAATGAATAAATTATAATTTAAATAAATAAAAATATATATAGTTTTAAAAACAACGGTAGATATTAAATGAATAAAAAAATAATATAATATAAATGATAACGCCAAGAATTTAAGATACTCAATCAAATCATTTTAGTTTGACACTCATGACCCTATATGGCGACAATGTCAATAATAATAAACCGAAATAAATAGTTAAATTACATAGTAAATTGCCCAGAATTTAAGGAACTTACGGCTTCAAATACTCAAATTAATCCAAAATATTTCTCTCTTATAGCAGTGAGTCTCTGCCCATGTTATAGCTGCTTCTCAAGCTTTGAAATAATTAAAAATAATTAAATAAATATGAATATTAAATATAAACATAAAAATAACTATAAATATAAAATAATTAAAAGTTGGTTTATTACAAAGATATTTCTCCCATTTGCTTTTGTCATAACTCCATCTCTCAGATTCAAAAACCTACTTTACAACTACTTCTACAGGTATATTGTCTCATATCAACACCGTTATGCAAGTTAAAACTTAAAAGATTTTTTCTTATTAAGATATTAAATGATTAAATAAAAATAATAAATAAATAATGTAAATAATAATATGAAGATTGTGTTTTGTTAAAATATTGAATTAAATTTACTTTATTTATTAATGCAATTGAAATTTTTCTCTATAGAATGATATTCAAATTTATTGATGAAATTCAAATTTGTTAAGCCAATTTGATTGTGATAAGCAAATTTTGTTTGATCCTGTTTTACAAGTTGTAAAACATAACAAACTTTTATGGTCTCTCTTACCTTGTTATCACAGTCGTAGCTCCTGTTTCTCTTCATTCTTCCTTTTTTGCAGTGGTGTGTGATGTTCTAAAATTTAGTTTTGATATTTTAAAATCAAGAGATTATTCCTTTAAATTTGTTTGATAATAAAAATAAAAAATAAAAAAGGGAAAAACATAGTGGAATACGGAAAGAAAGAGAGAAATCTGGGATATTTTGTTTGGATTTTGCCTCCCATATTTGTTGGATACCATTTTAAAGGGGTCATCGATCTGACGGTTGATTTTATTTTTTAAAAATTCTACTTTTTAAATAAAAAAATTGTTTTTTTGAAAAAATATTAGTTGAGAAATTATCTTTATTTTAAATTAAACTCCATTAAAATAATTTTTTTTAAAAAATAAAATATGGGCCGTCCAGGATCAGATCGGAACAGTCGGGAGAGAGCTCTCCCTACCTATCCAAAAGATAGGTAGGGAATCTCATTCCATGAGGGGGGGATTCAAATGCACAACGAGCACGCGGGCGATGACAAATTTTTAAGATTCTTGCCTTTAAATTTTAATTTTGTAAGGATATATTTATCTTTTGGATCTTCCTTCCTCATAAGGAAGATGAGTTACCACTGATTTTGGTGGGACCTTAAAAAAAAAAATATTGGTGGGCTCGCAAATTTCTATTCCCAGGAAGAATGGGCACTAAACAAATAAACTTATTTCCACGGGGAATAAGGGCACGTTTGGCTTGTCGGCAAGTGAATAAACAGTACTGGAGGTATGGTCCAAGAGTAGCTTAAAGTAAAATAATATAACAAATTGGTGATTGTCCCTTTTTTCGTGAACACAGAGAAAAGACTTTTTTTTTCGTTTTCCAATATCTCAAAAAAAGAGAAAATACCTTTTTTACTTTTTAGGCCAGAAACAGAAAAAATTTCCGATTTTTTTATAACAGAAAATTGCAGACTAGTTCCAAGTAAATAAATAAATAAGTATTAGTATTTTATAAATTTGACATAGTATTAATATATTGTACAAAAATTCAGAAAATAAGTTGAAAATGTCTACTATTTTCTTAAAATATTGAAGGAGGACTTGTAGGTTTATTTTTTAAAATTCTGTGGTGTAGGATTTAACTCAGAATTTTTTTTATTACATAGTTGTGGGATTTACGAATGATTTTCTGAAATTGACACCCTAATGCTTCTAAAATTTATAAAAATTCTGCATCTTATAATTTATTTGTAATTAATTTTCTAAAATTTAGAACAAAATTTGAGATTCACATGAAAAGAATTTTAAGCCCAAAATATTTAAAATCGACACTCTCATCCTTCATAGTTCATAGTCTTTTACCATTTGTTCTTTTCTCCGTGGTCCATATGCCTTCCGATGGACCAGAGTGCTTGGACTTTTGCCTGTCCAAAGAATTATTCATACGGCAAGTGTAAAAGATATGAATTACTTTTAAAAAATAAATGAAAAAGATGAAAGATGATTATGAATAGGAGACAGAAAGGGACAAGCACTTCTGGAAAAGCAAAAGGCCAAAAAGTTGTGGCTTACATAATTTCAGATTTCTTAATTCTTCTGAAAAAGCAAAAGAAAAATCTCTCACGTTCTAAGGGACCAACAAAATCTCAAAAGGGTCCTTACAAAAAGTTATATATCAAAAAAGTCTTAAGAAGTTGTCAATCTCACAGATAGAATTGTTAATTAACAATTCTATCTTTAAGATTAACAACTTTTTGACTTTTCTAATATCAAAATTACTTATAAAACTTTTTTAAAATTTTGTTAGTAGAGATTTTCCCAAAGCAAAAAGGCCGAAAAGTTGCGCCTGTCCAAGGAATTATTCATAGGGCAAGTGAAATATTTTTTTCAAAAAAAAAAAAAAAAAAAAGCTGAAAGATGATTATAAATAGGGGACGGGAAGGGACAAGCAATTCTGTAAAAGCCGGAAAGGGACAAGCAACCCTGTGAAAGCAAAAGGCCCACAATTTGTGGCTTCCATGATTTCAGATTTCTTAATTTTATTATGAATATATTATTAATTATGGGGATGTTTATTGAATTTTGTTTTTTCATATTATATCATTAATATATTATATTAATATTATATATATAAAGATGTGGGATCCATGCACATTAATCCTCCTCTTTTTTAGCCAACTTTTTTCAAAGGAAGTGTTGAAAAATTGGCCAGGGAAAAATTACATCTAAGGATCTAGGTGGACAAATTACACTAAACGACCCATTTTCCATCATTATAAATAAGGGCCCTTGTACGCATTGTAAACATGAAGAGATAGAAGTGATTGCTCTTTCTAGAATGCACGTTATGAGCACGATTTTCAAACTAAGGTGTATATACACACACTTTATTAATCCTTAACCATTTTCTCAATTGTATATCTATTTAATCTATTTGGAATATTTTGAGTCATTGTATGGAATACCGATTGTTCTTATACATTAGGTTACATAACTAATATTAGAGATTATTGTTTTTATATTATGTTGTTATTTACATTTTATTTATGTTTTACTTTTTTATTATTTGTTAGTTGTACTGTTTTATTTATATCTTGCATTATCATACACTTCTCCTACTAATGAACTAAGTTGTGGTGAAAACTATTTTTGTTCTTAGTTCATTTCTTTTGTTATCCGCACGTTTCATTTTGGTAATTTGTTTGTGTCCTTGATGCTATTAAATATATATTATTTGTTCATTATTTAATTTATTTGACACCTTACTTTTATTGCTATCTTTATGTTAAATGTTGCTATTTTATATTTGTTACATTAATCTTATTTACTTTTTATAACATGTTATTGTCATTTTATTTATAATATTATATATGTGTGTGTGTATATATCACATCATATATAATCTACCTCTCTATTTCTACATTTCTTCTTTATATATAGTCAGTGGTGGAGGTAGGAATTTTTATTTGTGTCTGCACAATTAGTGAGATTTTTTTTTTAAGGAAAATTTTAAATACATTAAAAAACAAAAGAATATAAACAAGAAAAGAAAAGAAAAGAAAACTTCAACTTAACATAAAAATAATAATAATCAAGAGTCAACTAAGCCTATTATAAGCGAACGATTACAAAAGCATTCTTCGATTCTTCATTCCTTAAAAGTTCAAATGAACAACTTATGAAACTAAGAAGATCAATTTTTGATTTACTGATATCTTGCTGGTTTGTGCACAAGGATAATAGAAGGCATTCACAGGGATTCTAGGAAAAATAGAGAAAACAGAATTAGTAAATCATCATAAGGAAAATTATTAACTTATGACACATTAACACTCCTAATAATACCCATAGTATTTCAATAAATAAAAAGAGCAGAACCACTATAAGGATTTAATATAACAACACATTAACACTCCTAAAACTCAATGAAAAAAGGGACCCAATTCGCAGAGGCAGAGCAAACGCCAAACACAGAACCACCATAAGGATTAAGATATGCAACCCAAACACCCATACCTAACTGGCTAAGTCAAGGAACCAGCTCATACTAAGAAAGCAGTCGCCAATGACCGATGTAAATTGGCGCAGGTAAGATATTTCTAGCTTGTTCTCCCAAAGCAAATGCCAATCGCAGAGGTGACAAACACCCTGATAGGCAAAAGTTGGAACTCAGAAGCAACAACCAAAAGACCTACTGAAATGCTAAATAAAATCAGCATCCCAGCCCCCAAAATCTTATGTCTGCCCCTACGGACATAGGCTCCAGTGTGGCTCCGCCACTGTATATTGTTATATGTTTTTTATCGTCATATATATATATATATATATGATTTATGAATTATAATGTTTTAATTCATGATAATACTTTATGTTTGATTAATCTTATTATGATACTAATTGTTATCATTATTTTTAGTTTGAATCATGGCCAACCTTACCAAACTTGAGTTTACTGCTCTTGACTTCACTGGAAAAAATTATCTATAATGGATTTTAGATGCTAAAATCCATCATGATGCTAAGGGTCTAGGAACGACGATTTTACCTAAAAATGATGCATCTCGTCAAGATAAGGCCAAAGTTATGATTTTTCTTCGCCACCATCTTAATGAAGGACTAAAAGCAGAATACCTAACTGTAAAAGATCCACTAGAATTGTGGACTAATTTAAAAGATAGGTATGATCATCAAAAAATAGTGATTTGTCTAGAGCTTGTTACGAATGGATACATCTTAGGCTACAAGATTTTAAAACTGTGAGTGAATATAATTAAGCAGTCTTCAGAATAAGTTCTCAGTTGAAATTATGTGGTAAGAAAATAACTGATTAGGACTTATTGGAGAAAACTTTTTCTACCTTTCATGCTTCAAAATATGCTCCTACAGCAGCAATATTGAGAGAAAGGTTTTAAAAAATATTCTGAGTTAATCTCATGACTATTGGTAACCGAGCAAAATAATGAGCTATTAATGAAAAATCATGAAAATCGTCTCACTTGATCTGCTCCATTCCCTGAAGCGAATGGTCTTCACTAACACGTAGTATAACCAACCAGTTCATGTTTGGATACATTTGAGTAGTATAACCCACTGGACCTGCTCTATTCCCTGAGTTTTCATTAGTGAAGAAGGTGAAGAAAAACTACTTGGTCCAGAATTACCATATTTTGGTGCTATTTGAGCACTAATGCATCTTGCTAATCATACACATCCTCATATATAATTTGATGTTGATTTATTAGCAAGATATAGTTCTTCACCAACACATAGGCATTGGGATGGAATAAAACATATTCTTTGTTACCTCAGGCACTATGGACATAGGGTTATACTACTCAAATGTATCCAAGCATGAACCTGGTTGGTTATACAAATCTTTGGATTTTTGTCGATCCACATGATGGTAAATCACAAAGCGGACTATCTGTTTACATGTGGAGATGTAGTTATTTCATGGTGATCTATAAAACAGACTATATCAGCCACATCATCTGACCATGCAGAAATTCTAGCAATAAATGAAACAAGTGGAGAATGTATATGGTTGAGATCAGTAATACATCACATACAAACAACTGTCATTTATTTTCATGTAAAATGGTCCCAACAATTATGTATGAGGATAATGCTGCAGGTATTGCCCAACTTAAAGAATGTTATATCAAGGGTGATAGAATGAAGCATATTTCAACAAAATTCTTCTTCACTCGTGACCTTCAAAAAAGATGGTGAAATAGATATCCAACAAATCGGTTTAAGTGAAAATTTGGCGATTTATTCACCAAGTCACTTTCAGTACAATCTTTGAAAAACTCATCCATAGCATAAGTCTTGAAGATTCAAAGATCTTAACCGATGTTGTCAAGAGAAGGAGTCAATACACGCTCTACTCTTTTTCCCTTATCTAGGTTTTATCCACTAGGTTTTTTCCTACAAATGTTTTTAATGAGGCAACATTGAAATGTATATCAATAAATGATGTACTCTTTTCTTTGGCTAGGTTTTTATCCCACTAGGTTTTTTCTAGTTAAAGTTTTTAATGAGGCACATTCATAATGGTCATCAAATGGGGAGTGTTATATATATATATATATATATATAAAAATTAATTATGTGGATGTCCATTGACTCTTGATCTCCTATATTATATCTCCAATACATTATATTATATTATATATAAATATGTGGGGCGCATGCACATTAAATCAGTCAATTTAGAATTATTGAAATTCACCACTCTTATTTATCTTTTACATATGTGACAGTATTTTTTTTTTTTTTATCATTTCCCCTATTTTTTTTATTCCATACCTTTTCATTCCATTTAATTTGCTAGTTAAATGATTTACAACTAAAAGTTGCTTGTACGTTTCACATAAAATTGTATTTTTTTTAATCATTTCCCCTATTTTGTATTCCATACCTTTTCATTCCATTTAATTTGCTCCTTAAATGATTCACAATCAAAAAGTTGCTTCTACGTTTCATATAAAATTGGAGGGAGCCAATGCCACCCAAATACTTACTTAAAATTAAGAATATAATCATGGTTTTGGATTGTCATTTTTTCTAATACATGTAAACTTTTTGCAGGATAAAAGAGTAAACTACAAAGTTGTCTCCCCTAATATTTGTACTAACTTATCTTTTTTTTTTTTTTTGTCAAAGGGATTTAGAGCGCAAATGGTTTCCGTCTCTCCCAATAAGTGAGATTCCCAAAATTTGAGCTTGTGTTCTCCTCCTTATGGTGTGATGAGGCTGCCTATCATGTGAAGGAATAGCTTTTTGGTATCCCTAGCTTATCTTTTAAATATATTCAAACATCCTTTATGTATAATACAATGAAGCTCAAGAGATATCATACGTGATTTATTTTATTCTTTTGAGAAGCTTGTGGTGATTTTCAAAATAGAGATTAAAGTTGTGTAATTATTTTGAAATTTAGAGGATAATCCTCGTAATTTACCTTTATTATTAAAAAAAGATAAGATAGTTTTAAAAATTGGGTTAATATAACCTTTAGTCCTTCAAGTTTTAAACTATAGGTTTTAGTCCCTCAAGTTTCATTACATTTAAAACATTAATCTCTATAACTTAACTAAAATCTGGACTACTTTATCCTTTAAGGGACCAGAAGCTATAGTTTAAAATTTAAGGCATCAAAACCAAAATGAGATTTTGTACCAATAATTTCATATATGAAAATTGAGTGAGTCACAATTGGGGACATGATAAATGGTTGGTTTCACAAAAAATTGTGTTACATCTTTGCGCTTTTCTATGTGAGAAAATTAAAGAGGGTTTTTGGAATCCTTCTTCTATAGGTACTATTAATCAAACTAATATAGTGCTTATACCGAAGATGGAAACCCCAGTGAGTATAAAGGATATGAGGCCTATCTCTTTGTGTAATGTGAGTTTTAAGATTATTACAAAAATATTGGCAAATAGGTTTAGAGGGATTATGAATTACCTGATAGGATCAGAACAATGTAGCTTTATTCCCTTTAGGTTTAGTTGTGACAATATCATTATTGCTCAAAAAGTCATCCACTTCATGCGTACTAAACTTAGAAGAAAGGGTTATGTTGCAGTAAAAGTGGATATGGAAAAAGCTTATGACAGATTGGATTGGGGGTTTATTGAGGATACATTGCATGCAATTGGTATTCAACAGGATTTGGTTCAAATTATAATGGCATGTATAGTTCAGCATCCATGAAAGTAGTTTGGAATGGTAGTGAAAGTCAACCTTTCTCCCCATCTAGAGGTGTCAGGCAAGGATATCCATTGAGTCTGTATCTCTTCGTTTTGTGCATGGAGTGACTTGGGCACTTCGTTAAGAGGGAGTGTACAAGGGGACATTGGAAGCCGTTAAAGATGTCAGCACATGGCCCTACCTTACCCAATCTATTTTTTGCAGATGATCTTTTACTTTTTGCAGAGGCATCATCAAGGCAAATGAAGGTTATTAAGGCAACAATTAAGAGGTTCTGTATTGTTTCTGGACATAAAATCAACCTTAAAAAATCTAAGGCTTTCTTCTCTTAAAATGTCCATTTTAATAGAGAGATTGCTCTTAGTAATAAGTTAGGAATTGGGGTAATTGATGATCTGGGTCGATATTTAGGAGTTCCATTGATACACTCTAGAGTTACCAAGGAGACATTTAGGCATATTACGCAGAAGGTTAAATCTCGATTATCGTCTTGGAAGGGTAAATACCTAACTATGGCAGGTCAGGCTGTGCTCATCAAGGCTGTTATTTCAGCATTACCCTCATACCAAATGCAATCTTCTCTTCTACCAAGGGGGGTAATTCAGGAAATAGAAAAAATAAGTAGGAGTTTCTTATGGTGCCAAGATGAAAATGCCAAAAAAATGCATTTGATAGCATGGCAGAAAATCTTGAGAAGCAAAAAGGTAGGTGGTTTGGGAATTAAAAATTTAGAACTCCAAAATAAAGCTTTTATTATGAAGTTGTGTTGGGGATTGATTTCCAAACCAAATGCCTTATGGGTCTAATGTTTAAGAGCAAAATATGAATGTGGTGATGATTGCATACCCAGAGTGGAGAAGAAGAAGTATAATTCTCTTACTTGGCAAGCTATCACCAATATATGGGAGAAGTTTTTACAAAGGGTAGGGAAAAAATATATATGATGGCAGAACTACTAGATTTTGGTGAGACCTTTGAATGCCTCTTGACAAACCTTTGGTTGAATATGTTGTTTCAAATCTAGATCGAATTAACCCAGAGGAAATGGTTGTTAACTTTATTACTCCAAGTGGTGTTTGGGATGTCCAAAGGTGGAGAGAATATTTACCTGACTGGGTAATAAGAAAGATGGCTATGATACAACCCCCTGCTGGTTCCCAACTGGATACAGTCATCTGGCGTAATTCACTTGATGGAACCTTCTCAGTAAAATCATCATACAAATTCTTATCTGTACCAGAGGTCAATGAGTCGCCATCGGGATTGTGGAGATTTTGGTGCTGGCAGGTGCCTGAGAAGATAAAAAAATTCCTTTGGCAAGTAACCCATGAGAGATTAATGACAAATTCTATAAGAGTGAGAATTGGCATTTCAAATACAAAAGAGTGTTCTTTAGGTTGTCAATGTGAGGAAACAATATTGCATATATTGAGAGATTGTGAGAGAGCAAAAAATGTGTGGAGGGAATTTATAATCCTAACAAATATACTGTTTTTTTCTCACATAGTTTACAGGACTGGCTTCGATGGAATGCAACAAGAAATCCAGGCAAGGCTCGTTTTAGAGAGTGGAC
This sequence comes from Acacia melanoxylon, assembly GCA_019022615.1. Classification (NCBI taxonomy): domain Eukaryota; kingdom Viridiplantae; phylum Streptophyta; class Magnoliopsida; order Fabales; family Fabaceae; genus Acacia; species Acacia melanoxylon. Next base: position 68,908 of record JAFJYJ010000052.1, read on the forward strand.
ATGGACTAGAATATTCACACATGTCTACTGGCTTTTATGGAAGGCAAGATGTGTTCAAGTGTTTGATGGCAAAACAGCTACTCCAAAGGACGTGGTCTATCAATGTCAACATCATCTAATGGAAGAAGATGTAACAGGAAGACTGAAACATCAATTATTTTCCGAGACAACACAAACAACCAGGATATGTTCGTCTAGATGTGGATGCGTCAGTAAGAGATCATAACCAGGCAGCAGTCGGCGGTTTGATCAGAGATGACAGAGGAAGATGGGTCGCAGGTTTTATGAAGAATATTGGGACCTTTCCGGTAGCGGTCGCAAAGGTTTTGGCTATTAAGATAGGGCTTGAGGTTTGTCAACTTTACAAGTTTGAAAAAATAGAGGTCTTTGATTCATTAGAGGCGCTAAATATTTTGTGGAGGGATAGCATGTTGGATCATCCGTTCAAAGCTGAAATTGAAGCCACATGTCAACTTATGTATGAGGATTGGCATATTGTTTTGTCCCACTCAAGTAGGGAGAATATTGAATGTGAATATATTTTAGCTAAAGAGGTACATACAGATGATATGCAGTTAAGAGTAATTCCACAGGTGTACCCGAGATGTAGAACTCGGTTCATACTTGACATCACGCATGTTAGGGATGAATTAAGTTCTTTGTCCTGGTGTGTATTTTGAATTTCAAGCTTATGCTTGCCAAATGTATCAAAAAAAAAAAAATTGTTGTTTCTTTCACGAGTGTGTCATCCAGAATTATGGCCTATAATTGGAGTCTTGCTAAAATCATTACTAGGAATAATGATAATTATTTATTAGCCAAAATATTGATCATAACTTACGGAGCGGAAAATCAGCTTGAAACGTCAAAGGGAGGCATTTTCCTTTCTTTATTCATTTTGGGCTTATACTTAAGATTTGGTATAACTGTTTATGGCTTTTGATTAGGAAAGGAAAATTAAAATAAAGGATCCAGATAAAATAATATTTAATTAGAAGAATCATAAAAATTGTAATTATTAAGGAGGACTAAATAAGCTTAAAAGTACTAAATTGCCCTTTAAATTCTTAGTTGCTTCCTAACGCAGAAAACAAAGAACAAAGCACCTTCTTCCCTCTTGTGACCAATTTATCGGTGCCACCACCTTCCTCCTTGTCGTTGCCATTTTCACAAACAACAAGGAAGGCATTTTAGGTCCTTCTGTATCCCACATCCTTGTATACCTTGCAAATAATGAGCAATTGTGTTATTACCTATAAACTCACGCTTTGCGGCAAGCTCACTTTCTTCTTCCATTGGTACAACTGATCGTGCCTTGATTGTTGATAAAATTGTTCTTTGATGATAATTTTCTTTTGTTTTAGACTGTTTCATCATTAATAGAAGGCAAGCGACAATCACAAAAATGGATGTTTATTGGGGCAATGAAGATCATGGCGGAGGTGGCGACTCCAATTCTTCAATAGGGAGGGAAGAAGGAATTTCAGTTTTTGTTGTTTTCATCGTATTGAAAGAAGGCAGTAAGTTTAAGTGCAATTTAGTAATTTTAGATTTATATTTTGACATTTGGTATATGTCACGGAAGGAAAGAAGACGCTTTGTTCTTTGTTTTCTGTGTTGGGGAAGCAACTGAGAATTTGAAAGGCAATTTAGTACTTTTAAGCTTATTTGGTCCTCTTTAATAAGTACAATTTTTATGGTCCTTCTAATAAAAAATTATTTCATCTAAGTCCTTTATTTTAATTTTCCCTTCGAAAATGGCGGGAAATAGATTATAATAAAATGGCAAGGCAATTGTCGGCAAAGTCGTGCTTCTTTAATGTCTGTGCAATGGACCACGGCCCAACGAGAGTAAACAAACGTCAAGGCAAGTGCAAAGCGAGATCACATGGCAAATTAATATAATTAGAGAAGCCTCAATAATAAGTGAGGTATTATCATTTCTTACATTGAAATTTGTCATTACATGTTCATTCATTGTCATAAGGACTTTTTTGGTAACTAAATCCCTTCCTTAGGACCTAAAAGTAATTGCCCCTTTCATGCCGCAGCATCAATATATATATAATAACACATCCCTCAAGCCATTCAAGAAAACGGCTTATGTTTGGCTTCTCTCACAGATTACTGTTCATAAGCCGGTTCCAATTAAAACACATTTATTTATTACAGATCGGGTCAAGCTCAAGCCACAAGCTGCTCCCACAACTTTTCACACAACTTTAACTTGTCGGTCGCTTCTTTTCCTCTCACAACTTTTCCTCCACGAGTCAAACACTCCATTTCTCCGTCCATCTTCCTCTTTTTCTCTCACCTTCCATCTCATCACCCTCTCGCCATCTTCCTCTTTTTCTCTCACCTTCCATCAATGGCTCCACCGGATTTAGTTTCTTCTTCTAGACTCGCGCTTGAAGAGGCAAAGTCGGCTTGGACCAAGGGAGGTGCACGTTTTGTTGCCATTTCCGCCGGATTTAGTTTCTTCATTCTCTACTTTTCTCGGTTAAGGTATTTGTTCCTAATGCTTGCCTTCTTTTTCTTTTTCTTTTCCTTCGTCTATACCCATTATTTTCCTAGAGACGGCGGTGATGGCAACAAAGAAGCAATGACAACGAAGCTGAGGCCTTTTCTGCAAATGAATCTACTAGCAAATTCAAAGTTCAAGGATCCCCGATCTCCCACCCCAAGGCTAGAATAGTCATGTGTATTTTTTACATGCGAAGAAGAGGAAAACCGCTTTCCGTGAAGAACGATACAATGAACCATCTTTGTTCATGTGTACTTTTAATTGTTGTGCATTTTTCGGGGTTTTAATCGTTGCATTGGGTTTAGATTTTGCAGAGAGGTATATGTAGAAAGGGAAAATGAAAGAACAAGCTATGGTTATAAATATTTGGCTTTTTAATGGTGTTCATGTGTACACTCTGCTTAACAAATCAAAATTATGTTAAAATGCATAGACAAGACGGTGGTGTTTTTGGTGGTGTTCCTTTAAATATGTGCTCCGTGTTGCAGGTGTTTTGTACCTGTGTCCAAGCTCGATATTTGCTTACCGGTCACAACGGGGTATGCATTTCTCTTCTTCCTCTTCTTATGTTTGTAATTGATTTCGGATTTTGGTTTTACGCATTGAATTGTTTTCCTCACGGGTATGCATTTTTCCTCTTATGTTTTTCCTAGGAGAGCTCCATATGCGTAGTGTTTTTTAACTTGACTATAGTGTTTTCCTCACGGGTATGCATTGAATTATGCCTCGGAACTTTTTCCTCATTACCTCTTTTGAATGTATAGGCGCTCTCATTACCTTTTGTTTTTATTTTCTAACGGTGTGATCCAATAAACGAGACTCTTTTATTTTTTTAATCTTCCCTTTTCTGTTAAATGAAATTTGGATTATATACTTGTGTTTTTTCTTTTGCATGTTATGTTTGAACATGAATGATCTCAAGTATTTTGTTGACAAAAAAAAATCTCGAGTATTTTAAAAAATCAAAATAAGCAAGACATTTGGATCAACGCTGCATGTTGTATTTTTATTCAACGCTTCTTTTTCAAAGTCTTTGCTTTGGTTTTGAAAACACTGCTTTTTCTTAGTCTGCAGATTGGACAACACTTTGCTTTTTCATCGTCACGGGTTTACAGAAGGGATGTTTGAATATAATAAAAAAAGTGAAAATAAAGTATCTTGAAGCACCATATCTTCTGACATTTCCCTCAGGACAACACTACTTTTTTAAAGTCACGGGCCTTATTTCCCTTTTATGTACACTTGATTATAAAGCAGCTCAAACCATAGCTTGATTTCGTCTTTCACTTGCCTAGGTTCCGCCATCAACGCCACTTTTCCATGGGTCATTCATTTTAGATAGAAAAGGAAGATAAGGGGAAAATCTAGGGATATAGGGGGACTCAGGAGGAGTGAGGTGATCTAAATCTAAAAGCAAAAGATGAAAGTCGTATATAAAGAAATGAAAGGGAAGGAAAAATGTGGGGTGATAGTGACGGGACATGGAAGCACGGATATGTCCAATACGGGTCTAGGGGCACGACTACATAGAGGTTGGGATCAGGAGATGGATTTGTTGAGATGCAAAATGAATAAAGTAAATGGTATAGAGATGTTGCATTGTATACAGAGGTTGGTGGCGTGATGCCTTTAGATTTGGTTTGGATTTTGTCATCTCTCCCATTTATTGCTTCCCTCCTCTGTCGCCCCATTGATTTTGTTTTAATGAAGGATGAAATAACAAAGCTGTGATATCTGCAACAATCCAGATGCCATTGTTAGCTGGAGGAAGTTCCCAAAACATGATAGTTTCCATGTACACTTTCTGAATGCATTCATTGTCCTCACTCTTTTATGAATCCTTCGGTCCTGCTGTTTTTGAATTATTTTTTTCAATTTAATATGATCCTCTGTTTTCATCTGATTTATTGTTACTTTTGTTTTTTCCTTGGCCAACGGGTTATCTTTCCTTAAATGTTGTCTCATTGAAGTTATTTCGATTACATGTTCCGTGATATGCATCCAAGCATCGATTTTTTTCTACGGTTCATATGCTTGCATAAAAGAGATTCATTGATTTCACTTTAAAACTACATTGATGATCATGTTGTCCACGAGAAATTGCTTAAGCATGATATCTTCCTTGATGATCTTTTTCAATGACATATGTTTACGAGAAAAAACTCAAGGACATGTTTATTACCTGGTCTTTCAGGTTCATATGTTAATACACAAGTATTGGTAAGGGATTCAAAGTGAAAATTATATCTATTTGGTCGCAACATATGAATGAAGAGGCATATCATCACTTTCACTTCTGTATTACATATGTGACTTTTAAAATATTAGACTAGGAGACTTCCATAGTTTCATGCTTACTAAGAGAAGCATGGATTGGTTGAAGATATACGTTCCATATGATGGTCATGGAAGTAAGAGGACAACAACAAATTTTGTGTATAAGGAGATATTTATAAACATTAATGCATGATATTTATAGTTGATGCATTAATTTGATGTTAAGTACTTCAACAATTTATTCTTCAAAAAATAAAAGGATTCTTAATGTTGGCCCTAATAGCTTAGATATGAAAACACTTTGTTATCATGATTATAGACCGGTGTGAGGGTACTTGTGGTGAAGTTGAAGGATTTTGTTGATCCAGAGGTTTATTTGTTCATAATCTCCTTGCATATTAAAAGTTGGTCATATTTGTTGTATTGTGATGTAATGCTTTTTTGAGCTAAAATGTAATTTTTAATTTGTTTGAATTAGATTGAAATAACTACAAATGATGATTTAAGATTTAGAGGAAACAAGGTTCTAGAATGGAAGTCAATTATATTGTTGTTCAGGAAAAGTTGAAATTATACTTAAATAATTGTAATCAATTGCTTATTTTGAAAAGTAGTCCATCCTAAAACAAAATTGTAAACAATTGCTTATCTTCAAAAACAATATGGTTTATTTGTGTTTTGATTTTTTGAGTTTCTTTTAGAATACTTCTTTTGATATCTTTTAATGGCTTTATTGTTAGTGATCAATATATTATTTCACTCTTACTATGATCTTTTCCACGGTATATTGTATTGAAAATTGTTATTAGTTTTGTATTTTCAGGTTGAGTCAATGAAAAGCAAGTATTCTCATGCTCAAGGTAGGCTACCTGCATCTGAGTTATTATCCTATTTGTTTTTTTACATCAACTTGGAGATTCAGAGTTTTTCAATGTAATTGGGGTTTGAAAAGAAAAAAATAAAACCCCAGAAAACCTTATATCTCTATTTTTGTGACTGCTATTTGTGTTGGCTCCATCTTCAAGCATGTAAGGTGTCTCAATGTACAACACTTTCACATCAAATGCTGTTTTCCCACAATATTCTGTTATATTACTCAGCAACGTGGGTATTTAATTTTGTTTCATGGTTTTTAATCATCATTTTGGACCCCTTCATTGCAGGAAGAATACATCCATGTTGAATTAGATGAGCCAAGAAATGTCACCAATATTTTGTAGAACCTATAAACAACGCTAATTATCTACTCTTTTTCTGTAAGCCTATAAATTTCAATGAAACTGTTTATCATACATTCTTATTCTTTTAATATACTATTAATACCCGTATATCTTGTGATTGCAATATCTTTTTTGAAAGAAAGATTTTTTAAAGGAAAAAAGCGTAATTTTTTTCTGTCATATCGTGCTTCATGTAAGAAAGGTGGCTTCTTTTTTTATTACTTTATTGGTATATGTGATAATCGATTTAAAGGAACATAGTTTAAGCTATTAAAACATCATTCAATTTATGTCCTCTAATGAAGGAAGAAATTATTGGAAAAGGAAGTCTGCACCTTAATAAAGTCTTTTGTTGAGAAGAGATCCGCAACATGTAAATATAAAAGGCTTTATTGGCTGCTTGCCTTTTTCTTTTGAATGGGAATAGGCGGCTCGCTTTTTATTATAAGCATCTTGTATATTGATGTATTGCCAACTGGTAGCTTCACTTTGTATAAAGTCAATAATGTTTTTGCTTTGCTTGTGCCTTGTATGACTGACTGAGGTGCCTGCATGTAGCTGCCCATTTGTGTATACAAGTAATATTGAGCTTCGTGTAGTTCTTCAATCCATGATATGTTTCCATATTCAATCAAAAAAGATATGTTTCCATATTCATTATGTCACATATCTCCATGTTGTTAATGGTCTAAATACTATATTGTTGTTTCAATACTCTCATTGAAAAGGGTACTATTTTTACTATGACCTTTTTATCTTTGCTTTTAGACCAACTATAAGTGGTAGGTAATTGGTATCTTCAAACTATTCTATTTTTTTCATTGCATTTTGACCACCCAGTAGCAGCGAAAAAGTGGCATCTTCGAGGAAAATTTATTTTAGTATGTGTTTGTAATGATACAAATTGCTTCTTCCATTTTGTTCTCTTTCTTTCCTTTTTATTTATTTTTGTCTGTTTTGTTTTTTTTTTTCCCCATCTGCTTTAACCAACTGTGGATGTAGTGAGGGATGTAGTGTTGGGCTGTCTTTGATTTTAGATGAGTAGGAACAGCTGATATCTCTTTTGATTCTTGGCAATGTGATGTTTGGTTGTCTCCTTTTGTATTTTTCATATTAAGCTCTTTCCACTTGCCTGAATAGAGTGCAAACTGAATTGGTTAGTATTAGCATGTGCCTGAAAATTGTTTAATAGTTAAACTTGTAGCATATGAAAGAGAACCATAAATTATCCAAAGAGCTACCTACTTATAAGTCTATAATTTTTTTTTTTCTAATTTTTGATGTCTTTAGTGCCTAAAATATGCTTTAATGCTATGAATTGGTCTGACTTAATATCTTCTATGAAGATTTAAAAATTATTATGGTGACACATATTGATATTCTAAGATTTGTTTAGAAATAAAATTAGGTTAGTCATGTTTGCTTTTCTTGACAAATATGTTGTCTGTGATTGATTAATTGGAGCTGTTAAGTCAATTTAATTTGGTTCTCTTTCATTTTGTTCTATTTATTGATATGCAGTGAGGGATGTAGTGCAAGGCTGTTAAGTCAATTTAATTTATAGGTGTGATCAATACGAAATCTTTGAGTAACACTATTTACTCACTACTTGTATGTTTCCTATGTTTTTACTTTCTAATTTGACTTTCTTTTATAGTATTATACTTCATCTTTGATTCCACAATTATTTCCGGTTGTTTTAGTTTGATGACTTTCTTCTTATTGCCTTGTAGGTTCATACAACATTCCCTGCACCATTTCCTTTCTTTGCCGTCATATCCTGTCTCAAGGATAAAGACTCATTTTGTCAAAAAGACACCAAGGCCGTACTTCAAGTTGGTAATTTCTCTAATTGCATAAGTTGGGTTTGATGAGTGGGACATGCATGAGGTTTGATGACCGAAAATAATTGATGGTCTCAACTTTGGCATGAAATTTAAATTGCTTGTCTTGGTATTTTATTTTCACGGTTGAAATAGTTAAATTCATTTGGATCACAATTTAATCTTAATATTTTAAAATAGAAATGCATAATATTTTAAAATCTCAAGGATAAATAAGCATTTTTTAAAGGCTACAGATATGAATATCCTTGGAAATATCAGTCTTCGAAATATAACTTGGATGGTGAAGAATGGACTCCATCAACGGTGTCCTTTGAAATATCCAAAATTATTCATATTTGTAGCCTTTGAAAGAGAAAATATTCTCGAAACTTGAAAAAAAAAACCCAGATTTGCCTCGACCATCATTATTGAAGAAACAAAAATTAAATATCAAGAATTAAAAATTTGACCATATGCAACTTCTCAATGTAGAATCAAGAAGACGGGGAAATTGCTCAAAAAACTAAAAGGAAAAGCTAAAGAAAGAAACTTTGTATTAAATGAAGAGTGGGGCAAATAGATAGATGAAATCCAGTGAAGGTGTCGTTATTAAGGAAGAGGTCTTAATGGGCCGAGCAAAAACAGGAAAGCCCATTGTGGCAAAGCGAAGATCACACCACATTGTTAGTAGCGATTTAGGCCACTGTGATCAGGCTGAAAAAGGAAGATGCAGAAGTTGGAGGCGGGTTTTTTCTTTTTTTCTTAAGAGATATTGTAAGGAAAAATAATATAGGTATTTTTTGCTTAATTGAGCCTCATATCAATGGTGAAGAAACTGACTATGTGGTGAGGAAACTTGGATTCAATAATTTGATTCATGTTGAAGCTACTGGACTCTTTGTTGGGGAATTTGGTTGCATTGGAATGAATGAGATTATGATATACAATAAAAGTTCTCAAATGAGCAAATTCTTCACTGTCAAATATGTGAAAAGTGCTCTCTCAAATTTGTTGAGATTTCATTTGTAATATGTACTCTAACTCGATTGAAGAATATTCTGTTTAATATTGTTGATGTTTTATTTATCATATGTTGTTCTTCATTGATATTAATGTTTAAATATTTTTTAAAGACAATAAGGTTTCATTATTTTGGAAGTAAAATATGTTTGAGTAAGCTTTGTGAAATCTTATCATCGTCATAACGCGAAGTAAAAGCTCGTTCATATATATAACCTCATCAAAACAAATTAACTTGAAGAACGCTGACAGAAAAAGAAAACTACTTGTTATATCCAGGCTTCAATTCTACAAGCAAAATTATGGTCTACAAGGTTGGAATAAACAACGTATCATAGTAGAAATAAATAAGATGTCAACTGTGGGCAAGAATAAACAAATAAGATGACGTCGCCCTGCTCACTATAGAATAAATAATTTTTTTTTTGGGGGTAGGTACTGGGTCGGGGCCCCATGCTTCAAGAAAACAAACCAAAACGCTTTCTTGAAGAAAACGATCTATCAAAATGAGAAACAGAGAGAAAAACCTGACCTCTCCATATTAAAATTGTTTCAGTTGCACAAAAATGCCGCTCAAAGTGAATCTTGTGTCAATCAGTCAACTGATGGGCTAGAGCTGGAACTATAACTTAATCCCTTACTTTGAGATATATTGCCTCATAATTGGAGGTGCTCCTGGGTACATTTTGTGATTTATCCATAGGGATTCTCTGTTAATTTCATGGCCACTTGATTCTACATTTATTCTTCCACTTCATTTGCTTCTCCTCCTTCCACTATTCCATCCTTCAAATCCGAGGATTTTGACAGCTTCCCTTTATTAACTTCTGAGCTCAGCTCAAAAGCAACATCAATATCACCCAATGATCTAGCTTCAATAACTTTCAAGTCTGATGAATTAGCTTCTGAGTTACCTTCTTCAGACTTTTCTATAGCAAGCTGATCTTTAATCATGGATGGAAGGATGACCTCCTCAACACCTGCTCCTTCTTGAAGTTGTTTAAAAGCCAAGTCAATATCTTCAGCCGATCTTACTTCAAGAACTGGAATTCCGCCCGGCTCGGCCTCTTCCCTCTTTACATCTCTTGGTGATCCACCAGCGGGTGATTTAAATTCAGGGCTCTGGGATGCATCAAATATGTTCATGGCATCATAAAATTCTCTAGCTCCATCATTGTTGGGAGTGCCTACATCCTGAATGAATTTTGCGTACATGACATGATTTTGCACCATGTCAAAAGGAATATATGGTTAGATTCTCAGTCATGGATTAGTAACCAAACTTATAGTTCACCAATTCAATACCGGTATATCTGTTGGTGTTCATTTGATTAGACACATAAAGGATACAACAGAGGTTGTGTATTGTGTACACCTAGCATGCACATGCAAATACAATAAAAAATCCCCACCTTAAGTATATCAGTGAAACAGAAATTACACATTAACAATAATCATTCCATTTTTCTCATAAAAAAAATCATTCCATTTGACATCTATTTGCATTATGTATTTTTGAAGAATTTCCGACCAGTGATCTTTTCTTCTGTTTCTTGAAAAAGGGTCTTCAGTAAGAAGCGAGACAAAAGGGACAGTTAATCTGATACTCTAACCAACAGCAAGTAGCAAATTTGTCAATTCCTTTCATTAGCAATGGTGAATTGTTACATAAACCAGCAAAAGCATGAGGAAATAAAAATGGACATACTCTATCACATGGAACTAAAGTGTATATTTAAATCAAAATAAGTTCCAAGGGGTAACATTTTGTATATCTTACCTGGTTTTCATCGTGATCATTAATAGATGCTGCAGCAAAAGAGTCATCCGAGGTTGATAGGTTATTCTCCTTGTCGGACGGAGGTTTTTCTTCAGGTTGCACTTGTTGACAATTGGAAGTTATAGAACGATCCTTCTTATCCAAATATTGATGAAGTTCTCCATCATCCTGATCCGTATGTGGCTGGGAAGAGGCCGAGTGATCTTCTACATGATCACAAGTACCATCATTTTCTCTCTGATCATGCAGTTCAGATTTTTCATCTTTCAAATTTGCAGCCTTTTGTACTGAAGCTGGACGCGAAGTTCTTTCTAAGATATCTGTAGTTGAATCAAAATATATAGAATAAAAAGACTGAAGCTTTCTAGCAGCTGGTGGGCTAGAGTCATAAACAGGCTCCTTGTGATGATGTTCTTCCTCTTCACTTTCAAACTGCAAATCCGAGTCCTCTTCAGAAGCTGGTGTCATAATTCTAGATTCCTTTGCATCTGGAACGTCATCAGTAACTTCCGATAGAGAAGTCTGGCTTGATTTGCTGCTGCTTTCCTCATCAGCTACTTCTCTTCTCAAATGTGTTTCAACTGTATTGAATTCCTCGTGAATTGCAGCCTCTCCTGTTTCATAATAGAGTTCGGTCTCAGAATTATTTTCCACACCACCCAAAACTATTTCTTCTTCTTCACTATGAACATTTTTCTGCTTTGCTGGTATAACCTCCGTTGAATCAACCTCGCCGGAGGATTGGCTTCCACAATCAACACGACCAGTAACATGATCTATGGTGGATATTGATTCTCCTTCTTGACGCAAGTCTTTGTCATTGAACATCCTTTCTTCTTGATCAGTAGAACTCCCTGATTCACTTTCAGGAACAGAACTGAATTTTGAATCACTTACTTCACCCAAAACTATTTCAAATTCTTCACGGTGAACATTTCTCTGCTTTGCCGGTGTAATTTCCATTGAGTCAACCTCGCCGGAGGATTGGCTTCCACTTTCATCATGGCCAATAACATGATCTACGGTGGATATTGATTCTCCTTCTTGAGGCAAATCTTGTTCATCGAGCATCCTTTCTTCTTGATCGGTTGAACTCACTGATTCACTTTCAGGAATAGAACTCAATTTCGAATCACTTACTTCACTTTGTTGGTACGAGGAATAGCTTGTTCCCTCTGAAGCCATTCGCTCCGACACAAATACGGGTTTCCAATAAACATCTGGTCTCTCATGTTTAGCCATCCTAAAGCCAGATGGTCCCAAACTGAAACTTTCGTGCCTACTGAAAAATGTATCTTTCTGATTAAACACAGGGAGCTCTTCTTTAGGATTGTCTCCTTTGGAGACAGGTTTTTCTTCATTGGGATCAAAAGGAATATCAAAAGGATTCTTCCTAGGTTGCAAAATAGATGGAGCTGATCCAGGAATATCATCAGAGAGGTCAAATGGATTGCGTCTTGTTACAATGGGTGGAACATTTGAGGGAGCTTCAGTACTTTCCAAGTCTATTAGGTTCTTCTCAGTCATCTGCATCCAAGCTCTTCTTCTTGCAATGATATTCTCCAAACGTTGGTTTCTTTCTAGCTCTAAAGAACCCAAATCCATGAGACTCTTTTGGTCATCCTCTGTCCATCTTATGGCAGATTTACTCTCGTCCTCTATGCCACTTTCTTCTGCTTCATCTTCCTCGTAGTCCGCCCCTTCATCTGACTCAACACTGCCATAACCACCACGGGACGAAGGAGCAGTTTGTTGGCCTTCCATCTCTAGTAATGGGTGTAGCTCATCAATCGCTGGAATTATGTCATCCATGGAAGAATCAGGTGAGGAGCTCTCAATATCATCAGACCCCAGATCTGATGACTCCTCCTCCTCGTCCTCGTCCTCCTCCTGAATAGCTTCAACATTTCTTGGAACTCCTTTATACTTCAATTTCTCCTCGTGAACTTCCCTCTCCATGTCCTCCTTTTCTTGTTTCTCATGTTGAATATTCAGAGAATTTTTATCAACCACTGGCACATTTAAAGAAACTAAACCATCATTATGATGAGCCTTGTTAACTTTATCTTTCAACAAACTTGCTTCTTCAATGCTACTCTCCTCTGTGATGCTTTTATATCCATATCTCCGGGCAATAACAGTGCCACTCTCTAAAAATCCTTTTTGAAAGGATGAAATGTTATCAGTAAACTTCTTTTCTTTTTGAACTTCGGCTGAGTTGAATTGCCCCAAATACAGAAGAGTACCCAGAAGAACACCAGTGCAGACCAGAACAGGGGACATATATACCAAAATGGAAACCATAAAAGGGAACCGTCTGCACAGAATAATCAAGAATCCCAGAAAACACACAAGACATGGATGACAACACACAAATCTGTAACACGCCCTGGTTAGAGAAGTCAGCATATTCCTCATTCGGATTCCAATTTCCAATGCAGATCCCATCTTCCTATTTTTCCCTGATTCCGTCTATCTTAAGATTCTATTACCAAATTTAAATCTGTTTCGACCATTCATGCAGAAGAAAACCAGCATACACCTAGAGATATTGAGCGGATTCATAATGAACAATGCAGCTCCTGAAAACCGATATATACACACGAATGAATTAATTAGAGTAGGCAAGATTATTAATCAAACCATTCTTAATCTCTGCAATTGTCGATAATTATCGAATAATAGACTTTATACCACGCAATTTCGCAATGACAGAAGTAACAACAAATGAAGACACCCAAAGACCAAATGGAAATCGTTCCTTCAATTCTCAATTGATAATGGCGGCAATAATTAAGAAATTGGAAATGGAAATGCGAATCATCAACATGTGTGGTTCTTACCTGAACTGGAACAATGCAAAAAGCAAATGGCGCATTTAAGTAATCAGTTTCTGGGGATAACAAAATGCGCCAAAGATGAAGGTGATCATTTCGTGCTTGCTTGGCATCCAAGAATGGTTGATTTCCGGGTCCCAACCCCACCAAGCCAGCTCCGACCTCTTCGGCGGGAAACTCTGCCTTGCGCCACCGGGAACGACAAAATCTATCTAATTTTTATTATATTCAGTTAATTGAATATAATTAATTTAATTATGTACCCAAATGTTAAATTCCTAATTAGAGGTTCGGAATTCTGTCAAAAAAAGAAAAGGGAAAAGAGGAAAATCATTTTTCTCAGCCGGAAAGAAATGCTATATATGTGGTTTTCCAAAGTTGCATGACCTAGAAATCAGCATCAGCGTTGCCTGCATGGAGAGGCAATTATTTTTGAACTTGAGAAACTTCCCGTTTTATGATCGAGAAAAAGACTAAAGACTGCTCGACCAACAAAACGTTAGGGTTTGTTGAGTTAGCGTTTAAAAAATATAGAGTTAAGGTGCAGATTTGCCAACGAATTATTACCTGAAGAGCGACTGACACAAAAAATAATTGAAGGAATCAAATTAGCCAACGAACTATTAAAAAGTGAAAAAAAAAACAACTATCACTATTACGTTAAAATATGAGGCACCTTGGAGTAGGACAGATAACGAAATCTTTGGAGAAAAAAGCGGTTAAAGCGCTTCTTGTTGGATAAGCAAACACCAACAAAGATGGGATCAATGCGAGAAGTGTTATAGCGTGGCCCGGTTCTTGCTTGTGGCATTAAAAGGCACGCTTATTAGGGTGCAAAGCGCGTCTTGGTCGAAAAGGCGAATTTCTTTGGATGAGTTGAAGAAGGTGAGTGGAACACGCAAAGAACAAATGGAAGCTTTGGAGAGCCTTAACGTCCCGGTGTGACGATCAATGGAAGACGGACAGGCAAAGACGATGTGGGGTAATAGTTCGTTGGCAATCTGGAGACAAAATTGTTTTTTTTTTTTCACTTTTTTAATAGTTTGTTGGCCAATTTGGTCCCTTTAATTGTTTTTTGTGTCAGACGCTTCTTAGGTAATAGTTCGTTGGCAAATCTGTACCTTAACCCAAAAATATATTTATGTAAGTTGAGATAAACTCTTTTCACATATTTTTTTGTATATCGTAAATCATGTCAGAAAAATAGATTACATCACTGATCCAAGCATAAGCAAAATGATAAAAGAGAGATTTTTCATTTGATGCTTTAAATGGAGAATATCAAATACTCTCTCTCTCTTTTTGATATTATTAACCCAGGTCAAGAGGAATCTAGCGAAGCGCTTTGTGTTGGTAACTACCCATTATCTTTTTTCAGAAGAGTTACAAATAAGGTAAACAATTTTTGGATTCAAAAATACTCATTAACATTAAAAAGTAGCCCACAAATGTTATTTCCGTTAATTTAAAGTATTCTCCAATTTCACATGATCATGCGTCATATTTATTTCATGTAGATTTATAATTAAGTGATAATATTTTAAAAATAGACAAAAGTCATATGTAATTATAGACCTTGACATAATGGATATAAAAAACTTATATATTAAAATTATAATTAATTATCATGAATAATATGAATATTTTATTAAAAAAATTTAAATGCATGAGAATAATAATAATAATAATAATAATAATAATAATAAAGTGCAAGATGTGAGGATTAACATTACGAAAAATTGGGGAAGGAATCTAGTGTACTTTTTGGTTCGTTTATTTATTCTACATCTCTCCTAGACTGGGAAATCAAGCCAGGCCATCAGCCGGCTCGTTTAAGTTTCCCCCAGCTCAGTACCGAACTTGAAAAATAGGCGAGATATTTAAAATTGGCCTCGAGGGTTGAGGTTTAAACGGCCGGCCCGAAGGGCCTCGGGCCGCCCTTTTATTTGTAGGTTTTTTTTTCTTTTTAAATTTATTAATTTATATATATTTTATATTTGTTATAGAGTTATTTATCCATTTAACTACAAATATATAATAACTATACTCTAATTTTATGATTTGTTGCAAATAAAGATTATGAATATGTTCATGATGCGAGAGAAGAATTTCATGACATTCTTACTCATGAGCCGTGAGGAGCGCTCTTACTCAAAGTGAAGAACAATCAAATGTTGTTAAAATTGATGATAGTGACGAAGATGGCGACAATAAAAGTCATCGTACTTAATGTAGGCTTAGTGATATCTTTTTATGTTTTATGTGAGTTATTTGTGAACATAATTTGCTTTTGATTATTGTTAGTTCTCATAGTTTTTGATGTTTTGATGATAACAATTATAATGTAACTGATCTTTGATATACTATGAAAATTCGAAGTTTCAAATATCACCTTAATTAAGTTAATTGATTATGTGCCTCTATTCATAAAGTTCATTTTATGAATTGAAAAATGATTTCCTTTGATTACTGTTGGCTCCCAATGTTTGTTTTGATGATAACTAACCTCTTTCAATACTTATGATTGAAAACAAAATGTTTTACTTTGTGAAATTCACATCTGCATTTTATCTGTCAGATTGGCTCTAGCCAATCTCTGCTGGCTCTAGCCAGTCTCCTGTCTACAATTGTCAGAATGCAAGCTTTGGCTCTAGACAATTTATTCTGACTCGAGCCAAGCCCTTAACTCCGGCCAACCCCATCTGACTCGAGCCATGCTCCTATCTAAAGTTTTCAGAATACAATCTTTGGCTCTAGCCAATTTAATCTGACTCGAGCCAAGCCCTGAACTCTAGCCAACTTCATCTGACTCAAGCCAATATCCTATCTATATTTGTCGAATGCAAATTTTGGCTCTAGCCAATTTCGTTGCCTCTAGCCAAGCCACGAACTCTAGCCAAAGAGCATTGGCTCTAGCCAAGTTCTTGACCACTATTTTCAAATGACCATCGACTCCGGCCTACTACTGTAAGCTGGAGTTTTGACCCAAAGCGGAGCCGGATAACTTTGACTCTAGCCTAGAGAACTCCCATGAGATAAATTGACTCTAGCCAACACAATGTACCTTGAGTTTTGACCCAGACTCTAGCCTGAATATTCTGACTCTAGCCTAGCGCGTTTCATCAGAACAATCAGACTCTAGCCAGAATATTTTGACTCAAGCCTAGCGCACTATGTCTGATCAATTTGACTCTAGCCTTCACAATATGCCTTGAGTCTTGACCTAAACTCTAGCCAGTATCTTGTGACTCTAGCCTAGCATGTTATTATAGAACAACTTGACTCTAGCCAAAAATCGACTCTAGCCAAATTTATCAGTTTGAAAAAAACTGATTTCTAAACCTTGCTAAATCTCTGAGTATGGTTTACTTATTTTATATCTTCACTCATTATTGTTCCTAATCATGTTTAACAAGTTTGTTAATGAGTTTCAGAAGAGTTTTATGGGGATTAACACTAATTTAAAATAAAGCAACAATGTGTCAGAAGCATTTAATGCAAAGCAGAGATATTCACCATTCTGGCATATGACCTTCTGACAACAACAACGGCTATTTCTTGGTACATTCTCACCTAATCTCAACGGACAATTTGAATAAAGAATGTCAATGGATAATAACGGACGAATGTCATGTCGGAGGGATACGAAGGAAGAAACAGAGCAACGTTCTTGAACGGAAATATTTATTCACTCAACGGCTAATTCAAAGAGTCTCAACGGATAACTTCAAGCTTATACAACGGACATAAATGCCACCAACTATAAATGTTAGAAGCATTAAAATCTACAAGACAAGGAGGGAAACATTGTGCATTCAATTCGATATTATTGCAATCTTCCGTTTCATTAGTTTCATTTAATATCTTCGGATATTCTTGTACTTGTGTTTATCATTTATCTACTCAGTGAGGAGTTAAACACTATTTGAATATTTGTTTATCAGTTGAATCTTAAGGTTGAGGAACCTTAAGAGATGGTGTATCAATTACAACTTGTAAGGGGGAGTGAAGTCTGTGAGTGTGTAATTGTGTCTGTGGTTATTTGGTTACAACTTGTAAAGAGGAGTAAGTCTAGGGAGAGGATTACTCGGGAGTTACGAGTGTGTAATCAAGTTTCGAGATAGTGAAATCCCAAAGTGTTTAAGGGAATTTGGACGCAGAGTCGAGGATTTGAACCGAACAAGTATAAATCCATTGTGTTAAATCTCTCTTACCCTTACTCGTTTATCCACATTTGCACTATCCCAGAGCATTTTCGCTAGAAAATTTTATATCCCCAATTCACCCCCCCTCTTGGTGATATTCTGTCTTTCAATTATGAATTAGTGATTGTGCTTATTTATTGGATAATTCGTGTTATAATTTACTAATTATATTTTTTAAAAAAAAAACAGAGAAAAAATAGTTAAAATTTAGAATAGTAATTTTTGGGCCTGCAGAGCCGGCCCAGTGCTCTTAGGAGGGCTTTGAAAAACAAATGTTTTTCTACGCCGGGCCTTGGAGGGTCGGCCCTGGCCCTTCATGGGCCGGCCCTGATTCCCAGCTCTTCTCTCCCGTCCTCCCTCCCTTTAAAAAAAGTGAATTCTTTTACCGCCAATCCAAACAGAAATCACATGTACAAATATAACTTTTATCCTATCTAAAGTTTACAAAAGACATTAAAAAAAAATATTTATTTCTGCCACCACTGATCTAAATGGTTCAATATCGTTCAACTCGAACCTGGTCTGCTGGTCTTTAGAGAAGCCTAGTCCATGGCCATCCTCAATCGCTAATCTCGCCCCTCTCATATACTATGAAATAACTGTTCATAGTTTTTGTCGGGTCTTCAGGAAACGGGGAATGACTTGGAGCATAAAAAAGAACACTGTTTTATGGGCAGAGAATATTCAAATCCCGCGGGCCCTGGACGTGGACGTACGTGAGTCTCAAAGTTCTCATAGAGAAAGCTACAAGATTCAGTTTGGACTCATTCTATACTTTTACAATTCCCATGCTCACCTCTGTCATCGGTATTTCCATGAACATTTCTCTTCTTGATATATAATTGAATATCACTCACATATATCCCACTATAAATATATTGGACGTTAAGCAGGCGAATTCATCATACATCCAAAATCTGAATCTTGCCTTTAGCATATTTTGAGACTTGCTTTGCGCTCTTGCATGCCCACAATTTTATATAGCTGGCTTAGTTACTGTATATCTCCTAGCTTCCACATTTTCTTTACCATTCCTTTCCACATAACTAATTAACTCGCATCTAGCTAGAGAGATCCATTAAAGTACATATGGAGAGAACAAAGTCATCCCTTCTTCAGATTCAAGCCCCAACCTATGGAAAGCTAATCACCATTCTCAGCATCGATGGGGGTGGCATTAGGGGCATCATTCCCGCCTCCATTCTCGAATTCCTTGAATCTCAACTCCAGGTATAAATCTACACACACACAGATATATATGGATACACTTGGAATGCACGTACAAGTTTAATAATGGTTAGATGTAGAAATTAATAGTAATTTAAACGGCCGGGCATGCAGGAACTGGATGGTGAAGAAGCAAGGCTGGCAGACTACTTTGACGTGATTGCAGGAACCAGCACGGGGGGTCTCGTAGCTTCCATGCTCACTGCTCCAAACGAACAGAAGAGACCACTGTTTGCTGCCAAGGACATCAAGCCCTTTTACCTCGACCACTGTCCCAAGATATTCCCACAAAAGTATATATATTATATATGGTTTCTCTTTTCAGTTTAAACTAATGAAACTTAGGAGCCTAAATATAATGATTTGTTTCTGGTATCTATCCTAATGTTACGAATGAATTTTCAGATTCACATTTGGAGCAATAGGAAAATTGTTCAGATCAATGCCTGGGCCCAAGTACGATGGGGAATACCTTCATCAGGTAGTGAGAGAGAAGTTGGGAGAGACTCGGTTGCATGAGACACTCACCAACGTTGTCATCCCCACCTTCGACATAAAGGCGATGCAGCCAACCATATTCTCATCTTATCAGATCAACAAGTCTCCTTGTTTGGATGCTCGACTCTCTGACATTTGCATCAGCACATCTGCTGCACCTACTTATCTTCCTGGTTACTACTTCAAGAACCAAGATGCCCAAGGCAACGTCCGTGAATTCAACCTTATTGATGGCGGCGTTTGTGCAAATAATCCTGTAAGTTGATAGGTTACCACTCTGATCCTAATTAAGTCTAAATCACTTAATTAACTCACACGTCTATGAATCAGTATTCTTCCTTTATTACTTTGAAGATGGACTTATAAATTTTTTTCTCAAACTAAAGTTATAAATAGGACCAGACCCCTAAACCCTAAACCCCATACTAGAGTGGTAATCTTCACAAACAATGTCAAACTATTCTCCCACTAAACTATTGTTTTTAACGATGAGTCCCTAATTAATTAACTTTTGATTCTTCAATGTTGCAGACTTTAGTGGCCTTGAACCAAGTAACGCAGCAGGTCATCAATGAAAATCCAGACTTGTTCTCCATCAGGCCCATGGATTACGCTCGCTTCCTCATAATCTCTATAGGCACAGGCACACCCAAGAATGAGCAAAAGTTCGATGCAAGAATGTCTTCCAAATGGGGACTGTTGGATTGGTTAACCCACGGTGGTTCCACTCCTTTGATCGACGTGTTTTCCTAATCCAGTGCTGATATCGTCGATTTCCATTTAGCAGCCGTTACTCAAGCCCTTCATTCCCAGGATAATTACCTTAGAATACAGGTATATATCTCCCTTATATTATATATGTGTGCATATATATAAGTGTGTGCATATTTTCTATCTTTGCATTAAGCTACTCCCTCTACTGCTCATTACAAGCCACTAAACCAATAATTCTCACAAACCAATAAAAACAGTTAAAGTCAATAAAGTTGACCTACAATTTAAGTAACTTTCAATATTACCCCTACTAATTACACTAAACTCTAATATTATATTAATTATTACTCTTCCTATTATCCTTATTAATTAGGCAAAACATGGAAAAAAATAATTAATACGCTTTCAAAAAGCAATGATCATTATAAAAAGGATCAAACACGATTGATAGTTAGTCTTATATAATAAGGAAGAGGGAGTAAAATTTAATGATTCCGTGCTGGTGGTGACGGCAAAATGCAAGATGATACATTGATGGGTACAGTTTCTTCGGTTGATGTTTCTACCAAAAGAATTTGGAAAAACTGTGCCAAATTGGTGAAGAGCTGTTGAAGAAACCAGTCTACAGAGTCAATTTAGAGACAGGTCTGTGCGAACCCGTCGAAAATGGAGGGACCAATGAGGATGCCCTTAAAAAGTAAGACTAATTAATATACTTAAAGAACCTATTGCAAGCTAGTAAAGCGATTAAATTTACTTAGATTAAATACTTGAAAATCCTTACTAACTGAATGGGTATCTTTAATTTTGCAGATTGGCCAAAATGCTTTCCCAAGAAAGAAGAATGAGGGAAATGAAATCTCGACATACCAACAAGCTGGTAGCAAGACTGAATAGCTTGTCTATATACTCCCTCCGGTCCTAATTATAAGACATACTTAATCGATTTTTGGGAAAATTAAGAAAATGAGTTAAATTAGTTAATTTTACTTATTTTTTGAAAATGCCCTTATATAAATTTAAAATGACATAAGTAAAAATGAATCAACAACCCCTGCCATATACCTCTCTGACCTAGAATTTTTCTTTCCACATACTTTCTAATTGAAATAATGGTTTTACTATATATACATATATGTGTATAGATATATGTATACATATAGATCTATACATATATACACACACATATATATGTGTGTGTGTGTGTATACTACACACATATATACATATATGTACACACTCATATACACATATATAAATATACGTATACACACACACACATATATATATATATACGTATACACACAGACACATATATATACATACACACACACACACACATATATATATATATAAACACACACAAGTATATATGTGTGTGTGTCTGTATCTATATATATTTTTGTGTAGAGACACACACACATATTCGCAAATTAACGTCAGCTGATCAATAAATAAATTAAAATCCAATGATTTAAAAGTTTCACGGACTAAAAGAGTCTACGCACTCATAGACATATATATATATATACACACACACACCTACTAAAAACTAAACACACTTAAGAGAATAAAATAGAGGTATTTTAGAAAGAAATTAATAAAAATTAAAATGTTGTCCTATAATTAGGACCAAAACCAACTCCCAAATGTTGTCCTATAATTAAGAACGGAGGGAGTAGTTTAATTTCCGTTTTAGTCACTGGCTACCAGAACTATTTGATTATTTCTCATTTTGTTCTGTAATAAAATTAGACTATTTTATTCATTCTTTCATTTATTTTTCCTTCAAAACTAATTGTCTCTCAATAAAAGCATAAATTGATACATGCATGTTTAAACTTTAAAGGTTTTTTTTTTTTTTGCTTTTAATATTATTGATTTTGTCAGCTTTGAAGTCTAGTTTATTTATATATAAGAACTTGAATGACAGTGGCACATTCCCTTCAAATGGATTCCACAAACGCCCAGTTTTTGCTGCTAAAGATATCAAACCCTTTTATCTGGAGCACTGCCCAAAAACTTTCCCTCAGCACTGGTATAACGAACGATCTGCATATTCATATGCTTCTGTTTAAACTATTTTTTGCATAATAATTGAGAAATTGATTGGAATTTGAATTAATTGGGGCAGAGGCTTGTGTGCGACGGTGGTGGCAAATGTAATCAGATCACTGGGTGGACCAAAATATCTTCACTGGATCGTTGGAGGGAAGCTGGGAGAAGCTCGTTTGCACCCGACACTCGCTTGACTTTTTTTCCCTTCCTCATAAGGAGTGACAGGCTTTGGGATAAATATTTCAAAGGTTAAATGTATACTCATTAACTAATTTAAAAAAATATTTGAGGTGCCAAATGTATAATAAAAGTATTTTAACAAGTATAATATATAAAGTAACATACCTTTCTATATCATATTAATTTTTTTTTTAAAAAAAAAAAAAAAGAAGGGAAAATCCTTTTCAGAGCTCTTTTTAGAGAAAAAATCTCAAAAAAAACCCTCAGAATTCTGAAATCCCAGAAAAGGCCGATTTTCAGAAAATACATGAGTTGTTAACGAGGCTGATATAGTTGTTAACGGGGTACTGATATAATTGTTAATGGGGCTGATTTAATTGTTAGAAAATTGTTATTAATGGGGCTGATTTAGTTGTTAATTAACAACTATATCAGCCCCGTTAAAAACTCACGCAAGATTTTGAAAATCCCAGAAAATCCTAAGGCCTTTTTTGGTATTTTTTTTTCTCCAAAAAGGGCCGAAATGAATTTTCCCAAAAAAAAATCTGTTAAGGCCATGGCCCCCATTGTCTCTTTTAAGGTCCGCCACAGGACATACATATAGGAATTAGTTTTTCTACTCATCCTTTGGATGAGTAGGGGACTTTTTCCCATCCTGGACCGTTCAAATAAGATTTTAAAAAATATTTTAATGAGTAGAAAATCTAAAATAAAAATAGTCTTTCAACTAATATATTTTTTTGAAGAGGATATTTTATTTAAAAATCAATAGTTGAAAAAAAATTAAATCTGGACAATTCAAACTTAGAAAAGCTTTTCATAGGTCATCCTTTGGATTAGAGTGGTAATCGTGGTGCCCGTGACACAAGGCCGGCCCTTTAGGGCGGAGTAAGAAAAAACACGTTTTTCAAAGCCCGACCGAGAGCATCAGGCAGGTGGCTAGCTCGTAGGGCCCGAAAATTACTATTCCAAATTTTAACTATTTTTCCTCCATTTTTTAAAAAAAAAAATAATTAGTAAATTACAACACGAATCATCCAATAAATAAATTGATACTAATTCATAATCAAAAGCAAACTATGTTCATAAATAACTCACATAAAACATAAAAAAACATATCACTAAATGACGTTAGTGCGATGACATTATTTCGTCATCTTAAATCACTATCATTGATTTTAACGACGTTTGATTGTTCTTCACTTTGAGTAATAGCCTACTACATGAGTAAGAATATCATAAAATTCTTCTCCCGCATCATAAACACATCCATGATTTATTATTTGCAACAAATAATAAATCAAATCATAAAATTAGAGTATAGTTATTATGTATTTGTAGTTAAATGGATAAATAACTCTATAAAAAATACAAAATATATATAAATTAATAAATTTAAAAAGGAAAAAAAAGTTATAGTGAAAAGGGCAGTGGCAGGGGAGAGGCCCACTGCGCTAATTTCAAATATATCGTCCATTTTTAAGCCTCGAGCCCTTAAAGGGCAGGCTTAAGCAGCCGGCCGATGGGCCCGACCCGTTTTGCCGGCTCTATTTTGAATAGGATAAGTAGGGAAACTCGGTCCCAAACATATAGGGGTAATGTAATAATTTGATAGGTCACGTTTACTAGCTGCTATGACCTTTTTTTTTTTTTGTTGTTGATAAGAACATGTTTTGGAGGGTTCGACGTGGTCACAGCGCCAGAAAGACGCCGGGGCTCTTTCTAACACTCTTGGGGACTACGAGATCGCTCTACCAAATGAGTCACTAATTAAATTGGGCAGTTGAAAATTTTCGAAAGTGAGTGCTCTGGGCCATGCATCCATGTGTCATCCATGAATTTAATGAAAATAATAATAATAATAATGTATTATTAAGAGAAATTTGAAAATACCAAGTTACTTAAATTTTAAGGAAATTGAAGAAAAATCCCCTTTTAAAAGTTTAATTAGTGAGAAGGACCTCAATCAAAATATCTTCTTATATATAAACTTATAAAGTTATGTATGCCAATTAAATTTCTAATGGAGGAGTTTTTATTGATTTTTCTTAAATTTTATTTTTTATTTTCATCAGGATAGTACTGGAAAACAATCATTATTAACCTTTAACTAGACTTATATAATTAAGACTAAAATTTTCATCTATAAGTGGATTTATAATAAAGACTAGAATATTACTTGAATAAAAGAATGGGAGCCAATGAGAAATTTAATTTTTTCTCTCCATAATAAAAACTTCTTCTCCCCACTGTGGAGATCCCGAAAGCAGCCTTCTCTTTAAAAGTTGAGTTGAAAAAAAAAAGGCTAATCCAAACCTTTGTAATTATACAATCGCACTTTTTCCTCCACGCCTTGCCAAACACTAGATCAGCTGTTGCAGCTGTAAGGGAGGTCTATCATAGACAATTTAGGCCCCAAAGAAAACACACCACAATACCTTCTTTGTTCAAGTTGTATATAAATATTTTTTATATATTTTAATAATGGTTGGATTGACTTATCTAGTATGATAAGGCTTGTTGTTGTTGATTGGGTTGACCTGATTTAGCTACACACAGCCCATTGACTCTTACTCTATGATTGAATGGAGGAAAAGGTAAGAGAAAATAAGGGATGAAAAAGTTTGGTCAACAGTTTTTAGATCTTCTTACCCTCACTTTATTTGATCAAAAGTTTAAGGTCATTTTGGAATCATCATACGTCCAAACGGTTAACGTAGAGGAATTTAACAGAAGTGGTATTTTATAGCAATTTTAAAATCATCACAAGCATTTTTGCACTATTTTTTTTTTTATGGTGCCACTAACTCTTTTGAAAAGATAAAGGGTATTTTTGCTCATTTACCCTCCATGACCTCATGTCTAATTAGACATTATAAGCCATATGTCAGGTTCCAAAATTCAAACTTAACGGCTATTACTCTAAATTAACGGAAATAACATTTTTGGGCTACTTTTTAAAGTTGATGGATATTTTTACACCCAAAATTTGTTTACTGTGCCTTTAGCTCTCTTTTTTTTTTGTTAAAAAAAACCCAACACAGAGTTGGCCTAACGGTGTAAAGACTCATTACATCTCTCTAAATTTTGAGTTTGAGTCCCACAAAAGCCACTTATATTGAAAGGAGTAGCTACAAACCTCAAACTGGGTGCGAGATGTTAATATAATAAAATGATAATGGGTAGTTTGCTCCTTAACCGTGAAGAAATAAGAGACAGTAAATAGTATTGGTGCAATTTGATATATGTACAGCGACTCAAGAAACTGTTTGATTTGCTTGTGGTCTTTTATCATTTGCAATTGGTGGCCCCTTTCAATGAATTATTTGTAAGACATATCCAATAGAAAAACCTTAAATCTTATTCATTTTAATTATCTTAAAATTTAACACCAAGTTTATAACTTCACCCCTATTCAATGTATATGCTTTAATAAGAAGTCCAAGAAAATAATCATTTACAGAAAAATCAACCAGAGGTTAAATTATGGATAATACATTCATATATAAATTTAACGAGATGACTTTTATATATATATATATATATATATATATAAATTGTCTTGTAAATAGGATTAGATGAGTAATTTATAATTAATATTATGATCATAGCATGCAAAATTTTATATGTAAATAGAAATCTTAAAAATAAACAACAACTTATCTACATACACGAGTTAAACAATAAAAAGAAGTAATAGAATCATGAAAAAGTGGGTGCATATCACTTAAGGTGGTTTAAAGTAAGAAAAAATGGAACAAGCCACTAACCTTAATTGGTTTTAAAGGTTTTTGCCTTTTTTGGAGACTTTCTCTTCATCTTTCACATGCAATTTCGAATGTCGATCGTCACGTCATTTTCAAATGCATGCAAACCACCTTTTTTCCCGTTGAATCAGAGAGACATACCTTAATGCGCCGTTTGGTTCGCTGGAACTGAGGCTGGAGAATTAGAAGTGAAAAGTGAAATTAAAATCATGATACCAAAGGGGCATAAAGGTCTATCGATATGGAACCACTCTTTTGTTTTACGGTTGAGTAGAGGAAAAAACTGAGAGAGAAAATCAATCTTATTTATTTATGGGTAAAAGATTTCTCCAATCACTAGATATAAGTTATCTGACCCCAAAAACTACATCGTTTTTGGATTAATGCGGGGTGTTTACGTAATTTTGTTTATTTTTTTATCCTATAAATTTTATCGAAACACCCTTCATTAATTCACCTAAAATTACAAACACATTTTTCATTAATTCAAAACGACATATAGTTTTAGAAGTTCTTGGAGATAACTTATCTCCGATTCTTGGAAAATACTTTTCCCTTTATTTATTTGATTAAGGGTATAATCTCTTCCGAGGTTTATAGTGTAAAGTGTTTTGGGCTTCTCCTAGTATGTGTGTTTTTTGGGTTTGAATTTTTGTTCTTCTCCTTATAAGAATGACCCCACTTATTATCTTAACTAACAATTTGTTGATAAAATCAATCTTATTTAAATAGCAAGAAAAAATAGGGGGAAAAATGAAAAAAGAGCAATTAATTCCATATATATTGTTTGGGCTAAAAAAAAAAATCCATATATTTTAGGAAAAAAAATATGCTTTTTAAAATTGTGTCTGAAAAAAGAAAGAGAGGTGCGAGGTTCCATATGTATCATTTAATTATTGTTGTTATTGTAAAATCAACTGCTTGTATTTTCTAATTTTCTGATGCTCATCAAAACATAAAGAGGGAAAACATAATTTTTCTTTTCTGTTATCTCTATTTTTTCATCCCATTTCTTATTTTCCTCATTTTCTTTTCTCATAATACTAGCATTTTCTTTTCTGCCATTTATTTTGTCATATTTTTTAAAAAAAAAAAATCTATGGCCCCAAGAAAATTAGGAATTTTTGAATACTATACAAAAAAGGAAAGAAAGAAGGAACGATCAAAGGTTTCAGGCTACAAGTAATGATATAGGTGGATGCGGTTGACTTTTAGTTTATTCAATTATTTTTTTTTTTCTTCTTATTTATACAATATTAATTTTTAAACTTCAGAAATTAGCTCAAAGTAAAAAAATTTACAACTTTATAAAATTATTTTTTTATATCATCATAGCTGCCTCTTCCAACACAAGTTTCAAGTTTGAGGTTTGTAGCTACCCCTTCCAACATAAGTATCTCATCTAGGACTCAAACTCATTTATAAAATTACTTTTAATCTAGGGTTAAGGTGCAAAAATAGACATGTGATTTTCTCGAGTAGCGCGCTAGTAGCAAATGCTTTTTTTAGGTGCAAAAGTGTATGTGGTTACAAATTAGGTGCAAAAATAGTGTTTGGCCAGTTAAGTTTGACTTTTTTTTTTCTTGGAGACGATGACATGGCATTTCAAAGGTGCAAAAATAATTTTATGATCTTAAAAAAATATTTCAGGTATTGGACGGTACTAAAAGGATCTTGAAAACAATATTTCGAAGTCTTGAATGGTACTAAAAAGTATTTTTAGGATCTTGATTGGTACAAAAAAATATTTCATAATTTTGAAAAATTATTTTAGGATCTTGAAAAAATATTTCAGGTATTGGCCAAGGTACTAAAAAGGATCTTGAAAAAAATATTTGAAATGCCACGTCATCATCCGATCGGTAAAAAAGTCAAACTTAACGGTCAAACGTTATTTTTGCACCTAATTTTAACCACATAATCACTTTCGCACCTAAAAAGCTATTTGGGCGCTCCGGAGATAAAGACATATCTATTTTTGCACCTTAATCCTTTAATCTAACTAAAAATACTAACTAAATGAGTGAAGGAGATAATATTTTTGAAAATAGGTTATTAATTTTTTGTTAATTTTTTTTAATTAAGTTGTATTAAAAACCAATGGGTAGAATTTAGGGAAAATTTCCATAACTGTGTGTTTGAAAATTTTATTACTCTTTAATATTTGATCTATTTTTATATATAAAAATATAGTTACACTCAGGAACTTATGAACAATAAAATTTTCAAACAGTTGTAAGTTATTTATGAGCAATTTTTTTCTAGAGCTATAAGTAGAATTGAAAGGAGCAATTGGTAAGAATTCTTTGTGAAGTCTAACAATGGCTAAGGATACCAGATTTTGAAGTGTCATAACTATTTAAATTGTTACCACATGCGGTAGTATGTACCACGTGCGGTAAATTATTTTAAAATATTTGAATCGTTCAGATTTTCATCTAACGACTTAGATGAAGAAGAAGGTGAGAAGAGAACTGAACTGTAACGGATCGCATGAGGATGGACCCCATGACTATGGTCTTTTTTCGAATAATGCGTCATGGACTTATTTTCCTTTTAGTAGTGGCATTCTAAGCCATTCAACATATCAGCAAGAATATTTTGCTAATTTTTTATTTAGGGAAAAATCCACTTTGCTTTTTAGAAAAAATTAAAAAATCTTCAAAGATTCTGAAAACCCAAAAAAAGCGCCGAGGCGCTTTTCTCGAGATTTTTTGAATCTCGTTAACAACTAAATCGATCGCATTAACAACTAAATCAATATCTTAACAACTAAATCGATCAGCATTAAAAACAATATCTTAACAACTAAATCGGTCACATTAACAACAATATCAAATTGCCATTAACAACTAACGAGAGAAAATCGGAAAAAGGCATTGGCGCTTTTTAGGATTTTTAATCATGGCCCTTTTTGATTTTTTTTTTCTCTAAAAATAGCGCCCAAGTGGATTTTCCTTTTATTTATGTATCCGTTAGTAGTTGTGCGTCTCTCTCTTTCTCTCTCTCTCTGTGGGGGTCTCTGATAGTGGCGCGGGCGCGCACCACTGGGATTGCTTTCTGTAATAATGGCCATGCGAATAGTGAATTGATAATATTTTGCTTGAATCTCTCTCTCTTGTCTTCTTGTCTTCCTCTCTCTCCACTTTCTTTCCTCTTTTCTACTCTGCTCTGTATCACAAATTATGCTCGCTGTTTCTTCTTCTTCTTCAACTGCGATTTCAACTTCAGGTTTTACTCGTTTGGTTTCCTAAGCCGAGCCTAAAGGTAAGTTCATTTACTTCTTGATTGTCTGGCTGCTAAGAATACATTCGTAATTGGGCAAATATTATGATTCAAATTCAATTCATGAGTTCGGTTAATTTCAGCTCCGAAAATTGGTTTGTTTCTGTTTTCTGAGAAACCCCATGCTTCGTCCGGAGCTTTTAGTTTGTTTCAAATACGGTGCTTGGTGAATTCCGTTACGCTGAAGGATTCAGTTGTTCCTCTTGCAGCAACCATCGGCGCTTCTGGTAAGCATAATTTTCCTCTTTGATTTTCTGAGTTCGTTGTTTGATTTCCCATTAATTGGACCGTCTTGTATTAGCTGCGTCATAAGGATATGAGTATAGTGAGCTGAGTTTTGGTGATTTAATTGCAATTAAAACAGTATTATTACCATAGGATACTTTTCCTACTTGTTGCTCTCTATGCATGGGACAAACTATGCCACTTTGGAATGTAGTCATATCATTTTCCAATTCATCGAAACCACTTTTAGTGACTACCATTCATTCCGATATCCATCATTTCTATCCACCTTCTCCACCCTATTGACACAAAAATAGACGTTAAAATTAATCTAAATTGCCAAACATCCAATAGCATTCACGATTCGCAAGTCCTAAGCCATGGACATTGTCTTCCAACCCACTCAATCCGTACGAATGAAATCATCATTAGAGAGCATACATTCCACTCCAAACCCCATTGTGGTGGTGGTGGTCCTCTCACCTCCGGGTTTCGCGCTTTCTTTTTCCTTGTCTTCTATTTAACACATGTAAAATCAGAATGTATGTCTTTTTTGAGTGGGTTTATCAAGTGACCCACCGTCCATCCACCACAAATTGCTACCTTCAATTTTCCCCTTCAGTCCTTGGATAACTTCTACATAGTCATAGAGACAAGTTCTCACCCACCACTCTGCAAAGGGTTCTTTCATTTCTCTAGTGAACTTCACCTTTTTTTAGCTGCTCTGCCTATAATCTCGTGAGTCTTTATTTCTTCTTCTCATCATTACAATATCTCTTAAAAATATATATATATCGTGTTACATGATTTCCATTTTTTATGGGAATTCATTCCTTTGCAACCCCTTCTTTCTCTCCAATTCTCCTCACATAAGTTTGCAAGTTTTGGTCTTTGTTACTTTATGCTGATTCTGTGTTTGTTCTCTCATCTCTTTTAATTCAAGTGGTTCTTTATCCCAGCCCTACTTCTTGACATTTATGGAGCTGAATATCTTTGCATTCTGTTATTTACTTTTCATTTTCAACTATGAAGTTTCATTCACCTGTAGGAACTTCACCTATGAGTTCGTCATTCATCATAGTTATATATTTACTATGGCTTGCATCAACGTTGACACTCATACATGGAGCATCAAGGGAAGTAGCTTCAAACCCAGAAGTTGTGAATATTGGAGCTATTATAACATTTAAAACTATAAATGGACGAGTTTCTAAAGTTGCCATCAAAGCCGCAGAGAAAGATGTGAATTCTGATCCACGCATCCTTGGTGGACGCAAATTGTCCATAACCCTGCATGATGCCAACTTCAATGGTTTTCTTAGCTTCATTGGAGGTACTTCTATCATCTCTTTCGTGGTTGATTACTCAGGAGTTATCTCTCTCTCTCTCTCATACACATACACACACACACTTGTAGATTTGATGCATTTGGCACCATGGAAGTAATATTTAACTTCAAAGTCATTGTCTTGTTGGTTAGTTAACTTGTCATGACTAAACTTTTTAAGTGTTAACAGCACTCAAGTTCTTGGGGAGAGACTCAGTTGCTATTATCGGTCCACAAACTTCAACAATGGCCCCTGTGCTCTCACATTTGTCAGACGAACTCCATGTTCCCATTCTGTCATTTACAGCTCTGGATCCTACCCTATCACCTCTGCAGTACCCATATTTTCTGCAAACAGCACCCAACGATCGATTCCAGATGACTGCAGTGGCCGACATGGTTAGCTATTTTGGTTGGAAAGAGATTGTTGCTGTTTATACTGATGATGATCAAAGTAGAAATGGTATCGCTGTATTGGGAGATAAACTTGCTGAGAAGCGCTGTAGGATATCTTACAAGGCAACACTACCCCCTGATCCATCTGCTAGTCGAAATGATGTTACTATTCAGTTGACCAAGGTTCAAAGTATGGAGTCCAGAGTGATTGTTCTTCACACCTTCGCCCAGACAGGTCGCTTGGTTTTTGATGTGGCTCAGGAATTAGGAATGATGAGTGAAGGTTATGTCTGGATAGCTTCTTCTTGGTTATCAACTGTTTTAGACTCAAATTCACCACTTCATTTGAATGCTTCTTACTCAATCCAAGGAGTTCTTACGCTTCGCCCTCACACACCGCAATCAAAAAGAAAACAGGCCTTTATGTCCAGGTGGAACCAGATAAGTAATGGTTCGGTTGGGTTGAATCCATATGGACTCTATGCTTATGATACTGTTTGGATCATTGCCCTTGCGTTGAAATCATTTTTTGATCAGAATGGCAATCTTTCATTCTCTAACAATACAAATTTAAACAGAATGAGAGGGGAGACTCTGGATCTTGGTGCCCTGAGCGTTTTCAATGGAGGGAGACAATTGCTTGATAACATACTGCGCATTAACATGACTGGATTGACAGGACCTATTCAATTTCATCCAGATAGATCCCCCTTAAATCCATCATATGACGTCCTAAATGTAATTAATAGTAGTTATTATAGGAAAGTCGGGTACTGGTCTAATTATTCAGGGCTATCTGTTATTCCTCCTGAGAAACTTCACACTAAGCCAGCCGACCGATCAATTTTAAACCAACATCTGTCCAATATAACTTGGCCTGGTGGTACAACAGAAAAGCCTCGGGGATGGGTTTTTCCAAATAATGGAAGACAGCTAAGAATTGCTGTCCCCAATCGAGTTAGTTATCAGAACTTGGTCTCACAAATAAATGGTACCAATAAAGTGCAAGGATACTGCATCGATGTCTTCCTGGCTGCCATTAAATTGCTACCATATGCAGTTCCATACAAGTTTGTTCTGTTTGGAGATGGACTTGAGAACCCCAACTACTTTGAACTTGTCAATGAGATTAATTCTGATGTAAGACTCCCAGAATCCATGATGCATTTTCTACAAATAACTAAAACTTCGCTATATTGATCATGTTGCAGTTGCATTTACAGGTGTTTGATGCTGCTGTAGGTGACATTGCCATTGTTACTGACCGAACAAGGATTGTGGATTTTACTCAACCATATATAGAGTCAGGCCTTGTTGTGGTTACAAAAGTAAAAGAATTAAAGTCAAGTGCTTGGAATTTCTTGCGACCTTTTACTCCATTAATGTGGGGAGTCACAGCTGTTTTCTTCCTCATTGTTGGAGCAGTTGTGTGGATTCTTGAACATAGAACAAATGATGAGTTCCGAGGGCCTCCTAGGAAACAAATTGTTACAATTCTTTGGTGAGAACCTTTCTTCTTCTTTCCCCTAAATATTTTTGCTTCCTAACCAACAGACCTAGGAAAATAAATTGCTTAGGTTTATTGTCTGTAACGTTACAGAATTATTCAATATTTGTCCAATCCTTCGTTTGACAGAGCTCAATGGCGTTGTTTGATCTATATAGCCAACCTCATCTAGTGGGATAAAGGCTTTATTGTTGTTGTTGTTGTCCAATCCTTCATAAATCTGCAGGCACAATTCATTGTTGGTTTGGCCAAGCATGCTTGTTTTTCAATAGTTTTCCCTTTGCTGGTTATATGTTTCTAGTCTTTCTTACTTTTTATTTTGTTTAGAAGGTATTCGATTGATTTCTTTGCTGTATGTGACTATTGTTCTTGTAGTAATACAAATTATTTATTACAGAATTTAGTCATCTCATCTGATGATTACACATTCCTAGTTTACTAGTTGGATTCATGATACCAACCTAGCAGGGTATCCTACTTATGATAGAACCTGCCTCAAATTCAGTATCGCATCTATTCAGATGCTGTCAAGTCAATCTAAACATCTTCTTTGATAGAACTGGAAGCTTGCACAAACCACATATATAATCTAAACATCTGATGAGAGCACCTTTGTTTGGTTTTCAGGTTTAGCCTCTCCACCATGTTTTTTGCACACAGTAAGTCTGCCTTTTGTTTGAATTCACATCTTGTTATGCCCTGGAGTATTTTTTATAGTTGAAACAAATTAACCTTGGTTTTTGCTTGTCATTTCAGGAGAGAATACAGTTAGTGCACTTGGTCGTATAGTACTAATCATCTGGCTTTTCGTGGTTTTGGTAATCAATTCAAGCTATACTGCAAGCCTAACATCAATCCTCACTGTGCAACAACTTTCCTCACCAATAACTGGAATTGATAGCTTGATAACCAGTAATGAACGTATAGGATATCAAGTAGGATCATATGCTGCAAACTATCTTTCTCAGGAACTCAACATCCCAAAATATAGACTTTTTCCTCTTGGATCACCAGAAGAATATGCCATTGCTCTTGAGAAGGGAACTGTTGCGGCTGTTGTTGATGAACGGCCATATGTAGAACTCTTCATGTCAAATTACTGCAAATTCTCCATTAGAGGCCAAGAATTCACCAAAAGTGGATGGGGATTTGTGAGTATCTCTAACTCTTGCGTAAAGTACGCTTGAAATTACTTAAAAAGACGTCAATCAGTGGAAAACAGCCAAACCCTAAATTTTATAAAAGGAGAAAAGGATCCATAGTGAATGAAATTTCCAAGATGGTGAAGAGTGAGAAGTTTTGCTATCAGAATATTCATTATTGGGCTTTCTTATTTCCAAAGTTTAACAAAGAAAAATAGCTTAGAAGTACTGTCATTCCAAAGGATATATCAGAGAGCAGGAAGAAATGCTTTTGGAAGTGTTATGTTGCCCAAGTTTCAAACCAAGTATAACCTCTCTGTAAATATAAACATTAAAGACAAACTGCTTCAGGCATTTAGGAAGTCATATAATCAAGAGACTATCCACATGGTGTCTCTAAGGAACCAGATGATTTAGCATTTAACAACAGCTTGGAAGTGCTTCTATTTTTCTCTTACTAGTCTTCATCATTTTATGAAGTTTGATTAGATTTATTTCAGAAGGCCGCTCAATATCTCCATTGCAGGCATTCCCAAAGGACTCTCCTTTATCCATTGATATGTCCACTGCCATACTGGCTCTGTCTGAAAATGGTGAGCTCCATAAGATTCATGAGAGGTGGCTCTCAACACAGGCTTGTGCATTTAAGGGTGCAGAGGAGGGATCTGAGCAACTTCAGTTAGAAAGCTTTTGGGGCCTGTTTCTGTTATGTGGGATAGTGAGTTTCGTAGCGCTTCTTGTCTATTTCATCTTGATGGTTCTCCAATTCTTCCGTGACTTCCCCAACAAGGACGGTCCTGCTAACGGTAGCAGCTCGCGCTCTGCGCGCATCCAGACATTTCTAAGTTTTGCTGATGAAAAAGAAGACACGTCACAAAGAAAGCTTAAAAGAAAACGCAAGGATTTTTCATAGAAAGCATAGTCATCAAACTCTACCCTCTTCAGGTCATTTCTAAGTTCTGTTTTAGATATTCTGCTTGTCCATATTTTTCTTTTGTTTTCAGAGCATTAAAATGCCTATATAATCTGTACAGTGAGCTTACAGCTCACAAAGCATCTCGGAAAGACTAAAGATGAATATTTTACTCGCTGGGTAGGAGGGTGTAGAAATTAGAGTTATGAATAATGTTGTTTATCAGAAAAAGAAAGCTTGTTTACTAATCTAGATTTCGTCCCACATCAGACCGACGATTGTGAAGGGCTTCCAACATCATTTTTTTCAATCTCGGGCCTCAAACTAAGGACGTGATTGTGGACAGAAGAAATCTCTTACCACTCGCTCTCAATATATGTTGGTAAAGCTTGTTTGTGATCTCTTTAGAAATGTCCCTTTCAAAATAAAAGTAAAATCACACAAATGCCCTCGTATTTTTTTTATCTTCTTCTCCAAGATGGTTTTTCCAGTGACAACAAAGAAAGAAAATTGGGTAAAACTAGAAAGGTCCATCATGCCTCAAAAATAAAAAACCTCATCCTAGTGCTCGATGCCTCAGCTTCAGCTAGTCT
Source organism: Acacia melanoxylon (assembly GCA_019022615.1). Taxonomy (NCBI): domain Eukaryota; kingdom Viridiplantae; phylum Streptophyta; class Magnoliopsida; order Fabales; family Fabaceae; genus Acacia; species Acacia melanoxylon. Next base: position 104,429 of record JAFJYJ010000052.1, read on the forward strand.
CACACTGTTCTTCTGTTTGTTTGTTTGTCATTCTAGTTTCTTCTGTCAGCATCGTGCCTCCCGGCGTCCCCTTCCTCTGTCGGTATTTGTGGATCGTGTGTCTCCTTAACAAAAGTCCGATCTAGTCCGACTGTTGCAAGTACTTTGATTTTCTTTTTGAAAAATGAAATATGGTGGGTTTCATGCCTGTGTGGGTTTGATATATTGTTTTTAGTTAGTGTATAAGCTGCAAATCTACAATGCAAGCTATTTTTCTGGGGTTTGATTTTGGCTTCACTTGGTTCAAGTTGGTATCTCCTCGGCCGAAAATGTGACCTACAACAACGATGATCGACATGCTGGACACTGGACAGACCTCGGTAGGGTTGAAAGTGGGAACCCGTTTCCCCTTTGGATAGGGATAGGTAGGGGAGCTCGGCTCTTTAGCCGTCCAGATCTCATTTATTTCTTTTTTTAAAAAAATATTTTAATTAGTAGATAATTAAAATAAAAATAATCTCTAAATTAATATTTTTTAAAAAATTTAAAAATAACAGGATTAAAAAAATAAATAAATCTTGACGGCCCACTTCTCATCAGGATAGCCTAGAGGGATCGAGCTCTTAAGAATAGACAAGGAAACAAGTTCCGTTGAAAATGTGGATTCATTGTAGTAGAGGACGAATGGTGGAGAATGTTTTAACAAAAATTGCGAATAAAAATTGTGGATTTGTTACTTGATAATGGACGAAAGTTTATAATGAAATGTGAGGAATCCCTTAACAAAATTGAAAGTATGAATTTATTACTTATTTAATAAAAACTAGTAAAACCTAATGATATGTGGGGAATGTCTTGAGAAAACTTATTAATAACGTGATGGTGTGGGTTTTGTTACTTGGTAAAGGAAAGTTGCTAAGGAGGTTGGCTCATGATCATGAGGCTGTGGGTTTAAATCTTATCGATGTGAGAACCTTGTTGGTAGACAATCTTTATGTACTCTTTGAGCTGCATACATGGGCTATAATGAGTTTGGGGACCCAACTTACTTAAACTTTTTGGGGGAAAAAAATGTCTGAGAGCCGCCTTAACAATACTTGTGAAAAATTATTTCCAGTTTTTCACTAACGTTGGCTACGTCACCAATGGCCGGTGGGGTTGTGAAAATGGGTTGGATTTCTTTCATTATCCTTTTCTCATCATTTTTTTTTAATCTCTCAATCATATCCGTCTAATCAATCTAAAAAAATCACATTATTACTTTAACTTTTTTCTTTTCTTCTAAATCAACAGTTCAGGATGATCTGATGAGGGATATTAAAAAAAAAAATGCATAAGGGTATTTGCGTAATTTCATTTTATTTAAAAAGGGACAAAATCCTCGCACTTCTCCATTATCATGAATATTAAAATTACGCCTTTTACAGTTTTGAAAGATCGGGATTTTCTCTTTAATGATTGTAGCATAAAAATCCAGTGAATAATAAAATCGAAGTACAGACGGCGTAGCCTAGCTTTAGCACTATATGGAAAAGTGGGAAATACTTTTGAGAAATACTGGAGTCTTTGGTTTTTACCTAATACTAATATATTTATATATTCATTTTTTTATCTGAAAAGTTTAAAGAGTACATCATATCAAAATATAAATCGGATTAGGCCAAAATCTTATCTTTACTAAAGATTAAACTTTTTGTTATAAAACTAAAGATAACTTAAGATAAATGAAGAAGAATAAAGCGAGAATAATTAGAGAGAAAGTAGAGGAGTTCATTCAAGTGTATTACGAATGTTTACAAGACGTCTATTTATAGAAGAAAAATGGGTCCTTAAGTGTAATTATTCCACCCAGGTCATTAGTTGTAATTTTCCCCAAAATCTCAAATATTCAAACCTGTCTGCGCGCCGTGCATTCGGAATTTGAGAGAAAGTTCGCGTGGGCCCCACATGAATAGTATCCGTATACGTGAATAGTGAATACGTATACGTGAACAGTAAATACGTATACATGAACAATAACTCCGTATGAACAGTAACTTCGTAAATATTGAGGGCCAAGAGTCAATGGACATCCACATAATTAGTATATTCATAACACTCCCCTGGATGTCCATTTATGAATGTGCGCCGTTAAAAACTTTAACTAGGAAAAACCCAAGGTGGGATAAAAAACCTAGCCAAAGAAAAAGTACAACATTCATTGATACACTGTTTGTTTTTGTCTTTGCGCTCATTAAAAACCTTTCTAGGAAAACCCAGTGGGATAAAACCTAGATAAGGGAAAAAGAGTACAGCGTGTATTGACTCCCTCTTGACAACATCATTTGAGATCTCGAGTTTTCGAAGACCAATACCACGGACCGGCTTTTCAAAGATTACTCCGGAAGTGACTTGGTAAATAAATCGCTAGATTTTCACTTGAACTGATTTTCCGAATGTCTATCTCACCATTCTTTTGAAGATCACGTGTAAAGAAGAATTTTGGTGAAATATGTTTTGTTCTATCACCCTTGATATAACCTTCTTTAAGTTGAGCAACACACGCAAAAGATTATCCTCATATAGAATTGTTGGGACCATCCTTCCCGAAGATAAATAACAAGTTGTTTGAATATGATGTACATCGACCTCAACCATACACATTCACGACTTGCTTCATGCATTGCTAAAATTTACGCATGGTTTGATGATGTGGCCGATATAGTCGTTTCATAGACCGCCATGAGATAGCCGCACCTCCACATGTAAACAAATAACCGGGTTTGTGATTTACCATCATGTGGGTCAGATAGAAAACCTAAGATCTGCGCATAACCAATCAGTTCATGCTTGGATTCATTTGAGTAGTATAACCCCATATCAATAGTACCTCGAGATATCGAAAAATGTGTTTTACTCCATTCCAATGTCTCCGTGTTGGTGCAGAACTATATCTTGCTAATAAATTAACAAAGAAATGATATATCGGGACGTGTGTGATTAGCAAGATACATTAGTGCTCCGATAGCACTAAGATATGGTACTACGGGACCAAGTAGTTCTTCTTCACCTTCTTCGTTAATTATTTGAGGTCGGAATGGATCTTTATCCACATCTAGAGATCTTACTATCATTAGATACATAATGGATGTGACTTATCCATATAAAATCTCTCTAGGACTTTCTTTGTATAAGTTTGTTGATATACAAAAATCCCATTTTTTAGATACTCTATCTCGTAGTCCAAGACAATTTCGTTTTCGCCCAAGTCTTTCATCTCAAATTCTTTCTTCAAGCAGAGATAATTGCCTTTTGGAGCTCTTCAGGACTTCCAATGATGTTAATATCATCAACATAGACCGCAATAATAACAAATTCTTTTTTAGATCTTCTCATAAAAATACATGGGCATATTGGGTCATTTTTGTATCCTTCTTTCAACAAATATTCTCTGAGACAATTATACCACATGCGTCCTGATTGCTTCAAGCCATACAGGGACTTATTTAATTTAATCGAGTATTGATCTCGAATATTTGAACTAGATGCTTCGGCATCTTGAGTCCTTCTGGGACTTTCATATAAATATCACTATCAAGTGATCCATACAAATATGCGATTACAACATCCATCGATGTAGATCAAGCCCTTCATTTACCGCTAGGCTAATCAAATAACGGAAAGTAGTTGCATCCACTCTGGGTGAATATGTTTCTTCAAAATCAATACCAGGTCTTTGTGTAAAACCTTGGGCTACAAGACGTGCTTTATATCTTGTAATTTCACCCTTTTCATTTCTTTTCCGTACAAAAACCCATTTATATCCAAGCGGCTTTACATCTTGGGTGTACGGACTACAGGTCCAAATACATTTCGTTTTGCCGGAGATTTTAATTCTGCATTAATAGCATCTTTCCATAGAGGCCAATCATTTCATTGTTGGCACTCATTAATAGATTTTGGCTCATAATCCTCATTATCATTTATTACATCATTTGCTACATGATAAGCAAAAATGTCATCAACGTTGATTCCGTTTCGGTCCCATCGAATACCATTCATAACATAATTTATTGAGATCTCATTATTTTCATACATTTCGGTACCTTGGTCTCTTCGGGACTACAATATTCTCTTCCGGAGATTTCTCTTACGGAGATAACATCTCTTCGGGAGATGACTCTTCCGAGTTATTAACTTTTCTTGTTTATCCTCTACTTGACCATCTATACTTTTAGCTCCTTTTCTTTTTCGAGGATTTTTGTCTTTGGAACCGATGGGTCTACCACGCTTGGGCGTACTTTAGATTCATTTATAATGGGTTGTCCTTCGGGACATCAATTCGAATAGGAGCATTAGCGGTGGTACATGTGACTTTGTCACTTTCTTTGGATCAAGTAAATGCTTCGGCATTCGATTAGCTAAATTCAGTAAATGAATTATCTTTTGAACTTCTAGTTCACATTGTTTTGTACGAGGATCAAAATGAGTCAATGATAATTCATTCCAGCTAATCTCTTTACCCAACCCTTATTTTCTCCCCTAATGTTGGGAAAAATGATTCATTAAAATGACAATCAGCAAATCGCGCAAGTAAATAAATCTCCTTGTAGATGGTTCTAAATATTTTATAATAGAAGGAGATTCATACCCGATATATATTCCCAACCTTCTTTGAGAACCCATTTTGGTGCGTTGTGGTGGAGCTCTTTGGTACATATACTGCACATCCAAAAATTCTTATATGGGAAATATTAGGTTCTTGACCAAAAACCATCTGTGAGGGGGAGACCTTTAAGTAACTTGTTGGTCGATGCGAATTAACATTCTTTGCATGCAAAATGGCATGACCCTGCGAAATTGGAAGATTAGATCTCATTAGTAAAGGTCTTGCAATGAGTTGCAATCGTTTAATCAATGATTCGCAAGTCCATTTTGTGTGTGAACATGAGCTACGGGATGTTCAATATCAATTCCAAGGGACATACAATATTCATTAAAAGATTGTGAAGTAAATTCACCAAAGCATTATCAAGACGTATTTTCTTAATAGGATAGTCGGGGTAATGTGCTCTTAATCTCGATCAATTGAGCAAGTAATCTTGCAAACGCCGGGGTTGCGTGAAGATAATAAAAGACATGCGACCATTTAGTTGATGCATCAATTAATATCATATAGTACACTGAATGGTCCGCATGGTGGATGTATTGGCCCACAAATATCTCCCAGGTATCCGTTCTAGAAATGTGAGAGACTCACTTTTCGCTTTGCTTAGGGAAGGCCGAATAATTAATTTTCCCTTGGAACATCTTTTGTACATGAGAATTCATTGGATTGTGGTATTTGCTTACACTTCGGGGTATGTCCACATGAATTCTCAATTATTTGTCGCATCATAATTGACCGGGATGGCCTAACCGGTCATGCCAAATATTAAATTCATTAGTAAACTTCGGTTTACATTGACAAACTTCTCGGTTTGTATTGGTAAAACGGTTTACAATAGCATATGTTTCAATTGCACTTATATATGTATAGTATAAACCGAAGAAAATGTAGGAAAACATTCTAATATGCTTTTTCTACCGAAACAATATTTGTAACAAGAAGACATTCGATCATTATTAGTTATTGTTTCTATATGATATCCATTTAACGAATATCTTTGAAACTCAACAAATTTCTTTTAGACTTAGTAGAATAAAATGCATTATCAATGCATAATTTTGTTCCTTCGGGTAACAAAATATTAGCTCTTAGGAGCCTTCAATCAAATTTATATTCTAGGATATAGTTTGAATATTGGCTTCTTGCATTACCAAGGAAGAGAAATATTTATCTTGTCTTAATATGGTATGGGTTGTAGCACTATCAACGAGACATAAATCTTCGGGATTGATGCCGGTGAAAATCATTCTTCATTAAAGATACATGAAAAACAAATTAAAACATAATTAAAAGAAATACATAAGATAGGAAAACAAGTTTAAAGCATAGAAATACTAAAAGGTAAAGGTAATTTATTCTAGGAAATCAAGCTTCCATATAATTTACATCATTGTCATTATACTCAGAATTTTCTACGCCATATCCACATGATTTACCTCGAGTCCTTAGCCCTTTACCATTATTTTTCAGTGATTCTTTGTAAAGGTCAACCAAGTGTCTTGGCGTACACAGTGTACGAGACCAATGACCTTTTCCACCACAACGATAACATGCATTTTCGAATGCTTGTTATTTCCACTAGTTTCCCTTCGGGGTTCTTTTCAATCCTCCTCCTTTGGGGCGGGAATTTGATCCACCACGATTTGGACCATGATAACGGCCACGGCCACGACCACGACCACGGTTGTAACCGCCTTTACGTCCACGTCCTCGGCCCTTAAAATTTTCATAGTTTACTACATTCACCCGGGGAATGGATTCGAACCTGTTGGACGAGATTCATGATTTTTCAACAAAAGTTCATTATTCGTTTTCAGCCACGAGGAGACAAGAAATTAATTCGAGAATATTTCTCGAAACCTTGTCCACGATATTGCTTTGGAGCATATTGGATGCATGAAATGTGGTGAATGTTTTTTCTAACATATCATAATCGTAATATTTTCTCCACATAATTTTAATTGTGAAGTAATTCGAACACGGCTGAGTTATATTCACTCACAGATTTAAAATCTTGCAGACGCGATGCAACCACTCATAACGAGCTTTTGGAAGGACGATCATCTTCTCGGTGATCATACCTTTCTTTTAGGTGTTCCAAAGAACTAGTGGGTCTTTTTCACCGTCAAATACTCAATTTTTAAATCATCATGTAAATGGTGACGAAGGAAAATCATGGATCTGGCTTTGTTTTGATTAGATGTTTCATTTTGTTCTTTAATTGTATCTTCAAGACCATGTGCATTCAGATGAATTTCCGCATCTAGCATCCAAGATAAATAATTCTTTAGGTAATATCAAGAGCCATGAATTGAAGTTTTGCATAGTTCGCAAGGTTTGTTTGACATGATTCAAGCTATTTAAAAAGAAAAATAAGCAAGAGTTATTAAAATGTAAATATTAATGATAATAATAGAAAATTCAAAAAGACAATAAAGGAGAATTAAAATTTTATGACTTCTGGTCATAATTTTAGAAGATTATGACTTTGGTCATATAATAGAATTATATGGCTTCCGGCCATAACATACAAGAGATTGTCTTGAGTTAACATAAAATTAACAAGTAATAACATAACATTAATAATAAAAGTAAAATGCTTAAAGTAAATGTTACGTTAGTAACATAAAAGTAAATGTTAGATTAGTAACATAAAAGTAAATATTATGTTAGTAACATAAAAGTAAAAGTTATGTTAGTAGGAGGTAGAACCATCCATGTAAGAGTCAAAATAATAATAAAGTGCTAGCATTAAAATTAAACTTAGGTTAGTAACATAAAAGTAAATATTATGTTAGTAACATAAAAGTAAAAGTTATGTTAGTAGGAGGTAGAACCATCCATGTAAGAGTCAGAATAATAATAAAGTGCTAGCATTAAAATTAAACTTTGGAAGTAGAACCATCACATGTAGGAGGTAATAACAATATATATTGTGCACAAGAATAAAGCATTATATAAAATAATTAAATCAAGGATGAATAGTAAAATAAATAATCTCCAATCTCACACATGGAACCCGATGTTTAAAACATTCGGTAAAAATATAATGTCTTTAATTCCATGTTGCTAAGATCATCACAGATCAATATAATAAACATGTAGAGAAATCATTAAAAGATAATAAGAAAATCATACCTTCTTTAGAAAGACTTTCGCGTCGATAACGTGTTATAAAACTAAAGATAACTTAAGATAAATGAAGAAGAATAAGAGCGAATAATTCTAGAGAGAAAGTAGAGAGGAGTTCTCATTCAAGTGTATTCGAATGTTTCTGATGGGACGTCTATTTATAGAAGGAAAATGGGTCCTTAAGTGTAATTATTCCACCTGGGTCATTACTGTAATTTTCCCCAAAATCTCAAATATTCAAACCTGTCTGCGCCGCCGTGCATTCTGGAATTTGAGAGAAAGTTCGCGTGGGCCCCACATGAATAGTATCCGTATACGTGAATAGTGAATACGTATACGTGAACAGTAAATACGTATACATGAACAATAACTCCGTATGAACAGTAACTTCGTAAATATTGAGGGCCAAGAGTCAATGGACATCCACATAATTAGTATATTCATAACACTTTTGATATTGTTACTTTTTCCATATGCATGGGTTCAAAAGAATTTTCACAGGGTATATGCTCATTACAACTTATAACTATATTCTAGGGTTGTCTAAAAAATCCGAGGTCTGGTTGGTCCGGTCCAACCCGATCTAGCGTAAAAAAAATTAGTCCAAGACAATTTGGTCGGACTAGACCGAACCAAACTGCTCGGGTTGGACTGGACTTCGGTCCAGGGGCTTAGACCCCCTGGACTGGTCCAATCTAACCCGAGGTCTTTTTTTTTTTGTAAATCACCACTATATTGAGCCACTAACTGGAGTCTGGATATCCTAATGTACTTTTTAGTTTATAGGAATCACTTTTCACTATGTCACTTTTTATTACTTTGGAAGTCAAGTGAAAGCAGAAGCTAAAATATCGCATAGAGAAGGCGCAAAAAAAAAACTGGAAAAAAAATACTGAAAAAAAAAAAAAAACTAGACTCTAGGCGTTCAACCGGTCCTGGAGGTCATATCGGACTTGCACGGGTTGACCTCCAAGCCGTCCTCCCGGGTCCTTGGACATCTCTGCTATATCCTACTATAAATACATTATCTCCAAACGGATAATGTTTTTTTTTTTTACAATTTTTAATTGAAAATAATAAGAAAAGTAGAATAATATAATATTTGGTGAATGGTGAATCACCATTGGTGATTCTTGATGGGAACTGACAAATTACAGCTTGCCATGTAAGCATGACCCTCCCTCCTAAATCAGAATCCAGGTTTATACCAAAGTGAAGACAACATTAAAAACAAAGTGGTTGAAGCATTTTAGGCAGCAGTCATGTAACGTTAAGAGTAATCCACATTCATGGGACCCAGATAATTTCGACAGCAACGGTTTTGGAAGTATTTGTAATTTTAGAGTGCTTCTGTCTTTTCTTTTCAAGTGCTTTTTTTTTTGAAATCCATGAATGTTAGGTTTTCAGTTATTCAATTACTCGTGAGTTGTTATAAAAGACGTCTCTGGTTTCAAACACTAAATAAATTGCACATCTCCTAGTGGGCGGCGATTTTTATTTATTGCAATAAATTTAGAAGATTGGGTTGGTTGTCACTTGCAGGAACTTAGCTTGTGTCAGCACTAAGGTCTAATTATATAGGAAAATTATTTATAGCGTCCAAAGAAAGGATTTCATCTATCAAAAGTCTATAATAATTGAGGAGTATGTAATGATAAATTTTAATATAAGAAATTATAAAAGTTTTTTATTGCTTATTTGTCATTGAAACTTTTTTGTTATTAAATTCATTCCTTAGAAACTAAGTAATTCTTCCTACTATTAGAGCCGGAAAAACGAATTGAACCTATCGACCGATCCTTTTAAGCCATTCTAAGTCGAGAGTTGGGCTTGTAATTTAGAGTCTCAAAATGGAGTTGGACTTAAAAGGGTCAACTCTATAGGGCCACACCTGTTTAAGCCCGTTATTGTTTTTTTTTATATGCATAAAAAAATCTAATATTTATTACTTGGACCCTAGCTAATCATTTTTATATATCGATAGTGATAATGGAGAAGAAAATGGTAATATTATTTATTGTTATGGACCTACATAAGCGCCCATTCATGGGACGGCCCAACTAGAAATATCTTGTGCATCAGGATATGCCTATAATAAGGGAGGATCCTAACCCACCTATAATCAAGGGAGATCTCAATCTAGATAAGGTAGTTATAATATTTGGGCCACGAGGCACATAGGGCTCCTACAATTCAACCTAAGGTACACTCTATAAATAAGGAAGTAAAACCCTAAGGTACATAGGTTATAACCCGAAACTATTTACATACTGTCATCACTGTGCACACACATCACCCCTTTTGGCGAAAGCCTAGTCTGTGTACAGTGATCCTAAGCTCTTCTGGCTATCTACCTCATAGCTACCTAGATTGAGCAACTTGATCCAATATCAACCTACTAGCGTATCAGGCTAAGACATCTGTGTTCTCATATAGAATATTGGCGCCGATCATGGGTACGATAAACTTCGATCCCCATGACCAACAATGGCAAACACAAGAAGCAGTAGTCGGATCCCTCAGCCTGGAAATCCAAATCAGGCGGAGGCGAGCCAACAACAACGAACTCAAGACCCACCGCAACCTGAAGATATCCCTGAAAGCGACGCTGAGAATGAGGGAAATGATGTATCTGACACGGCATCCACCCCACCAATCGCAGCTAATCCTCAGGAGGCAGTGGCACAAGAGGCCCATCAGCAGGATCTATTTCAGGAGATTCCAGTCCCAAATCCATACGTACTTCTCCTGCAGAAATCGATGGATTCCATGTTAAGGCGAATGGAGAACATGGAGAAACGCAACAATCTCCAATGCTAAGAGGATCTCAGAGTTGTACAGCAAATGATGGAGGACCATTTCAAGCAATTTGAAATTACGGCTCGGAAGGAGAACCGGGATGACATGCGTGGGAGGAAAGAAAGGGCGATACGAGATGCCAATAACCCTCCTTGCAGTGAGCAGCCGAGGTCTACGCAACGTAATACAGGCGCAACTACTCATGAGACGGATTTGAGGCATGAACGAGTTCGAAATCCCATTTCGGCATTGAAAAGACTACGTACGGAGAGGATCCCGGATGATGATGACCGAGATACTGAGAGGGCAACCCGACCAATAAGCTCTCCAAAACAGTATAAGATGAAGTACACGATGGGGCACAACAGCAATCCCTTCTCCGACGCAATCACAAGCGCACCATATTCGGAAGATTTTGACTTAGCAGACCTGCCAAAGTATGATGGAACTCAAGACCCGCATTCCCATCTCGATATGTTCAAATTGCTTATGTTTGTACGACAGATTTTAGGGCCTGTTGTTCCCTGGCTCTTTGCTGCCACATTGACGGGAGCTACCCAAAAGTGGCTACATACTTTACCAGCCAATTCAATCCAGAAATTTGAAGATCTCGGACGTAAGTTTGAGCTGAACTTTGCAACTAGTAAAAAGCAGCCAAAGTCCTAATTCGTTCTCAGTAAAATTAAGCAGCAGCATGGAGAGACACTCCAAAAGTATCTGGATAGATTCAAGGACGTTGCTTTGCAAGTACGTTCACTCCCAGAGAGTGTTCACATGCACTGTCTCATTGATGGCTTGGACCCGTCATCTCGGTTGGCAAAGTCAATTTTCAAAAATCGGGTTGACACCCTCACCAAATTCAACACTCAGTCAAATCAATAATTAAAGGTGGAACAGATGGAAATAGCCAATGCGATCAGGAACGAGAGGAGGAGGAACTCATCTCCAGGAGGTAAAGGGCAATCTGAAAATTGAAAGGAAGATTCTCGCAGAAGAAACCTGGATAATAGATCTCGGGGTGAAATATTTGAAGGGAAAGCGAAGTATGATAGATACACCCCTTTGAACGTTTCACGTTCCCAAGTTTGGAGGGAGGTGGCGCTGATCGAGATGAAAAAAGTTGAACGACCACGGCCTCCCCAAAATCGAGCTAATACAGACTAGTCTAAATTTTTGCATTTCATGATGGATCGGGACAAACTACGGATTAGTGTTATGAACTTCGTGATGCCATTGAGAAATTTGTCAAAGATGGAAAATTGCGCCAATATGTGATAAAAACTCAGGGGCGGAAACGAGGCCATAGTACAAGCCTGGCGCCTTACCAAAAGAAAGAAGATATGCGGCGAAAACCAACCAGCGATGATGACGAATTCCCAGAAGCTGAGTTCAACTGTAATGTAATCAGTGGAGCCATGGGCGGAGGGAGAGACACGGCAAGCCAGCGGAGGAAGTACTTGAAAGAGGTCCTCTCTGTAAGGGACCTCCCAAAATTTAAAGAAGATCGTAGCAAACCAGCACCTCCACCATTACGCTTAGCAAATGAGGATTTGAAGGTCGTGGTTCCAGGCCATCAAGACGGTCTGGTAATCACAGGAACCCTGGCACATTGCCAGGTAAAAATAATTTTCGTGGATGCTGGGAGCTCGACGGATATTATTATCTGGGACGCCTTCAAAAGGATGAACCTGGATCAAGAAAACTTGAAGCCGTGTAAAACAACCCTCATTAGATTTAATGGAATCGAAGCCAACCCGGACAAATGCAAAGCGGTGCTAGACATGAAAGCCCCAAGGAATAAGAAAGAATTCCAACAGTTGACTGGAAGGTTAGCAGCGTTGACAAGATTTTTACCGAGATCAGGTGAGAATGCTCTTCCCTTCTTCAAACTGCTAAAAAAGGAAGCACAAGGAGGTTGGAACCCGGAATGCGAGGCGGCGTTTGAAAAGATCAAGCAGTGTTTGGCAACTCCACCAGTCTTGTCCAAACCTGAACACTGCGAACTCTTGTTTCTTTACTTATCCGTGGGTGAAGAAGCGGTGAGTGCAGTCTTGGTCAAGGAAGCAAAGAATGGCCAAATACCGATATACTTCGTAAGCAAAGCACTACAGAGCTCAAAGTTAAGGTATCAGAAGCTGGAGAAAGTGGCTTTTGCCCTACTCATGGAAGCGAGAAGACTCCGTGCTTACTTCCAGTGACACCAGATCGTCGTTCAGACTAGTCAGCCAATCCGATAAGTGCTGCATAAGCCGGACTTGGCTGGTAGGATGATTAGCTGGGCAATAGAATTATCTGAGTTCGATATTACGTACGAAGCCTGGAAAGCCATTAAATCACAAGCTCTGGTAGATTTTGTGAGGGAGCTAACCCCGGCAGGTAAAAAGGAAGTTGACGACCCTAAGATGTGGAAAGTGTATGTCGACGGTTCGTCAAACGCCAAGGGAACCGGAGCCGGAATCATAATCAAAAAGCCCCGAGGGGATCGCCATAGAGCACTCTCTTCAGCTCAATTTCCCAATATCAAATAATTAGGCTGAATACGAAGCACTGCTGGCCGGGCTACAGCAAGCAAAAGAACATGGAGCCCAGAGAGTTAAGGTCTTAACTGACTCTCAGCTCATGGCAGCACAGATCGAGGGAGCATACCAAACAAAGGGTCCATCATTGGCCAAATACTTGAATAAAGCAAAGGAAATAATCTACAGCTTTGAGGAGGTGACCGCCTCTCACATCCCAAGAGGAGAGAATACCAAAGCCGACATATTGTCTAAATTGGCAACCACGAAAGGGCCAGGGAACCATAGAACAATGGTACAACAAAACTTAGCGGAACCCAGCTGCGTTCTGACTATATTGACGGCGAACGATTAGAGGAAGCCCATTAAAATTATATGGAGCGAAGAATCCTCCCAGTCGATTCCATCAAGGCAAAGAAGTTGGTCCGAGTGTCCACCATGTACACAATGGTGGAGGATCAGTTATACCGAAGAGGCTTACACACTCCGATGTTAAAGTGCTTAAGCCCGGACGAGGTTAAATACGTCTTAGCAGAGATACACGAAGGGATTAATGGCCAACACATGGGAGCAAAATCTTTGGACAGGAAAGCTCTACGGGCTGGTTATTACTGGCCGACTATGTAGGCGGATTCGAAGGAGCTCGTTAAGAAGTGCGATAATTGCTAGAAACACGCCAAGATCATTTGGCTCCCTCCTGTGGAATTGAAAAGCATCTCGGCTCTGTGGCCCTTTTACAAATGGGGCATGAATCTTTTGGGACTGTTCAAAACAGCTTCTGGACAACTACGATGGCTCATTGTAGCTGTCAATTACTTTACGAAGTGGATAGAAGCTGAGCCCTTAACGACAATTACTTCTACCCGCATACAGCGATTTTTTCAACACAGCATCGTTTCCCGGTTTGGAATCCTTACCGAGGTGGTTACGGATAATGGGACCCAATTCATTGATAAGAGCTTCCAAGAAATGATTTTGGACCTCGGCATCAAGCACCATTTTGCTTCCGTAGAACATCCCCAGTCAAACGGCCAAGCTAAAGCAGCAAACAAGATAATCATCGATGGTCTAAGAAAGTGGATGGAGGACGCAGAATCCAACTGGGTCAAACAGCTCTATAGTGTGTTGTGGGGCTACAAAACCTGTATTCAATCTTCAACTCAAGAAACCCCTTTCTCATTGACCTATGGATGCGAGGTGATGATCCCGGTCGAAATAGGCCAGCCATCATGGAGGAGGTTGAAGGCTCTCCAGGAAGGCAAAGAGATGAATAATGAGGCGCTGATGATAGAGTTGGATTTGATTGACGAGGTCAGAATTACAACACGCTACCAAGATATAGCCACCAAGCAACTCATTGCGACCAAATATAACCGAAAGGTTAGACCCCGGTCATTTGACAAGGGAGACCTAGTGCTTAGAAGAGCCGACGTTGGCAACAAAAACATTAGGGATGGTAAGCTCACTGCAAACTCGGAAGGCCTTTACCGAGTTAGGGAGAAGCTCGATAAAGGAGTTTACATACTGGAAACCCTGACAAGGAAGCCTATTAAAAGAACATAGAACGCTGATAAGCTGAGAGTTTACTATAACTAGACCTAACTTCCACATGCACAATATGGCGAACAGACTATGTCCGAGTTAGTTTATTTTGATTTCAGTATTTCGATTTCAATTTTCTTTTTATACTTATGCAATTTCCTTCTTTAAAGTTGTTAGCTCATTGGAGCAAGTTTTCTCTCAAATTAATAAAGAACCCCTTAGTAAAGATTCAAGTTCTAGACTATCCAAAGTCATGCTGATTACAAACGATGGAAGGGATAACAAACTTGGGTCATTGAACCCGGTCATACATAAAACACAATTTAAAGACGAACACCAAGGCTAAAGAGCCCGGGTCCAGAATTACGTGAAGTCGCTGTTACAAGCCTTCGCAATTTTGATGCATCAAAACTCGCTCCTAGATAAGAAGGTGAATTGTCATCCAGACCCTGATCAGGTCAAAATGTTTAAATGTTGTGTTCCGACACCAACGCTGAACATGTGACAGTTTTCCCTTATCATGGATTAAATCCTGGACAAAGGAACCAGAACGCAATAGTGAGGTTTAATTGAAAATCCCTACTCATATATCCGATCTTTAATACCGGAAGAATGACGTAAGCAGATTCTGCATAATTTAGACCCTGGTCCGGTCATAGAATTTCAAACACAGATTTGAATACTCTATCGACACTATAAACGAAAAGGCGTAGAAACACATTCAAGTCGAGCCGGAAACAAAAATACTTCTAAATAGTTAACTTGTTCAAATACAACTGTTCAAAGGATAAAAAAAACCAAGACCGGAATGAAAACCGGCAAGAATACACATAAAAAGCAATGGGCCTCAACGCCCCAAAGATGTGATGCGGCAAGACCAAAACCTCGGTTTCTCAGATAGAAGGCACAGCCGATTTAGATGAAGTTTCTTCTCCTCCCGGGGGAACTTCGATTTGGACCTCTTCCTCACCCTCGCGACCCGGCTTCCATCCAACTCGAAACCGACTGGTCGTCATGAGATGAGGGGGCGCGATTAGTTGGCCATCTCGAACATATGCCCTATAGTGGAATCCGGAAAGATCCAGGTTGACATCAGGGTTCAAGTGCCGAATTTGCGCTAAGGCCATATCAAAGGCATCCTTCACGGTTTCTTTCACCGTGTCGAAGCACTCGGAGCAGGCTTTCTTGGCATTAGCGAGAGTGGCCTTTGTCTCGCCTAACTCCTTGGCTAGCTCGACATGTTGGGACTGCACAACCCTTAGTGCTTGAATATCTTTTGTGTTATCGGCTTGCAGTTTGACCAGGTCCAAGTTCGCCCCTTCAAGAGCCTGCCTTGTCATCAGAAGCTCCTCATGTATCTTGCTGACTTCAACTTTAGATGCTTTGAGCTCCTCATCAACCTTTCCCTTCTCCTCCACAAGCGCATCCTTCTCCGCCCTTACCTGCCTTAGCAAAGAACTGACCTCCAAGTAATTATGCTTCAAAGTGCCCATGGCCTGTGCTAATCCAGCGGCCCTCAGGGTGTGCGTTCGAGAAAGGAACGCAGTCAGTGTAACGTCGGGGTGGGAGAAGAGACACACACAGCTCCTTGGTCCGACCTTCTCTCCACGTGAGCCCACGCGGGAGCTTAAATGGGGGAGGAGGAGGAAGAAGAGTTGAAGAAGAGGGTTGTAATACCCGGATTTTAGCAAACGGAATTCTTGAGATAAGATAAATTCATGAATATTTTGATGAAGCAAATTCATGAGTTAAAACTATTAAATAAAATTGTTATAATTGTCGATTAAATTGTCGAAAAAGTTACGAAAAATCGATGAACGAGAATGACTAAAAATGTAATAAAGGTGATAAAAACGGTCTAAAAACATTATGATAAATACTGAAAGATCATGAAAAATTATGAGAAAATTATGGGAGTATTATCTTTAATTATAAGAATTTAATAAATTATTTCAGAGGAAATAACATGAAGAAATGTTTAAAAAGCATTACAGAACCATAAAGTAACTTTATGGTGTAAACATTTTAAATATTTTACATAGGATATAAAATGACAATGTCAGTATAAAGTTTGTAAGATAATACTATACTGTAAATTATAAAATTATCAACCATTGGTAAGAGAATGATTAGATAATTACTAGCTAATTGATTCATAAAACAAGAGAAATATAGAAAGTTAAATTTATGGTAAAATCCTTAATTAAGAGATTAAATTTGGTAATTAGCATAAAATATACTTACGATTATGATAAAAAGATTAAGAAAAATTAGTAAAGATAAATGTATGAAGAAATCTAATCCTAAAAAGATCACTAAACGAAGAATTTAGGCACGATTAAGCCTTAACGGCGGGGGTAAACGAGAATTTTTGGTAAAAAATATTATATTTTTTAAAAATGGAAAAAATTATGAAAAAATAATTAAAACTGAATTTTAAAAAGAAGGGGCCGAAATTATTGGTATTTTTAATTAAAAATAATTGTTTAAATAATTAAAATGATAATTAGAATAAAATAATAATATAATGCGGTGAGTCGAACATTATATAGAAGCCGAGGGGAAAAGTTAGAAATAAATTCTACAGTAAACCAGAGGTAAAAGTCTTTTCAGACTGATCAAATTAAGAACAAGTAAATTTTTACACGAAGAAAGAATTTATCAGACGTGATTTCCGCAACCGAAAACCCTAATTCCTAATAAGACGGAAAGCTGATCAGATAGAGTAGAGCCAGATAGGCAAAGTGAGAACCTATAGAAACAATTGCGTATTTTCAAACACGGGATTAAGTTAGGCAACAACTGAACGTTTTACGATTCAGCGAATTATTGTCTAGAAATTGGTTCTATCGGAAGCGATTTCCGTAACCGGACGCGTTTGTCCGAATATCTTCCGACGCACCAGAGAATACCTGGATATGATCAAAAAGAGGATCAAAATAGATAATATGAAAGAGGATGAAAAGACCTTCAAAGTTACACGCCGGATTTTTGAGTTTACGCGAAATCGCGCAAACAGACATCGTCGGGTAGCTTTATCGGGACCGAGGCCATAAAGCAAGAGTCATCTTGGATGACAACTCATTCTTTGACTTTTTGGGACCCCTTGATGTCGGCCTTGACCATGGATGGCCAAGAATGCTTTGTCCTCAAAAATGCGATCCAACGGCCGGAATCCGATCTGAAGACTTTTGTGTTAATGCCCACATTGTCCCTCCCTTCTTCTATAAATAGCAAGCACCTCTCCTCTCATTCTTCACACCAAAATTTGAAATCTAGAGAGGTTCTAGAGAGAGAAGCTCGGAAAAATTTTGCCTTGCTCCGAGTAAGTTCTTACGTCCTTAGCTTTTAGTTTCCGTAGTTCTTTCGGTAGTTATAGTAGAACCGTTGTTTTGATCTAGGAAGTTTGAGAATATATTCCTATACTTGTTTTTAAGCCTCATTGCATTGAAAGATGCCTGACGAGGTAAAAACCTAGTGGGGATAATTTTGAAATGGAATAAGGTCAAAGTAACGAAGTTCTGGCGAAATTCCACCAAATAGGGGTAGTAGGGGCAAAATGGTCTTTTTCACCTAAAATGCCTGTTATGCTGCCAAATATTCATAAGTGTGTTATTATTCTGATTAGAATACTTCTGACGTCGAACCGCTGTCGAAATTCCATCGTTTGCCGTTGTTTCGCTGTTTTACGTACGACCGTCAAAAAGTATCGTTTTTAGCCGGAAGAGCCGGATATCTGCAACTAAGGTACGGACGCGTACTGTAACCCTAACTCTATGCTGCTCATATACTTTTGCGTTATAGATACGTTCATAGCGAAGTTCTATTGAGAATCGTCGAGAGATACTTACAAACTTTACCCACGGATTATAGTATTGGTAATGCGTTTGAGTTATTCCTAGCGCCGAGGACACGTTGGTGGCGTGGCCTTTGGATATGTGCAGAACTAGTCGAGAGAGACTTTACATACCGCTTTGTGCTTATGTTCGTCCATGTTATTGATCATACATCTCTTTGTTTGCTTTTGTGATGATATCCGTATTGAAATGAATATACGTTATACGTTTCTTGTTTTATTTGAGCATAAGGTTAACCGTTACCGAGATCCATATGTGGAATGGATCTCAGTTTGTAGCATCGTGGTGCGGAGGACCGATGTTTGGCGATCGAGGCAAGCGGTTTGGAGTAGGCCAAGACGTGTCTACATTATCTATCGTTTTCTTTAGTTTCTTTAACTTTTGAGAATTCCGGATGACGTAATCCGATACATTTACACTATGGTCCATATTTTGAATGTAATGTAAATTACTTACTCGCTCCAATGCTCTACTCTGAATACTCTGCTTGAAATATTTGGAAACGTTTTTAAAAAAAAATCCGCCGTTTTCAAATGGGATGTTACAAGGGTTCTAGGGCCGCAATGACTGTATAGGAAGTCAGAGTAACTTGCTGGGCATTGGACGATGAAAGAATAATCGGGGTATCTTGGGGCGTAGGATCCGAGGTATCCCGGTCAGTCTTCATCTTCTTTGGCACTTTTGCCTGAGCACCCAAACTATATTTCGCTTTGCGGGTATCAGGAGCAGACCGCTTCCTCCCCTTCTCCTTATTTGAACCCTCTGTTCCGAGTTCACATACGACATATAGCGGGGCAAATTCTCCATAGCTTGAGCTGCATATCAAGAAATCAGACGGTCAGAAGTATGATGATTAATTGACAAGCAGGAAATAAATTTAAACACACAGCAGAAGATAAGGGCTAATCCTACTCGCCGCCGACCCCAACGCGGTACGAGGGGATGAGATGAAACGAGCCGCGCTGGTGGCACCATGCTCCTTAATGTAAGACATCAAGCGAGCAACAGAAGCAACCTCTTCGGCTAGGAGGTCGTCATCTTCAACTCGGTATGGAGACTGCATTTTATGATGAGCAAAAGTCCAATATAGTGGAAACCTCCATTCCACATCCTTGGACTTGGCGGCCTTAAGAAACCAAGGTTGCTGCCCAAGCTTGGCAACGATTTTGAAGAAGCTTGTTTTAAAATGCTTGAAAGACTTAGAGAAGGCAATGAAGAGTTTTTTTATTGGCGGATCCACGGAGGGAAGTCCAACCTTTCCTTTCCGGAGGATTTTTGTCGGAACGAGCCGCATGGGGAGAAAAGAAATAAAAGAAAAGAGGGACTGTGCAAGGAATGGGCTTTATAAAAGAGCTGCACAGGCATTCGAAAGCTATCATAAACCCCCAACCATTGGGGTGAAGCTGGGAAGGTGCTAAATGTAGGTAATTTAAGACAGCAATTTGAAACTAGGTAAATGGGAATCGAATACCGAGCCAGGTGATGTAATCCCAGTAAAAGAGCTGCACAGGCATTCGAAAGCTATCATAAACCCCTAACCATTGGGGTGAAGCTGGGAAGGTGCTAAATGTAGGTAATTTAAGACGGCAATTTGAAACTAGGTAAACGGGAATCGAATACCGAGCCAGGTGATGTAATCCCGGTAAAAGAAGAAGAAGGACGGGTCGCTCCTTTCCTTCGTGGTACCAATCGGCTCTTCCTCATTAGGGGGACTAAGGGTGCACCCGCTATAATCTCCTATGTCGAGCTTAGTTATGTCGGCCAAGCCCATCAGCGAGTGCTTCCTTAACACCTCATGGATTACCCAGGGATATTTATCTGTCAGAATTTTTGGTGGTGTCAAAGAACCCGACTCCCCGACATCAGAGTGTGCGGAGTGAGATGAGGAAGGCGAATCCATTTAGACCTATAACAAAGAAATAAAGATCAGAAAGTAGGCGGCGTACCTGAAATGGAAGAGCTATTGTGCAAAGAAGAAAATTGTGCTGGTCCAGGATGACCCCGACTACTAAGGGCCGGGATAGGGACAGACGACAGGTTATGGCTGCAGGAGCCTAGTGTAAAGTTGGCTAGGGAATCTTGACCGTCGAAAATGTACTGGGAGCTTAGGGCAACACAGTCCCAGCATGGACCGGCATACCCTTCCGGGAGTAATTCTGATCTGGAGCGAGGAGGTACGATACAAAAGGGGTTAGGCAACGCTAGGGTAGCACTAGCCTCACCCCGGCCCCCAGTAGGAGATAGGACGTTGGTTGAGCCCTCACCCCGAAACCTAGCTATGGCAGGTCGAAATCTCTCCACATTTCTCCTACGAGGCCCTCCGCCGAGCAAGAAGGCTTTCCTTTGCTCTTCAGTAAGGGGCTTACCCTATAACCAAAAAAGGGTTCTAGGAGGAACTAAATGAAGTGACTCCTCCTCTTCTAGGGTCGACAAAGGGTTAGCTCTATTCATCGTCACCAAGAAGGAAAACCTAAATAGGCACAAAGGTTTGGTAAGGGAAGGAAAGAAGAGAACATAATTGAACTACGTTTACACCCAAGAACAAGGATCTGCATTCATATGGACGGGGCCAGAAACCAAAGGCTACTTAGAAAGTTCTTATCGAAACCTACCCGAAACCAGTCTCTTTGCAAGGTACAGATAAAAAAGCAAGAATCAAAATTGATAGAATCGATGAACCTCAAAGTAAGAATGAAAGGAATGGAGAGAAGCGGCGGTAATACTTGACTTAATGAAGGTCGAAGGAGCACGAAGTGGCAGAATCTGATGGTCACTGAAAGACGATTGTTGCATAAGAGCAAGAGGTTTCTGGGGAGAAAGAGAATGCTGCGAATGGGTGAGGTGTAGAAAGTGGAGGGAAATATGAAAATATACGTTACGACACTGAAGAGTTGTGGGGAAAAGAGACTATTCACCCCAAAAAGTAAGGGAGACGTATGCGATGTGATGGGTGCATTAAATGTGCGCAGTAACTGCAAGCGGCTAGGCGTGGCGGTTGAAGTACTTTGCTAATCGAGGGCTACCAGGTGTCAATCGGCCATAATGACGCTCGTTGAAGGTGCTTGACTTCGAACAGTACGAGAACTTCCCAATACCATCCCAGATTTTTGGGTATATGACACCAAAAGCGGGGATCATCGCATACCAACTCGGAAGCTGGTTGATAGATGAGCGATAGAACAAGGTCCAAGGAGAGACAACCCGGAGCATACGCGTGGGGGCAATAAACATCCCGGCAACTCAGAGGCCTGAACTACCGGGCTGGGGGGCAACTGTTACGGACCTACATAAGGCCCATTCATGGGACGACCCAACTAGGAATATCCTGTGCATTAGGATATGCCTATAATAAGGGAAGATCATAACCCACCTCCACCTATAATCAAGGGAGATCTCAATCTAGATCAGGCAGTTATGATACTTGGGCCACAAGGCACACAGGGTCCCTACAACTCAACCTAAGGTACACTCTATAAATAAGGAGGTAAAACCCTAAGGTACATAGGTTCTAATCCGAATCTATTTACATATTGTCATCACTGTGCACACATATCACCCCCTTTGGCGAAAGCTTAGTCTGTGTACAGTGATCCCAAGCTCTTTTGGCTATCTACCTCATAGCTACCCAGTTGAAGAACTTGATCCAATATCAACCTACTAGCCTTTATCGGTAAGGCATCCGTGTTCCATACGTAACATTTATATTGTTTAGTGTTTAGTTTATGGTTTCTGACTTTATCTAGTTATTTATTTGATTGTGGACAATAGTTTTTCGACTTGTGTTTGTGTGTTGTTAAATATTTATAATGTTTGATGTTTCAACTTAATTTTGATAACATTTACATTTTAAATTAGATATTTTATTGTTATAACTTAATTTTCTATGAAAAAATTGTAAAAAAAAAAAATTGAAAACATATTAAGTGGGCCTAAAGCTCGCGGGTTGGCCCTTGGCCCTGAAGTTAAAATGCCAGGTTTTAAAATTATGTACTTTTTCCTTACTCGGGTCTAAGCGAGCTTGCCCCATTTTTCCAACTCCACTGATATATTACACTCTCATGGTAACTTTATATCTATTAAACCCATCATTTGAGAAATATGAGCCATTTAGTTGCAATATAGAAATTTGAATATTTTAAACCACTTATAGTAATTTGCCACTAAGACACACATATTTGCCACTGTCTAAATTATTACCCCATAATATTATTTATAAGATATTCCATTTTATCAAGATTTTCAATTAATTCACACAATTTAAAGAATATAGTTAACTCATTAAATATTTTTTAAAATTAATAAAAAATTTCAACTTTACTCTTATTAATGAGATTTTGAAGAATAGGAAAAAAAAAATATAGAGTCACGTCTAAGGATTAATTGTTAAATAAGTATTAATTTTCAGTATATATTATAAATAGGATTAAACCTACCAAAAATATTGTATCTTATATTTTTTTAAT
The DNA here is from genome assembly GCA_019022615.1 of Acacia melanoxylon. Taxonomy (NCBI): domain Eukaryota; kingdom Viridiplantae; phylum Streptophyta; class Magnoliopsida; order Fabales; family Fabaceae; genus Acacia; species Acacia melanoxylon. The sequence continues at coordinate 127,365 of JAFJYJ010000052.1, forward strand.
ACAATATTGTATCTAATATATAGGATTAGAGAAAATAATATTTATGAGTTATGATATAACAAACTTTGTTGTGACCTGATTATTATGAAAGTTTTTTCCAACGTAATCATTATGAAATCAAACTTTCGAAACATAATTTTGATTATTAAAAAAAAAACATTTGTGGAAAAGTGAAAGAGACACAAAAAGAGTCTTGGTGCAATTTGATATATTTTAAAAGCGAAGTAAGTGGCTTAGCTTTTGGTCAATCCCGAGGAGTCCCTTTCACAATAATTTCATATTTTCTTTGTTTTAAAATAAATACAGTTTGTTCTAATTGTTTTTAAAATTAAATCCAACTTAATTTCAACAAAATGATTAAGAGTTTATATTATCACAAGAAAGTGGTATTAGAATTAGAATATCTACCATAGCCCATAGGTGGTAGGTTTAATTATTTGATCGGCAAACTCATGACTTATAAATTTTTTCTCCAACTATTTAATATTCAATATTATTTTTTAAAAAAATTTCTTCACAACTTTTGTTTTAATTAATGAAAGGGAGTTTATGTGGTTGAGAGCCAAAAATAAGCCATGGCTTAGGTTCGATGTTCTTGGAGTGTGTCTCCACATTTCACACCGCAAATAAATAAAGAAATTATACCATCCACTACATTTTAAAATAATTTGTGTGGACTAAAATAAATTTTTATTTATATTCTTAATTAACATATATGGACGGGAGCAAATTCCAAAGTAAAAAAACTGTTTATATAATATGAAAGAAATAAATTATACAACATAATATATTCTAAAATAATTTGTGTGGAGCATTTGTTTTAGATTTATAATAGGGAAAATTATTTTCAAGTCCAAGGAACTAAGAAACTAAAAGATTAAATTGTATATTCACCTCAAAATTTTAATGAAATGCCTTATAAATGGGAAAAACAAAAATCTTCTCTCACTACTTTATATAGTATATAGGACCAAATGAGTAATGGTAAAGCATATACATATTATATGCTTCCTACCTCTGATTCTTAATATAAGATACATTTGGAGAGTTGATATTGGTCCTAAATATAAAACATAGTTTTTATATTTGTCATTCTTTTCTTAATTTACCCATATTGATACTCCTCAATAATAATCAAGAGGGACAGAGAATGGGGGAATTAAGGAAGATGACTAGAATATTTTAAAAAATACGTATCATATAAATTAATTTAACTAACTTCCTTAATCTAATCAAATTAGGTAAATATATCCATATTAAGGACAAGAGGAGTATATAATATGCATTATGTCCAATTAGAGAAAGAATATTTTTTTCTTGAAACAAAATATTTTCTAAATTTTTTTTAATTTATAAAAGCTCAAAATTTGAACTACCTTAATCCTTTTATAACAACCTGACAAGAGTTTTGAATATTTAATGAGTTCTTTTTTTCATTTTTACTTCTCATTTTATATATATATATATATATATTGTATTAATTAAAAATGTTTGCGATAATTATATTTATTTTATTTCTTTCTCTATTTGCTCTTCATAAGGTTATTAAAAAAATAAAATTTATTTCAAATATATTTATTATTTCTAATTAACTATTGAGGTCTTATGAGTAGCAGCAGCAAGGACTAGGGGGGGTGTATAAGAAACCGGAAGATTCCTTTGTGATTCTTCATTCTTGAGGACTTCCTCGTCTCATATTCGAAACAGAGCCCCGCATGCCAGGCACTCGCCACGGTTTCGCATGGTCCAATCACCACTCGCCACGTAAGATCACCCTGCGTCCTCTAATAACGTCCAGGTTCCATCACCTGAGAGCCCGATTCGCTCTATATATGATTTGCGTCTTCTTTTACCGTGGTGGACACACACATCTAACCCACAACCACAAGATATCTCTCTCATACACACAAATACCCAAATTTTGAAACCTCTTGATTTTGATTTCTCAAATGGCGCTTGCTTCTTCTTCTTCTTCAACTGCCATTTCAAGTCCTGGTTTTTCTCGTTTGGTTTCCTCGGCCGGGCCTAAAGGTATTGTTTGGCTGCCAAGAAAATATTCGGGATCGGTTAAACGTTATGATTCGAATTCCATTCAAGTGTTCGGTTAATGCTTGGGATTAATGATGCTTTCTTATTTCAGCTCCGTCAATTGGTTTGTTTCGAGTTTTGGAGAAATCCCATGTTTCTTCCCGAAATCTGATCTTGTCTCAAAGACGTTGCTCGGTGAATTGCATAAATGCTGAACCTCCACGGAAGGATTCGGTTGTTCCTCTTGCAGCAAGCACCGTTGCTCATGGTATGCTTATTTATTTATTTAATTTATCGTCTTTGCTTTTCGAGTTTGTCGTTTGATTTCCCGTTGATTTTAGCCAATTTAAACAAAGGTTGTGATGTTCTGTGGGTGATTCTGCTGATTTTGCAGAGGTTTACGAGAAAGAAGAGGAAGATTATGAGAAGTTGGCAGGAGAACTTAGTAATGCTTCCCTCTTGAAATAATTGATAAAGCCCTGGAGAAATTCGGCAACGACATTGCTATTGCTTTCAGGTAGGCATTAGAAGTCAATAATTGGCTATTAGCTTATTAATTATGACCTCTTTTGATGTAATCCCTCTCTAGTTGTAGAAATTCTAATGTAAGAATCTTGTTAGCGGTATTTTTGTGTGATGAGCTTCATTGGTTGAGCGAAAAAGCCATTGCTTTTCAAATGATTATTTCAATTCTAAAAGTTAAACGGTTTGGAGAAGGCTCGTGATTAAAGTTTATCTTGGACCATTCAAAAACAATGAATAGGGTGACTTAACTCTGATTCCATGCATGAGAAAATGCGTCTAATTATCTGCTGAAATTTATTTATTTTTTCTGCTAAGAAATGAAAATATCACAGATTTGGATTGAACTCTTAAACATTTTGTTGTGGTGATTGTGGCGGTGGCTCAAATACTATGCAACTCAAACTTTTTAAGCTGTTACTCAAAAACAGTTGATATGATTAGTGAAAATGTGCTGTGTGATCGATATAGCCAATTCCATCAAGTGGGATAAGGCTTGTTGTTTTTGTAGTAAGAAATGAGAATATCGCGGCTTCAACTCTTAACCATTTGGTTCTGGAAGTTGTTGTTGTTACTCAAAAACACTTGACATGATTAGTGAATGTGTGATCTGAATTTTAATGGTTAACTTTGGCTTTGCGCAGTGGTGCTGAAGACGTAGCTTTGATTGAGTATGCACATTTGACGGGTCGTCCCTACAGGGTGTTCAGTTTGGACACTGGAAGACTAAACCCAGAAACTTACAGATTTTTCGACTCTGTCGAGAAGCATTATGGAATCCGAATTGAGTACATGTTCCCTGATGCCATTGAGGTTCAGGGACTAGTAAGAAACAAAGGGCTCTTCTCATTCTATGAGGACGGTCATCAAGAATGCTGCCGAGTGAGGAAGGTTAGGCCCTTAAGGAGGGCCTTGAAAGGCCTCAGAGCATGGATCACGGGGCAAAGAAAAGACCAATCCCCAGGCACAAGATCTGAAGTAGCTGTTGTTCAGGTTGATCCGGTTTTTGAAGGAATGGATGGTGGAATTGGGAGTCTAGTGAAGTGGAACCCTGTGGCTAATGTGAAAGGCAATGATATTTGGAACTTTCTTAAGACTATGAATGTTCCAGTCAACTCATTGCACTCACAAGGGTACATCTCTATTGGTTGTGAGCCCTGCACAAGGCCTGTCTTGCCCGGACAACATGAAAGGGAAGGAAGGTGGTGGTGGGAGGATGCCAAAGCTAAGGAATGTGGCCTTCACAAAGGAAATCTCAAGCAGGAGGTTGATGGGGTTGTCACCCAAGCAAATGACACCGCTGAAGTTGTAGACATCTTCAACACCCAAAATGTGGTGAGCTTGACTAGGAATGGAATTGAAAACTTGGCAAAGTTGGAGAACCGAAAAGAACCCTGGATCGTCGTTCTCTATGCACCATGGTGCCGCTTCTGTCAGGTGAACACTACTGCCCTTGTTCATATATTATTCATATTTTGATGGGTACCTAAGTGAGATGGGGAACTCTAACCCAAAAGCTAACTGTTGAGGTGAGAGAACCAACCGATTTAAATACCTCATTGTGTATCCCCTCTTATTCAAGCTCCATCAATTGGCCCTCTCGTAGAGCCGACATCCTGGCGGTTGCACTCCATGACACTTCACTCGGCCGTTGATGGAGACTTGGGAGTATGCGATACTAAAGTCCCACATTGAGTAGGATGGAATGCTCAATTGGTATTTAAGTTGATTGGTTCTCCTACCTCGAAAGCTCACTTAAGTACCCTTCATATTCCAGCTATTGTGTGTGTGTAATTCTGATACACCATTACCTGTCTGAAAATAACTGTTTTTATAGTTTATGGTTGGCTAATGAGATGTTTGATGCTGATATGAAATAGGGAATGGAAGAGTCATATGTTGAGTTAGCAGAAGAATTGGCAGGGTCAGGGTTGAAGGTTGGGAAATTCAGAGCAGATGGAGATCAGAAAGAATATGCAAAGAGTGAATTGCAGCTGGGAAGCTTCCCAACAATACTTTTTTTCCCAAAGCACTCAACTCGCCCAATAAAGTATCCTTCTGAAAACAGAGACGTTAATTCGTTGATGGCCTTTGTGAATGCCCTCCGGTGATTAAAAAGATTTTGGGGATATGTATAAAAAAGCAGTTTGGACTGAAGTTTTCTGCAGCAAGCAATCGTAGATCTAATTTCTAGTGTTTTTAGTTCGTTCCTTCAGGTTTGGCGTTGTGGCCATTCTTTAATAAGTAGTAGGCTTTGGTTGGACTGCAAGTTTCTCTTTTTTTGCCTGTATAAAATCCCAGAGTTCCTCCTGTAGGCCATAGTTCTCACGAATTGTTGCATCATCCTGATCTCTATAGTTTGGATGTTTTATGTGATATCAGATTTCCAAATCATGTCCTATGACTGAATCCTTAAATTTTTCATGAACACGGAGAGGGATTAATGTATAGTTATGTTGGAAAAGTAATCCACTCAGATTCTAAAATTCAAACTTGACCTCTCATTACAATAGTTTTTCTTGCATAAAAAGATTCGTCATGTTAGTTTTTTCCTTCACACGAATCATGTATATGCCAATGCTTCTGAGATAAGATAAAACCATTTTTATTAGAAACCTCCCTAACATTCTCCAAAAACACACTAACTTCAAATTCACCTCTAATCCTTTCAAAGACTACTCTAGCGAATAAAATAACTAAAAGTAACGTAATTAAATAAAAATCAATTTTAATTTAAATCAATTCACTGTTTATTTTTTGACATATGTTCTTTTGTTAATTTATAGATGCAATGTTACTGTTATAAGCTGGTTTTGTACCCAACTAGAGGAATCTCAACACTTTCTTCTTAGACAAATGTTCACCTTTCATGCATTGACATTGTTTACTTCTCATGATCAGACGATTTTACAGCAAATGAGACGTAATGTAGCTTTGCTGAATCGGACGATTGTGGTTCACCAATTCAAAATCCTTCTACTACAGCCTTAGATGCTCAATTAGCATCCGTTTTTGCAATTGACTTTTTTGGAGAGATTAATAAAGTTAATTCAATTGCTTTAAAGTTTTTCCCGAACTAATTTATCTGACTTAAACTAATATATATAAGTTAATTATACACAACATATGATATGATTAAGTAAACTTTATTTAATTTCCTTCCTTAAATCTTTTAAAAAAAAGTCAACTAGATCTTATATTTAGGACTGAAGGTCCATAATTTAAATAAGAAATGATAATTCAAATAACTATTCGAACATGATATAACTGGACAGGCTAATGTGGATGCCTTGAGCAGCAGTAATAAAAGAACAATGCTTGCTTCTCTGGATGAACTGATGCAAAGGATGCCTTCCTTCTTGAAATTGATCATCCATGTGGCTAGATTGCATGCATTGTCTCAAAATATTCTCTGTTTTTTACAGAGAAGTGTTGAACAAGTGAAAGTCTGTACAAGTAGTTTATACTAAACTTCTTAAACATACAAGATTAAGGAGGGAGAAAACAAGAATTGTTTAATGTTTTGTTGCTAATTGTCTCAAAATATTCTCTGTTTCTGCTTCATTTTGTAGAGTATGTACTTTTGATACCTTAACCATGTAGAAAACAAGAATTGTTTAATGTTTTGTTGCTAATTGTTGGTCAAGCAGTAGAGACATTGAATGATTCGATATTTTCTTTTTTGAAATAATTGAGTATAGAGTGTATATCTAATTCTTGTAGCAGTTTATCTGCTCAAGGCCTCATTGACTCAGAAAAAATGAAATGAAATGGAAAATGAGGGAATATATCTACTCAAATTTGTAATTAAAATTTTACTGTAGCCTTTGTTTTTCTTAGTTCCTAAATTTTGAGTTGTTTATTGCTAGTTCTTATGCTGGTTTCTAAAATTGAAATTTGCCGATGTTGGTCTTTCTGTTTTAAGAAGATTTTTAAATTCATGTTCAAACAGGACAAGGAGAAAGAGGCATTGTAGATAATGGTTATTTTATTTTTATTGGGTTGCTCATGTTAAAAGCAATAGACATCAGCTTTGCAGCACAAAGACAAACTAGTACTCATCAGGATAAGTAATTCGACTAAAAGAAACAAAACATGATGATTTTTTAATGTTTAATAAATTGATTAATTTTTTTATTTCATTAGTGATGTCTTTTACTGTTTGAAGTTTTAAACTTATTCGCTCCTTCGCTATCAACATCCACCACAACAGTTGGGGGAAATGTTATTTACTCTGAATTCAACTGAAAAAACGCATGTGCTCTGAATTTCATTGTTATTTTATTCACACTATTAGAGGGGGAAAAAAAAGTCATTCAAGACCACCACTTATAGACCTCTTATAGGTGGAGACGGTTTTAAAACTACTACTAGTCGCATTTTTGTAAATATCTGTAAAAGTTTAGACTGGTTCCGCATACATGTCTAAAATATACTTTTAAAACCGACTGCTTTTACAATTGGTCTAAAAGGCATTAAAATAGTTTTTTATAAAAATAATATTTATAGCCTTTTTAGACCTGTTCTATATAGAACCAGTCTAAAATATATTTTTTATACCTGGTGTTTGTACCACCAGTTTAAAAAAGTATCAAAAATATTTTTTTTTAAATGTTTACAAGCTTTATACCATATTTTGTTAAATCCAGTCTATAAAGTTATGTAAACCCTAAAAACAATTACATAGACTTCACTTGCCGTCCATTTAAAACCAAATTTCACAATCTTTGGGTCTTTTCAACTACGTTTGTCATTTTCTGAAGCTCTCCCCTTCCTCATCTCATCACTTGTGATCTTCCCCCAACTACTTCAAGAGGAACAAGTTCTCCACCTTCATTCAATGGCATTCTTGACACTAGTTTTCTTGTCTTTTTCTTTGTGATCATTGGCTTCCAGATCTATGCTCGTCATGTTCAGATCCGTGCTCGTTGAGTCTAAATCTATGCTCTTCATATACTTGGATGGCTTCCTCGACACTAATTTTCTTCTCCATGCTTGTCTTTTTCTTCGTGCTTGGTAGTGTTCCGGTGTGGAACCAGATGTCCAGCCCAGGCGGCTGGTGGTTTGATTTTGGATTGGGTTGTCTCTGCCGGAGTATCTATGAGTGGAGATATCCCGGTGAGCAAGGAATCACCAAACACAAGGCCGTTCGCCAAAAGGGGGGGAAGGGGTATGTGTTTAGTGGGGGTTGTGTTGTGCGAGAATGTAAGAGGCGAGTTAGAATGTGTGCGCCTTGGTGTTACCCCCCGGTATTTATAGGGTGTGGCGTGGTATCTTAGCGCCTATCTATCATATCCCGGGATTATGGATATGATAGATTACCCCCTGATTGCGGGGGAAACCGGGATACTCGGGATCCTACTACTGGGCCGCCAGCTGGCTGGGCCGAGGTCCGGGTATGCCCTTGCTGGGTCGTGTCCTTATTGGGCCGTGAGTCAGATCCGTAACAGTTGCCCCCCAGCTCGGTAGTTCGAGGGTTTGAGCTGCCGGGGTGTTCCTGGTTCTCCGGGCTGGGACGCGCCCTTGCCCCCGGTCCCGGGTACCTTAGCGGACTCGTCCGACGCGCGGGTCCGAGGTGGGTGCCCAGCCGGGGTATTCCGGACCCGAGATTGTTTCTCAAGGGTCGGCGTCGCTGTTGGTAACCCTAGGAGTCCGAGGTGATCTGCCAGGCTTCGAGGTTTGAGAAGCCCCCGACTTCGCCATCATGGCGCCCGCCACTGCGCGGCTTTGGAGTGGGGAGGTTTTGCAACCGTCATTCTCTCGCCGCCTTTGGTTTTCGTGCGCCATTAATGCGCGTTTTTCCCGGGTACGTCTCCTCGTTTTTGCCGGTGAACTTACGGGTTTGCCCTTAGTCTCGCTCGGCGCCTTTTCGTATCCCCTGGCGTTTCACGGGTTTTTAAACCTGTTTCTCTTCTCTTTCTTCCACTTTCGAACATTTTCTGAAGTTTCTCTATGAAGTTTCTCGAAGTTTTTCTGATTTCGACAAGTTTTACCACTTGGGTCTTTTGATTCCGGCGGCTCTCCTTGGGCGAGCTTCCAGCTTAGATTTCGGGCTTTTTTTCCTCCGGTGACCGTCCTCTTCCTCCTTATCCGGGTAAGCCACTTCTCCCGTTCTTTGGGTTTTTGTTTCTTTTCTTCATTTGCTCGATCCCGTAGTGAAACCGACGCCCGTGGCTTTGTAGAGATTTACGGGTAGGTTTTAGGTTGCTGATTTCTTTTTGCTTCCTCGCCTACAAACCTTCGCCTCCATTGCCGGAGGAGTTATAGTCGTTTTCCTTATTGTCATTTCTGTCTCTTTAGGTTTGCGTCCTTGGGTGACAATGAGTGGGAGTAATCGACCTTCGACTTCGGGTCACTTGACTCCTGAAGAGGTGGAAGCGCTTAGTGCCCGCTTCCCTCGAACTAGCCACCGGTTATTGGGTACTCCTTTGTCCGAGGAGCAAAGGCTGGCTTCCTTCCTGGGCGGCGGCTTGGGTGGCACGCGTAGGGGGGGCGTTAGAGGGTCTCGCCCCCCTGTTAGATCTTTTCCAGAGGGTTGGAGAGAGGTCGCGGTCTGTCGGCCTCACCCGTTAATCCTTATAACCCTCCCGTTCGCCCTAGGTCCACTCATATGCCGGAGGGTATGCGGCCCTTGTTGGGATTGCGTAGAGTCAAGTTCTTACTTTGTCGCTAGAGGCGAAGATTTTAGGGCCGACGCAATTTTAGGCTCTTGTCGTCATCTTTGTCGGCTCGCCCCTATCTTCTTCTTCTCGACCGATTGTTTCTTACGTGACGGGTATCCTCGCATCTACCGACTCTAGCACTTTTGTTTTTTGCTTTTATAGGTAAATGGAAAGGTCGCTTTCGCCAAGTGATGCCCCCTCCCGGGCGCCAGGAGGTCGGAATCCCCGCCTCTCCTCAAACTCTTGCGGGACCACTTCATTGGGTGACCCGGGACGTGTGGACGACCCATTCGCGATCACCGTTCGGGCCCTCCGAGATGAAGCTCTCGGCTATGGGCCGTTACTTTGCCCCGGGGAGGAGGAGCCCGTACGTAGCCGAGGGTTGGCGATTTCACCAACTTCTTTTTCTTTTATAAGGCCTATATGACCGGCTCGGTGTTCACTTTCCGTTCACCGAGTTTCAAATGTCGCCTCGGCCATCTCCGTCGGCCCCATCTCAACTCCACCCCAACGGGTGGGCTTACATAGTTGCTTTCGAGCGGCTATGTCGGTCCTTCTCGGAACCTATTCCTTGTACGGCCCACCTTATTTTTTTTCTTCTTCGGCCCTTTCACTCCTCGCTGCGGGAAGGAGGACGAGAAACTAAAGGGGCTCACCTCCCTCCGGGGTGACCCGACCGAAAACCGCACCGCCTTTTCGGACTCCTTCAAATACTTTAAGAATGGTTTCTTTAAAGTGGTGGCGAAACCCGCGGCGGCCTTGGTTCTTGAAGGGGCCGAGGCCGTGATGTGGAGTGGAGGTTTCCCCATTGGACTTTTGATCACCATAAGCTCGCTTCCGCCTCGTACCAAGTGATGTCCGACGACCTTCCTGCTGGCGAGGTCGTATTCGTTGACCGCCTGGTTTCGTATGTGAAAACATATGGTGCCAGGAGCGCGGCCTTCTTCATCACCGGTCCCGGATTGGAGCCGGGATACGTAATTTGTATGCGGCTTGTAGTTATTGTTCTTGCGTTTGTTTTCGTTGATTTTGTCGCCTCACTAACTTCCTTACTTTCCTTTGTGTTTTGTAGGCGAGGCGATGGGGGAGCTTCCGCGGTACTTGACGGTCGTGACTCCTGATCCGGAGGCTCTTCCGAAGAGGAATCCTCGGAAGCGTCCTCCTTCCGAGCCCCGGAGGGTGCAGCCCGCCAGTGCCGCACAAGACCGGGTTGCTAAGAAAGCCAAAGTCGCGTCTCTGTCCGGCGCCTTCGTTACCCGAAGGTGATGCTGTCCAGACGTCGGCTGCTTCTCCTTCCAAGGGTAAGGAGGTTTCCGAGGGGCCCTCATCTCCTGTCGCCTCTCCATCTGCTCCCAAGATCGTCCGGGGTCTCGCTTGGGAGAAAGGCCCTTTGGCTGAGGAGCTCGAAGTTGCCTTCCTGCCGCCTCGCCAATTTACAAACGCCCTGCCACTGGCCGACATTGATGAGGCCGTGGTTCACGACATCCGTGCTCGCCTCGCCGGGTGTTGGTTTGGCCCGGGCGTATCTCGCACCTTAAGGGCAAGTATGTGAAAAAGTTCGCCGAGGCTCGCCACCGGTGAAGAAGGAAAAAGATGCGGCGGAGGCGTCCAAGGCTAAAAGCGAAGAAGACGCCGAGGTCGTGAGGGCGAGCGCCACGAAGGCGTCCGAGGAGCTTACTCTTTGCACGGAAGCCGTAGAGAAGGCTACTTCGGACCGGCCGCTCTTCGGAAAGCACATTTAGCGTGGTGGATACCACGAAGACCGTTCGAGCCGGCGGGCGGACCTATGTTACGAACTTGAAGATGTCAATGCGGCACTTGCGGAAGAGAAGCGAGCCCGGATCGAATGCGGGACATATGCAAGGGGACCACCGGGACCGCTTCGACATGGCCTTGGCCCGGATCCGTCTCCTTAATCCGGGGGTAGAGCTTATGACGGACGGCTATCATTACCAGGCCTATGTGAAGGATGGCGTCTTCTACCCTGCCCCTGCGTTGCCCGAGAATGACTTTGACTCCTTTACCGGGGAGGATCTGGATGGGGAAGGGGAAGTTTTGGGTGCCGACGGGGGTGATGGTGGAGAGGGGAGCTCCAAATGTGCTCCGGTCGTCGAGGCGGTATTCGGAGGCGTGGCTTTAGAGGATGACCCCTCCCCGCATAATTTATTTCAAGCATTGTATTTTGAACCGGACATTTGTACCGGGTTCCTTTTTGTAATTTGTAGGGTTGAACCGGTGCCTTGTACCGGGTTCCTTTGTGTAACCTTGTAATAATAATAAAACTTGATTGCAACCAATCAGTTTGTCTTGTCAACTGTTAGTTAACATTCTTTATTTTTTATGGCCGGGCCGGGCCTTTATATGCGTGATATCGCTAAGTGTTTCTTCCGATAGGTTGACTTCGGGAAAAGGGGGTGGGGAGTAACCCCGAGCTACCGAGATCCGGATATGGTGTCCGGGGTTGTTTTATCCAGAATAGGGGCAAAATGTCGGATGCACAATCGCGGTGTCCGAACGCGGTTTGTACATGTCGGCTGATCGGGGCTCGCGTGACAATTCACCTCCCTATTTAGGAGCATTTTTCTATGCATCTTTTTTTTAAAAGAGATGGTGTTTTTACGTCTCGCGAACCGGGGCGTGGTAGCCGGTGTAGTACCGCGATTGGGTCATCGGTAATGCCACAGATCGGGCTATACGCAACCTGGGTGTGGTAACCCTGGTGTAATCCCTTCTTTTGGTATTTTTGCTTGACCGGGGCTGCTTGTGCCTCGGTGATACCTTATTTAACCAATCCGTAATGGACAATTGGTGTCTCCACTGGGGAGTCTTTCAATAAGAACGAATGAAAGAAACAATGAGTGCTGTCTTTCAGCGAAATATAAAAACTGGAATCGAAAATACTAAATTAATTGAAAAATTGCGACATAAATACGCCCGTCGGTTCTATCTTGGTAGGCAGACCGAGGTCTAGCTGTAGTAGATTCTCGGTTGTCGGCGTTCCACGTCCTTTTGACCGCTTTACGCTCGGGGTCTCGAGGATGTAGGCGCCCTTTTCCAGCTTTTTCCTTTACGCGGTAGGGCCCTCCCGGTTGCCGCTAGCTTGCCATCTTTGGCTTTCTTATTTCCGATGTCGGCGCGTCGGAGCACGAGGTTGCCCGGTTGAAGGAGCGAGGTTCACCTTTCGGTTGTACTTCGCTGCGATCGGTTGCTTTACGGTGAGGTCTCGCGGTGCGCCGGGATCCGTGCCTCGTCAATGAGGTCTAGTTCGTCATCAAGGCGTCACTGTTTGGCTCTTCTCCTTCCCTCGCTAGCTTTCATTTTCCTCCACGTCGGTTGGCCTATCTCGACCGGGATCATCGCCTCGCATCCATATGTCAAACGGAATGGGGTTTCTGCGTGGAGGTTTGGACGCTCGTCCGGTACCCCACGGGACGCCTTTGTAGAGTTGCTCAACCCGGGAAGAGTCGGCGTCCTCCATGCGTCTTCTTAACCCGTCGACGATGACCTTGTTGGCGGCCTCGCCGCCGTTGGATTGAGGGTGTTCGACCGATGCAAAGTGATGCGTGATGTCGAGGTCCGACATCATGCTCGAAATCCTTTGTCGATGAACCGCGTTCCGTTGTCCGTAATTATCTCGGCCGGTATTCGAACCGAGAGAGGTTGCTTTGCTTTGAAAGAATTGTTGAATGCGGGCCGAGGTGATTGTGGTTAGTGGCTCGGCTTCTATCCATTTGGTGAAGTAGTCGACCGCGACTATGAGGTACCTTAGCCGTCCTGGGGGTTTTTGAATGGCCCGAGAAGGTCCATCCCCCATTTGTAGAACGGCCGGGAGCCGTAATGCTTTTTAGTTACGTCGGGGAGCGCCGGAGGATGTTGGCGTGTTTCGACAACCGTCGCACCTTCGTACCGTTTCCATGGAGTCTCGCCGCCATCGTTGGCCGAAGTATCCGGCTACGAGTGATTTCCGAGCTAGGGATTTTCCTCCCATACGCCGACCGTTAATGCCTTCATGTATTTTAGCGAGAACGTACCTGGCTTCGGTTTCACTAAAGCATCTCATCATGGGGGAGTGTAATCCTTTCTGTCTGTAACCGATCGTCCACCATCGTGTACATGGCGGCCCGCCGGATCAACTTTCGCGCTTCCGTTGTGTCGGTGGGTATGATTCCTCTTTTAGGTAGTCCTCGATCGGTTTTCTCCGGTCCGAGGCGATGATATGGACATGACACGGCTTGGTTCGTCCGGGTTTTGTTGGACGACGGTCCGGTAATTTCCGGACCTTTGGTGCTAGCCGATTTTGACAATATGTCGGCCCGGTGTTTTCCTCCCGCGGGATATGAGTGGATCGTCACCTCTTCGAACTCGGCCATCATGTCTCTGGCTTTGTTCAAGTATTTTGCCAACAACGGGCCTTTGGTTTGATAGGAGCCTTGTATCTGAGCCGCTACGAGCTGGGAGTCGGTCAGGATTTTGACTCTCTGCGCCCCCTGCTCCTTTGTTTGTTCGAGACCGGCCAGGACTGCCTCGTATTCTGCCTGGTTGTTGGATGTCGGAAATTTGAGGTGGAGGGAGTGTTCGACGGCGACTCCGTCGGATTTTCAACTATTATTCCAGCCCCACTCCCTTTTGTATTTGAGGATCCGTCGACGTATACCGTCCATTCTTTAAGACCGACGTCCCTTCCCTCGAGGGTCGGGGTAAGCTCCCCTTACGAAGTCGGCCAAGGCTTGCGACTTTATCGCGTGGGCTTCGTAGGAAATGTTGAATTCGATAATTCAATGGCCCGGTGGTCATTCGCCGGCCAGTGCGGTTTGTGTAGAACCCGCCGGATTGGCTGGCTGGTTCGTACCACCACTTTGTGCCCCTGGAAATATGGGCGTAGGCGTCTTGCCGCCGTTAGCAGGGCGAATGCTACCTTCTCCAACTTCTGATATCTGAGTTCCGAGGTCTGAAGTGCCTTGCTCACAAAGTAAATCGGTGTCCGGCCGGATTGGGTTTCTCGAACCGGGCGGCGCTTATGGCTTCTTGGCCGACGGATAAATGGGAAAACCGTCTCACCCGAGTCGGGCTGGATAGGACCGGCGGGGTGGCGAGCATTGTTTGATTTTTGCAAATGCGGACTCACATTCGGAGTTCCATCCGCCTCTCGTCTCCTTCTTTAGCGGTTTGAAGAAGGGAAGGGCATTTTCGGCCGACACAGGTAAGAATCTTGTCATAGCCGCCAACCTCCGGCCAATTTCTTGTACCTCCTTTTTGTTGGTTGGTGCTCTCATATCCAAGACCGCCTTACACTTATCGGGGTTTGCTTCAATTCCTCGGTGTGTGAGCATGAACCCGAGGAACTTTCGCTGGACTCCAAATGCACATTTTGCCGGATTCGGCTTTATCCGGTGTTTTCGTAACTTTTCGAACGTACGTCCGAGGTCTTGGATGTGGTCTCCGGCTTCACCGACTTGACGATCATGTCATCAATGTATACTTCTACATTTCGGCCGATTTGGTCTTCGAAGACTTTGTTCATCATTCGTTGATAGGTGGCCCAAGACGTTTTTCAACCCGAACGGCATGACATTATAGCGTAATTGGCCTTGTCGGTTATGAAGGCCGTCCGTTCGATCTTCGGGTGCATCGCTATTTGATTGTATCCGGAGTAAGCATCCATAAATGATAATAGTTGAAATCCGGATGAGTTGTCGACCAATTGGTCGATGCTCGGATCGGGTACGAGTCTTTAGGGCGGGCTCGTTTAAGTTGGTGTAATCTATACACACCCTCCAACTCCCGTTAGGCTTTAGGACCATGACCGTATTGGATAACCATGTGGTGTATTGTATTTCCCGGATGAATCCGGCCTCCAGCAGTTCCTTCACATGCTTTTCTAAGGCGATCCGCTGTCGGTCCCCATTTTTCGTCTCTTCGCGATACCGGGGTAGATCCCGGTTTGATTGCCAACCTGTGGCGCGAGAAGTTGGGGTCGATTCCGGTACCTCCGAGGCCCTCCATGCAAAAAGATCTCGGTTTGCTTTTAGGAAATTACTTAATTCCTTTTTGAGCTCTAGGGTCATTGCGCCTCCTATCTTCGTTACACGGGTCGGATCTTCCCCCGGGACTAAATCTTCCAATTCTCCCTCCGGGCTCGGGTCTTGGGTTCTCGGGCTCCTCATCTCTTAGGTCCGGTTCCACCACACCGACGGGTCGGCTCTCCCCGCCGCTTGCATTTTTCGCCGGCCGAGCTTCCCGTGGCGTTTTGATCCCGGGATGATGACGCCTTCCGGTCCCTTTCTCTCGCATGGTTTCATAATAACATTGTCGAGCTTCCTTCCGGTCCCGGTTATGGTGATAACCGTATTTTTGAGCCGACCATTTTTAACTTCGGTGCTTGGTGGATGCAACCATATCCCATTTGTGGATGGTTGGTCGCCCAAAATCATGTTATACGGGGAGGGAAGTCGGCCACGATGAATCTTACCCTCTCGGCTTTGAAGGCTTTTTTTAGTTCCCAAGGTCGGCTTGAGGTCGATGTACCCCTTCGGCTTGGATTGTTCGCCGTTAAAGCCTACGAGTGTTGTCTTGCATGGACGCAGGTCTTCTTTATCCAAGTTCCTCGACACTAATTTTCTTCTCCGTGCTTGTCTTTTTCTTCGTGCTTGGTAGTGTTCCGGTGTGGAACCAGATGTCAAATTAGTGCGGTGGTGGTTTGATTTTGGATTGGGTTGTCTCGCGGAGTATCTATGAGTGGAGATATCCGGTGAGCAAGGAATCACCAAACACAAGGCCGTTCGCCAAAAGGGGGAGGGGGTATGTGTTTAGTGGGGGTTGTGTTGTGCGAATGTAAAGAGCGAGTTAGAACGTGTGCACCTTGGTGTTACCCCCCGGTATTTATAGGGTGTGGCGTGGTATCTTAAGCGACTATCTATCATATCCGGGATTATGGATATGATAGATTACCCCCGATTGCGGGGGGCGGGATACTCGGGATCCTACTACTGGGCCGCCAGCTGGCTGGGCCGAGGTTCGGGTATGCCCTTGCTTGGTCGTGTCCTTATTGGGCCGTGAGTCAGATCCGTAACAGGTAGCTTCTTCGTACTCGTTGGCTTCCAAATCTATGCTCGTTGTGTCCTGATCCATGCTCGTCAAGTCCAAATCTATACTCTTCATATCCAGATCATGCAATCTCAAGTCACCTAGATCTAAGCTCATTTGTGCCATTGCCAGATTTTTTCCAAGATAACGCCAAATTCCTTTTTCTCTTTGTTTTAATTTTATTAAATATATTATTGTTATTTGAATCTGGAAAATTTGAATGTATCATTTGATCTAATATTTTCTACTCTTATGCTGTTTTTATTGTTGGATGTGTTGTTGCGATTTTATTAGATGTTTTTTTTTTCCAAATTTATCTTCATTTTTTTTGAGATATGGATTTTATTATGAGATTTCATAAAATTGTGGCTTCTCTTATGCGGTTTTATGATATCAAAATCTTTGCAGAAGAAGCTGTCTAGAAAAAAAATCAGAAAAATACGGATCTCAAAATTGCTTCTTCACCACAATTTTAAAGATTAGAGAGTTGTATCTATAAGTAAAAGGTATATGTTATGTATTTTATAGAACATTAAATAATGAATGAGAATCACTCATTCTTCCTTTCCCTTCTCATCTTCACCTTTATTTTACAACACAAATAACAATTATGACTATTATAAATTATTTAATTTACTGATAAAACATTTATCAAAGGAAACTGTTTATCAAGTGAAAATATTGAGATTGATACGTGGGATTGAATCATCGACCTCTCACAAACACGATTTTGAGGTTAAGTTTAAATTTTAGAATGTGACTAGGATTTTATGCAGATAAATTAAAAGAGAAACTTGCAATCCAACGAGCTGGGCAACCATCAAAGAATGAGAAGCAAATGTGAGTTATCTTCACCTCCCACTAATGATTTTGAATCAAATTCAAGTACGACCTTTTTAAATCCAAACTCTCATGCTGCTTTTAAGACCCTTGAACATATATAGCCCATTCCTCAGCCTCATAGACATCATAGTTTTTGAGAGTATGTGTGAAACCTACAATCCAGGAGCCATTGTCGTCTCTGATTACCCTCCACAACCCAGTCCGCAGGTGGAAGTTTCCAAGCATCGATCATTCTTCCTCAAAAAGAAATTTTTTTCCTCCATTTCTACAGGTATTACCATATGGACACACCCTGTAATAGATTCAACATAAAAGAGTCATCATTCCGTAATTCTTTATTCAGGTTCAAGGCAATCCCATCACAAAGAGAAGCAGCAAAGAATTGGAAATAATACCTTGGATTAACTAGATTGATTCACAGGGCTTCTTTTAAGTATACGATACCATGGCAAAAAGACTTCTCATGGAGCTTCTGTTTTGCCAAAAAAAAAAAAAACATTCAAAACGAAGAAAGTTTGCATTGTTGGTTCGGCTGAGAGGAAGCCAAACTTGTGAAAGTCGTCAAAAGGGTTAAAACTGAAATCAGGAAGCCTAATGGAAAAGCAGCCAAACCAAAGGGTCATTTAACAACACACAATAAATAAATGCTCCAATGATCCTTCATTAGGACAGCCAAAATGGCAATGACAAGTGACATTCCTTTTAGGCCAATTTTTCTATTTATAGCTTTGTCAGAGAGAGTTTACACTAATAGTACTATTTTGGGGTTCAGCTTTTCTTATCATCCCTCATAATCTCTAAATTATGTCTATCCGATCAATCGAAAAAGTTATAATACTATTTTGATCCATTAAATATTCTGGCTTGAGCATATGTGAAATGGTTTAGTAGTTTTAGCCTTGCTACGGCTTGTCACTGTTTTTTTTTTTTTTTTTTTTTTTTTTTTTTTTTGGTGTGGCAGCAACGCTTATTATTTATTGTTTTGGTAATGATTGTAAAGCAAAAATTCAACGTCTAATGAATCCAGTTGCTCATTATTAGAATGTTGGTGTTGCCGAAAGTTTGGTTTTGTACACATATAAAGCAAGCATTAGATTTATTGCCATGATTGTGCTTTTACGATTCATAATTGCCGTGCAAATGTGAGCACTAACATTGGGAGCCCAACCTCTTCTTTTCTCTCCCCATCCTCCTTCCCTTTTTATAACCACAAGATTAATATTTAAATAGTCTTGATTTTATATTTTGTAAAAGGGTGAAGGGCGAAAAAAATACACATGTGCTTTACTTAGGGAGCGCCTAAAGACCATATGTTTTTTTAGGAGAAAAAATACACATGTGGTTACGTTTTGAGAGGGAAAAAAAATATTGTTTGACCGTTAAGTTTGACTTTTTTCGCTGACTGGACGATGACGTGACATGTCCACGTAGAACTGTTTGGTCCAGCTGGATGCCACTAATTAGAGGTATGAGCATTTTTTTAAATTTTTTATATCTTGGTGTTGTAGACAAATGTAAAACTGAAAATTAATTAATTTGAGATGCGAGTAGACAAAAAAAATCTTAGAAAGCGATATAATTTAAATCTAAATAAATACAATATATAAAAAATTAAAAAAAATATGCTCATACATCTAATTAGAGGTATAAACACCTAATGTGGACTCCTTCTCGGCAAAGGATTTTTTGTCCCTATAAAAAGTTGATATATATTTTTTCTTATTATTATTTTTAAAAAAAAAGTACTTTAGCCATGATCTTTTTATTTCTTTAATTTATAGTTTTCACATAAGTTTATGTTATGTGTGTTGCATAGTTTTATTTTGCAGGTTTTAATATATGGAAGTTTATTTGACCCTTAGATTTGGAATTTGATAATTTATAGGAAGTATAGAGGTTTTGAAATAAATATGCTTATAAAGTAGGTTGACGAATTGTAAGAAAAATAAGGAGACAAGTATTGCTTATAGATATGTGTGTTCAAAAAAGGAACAAAAGCCAGATAAAATGTACATATCGGCTGCCATCCATTGAATGTAAAGCTGAAATGATAGTTAAATTAGTATAAGGTAAATCTAAGATCACTAGCTTTATTAAAAAAATATAACCACCCATTATATCTTTAAGAAACAATGCATATGATGAGGTCGCAATGGAAAATATGTCATGCAGAAGTAAATGAGACTGATTTAGTTAGGGACGCTAGCCAGCGGACTAAAACAAAAAGTTACTTTTAACTTTATGAGTAAACAAACATGAGGATGAGTAAATATTGACTTCACTTAAATTGGTATGAAAATTTATTTAAAAGCTAAACGATGAAGAAACACGAAAGGTTGGGAAAGTTGGATGGTTATTGAATTATGTTGAAGAATAAATTACTGAGAACCCTTCATTTTATTATTTATATCAATTTGATTTGAAAAATCAAATTGAAAACTTATACTTTTAGATTATGTTTATTTTGGATATATAATTTCACTATACACCACATTTTGTACAAACAATAATCATAATAATGATAGGCCTTTTGCGATATTTTTGGGACTCCTTTTGAACAGTTCACTTTTTCTTTAAAAATGTCAATGTGACAAAAAGAAGTCATTTTTAGACCCAACTATCTTATTATAAATTATAATATACGATTTCTTTTACTGTTTATTATTATCTGTTGGTAAAAATGGCCATATTTTTTTGTACTTATATATATATATATATATATATATATATATATATATATATATATAACACTATACACATAGGATTCCTTTGCTTGTACAGGTTTTGCTTCAGCTCATTCTTTCTGACTTCCTTCCCAAATAGCAAAATTCTGTCACCCTGCAGAGATTTTGCTTGTAATTATACTCTCATACTGACAAAAATTATGAGGGTAATATAGTCAAGAAAATTTTTATTCTTATTTTAAATTAATTTGTTCTTCATGAATGAAATGATTCAAGATTTTTTTAATTTTTTTTTTATCAGATAATAATGGGGATTTTTTTTTTTTTTTATGGCTTCCAATCCGCATGTAATTTCAACATATTAATACTAGTGAAAAAGACAGAAAATGATTTTTGAAATTGTAAAATTCTAAATTAATTTTTTTATTAAAAGTTGATGAGCGAATAATAAAACTTGCTAAGTAAATTCAAAACTCTTTTTTTTTTTTTAGAACTACTTGATTTGATTTAGAATTTTACACTTTTTCCCTTAATACTATTAAGGAAAAACACTTCTCATGTTGTAGGAGAAGTGTATTTTCATATCACACACATATGAAATAGTAGGACCCACATATATATAATTAGCGATTATATATATGTGGGCCTTACCATTTGTGTGTAGGGACCTTCTTCTTTCTAAATGCGGCGTAAGAAGTTTAAACCCCATACTATTAATACTCTGTATTGGAATAATAATAATAATAATAATTTCTTTGCACGTTTTTCTGAACATGTCACAGTGTATTGCCGCAAATATAAAATAGGAAAATCCATCTTGGGGCCCTTTTTGGGAAAAAAAATCCCAAAAAGCTACCCCAAGATTCTAAACCCAAAAAGGGTTGGGATTTTTCATTAAATGTTTTAGTTGTTACTTAGTGATATTGTTGTAAAATATTTGTTTTAGTTGTAAAAATATTGTTGCAAATGCGATTTAATTTTAGTTGTAAGCGGGGGGCGATATTGTTGTAAATACGATCATTTTAGTTATAAAAAATTTATGAATTTATCCTAAAAAAGGCCAGCTACTTTTCAGCTTTTTTTGAGTCTTGGGGTACTTTTTTGTGATTTTTTTCCCAAAAAGGCCAAGATAGATTTTCCCTATAAAATAAAGACAACAAAGATTCGAGGCCTTTACATCTGGAATTAATTTTTTAATTAGTGGTTTTTTTATTTTTTTTATTTACCCTTCCAAAAATGTAGAATTACTGGATCACCCCTACCCCGCTTGATCACCAAGGGAAATTGTGAAACATTCATTGATTGGGCCAATGAAAATGAATCCCATTAAAAGCCATGTGTGGGCGTGTGGCTCATACCCAAACCTCTGAACCAGCTCAATAGTCAATATTGCCTTTTTCCTTTTCCTTTTTCTTTCTTTAAATTAAAATATCATAAAAACGGATAGTGGTTAAGATTTAAATCTCTAAAATATAACAAATGTATATGAATTATGATTGCGATATTAGTGGACTTATTGCCAGTGGATTTTTATTTTTTTTATTAAAAAATATCCTCTCAAGTTCTATAGTTTGTTTGTTTTGTATCTTTTTTCCCCTTTCAATTCTGTCAAGGTAAAGTGACAAATTGGCTTTCAGATGAAGGAATTGATGAAAAAAAATACTGAAAATGCAAAAAATGAATATGAGCTTTTGCTAAAAGTGTGTTTAACATCATATGCTTTTTAGAGGTAAAAAATTACTCATAAATATTTAAAATAGGATATAATGCCACATATTACTCCCTCTGTTATGACATGTCACCATCCTTCCCTTCACTCCATCGTTGCTCCCCTTGTTTGCTCGTGTGAGGTGGCATCATAGAGGGGGTAATATGTGGCATTATATCCTATGTGCCAGGGCCAATTCAGATCATCCGGCCAATTAATGATCCAAAATTAACTTTGTTAATGGGTGAGGTAAAATTGTTACAATTTGGTTACTTCCAAAGTAAAAATGGTCTATGAAAAACTTTTAGATACTCAAAGCTCCTTAGTGGTTACTTTAAGGGCAAAGGGCACCTTATCCCTACTTTTAATGTTGTTCAAAATCGTAACCATGTGGTAAGGAATGCATTTCCTCTCAACTAACCAACATGACACTTGAATATTGATGATAAATATGCTTCCCCTGTCAGTAATCATAAAGCAATTTTTAAGTAACATATTAAAAATATAAATTTTTTTGGATTTTTAAATTATAATTTATATAAAATTTTAAGCCATTCACATGTTTTTCATGTGAGATGTTAAATTAAATGAAGAAAAACACTTTGTATGACACCTTAAGTAATCCTTAATTCTTTTTTATAAGCAAACCATAATGAAACAACATTACTAGAAAACAAAAACTTTTAAAACCGGTTGAAAATGACTTTTTAGACCTGGTTTAGGTCTGGTCTTGTATCGACTAGTTTAAAAAATATGTCATTATTAAGACCGGACCTACATCTGGTATTAAAAGTTATCCTTTCATTTGGTTGGTAAGATGACTAGTTTTAAAAAGTTTCAATTTATAATAAAAAAAATAAAAATAAAAAAATAAAAAACCACCTTCAAACAAGGCAAAGTGGGCATTTTTTTTTAAAAAAATATAATTTATTTTGTTTCATAGAAGCGTTGTTTGATATTATTATTATATCTAAAAGATATATTATGCAATATAAATTTTACGATAGAGACAACCCTAAAAACAAAAATGCAATCGACATTAAAATAAATATAACTAATAACCATGAATCTAAAACCTTATATTATTATATAATTGGTGTATCTTAATTCCATCATTTATTTTTTCCATGGTTACTTTTTGCTTGTATTTTCCCTACCTCTAAAGGAGTTAGATGATTTTTTAGTGTTAGATTAGTGGATGCAATTTTAGGCCCGGCATCTACATGCTACTAACGCATAATTTATATAGTGAACATCCATATAGTTGAATGTGGCTTACCTATGGATTGGCGGCTAAGTTACTATTAAACAAGATTCAATTAACATATGTGTGCGCAAACGTTTGTTCATGGAATTAGTAAATATTGGATTTGTGAAACTTGCCATTTTGAGAATGATACAATGAAATTGCCTTATTGTTATAATCACAAGTTTCACTACTCCAGTTATTATGAATTCCACGGACAAAAATTGTATACAATAATTAAAACCACCATAAAAAATAGGGTTAAGGTGCAGATTTGCCAACGAACTATTACCCGAGGAGCGTCTGGCACAAAAAACAATTTAAGGGACCAAATTGGCCAATGAACTATAAAAAAGTGAAAAAAAACCAAAGAACTATTAAAAAGTGAAAAAAAAATACCAAAGAACTATTAAAAAAAACAACTATTACTATTACGTTAAAATATGAGGCACTGACGTAGGATGGTGGCGGAAATACTGGAGAAAAAAACAATTAAGCCTTCTTGTTGGATAAGGCAAACACCAAAGAGATAGGACCCATGCGAGCAGGCGTTGTGGCGGTTGCGGCTTGGCTGTGGCATCGGTGGCACACAACTAGAGTGTAAGGCGCGTGCCTGTCGAAAGCTGTGGACTGCTGGATGAGTTCAAGAGAGTGAGTGGAACACCCAGCAACAATGGAAGCTTTGGAGACGCCGACGTTGCCGACACTATGACAGTCAATGGAAGACAGAGACACCAAAACAGTGACGGGGTAATAGTTCGTTGGCGAATAAGCTCAAAATTGTGTTTTTTTTTTTCACTTTTTAATAGTTCGTTGGCCAATTTGGTCCTTTCAATTACTTTTTGTGCCAGACGCTCCTCGGATAATAGTTCATTGGCAAATCTGCACCTTAACCCTAAAAAATATACAGCCAGAAGAAAAAATCTAAACCAAGGATTTCACAATTGTGGAAGGAAGGCTTTTTTGTTTTTTACAAGTTCTGTTAATAATTACACAAAGTTACATATTATATTAGATTATGTAATGCTCTTCATATGTTTACAAAAACATAAGTGATAGCTATAAAAAAACAGTCAACTTAAAGCTCTTCATATGTCTTTTCGACGCTCTTCATACTCCTCTTTGCAATTAAAAATAAGAAGAAATTAGTAATAAGCATATTAAATACAAATCCATTGTAAATAGATAAACATGTCTACAAAAAACATATGTGAAATCTACAAAAAAAACCATTCAACTTGACGCTTTTCATATTACTAGAATTAATGTAAGTTATTATTACTGGCCTCTTTGGCACTCAGCTACCGTTTATGCTATGTGTAGTGGTGTTGATTGGCTAGAATTATCACTACTTGCTTCAAATTCAATATATTATGTACAGACTATAGAGCTATGAGCTACATTGAACTTGAAGCAAACATGAATATATTGGCCTACCCACACTACCATATATATCACATATTAGACACTTTTCAAATCATGAATATATGGTTTGTTTGGCACTCATCCAGCCTCTGTGCTATGCATGCATGTCTTGTGTAGATTTTGAAAGACCTGGCTATCACCCAAGAGGGGGGTGAATTGGGTGTATGATAAATCTTTACGAACTTTGAAAATATTTTCACAATATTTAAATCAACAGTTAGATATTCAAATAAGCATATACTGGAAATATAAGAGTTTAGGGAAGAGAATATGCAAACTGTGATTTATCCGGTTCGGTCCAATCCACGATGACCTACGTCCGGTCCCGTGCTCCTCCCCGAGATTTTCAATCCACTATCTTCTTTCAACTTGGTTACACGTTCGTACTCGAAGCAACCCTCTCACTAGGATTCACTCCCCTTACAAAACTGTTGTAATCAATACACCGCTTGATCACACACTCGCATCAAGTAATCCTCTCCCTAGGATTCACTCCCCTTACAAGCTGTAATCAACACAGTGTATTTCCCACTCAAGATCACCCAACCTTGAGTAACTCTAAGATAGAATGTTTACAGATAAATCTTCTCTCTTTCATAAGTGAATAAATAAACGCTGAAGCTCAATAATATCCGAAGATATAAAACAAACTATAAATTGATGCTTTGAATGCTTTGTCTGTGTATGCGTCTGTCTTCCCTTAATGAATTCAATCCTTTAGGTATTTATAAGTTGAAGCTTGAGGACCATTGGAAGGATTTGAATCTGCCCGTTTGAATGTGTTTAAACATCCGCGCCTTCTGCTGACCACGTTTGAATGTTTGAATATGTCCATTGGAAGTCTTCAAACATCCGCGCCTTCTGCTTAGCCACGATCGATTGTCCGTTTAATTGGGTCTGCTTTACAGTTGTCACTCACGTGCTCTTTGAATTAAGGATACTTTTGGCAGAGTATATAGCCTTCATTGGGTTTTGCGTGTTGCCTTAATTGGGTTTGTGTGTTGTCTCTGTTCTGCGTCTCTCTTAGTGTTTGATGACTCATCAAAATTCAAACTTTGGTTAAACAAATATTGATCCAGATGCTTTAGCTGTATGGGCACATCATGATGAGATTCTCTGTTTCACGATATTCTTAGTGTGCTAGCTTGTCAGAATTTCAACCTTGAGAAGTAACTGAAAAGCAAAGCTTTCATCTTCTGAAATCTCATAAGCAAACTGGTTAAATATGATTAGAATCAATAATGATAATCAACAAGGCATATTCCATGTTTTCCAGATCAGCAACAGTAGACATTTTTGGTGTTCTTCGTCAGAATTTGAAACTTGATTATGAATCTAAAAAACACTCGGGAAGATGATTAATGATATCACAGTTAATATTAAATGATGTATTGGAAGATAGAATCAATTGACTAGATCATTTAAATGAAGTTGCAGATGATTCATGTTTGCTGTCAAGTCTTTGGTATTCATACTCTCTGGGCATTCTCGAGAACTGGTGTAGTCTGACTCGAGAATCATTCAAAATAGCAATATGCACTTGAAGTACTTTCGATCATTCTCGAGAAGCAGCTAATCTCAGAAGCGGGTACAGTTGAGACATTCGTTAATACTTCGAGAATCCTTTCTGATTCTCGAGAACCATTCTCGAGAATTGATTCTGATTCTCAAGAGTCATTTCAGAAAAGGAATGCATCAGTACAGGCTATCGACCATTCTCGGGAATCACTTGCTGATTCTCGAGAACCATTCTTGAGAATGGATTTTCAATTCTCGGGAATCACTGGAGAGTCACAGTATAAGTTTCTTCTGATTCTGATTCAGACCCGATCATTCTCGAGAGTGCTGGTGCATTCTCGAGAACCATTCTCCAGAATGCAATACCCATTCTCGAGAATTGCTTTGCTGTGATGGAATTTTAACTGATCTTTTTAACACTATTTAGCATCCATTCTCGAGAGTCCAAGTTCCAGTTCTCAAGAATTATTCTGACTCGAGGTGAATAAGATGACTCGAGGCAAAATCATCAATTCTGTGCTCTTTGACTTGAAGTTGACTTTAGGAGATGCTCATCAAAATTGGTTTCTTCCAAATTCTATTAGACCCTTGTTATGTCTAGAATCATATGGAATTGGTTTCATTTGATTTGGTTGTGTATAGAAGGAAAACCGAAGTCATGTCGAACGATTCCTTAATCACGTGTGTCCACTTTCGAACACCATATCTCCATGGTATGAACTTTTTTTGGGTCATTCAACTCTTGATGGAAATTTCTGTGAGTCTTCTTTCCAATGGCACTAATTTCAGCGCAATCCGATTTGTCGTTTGTGAGATACACTCAAATTACCGAAGGTTGGTCCGGATCGTGAATGACGGCGATTTGTGTTCCAACTTGAGAAAATCATAGCTCTCTCATCTGGACTTCTTTGGACTTGAAATTTTGTCAACAGTACATGTTGGATGTCTAGTTTCATATGCCACTAGTTTCGTGTTAATTTGATTCCTGGTTTGTGAGATATCGTCGAATTACCAGAGGTCGCCAAATCGAACGCTAAGTAGCCGTCAAGCATTTTTGAATCCCGACCATTCTCGAGAATTGGAATGGCATTCTCGAGAACCATTCTCGAGAATTGATGTGCCATACTCGAGAATTGCTTGTAATTTTCACCTGATTA
Organism: Acacia melanoxylon; assembly: GCA_019022615.1. Classification (NCBI taxonomy): domain Eukaryota; kingdom Viridiplantae; phylum Streptophyta; class Magnoliopsida; order Fabales; family Fabaceae; genus Acacia; species Acacia melanoxylon. The sequence continues at coordinate 154,241 of JAFJYJ010000052.1, forward strand.
ATACCAGAATTAGAATGTCATACTCGAGAATTGCTTCAGAATGAACTTGTAGCTCGTTTTCACTCATTTTAACTTCGAATTGAGTTGTTCCAACTTCCATATCATCGTGAAGACTTGTAGAATCAATCTAGGAACTTGTATAATGATTTTCTCATTCCATTAAACAAGTTCTTCCTTTCTTTCTTCTCTTTTCTTGATCATTCTCCATCATTAAACTTCACATCTACATTAAATATAAGAATTAGTCAAAGTAGAAGATAAATGTAGTATCCAAGCTTTTTGCTCTGGATAATGACATCTATATAAGACATCATCAAAACTAATCATAACTAACAGATTTCCATCATACGTTGAACCTTGTGACATATTAGTGGTGTTGGTAGGCCTGAATTAATCACAACCAAGTGATTATGACATATCCCCAATCAACACCACTATATATATCACAAGGTCACCTGCCATGCAAAACTACAAAACAAAATTCACAACCAACCAGAGAGAATATGCTTGATTCTGAAAAGAAACCAAAGGAGCGAGCATCAGTGTTTCTATAACTACAACAACCACAAAGAATATATAGCCAGCAGAAATAATATAAGCTTTCATGTAAAATTGCAAATCTTTTTCACAACCAAAGAGAGAGAATATTGATCAAGTAGAACACTTTCATTTATGTTGATGTAAGAAAAAAAAATAGAACTTTCAATCAAGGTTTCAACAAAGAAGGAAGAGGAGTATCCAGGATTTGTGAAAGACAACGATTAAAATTTCTATGCAAGCAAAGACAACGAAAGAGAATACTAACAAAACGCGATAGCAAAACATCTATCGAGGGTTTAAGAAAAGAAATGATTTTTACCAAATGCGAGAGCAAAATAGTGACAATAGAGAGGGAGAGCCTATTGGCAAGGAATACCAAGCCATCTCGATGATGGAGAGAGGAAGAATGCGAGCGTGACTAAGAGAGGCTAGAGATGAAGGCTGAACACGAAAGTAAGTATATATACTTAGGACAACCTTTTCTAGATTGGGTTTCATTAATAACCAATGTCCATAACCTTTTCTATACCAGTTCTCATTAAAGACGATGTCAATATGCTAAAACCATTTTTAATTCATAACGATAACGTCTTTCAAATCATTTGGTCTAAATTGTAATTTTTAGAACCTATAAAATTTTAGAAACAAGAAGTTTCACCTAAACGTTCAAACTTTTTCATCAAAACAAATTAAAAACACAAGATAGATGAGTATAATCATCAAGAAGAAATATCAAAAGACATAGAAGACATAAACTTTTTCATTAATTCATTGCCTAAAGGTGGCAATATACATGCATGAAATCAAAATTACATCAAAATATTATATATGATGATGATGATCATCCACAAAATAACAATTGCAATTAGCATCAAAATATTATAACAATAATGGGGTTCTTGAAACCCAAACCTTTAGAAGATCATCATCATTCCAAGAGACTTGTTGTGCTTAGTCCAAACGGTTGGCACTGCCGTTCAACACCACCGTAACCTCCTTTAGTCGTTCAAAGAAGCAATATTGTTTCACCATTACCTCCAACAGGGTGCCCTGGAGGCGAAAGATGGCCTTGACAATTTCCTACAACGTCAGAGGTGGAAGGGGCTATGAAGAGGAACCATTGGTAGCTATAGCTAGAGGGGAATTCTTCTCTTTGATCTTGCCATATGCATCGGTGGAAGTGTTTGCTCAAACAAGAAAGAGCGAAGTAGAAAGGAACTTTTTAATTTGAACTTAGGAATTAAAGGCGCCTTCTTTGATCAAAGGTAACATCGAATATAAATTTTTAAAAAATATTTTACATAATTAAAAAAACCCTCAATCTTCCTCTTTATCATCGGAGGCAGAGGAGGAGGAAGGGGAAGAAGAAGGGCGGGGTTGTTTGAAAAATTGTACTCGACGTCATTGACGTTGAGTACAAGGTTGAGCTTGCTGTTGACAGTGCGGAGCAATGCGATGAGTCTTCCAAGGCATCTATCTATATGATCCATCCTCACATGGACTTATTGAAGAAGCTGCTTAGATGAAGGTGGCGGAGGAGGCGATGGAAGGGTTATAAAGGAGGATGAGGAAAAAGATGACGAACAAAATTAGCCTTCCCACGTACCATATTGATATTCTAGAGACAAGAGGAAGCAAAGGCGAATCAAGAAACGAAAGTAATGAGGAGTTTAAATACATCAAGACGGATGAAGATTAATTACATTTATTGAAGTGGTCTCGAGATTTTGAAGAGATGCATAGTTGAAAAGTTTTCCTTGGAAGCTTAAGAGAGTCTAAAACATTTAACATCGGGTATAAAGAAATGACGGTATTTAAAAGAATATTTAAATTATAAATTTTCTTAATATTTAATACTTATTGACACCATATTAACTTACATCCAGTCTAGAAATATTATTTAGACCGCTCGTAAGCGCGACTTGTGTTAAGTTGTATTCAGATTTATAAAAATGACATCGGTCATACTTTTTAAATCGTCTTCGCCTATAGAAGACTAGATGTGACGATCTTATACGTCTTTTTTTTTCCTAGTAGTGTGATGACTATATTTAATGACATTTGCTGATTTACTATGGGAGTACATTAGTTAAAAGTGTCAAGTGTGTTGAAATACAAATTAATTCTTATATTAAGAAGCTGATGTAGTAATTTGTAGATTGTGCACATTTGATTTAACAAGTAGAAACTGTTTTTACACGATTTACGGTGTATTATGTGAGATGAGTTTTTTTTCAACTTATATAAAGTATACTTCTCAAACGCCAACTCAAACAGGCTAAAAAATAGGTGGTATGAGAAAAAAAATTGAATATGAGAGATAAGTGAATTTATTTTTGACGGAACATGAGATAATAAGGCTTATTTAACATTAATTTTTTTTTAAAGATAGAGCATATATTAAGATACTACTACTCCTTATCTCTTTACTCTTTAATATAAAAATATATTTAGGGAATTGATATTGGATTAAATATAATACATATTTGTAATATTGATGAACATTTTTCTTAATTTACCCCTATTACAACAATAATCAAAAGAGAGGAAAGGAAGTAATAAAGGAAGATGAATATATTATTTTAAAAAATAAATATCATGCTCCCTAACTTTCTTAATCAAGGATAGAAAGAAGTATTGTATTTCGGGGAGATGGAGAAAGTAATTCTGTACTGTAATTGCAAGGGAATGTTCCGTTTTCTTTTTAACATTGGGATTTGGGGAGCGGAATACAGATACTATTTGGTTTGCAGGGTTAATTTAGACATTTCATCGCTGGAAAAATGATTGAATCAAGCAGGAAATTGCAGGATACCCCCAGAACGCTCCCATTAGCTCCAAGCATCTTCTTCTTTTCTTCGTTCTACCTTTCAAAATTGCTCTGCAAGTTTACACTGACCACCATACATTTAATATTTTTGATATTTTTGTTCTTTTCCTTTAAAAAACAAACTTCTCATAAGATAATGCAAGGATCTGTAGCTGAACAACCAGAAGCACGTGAGGATGAGGAACTGAACTCCAAGCTCCTTTTCAATGGCGAACTCTAAGCTTAACCTTCTGTTTCGCATCATCTTGCTCTTTATCGCCATTTCTGAACTTCTCATTTCATCGCTAGGTGATAAGCACTCACCAACCTCGTTCTGCTTTTTGCGATTAAACTTTTTTCTCTGACTTACTTTTATGGGTTTTGCAGCTGAATCTTCCAATGCAGAGCAAAAGGAAGACACACAGCCTTTTGTGGGCGTGAATATTGGCACAGACGTTTCGAATCTGCCTTCTCCGTCGGACTTGGTTGCGTTTCTGAAGCTTCAAAAGATTACGCATGTTCGTCTCTACGATGCGGACCAGGACACTATCAGAGCCTTGGCCCGAACCAGTATTCGGGTCGTAATCGGAGTACCCAACAACCAGCTCCTCGCAATCGGGTCTTCCAACTCCTCAGCCGCTTCCTGGATCAACCGAAACGTCGTTGCTTACTACCCGGAAACCCTCATCACCGGAATCGCCGTCGGCGACGAGGTTTTGACCTCCGTTCCATCTTCAGCTCCACTTATTCTTCCTGCAATTCAATCGATATACAATGCTCTCGTTGCTTCGAATCTCCATGACCAGATTAAGATTTCGACCCCTCATGCGGCTTCCATCATTCTCGACCCTTTTCCTCCGTCTCAGGCTTACTTCAATCAAACCCTAGTTTCCTATATCCTTCCTCTGCTTGAGTTCCTTTCCAAAACTGGCTCGCCATTGATGATGAATCTTTACCCTTACTATGTATTTATGCAGAACAAAGGGGTTGTTCCACTGGACAATGCCTTGTTCAAACCCTTGACGCCTTCAAAAGAAATGGTGGATCCCAATACCCTGCTTCATTACGAGAATGTACTCGATGCAATGATCGATGCTGCCTATTTTTCCATGAAAAATCTTAATGTCACCGATATTATGGTTCTTGTAACTGAAACAGGGTGGCCTTCGAAGGGTGATTCCAAAGAGCCTTATGCTACCAAAGACAACGCAGACACCTACAATTCGAACTTGATCAAGCATATTTATGATCGTAGTGGAACCCCTTTGCACCCAGAAGCCACTTCGAGCGTGTACATATATGAGTTGTTCGACGAGGACTTGAGGTCTCCGCCGGTGTCGGAGGGCAATTGGGGCCTGTTTTACGGCAACACTACGCCGGCTTATCTGCTTCATGTGTCTGGAATTGGGACTTTTTGGCTAATGATACAACAAACCAGACATACTGTATTGCCATGGATGGGATTGATACGAAGACAATGCAGGCTGCATTGGATTGGGCTTGTGGACCAGGGAAGGCGAATTGTTCAGAGGTTCAACCTGGAGAGAGTTGCTATCAACCTAATAATGTGAAGAACCATGCTTCTTATGCATTTGATAGCTATTTTCAGAAAGAAGGGAAGGCTCCTGGATCTTGTGACTTCAAAGGAGCGGCTATCATCACCACCACTGATCCAAGTACGTGTTACTTTAGTTAATTTCTTTTTGCTTGGGTGAAAGTAGAGTCCTGGTCTTGCTTGTGAAATCACTACTGCTAGCTGCTACCTGGGGAATCTTGGGGGAAAAATAGCAACATCATTCAAAACCCTGATTAATTGCCTTGGTTTATGGTTTTCTTAGGATAGATTATTGAGGAAAAAATAGAAGCAATACTCTTAGATGCATGTGCAGTTTTTTCCGATATCTGGATGCTCTGCACTTAGCAGGTCAATACATAAAATGTGTCTTTGGAGAGAAATAGAGGGTGAAAAATAGGAAGTGAGTGGAAAGAGAGGATGTAAGATTCTGTACAAACTCTACTCAAATGTCTTGCACGTTCTCTTAGATACTTAATGCATTATTAAAAACCAATCACAATTCGTTTTAAAACTATTTTCTTTAGTCTGACCATAACATTCGCCATTGTTTTTATTTGAAAACCTAGTTTATTTGGCCCTAGTTATGGTGTTAATATTGTGGTAGAGTATAATTGTACAAGGAAACAAGAGATGGAAGAAGTGAGGCCTGAGTTGTGAATTCTGTGAAAGCCTTTTGTGCGGCACCCACATTGAAGATTCACTTTAGCCTTTTACGTGAAATATTGGAAAACAGAGGGGTATGGTGATTTCCTTGTCCTGGACATATGAGGAAACTATATGAAGCAATCCTTGAATTGTAGCTGTATACTGGTTTGAGTGTCCCAGAGAACCACCTGACACTTGAAACGATTCAGTTTTGAGCCATGTTTTCTAGATTCCCTTCATATAGCAGCAGCTTTCTAACGTCAATTTTCTCTGAATGGTCCATTTCTCCCACCAAAACGCTGTTTGATGTGGCTCCACATATTTGTGTGGTTTCTCTTTGTTGTTTTGTCCAAGTTGAACACTAGTGTTAATTCCTTTTTTTTTTCTTTTTTTTTTCCCCATTTTCTTGTGGGGATACCCATTGCAGGTCACGGAAGTTGTATATTTCCTGGAAGGTGAGGAAGCCTCCTCTTTCTTGGTGCACTCTTGTTTTTTAGTGCCTTGCTCCTATAATTGAGACCTTTTTCTTTTAATTTTTAGTACTTTCAATGTCATGTGAAATAATGATGTCAATGATTAGGAGTCTAGCAATCTGGTGAGATCGGTTTGACACAGCTATATTTGGTTGGGTCTGACAAAAAAAAAAAAAAAAAACCCGGAGAGAAATGGTTGGGTTGATAGGCTTGGTCCATTGTGGTTTAGAGAATCAATACAAGGATATATATAAATTTTTTAATTTTAATTTAATTTTTAACTGGGATAACTAAGACTCCCCCTTTGAAAAATGAAAACACTTATCTTAATGAATTAAGGAATTCGGTTTAAATTAAATCTTGTTTACGTTTTCAAAATTCCAAAATTACTATGGATCTCAATGAATTAGAGAAGGTTTTTTAGTTAAGTGGGATATTGTTTAGCTAGGTATCAGGGCAAATGATAGTTAAGGGAAAAATAATTAATGCTTTTCAGCGATCGGTGGGAAGTGTCTTGTAATAAAAGCACAAGCACGTGTATTGCATATTTTCTGAGTGTGTTGCTTGATTGTGTTTGATGCAGTAAGAAAATAAGCAACAAGACAAGGCAAGTGTCCAATTCTTCTACTCAAACCAGCAGTGCAGGGAATAACATGAGCAGCATCCAAATGAGTGCTTTTAACAACGTTTTGCACATTTTCTTCTTGCCCTTTATGATGGTGCTGTTCCTTTTTTGATGCTAAATCAATTTTTTGGTTTTCTTGGGGGGAATAATGTTGGGATTATTTTTGGTTTCCTTAGGTAGAGGGTTAGAGAATAGAAGCTGTGGCCAGTGGGTGTGCAATGTCCTGTGTTTGTGTAGCTGCTTCATTTTGATCAAAGGAGGGTGAATAATCTATGATCCATCCTGGGTTATTGTAATTAAATTATCTATTCATTTATATTATATTTCTTAATTGTTAATTAATTTTGGTTGATTATTATGTATCTGAATTACTACCTCCGGTCCTAATAAGGCATAGTTGACTTTGTTTGGAGAGATTAAAGCGTTTAAATAAATTCTTAATCATTTTATATGTTGTGTATTTTTAGATTATATATTAGTTTATTAGTCAAACTAATTACTTTGAAGAAAAAAATAAAATAAAAATACTCTAAAGTAATTTAATTAAAACTTCTTTAATTTCTTCAAAAGTTAAGCTGTCTTATAATTAGGACCGGATGGAGTACTAAATAAGGTCTAGTTGTTTTCCAAACTATTGTAAGGGTTTGATCCTAGGCCATGTGATTTTTACGGGGTTTTGAAACCAAGACCGCCGGTTGGTCCGAGAAACCGCGAATTGGTTCAGACATCAACCTGATTTTTTTTCCTCTCGCCATATTAATAACCATGAAATCTTCAATTTCTCAATAGTTTGACTCTGGCCTGAATGTCTGACCAAGTATCCTGGTCAGCTTAGTGGCCTGTCTAGGTTTTAAAACCTTGAATTTTTATGCTTAAAAAAGGGTTCAGTCCCCAATTGTTGATCCTCTAGGGGGGGGAATCTTAGGGAAAAACTTATAAAATTTTAAATAAGTGACTTCCTAGTAAAATAATTTTTTTATGAAGTGTAATCAATCCCTTGGAAATTGTACGGAACAAACCCAATTTGCGTGTTTCTAAATTTTGGTGGTCTTTGTTTAGATTTTTCTCAAAAAGAAAACTGAAGTTTGGATTTTTAATATTTAATACATAAATTTATAAATGTTTGAGATATGATTAAAGTAGAATAAAAAAATTAGTAGGTAAAAAAATTCTACACACACTTTTATATTTTTATGTTCGACTACGGAGTATTATCAAATCTAAATGTGAAGTAAACGAATGGATTATGTCAAAGTGAAACTTTTATATTTTATTCCCCGGAGGACCGGACCCTGGTAATTTTTATTCTTACCTCCCCAAAACATAACTACAGCTAGAAATCAAGCATGAACTCAAACGACATCGTCGAAGTTGCCGTTTAGAGAAAACATTATTGGTGCGTTTTGAGTCGATTCGATTCTCCTCCCACCCTCAAAGGCGCTGGAAATTTGAAATGAGATTGTGGGTTTCACTTTCATCGCCTTCTCAAGCTTTATCTCAAGCCCTAGGAAAGCTGGTCGCTTGCTGTAACATTTCAATGTCTTGGCCCTGCAAAAGATGCACCTTTCTGAATCCTCCGTCACAGAAGTCGACTTGTCAAATCTGTTTGTCGTCGCCTCCTTCATTGTCTCCACCTCCTTCTTCATCATATTCTTCGTCCCCTAAGTGGCCCTGCAAGGCCTGCACTTTCTCGAACCCATATAAGAACTCTAACTGCGAAATCTGCGATACTAGGTGCCCTGTTTTGTCCCTGTCCAACTTTGAGGATTTGAATGACCCCCTTTACGAGGGCGATTTGGATCCTTCCGTGGGGTCTGTCTTTTTCCCTCTGCGATCTTGCAAGAGGAAGATCACGGATTCATTTCACATTGATGACGATTGCGCCGAGTCAGGAAGCTTTCGAGACGTCAAGGCGTCTAGAAAAGAGATTCAGATTAGTGCCACTGGTAAGTTTGTTTGTTTAGCTGGCTATTACATATTACTGGTTTCTAAGCTTCATTACGTTGGAAGAAGTTTTTGGCGGTCTAGTGATAGAGGTGAAAGAGATCTGTCGGCAAGAAAACGTAAGGTTTTTTTTTTTTTTTTTGGTTGTATATAATAAATACACAGTTTGAGAAATAAAATATTGCAGGTGAACAGTCTACTTTGAGAAACTAACTCAATATGCATCTATTTAGTTACAAGCTATAAAGGACTAAAAAAGTGCTCTGAATTGCGACCTATGCCCTTTTGGCTCCTTAAGGACTGATTTTTTACAAACTTGAAAGAGCTAATTTGACTGTTGGACTAATTTGAGAACTTAATAGTATACATGTATTAGTCACAAACTTGAAAGGTCAGGGTAAAAAAGGGTTACAAACTTCAAAGGACTATTTGAGCATAGGAATAAATCAAGTGTTTGGGTCAAGGAGCTATGTCCTTTTGGCCCCAATTAAGCCCTTTAGTTTTCTGGTGCTTTGTCGGCAGGCTTATTTTATTTGTTTGGTCGCTGCTTTCATATTCTGTTTCCATGGTCAATCTTAGGATCATATCATAACACCTTGTTCTTGAGGTTCACCCCGGTCTTCTTCCTTTATAGTAAACTGTCTGGCTTATACATTACTAAACACAGACTAACTATATGGCAGAGGATTTAGGAAAGTCTCTCAGTTCGTTGAAGATCCTAAGTTACAATGTTTGGTTCCGGGAAGATTTGGAGGTTCATAAGAGGATGAAAGCAATTGGTGACCTTATTCAACATCATAACCCTGATTTAATGTTCTTTCAGGTTTCCTCTGTTACATATTTCTGTTTGTTCGTTTATAATTGCCGGAAAATTTGGAAACATGTTTCTTCATCGATCTTTGCCTCTTCTTGAACAGGAGGTTACTCCGAATATATTTGACATTTTTAAGGAATCTAGCTGGTGGAATGTATATCGCTGCTCAGTTTCTCATAACAAGGCTTACTCAAGGCAATATTTTTGTTTGGTGGTAAGTTTTACATTGCCATCAATATTTTATATGCCTCTGTACTCAATATCACACGGCTGATGATCCAAGCATCCTGATGCACATTTTGAAGTTCAATTATAGAGATACAGGATATGAATTTGCATTGATAATGGGATAATTATCTGCATATCAAAATGCTTTAGCTGACCATATAGAAGTAATAGTCATACGTGCTCCTTTTCTGCTATCGTTCAGTTTGTTGAGTAGCATTAAACCTGTTTGTTGAACTATTGTTATTTTTGCAGTGATATTCATGAATTGGAAGTTCTATGCTTCTGAATTAGCAATTATGGAGAAACACTATACTGATGTTTTGTACCTGTCAAATCATTTGCAGTTAAGCAGACTGCCTGTTAAAGCTTTCAGCACTGTACCCTTCAGTAATTCCATAATGGGAAGAGAACTTTGCATTGCTGAGATTGAAGTTATGAATGGGAAGCCATTTGTTGTTGCTACTAGCCATCTTGAGAGTCCCTGTCCAGCACCGCCCAAGTGGGATCAGATGTACAGCAAGGAACGTGTAGAGCAGGCTCGTGAGGCAATGAATGTCCTTTGCAAGTACCCAAATGCTGTATTTGGAGGGGACATGAATTGGGATGACAAAATGGATGGTCAGTTTCCTTTAAAAGATGGGTGGATTGATGCATGGTCTCAGCTGAGGCCAGATGAAAATGGATGGACATATGATACCAAGTCCAACCAGATGTTGGCCGGCAACCGTACTCTTCAAAAGAGATTAGATCGCTTTATCTGCAGTCTTCAGGATTTCAAGATAAGCAGTATTGATATGGTTGGGATGAATGAAATACCTGGTGTGTCATATACAAAGGAGAAGAAAGCAAAGAAAGAGACTAAACAACTGGTGCTCCCTGTTTTACCTAGTGACCATTTCGGCTTGGTTTTAACAATTTCTTCTAAGTAGTTAGTAATGTTATTTTGGCGAGGCTAAGCTGTTGTTCTCAGGTCTTTGCCAATTTCTAAAGCATGCCTTGCATGCAGTTTTGTGTAGATGGAATGTAATCTCAAGTTAGTAGCAGTGCTTTTTGGTTGAAACTAAGCTGGCTTTTGTATCTTCCTGATATCTAAAGCATCCAGTGTTTTGTAGATTACAGGCATTACGTAAAGTAGGGTTCTTGACATTATACTTCTTGGATTGAATTGTAGAAATTTCTCAACCTTTATGATGCTTATCACTAGTTCATTTCATGCCTGCTTCATTTCATGAGATTTTTGCCAGGCACAAAGATTTACATTGTATTTTTGCTTGAAATTTGGATAATGCACTTTTACATCTCAAAAGTGCTTTTTTAAACAAGCAATGTTCTGCAAGCTGAGATAAAATTCATCTCACATACTTATTTTGTAAATCGTAAAAGTGCTTCTAAAAAGCTAAAACAAACAGGCCCTAATTTTTTTTTGTGCTATCATTCTTAACAGGGCTCCTTAATTAGGAGAATCAGTAGATGTGTGAGCATTATTTTTCCGGCCAACTTTGTGATATAAAGTAATCTATTAGCTGAATTTTCCCCGGATCATTAAGAATATAAACTTAATTATGCTTGTCAGGATGCAAAAATAACACTACTCTTTATACCAAATTCTTGAACCTTTATAACAAAGATAAGGAATCAAGAATTGAAACTTGAATTATTTACTGGCGACACTCAATTACTTTCCAGACACTTTGATATTCTTCCTGCTGCAAAGTCTCTTTCTGCATAACGTCAGCATCAGAATCAAGAGCATGAATTATTGATGGCCTTGTTTTCTGTTTGCCAAGATCCATATAGTAAGCATATTGCTAGGCCGACAATAGAGACATTGAGAGATAAACATGGTGGGGATGGTTTGGATTGAATGATCTGTAATAACCACAGAAATTTGCATTAATGGTACAATGTGTTGAATTATCGATGGAGTGAGGGGACCATTTAATGTGTTATGACATTCTTAAAGGTCTTTTGAATTGGTTGTCACTTTAATGACTGGACCACAAGGGTTTTTAATGCAAAATCACAGACATTATTGTGATAGTCAGTTATGCAAAATCTTTTAATGTTGTTACCTTCCTTGAACACACAATCTCACCGACTCCCACCAGTTAAACGTCTTGGAACATAACAAGCACATGCCACAAAAGAAGCCAAGCAATCTCTTCAAGAATCCTCTTGGATGAATTAACCAATAATCGAAAGTCGAAACATAAAAACCATTGAAGACTACATTCTATTATGGTTTAGGGAAATATAGTAAATGACCTGCTTTTTGGTCACTCCCATGTCTATTCCCCCCCCTCTCATGTTTTAGAAACAAAAAACAAATTCTTAAAAAGCATGGTCGCCAGGCAAACTCGGGGGGATGCACAAATTGTACAGACAAGAGCATTGAAGAAAAAACAAAGTACTGATTTTGCCCAATTAAGGAACTAAAACTGTGGAATATTTTACTGATTGCGTAACGAGGTTTTGGATGAAGTTTAATTGCCCTCCATTGTTAAAGGGTTCGAAGGTGGACAAAAACCTGAAAAAATTAATGCGGTGAGCGTGGATCGAACACGCGACCTTCAGATCTTCAGTCTGACGCTCTCCCAACTGAGCTATCCCCGCAACTTGTTAAAAGTCTTATATTAACATCTGTACTTGTTTACTTCAACCCATAACGTAACTTATGATACAATTGTTTTAATTCCCTGAAGTTATTTCTTTTTTAGGAAGGAGAAATGATCAACCAAACTATTTTATTATTTTTATATGAAAGTGTGCTTTGGGTTCGTTCAATCAAATAAATTGTTCTGTCTTTGGATGAATTTAAAATTTCTGTTATTTTCAAGAGAGTAATAGTTTGTGGTGCTCAATGCCACTAATATTTCTTTTTTATCTGGCGCCAGTGTAGTGTGTAAAGCTAGGAAAGGCAAGGAATGACTGAATGAGTGAGTCACTGAGTTTGACCATTGACCCGGAGGCACGTGCACCGCATCCTCTTTTCGTTCAAATTGCAGTGACGATGATTTCGGCCACGCACGTGCACTCCCTCCTCCCCCGACATCTTCTTACATAATCATCCCTTCTATCTTCTTCCTCTCTTCTTTTATATTCCCTATATCCCCTCCTTTTCAAAATTATAGTATTATGACACTCCCTCACATAATTAATATAACATATATTTAATTAATTTAATTATGTTGAGAAAGTTAACTGAGTTAGTTAATATAACATATGTTTCATGTTAATCTTTTTTTTTTTAACTCTCTCATTTATCTCTTCATTTATTATTGATGAGAGAACCTTTTTAAGGATAAATTATAAAAAAATGATAAATATAAAAATTATGTCTTATATTTAACATTAAGATAAAAAAAATATCAAGTAAGAAATATATCTACTTTAATTCATCTCGTCTTTGGTGCCACTCACTACTTTTGTAGGTGGGCCGAAATGTAATTACAAAGGCAGTATAAACTTATTATTTGTTAGTTGCTTAATGTTGATTATTTCTTAGTGAGTATATGTTTTTTTTTTTTTTGGAATCAGTTATACTAAATCCTTTGCCTTAAATTATTCGCGGGTTTTGAGATTCCAGACGTGTTATAATTATTTTCATAACTTTAAAAAACTTTTTCTTATTTTTAGGAATTATTTCCTTAATTAGAGTTTCTCATTAAAGCAGTGGACTAACTGATGATGACACTGATATAAATGAAATTAAAAATTTCAGAAAAAAATATTGTCGTTTTTGGCCTTGCAATTTAGCCTATTACAATAAAATAATCCTAGGCTTGTAGCTTCGTTTCGTCCTAAACAGTGTAAAAGAAAAGCAATTTGTGATATTTAATGATATTCAGAAGGCGACAAAAGAAAAAACAATGGAAACTGAAGGAAATAATAATTTAATTAAGCAGGAAATGAACAAGAGTGAGGTTGTTAGCTTGTGATAATCCTTATACGTGGGAAGGGTCCCCCACACTGCACGTGATAGATATTCCCAAAACTATAAAGTGAATCCAATGTTTTTGTTTTTATTTTTATTTTTATTTTTAATTTTTTTTACCAGCGTGAGTGAAAAAAGGCTGGTGAGTTAGGTGCATCACATAGTTGAAACTTGAAATTGATTATAATATTATTAACACCGTCATTAGCGTGGCTTTCATGAACAAGTAAATTATAAAATATCAATCCCTACCAACCATCAACAGTCAAAAAAATTGGCCAAAAAAAGACGGTAAATAAATGAGACTTTTTTTTTTTACCACCCCTTTCATGGAATTTTTATTTGAACATTCCTGGTATTTTTATTTTTTTTTTGCTTTCTTTTGGTACAAGAAAGTTGAGATGACCTGGGTGGGATCATTAGGTCATCTTTTTTTTCTTATTATCCCTCATCAAATTCATCCCGGTAGTTTATTGAGAATGTGAGAGAATAATTAAAATAATATTGTGATATTTTAGATTGATTGGACGGATATAATTTAGAGATTATCAGGAATGATGGGAAAATAATGATAAGAGAAACTTAACCGAGTTAGGAGATTAAAGAGTCACTTATGGATAGCCTTTTATTGCTTGGGCCTGGATTTGTTCGTTATGTGAAGCCTAATCTCAGTCTCAGGCCCATCTGTATGAGTCAAATGGCGATTGGATTGAGGCAAAAGAACTTATACTATAGGCTTGGGAATGAGCCTCGTATCATTCAAAGAGTGAGCCCAACTTAGATTGAGCATTGCAATTTCTTACTTTCATATATATTTTCGAGAGAATGACAGTTTTTTTTTTTTTTTTTTTTTTTTTAAAAATTATAAAATTCTAAATGAGATAGTTGTAAATTGCTTATCAAATTTTTTCATTGAAAAATCTAAAAATTGATAAAGTAATGAGAAAATTTAATAAGCAATTCATAACTACTTCATTTAAAATCTTGCAAGTTCAAAGTTTTTTTCTTTTATTTTCCGTAATTTCTTTTGAATTTTAATTAGCAAGCTTTCATCTTGTATTAGTAATACTCCTATAGTATTTTTTTCCCCTAATATGTGTGTGTGGATGATGCATACTCATATCTTAAAATTCTAAAAATTATCGTAGTACATTAATAGTATTTAATTATACACTACAAATTTTATTTATTGTACATTTATTTGTCTGAAATTCGTACGTCTTTTTTATCTGATGGTTTAGCACCATGTTTGCCATACAACACTCTTGTAGTTCTTGTGATTGTTCAAAGTATCACTACCTGCAACGATATATTAATTGTTATGGATTAAAAATGTACAAGAACAATGGATCTACAAATAATTTCTTTTTGAAATGAAAAATTGAGGTATGTGAAAGCAGCGTTTGTATAGACGTTAGGACTATGTAGAAGCCATTAATTTTTATATTGGGTCTGTTTGGATTAGCGATGGGAGCAGTGACTTATTTTCTATCTAATTTTTACAAAAGCCTGATAGAAAAAAAAGTCAAGTTATAAATATGACTTGTGTTTGGGTAGATGATGGTAAAAGTGGCGGAGCTTATGTAAAAAAGTTAAGAGCTTTTTCCTAAAAGCTACCTATGAAACTTTTTCCAAAATTGACCTTTAGGGGCTTTTTAAAAAAAAGCCCACTAGACTTAAAACTCTACCAAAACACCTCATTTAAGGCTTTTCTACTTTTTTCTAATTTTTTTTGACTTAAAGATAAAGCTCTTTTCAAGGTTAGTGATATTAACCATCCCTCTAAAGACGCTATTGAGGAAGCTAGGACAATTTTGCATACAGATCGACAAGTTTTACTTAAACTCTTGCTATCTTTTTGGTGGGAATGAAATGACATACAGTGTATCATTCAAAAAAAAGAAAATAAAAAAAAGCAGCGTTTGTGATTTTACAGGCTATTACTAATTAGTGTAGGTGTACCTATGAATCATTTTCCCTTTCTTCATCAGCTGCAATATCTTCTAAAAGCTCTGAGCTTTGGCTTCTTCTTCTATATGCACTCCTCCCAAACAAGAATTTGTGCTCGAACAAAGAGATGAAAAATTAATAGACAGATTCAAGGAATGATATTATCCAAAGGAAAATTCACCAAAGAATAAAAATGCAGAGAGAACCAATAATTCAAACTCCCAAACTTTTCGCCCGGCAACAACACCGGCTAACTTTTCTTGGCAGTGAATATTCAGAAGGCGAGGATGGATCGGCGGACAAGTCTTCAGATCGTGACCACACATAGACTCCTCTTTCTTGTCGACTGCCGGGCACAGTGTTGTCAAGTATGAATGCCACCAAGAATGTAACCACCATGTTCATGGACAAGAGAGCATTGACTGCAAAATCCAGCTGAAACATTTTTGGACCGAAGACAATAATATGTGTCAGCTCATCTTTATCAGAAGAAAAAAACAGGCCATAGCTTTATGTGCAAGAAAATTTAAACTTGCATATCAATTTTGGAGGCCATAGATATTTATTATTAGCTTTAATCAGGAGGAAGCCAGCACAGATATCAGAAATATTACCACCGACATGTTCACATGTTCTAGTCATTTATTAATTTGGTTTACAGACTTTCTTATGATCAAGTCTGCCTAACAAAGAATCTCACTGAGCAAAAAGGTGACTTACCTGTTTAAGGCCAGCGCTGAATGGTCCACTTGATGCTGCAGCGTAAGGAATCAGATAACTTGGCAGTATTAGAGCAGTAGCAGGCTGGTATTGTTGAAAGTAAGAAGGAACGGATAGGCCAAGAAACAATGAAACCCCAACTATTGTTATGTTCCTGAAGCTGCTTGACTGACCATATTGTAAAGTGGAGAGGCCCAATGCTGCAGTAAGGGCCCACATGAAGCATAGTACAGAGGCAGCCAAGGCCAGTGGAATGGAAGCAAGAAGAGCACCCACTTTTCCTACAAAATACGTGAAAGGAAAATATAACACTTCACTGCATATTTACGGATCGGAAAACCTCAACTGTATATGAAAAATATCTATACTTCAAACAAGGTGCCGGGTGAAGCTAGGTGATATAATACTTTAAACAAGCTTGAACATCATTAAAAGATTAGTTACTGATTGGGATCATAATATGAACCTTCACAACTTAAGAGACGAAATAGTCAACCATATGGCATCAGTCTGCATGAACAAGGGGTCCGGAATTTGTCAATTTGATCCTTGCTGCCCCCATTCTTCTTTTAATTGTTTTTTTGGGCCCAAATATAAGATAACGATGGGCCTATGTTTGTGTGAAGAGGCAAGGTAAAGATTATACAAGAGATTTAAGATTGAAATGGTCCTTTACAGTTAAAAACTAAAATCAAGTTCAAATACATGACAGTTGTATTACATTACACCCTGAGATACACCCCAACCAGCATGCAGCACGAAGGAGAGGAATAAAAACTTAACATACAGTTGTTTAAGAGTTTCAACATCAATTTAGGCCAGTAACCAAATTTTGAGGCTTTACCTAAAAATGAGAATAGGATCAATAAAACTGCTCCAAGCTTCACTACCTTCCGGTTTGCCACCTTTGTTATATCAATTGTGTGCATATTTTCTGTTAAAGTTGTTGACCCCGTACCAGAACCCCAAATACCAGCCAATATGCTGCAGAAACCCTCCACTGCAATTCCTCGGCTCACAACTCCTGGAGTTGGAGCCCTTGCATTAACTCTCAAAGATGCAGTATGATAGGTTCCAACCTGCAATATGAACTCGCCAATTCATTTCCAGTTCATATTTTGTCCCCGTTTCTTCATGTAGACTTCATGTAGACAGATTATTTACATTTTAAAAGAGAAAGGGTTTTTGCAACCTTGATTATATTAACTTCTTACACTGTGCACTTACAAGCATTTCAAGAAAGTCTGTTAGAGGGTGCTTGAGTTTGCTCAATCTTATCATATAAATAAGATAGTTCTCTCTAGAGTTAAAGAGAATACAACTCGAAAATTTATAAAGGTTTAGCTACCTCATTATGATTTCTAATTCTAAAGCAGATCATGAATTGCACTTGGAAGCAATGATTTAACTGAATTACTTACTGAGTCCACAGAGGCAACCAGTGACACTATGATCATGATTATGGAAGTCCCAAAATGGAAAATAGGGATGCCCCACTGTAAAGGGTAAGGGAATCTGACCCATGCAGCAGTTGACAATGCATTGGAAACATCAGTCCTGCAGTACTTCATTGTATAAGCATGCCTTCTACATGCATCATTCAGAATATTAGAACTTGGTACATTAGGACTACATCCTTTGTAATTATATGCTCCCCCGGCTGTTAAAAATGACGCATATATCCAAATTATTGTGACACTAAGAGGAACCTGCAAATATTCAAAGCATGTAAACATAGCCCTGCTGGTCAACTAAATAATTTCAAAAACATATGTCATCTAATTTAGGATACTTACAGCATAAATTCGAAATATGTGGCGACCAAAGATAGATATTCCTCGAAGATACTGCAAAGGGGGAAAACAACAATATGAGTTGCTGAATGCTACTGAAATGAATTAATAATAAATTAAAAACGGCCATTTTACAAAAGACAATTTCTAACTAGTGGTGATCATGGGCTGAGACAGGTTCTGTTCAGCTCAGTTCAAGTCTAATAACAGGTCAGGTTGGCTGGGCCATATTTTATTTTGATAAAAATTATAAAATGATTTCCAAAGGTTTCATATGTTTCTGTAAGAATTACATTTTGCCCTGAAAAAAAAAAACTTCATATAATCTTTATAATTTTTTTGAAAAAATAGTAGCATCGGATTGAATTGGGTCAAATAGGACAACATAACCCGCCGGCTGAGTATGCCTCTTTTTTTGGCCCAGTCCAACCTGGCCTGTCTGACCAAAACCTTCCCACCAAGTTGAATGGTCACCCTTACTCTAAGAAAGAAGCAGTAATTTACTGCTGCTTGGGAATTTTCAAATCCAAATAATGCTTGGGAAGGACTCACCAGAGTGAAGATTAGAACCAATGCTATCAGCGGAATGCTGATTTCCACGCAATTACCAGCTTGGGGAAAGCCGTAGCTGAAGAATGCTAAACCTACAGCAGCAACAGTTGGGGCAACAACAATTGGGTTGATTAACCTACAAAAAAATGTGAAATTTCAAGAAATTAGCGCATTAGATTTCTTGAGCCACTCAGAAGTTTATTTCAACAAAAGGACAAAAGTTCAATATATATTATGGACTTCATCAAAGTGTGTTCCTCATGGAATATATGCTTTATCCATTTTCTTTTCTTAATTTATTCATTTTTTTTGGATGCGCAAACCAAGTTTCTTGACTATTCAAAGAGTCATGTAACAGACACTGAATAAAGTGAGGGGTAAATTGTATGACTAAGTAGCCTTAGTTCAAACTTAAAAAGCAGCTTCAGTTCCATCGAAAAAAATAAAAAGCATCTTCAGCACTGCCTTGCATCGTGTTATTATAACGCCTTCTCTCATCCTGGACGCAGGAAATCTACTAGACAACATAAATTTTGGTATCTTCTTCTGTTGTTGCTCATTTTTATTTTTGTATGATTTGACCCAAAGATTGGACATGGAAAAAGAGATAAATATTTACATGATTTAACAAATTTAAAGCAGTGAGTTTGGTAAAGCTAAAGCACATATAATTTTCATTATCTGAATTTTGGTTCACTACACCCTAGTAAATCTCATGGAAAAAAGGAAGATAACGAACTAGAGAGATTTAGTAAATTAAACATGGAAGACGAAATATATTTCTTTCCCTCCAGAGATTTATTGAGCTCTAATGGACACAACAAAAATGTTACTGAAAACTTGTAAAGCATCCTTACCTGAGCAAAAGAGACATTAAACCACTAAATCCCAGGATGCATTGGAATATTGAACCAACAATTATAGCTCCTTGGAGTTCCCTCATTATGTGCCTAAATTTCTGTAGTCGGATCAAGCATTCATTAATATGGAAAGAGGGAATAACTCAAAGCCAGTGGGGGGAAAAAAAAGCAAGGGTTAAATGAGATTTGAAGACAATTTATTTCATTCTGTTATCAAAAACCAACAAAGCAGAACTCTATTGCAAAGAGTCCACACAAGATGCATAGATGCAGATAGAATGAAGAAGGGGAATTTATTTGGTTGCTCGTAAGATATATAAGTTTAAGCATTAGGTAAATACAAAGGAGATCTTTGAGTTCTAACAATTGCTTCTGAAGTAAGAATTGCATTTTGCTGCCACTGAACTTACATGTTCGGTGAGATTTCGATATTCTTGAGCATTCATGATCACTAATGCTGGTGCCAGATATATGAATGAACTCCCTTGTACTAAAGGCAGTCGGGTACCAAAGTAGGAATGCAGTATTGTTGTGATGCCAGAAAGAAACAACATAGTAGAAATTACAGTAGCAGTATCCTTCTGTCTCCATGGAGTTAAAAGAGAATGCATAAGAATATAGAGAAACATCAAGTCCCTTAGAGTACAATAAACATCAAACAGTTTATAACATTGAATCCTTACATCTGTTCCCCCCATGGCTGGTACCATGATTAGTGGGATAAATATAAGTGACCCTGCCAATGACAAATAGTGCTGCAAGCCGTAATAGAGAAGGAGAACTGCAAAGAAAAATGATAAGAAGTTAGTGAACAAGAGGGACTAAATTTTAGCAAGTGAAAGCAGCAGGACAAAACTGATTAGCTTTGATAACTATGAGATAGTACTTAAATCAAACAATTATATTTTTTTAAAAAAAGCTGCCTGCACAAAGCCCTTCTTTGATCATGATGAATGACCAGATATGTGTTTTCTTTCTTTTCACTATTTTACCCTGAATTTATTTTAGCCAAGCTGAAGAATTCTGAACAGTGGTCATTTGACACTACTTCCCACTGCATCAGAAACATTTAGAGGAGCTAAGTATGAAAAGTTGCGTTACTATCTAGGGCTTGATTCTTTTGGAGGCATTCACGATGTCCTTCATATGCAATCTTAAAGCAGATGATATACATCATTCAAAGACCAATTCATTATGATATAAGTGAAACATGATTAACAGAGATATGATCGCTCATTATTCTAGTAATAGAAGCGTGGACACATACAAATGAACAGACTGACGTGCATTTCAACATCACAACAAAGGGAAAACAGCTATACAAGTGTACTAAGATCGAACAAGTTTCTGAAGATGTAGAATCACGAAGTTAAACGATTATTATAAAAATTTAAAACTGAAAAGAACTGGTTAGATAACAATATCTTGCATAAAACCCATATTTCTAGACCATACGACATTAACTTCTACATATCCATTCAACTTCACTACAGTCCGAATAGAACTAATAAAAAATTCACATTCAACTTTATTAGTTAATTGGTAATAACGGATAAGAACCAAGTGAAATGAGCCGTTATTCAATATTCGTAATGGATAATAACGGGTGAGTTTTTAACTAACCAAACCCCGGATTTTCTCTTAGCCCGCACTTCAAGCCTGGTGGTCGCTGCCACCATCCTCCTTCACCAGGTCCCTCCCCCTCCGGATACATGTTGACTTTGACGTCTCCTTCGGCCATATCCTCCTCCTCGTTCTTCACCTCCGATACTGGAGCAACCGTAGACGTTCCATGACCACTACTCTCTCTATTCAGAACTCCATTAGCATTAGCATTCCCTCTGAAATAATGATTCTTCTGGTTTTCATTTCCCAAATTGAGAGCTCTCTCATTATCCGTTCTTGTTGTCGCTTCATGAGTAGGCGCATTTTCTGGTTGGATCTCATTCCCTCGATCTCGTCTCGTCCTTCCCAGAATCGGATCTATCTCTTTCTTCGGAGAAGACCCTCCGATTTTTTGCTCATAATTTCTCTCCAAATTCAACCCAACACCATCAAACTTTTCACTGGCGCTAGTACCTGCATCCCCTGAGTAATCGGAGACATATCCGGTCCTCTTCGCCCAAGAACGCAACTCTCTCGGATTGTGGTCGCTTTTGGGCACAAAGGGCTCCACTCTCGCATCAGGTACAGGATTATGTCTCTTGCCATTCCTCAGAGTCACGCCTTCGTCAAATTCTGAGCTCGAACCAGTTTCCATTTAACCCTTACACTACAGTGGAACGAAAAGAAGAAAGATGAATCTTACAGAAAGTAGGAACCGGAGGATTCACATTACAGTAAAGACACAAAGCGCAGAAAGAGAGAGAAGAAGCTGAACTAAGCTATAGATTACAGTGAAGTTGCAAATAATGTGAGAACAGGCAATTGAGTGAACTGTTCTCTGGAATGATTAACAGTGAGGGTGCTCCCGAGTTGCTATCAAAGGGAGCTTTCAAAGTGATGACTGTGAAATTACCGAAACATCCCTCGTGGCCGTTGGTGAGGGTGAGGGAAACCTTGTTTTGGTTTTACCATTTGTCATTTTTAGGAATCAAACAACTCATTTTTGAGTCATTGTATTTGATATTTTGATTTGTCTCGTTTTTCTTTTCTGTTTACTTTTTATAGTGGGAAACCATCACTTTGCTTCTGTTTCCTTCAATGTCAAGTTTCATCTTTTTCATAAAGAAGATTTCAAAACAACCCGAGCTGTGAGTTACAGTGAAATGGAGCTGCTTAGCAAGTGGCCAAGATGACGAATTCCTGGACATATATTGGGAGGTTAATATAAAATTTATTTAGCTTTATTAATCTTTCTAAATAACTGATTTTTATAATAAATATGAATAGTTCTGACAAAAAAAATATGAGATAGGATATTTTTATTACCAATTTTGGTCACTACTAATGTCACTACCACTTTTTTTTAGTTGGATCAGAATTTCAATAGGAGAGAGAAATGATAAAGGTAGATGAGATTCTAATCCAACGGTGAAAAAGTGGCGCAGCGACATTGGTAGAAACAATATCTTATCCCAAAAAATATATGGGGTAGTATTTTCTTTGGATTTAACAGAAAAATAATACAAAATTTCACTTCTTTTGAATTTATATTAATTTTAGAAAAACATAATTATTAAATTTTTAAGACGTTAGAACAGAGATTTTCCTCTTATAATATATAATTTTAATATTGTAAATGGTGCACCCTCTTACTAAAAATATTTAAGGCTTCCTCTTATTTTTTTCCTAATTGAGATCTTTCTTTTATTTTTAAAATTGACGCTTTTCTTTTATTCTTTTTTATCAGATTCTAAAATATTTTTTGATAATTTAAACAAGCTAAAATTGATAATCTACCTCTGGCAAAAAAAAAGAAGAAAAAAAGAAAGAAAGAAAGATAATCTACCCGTTAAAATCTCCAATTGTTCATTAAACGGTATCTTTTTCTTTTTAAAGAGGTCCTAAAGCTGCTTTTGAGATGACAGATAACCATCCCAAACACACACAAGAAGATAAGATCTTTTAAGTAAAGTGATAATCTTCGGGTTAATGCTTTTTGAAACAAGAACCAAGTGTTTTATAAAAATGATCAAATACATTTACTTAATTGGTCATTGTAATAAAGATCAGAGAGAGTAGTATAAAATATACTCCCTCTAATTTTTATTATAAGGCACCACCTAATTATTCTCACAAACCAATAAAAACAAGTTAAAGTCAATAAAATTGTCCTAAAATTTAAATAACTTCTAATATTGCCTTTACTAATTATACTAAACTCTAATATCATATTAATTATTACTCTCATCCGCTACTCTTATTAATTATGGGCATACATGAAAAACAATAATTAATACGCTTTAAATAAAGCTAAAGTCTTTATAAAAAAGAAAAAGAAAATTATTAGTTGGTGTCTTATAATAAGGACTAGAGGGGGTAGTTGACTTTTTTTGGAAAGATTAAATTGTTTGTAAGTAATAGACAAAATAGTTAGGAGAGAAAAATGATAAATATAAATATTTTAAAGTAATTTAATTAAATTTTCTTAATATCTACAAAAAATTTAACTCTGTCTTGTATTTAGGAGTGAAGGGAGTATATTTTTATCCTATCTATGAGACATTTCTAACTTGTTTTATTGGAATCAAGAAAACTGTAAAGCTTACTACCTCTTTTTTAGTTTTAACTTTTTAACTTTACTCTTATTAAATATATATAAATGTGTAAGAAATGAAAAGTGCAAGAATAATAAATTAGGGATAAAATGTATATTTTATAATAAATTTAATAAGATGACTTATATTAAGGACAAAAATACTCTCTTCATCTTATAAATAGAATCAAAAGACTATTATTATCTCTAGTTTTTAATGTAAGAGCTAGTTGATGAGTTCAATTTGGTCTAAAATATAATATTTTAATTTAATTTATTTTTTATATTTATCATTTTTCTCTAAATTAATTTACCTAACTTATAAATTAGCATATAATCTAATGATGCACATAAATATTTTAGAGAGATTACGTTATAATTTTTTTTTTTAAAATAGCCAATTCATTTAATTTTCTCAATTTATTCAAATTAATTAAGTAGATCCCGTATCAATTAAAACTATTTTTCCTCTGAAACTGATAAAATAAGTACCACGCCAATTAAATGAGGCAATTTGATGTTAATGAGTTATGACTTACTACTCCGGTTGTATTTATAAATCTTTTTTTGTCTAAAAATTTGGCCTTATTTATGCTCATCTTTCGATAATAAATAAGATTGTGACAATTTTACTCATATTTATTATGCTAATGAAAACAGAGAGAAAAAAGAGTTAAAATATACTCGTTCATAAATGAGGGAAAAGTTAAAAATTTACCATATAATCATTAAACTAACTACCTGGCATTGATATATATAATTTAGTTTAAAAAAAAAAAAAACTTATAAATAAGATCAAGAGTTGTAATTTGCACCAAATTGTCGGGTTTGAATATAAGTTTCAATATGGAACTGTCAATTGAAAAATAGGTTCTATGAAAAAACATCATAAATTAAACATTTAAATCTCAAATTTATTTTCAACAGTTTGCATTTAAGATTGTTGTATTTATTAACGGTTTGAATAAATATTTACAACTTATTTTTTATCAAGATTTTTTAATCTAATTGTTATTAATAAATTAATTTTTTCAAGGATTTAACTATTCTTCAATTTTCTTTTTGGATTTAGACTTTAGAGGGATAAACGTGAACGACTTGATATTATAAATAGGATCGAATTTATAACCTACCACTTACAAGCTTCATGCGACTGAACCACAAGGCAATTCAGGATAAGATCAGTGATATATATCCATCTTTCTTTTTTGATATTAATATCTTTTGGAGTAAAAACATGGCTTCATGTGCCATTATTGCTTTCCCATATATACTAGTTTGGAGTGAATTTTACGAATGGATAATATGATAAAATAAAAAATAATGACACGCACTAAGAGAAGAGAGGCATCATTTTTCAATGAATATAGACAAAATCACCATCATTTTCTCCCAACTTAGTCAATAATTTAATGGATGAGTTTGAGTATAAAAAAAAGTTTTAACTTTTGAGCATAAAACGCCAATGTTTTTTTGGTAAGAAAGAAGGCAGAGACTGGAATTAAATTAGCAAACAACTGGGGAATAAATTCCCATACAATCACGTAAAATCAAAGGCCTCAAGAAGAGGGGGCAAGAGTAAAAAACACAGGAGCCATTAAATCCTTCCTTTGCAATCCTGTCCGCAGCCTGGTTCTGCTCCCTGTGAATATGCTTCCATTGGACGAGAGATAATAGTTCTTTAATCTGAAACATGATCAGATCCTGGACAAATAACTCCGCCGGTTGAGATAGGGCGGATATTAGTTCCAGAGAGTCAGATTCTATAACAACATAAGGAACTCCTTTACTTCTTGCAAATTGAAGACCTTTCAAGAAGGCCCATTCCTCGGACTGCCGGTACCCAGCTGATGAGCAAAACCTGATAACCATTGGCCTTTTGAATCTCTTAGAACTCCACCGCAGCTAGCCACTCTGCCAGACGAAGTGACAGCCCCATCTACATTCAATTTGCACCATTCAGCAGGTGGTGGAATCCAGTGTAAGCACCGTTCCGTGGGCAATATAATTCGCTGGATACACTGGTTTTTGGAAGTTGTTCTCAAAAATTAATCTATTCCTCCAGTTCCACAATTTCCAAATACCCACCGCAAAAAGAGAACTCCAATTAGAGAGAAAAAATTTACCCAACTCCCTCCTTAGATTCAGACAGATCCAGTCCCTAAGTTGAGCACCAAAAAAGCAGGAGATATGAATTATGAGCCTTGCCGCTAACCATAGGGGTAAACACTGTCTTTCTGAACTCCTAATCACCACATCAATCCATGCCGGAAACAATCTTCTTTCTCTAACTTGTCATTAACTCACATTATCATTTTCAGGCCACAAAAAGTCTTGTTATAAAATTAATGAAAACGATAGAAATGTAATAAAAGTAAGAAAAATACTACTCCCTCGGATTCTAAATATAAGTAAAAAAGATAATTAAATTATTTTAGAATATTTATATTTATCGTTTTTTCTCCCAACTACGTTACCTAACTTATAACGATATATAATCTAGTGAGTGATACGCCTACGCTTGTATTTAGGGCTGAAGGAGTACATAAAACAATGGGTTAAGGGGAAATCTTACCCCGAAATTTTTTCGAGGGGCAATTTTGCCCTAGCCATTAAGTCAATTAACTTTAATCGTTAGGCGATCAAATATCTTAATAAATTCATACGTCATCACATGTTATTTTTGTTAAAGTGTAAATGTGCCCCGAAGTTTTAAATCTTTTTTGAAAAAAAAGATGAAGTAGATGACATATAAACTTTCGGTGCAAATTTACACCTAAACAAAAATGACATATGGACTATCAGTTCAACAAATTTAGTCATGACCAAAATTAACTGGGATAATGCCAAAGGCAAAACTACCTCTCCTTAAAACAATTTTCATCTAGCAATATACTAGTGCCTCCTTTTTCTTTTTACTGAAGAAGTATTTAATTAGTTAAAAAACAGTGCGTGGGGAAATTAATCCCAAAGCATCATTGGAACACAAGGACTGAGCATAGTCCGGACAAATGTCTAAGAAACTAGAAAGGGATAAACCCTTTTTGGCTAGTACATCTGCAATTCGATTTGTTGCTCGAGGTATATGCCTAATAATCAAACACCAATCTCTCTGCATAAGTTCCTTAATTCGCCAGATAAGGAGGCTCCCTCCAGCATCTGATCTCTCATCCATTAGAATATCTGTTAACTCCTTTGCATCAAATCCCAGTATAACCCGTCTGCAGCCCAGTTCCCATGCTAAGAACAAGCCCTTCACTATGGCCCAACCTTCAGCCTCGAACACCTCACAATGACCAAGGTTAAGAGCGAAGCCAGCCACCCAGCCACCTTCATGATTTCTCAAAACTCCTCCACACCCAGCTCGGCCTACACTGTGCGAAACTGCTCCATCGACATTCACTTTAATCCAACCATTTTCCGGAGGCACCTAACTCCCTATGTTTTCTATTGGGGATCGTTCTTCATCAATTTCCAGTTGAAGATGAGTAAAACTCTTCTAGCAATTCACAATAACAGAAGCTGGTTTAGTCGGTTTATCCTGCTCTTCCTGAAAACAGAATTTGTTCCTCCAAATCCCTAGAACTAAGATCTTCCTTGAAGTTCAGAACCGCCCATACTAAATCCCACATACCTTCCTTCCTAGAACTAAGATCTTCCTTGAAGTTCAGAACCGCCCATACTAAATCCCACATACCTTCCTTCCTAGAACTAAGATCTTCCTTGAAGTTCAGAACCGCCCATTCTTGCAAGGATAAGGAGAAGAAAGAATGAAGGTAAGCTCCGTTGGCAATACGTAAATTCCAAATGGAGTTACGAGCTATTTCCAAACCAAGAAAATATTTAACATCACCAAGATCCTTTATCTTAAACCTATCATCCAAGACAATTTTTAATATGAGTAATTTCATTCAAATTAGTACCACCCACAATGATATCATCAACATAGACAAGTAAGAATGAAGTGATCGCATTCTTGAGGAAAGGGAGTGATCGCCTTGGGACGACGATAACCACACGATGTAAGAACTCAAGACAATTTAGAAAACCATTGACGATTCTGCCCGTTGAGACCATAAAGAGATCTTTGCAACTTGCAAACCTTATTTGGAGAGGAAACAAGAAGACCCGGAGGCGGTAGCATATAGACGTCCTCATCCAAATCCCATGTAAGAAAGCATTGTTAACATCTAATTGCTTCAAAACCAATTATGAGCTACAAAGAAGAGCAAGAAATAGCCAATACCGTTGCTTACAGAAAAGGCAACTTTCGTTGCTTCGGGCAAAATGACAAACATCACAACATTGAAAGGAATTATTATACGGAATATCCGGATACGCCTACGGGGGAAAATAAAGCTTGTTTTGACAAGATGTCCAAAACGAAAATGCCACAAATCAAATGGAGTAGAATTTGCGTAGTGGAAATTGAACTAACTAATGAGTGGGAATCATATCCGCACGTTTCATGATGTATAACCTTTAACAACTTCAACAACCAATCATCTTCTCTCGAAGACCGGAGCCGAATGTGGCATTGGGATTTCTCGAAAGGAAACAATACAAGATAGTGAGAAAGTAATTTTAGAAACCGAAATAAGGTTGAAATGAAAATTTGGGACATATAAGACATCCCGAATAATGAAAGTATTAGAGAAGTGAACAATGCCACTATATTCAGCCTAGTACACGAGTACCATCGTAAAGATTAATGTAAATAGGCCTAATTTGCTTATAAGATGCAAACAAAGAAAGATTAGAACGTATATGGTCAAGAGTCTAAGGATCCACTATACGAACCCATAAGTCTCTTGCATACTGACAATCTCAAATTTTATGAAGAACACTTTCATTTCCATTATTACACCAAGGGCATACTGGTGAGACTGACGACCATCTGCTTTGCCTAAGATTAGTGGTGAGTCTATTATTTAGAGCAAGCCACATGAAGACACGAATTTTTTCAGCTCCTCACCATTTCCAAATTAACTTGAACATAGTAGATGTTCCTATATCCTGTGGCCTTTCTGGATTTTGTATGTGCTTTTGACAGTAAATACCCCTGTCTTAGTTCCTTTCCAGACGATGCTATCCCTACCAGCTGGGGCCAGAAAAATATAGAAGGGGCACAATAAGCCGGGATATAAGGAAAGTTTTAAATACATTAATATATATATATATATATATATATATATCAAAAAAATATTTATAAAAGCAGTGAATCTTGATGATGTAATAAGAGAGAAAATTATTTTACAAAAACCTGTTATTTAGAAAAGTAAAAATAATCTTTTGTTAAATGCATTCTACATAAATTACAATGAAGGGTAGACACTCAATAAGATCAAGACTTATATTTTAATAAAAAAAGTATATTTCAATAAAAATAATTACAATGTTATCCTTCTAGGCCTTATTTTGGAATTCCATCATAATGTCTTATTATCAACGCTTTATCAAATACATATTTTTCAATATAAGACACTAAACAATCATTCAACCATTCATCCCTCATCCGATTACGAAGTGCAATCTTGATGTATTAAGGGTGGACAATCATTCAAATCATGTATTAATTCAAGAAAAATAGACAAATAATGCTAATGCTAATGAAAATTTGAAACCATTATATTCAAGTTATTAATTCAAACTTGTTAGGAACTAACCAAATCAGCATCCCAAAACACTAATGAACCACTAATGAACTGATATATTCAATTGATGAACTAACCAAATCTTGCAAAACTCCTTTAACTTTTTTTTTTTTAAAAAAAAATCTCAAATTTTTGGGGCACTTGCCTCCCAATGATGAACGTGGGTCCGCCACTGCCTAACAGCCCCTGATTGTGGCAGCATTGTAGCAATCAGTTGTTGGATTTTGATAGATGAAGGAGATTCTCCCAAGACAAGCCATCCAACGACTGATTGCTGCAATGCTGCCACAATCAGGGGCTGGTAGGCAGTGGCGGACCCACGTTCTCTTCTTCCTAGTTTAGGGGTCTTCGACAGAGATCCTTCAAAATTTTGTCTTGGATCAGCCATTCATCATTGAAAAATTTCACCACAGAGCCATCGCGTACCTTCCATTGTAAGCCGTTCTCAATAAAGTCCTTTTGTTGCACCACAAACTTCCACAATGCCGAATCATTGCTTTGGACATTCATCAGGTTAGTGTCGTTGCGAAGCATATATTTGTTGAGCAAAACCTCCGCCCATAGGCCTCCTTCCCCTATGAACAATTTCCAAGTGATTTTTGCACTACAGGCGATATTCAAAGAAGATAACCTCTTGAAACCAAAACCTCCCTGATTTTTTGGCATTAGTATGTGATCCCAACCAATCGGATGATGGCCATGACATGATTCCGAATGGCCCCAAATATGGTTTCTTTGGATTCTCCCTATTTCATTGCAAATCTTAAGTGGAAGCTTGGTGACTTGCATAGGGTAGAGTGGAATGACATTTAACACGAATTGTGCCAGAGTAGTACGTCTTGCAGTAGTGAGACTTTTTTCCTTCCAAGCAGAGAGCTTCGATCTTACTTGGCCAATAAGATAGTGGAACGTCTCCTTTGAACTCCTCTTCCTTGAAAGTGGGAATCCCAGGTACTTCCCTATTTCCGGTGAGATTCTCATTTCGTATATAGAAGCTCTACTTTGTTTGACTTGCCTCGTGACTCTATAGGAGAAGAAGATAGAGGACTTGGCCTTATTAATTTTTTCACCAGACATCTCACAGAACTGCTCCAGGCACGACATCATGAATTGTGCCTACTCCAAAGATGCTTCGCCAAATAGCAAGAGATCATCAGCAACAGCGAACATGAGATGAGACACCGAAGGACCAGAGTTGGATACCTTTATCAGTTTCCATTTACTCGAATACACAGCATCACTGATTAAGTGGTGTAATATTCTTAAAATAAGGTTTAAATTAAAATTAAAAAAATGCAAAAAAAGAGAGTAAAAGTATATATATAATTATATGTGGCAGGTATGCTGCTACCAAATAGGGTCAAGTGGTAGCAACCTGCCACTGTACGTGGCAGCGAGGGAGTATAATTAAAAAAAAAAAAAAAAAAAAAAAATTACACTCTATTTCACCGCCATATTCTCATTGCCACTGTCACTTATATATATATATATATATATATATATATATATATATATATATATATATGTTGTGTGTATTAATTAGAGTTTATATGTGTGTGTGAGATCAAGAGAATCCGGGAGAGTAGAGAGAAACAGAGAGAAAGGCAAGAGAAGGAGGAAAAAGAAGAAGAAGAGAGAGCTTATTTGAGTTTTTAAGGTATGTTATTTATTTTATAGGATCATTTAGGTAGTTAAATTAATTTCTTTTCAATAAACTTCCCGCATAAAAGTAGTTCTACGTATTTTTCTCTTTCTAATGAGGGTAAAATAATATTGATTATTGAAAATTTTGGGATTAAAATATTGGTGTAAAGTTTTGAGTTTTGATAATAGAAGGCCGTATATATGAAGAGAACAATTAATAAATAACTTTAATTGGTTTAGATTTGTTAGTAGGTTGTTGTGGAAATTTAAAGTTATTTTCTATTTAAAAGAATTTAGATTTTATGTCATATAAGATATTTTCACCGATTAAATGAGAACTTAAGCATTTAGTTGGATTACTAGAGGTATTATTAAGGGTTTAATCGGTTAGTTTTGCTAAATCTTGAACTATGTGAAATTATGAATTGAGATTTGAGATTTTAAATTAGAGTTGATATGATTCTAAGTATGTGGAGGTCTGGAAATTGTTTAATAAATTGGGTTATATTTATAAAAGTTAGTATTAGGTTAAAATTGAGAAATAGATAAATTGTCATTTTTTTTAGGAAAACTAAAGAGAGATAATAGTTTAATTAATTAATTATTTATTATGGTATTAGTGGTTTTTTTTATTAATTCTATTAACGTATAATTATATATATATTTTTAAAGGGACTGATTTCTCTCTCGCTTAGTATTGTGTCAAGAACTTGGGTAACCACTTACCAATTTATCTTGTATACTTGTTGAGGTGATTATAAGCGTATGCTTGTGTATTTAAATGATATGAATATATTATAGTATGTTACTTATGAAAATATATGTATGTGTGAGATATTTGTTTAAAGGTAAATTTTTAGTTAATTGGGCATAAGTTGTTTATAGTGTTATGATTAAATTGTTTATTTTGTAATTATGAAAGTTTATGCATGGTGTTGAATATTGAACATAAGTATAAATTGTTGATGTTGAAGATTTTGATATTGCACTGCATATTGAGGTATTTTGGATTGAGATGAGGTGTGATGGTAGGAGATTGATTTTATACCACGTGGTATAGCCGCCACTAAGCGCACAGTGGATGGCTGGATATTTTCAGGGCCCTTGGTATCATCCTTATACTTTGGCCGGGATAAGGGTCAACCCTTGGGACAGTGACACCTTTCTATATTTGAAAGAAAGGGAATCCATAGTCCGATATGAGTTCTGTAGCTTTTGGCTGGACTACACCTCATTATTGGTGAGCTTGGTATAATCTCATCAAAGAGATTAAACCTATTATATTGTAGCCCATGGATTCTGTCAGCGGTTATAAGGATGGTTGAGGGAGTTACATGCATATTGAATAATTTTGAATTATCAATTGGTTTGGTAAATTACTTAGAATTATTGATATATGAATGGATAATTGGTCCGCTTAACTATCTTGTAATAACTCCCTGTATACTTGTTAAATTGGATATGTGGTTACTGAGTCCTCGTGACTTATCTCGTCATTATTTATTTTTCAGGCGAGAATTCTGGCGGTGGTACTAAGGGGAAGGCATCCGAGACTTGATCTGAGTTATCAATCTTGTATGTCTCTTTTTGTTACATGTAGAGCCAGGAAAACGGGCCGAGCCCATCGGGCCGGCCCGTTTAAGCCCTGACTCGTCAAGGGCCGGGCTTGAAAAATAGACAAAATATTTGAAATTGGCCCTGGAGGGCTGGCCCTAAAGGGCCTCGGGCTTAAACGGGCAAGCCCTGCAGATCATTTTCACTGTAGCTTTTTTTTTTCTTTTTAAATTTATTAATTTATATATATTTTGTATTTGTTATAGAGTTATTTATCCATTTAACTACAAATACATAATAACTATACTTTAATTTTATGATTTGGTTTATTATTTGTTGAAAATAAAGATTATGGATGTGTTCATGATGGGAGAGAAGAAATTCATGATATTCTTACTCATGAGCGAGAGGCTACTACTCAAAATGAAGAACAATCAAATGTCGTTGAAATTGATTATAGTGACGAAGATGACAATAATAATAGTCATCGTACTAATGTCGTTTAATGATATGTTTTTTATGTTTTATGTGAGTTATTTGTGAACATAGTTTACTTTTGATTATGAATTAGGGATTGTACTTATTTATTGGATGATTTGTGTTATAATTTACTAATTATGTTTCTTTAAAAAAAAGCGGAGGAAAAATAGTTAAAATTTGGAATAGTAATTTTCGAGCCCTAGAGGGTCGGGCTTGGCCCTGGTGCTCTTGGGCTGAGTTTTGAAAAACATATGTTTTTTTACCTCAGGCCCTGGAGGGCCGGGCCGACCCTGATTCCCAGCTCTAGTTACATGAGCAGTCTAATGTATATTGCTAAACTTTAGGGCCTTTTGGTACGTTGCATATTTTGGTCATTCTCACGCATACTAGGCTTATATTATGGACAATGATCGTTGATATGAAGTTTAATGTGTAAATGATTTATTATTGGCCGGATATAAATATGTTTAGGTATATAACTAGTTATTTAAATGGTAATTTTTGAAGGATGTTACAAGTGGGACAACTTGTCCATACAAAAAACGAAGAGCAGAGGTGAAAGGGGGTCACCCTATCTTAAACCCTGTTTAGCCGAGAAGAACTGTGTTTGTGAGCCATTCCACAAGACGTTATATGAAACTGTCATGACGCAATGCATAATCAAATTTATGAAATTTTCCTCTAACCTGATCTCCTCCAACACATTCTTCAAGAAATCCCTCTTATGCGGTCATAGGCTTTTTCTAGATCAATTTTCAATGCCAACAAGCCTTTCCGTCCTTTAGTCCTCTTCATTGTATGCATAATTTCTTGTCTCACTATGATGTCATCTTGGATGAGTCTGCCTTTGATGAAACTAGATTGGAATGGGGATACTATAGAGTCTATCAAGCTCCTTAGCCTTGTCGTTATAATCTTAGTGATGCACTTATAATGTACGAGCACGGTGAAATTGGATGGAAGTGAGCTACCCTGTTTGGATTATCCCCTTTTGGGATGAGGGATATAAGAGTTTTGTTATGGTCTGTTATGTCCTGTTTCCCTTTAAATACTCTTTTGGCAAATCAATATAGAGATGGACCGACGGTATTCCATTTGGCTTGGAAGAAAACAGAGGGAAATCCATCGAAGCCGGGGGCCTTATACGGTCCAATGGAGAATAAAGCTTTTTTAATCTCTTCATCCGTTGGGGTGTTTCCCAATGGTTCCAATACATCCTTCGTAGTCTGGGGAAACTGGTAAGAGTGTGGTTCCACCTAGTCGGTTGATCGGAGTTATGATAAATCTCCCTAAAGAAGTGAACCACCATCTGTTTCAACTCTACCTCATCATCTATCCAGGCACCTTCGTCATTCTTGAGCATAAGAATTTTATTACAAATCTGACGCATCGTGGCCCTTAGGTGGTAAAATCTGGTATTGCGGTCGCTTTGGTTATCCATTCTGAACGTGCTTTTTGAAACCACTTCAGTTCCTCCATTCTCAAGATATCATCCAGCTCTATTTGTAAATCTCTTTCCAGGTAACACAGGTAGCTTGAGGAGGGGTATCTTGGGGAATTTTGGATTCCTCTCAATCTAGCAATCAAATGACACTTCTTTTCCTTTAGTAACCCGAAGCAATCTCTATTCTAACTGGAGAGAGCATACTGTAAATCTTGTAAAGATTCTAAAACATTCCCATTACTCTTCCAGTGATTCTTAATGAAACCATCAAAGGAATCGTGCAAGAGCCACATCGCCTCAAAATGAAAATGTCTAGACTGTTTTGAGCATTGACCTCCTGCAACTTAAGAAGCAACGAGTTATGATATGAAAATAGTGTTCTAGGAAGTACCTTGACTGTTGCAAGACAAAATGACGCTAGGAATTGGGTATTCACCAATGCTTGATCCAGTCTCTCAAATAGACATACACAGCTAGAGATAATTGGGCCCTTCCATGTGAATGTGGGACCCTGAGATAGGAGGTCCAAGAGCCCACCTCTTAGGATCCTTTC
Organism: Acacia melanoxylon; assembly: GCA_019022615.1. Lineage (NCBI taxonomy): Eukaryota > Viridiplantae > Streptophyta > Magnoliopsida > Fabales > Fabaceae > Acacia > Acacia melanoxylon. Next base: position 189,231 of record JAFJYJ010000052.1, read on the forward strand.
ATTAAACCAATGCATCCGACGTAGATTACCACCAGCGCCTCCTCTTCTCTCCGCCGGCGATGATATATCATTAAAGTCTCCATATATTACCCAAGGCTTCACCGACAGGGCCAAGAGGGACTTAAGCTTTCCCCACAGAGTAGATCACAAATTCGAATGGGGAACGACATACATCGCGGTTAAATTAAATGTAGGAAGCCCTTGAATTTCACACGCCATATGAATCATCTATCGATTACTCTCTATAATGTTAACTTTAAGCTCACAATTTCGCCAGAGAACAACCATGCCATCGGAACGCCCTTCGCTAGGAACAATGTACAGGGAACTAAACCCCCAGGAAAGAAGCCGTTGGAATGGGCCATCACTTGGGCTTTTGGTTTCTGCCAAAATAAGCATACTGGGCTTGGCCCCACTACACATAGTTTTAATGTTAGAGAAAAGCCTTCTGCTGCAGGCCCCCATAATATTCCAGTACATAATAGTATCCATAAAAACCAAGGAGATTTATAAAAATCTGCTAAAACCAAAACACGAAGGGAATTACAGCACGAGCTTAAGAAAGCTGTGTTTCTTGGACCACTGTCCCCACCATGTCAACTTCATTCTCTATTTCCACATGGGCTGGCTTGGGAGATAACATATCTGGGCCCATTTCGTCCATTCCTCCTCCATCATCCCTTATTTCTCCTGGGTCGAGACTAGTGGGGTCTATTTGGATTACCCTATCTGGCCCAATAAAGTCACCAGCATCCATATCCCTAATTATTTCATTTCCATCCTCATTTGTCTCTCTTTGCAACCCGTTGGTTTTGTCTCCTTCGTACTGTTTGCCTGCAGGAATCATACTTAGGTTACCACTCCTTTTATCCCGACCTCGTTTCTCTACTCTTTTCTTCGACTTTTCCATAAGACTCTCCTTAATCACCATAATCTCCTCTTTGTCAACCTGCCTAGTCTCCTCTTGGGTAATTGCCTTTTTCACCTTTTTTTGTGCTCGTACGATGAGTGTGCTCAGAGGTTGTGGTTGGCTCTCCTCTACTACCTGACCTCTGTCATCCTGTATGACCCCCTTGTCGGCCTCATTCCCCTGCAATTCCTCCATTCCAGCCAGCACACCAAACCAAGATCCTTCAGGTTCCAGCCTCTGTGGTCCCTCCTTACCATCCCTTGTTTTCCGTGGCCGAAACATCCTCTAGACAGTTCACCATTGATCTCGATAATCACCGGAAAATCCTTCCTTATGATGACCCTCTGGTACTGAGTTGGTGTCGAAACCTCGATCATTCCCACCCCCTTTATTAGTATTCGCCATTTTCTGTTTCGGGCATTGCTCCCTTCTCACTTTGAGCAAAGAAGGTGGAGGCCTTCATACTCTATGAAGTAGTCCTCACCGTCTAAGCGAAAGCCGACCATGAGCTGTTCATCCAAATTCACAAGCACGCATATCCTGGTGTAATGTCCTCTTAATTGACTGGATGTGTTTAAATCAACTTTGATCGTCTCACCGGTCTTGTCACTGATAATTGTAAGAGCCTCGCGATCATAGTACTCAAGAAATACATTAGGCATACTCACCTAGACAACAACTTTCTCAATCTTTGCTCTTGCATGGATAAAATTTGGTTCCCATGGCCTCATAATGAGATAATGATCATATATCATCCACGGATCACCCGTCAAAGCGTTGAGATAATCGTCCCTGTTTGACAATTTGACCACATAATATCCATGTCCGATGTTGATTAGACTCGCCACCCCTCGCTTGGCCCATAAGGATTGGAGTCTGGATAGCAGAGCTTTGTAATGGATACTTCTGCCCAAGAGCTTAACTATGACGGCCTTACGCCATGCTCTATACAGTCTCTTCTTGATCCTCTTAACTATGACGGCCTTACGCAATGCTCTATACAGTCTCTTCTTGATCCTCTCAGAAAAGGCGAACGATGGAAAGTTACTATGCAAGTTTTCCTCCACAAGGCACGGTTGATCCCCCTGCTTACAGTCCTTCTCATCCTCCGACATCTCATAATCTCATTATCCGACATTCCGACATAGCATCATTTCCTGTGCCGTTATCTTCGTCGGAGCTATCTGAACCATGGTTTTTCCCTTTAAGCTTCTCGGCAAAGGAGGTCCCGCCCTTAGCGTATGCTGTTCCTTTAGCTCCCAGCTTTGGCTAGGAACTCTGTAAAACGATTGCACTGTTACTTTTTCCCATTATTCTTAATCTTCTTGGAGCTTCTTAGTAAAAGATCATCCTCCTCCTGGGAAAGAGGAAGCAGAGCAGAGTTTTTCCCTTCCGCCATCTACAGACTTTAATTGATTTATATATTATATCCACCACCCAAATATTTGTAGATAGATGAAACGCTTGACTTATACTCGTGCCACTTAATAGCACACAAATTCTTTGTACAAACCTTTATCCGTGGTTCCATGAAAACATAGCCATGGAGGGACAGGCCCATGTCTTGGGTTTCTATCAGTCTCCACAGATCGTTTGAAGTCTTGAACAAATTTTTGGTTTATTTTTTTCACCGGAAAAAAGTTTTAGTCTTGAACAAATTTTTAGTTAAAATCATACTTGTCTAGCTGTTTTTTCATACTGATTATAAAACTGTAAAGTCAAAATATTGTAATACATCGATCTAACTGACGTATTTTTGCAGGAATATGGTTTCTGATATGCTTTTTCTTGAATGGGATGCGAATTTGTTTCAAAGCAAGAAATTGCATTTGACTCCGAGCTTGATCTGATTATTATTTTGAGCATGGTTTTGACAAATAATTTATTGCGCATAATAAAAAAAAGGCTAAAATATGTTCTTCATGAACTATTTTCTTCAAAAGCACCCACTTTTCCAGTTACTCCACTTGAACTTCTCTACAAGCACCATTTAAAAGGCATAATCACTTTACAATTACAGAGAGTCAGAGGCCAACATAAAGTGAAACATGTAAGGCATAGAATGGGTAATAAATGTTTCTGCTTATTTCACATGAAATCCCAGCTGGTCTGCCAACGAAGTTATCCAACAACCATCTAATAAGCATTCATAAAAATTTAAACCCCTTTATTCTCAGAAATACTTGTTGTTTATCCCATACCATGACCAAATTCACCAGGCAGCTAACTATTGCTTAGCACAAACTCTTCCCTGACAGAAATCTTAGAATATTCATGATATCAGATCAGTCATTTATAATGAGGTGCCAGCTAATCTAACATTTGCATCTGTGACCTTCTCATGCATACCCTGCAAATATGACAATGGACAACAAACAATTGCATTTTTCGCATATCCAGGACAACTATCAAGATGACACCGGGTGAATTAGAACTAAAACTTGTATTGTCGCCGGCATAGAGTACCAAGTCTTCTTTGAGAATCAGAAATTGTGGCTTCAAGATTATACTTAAATGCAAATCCAGATTAAAGATATCACTGAGGCATAACTGCTGGATTGTAACCATAATTACTACGAACCTTAATATAATTTCCTGAAGTGAGTACTTTCATCACTGTAGAATTCAGGATAAGAGCAGATTTATGGTGATGAGAAGGCTTGCACTGAGTAGAAATGGTAGATGCTGGACTGTTTAAAAGTCCCCCTTGATGAATATGCGAAGAGACCCAAGCTCATAAAGCAATTTATTAAATACTACTATAACTATATTATTATTCTAGGACTTGAGAGAACAATAAACTCCTAACTCCCTAGAAAATAATGATCCAATCCCACAGGACAACACCTGAATAGTTTTATTAGCAATCACAAACATGGAGATCTTTTATGGCTCCGCCCATTATCCTGGCAGCAAACTATAGCAGTTATCCAAAAAATCATTCAGGGATCATAGCTGCACATGCTTCTGTCTCTTTATGCCTTGCAAACCACTGTTCTCTGCTGCTACCAGATATAACAGAGTATTTTATGATGAACTTTGTTTTAAGAGTTATAACTGTGGTCTTATATCAAAGGACACTAAACTTTAAGGAAAATATAACACAGCTAGATGCATCAAAAATTTCTATTTTCTCCATAGTCTGTAGATGATCACAATCTTTGGTATTCACCTACTCAATGGGAGAGAGAAAACTATATATTTGCTTTCATATATCAGTTCTCCCTCCTTAACTATTGCAGAGAGCTGCAAAGCAATGTCAACAAAACAAGTTCCATGTTTGGCATATGCATGCTCCAGCATAGCGGTTTATTCTTTTTCCTTTTTTTAATACTGTAGATAAATCTATACGTTCGGCAAGACCTGGTAGACTCTCTGTGGTAGCTTAATAAAGACAGTAAGAAACTAATTAAAAGCATAAGAAATTGTTTATATGTACTGGAATGAATTGGTAATAACATATTAGTTCTGCAAACAAAAGTACCACAGATCAAAATTCTCCCATTGACAAATTAATAAACCAGCATAGTTGGCAACAAAGATAAAAAGGACCATTATAATCTGCACTGCATTATCATCAATCACAGAATAGGGAAGTCATTTCATATTCAAATGGTTTTGAAAGTGATAAACAGCTTTTTAAGTGTCTTTTAATAGTCGAATTACAAACTTCAAAACTCGACCTGCCAAAATAACAGCAATATCAACTTGATTGAACCAAAAAAAGTTAAGCAATTCAACAAAGTTTCCAATTTCATCAGCTTCCCTCAATGAACTTCAAGATCCACCTTCACCTAAAACAAGAACCCGCGATGATCAATTTCAAAGTGGAAAAAAGAAACAAGGAAATCTGAAGCTCTATGAGATTGATAAAAGTATCCTTCATTATCATAAACAACACCACAATCAGCATTTACATTCCAATAGACAAAACCAGGAAGAAAGAAAGAAAAAAGAAAACAGGAAGTTATAGTATAGACATGACTGACAAGCGAAATCTTCTATGTTCGCGATGTAGAAGACAAGAGGCGTGCCACCTGTCCTTGTTTCTCCCGGAACCGGCGTTTAAGGTAGTCCTCGAGGATCTCCATGACGGAGACAAATCGCTTCATTTCCTCCAGTCGGCGACTGAGCTCGGCCTCACGAGCTCTGGCACGCGCAAGACGCGCCTCCGTCTCCGCAAGCCGATCCCGGAGGTTCTCAACGACGGAAAAGTTGCGGGCGGGCAACCTGCCGGTGGCAGGGGCGTCGATGTTATCTCTGGATAAGGATCGCTGATGACCGTAACACATGCTGGCAGAGCTTGGAGACTGGTCGATCGGTCAGATCAGAGATCCGGGCCACCCCTTCGAAGGGAAGAAGGAAACAGAAAGACGAGTGCTCCTTTCTCACACGATAAACGGTCTACCGATGAATCTGGTCCGGTGACTTACTACAGTACACGCACGTCTTTTTTTTTTTTTTTTAGATAAAATGGGTAAGCCGAAGCTTGAAAGTGACATACACGCACGTCTCTACTCTGGTACTACTCTTCTATCCTCTTTCTTCTTATTAGGTGAAGGTCCATCTCATGTGACTGCTTCCACAATATCCAGTCAATTCCAAATAGGCGAAGGTTCATCTTCTATAGCTTCACTAGCCAGCATGAAGGATAAATCAGCTGATACCTGAAAGGACAATTCAATATAGCTTGATCATAGACAACTTCTACCATTAATCAGCAGATAAATCAGCCAGCAGTCATTTTGTTTAATATGGAAGCAATGAGTTGTTGTTGTTTTTTTTTAATTTTGATAGCTTCATAGAAACTTCTAGCATTGTAAAGATGACAACTATATGGAATTCCAAAATATACATGTAGAACTTCCATATTGTAAAGATGCATGTTTCTGTATTTCAAGAGACCTTTGAACAAAATCCACTCAACCCCACCTCAGAGCCATCAAAATCAGCAAACAAGTACATAAAAATAAAGGATTAATGAAAAGGAAAGAAGCCCCTCCATCGATAAGCAATTATGCAAGTAAGTCGACAAAAGATAATACAATCGAAACAGAAATCGTTAAGGGAACTAACCTGATGAATTGGTGGATACATTGAATTTGTACAGACAGGGCACTCCAACAACTCGTGGACACTGGTTGCAGGAGCAATGGCAGTAGGACCCATAATATTGTTGTTATTGGTGCCTCCATTAGGAGGCTTGATTGAAGAAAACTCAGAATGAAGATGAGGGCGAGGATGCAGACTATGGCGTTGGATCTCATCCTCATCCAAACCATCTGAGGACGAAACCATCACTCGATGCTATGCAAGTCCATCACTCACCGAAAAACCCTCCGAGTGAAGCAAAATTAGAAAGAAAGAAACACCCAGTAATCAAAATCACAAAATTTCCCCAAAATTTATCTGGGCAATTTCCTTCTCAAAATCTTCTTCCCTCAATTCTCTTCGTTCTCACCTTTTGGAGAAGGACGCAAGTACAGAGGACGTTGTCGATGCCGTCGACGACAACAACTCGGAAGACCACAACGACGCCAGCGTCGGCGCGTAAGTTGAACAATGTCCGGGAGAATCGAATCCTCATTTGGTTGAACCGTCGTCACCAAAGGTTTCATGTATGGGTAGAGTAAGATCGAGGAGGGATCGAAATCGCAGCCGAGAAGTCGCCAAAGGTCCTCCGAATCCGCCCCGTTAAAGAAAAATTGATGAGAAGCAAAACCAGAATGAAGCCGAACGGAGAAAAATGAAGAAGGAATCGGCGAAGGAGAAAGCGAATAGTTTTTTTTTTTTTTGACCAGATGGGTTTGAAATGGTTTCTGATGGATAAAAAAAAATGGGTTTTAAAATTGTAAAATGAAGGGTTAAGATTAGAGTAAATGAAGGGTCAAGATTGGACTGTGAGAGAAAATGAGGAATGGGAAAATGAGACAATCCGGTTCCCTCTACTCTCTAACAATGGGTTGGAAACAACCAAAAATTTCAAAGCTTTATATTCTAAAAAATTAATTCATATAAGGAGCCTAACGCAAGGCTACGGGGGGTGTAGGTGTAACAAGGGAAAATCAGGTCCCAAAAGATAAAAAAATGTCAAAATAGTCTCACAGATAATTCAAATATAAAAAAGGTCTAATTGACAACTCATAGAATAAGATATTGACAACTCTATCGGTGAGTTTTAAAAATTCTTTGAGACTTCTTTAACATCAATTTTTTTTTTTGTGCTTTTTTGACATTTTCTTGATCCTTTGGAATCTTAAAAGGATTTTCCTAATAAAAATGGTCTCAGCTAATCAATTTACACAACCTCCTAACTTTTTTGTAAAAAATTATTTTCAAAAAATTAAGCTTTTGGCATTGATAGTTTTGGTTGTGCGTCATGTAACTTATAATCCTTAGATTTTGATATGGTATACCTCAGTGCTTATAGTTTTAATTCAATTAAAATTCAGTTGCTAAACTTCATCTCATTATAATTCAATCCAAAACTTTAATTCTCATACTTTATAAAATATATTTAATTGTTTCTTAATGTAAGATATGTTTAATCAATTTAATTAGATTAAAGAATTTAGTTAATATGATATATTTTTTAAAACACAATAATCACCTCTTGTTCGGATTAATTATCGAAGTCTTAAATGTGGACATCTCTTCTAGTGGAATTCGAACTTTAGTTTTCCATGTTGTGAAGGATTAGCTTGTTCGTTTGTTAGACCTACCCTCATTGGTCAATAAAGGTAATTTATGATGAAACTGATAAATATATATTATATTTAAGATCAAAATTAACTCTCTTAATTATTCTATCTAGTTCAAAATATAAGAGTCAAACTTGTGAGAGGTATTTTTTTTTTTTTTATATATATATAAGATACACTTTACTTTTATCTCTCCATTTATTTTATTTTTCAAATTTGCCACACTCTCTCATCATTCTTCTCTCTTTCTTCCTTTTTCGCGTTTGTTTTCTCTCTTGTTTATCCCCTTATCTCCTTAATAAATAGGAAAAATTTTATTTAAATATTAGTTGAATTTGTTAAACCCCCAAAAAGCTCATTGAATTTGTTAAAGCACTGAGAAAGACATGGGGCATGAGGATATACAAATTGAGGTAAAAAGTCGACACTACCTTGAAGACACTGAGGAAGGGCACTTCATTCTCATGAGAAATTCATTCGCTCATTCGACTGCCCTAGTGCGCGTTCGTTCTTCATCTTCATCGCAATGCCGTGAATCAGTGAGTTGTGCGCTTTGTTTAATCGATAACCGATGAAGATGAATCTATTTATTACTGTCCCAGACATTTGGAAACTGGATTTTCGAAAAATTCTTCGCTTTGGATTCAATATCTAGGATTATGGTTCTATTCAGGAGCATGCCTAGTGTTGCAATATTGCTTTCTTTTTTCTTTTGACTATTGTATATCGAGGTAAGATCTTATCATTGATGAGGAAGTTTTCGTCACTATATGAATCGTTGTGTTCAATTTTGATTTCCAATTGTCTGGTTTTGCAGGCAATCAAGCTGCTAACATGTTTTTACGTTTTTCTTAATATGATAACCTTTAACCGACTTTACAACCTAGTTGGTTGGTAGATAGAATTTATAGATGCTCTTTGATGATATTTCTGGTTGAAGATGTAGATTATTTGTTTTTAATGGAAACAGAGGTTTTGATCACTCATGGCTGAAAGGGCAATTTCAGATGACTCATCTTAATCTCCATGTGTCATTTTGATCAAATCACGTTGAGCTCTCTACTCCTCTACTGTTTATCTTTTCCCTTCATGACCTTGTGCGTATGGAAGGATAAGCTTGTAACTTCCAATGAGATATTGATTATGAATTTGCAAGAATTGTGAGAAGTTTATATTTGATCTCCATGCTTAAGTGATGTTAATGAAGACGCAAATTAATTTTTAATCACTTGATGAGATTAAGATTTTTTATTTATTCAAAATTATACATTTAGTTAAAAGGTAGTTTTCCTTACTTTCAGGTATGGAGTGTTTTGACATCTGGAAACAAAAATGTCTTAGAAGGATTAAAGCGGTTATTTGTTGCTTCAATAAATTGTTGCGATACTGATGTGTCTAAGCAAACTACGGGTTTAGATGATCCAGAAGCTCTTGCAAGGGAGACAGTCTGTACGTGTCTTTATAGGAGTTTTGAGTTAACATATTAAGGTGTTCTTCTCCTTTGTTGTTGGCCTCTACGTGAATTTTGTGCATAATCATTTCTTCCTTTAATCAAACTTTACTTTTGTAACTAGTTTCCCCTTATTCTGTACAACGTGTTGCCCATCATCCATTTCTTGGTGAACGAGATAGAGCCTTTTACTTTCCCTTTTTTGGGCCTCGATTGGGGTTTAATATTAGAAGATGAAATTAATTAAAAGAAAAGGAAGGATAACAGAAGAAACGTTGCAAACAGAGAACTCCATTGATAATGAACTGCCTTGACCATTTGTTGATACATGAATAGATAGAGTCGAGATAAATAAAGATATATCTTCTAGATACTATGTTGCTTTTCTCTCCCTGGTTAACATTGATCTGATAAATTGATCATCTTTTTTATATTTTCTATTGATTTACTTCTCTACCTTATAATGCTTGTTACTGTATTCTTTTGTACTTAGACCTGTGGGCTTCAAGAGAATAAACAAATTTATGAAATTCTCTAACATATTCACCTTCTCTCTCTCTCTCTCTATATATATATATATATATATATATATATGTATGTATGTCTGCGTGCGTGCGTGTGTGTGTATGTATGTCTGAATAGAAACAGTGATATTAATCTGTTTTGGGTTCTGATGTAGGTAGTGTAAGTGAGATTGAGACACTGTATGAATTGTTCAAGAAGATTAGAAGCGTAGTGACTGATGATGGGCGGATAAATAAAGTAAGTTCTGTCATATAATTTGATGTTTCATTTGTTTGTTTTGGGATAATTTTGATGTTTAAACTTTCTGACTAATTCCTTCATTTCTAATGATCTAAATGTGTCTTATATTGCATTCCTAGCTTTTCATTATCTGGGCACCCATTCCACAACAACCTAATTTGTGAGTGTCATTTTGTGGCAACATCATTAATGTTAGGTTGTTGTATATTTGTTAATTTGTGTGTTTCTACGTTCTGTAGGCGAGACTGTGGCGTCCATGTCATGATTTGGTCGCACAATTGGACTCCTGCTGCATATATGCAATACGAGGATGATGAGGTGCTCGAGTATAGACTCAACCTCCTGTGGTGGCTTGTCAACCATGAATTGAATAAGACTAAGGATGCTGCATTGAGACTCCTTCATACGTAAGGGACCACGAAAACAGAAGAAAGACATGATCATTATTATTAAAGGCACATTATATTAATTATTCTGTCATTAAGCACTTAGGATTGTTGCCAATCTGTGTATATATCTGGTGTTCTCCATAAATGGATGGATAGTATTTATTTTTGTTGTGCATGATGTTTGTAAATCAGGAATCTTATTGTCAATGAAGGATATGGTAACAAAATGTAAATGATTTATAACAAATTTCGTAATGGGAATTACCAATTCGTTAATGGTATTTACAAATTCATTAATGATAATTACCGGGTGCGTTCATCGGGTTTACCACTTGTGTTTCTCATGAAACATCATTAATGTTGGTAAATTATAACAAATTTTGTAATGAGAATTACCAATCTCGCAATGGTAGTTACTAGTTCAGAATCTGTAATTACCTTTCATCAAAGTTTAACACTTGTGTCTCTCATGAAACATCATTAATGTTGGTCAGTTATAACAAATTTTGTAATGTGAATTACTAGTTTTGCAATAGTAGTTACTAGTTTGGTAATAGTAATTACCGGTGCGTTCTTCGGTTTACCACTTGTGTATAATAAAACAACAAATAACGCCAATTATAACAAATCTTGTAATGAGAATTATCAATTCTACAATGATAGTTACTAGTTCCGTAATGATAATTACCAATGCTTTCATCAGGTTTACCACTTGTGTCTCTCATGAAACATCATTAATGTTGGTTAATTATAACAAATCTTATAATGGTAATTACCAATCGCAATGGTAGTTACTAGTTCTATAATGGTAATTACCAGTGCGTTCTTCATGTTTATCACTTGTGTCTTTCATGAAACAACAAATAAAATTCAATTATAACAAATCTTGTAATGAGAATTATTAATCCTGCAATGGTAGTTACTAGTTCTGTAATGGTAATCACCAGTGCGTTCTTCATGTTTATCACTTGTGTCTCTGATGAAAGAACAAATAAAGGTTCACTCTAACAAATCTTGTAATTGGAATTAGGCATGGAAATAAGTGCGCCAAATGATTTTATTTAAATAGGCATGAGCCTCCAATGGGGAAGAAGGTCTGAGCTTGAATTCAGGCCTTTTTTTAGGCTCAGGCCTGAGCCTTAATAAGATTTGATCTAACCTGAAGCCTTTTTAAAGGCCTACTTACATTGTAGGCTTTTATAAAGGCCTCATATTACAGGCTTTGGAGGCCATAAATAGGCTTTGTATACTTTAAGCTTATCAAAACTTATATAAATATATCTTGAAATTATACTATAAGAATAAAAAACAATAAATATTATCTTATTTATATGATATAAATATAATTGTATTTATTTAATATTTAAACACAAGCTAGCCCGAAGGCCTACAAGTCAGGCCTTAACAAAATAGGTCTGACCTATTTACATATTCAGGCCTTTAAATAGGCCTTGACCTGACCTTTTTAACAAATAGGCCAAGCCTGACCAGGCCCTAAATAGGCCAGGCTGTAGTCCGCCTAATAGGGGTCTGGCCTATTCCCACCCATAATTGGAATTATAAATCCTACATGGTAGTTACTAGTTCCGTAATAGTAATTACGAATACGTAAAGCAACAATGATTATTGGAGAAACCATTTTGTTGCCTAGAAGCTTCAGGAATTCTAAGTCATACAAGCTTAGTAAACTTGTATGCAAAGTCGGACTTCCTAGATTTTTTTTTTCCATACAAGCTTTATAGGTAAGTATCTAACTTACAATTCCGTCCGATGACTTCCTTGAGCTTTATGTCATTTTTTTTAGGTCTCCACTTCAACAAATGTCAATGGAAGAATCAAAAATATTTACCCTTTAATCTTTCCTTGGCTTCCTTCTTTACGTATGATCCTCCGAAAGCTCACATTTCACTTCCTACTCCACCCTTTGTGTTTTTGTTTTGCTCGAAGCCACCCCCTCTTTTTTTTTTTTTTTTTTTGCATATGACTGAAGAAGGAAAGAGATATAATTTGTTTTTTTTTCAAATGGCAGTGTTGACTTTTCACCCCAATTTGCATATCTCTCATCATTTTCATATTCCTTTTCAATCTTTTAACAAATTCAGTAGAGCTTTTGGGGGTTTAACAAATTTAACTGGTATTTAAATGTAATTTTCCTAATAAATAAGGGTATATTGAGAAAATAAAGTAAATATCTTACATATTTGTTGTTTTTAACTATTTTAACTAACTTATTGATAAATGTAAAGTAAGTATTTAATTCTTACATTTTGAATGAGAGGGAGTATATATTTTAGGATAAGGCAGTATAACTTATTAACTTTGTTTTCTAAAATATACGAACTGATATTTTAGATACTCAAATTATAAAAATTGAGTTGCATTGCATCGTTTTAAATTTTAGGGGTTAAGTTACAGGTGACTTTTTTTTTTTCCTTCCCAGAATGGGCTAAGTTACAAATAAGTCAAACTTATATCGTCTAAATGATTAATTTTTCGTATTATTTTTCTATCCCGTGACGTGAGAGCAGGTTTTAGTGGACCGGATTTGGCAACAAATGCATTTATTTATACGCGAGCAATTTCAATTTCCTTGGCATGCGTTGACGTCGACTAAGATTTGGTGCTTCCTGTTCCTCTTGACGTTCGATGCGAATAATAAGACACAGAGTGCGTGGAAAAACTCAACGAGAGCGAGAAAGGTCCGCCAGTAAAAATAACGGGAATATAAAGTCCCCTAGTTTTCGATTTGTATTCGTTAAGGTTACAATTTCCTTTTAACTCTTTTTATTTTGACGGAAAGAAAGAAAGAAGGAAGAGAATGGTTTCTCAGACGATTGATCTGTTAAAGGAGGAACTCCCAGTGGATCAACAACCTCTTATTTTATCTGGGGATGTCAAAACTGGTCTCGTCCTCGTCGACCTTGTCAATGGCTTCTGCACCGTTGGAGCTGGGAATCTGGTAAGCCCACCTTCATATGATTCGGCTTATCGTTTCTTTTTAGTCTATTTTCGTACTTGCGTATATTAGATTGGTTCATTTTTGTTGATTTGACTAAATGAGACGCAAACTCATCATTTTGTTATTGGCTGCATATTCTTTTCGATTATGGTATTCAATAGGCCCCAAGGCAACCAAACAAACAAGTTTCTAGGATGGTAGATGAATCAGTGAGGCTCTCAAGAGTATTCACTGAAAAGAAGTGGCCAATTTTTGCCTTCCTTGATTCCCATCACCCAGATATTCCTGAGCCCCCTTATCCTCCTCACTGTATTGCTGGAACAGAGGAAGCAAAATTGGTTCCTGGTATTTTACTTCACTCGGACTGAGGACACACACACACACACACACACGAATTTGTCCTGCATCCATTTCATTTTATCTGGATTTGCAGAATTGCTGTGGTTGGAAAATGAACCAAATGCAACACTCAGGCGCAAAGACTGCATTGATGGATTCCTTGGTTCTATTGAGAAAGATGGCTCTAATGTTTTCGTTAAATGGGTGGAAAGTCATCAGATAAAACAAGTAAGCATTTCTATTTTTCTCCTAATAAAACAATTAACATGATTGTTTGAGTATGTTGTAACTTGATTTGATTTTAATTCCAAGATTGCTGGCCTAATTTGTTGTTCTGCAATTTTTTTTTTGTCCTTTAATAGATTTTGGTTGTTGGGATATGTACGGATATATGTGTCCTGGATTTTGTCTGTTCAGCACTGGCTGCCAGGAATCGGCGTCTTCTTCCTCCTCTGGAGCATGTGATTGTCTATTCCCATGCTTGTGCTACATATGATATTCCAGTTCATATAGCCAGAGATAACAAGGACGTGATAGCTCATCCACAGGTAGGTACTTCAGTTGAAGTTTGATTGTGATAGATTACCTAATTATCATAAACACTACTTTGACTAAAACAATGCTTTGATTACTTATAGCCTCTAAACAGACAATTATGCTCTGCCCATCTGATGCTGGTTATATAAATTCAGGACTTAGTGACTTGCATGTTGCATAGTTAAATTATCTGAATAAAAACCGGAGCTGGACCAAAGTAAGAAGTAGTACCTTCAGTCCTAAATATAAGACCCAATTGATTTTTTTGGAGAGATTAAGGAAGCTAAATAAATTACTTTAAAGCTAAATAAATTAGTGACTTCCATAGTTAAATTATCTAAATAAAAACCGAAGATGGACCACAGTAAGAAATACTATCTCCAGTCTTAAATATAAGACCCAAGTGATTTTTTTTAGAAGTTAAGGAAGCTAAATAAATTATTTTAAAGTATTTATACTCATCAATGATACACAACATAATATGATTAACATATTTAGTTTCCTTAATCTCTCCAAAAAAGTCATCTTATATTTAGGACTGAAGGGAGTTTAAACTGGTTACCAAGAAGCTAGGACATGTGCTACTCTAATTTAGAATCCCACTGTAATGGACTAGCTCCATTTATTTACTCCCTGAGCTTTCTTCTGCTATAAAGTATGGTGCATGAAGCTCCCGCTATCATTGGAGCGGTATTTTAATCTGTCTGTTCTTAATTTTGTTTTCTTTTGGCAGGAGCTGATGCATCATATTGGCCTTTACATATCAAGGGGAAGGGGAGCCAAGATAGTATCAGAGGTATCATTCGAGTGAGCTGAAGGAGAATTAAACCTCATCACATAGACTGGTTTTTCTTAGGCATACGTAAGGCTTCAAAGTTGTGGTTGTTTCTTATTGTACAGTAATGTTTAGGGGTTCTTGTCAAGTTCATCATATTTGTATTTGCCCATTTTTATGGTTCTATTGCTAAGCTGCAACTGCCAGCTGCTATAATGCTCCACATGGTATTGCACTATCTTACATGTATTGATTACATGGCGTGGAATTATACTTGCCTGCAAAGTTTTTCTAGTAGTTTTAGACAGGTCCAAACTCTTTTCTCGGGGGAAAAAAAAAATCAAACACTTGAAAATTATGAGACGATTTATTATTTTATAAAAAAGCCCAAGTTTTAGACATTTCATGCTGTATGTAAAGTAGGAGCAGGGTCTTGACTTGATCCGGTTGTAGTGTCACAATATTTCATTCACGTGCAGTTTGCTTTTTAGGAGACATCATTTGAAAACTAAAGAATCATCAATATGTTTTA
Source organism: Acacia melanoxylon (assembly GCA_019022615.1). Lineage (NCBI taxonomy): Eukaryota > Viridiplantae > Streptophyta > Magnoliopsida > Fabales > Fabaceae > Acacia > Acacia melanoxylon. The sequence continues at coordinate 204,588 of JAFJYJ010000052.1, forward strand.
TAAAATGATTAAAAGTACAAAGGAAAATGCAGGCACCCATATTATAGCAGTATTGATTCCTAGTTGGCCAAATATAAGTATATATATAACTGCAAACTCAAACCTCCGTATAATCAAGCCTCCCACAAATAACAGGGCACTCTAACTCTCAATCTCTACCTAAGCAAACAAATTGTTTTGTGAAAAAAAAAAATACAAGCGAAGAAAACAAAAGAATGAGAGAAGGAAAGAAAGGAATTAGTGGGGCTAGTTTACAAGGGGCTCTTTGGTCTTGAACGATACTTCCTATGCATTCCAAGGGCCATGAAAGAAAAGATTGAAGGTTTTTGTTTCTTTGGATTATCCCCAAAGAGAAACGACCTTAAAGGAACCCGGGTCCGAGAATTCATACTTCCCAGATTGGAAGCTTGAGGTCTATTTGTGGTTGAGAGCCCAAACTGTTCATTCAATTTCTCAAGCACCTTCTCAACTTCAAGTTGCAGAGCCGTTACATGGTCATGACCTGCTTGAAGCTCATCAGCAACCCTGTTGTTTTCTTGTTTCATGTTCAAAATCTCACCTTGGAACTTGGCTGCTTGAAAGCTAGTAAACTTAAATTCATCATCTTCAGCACTAGCCTTCAGTGCCACTGTAATCTCTTCTTGGATGTCACACAAGGATTGGAACCTGAACTTCAGTTCTTCTTTCAGCAGTGCGCTTTTCCCCAACCAGACGGTTAGTTCTGTCAGGATTTCTTCAAGGTGTTTGTAGATTGGTCGTGCATCAGATTTTAGAGAATATTTTGCATTAGTACTTCCCTCTGAAGCCTTCAATTTTTCGCCAACTTTTGATGCTTCCGTCGCTAGATCTTTGATGGTGGTATCAAATTTTTGTATCTCAGTGAAGATAGCACTGAATTTTAACCAGAATTCCAAGTTCTCTTCCAGAAGTTTATCAATGCTCATCCGGAACTTCTCTTCAATGGCTGATGTACCGTCAGAGTCAGATGTCTCAATTTTTAAGATTTCGTCAATGTTCCCTGGTGGCATTGGTAAATTGAACTTCATCAATTCCTCATTTCCCTCCAAGCTTTTCTGCAGGAGTTCCAGTTTCTGACGCAGATATCTAATCTCTACATCTTTCAAGGCAATTGCACGCTTCAGTTCCTTCAACTGCAAGGATGTGTCAAAGTCACTGTCTTGATTTTTGTTCTCCATTTCAGCGAGCTTCTTCTTCACATCTTTGAAATTCCTAAGAGTATTAGTGTACTCTGCTAGCAACACTTTCTCTTTATCCTGAAGTCCATCCATAAATAATTTCTGCCAGTTTGGTTCATCTTCTTGTGATGTTGGCTGCTCTTGAGATTCAAATGTGAGAGAATTCTGTGAATCCAATGAATTCGGTTTAGCCTCGATCTCTTGCTGGTTTTTGAAGCTCTCTTCTGCTACTTTTCCAGCGTTAGTGCTCAGAGTTTCTCTATCTTTTTCATCCACACACTCAATATTCACAGTTCCCTCATGCTCTTTCAACTGGGTAGGAAATTTGTTTTCTTCTGGATGCGCCTCTTCTGTTATATGAGTTATTGTAGCCTTAATCTCCTGATCTGACTTTGCATCAATCTCTTGCTTGTTTTTGAAGCTATCTGAAGAACTTTCTGCCATTTTTTCAGCATTAGCGCTCAGAGAATCTCTAATTCTTTCATCACCACTGTCATGATTAACAGTTTCCTCCTTCTCTTTCGTCTCGCTTGGCATTTTGTTTACCACTGGATGTGCCTCTTCCATTATATGTGTGACTGTAACATTAAGCTCCTGATCTGATTTTACATCACCTTTGAATGAACCAGCTTCCAGAAGCTTGTTTTCTGACTTTGCATCTTCCTCTACAGAACCAGTGAGTGACTTCTCTTCATCTTCTACTGAATCAGTAACTTTATGCTTGTTATCCAAGTTTGCATCTTTTAACAAGACATTGTCTTGATTCTGTGCTTCTTCTCCTTTAAACTCGTGTTTTGCTTCGGCTTTACCTAATGATTTCCTTTCTCTCTCAGTCAAATCTGTGTCATCTGCATCATCCTGTTGCAAATTTTGGACTTTCTCCGAGAGATTATCAAGATTACAGCGAGCTTCAGTGAAATGTGTTTGGAGATTCATGTTCTGGCTTTCGACAATTTGGTTTAGATCCTGTACTCCATTAATCTTTTCTTCCATTTTTCTCAGATGGTTGTCCAAGTTGTTTTTGTCATTGATTAGATTTGCCCTGTCATTTTCCAAATCTCGGATTTGTGATTGAAGTTCGTCAGCTTCTGTTCTTAGTCTCTTCACCAAAGCAGTCTGGGATGAAACTGCAGTTTCTAAGCTTACCACTTTATTCACAAGCTCATCAATCTTCTCTGCCATTTCTGCCACACTTAGAGATGAGTGGGACCCAGCCTCAAAGTGTTCTTTAATCTTCTCTTGCAAAATCTGCAGATCCTTTCTCTGCTGAGTCATTCTTTCTTCTTCATCGAAGTCCTTTGTTTCAGCTACTTCCTTTGCGTCTCTCTTGGTCCTTGCCTCATTCTGATTGGTTGGATTATGTTGGAACTCATCCTTGAGCGACTCGAACTTCTTCTTGATATCCTTTATCTTTTTAGACTCCATCCTGGTTTCATTAAACGCCTTTTCCTGCTTCTCTTGCAACCGTGACAATGTCTCTTGGCATGATTTAAGAGCTGCTTCTGCCATCAAACGACGAGCTTCACTGTCATCAATAACAGTAACTTCGCCAAGTTCGTCTTGTAAACTGAAAACTCTCTCTTGTAACTCCTTGATCTGCTCCTCAGTTTCCCAGTATGTAGCAATGGCATTATCATAAGTGCTCTTTACAAACTCCTTCACAGTTTGTAATCCCAGAATCTGTTTCTGAAGCTTTTCAACCTCTTCGAGTGCCTCCTTCTTGCTCAGTCCAGATTTAGGAGCTTTGGAAATAGCTTCTCCAGTAGATGTCTTCTTGGAATACAATTTCTTTGGCCCGATTGGATTCGCGCTTTTAAAGTCTCTAACCGGAGGCTTTGGGATATTTGTCGCTTTGAAACCTTCTGGTAGTTTTCTTGGGGGCCTTGGTGACATTGGTGACCTTGGTGATGCATCATCTTCATCCTCCTCCATGAAAGGGACTTGGTCTGGGCATACAGAAGCAATGGTGGTGTTTGCATTCTGCAACTCAGTTGATATGTGATCGTATCGTTCAGCTAGAGCCCGGTAAGCCCGGTATGATTCTTCCACAAAGTGTATAAGCTCTGGCCTCTTTTTGTAATACATTTCTGCTCTTCTTGCAAAGGAATCCCCATCTTCTTCTATAAGTTTCAGAGTATTCTGTACTTTTTCCTCCATATCTGCAGTTTTAGCCAACTCTTCATCAGTTTCCTCAAGCAATTTGTGATATAAGTGGGTATTAATTGTGATTTTCTCATCAGAACAACATGTCTATTCTAAATTGCATAAAGAAACCATTGCATTACACCAAACATATGCTGAATTTCTCAGCAAATTCACTAGCTAGCTGGGTAAGAAGCCAATGAAAATTTATAGTTTTCATATTTGTCAATCTTTTTCCTAATTTACCTCAACAATAATAAAGGAGGAAAAGAAATGAGGGAATTAAGGAAGATGACTAGTTTTTAGAAAATACATGTTATATTAAATAATTTAATTAATTTTTTAATATAATCAAATTAGGTAAATATGTCTTATATTAAGGACTGGAGGGAGTGTTTGGTAAGACAACACATATAATTCACCCAAGCTAATGAAAAATCTTTTAGCATTGCAAGAAACTTCAATGAAGTGATAGCTTAGCTTAACTTCTCTAATCAAATCCTGAGCAGAGGTGAAAGTTTTTGTACTCATTTGTGTTGCATGTGAAGCAAACATAGGTGAAGGTTTCATTTGATAAATAGTTAATTACTCCATTTAGAGTTTATTGAATGTTCAAAATAAGCTGATCACATACTTCTTCAATGAATTTAGACAGAATGTAAATGCTCTGAGTTATTGTAACAGAGAATGCTTTATAGATCAAACAAACCAGAAAAGGGGGATATCAGAAAGTTGAGGCTTGAAGCCCTTTTTTTGTTCTTCAGAATATTATGAGAGGAAGAAACAGAGATAAAATCCTGACCTTGAAGATTTTGCTCCAGCCATTTTGATTGCTTTGTTCTGATGTGGCTGGCCCACCACCATGAATACGCATTGCTTGCTGCTCTATGCAACATACTGGTTTCTCCTCCCTCTTCTTTTTCTTCTTCCTTCTCTTATATTTTCTGCAACAGAGATCTTATTGTGCCAAGCATGAACATGGAAACTCTGTTTCTCTTAATCTACCTACCTTATTAAAAAAGATGAAGAACAAAACGTGTATTCCATGACATGACTGAAAGATTGTAAGAAGATTGAATTAAACAGAGGAGAGAGAGAGAGAGAACGTGCAAGTAAGAAACTTGTTGCAGATGATGGGGATGATGGAGGAGAGCAAACCTCGGCCGAATTTATTGTGAGAACCTCCCTTTTTTCAAAAGGCCTTGCAAACTCAAAACAATAGCAATTACAACAAAGCTTGGCTTAATTAATGTTGTTGTTATAATTATTATTATATTACCCGTATAAGCTTTTTTGTTGTTTTTACAGTTCATTCTTTGTTTGTTATCCCATTCATTGTTTAGTTGTCATGTCCTTTTATATCATTTTATATCAACCTCTCACGTAAAACAAAAATTGACTCCATTATTATCCCGTTTATTTCACAAAATTTTTTAACACGTTAATTATGATTATTTGTAATAGCATCATTTAATATTAATTGAAGTTCAAGTTAAGATGTTATATGTTCATTTGTTAAAAAAAATGTTGTTATAACGTTATATGTTTAAAAATAAATATAATAAAATAAAACAGAAGTTTAGCAAAATAAAATTAAAGAAAAAGTGAGTATAAAAAAACAGAGAGAAATGCAAAATTTGCACGCAAAATAACATAATGATCCACGTGCCAGAGACAGCAAACTCCTTCCAGATCAAGCGGCAAAGCACATTTTTCTTTTTTGCTTTACAAGCCGGCCACGCTTTATCTAATAATGTGTACTGGTGCTTTTTTTAAAAAATAAAAAATAAAAAAATTTAATAGTAAATACGTAAATCTTACAAGAATTCATATAATCATTAATTGATTGGGTGGGCTAAAGAATATAATAATTCATTGATCATAAGATGATGCATCAATTTGAATACTTGGATAACATAAAATTGTTTTTGCTCGATTTAAATGGAATTGGTTGATCGATAATTATATTTTAGGGTTAAGGTGCAAAAATCCACATGTGTTTATCCTGAGGAGCATCTAACACTAAGTGCTTTTTTTATATGTAAAATTGCACACGTGGTTACAAATTAGGTGCAAAAATACCGTTTGACCGTTAAATTTGATTTATTTTGCTGACTAGATGATGATGTGGCTTTCAAATGTGCAAAAATATACATGTGGTTTGGCAAAAAAAGCGTCCAACACTAGAGTTTTTTTAAAAAAAAATAATAATAATAATTTTATTTCAATTAAAGGAAATTATTATTTCTTTAGGTATAATTCTTAGGAGGTCAAATTGTTTCTTCTGATTTATCATTTTGGGAAGAAGGATTTGTTCAATGAGTAAAAACGATAAAAAATTTATTTCCATAATTTTTTTTTTTTTTTTTAAAAAATCATTATTAAATTAAATAATATTGTTCAGTTTTGATTGAAAAATTATTTAAATAATTTCTTGTTCAATTTGTTAGATCAAAAAATTAAAATTATTTTTAATTAAATATAGTGTTCATAATATCAAATGCATAAATACTCATTTATTAATTAGAAAATTTAGTATAAATTTTTAAAAAATAAAATAAATTATGGAAATAAAAAAATTTGGCCTTCGAGGAATTATACGTAGAGAAATAATAATTTTCTTTTAATTGAAATAAAATTATTAAATTAAAAAAAAGAGCTTAGTGTTGGCCACTCTTTTTATTGAATCATTTGTATTTTTACATATTTGAAAGCCACATCAGTAAAAAAGTCAAACATAATGGTCCAACACTATGTATTTTTTAACCTAAAAAAAATACTTAGTGTTGGACATTCTCAAAATAAAATAAATAAAATAAACGTGAATTTTTACATTTTAACCCATTATATTATTATCATTAGTTTCAGGATCTTTGTCGTTGTTTTCATGGATGATGCGACTTGCGACCAAGGCAAGTACAGAAATATTGTTTGTGGAGGGACGGCCTTTCCAAAATTGGCATTCCCTCACATTTTAAATTATTATAAGAGTTAAAGTTTAATTTTGTCTTTAAAAAAATTATGTATGATCTGTGACTATATGGAAGTTTTTTTTGGGATAAATATTAACTTGAAAGTGTTAAGAATATGAGCAACGAGTCTTCTAGTCATTACAATATTAACTGTGATCAATAGTTTTTTAATGGTTTGAGTGATGATGTGTTGCTTTTTTAATACTTCGAAACAATATTTGGATACCATAGTTGGCACGTAGAAATTTTACAATAAAATTCAACCTTAACTCAATAAATTAAATTTTATGTTATAGTGAAATGTGTTTGTGTATATTAATCTTAATTTTTATAACAACCAAATGCCATTCATTATGTAGCTAGTGGACAATCACTTTGGATTTGCTTTGTTTGGTAAAACAATCACTTTGGACTTTAATCACGACAGCTGCATATTTTCCGTTTGTTTTGCTAGAAATAATTTTCTTATAAAAAATTGAAATGAAAAATTAGACAAAAATATTTATTACAAATTTATAATTTTATAATCTAATATCATAAAATCATAAAAGTTTTTTAAGTAGTAAATTGGTTGTTAGGGTTGATTCAAACCACATACCGGTCTAATACATAAAACTTCTATTAGTTGGAGTCCAATTAAATATGAGCAATCTTTCTTCAATAAACAAAGAGACTATTTTCTATATATTTAAATTGGTGACCTAAATAACATGGTAACAAACCATAAAAAGAAAAGGCCGTGACACCTTTTCAAAGCTCTTATGTTTACAATGTAATCCTAATAAATCAAACCGCCCAGAGAACAAATTACTCCAATGAAGAAGCTTCCAAGTGACATATCTACATCCCACTGACTTCAAAGTGAAAATTTTTGGGAAAATTACATTTAGTTCCTAGGGAAGAGAAAATAAGATAAAATGGTTTTTGAAATCTTAAAATTGCATTTTTTGACTTTTTTTACAATAAATTTTAATTGGGATAAGAGTCTTATTTGCTCTTGAGGTTTTTATTTGAGAAGACGGGTGGACGAAAGTTTTTTTTCGGGAAAGAAAATTGCACGAAGTTAACAAAACGTCGCAATTTTACCACTCCATTAATTTTGACCGTTAAGTTTAACCGAGTACACACATGAAATGCCATCTCATCAATCAAATAAGAGTTAAGTATCATTTTTGCTAGGAAGTTTACAAAATGTAGCAATTTTGCCCTTTCCGTCCTCATCAAAAGTGCTACATTTTGTTAACTTTCGTGACAATTTTCTTAAAAAAAAAACTTATGTCCAGAGTCTTTCTTAGCCAAAACTTCCGAAAGAGTAAATAAGACTCTTATCCCATTTTAATTTTATGACAAGTCCGGGCATCCACTAATAAGACAATGGGGCCACACATCGACAAGTCTATGGATACTACACACTGACAATATCAAATGACTAAGTCTATGGATACTACACTGACAATATCAAATGACTATTTCATCGTATGTTCTCTCATCTAAGACTTAAATGCAATTTTCCCAAGTTTATATGCCTATACGCTAACCATTATTATTGCTTTTTAACTAGAGGTCTCAAATTTGAGTTTTAGAAACGCAACAAGTATTTGGTTGTAAAGCTTTTCACTTTTGTCGTCAACCCAACTTAATCCGATTAGTCTTAATCCCGATAAATCCTCGAGTTAAAAGAAGTAGGTCAAGATCGGATGCACATGAAAAAAAAAACATTATTATTGCTTTACATGGATTCTTATTTGTTCTTTTATTTTTCAAAATACAACGCGCTTAAAAACAAGAAAGCATGACAAACAGAAAAGGAGCAAAACTACCAAGACTCGGGTAGTGCGGTGGTATATTACACGCTTATCCAAACGCTTTCAGACAGTTGACTTGTCCACTAATTAGGTCCCCAATTCCAAAAAAAAAAAAAAAAAAAAAAAAGGAGCAAAACTGAAACCGTAGGAAGGATTCAGACATGATAAAAATATTTAAGAAAGTTGGGTTTTAAATAAATACCTGGAAAAAAAATAAATGTATCACGTGTGCTTCAAAAAATACTATTGAATTTATTTTAAAAAATATCACTCTTTTTTCTTAAAAAAGAAAACTACAATGTATAATATTATAAAATTATAACTTCGAAAAAAAGATAACAATTTTCAAATTTTTATTGATAACTAATTCAAATTTAGAATAACTAACCAACTAGTATTGACACGGAATTTCGCAAAACATTACATATTGTTTTGTATGCTCACTGCAAAATGATAAAATGTTTTCAAGTAAATAAATAAATAAATTTACTCTTACTAACATCTGAAAAGTAATCATTTTTTCTTGAATCAAGGTTACACATTTTAGGGGGAAAAAAAAATTGATGAGTTTGCTTTTGTCGCGAAAAGCGATCAATTAAACTAGGCCCTAACTTATTACGCAGTTTAGGGTCAACTCTGCGTATTCTCCTTGTTAGCGAGAGTTAAAGTTTGTGGGTTTTCTTTAAGGTTGAATTTAGGTGATGAAAAATGCAATAAAATAAAACTAAACTAACTAAATGCAAGATGCAATTGATTCTAAATCCTAAATAAGGATGAAACTAATCTATATGAATTTGAATGCAATTTTTGGGGGATTTTGTTATGAGAGACTAATAAAAATCCTAAGAAGATTAATTAAAAACAAATCAAATAATAAAGATTTAATTCAGTTATGATGAAGAAGGGGACAACTTAGGATTAGCGTGGAGTTTAACTTTTTTAGCTAAATTAATTAATTAGACCAAAGGGGTGAATGGAGAATTGGAATTAATTAATTTAATTACCTAAATATGGGAAACCCTCAAGTTTAATAACACTTATTCCGCTAGAAAACTCATAGTGAAATAAGTGGTGGTTAATTAAACTCATTAAAAACCAAACTCAGATTAATTTGAAATAGTTTTGGAATTTTATTCACAATTATCTAATTAAACAATTAAGCAATTTATCAACCTAATTAAACCATTAAATTGATAAACCCAGTTGACAAATAAATTAATAACGAAAACTCAATTACTAATTTATTTGACAATCGGGTTGCAAATAAGAATCCCGATGAATATCTTAAACAGTTCAAATCCAAATTACTAATTGTTCTCAATAAAACAATCAAAATTATTTAAAACTAAATAATCTCGTTTGAATTAAAAAAGATAAAAAAGAACGACACTCCCGTATTCTTGAGTGTCAGTTTTCCAGGTTTACTTTCTTCCTCCACGCCCTCCCAAAATTGCCTCCCAAAAGAGCTTAAGCTACCATTGAAATATTCTCCTCACGCTTGAAATATAGAGTCACGGCCATGAGAACAAATTGATAGAGAAAAGTTGATGATTGATTAATGGCCGTGGGTCCCGGGTGGAGAATGAGACGAATTGATGAATATATATGCCTTGCCAAGCTGTGCGTCAATGGCTCCAAGAAACAATCAGAAGATGATTATCAATGAGCTTTTCGTGCGACTGCGTCTCTCCCTCCTGAATCTCCGTCTTCGCGTGCGTGAGTGGCGTTGCGGCTGCTCTCTTCTTGAATGGTGAATTTGGCGGCTGCTGAATCTCAGCGTGAATGAATAATCCTCTCAATCCCTGCGGCTAGGTTAAATAAATGGGGAAGAAGAGATGGAATTTTTTTTTTTTTTGGATAACAATTTGAACTTATCCAAATTTAATAAAGCGATAAATTTCATTTATTGGATTTCTTTTAGTTTCTACGAAAAATTCTCGCACCATGGGATCTAATACGATAAAATCATAATCTACCATATCTTAAGAAATATTATTTAATCACAAGATATTAATCAAAATATTAATCATTTAAGCACAATAATCTCATAATTAATTCAGATGTATATTATTTCCTAAAATTGGTGATAATCTAAATATTATCTAATATATCCAAATTAGCCTAAAATAATCCCCAAAATAAATGATTAATGTGAGATAAAATATATGAAAATTGGCGATTTATCAACTCCCCCACACTTATCATTTGCACTCGACAAAAAAAACAAATCAAGACCAAGGGAAAATAAACGAAAAAACAAAAAACAAAAACTAAATTAAACTAAAGCTTCAAAACTGAATGTTCCAATTACAAGCAATAAGTAAACAAAAGCATTTCAACACCTATCATATCCAAATGATCTTCTCATAAATTAAGAAAGCAAACGTCATGGCAATTTACTTGACAAAGGGAACCTAAGCTAGAAATCTCTCACCAAGGATAATGTGTATGTCACTCTTCACTCAAAAGTGTATAGGTTTGTGTTTACACTCAAGTTCATCCCTATCCAATACTCTTTCCATAGGCTTGACAAAAATCTACATTCTCCACCACTAATAAAGCAAGTGCATCAATAAATCCAAAGGACTTTTATTAGGTTGTAATGGGGCTAATTTAAAGAAAGAAGGGTACGATGTAAAAAGAAAAAACAAAGTTGAATGTCTTAAAAGTTGAAGATAATGATCTGATAGAGAATATGAGATCAAAGAACTAAATCAAACCCGAACTAAGTCATCATTCCTCTTTCTTTTTCCTTTTTTTTTCCTTCTATTTTTTTCTTTTTCTTTTCTTTTTTTCATTTCTTTTTTCTTTTTTTCCTTTTTCTTTTTTTTTCTTCTTTTTTTTCATTTTTTCTTTTTCAAAATAACCTACCATATTTTTCACAATGACCCAATTCCTAACTTTATATATGTTCTTACATCCAAAACAGATATAATGCAATACTCTTCAACTCCTAAGACATTTAAAAGGGTAGAGATTTTTATTTTATTTTATTTTTTTATAGCGTGGGTGTAGGAAAAAATGGAAAAATAAAAATAAAAATATAGGCTCAAAGGGCTAAACAAAGGATATATGGATGAAAAATGTAGGCTTTTTGGTTTATCGGCTAAAATGAAATGAATGCCTTTATCATTTTTATGAATACTCCGCATAAAATGCAAATTTCAAATAAGATTAGTCAAGTTAGATCAAGTAAAGAGATATGGGTACACACTAAAAGAAAAAGTATATGTATTAGGCTCAAAATCTCACTAGGAATATGATTACTAGCCTAAATTCACCAAAGTCAAATTCATTGCCACTAGGTTCACCAACTCAAAACATGATCAATCGCTTTTCAAATCAAGAATGCATCATACTAAAGTCACTTAGAACTTGTAGTTTTCACATTCAAAAGCAGTTGATCCCTCCCCCACACTTAAACAATGCATTGTCCTCGATGCAAAACGGTCATAATAGATCACAAAGTCAAGTAATACGTAGCACCACACAACTCGTAATATGACAATAAGTAATATGACAAAGCAAGATAAAAGAGTGAAGGAAGGAATACAACCGAGGTCTACGTGGTGTCACGTAGTGCAAGAACCTCCACTGTCTGAGTGGAGAATCCATCAAAGAACGGCTTCAAGCGGTGTCCATTGACGGTGAAGCATTTTCCATTTGGCTCCCTTTTGATCTTCACAGCTCCATATGGGAAAACATCAGTGACAACGAAAGGTCCCTCCCATCGAGAGCGGAGCTTTCCGGGCATGAGTTTCAAGCGGGAAACATAGAGTAGAACTTTTTGGCCCACTTGAAAGTCTCTTTTCATAATAAGTTTGTCATGGGTCGCTTTAGTTCTTTCCTTATAAATTCTAGCATTCTCATAAGCTTCTCTTCTTAATTCTTCAAGCTCTTGCAATTGCAACTTCCTTTCAATACCAAGACTATCAAGATCGAGGTTGCACCTTTTAATTGCCCAGTATGCCTTGTGCTCCACCTCCACCGGCAAATGACATGCTTTGCCGTAGACAATCGTATGGAGACATGCCAATGGGACTTTTATATCTTTGTGCGATATGCCCATGGTGCATCATCGAGCCGTTTACTCCAATCCTTAGGTTGGGTTGCATCGTCTTTTCTAGAATGAGCTTGATTTCTCTATTAGAGAGTTCTGCTTGACCATTCGTCTGAGGGTGGTATGGGGTGGCCACCTTATGCATCACCCCGTACTTACCAAGCAAGCTCTGCAAACTCCGATTACAAAAATGGGTTCCTTGATCGCTAATGATTGCTCTAGGAATGCCAAATCGCAAAGAATGTGAGAGCGAACAAAGGAAACCACTACGTAAGAATCATTAGTACGAGTGGGGATTGCCTCAACCCACTTTGACACATAATCCACAGCTAGCGGGATATACAAATAACCAAATGAAGTGGGAAAAGGTCCCATGAAATCAATTCCCCAAACATCAAAGACTTCACGAATAATAAGGGTTGTTGGGGCATCTCATGCTTCCTAGAAATATTACCCACAAATTGGCACCTAGAACACTTCTTACAAAATTCATGGGCATCACGAAATAGACTTGGCCAAAACAATCCACTTTCCAAAACTTTCCTAGTAGTACGCTTGGCACTAAAATGTCCTCCACATGCAAGAGTATGGCAAAAAGTCAAGACAGACTCAAATTCAACATCAGGAATGCACCGCCTAATAATTTGATCACTACATATGTGCCACAAGTAGGGATCATCCCATATATAGAATTTAGCATCTTTCTTAAATTTATTCAATTGATGTTTATTCATGTCATCAGGCAAAACAGATGCAACCAGATAATTAGCAATATCTGCATACCAAGGGATAGAAACAATAACCTCATGAGCCTTTGATCGGGAAAATCGTCTAAGGGTAAAGATGTTACCGCGGGTGTTTCAATCCGCTCGGATGATCGCTACCATATTCTCTCGCACCACTCTTATCACGAATCTCCACGTCAAACTCTTGTATCAGAAGCACCCACCTAATGAGGCGAGGTTTGGAGTCTGGTTTCTTAAATAAGTACTTGATAGCTGAGTGATCGGTAAACACTGTCACTTTCGTGTGAAGGACGTAGGATCGAAATTTCTCCAGCCCAAAGACGATTGCAAATAACTCTTTCTCTGTGGTAGTGTAGTTAGCTTGAGCAACGTCTAAAGTTCTAGATGCATAGGCTATGATATATTGTCTCTTCTCTACTCTCTGGGCAAGAACGGCACCTAATGCATAGTCAGAAGCATCACACAATAGCTCAAATGGAAGGCTCCAATTAGGTGGCCGAATGATGGGGGGTGTAGTGAGTCTCTTCTTTAACTCATCCCATGCATACCTGCAAGCATCATCAAAAACAAAACCCACATCTTTCTGCAATAAACGAGACAATGACAATGCTGTCTTACTAAAATCCTGGATGAATCTTCTATAAAATCCAGCATGCCCAAGAAAGGAACGTACATCTTTCACACATGAGGGATATGGAAGAGAGGAAATAATATCAACCTTAGCTCTATCAACCTCAATACCATCATGCGAAACAACATGACCCAAAACAATTCCTTTCTTAACCATGAAATGACATTTTTCAAAATTCAACACAAGATTATATTGAATGCATCTTTCCAGAACCATGTCCAAACTAGCTAAGCATGCATCAAAAGAATCACCGTAAACAAGTGAAATCATCCATGAAAACTTCCATGCGGTGCTCAAGAAAATCGGAGAATATGGAAACCATGCAACGTTGAAAAGTACCGGTGCATTACATAAACCGAATGGCATGCGTCTATATGCAAAGGTTCCAAATGGACATGTGAATGTGGTTTTATCCTCGGTCCTCGGGTGCAATAGAAATTTGGAAATAACCGGAAAAACCATCCAAAAAGCAAGTAATGTGATTTACTTGATCTTTCCAACATTTGATCTATGAAGGGAAGGGGTAATGATCCTTTCTAGTCACCGAATTCAATCTTCTATAGTCAATACATACCCTCCAACTGTTTTGAACTCTAGTCGAACTAGCTCACCTTCATCATTACGAACCACAAGTAATACCAGGTTTTCTTAGGTACTACCGAACCGGACTTACCCAACTAATTTGTCGAAATAGGGTAGATTATGCCCGCAGAAAGAAGTTTAGAGACCTCTTTCTTTACCACATCAAGGATCAATGGGTTGAGTCGTCGTCATTTGGTTTGTCGCACGCCTTTGGCACCATCTTCTAACAGGATCCGGTGTGTGCACACATTTGGGCCGATTCCGGGGATATCGGCAAAGAGTCCATCCAATAGCTTTCATCTGTCGCCTAAGTACCTCTAGCGGAAGGGTCTCCTCAACAGCAGCTATGTCACTAGCTACAATCACAGGAAGTGTCTCGTCCTTCCCCAAATAGACATACTTCAATGAGTCAGGAAGTGGCTTTAACTCTAAAGATGGAGCTTGTTGAATTGAAGGTATGAGTGGCTTCAATTCAACATCAGTCAAACTAGAAACCTGCACATCATACTCACAAACAGAAGAGCAAACTTTCCCACCTTGGGGAGTATTAGTAGAAAGCGCAAGAGCGAGAAGAATCAACAGACACATCACAATCAACATCAATAGTGCCATCAGTAGCACTCATGTCAGGGATAGAATAAGAATCAGAGATCTCCCCATCAGAAACATGATCAATGCTAATCAATAACTTAGAATCAGATAGTGAGGGTAAATCAGTTTTATCCATAGCATCAATCACACTAAGTAACTGAGAAAGTCCATCAGAATCAAGAGAAGTATTGGATACATTATCACTAGAATCACTAATGCTATAAATAGGCACAAAAGCATCATGTCTAGAATGTCGCATAATCTCAATAGCATCAGTGAAAATATCAATATCAGCATCATCAAGGCCAGCACATGTATCACAGTTACCAATTTTAGCACATGAGCAAGAGATATTATCATCTAAACCAAAGCAATATCACGAATCTACTAAGCATACCCTCTTTAAGTTTTACTACAGAATCATCTGTAATAGCATCAATAACATTAACATCTATCTCCGCACAATCATCAGAGGGGTGTCTCATAGATTCAAGCACATTAAATTTAATGGTTTCACCAAAGCAAATTTCGTGAGTAAGGCTACCAAAGATGCACATCTATCATGGCTCTAGCAAGTTTTAAGGAAGCGGTCTACCTAAAATTAAAGATGAATGTCCTTTCGCCTAAACCGACCATCATCCATATCAAGAACATAAAAGTCTCGGGGAATATGAAATCTTTTACCTTAACCAAGATGTCCTCCGGACGCCTTCTCGGGACCGTGCAACGTCTATCGCAAGGGATGCAACAAGATTTGTGGGCTTAAGCTCTACACCCTTGAGTTGATCAAAGACTGATTTTGGCATAACATTAATAGCGGCCCCCAAATCTGCTAAGGCATCGGAGAATTCAACATCACCAATAGTGCAAGGTATGAGAAAGCTACCAGGATCCTTGCACTTCATTGGCATTGGCATTTGATAAAGAGAGGAGACAACCGCCCTAAGTCAACCTTGCCTTCATGCTTAAACCTTCTCTTTGTAGTACACAATTCCTTCAAGAATTTTGCATATTTAGGCACTTGTGTGACTAAGTCAACTAGTGGAACATTAATCACCACCTTCTTGAATATATCATAGATTTCTTTGAACATCTCAGCTTCCTTCTTTTTCCTTTCAGCCTTAGCTACCACAGTAGGAAAAGGTAGGGCTTGCTTGATCATTTGCTTTTCTTCATCCTCCTTTTCTTGTTCTTCATTAGGCACCACATGTGTTTTTGGTAAGGTGGACAGATCCTGTGATGTGGAAGCAGAAAGAGAGTCATCAGCAACTTCCTTGTCTTTTGAAGTATTGATGGTAACAGGATCTGCAGAGGGGATTATCTTCCCACGTCGGAGAGATATAGCATTGACTCCACCTATATTAGGATTTTGCTGAGTTCCAGCGTTTGGGTTGGTTACCACTTGAGATGGAAGTCTTCCTGAACCTTGATTTTGTTCATTACCATGTACATTAGACAATGGACCAACATGAGTTTGAAGAAGGTCAATTTGTTGTTGTTGCTTTATTATGATCTTCATCATAGCCTCCCACTTTGAACCTTCATCTTGCACTGGCATTGATGGTCTAACTTGTTGAAACATTTTGCCACTAGAATTTCCACTTTGATTAAGCGTGCTTGCCGAGGTTGGCCATTTCCATATCGAAGATTTGGATGGTCACGCCACCCGGATTATATGTATTGGAGTAAGGATCATACTTTTGGCCACCTTGAGTCATGGGTCTAGAAGGATATATAGCGTTGCAAGATTCAACTCCGTCATTCAAGTAGGGGCAAGAGTCGTAGCATGAGTGGCTAGAGAGCAAATAGAGCAGAGTGGCCCTATTAAAGCGTAAGAGGTGGTTTGTGGGTTAAAAGGAGTAGAGGGCCCCATAGGATTGGCCATATTAGAAGAATTTTGCGTATGAGACATAGCCATTTTTTCCACAAAGAGATGTTAGCCTATCAATTTTGCTCTCAGGCGAGACTCGAATTGGAAGAAGACAATCCCACTTCATTAACCTTTCTTGGTTGTCTAGAACCAAATTGTTGGTCGTTCTTAGCTTTCTTTTCGGTCAATTCCCAAGCATCATTGACAAGTCGAGTCAAGAAGACCACCACCGCGCCGAATCTAACAAATCTCTCTCTAAAGGTAAGAGCCCTTCATGGAAGTATTCGATCAATAATGTATCTCGCAATTTGATGGTGAGGGCGCTAGCACAAAGTGTTTTAAAACGCTCCAAATACTCATATAAGGATTCCCCAATAATTTGTTGACATTTACTTATGTTCTTCCCGATAGATGAAGTGCGAGAGGCTGGGAAATACCTTTCTAAGAATAGTTTCTTCAGTTGATTCCATGAAGTAATAAATCCAGGGGGCAAACGAAGCAACCAACTTTTAGCAGATCCTTCCAAAGAGAATGGGAAGGCACGCATCTTAATTTGATCTTCGGTCACATTAACCTTCATAGCGGTGCAAACCATGTGAAACATCTTCAAGTGATTGTATGCAAGCTTCCTCCCCGAAAGGCCATTAAATTTTGGAAGTAAGTGTATCAATCCGATTTCAACTCAAAATTCTCGGTAATATCAGGATAATTTATGCACCAATTTTGAAAATGCGGATCAAAGTGAACCCAATTCATTAATGGTCATAACAAGGATCAACAATATGAGCATCTAGATTATTAAAGCATTAACAACAATATGACCATCTAGATTTGCATTATTACCAAAGATTAACAACAATATTATTACCGTCCATATTGACTTTAGAAATAAAGGACTCAACAATGGGCTTAATAAGGGAACTCGCCTAAAAGAGTACTAGCTCTTATTCTTCTTTGTTGGTGAAACGTCCTCTCAATCTCGGATCAAATTCAAGCAATTTTTGAGGAAGAGGATCGGGTCAGCGCAATAAACAACTACCTACGAAGTCACCTAAAAACTCAAACCTAAAGCCTAACCGTTGTTCCCAAGAACGGCGCCAAAATTGATGATTTGCTTTTGTCGCCATGAAAGCGATCAATTAAACTAGGTCCTAACTTATTATGCGGTTTAGGGTCAACAGGTATTCTCCCAAGGAGCAAGTTGTGGGTTTTCTTTAAGGTTGAATTTAGGTGATGAAAAATGCAATAAAATAAAACTAAACTAACTAAATGCAAGATGCAATTGATTCTAAATCCTAAATAAGGATGAAACTAATCTATATGAATTTGAATGCAATTTTTGGGGGATTTTGTTATGAGAGACTAATAAAAATCCTAAGAAGATTAATTAAAAACAAATCAAATAATAAAGATTTAATTGAGTTATGATGAAGAAGGGACAACTTAGGATTCGCATGGAGTTTAACTTTTTTAGCCTAAATTAATTAATTAGACCAAAGGGGTGAATGGAGAATTGGAATTAATTAATTTAATTACCTAAACATGGGAAACCCTCGAGTTTAATAACACTTATTCCGCTAGAAAACTCATAGTGAAATAAGTGGTGGTTAATTAAACTCATTAAAAACCAAACTCAGTTAATTTCGAAATAGTTTTGGAATTTTATTCACAATTATCTAATTAAACAATTAAGCAATTTATCAACCTAATTAAACCATTAAATTGATAAACCCGAGTTGACAAATAAATTAATAACGAAAACTCAATTACTAATTTATTTGACAATCACGGGTTGCAAATAAGAATCCCAATGAATATCTTAAACAGTTCAAATCCAAATTACTAATTGTTCTCAATAAAACAATCAAAATTATTTAAAACTAAATAATCTCGTTTGAATTAAAAAAGATAAAAAAGAACGACACTCCTGTGTGAGTGTAGCCAGAAGTTCTGCAGGTTTTAAAACTTCCTCCACGCTCCTCCCAAGTTTCCCAAAAGAGCTTAAGCTACCATTGAAATATTCTCCTCACGCTTGAAATATAGAGTCACGGCCATGAGAACAAATTGATAGAGAAAAGTTGATGATTGATTAATGGCCGTGGGTCCCGGGTGGAGAATGAGACGAATTGATGAATATATATGCCTTGCCAAGCTGTGCGTCAATGGCTCCAAGAAACAATCAGAAGATGATTATCAATGAGCTTTTCGTGCGACTGCGTCTCTCCCTCCTGAATCTCCGTCTTCGCGTGCGTGAGTGGCGTTGCGGCTGCTCTCTTCTTGAATGGTGAATTTGGCGGCTGCTGAATCTCAGCGTGAATGAATAATCCTCTCAATCCCTGCGGCTAGGTTAAATAAATGGGGAAGAAGAGATGGATTTTTTTTTTTTTGGATAACAATTTGAACTTATCCAAATTTAATAAGCCCAATAATTTCACTATCGGATTTTTTTTTCCTCGAAAAATTCTCGCACCATAGGATCTAATACGATAAAATCATAATCTACCATATCTTAAGAAATATTATTTAATCACAAGATATTAATCAAAATATTAATCATTTAAGACAATAATCTCATAATTAATTCAGATGTATATTATTTCCTAAAATTGGCTGATAATCTAAATATTATCTAATATATCCAAATTAGCCTAAAATAATCCCCAAAATAAATGATTAATGTGAGATAAAATATATGAAAATTGGCATTTATCAATAATCAAACACACACGTGCTAAAAGACATGTTTACAAAGCAACCTCCTTCCTCAAATAAACTTGGACCAATCTTTTATTATTATTATTTTTTAATTAAAAAGAAATCGACCAAACAAACGCCTAATTACAATAATGCACAAGTTGTCGATTTCGCAGCTCCAACATCAAGGCACATTCTCTTTTAATAATTGTAAGTAAAAACCAAATTTTCTTGTTGAGCAACTCATAAAACGTAGCCACCCACATGGGCAATTGGGCATATCAGGTTTACTTACAAGTTACAATTACGGCGCCGACTCTAAAAATTTAGATGACTTTATTCAATGCTCAAATAAATCATTTCCCAAACTTGCTTCTCGATCCTTATAATTTATTGAATTGACAAAATATGATTAAAATTATAAAGACATTGTTTCCCCCTTAAAAAACGATGGAATTTTTCAAATTTGAAGATAAATTCCAAAAAGTGTTATTTATAATTATTTATGACAATGAGGGTGAAATGAACGCGTGAGAGGGAAGGAGTCAATATCTTATCCAAACAAGGAATAAATTCGTTGGTGAGTGGCTTCGTCTTTAGTTATAGATGAAGATGCCGTATGAGAAAGTGAGAGAACCAAACCCATAGCCACGGGTACTCCTTCTTGTCCATAATATAAGGCGCTTTTAGCAGCTTAATCCAAAAATAAATCGCCGGTAAGATAATTAAAATAATTTTCAATTTAGAACATAATAAATTAGCCATTATTTCTTATTATATGTGAATTAGGTAAATTATCTTATATTATCGATGAGAGAGAGTAGTAATTAATAACCCATCCCAATGGCACTTGGGTCTGATTTCACTTTCACTCACTCTCTGCCAAAATGCAAACAGTACCCAGCAAGGCACCAACCTTAACGTGATCTGCCTACCAACCGCCATTGATGTGGTCCTCTATGTTTCACCCACTTGCCCACCTTCACTTCTTTTGTGGTGTACACTTCAACTTAACCATCTTCTCCAATTATTGCAACGTCTGTATATTTTGTGCGTGTAGATAGTTAAGGAAAGGCCAACAAAAGTTGGTCCGATTAGTAGTTAATGTGTTGGCTTATAACCCATAAGATCACGGGTTCAAATCTTATTACCATTGTAAAGGTTTTCTTAATGGGCGACCAGCTTTATAATCACTCTTTGTGCGTAGCATTGGGACGTGTCATGACTTTTTACATTGCAGGAAAAAATACACCTAAAAAAAAGTACAAAAAGTAGGAAGGAAAGGAAAGACCAATTTGTGTATACAGTGCAGAATAGGGATAATGAGGAATAAGAGAATTGAACAGTTATGATTCTTCTCATTACAGTTCATCTACAGGATATAATAGAGATATAGAATGATTGAAGTTTCATTAGGAATTAATAGGTGGGTGGTCATTTTACATAGTGAGAAACTGAAAACAAAACTAAAAGCATGTAGTAGTAGATCAGGGCTATTTCTCCTCCCCCTCATTTTTGCTTCCATTTAATCTATTTACATATTCACAAGACAATGGTAACATCTACAATGACAGCTAACATGCCCCAGCAGCAAAACATGCTAATAATCCTAGGAAGGAGGCATTGGTTCTCTCATCAATGATCATAACTTTGTGGTAGTTTTTGTCAGAAAGGTCCCCTTGTCATTAGTTTTAATTAAGCTTCAAAATTCTGAAGAGATGCCAGCCACTGTTCCAGGTAGTTCTTGCCTGCATCATGTTTAAATCCAAATTCAGAACACCAAAACTTCACTATGACATAACCCCAAGTATTATCTTAGAAAGACAGATGAATTTTTAATAACAGACGAAGGATCAATGGGTGTGTGTGATCATTATAAAGCCAAATTTATACTTTGGGAATAACAGATAGATGTGTGCAACACAGTCAAACAGCAAAACGCATCAGTCCAATTTATTGCAAGATTATGTTTCCATAAAAGAACCATCAGCTTCCTTTTCACAAATGTTCTATTTGAAAAGTCCAAACCTTTATATGGATCATACAAGTTCCATAACTGGGAAACAAGGGTTCATTCTTGAACACACACTTGGCAATACTAAAATCATAGGTTGACAATCACTTCCTACAGTCAAATCACTCAATTATCCAATCCAATTCAGGCCACGAAACCAAAAAAGAAGTAATTATTTGACAGTGCTTGAATGATGCGCAATTCAGGAATCGGAATAACTGAATTATTTCAATGGATTACCTTTCTTTATCACAAGCATCTTCTTAAAATAGATAGACGATGAAGTTTTGTTTTATTTTAATGGCCTCATATAAACACAGTTAAAGGGAAAATAAGCTTTTGTCTTGTGCAATAGTTCTTGGGAAAAAAAAACACCCACAACCCATTTACTATGGTGCTTCAAGTTACTATGCAAGAAAGACCTATTTCGTTTTTCTCACTTTATAGTCCTAAATCACAAAAAAACAGTTCTTCATCAGAATCATACAACAGTGTTATCAAACCTTACAGATTCACCAAAAACGAAATTCGTTAAATAAATAAATCTGAATGAAACAAAAGTTATTTTATTAGCTAGGAAACAAAAAAGAAAAAAAGGTAAACAGTTAATCAAAAAAAGTAAACAGTTAATAAAAAAGCAACTAGATTTCATGTTAGAATTTGCAAGAAGGACTCTTGGCTCTTACCAGAAGAAAATTCATCTGGAATGTTCTTGATGGCACTCAAAAGCTCGTTTTTTGAACTCTCAACCTCCTTAGAGCCATGCCTATAACAAGGAACCAACACCGCAAAACTATTATCCGACTCATCATCGCTCAGAAACTCCGAGCCGTGAGGCTCCAGCCAACCGATGGACCAATCTGAGTCATCGGATTCTGACCCTGACAAGCACGCGCCACCGTCAGATGGCACCAATACGACGTCGTACTCCCTGTCAACCCTCCTCTGTTCCCTGCTCTGCCATTTTCGTTTAACCTTCCTGTGAGATGCTGCGATCTTGGTTTCCTTCACCAGTGGAAATTTCACAGTCTCGCGTTCCTTGAGAGCGAAACCCCATTCGGAAGATGAATTCAGCGAAGAACTGTTTGGCACTGTCTCATTCTCTTTGTTTCCCCATCGCCACCATGAGAAACGGGTTAAAGAGACAGCCATAGTTCGATTCAGAGCTGAAAGGGTTCTGAATGGTCAAGCTCTTTTTGGAAGCCAAAGATTATGCGAAAGAAGTATGAAGGAAAAAAGCCAGACGCACACTTCAAGAGCACATGAAGGTCAAATCTTCGGAAAGGTTAAAGCATCAATGACCTAATGGAGCAGATTTTTGAAAACGTTTTCTCAGATATGAAAGAATTTGATGATTTCTTCAACGAAACCAGTCAATTAGCTGATTTAGCTCTACTTAGTCTGACCCTTTTTTCCCAAAGCCTAATGCTTTTCCACCTAACAGAATTCACCAATCCAATCCCATCATACTTCCCAAAAAAATGTACATTTGTTGAACTTAGACGAACAAAATTTGTCTTCTTGATACATGAGATTGGGTAACAATTCTCATTACCAGAAAGCTAAAAGAATATTTTTTTTATACAAGTCTTTTCAAAGAATGATAACCATAAGCCCTAAAATTCAATTGAAATGACTCAGCACAATGCAAAATCGAAAATATAACCAGAATTGAAACCCAACATTAAAGGGAGACTATTGAATCAAGAACTTTGAACAAAAATCATCAAACGCCCCATCCCGTGATCAAAGACTCATGGTGTTTTTTTCATGTTACCGGCATCTTAAAACTTCACACCGGAAAAATGGACTGATATGCTATCAGAAGGTTTTGAAAAGGGGAAAAGATGAACCTATAAAAGAAAAGCTACAATCCGGGAAAACAACCGGATAGATGAGATCTAAAGCCTAACCACCTATCTTCATCGTTTTCATCTCACCCCTCAACCTTTGTCACCCGAGAAAATGCTACCGAACTGACACTGCCCTCCTCTCGCATTTATAGACAGAACTTGGCTTTTTCATCAATCTTCATCAAACGGTTGACATAACACGTGTAGATATTACCTGGGCGTAACTTGATTTTTACGGTGAACCCCCAAACATAGCATAACAACCCTTGTCAAACATTTTGATCAAATAAATAATATTGAACGTTAGATTATATACAAGGAAGGAAAAGGACATCGAGATTAGCTGACGTGGCGAGATACCACCCAATCATGGCGTACTGTGGAGTTTGTCTTTTGAGCACACGTAGCCCTTAGGAGTTAGGGGAGCCCATGGAGTTTGAGGATGAGAAGGGAAGTTCAAACCCTTCACATTATTAATTAATAAAAAATTACATTAATTATTGATTAAGGGGACACATGGGATAATTATGTAGATTAACTATTGGTAATTGATGACTAAGGCGATTTTATCTTCACTGATTGGCGGTGCCAATTAGATTAACATGGTATATATTTTGGATTTACTGTTTAAAATAAGCTTCCATATTTAGTTTGACAATTTCCATGAGAAAAATCTTAATACTACTTTTTTTGGGGTAAGATGTAACCACTGTTTGTGCTTTGTATATTAACTCCTTGTTTTTTTGCCAGAATAAGTTTTTTTTTTTTTTTTTTACAAAAAAGAATTTTTATTACGACAAAATGAAATAGTCACAATACATCCACACCTGTCTAGAGACATTGAATCGATCAAATACAACAATAAAACCAAAAAACCAGAACAATATGGTCAAAACTCAACAGATAAAAATGATGAGCATATTTATTAAAGTATAGATTTTTCTTCAATTTTTTATTTTAAATTCACACAACACAAACACATACACAAACACAAACACGTATACCACACAAATAAAACATGATTAGTTAAGGAGGGCACGTAAGTGTTTGATTGCCGAACTTTGGCGAAAATAATTAAGGTCAATTTTTCATTCAACCTCAAACGTGGGAAGATGAAATCCCTCCAAAAGTGGTGGGATCTAAGGTTGAAAAGTTCTTCGGAAGAAAACCGAAGGTCCGTCGAAGGAGATGAAGAAAGCGATAGCTATAGGCGCCGAGTGACTTTAAAAAAGGACGGTGGGAAAAAATCGGGTTATAAATAATGATTTGTGTTTGGATTGATAGTGGTAGAAGAGAGAGACGAGCGTGAGAGAGGCAAAAGATAGAGTGAGAACAGTGATGGAGTGAAAAGTGAGGTTTTATTTTTGAGGGTATTATAGGTATTTTACCTCTCTTCCCACCTAATCATCTTCATTTTCTTCTTACCAAACATTTTATTTTCCTTCAAATTAAGTTTTATTCGTAACCCAAACACACCAATTTTTTAAGTTCCCTCTTAATTTCTTCCAACGCTCCATTAAACTTTTCTTCCTAAATCTTAACGTCTAAACGCTCCTAACGTTTGATTCCAACTTTGGCGAAAATAATTAAGGTCAATTTTTCATTCAACCCATAGTGATTATCAATGGGCACACATATTTATGCATTTAACAGTGCATTGATTGTTCTCTCATGTTGACCCAGAAAGCAAACTCCATATTCTCTAGTTTTATTTATAACTCACTTTCAAATTCAACACATGAATTTAACAATGTAATTCACTTGTTTCTGAAACAATTCTCTTAATTTTTTTCCCACCGTCTGAAGAAGTATTTTTTGGTCCGCCAAACCTGAGAATTTGAGCTATTTATCGTTATCAATTTTTTTTTTTTGGTGTTCATCCATAGATATCAAGAGCTTCGCTTCCGACTAATTCGAATCCGACGATTGCGTCTTTTATAATATGGGTGTAAAGTATCCGTCCAAACGGCTTTTTTGCATTTATCTTTATCAATTTAGTTCTTATTTAGAACTGTTTATTATGAATTTGTTCATATAAGTTGAAACAAAACTTCTATCACTTATTTCGAACGGCTTATGATGAGTATGTTTTTTAAAATTATAATATGTTATTCTAAAAAAGCCTTTAAAATCCTAAGACTTTAACTAGTATTATCTCTGTTTTTTTAATAACCAATTTTCTCTCTTTTAAAGTTGGTCAGAAATATAAGCAATTTTTTTTTAATCTCAAAATTTAAACTACTTTTTCTACTATTATTCTCTAATCGAACCAAAAAATGATAGTTAATTTTTAAATTTGTTTTAAATTCCCTTCAACTAATTCAGGAGAAAAAAAAAAAATGATAGTTAATTTATTAAATTTGTTTTAAATTCAAAGAAATTTCATCTTCATCCATATTAAATAAGGTTTTAAAGGAAAGAGATCATTTAAAAGACCATAAGCCATGTTTAAACATTAATTACATGAGCAAAATTGATAAATTATTCTTTTGGAAATGACTTATATTGTGGATAGAATTCTAAATTTTACTAAATTAAATAATTTTTTTCTCAATTGTCATTATTCAAAACTACTTTATAAATATCTATGGACAAAAATTACTCATTTTTCAATTTTGTCAACAAATTTTTTAGATTTTTAAAATTTTATTAACATTACTAAATTAAATAATTTTTTTCTCAATTGTCATTATTCAAAACTATTTGTATAAATATAAATGGATAAAAATTACTCATTCTTCAATTTTGAATGATTTTTTAGATTTTTTAAATTTTATTAACATTAAATGAATTTTTTAACTCACATAAATTTCTTCTAAAATAAAAATAAATCATATTTTTTAAACATATATAATAAACTATAAAACACCTTGAGTTTTATTTAAATCATATAATTATATTTTTAATCAAAAATTTTGTTTATTTTAGCAAATTATAATTTTGACAAAATTGAAGAATGAGTAATTTTTGTCCATAGATATTTATACAAGTAGTTTTGAATAATGACAATTGAGAAAAAATTATTTAATTTTAATAGTTTGTTGATCATTTATTAGAAAAGATTATATCCTTTTAAAACTCTTTCTTCTTTCTATATTTTCATTGGTAAAATTAATATGGGCGAAAATTATCACAATCTCATTTATTTGATCTTATAAATAGGGCTGAGTATTTATATATCTTTATATTAATTATTTCACATCCACTACTAATTTTCTTTCATTTAATCATGTATTACTCATTTTCTCTCATATACTCTTTTCATAATATGAACATATTTAAAAAAGACATCATATTTTTTACACATAAATTATGTTTAATTAATTTTAACCGTATACAATCAAACTAATTATTATTTATAAAAAGGATTGAAGGTATCATTCGCGTGGAATATTAGGTGACCACTCATTTTGAACTCCACAAAACGATTAAGGTGAAATGAGGTCCCACCATGAGGATTAAAGGGGAATGATTGCCCATAAACAATGAATCACATCTGTAATGTAATTATTAAAGTTGTGATATAAATACGTAGAGGACAGCTTTAAGGGAGTTTGTGTAATGACGTAAAGTAAAATCAATCTCAATTCAAGTTGAAAAGACTCTGATTATCATTCTTTCATTACTTGTATAATTAAAACAACATGATGATATTTAATTACTATCACTGCTGCTTACGTTAACTTTTTCTGTCTTTTAATTCATCAATTCAACTTCATATTTACTACTCTCTTGGTCCCCCACCACATGTTTATTCAAATCAGTATCGCATTAATCTACGTCTCAATCTGTTTTAATTATAAACTAATTATACCTCTTCATTTTCTAATATGGGTCTCATTCAATTATTGGAGGTACTATACATAACAAAATACAGTTAAGAAGTTATATAATTAAATATTTTTGACCCCCGGAATTCTTTTAATTAAATCCATTTATTTGTCTTGTGAATACTCTTATTTATCTTGTAAATACTCTTATGGAAAATAAAGTAAGGGCATTATTGTACTTTTATTGAGAAAACTTAATTTCATTTTGACCTAAATGGGTGCAGTGAAGTTTTAGAATATTTTGGAAGTTGGTTGAAATAAAATTGTTTTTATGAGGTGCAAGTGATTTTCCCATTAAAAAGGGCACATACTTATAAAAAATATATTAAAACAATAGAGAGTGAAAAGACTTGTGAGACTTACAGTGAAAAAAATAATGAAAGTCAATCAAGGTTAACGGTGTTGCTATATATGCTATAAAAAAAATTGATTATGTCTACTTTTACACCCAGAAATAGTTAATTATATTAGGAGAACAAAAAAATAGTTTGTTACCAAATTTACACATTCACCCAATAGTAAAATATACAGAAAATATTAAATGATTTAAATATGATCAAATGGGAAGGATTTTCTATATAGTGCTTCACCGTGAAGAAAGGTCTCACACGAGCCTCTTATTACAAGTTCAATCATTTCTATTTTTTTTTTGAAATGATAGTGTCCCCCTTTTTTTTTTATCTTAACGTTGTTCATTGCTTTTTTTGCTAGTACTTTTCAATTTTCATGGCATCCTAGGCGTTGATTTTGATGTATTTATTGCACTTGCACGCAAAGTAGCTTTTACCATGAACAAAAAGATAAACATAACTTATAACCAAAATAATAATAATAATAATAACAGAAGAGAAGAGATAAACATAACCGTCGACAAATTGAAAAAACAAATCATATGGGGCACGCACAACCTATTCGTAGAGTAACTGATTTTATTTAAAAGAAAGAAAAAGATATTTTGGTGATAAATTTTAAAAAATAAAACTGGATTTATTATCTCAATAAAAGAGACCGTACAACATATCATTAAAAATGATTCATAACCTTAATCTTGTATAAAAGGAGGAGGCTAATCAAGGAAATAAAAATTTCCTTCTACCTATGAGAATATGTAGCCAACTGATCAACAATAATTATGGTCTCTTAATAACTATGTTGAACAACAACCTACCAGTCACCATGAACTAATAAAGATCTAACATCATCCACAATATTTTTAAAGAGATGGTCCCTATCTGACCCTTTCAAAATATAGTTTATAACTTCTATACAATCAGTAATCAAAACAATCTTCCTATATCCTTTAGACCTACACAATTCTAAGCCCTAAATACATCTAATTAGTTCCACAAAAACTGGAGGACCATTAATTAATTTATAGTAGAAGCCGCTAAGCCAACTGTCATTCTGATCCTGAAAGTATCCTCCGCATCCATCAACTTCCATTTTGATGACATTTTCTTCCTGGTGGCTCAAATTAGTATGAGAAGAACCAAAACTCATCCATGTATATTGCCTGTGTGCTAATAAAAACAATGCGAGCAAGCTCTAAAGAAACTATGATCAGCGTTAAGCCTGACATTGTAATTTCTCTATCAAATAACTTATTACAAAGCGAGACCGATATATATGTCCCAATAGAGACATCCAAACAGAGTTGCATATGGAATGTTCTTAGTATGGTGCCTTCCAATCTCAAAAGTCAGGTTCCATTTGATCCAATTTGCAGCCTGCAAGGAGAAGAAGCTATTTTGCATCTTTCTGGTTTGAGCACAGTTTTCCAGTAATCTGTGACGCTTGAGCAGTCCCACAACATGTGCATGACATCTTCCTCCATTTCGCAACCAAAGGATTTGGTAGCCGCAATTCCCAATCCTCTTTGCATTCTCAGCTTTATCGTCTTTAACGTATGGTGATATATACTTTATCCCTTGCCAATTGCCATACGTAAGATGATAAGAGGCAGGTAATTAACTAAAGTAAATCTTTTTAATTATAAAGAAGATAAATAAAATATAAAATAAAACTCATATTTAATTGTAAGTATCAGCTCTTAATTACCTTATCATCACTTGATTAATTATATTGAAGAGGACCTGAGTTAAAGATAAAAAAATTAAGCACCATTTTTTAGGCCCCGGCCATTGTGTAATCCACTTCTTCATTATATATCTTTGTCACCTTTTTTATTTAATAGGACTCCTGTACTTAAATATTAGTTGTAAAACAAAAGATGCACTTATTAATTTCAGCTTTACTGGATGCAATCCGCAACATTAAATCACTTTGATCGGCTATTCTCGCAGTGGATTTTCTGTTGAAACCGGAAATATATAAATACTGTTAATTGTCCTCTTCCCATTGTCTTATAAAAATAAATAAATGCTTTGTATCGGGGGAAAAAATCCTTACTAACTTTTAGGAAAAACTACACCGTCATTATATAATTTCATACAAAGTTTCACTTTAGTCCTTCAATTTTAAAGAATATATTTTCAATTCTTTAACCCTAATATCGTTAATCTCAAATGATAATTTTTTTGAAAGTTAAACTTAATATGTTACATTTGAAAATGTTATTTTTCAACCTTTAAAATTTTAATATCAATATTTTTTGTTAATAATTTTAGAGTTACAATTACATGATTAAAAAACATTTCATAAATTTAAAGAACCAAAACAAATCCTTACGTAAAGTTAAATGACTAAATGTGTAGTTTCTGCCCTATATTTTAATTCATAAGTATAACCATATAGTTTTATTTCTAAAAATATCTTTTAAAGTTTTAAGTTTTTACATGAGGATATCTTTTGGTCCTTAACTTTATAAAGTATCTTTTAGTTTATAAATCTAACACCGTTAGTTTCTTAGTTTCTTAAAATACAAACTCTGGCTGAGTGACAACGTAAAACTTAAGTAATGATTGTGTAATTAAATGTTATAAAACTTAAATTTAAAATATGGGTAAATTAAAGAATAAATAAAATTTGTGTAATTAAATATTATTAATATCACTTGAATTCACTGCGTTTGCATTTTCCATTAATAACATTAACGGTGTTAGAATTTTGGGACCAAAAGATATCTTTTATAAAGTTAAGGGGACCAAAAAGATCTTTTATGTAAAACTTAAAGGACTAAAAGTATACTTTAGCCTATAGTTTTTATTTCTAAAAATATTTTTTTCTCACTAGTAAAATTGATATTTTTTGTTTATTTTTGTTCTATTATATATGTTATGTACTAGGACCACATGCATCAACTCTCATAATGCATAGTCAACTTGGCTCCGAATTATATGTTTGTGGGACATAAACATCCCACTTGCAATACTGTTGCCTTCCTTTTGTATTACCCAATAAAAACCAAAACATATGAAAGATATAGTTTGCGCAATATTTTTATTATTTAATTCTATTTTTCTCTATTAGTGTCAGTATTTTCTTATGGCTATAATTTAACACACAAGTCAAGCTGGAATGTTGTTGAGTTCAATTAATTTCAACATTTTTTATAAAAAAATAATTCCAACATTTTGATTTGTTTTGATACTAATCATTTGAACCCCAAATTAACTTGTCTAAAGAGAACACTCGATACAGTTTATCTTGTTTTACTACTGATCCTATTTATAAGTCTAGTTTGACCAAATCTCACATACCAAGGAAAAGTAGTTATCTCAATGATTATAGGGTAAATTTTCAACTTTACCCTCATTTATGATTGAGCATTTTTCAACTGTTTCTTCTCTCTCTATCTTTATGAGTATAATTAATATGGGTAAAATTGTCACAATCTCATTTATTACATAAAACTGGACTTATAAATATGACCAATTTTTTTTAAACTGAACTTATAAATTGGACCAGAGTGGTATAGTTTATATTCTGAATATGAAGGCTAACTAATGGTTGCTTTATACGGTTGACGTTTAGCTTTCTTGGCCATGAACAACTTTCCATGATTCCATGTACAATATATATAGCTCAAATAAACCAATTATTTAACTATATATTAATAGCTTTAAGAATTCATAAAGTTTAATGGTTTAAACCATATCTCAGGGAAAAAGAATAAATATTTAACTATATACCATTCTTCATTTGCTGAGCAATAATTTTGTTTGTCTTGTAGCTAATAGAGACGAAATAATTTGATTAGTTTAAAAAGGGACAAGTGGTGGGGGTGATTCATCATTGTCCATACGTAAGACCTACACAAATTGATCAATCACTAAACCTTGTTTTAATTTATTTTAATTAAATTAAAACGGTGCTTCAATCATCAAATTGATTGCTTCTTCATCACTACCAAACTAATTTATATATTTTGGTCCATTCATGTTGTTGTTATAGTCATCAGTGTGGCAAGCAAGGATGGGATCTCCACACACGTTATGTTGGTTTTTTAAAGTGATTAGATAATTAAGAGGGTTTTGGTTTGATTTGCGTAAATTGATTACGAGGGAAGTTATACCAACTTGCCTAATTAATATTAATATTATTGATTGCTTCGCGTACGAGAAGGGGACAAAGTTCATATGTGTGTTTGATCTATGTCGCAATCTTCATGTTTGCTTAATCAGATCTTATTCAGTGTCATCTTCGTTCCCTGTTAACGGAACGACTATCATTAATTAATAACTGAAACTGAGCAAATTAATAACAAAGATTGGATAAAAAAGGGGAAAACTATAGGGAACTTATTTAAAATTTGATGAAACTTAAAAGGAACTGACATATTCCCTTCCATCCTAATTATAAGAACTTAATCATAGTGTATATGCATGGATCATTATATTATATAAGGAAAATCCCTTTAAAAGTAATTTAAAATACATAAATTTTAATTTAGGTTACTAAATTTATCAAATCCATAATCATCAGGTCATATGACTCAAATTAGGATATTGAAATTTTGTTAATTTATCTTAATACCGTTGAGGTATTAGAAAATGAATAAAAAGAGAAATAATATTTTAATCCTTGTAGTTTTAACTCCTTTTTAACTTAGATCAATCTCTCTTATATTATGATTTCGGTGCAACTTAATCCCTTTACCCTTATTTATAATTTTACATTGTGCTCTAAAACTTAACATCCTAATTTGGCAAAAAAATATATTATTAATATGATAAAAAATGGGCCCCCTCCCACAATTAACCAATTTTTTTTTTTTGAATAACAGAACCCATAAGCTGTCTATGTGCTCTAAACATGGGTTTCTTTAAGTTTTGTTTCATGTTCTCATGAATACATTAAATTTGAGATACCAAGAGAGGGCCAAAGATGTGCATTTTTAATCTTTGAAATGGCAGTCTTCCATACCCACGCCGTCACCGGCGTTCTTGGGGGCCTACTCTCCAGCTTGTTGCAGTACAAAGCAGAATCTTCAAGCGCTGATTTTTCTTCTTCCTTGGAGTCATTGCTCTATCTTTCAGGCTCGGATTGAACGGAAAAACACAATCGTAGCTGCCTTTGATTGGGGCAAAGATGGGTTTCAAAAAGATCAACTAACAAGTATATTTGATCCTTTTGACAAGACACTTGCTTTTTTTCCAAAAAACATTAATTTTTTGTTTTCATGTATGTCTATAATTAATAAAGGTAGTAAGTAAGAGTAATAATTAATATGATATTAAAATTTAGTGCAATTAGTATATATGAGTAATATTAGAAATTACTTAAATTTTATGACAAATTTAATAACTTCAACTGTTTTTATTGGTTTGCGAGAATTGTTAGTTAGTGTCTTATAATAAGGACTAGAGGGAGTAACTATTTTTTCCTGCTCAAGGCTGCAAGGGAGGCAGAGACGTGAGGTGAGCGCAACTGTACCCAGAATCTAAGCCTGGGATGACAAGTTAAAAAAGCAACCAAGACTTTTCTAGAGAGAGAGAGAGAGAAAGAAGGAAACTCTTGAGAGAAATGTGCAACTCAGTTGGAGGTTAACTGAGTTTAGGGTGTACGCAGGGGGAGGAGGGGATGGGAGAAGAGAGACAATGTTTAGAGAAAGTTAACAAATATTAAAAATATATATGTCATATATTTAAGACTAAGAGCACCCCTTAAATATATCTTATAGTAAATATTAAAGGGAGTATCTAATAAGTTTAGAGGAAAGTTCTATCAAAATGCTATAAGATAACCATCTTATAAGGTAGTAAATGTTGGGCTCTAATGAGACAATAGGAATATAAAGTTGGGGTAGCAAAGATGATGATGTTGAGATTGATGTGTAATCATACAAAAAAAAATAAGATTGAAAATGATCATACCAGAGTAAAAGTAGGCGTGGAGTCTATTGAAAAGAAAATGGTTGAAAATCGTTTGAAGTAGGTTGAACATGTACAAAGAAGGTTGTTAGAGGTGCTAATGAGGATGATAAATCAAACCGTATGGAGTTTTTGTGAAAAGGGGTAGAGGAAGACAGAAGAAAACATTTAATGAAGTCATTGAACGATCCATGTAGTAGTTGATCACATACACCTAGCTAGTAGGATAAGACATATTGTTGTCGTAGTAATATTATTATGGAAAAATTGTCTCTATTTATCTTTCTCTCTATTATTTCCTTACCATTTACCTTTTCAACTATTGGATCTAAATTCTAATAGTTTTTATTAAAATATTTTATACTTTTTTTTTTCCAAATTTTTTATCCTCTGCACTATGCAAACTACATTTCTAGACTGCCTTTATAAGTTAAATTTATTTATATATTTTTTGTTATCTAATATTATAATGATATTGTTGTAATGTATTAAATTTCAATTATTAGTAGTTGACAAAATCACTGTGAGGTAAGGACTCTCATACCAAATTTCTCTATCAAAAAGGTCTTTAGAGACTTTATTGTGATTAATTCAGAATATGAAATTACCGAATTTCCCTTACCAACCTTCACAAGTGCATATGCGAATTAGACAAGTGCTTATGCCTATTTTTACAACTGCATGAGCCTACTTTGACAACTAGATTTTTCTACTTGGAGAAGTTATGAAATTTGACAAGTTAATATTCCAACTTTCACAAGTGCATATGCGAATTATGACAACTTTTTATGTCTATTTTCACAACTGTATGAGCCTACTTTGACAACTATATTTTCCTACTTGAAAAAGTTACAAAATTTCACAAGTGCATATGCGAATTCTGACAACTTCTTATGCCTATTTTTATAATTGCATGAGCCTATTTTGACAACTAGATTTTCCTACCTGATGGATTTGATATGATATTCACTTGTCAAAGTAGGCTCATGTAGTTGTGAAGATAAGCATAAAAAGTTGTCAAAATTCACATATACACTTGTGAAAGTTGGGACATTAACTTGTGAAATTTCATAGCTTCTTCAGATAAGAAAATCTAATTGTTAAAGTAGACTCATGTAGTTGTCAAAATTCGCGTATGCATTTGTGAAAGTTGGAACATTAACTTGTGAATTTTCATAACTTCTTCAGGTAGGAAAATCTAGTTGTCAAAGTTGGCTCATGCAGTTGTGAAAATAGGCATAAAAAGTTATCAATTCGCATATGCATTTGTGAAAGTTGGGACATTAATTTATGAATTTTCATAACTTCTACAGTAGGAAAATCTAGTTGTCAAAGTAGTCTCATGCAGTTATGAAAATATGCATGAGAAGTTGTCAAAATTTGTATATACACTTGTGAAAGTTGGAACATTAACTTGTGAATTTTTATAACTTCTCCAGGTAAGAAAATCTAATTGTCAAATTAGGCTTATGCAATTGTAAAAGTAGGCATAAGAAGTTGTCAAAATTTGCATATGCACTTGTGAAAATTGGGACATTAATTTATGAAATTTCATAACTTATCCAGTAGGAAAATCTAGTTGTCAATATAGGTATAAGAAGTTGTCAAATTCGCATATGTACTTGTGAAAGCTGGACATATGAAATGTCATAATTTCTCTGAGTATAAAAATATAGTTATCAAATTATGCTCATGTAATTATCAAAATAGACATAAAAACTTGTCAAAGTTCGTATATGCACTTGTGAAAGTTGGTGAAGATAATTCGATAACTTCACATTTTTAGTTAATCACAATACAGTCCCTCCCTAAGGATCTTTTTTATAAGGGAATTTGGTATGGAACATTTTTATAATTTTTTATGGTCTTTAGGAGCTCTCAGTGATTTTCCCTTGATTCAATAGTAGAAATAGTGAAGTGAGAGGAAATAGAGAAAAAAAAAGAAATGAAGACATTCTTTTCCGTTATTATTAACCCATGCATGCAGGCAAATAATTAGAACGTTAAAAATGAAAAAATGAAGAGAATGAACTCGCTGGAACTGTGATTGTATACATATCTATTACTCCCTCTAGTTCTAATTATAAGACATATTTAATCAATTTTGGGGAGATTAAGAAGATGAGTTAAATTAGTTAATTTTACTTATTTTCCTAAAATGCCCTTATATAAATTTAAAATAACATAAGTAAAAGTAAATCAATAACTCCTACCACATACTTTTTCAATCTAGAATTTTCCTTTCCATACTCTTTCTAATTAAAATAATAATCTTGTGATATATACATAAATGTGTAGATATATATGTATACATAGATATATAAACATATATATGTGTGTGCATATATCCAGTGGTGGAGCCAAGATTTAGTATTTGTGGGTGCACAATTAGTGGTGGGGTTCGGGGCAGCACCCCCGATTTTTTTTTTTTGAAGGAAAGTTTTAATCAGGAAAGAGTCATTAATTCTATTTTTCTCTTTCTTCTTCCTAATATTAAAATTTAATCCTTAATTCCATTTAAGGATTTTCTTTCCCAATTATACTTCTTTTGGCCTTAAAATATCATCTCTAAAATATTTATGCAAAAAATTATTCCCTAATTATTTGTCCTTAATTTATGGAAAAATATGCCTTAAATTTAATAATTAATTTAAGGCAAATTTCACAATTCAATTTTCCATAAAATATTCAAATTTCAAATCCCAAAATTTGGGATGTTACAATCTGACTACAATCTTTTCATGTTTCATGGAATATGCTTTGATTTAGGCGCGTTTAAGGAAAGTTTTAAATGCATCAAAAAAAGAGAGAAAAGAATATCAACAAGAAAAGAAAACTTCAACTTAACATAGAAAAATAATAATCAAGAGTCAACTAAACTATTACAACATGACAATATAGTGCACAATGTAGCGGTAAAGCATCGATTCAGAGAGAAACATTCATTAATGACAAGAGCAAATGCAGGGAAAAATTCTGAAATTGCTTGAGAGAATTATAAGCCTTCTTGCTAACCATAGTATTAATTTTAAGTCCTAAATTAAGGAATATTCAATAATTTGTGCAATGTATCAAGCAATTATTTTTTGGGACTTTTTTCTTGTTTTTCTTTTTGAAGTTTAAACCGACCTTATAGACAATGGATAAAAAATATAATGCAAAAAATTTCACTTTTTCATGAGTCAAACCTATGTGAAATTTAATTAGGTATCTCAACAGCACCTATTATAAAGTTGCCATAGACTGTATTAAGATAGCAGTACTTTGATCTGACAGTAGGCGAGTTGGCAGGAGAAAAAAATAGAACATAATCGTTTGGGCCCAAGTTCGAACCGGGGACCTCACATACTAGAGACTACCATGAGAACAAACCACACCACTAAACAAGTTGTCACATGGTTCCATCAAAAAAAAAATATTATGTTAAACTTTTGTGTCTGCACTTACCTACAAAAACACCAATATGGCTCTGCCACTGCATATATCTACACACATATATATACACGCGCATATATATGTGTACATATATAATCACACACACACACATGTATATATCTTTTGTGTGTGTATGTTTATATATGTGTCTATATATACACACACAGACATATATATGTGAATATATATACCCACACACATATAAGCATACACAGAGAGATATACATATCTCTGTGTCTTTGTGTGTGTTTATACACACACACATATATATTGACATATAGACACACAAATATACACATATGTATACATACACACACATATATACATAGATATATATACAAGGGCGGACCTAGAAAATTAATCAAGGGGGCACCATTGGCGGGGGATTTGGGGGCCCCCGATTTTTTTTTAAAGGAAAGTTTTAAATGCATTAAAAAACAAAAGAATATAAAAAAGAAAGAAAAAAGAATATCATCAAAAAAATATTCATAAAATCAAGTGAATACTCATGTAATAAGAGAGACAATTATTTTACAAATATGTCATTTAGAAAAGCTAATCTAAGTGCTGTTAGAAATGCAGCTACATAAATAACAATGAAAGGTGGGCACTCAATAAGTTCAAGTACATATATTTTAATAAGAAAAGTATATTACAATAAAAATAATTACAATGTCATCCTTCTATGCCTTATTTTTTAGAATTCCATTATAATTGTCTTATTATCAATGCTATCAAATACATCTTTTTCAATATAAGGCACTAAACAATCATTCAACCATTCATCTCCCATCCGATTATGAAGTGCAATCTTCATCTATTAAGGGTGAATAATCATTCAAACATGTATTAATTTTTTTTAGGGGGAAAAAAAAAAAAAAAAAAAAAACCTCAACTCCCCAAATCCAAGGGGGGGCACTTGCCCCCCTTCTCCACTATGTAGATCCGCCCATGTATGTATACACACATACATATACATATAGACACACACACACACGTGTGTGCTTGCGCATATGTGTATGTCTATATATATATATTGGCAAATTAACGTTAGCTGATCAATAAATAAATTAAAATCCAACAATTTAAAAGTTTCATTGATTGGAAGAGTCTACACACCTACATACATATACATACTCACCAAAAACCAAACACACTTGAGAGAGTAAAATAGAAGTATTTTATGAAGAAATTGACAAAAATTAAAATGTTGTCCTATAATTAGGACTAAAACCAACTCCTATATGTTGTCTTATAATTAGGAGGGGAGGAAGTACTTAATAATAAAAGGGATTGTGTGACACGTTTTAGATATACACGCGTGCCATGTCAATATCTTGTACTAGATAAATTAAAATTTTTAATACTCATATTATTATTAGTATTATTATTATAATACCTTCATATAGATATGGTCACCCTGTGACTTCCTTATTTATTTTTAGAATCTAAATCTAAAAAAATTTGAACCCCTATAAATTTAAATATTCAATCTATTATATCTCAACCCTTATAAATTGAAATATTTAATATATTATAAAAATATGCTAACAAATTTTATGTATATTTCGTTATTCTAAAAATATGACTTAAAAATGACTGAAAAATTTTAGGGAAAATCTTATTTAAATCTAGTTGAAAATCAAAATCAAAATTCAAGCCTACACAACTTGCTGAAAAATGACAGAGGGCTTATCTAGACACAGGAATTTGCAATTAAATTCCAATTAAATCCAATTAATCAATAATTAGAAGTGAAATTAGGGTTACACCTACCTTAATTTTTTTTAACTATAAAGGGGCATTATAGTCTTTTAATAACAGGTAGAAATCTCTAATTAGGCCTCTAGGCCATTATGAATTTGTCAAAAGTATAGGTCTGAATTTAGATTTTTTTTGTTTCAAAAAGATTTAAAAAGGATTTTACCAAAACTTTACATGTATTATATAATTTAATTTCTATGGTAGGGGTAGGGAGGAAAGCCAAGTCTTAATTTTCTTAACAATCCAAATAAACAAATTGTTTATAGATAATTATATAATCTCTAATTTTTCTCTTTTTTTATGATAATCTCTAATTTTACTCTTTACGTCAATATTGAATAATTATTTATATAAAATTTGATTATTTGGATTGCCAAAGAGAATTAGGCAAGTTAAAACAGTTACTATGCTTATGAGAAAATTTATTATGTTGTCATGGGTGTATGTAAAGTTACGGTAGGTAAATTTTTGTAGTAGATTAAATATTTTAATTTATCCGGTCCGTGTTCATATTTTTAAGTAGGTTTAGCTTTTAAAAATGAATAAGAAATTTATAATAATGTAACAGAGTGGCTGCATATAAATGATAATAATATTAAATAGTTTAATTTAGGGAAAATCCTTTTCAAGGCCCTTTTTGGCATGAAAATCTTAAAAAAGACCCGCAAAAATCTGAAATCCCAGAAAATGTCTTAAAGCCTTTTCAGGTATTTTCAAAATCTTGTGTGAGTTATTAATCGAAATTTGATATAGTTGTTAATTAACAACTAAATCAATTTTCCATTAACAACAATTTTCTAACAACTAAATCGCATCGGTCATTTAACAACTATATCGATCTCGTTAACAACTATATCAGCCCTGTTAACAACTCATGGAGATTCTGAAAATCCCTGAAAAGGCCCTAAGGCCTTTTCTGGGATTTCAAATTTTTGCGGGCTTTTTTTAGGATTTTTACGCCAAAAAAGACTCTGAAAAGGATTTTCCCTTTAATTTATTATGCATGGGACACGTGACATTCAAGTGAGCATTCAACTTATCACACAAGGCCCTCCTTGTATTATTTTACTTTTGCTTTGTAAAAGATTCATCGACATTCCTAGCCTTTAGGAATTTCCACCATTGTAAAACCGTTAATTTTGCTTGTAGAAGTCGGCAAACTACTGGTAACCCTAAGCGGTTATCTTTTTCCATATTTTCTAAATCAAATGAAGCAAAACGTGTGTTCGTTCCTAACATCCCTATAATATGGCCAGGTTTCTCTAAGGATAACAACAACACATGAAATGTATTCAACAACCTGATGATTATATTCAACCGCATGTTTTTGAAATGCCGTTATTACCAGGTTTTGCAATAACGTACGACAAATCGTGTACCTGGAAGACAACTCTGAAGATTGATCATTCAGTTTTTGTTATTAACTATGTAACCTGTAAATACGTTCTCTAGATTCTCACCTTTCTCCTCCGAGATCACCTGAGTTAGCATGTATGATCACAGATCCGGTGACCTCCCAATATTCTCATATTATTACTTTTTGTATATTACATGCAACTACACAGGGTTTCGTTTCGAAGATCATTTGGAAGACCTGTCCTCATGGATAAGGCCTACATGTCCGAGCTTGACAAACTCAGAGCAGAATTGAGAAAGACAGAATCTTTCGAGGATATTAAGAAATCATGGGATTCTCAAGCAAAGGAGATCAACGAGGCAAAGCTCTTGTGTGAAGATCTTGAGGTTGACAAATTTAAAGCAGAATTGAGAGAGGAGACAAAATCTTTCAAGGATGTCAGGAAATCCCATGATGCTCAAGCAGAAGACATTAACGAGGCAGAGCTCTTCTATGAAGATCTTGAGGCTGACAAATTTAAAGCAGAATTGAGAGGGAAGACAGAATCTTTCAAGGATATTAAGAAATCCCATGATGCTCAAGTAGAGGACATTAACGAGGTAGAGCTCTTGTGTGAAGATCTTGAGGTTGAAAAACTTAAAGCAGAATTGAGAGAGAAGACGGAATCTTTCGAGGATGTCAGAAAATCCCATGATGCTCAAGCAGAGGAGATTAAAGAGGTAGAGCTCTTCTGTGAAGATCTTGAGGCTGACAAATTTAAAGCAGAATTGAGAGGGAAGACAGAATCTTTTAAGGATATTAAGAAATCCCATGATGCTCAAGCAGAGGATATTAACAAGGTAGAGCTCTTGTGTGAAGATCTTGAGGCCGACAAATTTAAAGCAGAAGGGAAGACAGAATCTTTCAAGGATATTAAGAAATCCCATGATGCTCAAGTAGAGGACATTAACGAGGTAGAGCTCTTGTGTGAAGATCTTGAGGCCGACAAATTTAAAGCAGAATTAAGTGGGAAGACAGAATCTTTCAAGGATATTAAGAAATCCCATGATGCTCAAGTAGAGGACATTAACGAGGTAGAGCTCTTGTGTGAAGATCTTGAGGTTGACAGTCTTAAAGCAGAATTGAGAGAGAAGACAGAATCTTTTAAGGATATTAAGAAATCTCATTCTCAAGTAGAGGAAATTAACGAGGCAAAGCTCCTGTGTGAAGATCTTGAGGTTGACAAATTTAAAGCAGAATTGAGAAAGACAAAATCTTTCGAGGATGTTAAGAAATCTCATGATGCTAAGGTAGAGGAGATTAAGGAGGCAGAGCTCTTGTGTGAAGATCTTAGGAGGGATTTGGAGAGCAAGGAGTCTATAATCAAGCACATCAGTTCTGAAAATAATAAACTGCGAGAAATTTATGAAGAGAGGATTAAAACATTGGAAGATGACAAAAAAGCTTTGATTTTGGCGTTAGAAGAGGCGAAAAAGGAGGCGCCTTGTTCATCATCATCAATTCCCATAAAAGCGGCGAATAATGAGGATGAGAAGTTCCACAAGTTGATAGAGGAGGAGAACAGAATGAAGGAAGAATTAGGAGTAACATGGAAGAAAGAACAGCAGGAAGAAGAAGCACATAATTTGGAGAAACAACGAGAAGAGGAGATTATTAATACAAATGAAGATGCAGAGTTGGAAACGTACACATTGCTTGATGATATTTCTTTCCTGCAAATAAAGTTGCATTCTCAAACCAAAACTTTAGAGCAATTAGAACATGAGTTGCATATGTCCAAACAAGCCCTTGCTTGTGAAGAAATCATCAGAAAGCAACTAGAAACTCAACTTTCACAATATAAGAAGGTTCAAGAATTAGAGCCAAACAAAACGGAAAGTAGTCTTGTTGAATCTTCAATCATTGAGGAATTGAAGTTGGAGAATGAGGAGTTGTCAGTGAGGCTTCTAGTGTTGCAACAGGCGATTTCTGAGGCAAAAGCCATGGATGGTAATGAAGAAAGTGAGCTTGAAATGTACATGGAAAAACTTGAGGAAGCTTATGATGCTTTGGACAGAGCAGTGATTGAATTGGACGAGCTGATATATGCAGGGAACGAATTAGAATGTGAAGTGGCGACATGGAAGTTAGCTTGTGAAAGATTAAAGAATGATTTGGAAAGAAGCCATGCAAAACGTAAAGAACTTGAAGCTTCACTTCTTTCACAGGTAGGTTTTGGAGAAAGCCTGAAGGAAGAGAAAATAAAAGATGAGAAACATATAAAAGAAGCAGAGAAGGAGAGAGTGAAATTTCTAGAGACCATAGAAGACAAGGACAAAATTCTAAAGGTGCTCCAAAAGGAGATAGAATGGCTAGAACAAGAAGCATTTAGAAGAGAGTTTGAAAGCGCAGTGGTGGTAAAAAGCTTTGGAGAGAGAACGAACGAGAATGTGAAAGACAGGTTCATAGAGTTAATGAATGAGAGAAAGATGAGAATGGATGAAATTATGCATCAAATGACATCACTTGAAGAACATTTCTCTAACTCCTTGACCACATTTTCTTCAATGCATAATGAAGATTATGAAGATGAAGTTGTTCTTCCTGATAGTGAAACAGAGGCCATTCTTCAGAAACTGAAGAACGAGAACGAGAGGTTGATGGAGAAAGCTCAAAGATTGTCATCAGAAAGGGAAAATTTGATTGATTATTTTCTGGGGTTGGGTGATAGGGTCTGTGAATTCTCAACTGTAGATTCTGAGCTAATGGAGATTGTGGGAAGCATGGTGGAGTCTTTTGAGAACAAGCAGGATGGTGATGATGACGACGACGACGAGTCCATGGCAAGTGAGAAAATGTTTGAGATTCCTGCTACTGCTGGGGTTAAGAACCTCGAAGCCATTTCGATTTAAAGGAATCTATCAACAAGTAGTTGTTATGATGAAAAAAAGATGATTTATAGTTCGAAGCATATCAGTAGTAATTTTTGATTGTATGATGTATATTCAATTGTAAACGACACTTACATGTAGGCAGATCAAGCTGTCGTTTCATTTACTGCACGACACTGACTTGACATTGTCATTCATCAGTTTCATTTGAAACATTATCGTCTCTGTTCTGTTCTGTGGGTTGCTATATATTGAGGGGAGGGGACCCAGATTTGTAACAAATCGGGTCATCGATGTTTTTCTTTTAATTATGAGGAATTAAAGTTAAATTGTTTTCCCCTGCCCCCAAGAAAATAACTATTTTAATCTAAAAATAGTCAGATGAAATATGATATTTTAGAAAAATCAATATATATTTATTACAAACAACTAATATAACTAACTTTTTCATTTAACCCAAATTAGTTAACTAACTCTTATATTATAGATTGGAGGTAGTAGCTTTTAATTCTTTATAACAAGGAAAATAGAAAATATGAAGTTGAAAGATTTGAACTTATCCATGCAAACTGTTTTATCCCACCAAATAGAGTTGGCTTTTATTCTAATCCTTTTTATTAGTCCAGATTACCTAATCCTTTCATAGTAAAAATATTTAATTAACTCATTAAATATGTCCTAAATTGATACATTTTCTCAATTTTACCATAATTTATAAATGATATTCTGAACTTTGTCTCTTATCTTTCTTTTTTTCTAACATGAATTAACTCATTTTTTATTACACTTAATAGTGTTAAAACTGCAACAGTTTCATTAATTACTCTCTAAATGGACTTATGATAAAGACTAAAAAATTTACCAAACTAAACTTAGGAAAGTGGTTTATATATATATATATATATTAAATGGGCGTATTTGGAAAATGTTAAGGTTTTATTCATTCCTCTGAAATGTACGCGCAGACTAGCGACCATGTTTCCATTGCTTCATCGTCCTGTAAGAAAGCGACCATGTGATTAAGACAATATGGCCACCAACAAGTCAACGATTGAATACCAAAACAGTAAAGTCTCTCATTTGGATTCATTGACCTCTCGGACCACATATCATACTGACCATTCAAACACCAAAAGCAGAGAAACCTCCTTACACAACATATATGCTTCTGCAATGTTATATGAAATTATAAGCTTAAAATCTACAACCCGAAAACTCATTAGAGTAAGGTTTAAGATAGATTTCACTACTCATATTTACAAATCACTTCCTCACTAACGAGATATTTAAATTGATAATGAAATTTGAAGCTGAACATGTTTCTTTTTATGATACAAAACTGGTTTTTATCAGCTAAACCAATTGCCATTCACTAACAATCAAGACTGAACCAGAACTAAACCACCCATATTCCTTTCATGAACTAAATCTGCCGAGTTATGAGCTGATCAATTTTGATGCTTCAAAGACATAGCTGAATTTTGTCTGTGACATAGCCTGAAGGTGGTTTGGTTAAAAGGGTATTGCCGTGACGATGAGAATTTAAAGTTTGAAGAAACCGGAGGTAAAGCCGTAAGTCAAAGTGACAAGAAAGGAATTTAATG
The DNA here is from genome assembly GCA_019022615.1 of Acacia melanoxylon. Taxonomy (NCBI): domain Eukaryota; kingdom Viridiplantae; phylum Streptophyta; class Magnoliopsida; order Fabales; family Fabaceae; genus Acacia; species Acacia melanoxylon. The sequence goes on from JAFJYJ010000052.1 coordinate 248,876, forward strand.
AAGAGTAGCTGAGGGATGGAGGAAGTGAGGGGTAAGACTGTTAGGTTTACACCTAAAGCTCAAGCTTACAAAAACAAAAAAGAAAGAAAAGAGAAGGAAACTATAAGGGAGGGAGAGAGTTTGAAACAGAACAAGTTAATTATTGTTTTTGTATGGGAAGGAGGAAGGTGAGATTGAAAAATAAAGAGTTTGTCAACAATGTTATTGCTCAATACTATGAATCCTAACTATGACTCTCCAACATCATCACCTCCTACTCCTCCCTCCCCCCTTCCGGTTAGTTTCGGACCTGACAACCGGAGATACTCCATCTCGGCATCGTCAACTCCTTCGCCTCCATTTTCGCCGGCACCTTCCAGCCAAAGTTCTCTTGAGCAGGAAAAGGTTCCTCTTCTGCAAGAAGACCAACCAACTACTACCACTACTAATTTGCCATCAGTTTTTTCATTGGATCACCAGAAATCCCAAGTATTGGAGCCCAATAGTACATGCCTCCAAGAATTGTAAGTTCAACACTTCTCTTTTCATTCATTAATTGGAAATTAACAGATACAGAAAAACAAAATGTGTTGGTTTGGCATCAGGAACTTTCCATGAACATTTGCTTTCATTGGCATAAAGTCCTTTCCAAGTTACTTGACTGGTAGGTTTAGTTTTCATTAATTCAAAAACCAGACATTCCTACTTAAAGCACACAACCACCAGTCAAACGCAGAAGATTTACACAAGTACAAACAATAAAGTTTACCATGTTTTTAAACTAGCATTACAGGTTTTATTTATTTATTTATGCACATATTATGAGAAAGAAAAGCAGCTGGTGCAGTATTTTTATATGATTCGCTGGTTTTAATTTGTTGGTGTAATGAAACAGGTTAGAATGGTTTGTGCAAAGATGCTGCTGCTGCTGTATCAGATTTCTTGAATTCTCCAACCGCAACATAAATTCTCAATGACACCCAAAGCAGAAAACAAAAGGTTTCGTATTTTACAAGAATGACTGTCATTCATTCGGTTGCTAACAGACACAGCTTTCTCATGCCTGAACTCTTTTTCGCTGTCACTGACTTTGTATGTATTTGAAAACAAACTCACAAAAAGCAAAATAAGATGCATCCATGAGCATGCAAGACTTGAACACCAGTTATGATTATGTGTTCGGATGTGCACGCTAGCTGACTGACTCATCAAACTCACGAAATGAATGTTCAGTGTACTTTCATATTACATGCTTTCAAAAACATAATTGTGAGCTATCAAATTTAGAAGAAATCGCCATTAGCCTATTTTAGTAGCATGAAAGTTTCTTTGTAAGTAGAAGGTCACGGGTTTAATCCAACTAGTAACCACAAACCTTTAGCATCTCTCTCTCGAAAAAAGGGTGGTTTAGCGCACAAGGCTCTCGCCAAGTGGGGTCTAGAGAGGGATAGATGTACACAGTTTAACCTTTACAAATGGAGAGGCTGTTTCCAGAATTTAAACATGTGACCACCAAGTGGGGTCTATCCCACTAAATTAAAAATAACATGAAGAAATCCTGAAGGGGTGCGTCTTATGTAAGAATTTATGTACCTTCTTCAGGTTTCAATGTGAAACACTACTCTTTAATAAGCAGATACTAAATATTTGTATATTCTAAATGGCACCACCACAATTTCTATTACCTAGTACCTACTCCTCGAAAATTATTACATGCCATACAACTTACTTAGAACTTTTTGTGACGTGGCAGAATTGATGGTCTGGTAAATGTCACCCTTGTTCAACAATGCAATTCATAGTACTTATCAAATCACAGCATCCAATTAAGAAAAGGGAGAGAAGGGACCAAAAAAATCACAAATGCCAGTGAGAGGGAGTAATAAAAAAATGGGTTAAATACCATTTTTGCCACGGAAGTATTGGTAAGATTGGAAGATAAGACTCAAAGACCGGAAGTTTTTTGGTATCATTTTTGCGCCGGAAGTTTACAAAAAAGGGCAAATATACCCCGGAAGTTTTTTAGGAGCAAATTTGCCCGGAAGTTTTTTTCAGGGAGCAAATTTGCCCGAAAGTTTGCAAAAGAGAAAGAACGATCCAACGGCCAAGATCAACTGATCGGCAAGATTACTTATGTTTTTAAACTTAAGGAAAAAAAAAAAATGATACAAAAAAACTTAGGTCTTGAAGTGCCCCTTATCAATACTTCCGGGGCAAAAATGGTATTTAACCCTAAAAAAATTCCATAAACATAAATTGAACCATAACTTTTCGTGAGAATTGAAACAGGCAGCCATTATATGCTGCTCATAGCAACTATTTTCTAAATTTTAATATGTTAACAATATTAGAAAAACATTTACATAAGCACATTGCATCACTGTGGATTTTGCTGTCTCTGTTGAGAGAAATTAGGATGAGTCTGTGACGTGTTTGGAAGTGTCATCATACTAGGTTGTTGGTGTTGGTTAATTTTGCTTATTACATGACTTTCATATAAAGTTTCATGGGGTTGAAAACAAAAATTTTGTTTATCGTTATGGAAACTTGTAACTCTTTACGGTCCTCATAAATTATTAACCTTAACTCATTACGCTAATTAGTTCTTAATCATTAATCCCTACTCTTTACAGTACTCATGAGAATTCGTAACAATTTATGATATTAATGAGTTTCAAGATTACTCATTAAAACAACTATTGGAGATTAGGATAACCTTAGATCACTCGAAGATTTCAATGTTGTTGATGCTCTCTAATGTTGATCCATATGGATATCCCCCGATTGCAATGAGAACTCTTTCTCTTCAAATTTCCCACTCCTTTCTCTTCAAATTTCCCACTCCTTGGATGCTTGCTAAGCGAAGGCAAGGTTGAGATTTGGTTTCCTTGAGTTTTTCTCTTTTCAAACAAATGATAGTTTCTTGGAATTAGGTTAAATATAGAAGGAACAAGATTGAAACTTACATTTTCTTGAACTGGTGTCTTGTTTTTCTCTCTTGAAAAATGTACAAGAAAAGGGGCACCAAAAAATCAGTACTTTATTAGATTCTAACTTTAATTTAATTGCTTACAAGAAATGTCTAATCCAAACTTGAATTTGAAAATCGAAATCATAATGAGTAAATTCATATTTTGATTGATTGATTGAATTTAAGATGATGAATCACACTCATATCTTGATTGATTGATTGAATCAATCATTTAAGATTATGGATCACATTTATTCCTTAATTGATTGATTGAGTCAACCATTTAAGATGATGGATCACATTCATCTCTTAAAGTAAAATTCAAAATCATTTTTAATTCAATCTTTATTTATTATTTCTCCCACCTTCATTCAATCTTTATTGGATCTTTATATATATATATATATATATATAGGGTTTATCGTTTGTCGTATTCTTGACATAAGGTTTTTTTGTCACCCCAAAACTACGTCGTTTTGGGAGTTAGGAGAATTAATGAAGAGTGTTTTTGTATTTTTGTTTTTGTATTTATTATATGAATTTTATCAAAACACCCTTCATTAATTCCCCTAACTCCCAAAACGACGTAGTTTTGGAGTGACTTGACAAAACCTTATGTCAAGTCACATGACAAACTATAAACTCATATATATATATATATATATATATATATATATTAGATAATTCAGAATTATCTTTTATAACCTAACTTCTTGAATTAAAATTCAAACTTAAATTCAAAATACAAATTCCAAATTCAACTTGGCCTAAGACCCCGTTGGGTCTTCCAACACATTTGGGCTTTTTCGTGGAGAAACTGATTTCCCACTGAGGACACCATATATGACGTCATTTTCTCCTTATTGGGCTTGGAGTCCCACTCCAACTCAATTACACTTTTACTCTTGATAAAACTCAATAACAATTATTGACCCAAGTTTGCAAATTCTAAGCAATCGGGAATAACCTTTGTATTTGACCCATTATGCCCAATTAGTCACTGACATAAATAAACTTGGACCAATTAAAACTCCTTTAATGGGCCTAATTCATTTAATGACCTTATAAAGCATTAGCAATGCTTTGCGACCCTAGAACTAATTGAGTTGATCAAGTGATCTACCTTTCATATTTGGATACCGTACATGCATCATCCCTCACATCATCTGTAACACCCCAAATTTCTAACAAATATAATAACTTAGAATTGCAATAAATCTTATGAATAATTATTGAATTTCAAAAAAACCAAATTTGGGAAGTGTTACCACCGCACTTTCAGACAAGACAAGTGCAAGGCTAACTTATTACATTAACATAAATCCAAAACTCAAATAAATGTGTTTTATTCAGAGCATAAAAAGAATAAAATAAACTAGCTAGAATTACTAAATGTTCTTCCTCACTTCTCACTGCTAACCCCAACCTTAGAATCTGTTTCACTGAAATTCTGCTCCCCCGAAGGATCATCGCAGCCCATAAACACAAACAAAAAAATCAGCAAAGCTGGTAATCCTAATAAAACAAGATAATATAGAGAAAAATAAAATATTTACATAATAATAATAATAATATATACATATATAATTAAAAGAAGATGTCAGTTTTGTTGTTCTTTATGAAGTTTACTTAGTGGGAAGAAACATGGTAGACTCGGATAACACTTGTCACTCTACCCCGTGACTTAAACCCGCCAAATCACAAATCATCAAATTGGCCATAAAACATTTCTTTCTAATGTGCACACATCTTCCCAAAATTGCTACTAGTGTCCCGGAAACATGCCAGACACCACTTTGGGAAGAACGGATACTATCGGTTCACATCACATAATATATCGGAGGCATAAAGCCTAAGGGTTATGTTCATCACTTAAGGAGGTACCATCCCAAAGCTATCCTCTCACGATTAAATTATTTATATACATATATATATTTATATTAATGAAAGACACTTATAGGTTTCAATAATAATAAAAAAAAAAAACGACGCACAGAGTCAAAAGAGTGTACAGATAATATATGTATTCATGAAATATATATATATATAGGTTTCAATCCAAAAAAAACAAAGGACGTACAAGTATGCATATTCAAGAGTAATGGCTTTTCAAAAAGTTCATCACGCAATTCAAGAAGGTAAATATATGGAATAATGTAATGTGAGGCAATATATGAATTGGTGGAAAAGTCAAACAAAAGGAATTCAAAAGGAAAAGTGGAACCCACGTGAAGAAAAGATGCAGATTTGGAAAACATCTAATGTGCCATTGAATAAACCCAAGAGGAATAAATAACCTTGTATTATTCTTCAGTTTGATATGTAGTAGTCAAGACAAAAACGAATGGAAAACCTAAACAAAACCGAAAGGGAAGACGTACACAGGGGACGAAAAAAGAAGCAAAGAAAAAACAGCACGAGACGCAAGGACTGAGAACAATTAAGGAATCGAAAAATTGTTCTAGGGATTAGGATTACCTAGTTTCCGTTTTGCTAACCTCCTAGAAGAATAATTGATGCAGGGAAAGAATAGAGAAAGTAGTAGAGGAGAAGAGGAGTATTGAGTATTCGCTATGGTTAGGCAGCTAGACCTCAGTTTATAATTAAAAATTAGGGTTTAGCTATGGGTTAAGCCTTATGAAAATAGACCCGACCTATTTATCTACATATGTCTAGCAATAGGTCTGAGTCTGACCTATTTACTAAATAGGTTAGGCTATGCGGTAGACTCCTGTTAGTAGAGCCGGGAAATCGGGTCAGGCCCATTTAAGCCCTGGCCCTGTAGGGCTTGGGCTTGAAAATTAGGTCAGAAATTTGAAATTGGCCCTGTAGAGCCGGCCCTGCAGAGCCACGGGCTTAATCGGGCCGGCCCGTTAGGCCCTATTACTGTAGCATTTTTAATTTTTTTGCTAGACTTATGTTTTAATTTAGATTATACATTTTCAGGCCAAAAGTAAAAACTAAATTATACATTTACCATGCTTTTTTTTTTTTTTTTTTTTTTTTCCTTTTTTCCCAACTCCATTACTCTTTCTTCTTTCTAACCTAAAGCTGGTATCGCCGACCTCAGACTTCACCCTCACCGCCTCACGTTGCCGACCTCGTTGCTCTTTGCCTCTCTCAGACGGAAATCTACCATGCTGCCTCCGTTGCATTCAACCTTCAGGGCAATTTCGACATCTCTGTGTTTGAAGAAGGTGGTAACCGCTTAACTTTTTTCTCTATCACTTTTTGTCTCTTCAACTATTTCTACCCTAATTGTTGTTGCATTGTGTATCTTTCAATTGGGATTTTCTTGATTACTTATTTATCGCTTTCTGAGTCAGGCCGCAATTTGTCTATCTATGCACCGATATGAAAATAGAATTATTTTAGTTTTGATTGAAGTTTTTCCATTAGAACTTGGTTTCGAAATAGACTTAGGGAGTAGAATCGAGAGTGCGAGAAACTTGATGATACCATTTAGGGCCGAAATGAAATTTCGGTCTTAGAGCTATGTATGAAATGTTGAATTGAGAATCATAATGTGCACCACATGATACGATTTGTTGAAGTTCCATAAGTTTGAGGGGTTTCAATACTAAACCGAAGTGTAGTGAGAAGAATCCTGTTGGGCACTACAAGTTTAGATGAGGCATATGAAGAGCGCATGCACACACATGCAAATCATTATCTACAAGTTTATCTGATATTTGTGGTTTAATTTAATTTCAATCTGTGAACTGATTCCTCGTGATCAAGGGGCAACTGATATTTTGAGTATTCCAATTACTACAGTAGCCAGTGAGTCCGCTTTCAGTATTGGTTCACGTGTTTTAACAAAGTATAGAAGTTCCATTCTTCCATGTAATGTTCAAGCTCTTATTTGTACTCGCAATTGGATGCATGGATTCACTTTTGATGGTAATTTAATAATTTATATGTATTTTATATGTTATAGAGTTATTTATCCATTTAACTATACTCGATTTTATGATTTGGTATATTATTTGTTGAGATAAAGATTATGGATGTGTTCATGATGCGGGAGAAGAAATTCATGACATTTTTACTCCGAAGCACAACATTCTCGCTCAAAGTGAAAGACAATCAAATATCTATGAAATTGATGATAGTGATGAATAGTGGCATGCTTTTATATTTTGAGTTATCTAATGTTGCTTAGTTTAATGCTTCTTACGTTTTATGTGAGTCAATTGTAGACAATGGTTTATTTTTTATTACGAATTAATGAATGTGTTTATTTGTTGGATGATTTGTATTGTTTAGATATTAATGTTGATAACATTTATTTGATAGATTAAAACTTTAATGGTTGCAATTTACTAATTATATTTCTTTGAAAAAAACAGAAGAAAAATAGTTAAAATTTGGAATAGTAATTTTAACCCCAAGCCCTATAGGGCCGGTCCTATCGGGCCCTGGCCCTGTAGGGCCAAACCCTGTCGGGCCCAAGCCCTGTCGGGCCGGGCCGGCCCTGATTCCCAGCTCTACCTGTTAGGGATCTAACATATTTCCATCTCTGGTTACAAAGACACCAACCGGCTAGAGTGGGAGCTATCGTCCTAGCCAGCTAGCCGAAGAAGGCCACTTGTGGAGGGTCTAACCAGAGGGGGCACTAGTAGTGTAGAGCCATGTATTGTAACGAGCCCCACCTTATAACAGCTTGTTTGGCATAGCAATGAAGGAGGAAAAAAAGCCAAGCGCATAGTAATTTAAACCCAATGGAGAAAAATGGACCGTTGGAGATAGTGGTGGTCTCAGATGAGCTTATTTAAGAAGAGTGACTTCTGATAGAAGTCACTTTTTCAGCTTTTGGCATGACTTTGTTAGCTTCTGAAGAAAAATGTTAGGGATAGGTGATTCACTAAGTAATGTATTATTGAATATACATTTATATGCATTATAATTATTAGAATATATTTAATTAGGTACTTTAGAGTTTTTTTAATTTTTGTTAATAATAATTTAATTTTTTATTAAATTTAAATTTTTATCTTCAATTATCACAATATATACAACTAAAATATATATGTAGTATTCAATAAAATTCAGTATCATTTTTTATCTCAACTGACTTTTCAAATAATCATTCAAACAAAAACATATTTAGAAAAAAACCACTTCTCCCCATCATTCTAAACAAAAATCACATTTATAATATGACTTTTGACCTATCTACCTTTATAAAAGTCATACCGCAAATAAGTCTCTCGAGGCCTTGAATTTCCCAAACTTCAACTGTCTTGGGGTGTGATTATCCCACGTGCTTATATCGCTACAACCTCGCTATAATATAATTTAGCGTTCCACTTCTTCACAAGGGAGAATACACATGGGATCACAGCATTCAATTTGAAAACGTTTACTTTGTTAGTTGTTCTTTTGGAGAGATGACTCCAAACTACGGTTTATGGCCAAGAATTAAAGTTAAAATTGGAAAAAAGAAAATGACCAGAAACATACAATTGATCAGAAGATTCAATTTGATCTTTCAACAGGTACACGTGGAGAACAAAACCGGGGCTGAAAGTGAAAGCATAGAATTTCTCGCACGCGTGTCTTGGGCACGACGCAATTGGCCCCCATACTAATATTTTTTGCGCCAAAAGTTCCTGTCACTTCGGATTTGTGATTGCCATGAAGTTCTTCTGAGCCAGCTTCTTCGTCTTTATCAGGTAACCCAATTCGCCACAAACTTCGAATTTTGATATTTAGGCAACACTAATAACAACTCTTTTTTATCACATTCATGGCAATTTTCAATAGGGTAGAAAGTCCTACTTTTCGTGAAAGATGAGCTCGATGAATTACACTCTGTTTCATTGGGAATAAATTCCTGAACATAATGAAATTTGTGGGTTCGATGAGTGTTGATAAGCAAAGTTAGAGCTAAAACAATGACAAGAGAATTCCAGCGTTGAATAACTTGAATCGTGAGTGATATCATGACGGTTTTATGTTTAGCTGTTGAGTGCAATTATAGTTAGAAAGCAACTTTTCAATGTAGTTTTGAGGACTTCGGTTTGTAGCATAACTGTCCTTGATGCTTTCTTTCAGAAGCCATATTTTATCATCCATGAGAGTCGGTCAAAATGAAGTTTATCTTTTATGAGGAATTAAGCTTGAATTGTCTTCCCCTGCCCCCAAAACAACCATTCGAATTCTCACATAAAGTTGATATCATTTCAGGTTTCTAATTTGGAAGATTGACAAGTTTTATCTGGGCTGCTTCAGTTGTATTGAATTGGAGTGAAGTCTACCCTGCTTCTGATTTTCTTTTCATCTTCTGTCTTCTTCAGCTGCCAGCGAAACCTTCATTTTGATTTAGGAATGGCTCTTCCCGGTTCTCTGCAGCTGTCCTATGATTCCGGACATTGCAGGAACCTGGGCCGTTATAACCCAGATACGGTACTAGTATTAACCTTATCTCCTTTTTTTAATATTTTTTTGTTCATGGTCTATTACGTTTTCCTTCAGTGCGTACATTAATGTTACTTCATAATTTGCAGAGGATAATGTACAGAACTAAGTTACATTTATCAAGTGCAGCTCCCATATATCATGTTTCGGTAAGCTCATGTTTCCAGTGTTATTACATTGTCTTGTGGGATACTTTTGTCTGGAAATGTGCCAAAAATTTATGACGACATTGATAGGATAGTTGTAGAAATATAGAGGAATTCGGAATAAGAAATCAGAGGAGTTGGGAATAGAAGGGAGGGAGAAGACGAAGGCAGATGACAGACTGCTGTGCTGTCCTGCTAATTCATTCACTATGCAAAACTTATTATACAATTAGCCTAGGCCCATATATATATAGCCTTAGGCAGATATCAGATATGGAACCGCAAGTCAGTCATTTCCCAACGGTAATAACAGAAATAACAACTAACTACTAACTAACTATCCCCCTAACTAACCAATACAACTAACTCCCTAATTAACTAACTAATATATTTATTTACAGTTTACATATCAGACATTGTTGTCAAATGTGAGCTATATTGCTGCTCCACTCTGTTCCTTCGAATATGGGACTTCTACTCAGTATCAAGTGTTTTCATGATTTGTTGTCTTTCTCATATCATTAGTCACAAGAAAACTTTTCCACCTTACTAAATTTTAATCTACTGCAGCTTTCAACAGCCAAGAATTTTGTTTGTCAAATAAAGTACTCCCTCCGGTCCTAATTATAAGACCTAGTTGACTTTTTTGAAGAGAGTAAAGAAGCTAACTAAATTACTTTAGAGTATTTTTATTTTTATTTTTTTCTTCGAAATAATTAGTTTGACTAATAAATTAATATATAATCTAAGAATACACAACATATGAAATGATTAAGTAACACATTTAGCTTCCTTAATCTCTTCGAAAAAAATCAACTAGGTCTTATAATTAGGACCGGAGCTAGTACTATGTTTTCTGTATATAAATAAATTATTTGGTTGCGTCTGTCCTGGTTCAGCAATATTGTAAATTGCTGTGTGCCTGGAGCCCTGGACCTCAATGATGCTTGAATCTTTATATATCAATGAAATAAGCCCCATAAAATTCCCTATTCAAGATTAGGATTTTTGCTTTCAATATCATTCAAAGTCTTCAATTAATTTAATTCTCATTTCTTTTGTAAAGGCCCTTCTAGAACTTCCATGCCTGAATTCTTCTCATTCATTGTTTTGAAAATATTACAAAGGACTTAACACAAATTCTTTATGCAGTTCCTTAAGCAGGATTGCTGGAGAACTAAACTCTTCTGCAATATAAATAGGCCGGTACATACCTTATTTTGCAAATCCCATGCTTTTAAGTGCCATTCTTTTCTAGGACCACGCCCATCAAGTGAGCTACCTATTTCTAAGGTGGCAGCCACAGCACTAGCAAGGTAAACTTTGTCATTTAACAGTCAGCAAGTGCAGAGATTTAAGTGTTTTATCTTGTTGGCATGCACCATTTCCCTTAGGACATCTGTATTTTGTAGCTATGGTGGTCAAATATATTGTTGCATTCTCTTTTACTATATTTTTTATCTGTGATTTAAACTGTCTTCCTAGAAATATTAATGCCTGTAAACTACTCGTATATCATAACGTAGACGGTTGGTTTCTCTGCAATTGAAAATGGATTTCTATATGCTTTAACTGAATTTCTTCATGCAGTTCTTACCATTTATGCAGGTCTTATAATCTATTACAATGTAGTCCTGTCACAGTAAAGTTGATTCCAGCCATCGGCCTTATCATTTTGGCAGTATGGGGTGTTGGCCCATTAATGTATTACACAAGAAAACTGCTTCTCCAGGTATGTTGTAGTAAATATTACTTTCATCTCTGTAATACTGCGCCCATGATAATAGTATGACATGGTTTTCCACAAATTAGCTATTACCTAATAATATAATGTTGGACTCTTTTTCTTGCAGAGGAGGGACAATAGTTGGAAGAAAAGTAGCACACATTATGTAGTAACTTCTTATATTCAGCCTTTACTATTATGGACTGGAGCGTTACTTATTTGCAGGTTTAACTGTCATCGCATAACTATATCAAACTTTTCTTGCTGTGTGTGTATATATATGTATTCCAATGTACCTATTTTCCACTCACTCCATTATCATGTTAATTGCAGAGCCTTTGACCCATTAAATCTACCTTCAGAAGCAGCTCAAGCTGTCAAGGAACGGCTTTTGAGTTTTGTAAGATCATTGTCAACTGTACTTGCCTTTGCCTATTGTATATCACGGTATGTCTATTTTCTTGTCTTCAGAATTATCAATTGAAATTGCTACATGGTTTGGTGATTTGAATTAATGTTGCACTTTGTCGTTTCTGGTTGAAATGATTTCCACTGAAGCTCTTCAGGCTTTTCCTTTTCCCCCCTTCTCGGAGAGATATTGTTTTGCTTTCTATTGTTATTACCAATTGTGATGCCTTGCTTGTTCACTGCTATGATTTTTTATTGCTGCTGTATAGCTAACTTCAGTTGTTCAATCTGATCTCTGTTTCCAATATGTGTTGCTGCCACAGAACTTGTTTTATAGTTTATTTCTGATTAGAACTTATTTTTTATAATAATCTTATGCAGTGTGATTCAACAAGCACAGAAATTCTTCATGGAGAGCGCTGCTGATTCCCGTGAGACAAGAAATGTATGTATCTATGCTTTATGAAAAAGAAGCTGGCTTTATAATCTCAAAACTTAATTCAGTATATTATCATTTCCATTTTAAAATCTGTCTAGGATGCGATGATCGTTGATATTGTTCATTAAAACATGATTTCCCAATCACTGAGTTAGGATGAGATATGATATCTCTAGACCGAAGCTTGTCCATTAATGTATTTGATCTATCATTAATAAAACAACATAACTAGTTAAATTCATGAGAGCTCACTGGAATTCATGATAACTATTCACTAATCTACCAACTGCAATCTACTGTAGATAATATATGTGAAAACCTAGAATCTGGGGCATATATCTTTATAGAAGCATAACTAGTCATGGCTCAATTTCAAAGATACAATGATTTTCATTTGTCTGTCTTGTCAGATGGGATTCCAATTTGCTGGCAAAGCTGTTTATTCTGCAGTATGGATTGCTGCCTTCTCTTTGTTCATGGAGTTGCTGGGCTTTTCTACTGACAGGTGGGTTACCGCAGGAGGTCTCGGGACTGTTTTGTTGACTCTTGCTGGTCGTGAGGTGTGGGATTAATATTGCCTTTGTTCATCCCAATTCATATTTGTGATGTTATGATGAAGCAAAGTTTGACAATAAGCTTCCTTTGTTTAGATATTTACAAACTTCCTTGCAAGTGTGATAATTCATGCAACTCGGCCTTTTGTGGTGAATGAATGGATTCAAACAAAGATTGAAGGATATGAAGTTTCTGGTACTGTAGAGGTAAGTGTTAGGTGGTCAAATTGCAACTTGTAACCATTGAGCATGGGAATTATATGCTCCTTATATTCTGTATGATTTTATACAATAAACAAACAGGGAATAACATTTGCCAATGCATATTTTTTGATCACTGATGTTTGTTCTTTTATGCAGCATGTTGGCTGGTGGTCACCAACAATTATACGTGGTGAAAATCGTGAAGCTCTTTACATTCCAAACCACAAGTTCACAATGAGTGTTGTGCGAAACCTAAGTCAGAAAACACATTGGCGCTTCAAGACCCACCTGGCTATTAGCCATTTGGATGTTAATAAGATAAATGTGAGCGGCACTTTCATCACTCGGCTTTTGTTTTACCATCAAGTTCTTTATGACAATTCTTCAGTGACGTGGTAAAGTACTAGTGCAGAACATTGTTGCTGACATGAGAAAAGTCTTGGCCAAAAATCCTCAAGTTGAGCAGCAGAGGCTGCACAGGAGGGTGTTTCTGGATAATGTAGATCCTGAAAATCAGGCTCTTTTGGTCAGTATGAACTATGAAGTGCTCAAAATATCTTGCATGTAAATTCTGCGCAATTTTGTATGTTATTCTGCATGAACCAGATAATGAAACAAACCTCTTTGTCCAATTTGTTTTTTAAGTAACTTCCAGAAAAGCAAATCAATTGTATTTTTAATTTTTAATTTGTTTTAAAAATGAATGCTTCCTTGAGATCTTCTTTAATGCTTCTATCTCTAAATTTCATTGGTAATCAATTGGTTTAAAAGAATGACCAAAGAATATCTGACATGTTACTCTGAAGCTTTTGGGTTTTTTTTTTTATGTGCATATTATATATATAAAATATATATATATATAATATGCACATCAAGAAAAAACCCAAAAGCTTCAGAGTAACATGTCAGATATTTTTATATATATATATATTGTACACACACATAGCAGCCGTCAAATATGAATATTCATATCCAGTAACAACTAGATAAGAGGGAAGGAATACGCAAATTTGTATTCGTGTTTAGCAGAGTATATCTGTACTTCATTTTATCTCTGATCTTTTGCCATGTCTTGCACAGATATTGGTGTCTTGTTTTGTCAAAACTTCACACCACGAGGAATTTTTGTGCGTGAAGGTAAGGCTAATTCCCTGTCTATACTCTGTCCTGTTAAACAATTTTGTTAAGATTTTCGTTTTTGATAAAAAGTAATTTTTTTTCCTAAGTGATGATAAAGATTGTACTGAAGTGTTCCTTGGTCTTGTGGCATATCATCTTTATTCAAATAATGTTGCTTGGCACTGGGCTGATTTTCAACTTGTTTGCCTTTGAAACATTAGGAAGCTTTACTACTCGATCTTCTTAGGGTCATTAGCCATCACCGAGCCCGACTTGCAACACCAGTTCGTACACTGCAGAAAATTTACAATGATGCTGACTTGGATAATAATATACCATATATGGATTCTGTATTTAGTGGTACTGAAAGTGTTTCTAACAGTCCAATAATAATAGAACCACCATACAAGATCAAAGCAGATGATACAACAAAAAGTCGATCAACACGCCCATCCAACGAGGGAGATGATAAAAAGACAGCCACACAAACCAAGGTCAGAGAAACTCATTCTGACGCCAAGGCAGATGTTGAAGCTGTGATATCTAATTCTGATGCAAATGGAAACTTGAAGGTAGCCGTTACATCTGAACGCGAGCCAAATAGTATGTTAAAGGAAAACCTGGAGGCTCCTCATGTGTCTGCTTCTTCTAAAGTTGGTGAATTTACTGCAAATAATATGACGGAGAAGAATTATGATGTTAAAAAATATAATAAGAATGCTGTCAGAGGAGGTGGACGTCCTAAGAATATGCCAACAAAACAGAAAGATGAAAAGAAACCAGCAGAGACTCAAATGTCAAGGCCTGCCCTTGAAGAGAATATAGTACTTGGTGTGGCATTGGAAGGATCAAAAAGAACTCTTCCTATTGAGGAGGAGATGGATTCATCTACTGCTCGAGAGGCAAAAGAAATGGCTGCCCAAAGTGGAAATAGATCTCTAACTGCTGAGAATGGGGAAGATAAGTAAAAGACTTTGTTTGCTTCAAGTGAAATATCTGGCAATCTGATGAAACAGGCTAAATTCTAGGACTATAGTTCCTAGTCCTGTTCATTGTAACTAGGACCCAGAAGAAAGCTCTGCGCTCGCGCTCATTTCATGCGTATATTATTCACTAAGGCATCGAGCTGTTGTAAAATTGTAATCTGATTCGATTCTCATTTCATGTGTATATTATTCACTAAGGCATCGAGCTGATGTAAATTGTAATCTGATTCCATTCATTGCCTACAACTCTCTAACTAATTTATAAATATTAAAAAAATAAGTTATTTATAATAAATATGAAAATTTCCCTAAAATAACCTTTCTAAATCATATATCACTCTAATCTTATTTATAAAATTAAATTAATCAATTCTCACGTATCAAAAAAAGTTAGTTAACTCAATAAATAAATATGGACTAGATTTTTTTTTTTTCCAATTTTACTCTTATTTATGAATGAATATTTTTCACCTCTTTTTTTTTTTTTTTCTTTCTCTACCTTTAATAAGGTTAACATTATAACACTCATTTTATTACTCTAAACACGGACTTATAATAACCACTAATTTTTTTTCCCAAACTAAACTTATAAATAGAAGTAGGATGATACATTACAATTACTCTGATGAAAACTCTTTTACCTATGCAATTAATAAGGATACTTTGGAGGAAAAGATTATACATTTAGAAGGCATCTATGAATTAAGATATTTATACTTACGACCAAAATAAACCCCTTATCCACCTCCTGGAGGTAGTATAATTCATTAACACTCACGTAAAGCATATATTAAAAGTGAATCATCTCCCATGTCTTAATTCACTTTTAATACATGCTTTACAGTTTTTAAATTGAATGTGTTTTGTTTGTCCAAGCTACTTATACGATTGTTTTCACATCCAGTGATTTGAATGGATCTTCTTACTCTTCAGAAACCACTGAATCCTGATCAATTTTACTCCTGGTTCAACATGAATGAGATTCAAAATACAAACTAGAAGCACTTTTATCAACATATAGGAAACCATATGATAATGAGAGTGGAGATGCATTTATTCACCATTCACAAATGTCAAAATAATGAAGACACTCAACTATAAATATAAAATACAGAGACTACTACGCGTGAAAAATTAAATATACTATGCCTGGCACATGCAATCAGGAGCAGGATATGTATATATGGACTGTTTAGGCCTTCTCAGCCTGAGTCCACCTTGCCTATTTCGGTGTCCTTCAACTACTGCTTGCTGGAACTCTGACCATTCAATGATCTTATTCAGGAAGAGTTGGCCCATTAATGTCATGTTCGGCCTAATAGTCTTCATGTTCAAGTAAGTTCGGTGTCCAACCTATCAAACATTGCAGCATTAATATTAATATCAGCTTGCATGTATAAAATCCATAGGAATGTATAATATTTATAAACTATGAACAGTGCAGCTAATCTCAAACTTCATATCCATTGGACCCACATCTAGTAATAGTAATTCATGGGTGTTTCAAGGATGTTAGTGCCCTGTGTCTTGGAACAACCATCCTATAAGTAATGAAAAAGTGATTATTTTAGAGACAGGAAAATTACATTTGACACCATTAAAACCTAAGTTATAAAACTGATACATAAGACCAAAGGAAATTAATTAACTGCAGTATGCTAAAGTCAGGATGAAAATACGGATATAAGGCCCTTGGCATGCAGATAACTTTACAAGAGACTTTTATGTTCTCATTGGTGGGGTATTTTGTTACATTTTGAAGTTAATGTGTCAAGGAGCACATGGGGAGAAGGGTTAAAATGTGATTTCTCCTAAAAGCAACATACTTTATGACATAAAATTTTGTTCATGTATCAGTTAAGTGCATTAATGTGATGGGTTCTCAAACTGTCACATGTTTCCAGGGAGTATTAAGTTTTGCAGGGGGCCAAAGACACCGACAATTGAATACTTAAATATGAATATGAACCTTCAGAATGTATTGGACCCAACCCAACAACATTAATTTGTGGACAAGGAGTTTCAATCGTCCACCGTACACTAGGCTAATATGAACCTTCAGAGTGTATTGGACCCAACCCAACATCATTAATTTGTGGACAAGGAGTTTCAATCGTCCACCGTACACTAGGCTAATATGAACCTTCAGAGTGTATTGGACCCAACCCAACATCATTAATTTGTGGACAAGGAGTTTCAATCGTCCACCATACACTAGGCTAATCCCGTGAGAAGTGATATTGCAGCACTATAAATTCAAGTTCTTAGGTAGAAAATGCATCGGAGTCATCTTAGGTAAAAACATCTAGCACTACTCACCATTGCATTATGCATATTTCCAGGGGAAGCAGAGATGAAGATGTCACTATGCATGCCAACATAGTAATCAACAGCAGCTAATAGGGAAGCTTTTCCTGTTATCAGTGCACGCTCATCTGCTGTAGCAAGGCTCTTTTTGCTTTCCATCAAAGGAAATAAATCTCTCAAAGTTGCAATCCGTGCTCCTCCACCAAATACCTGGGAATAGACAATAACTGTCTTAAAACTTGTGAAACACGACCATTCCACTTTTTAAATTTAGCAAGGGGCAAGCATTAATTCAAATCGGGATGGAAATTCATTTGAAATTTGTTTGCTTTTATTTGTAGGACATGTTAAAACTAATTCCCACACTATCATGTAGTTTTGCATTTTGGCCCCTCCATAAATTTGCTTCTAGTTCCGTCCCTGATTCAAATGCAAGAGTCCTGAAGGCATAAAACAAAAGCAACATTACAAACCTTGTGAGAGGCAAGATACAAACGGGTATTGTTGTCAAATCCCAAAGCTGCTAGCAGCAGCCCAATCTCTTCCGGAGTCATTGGGCAACGTCCCTGGCTCCTCAACTCCTCGTCGGTGAATTGGGAATTAAGAACCCTTCCTTGCCAGATCCTCTGTCGGTACTTTGCAAGAGCCAATTTTTCAAGTTTACCCCCACCAAAATCACAGGCAGAATGGGCTGCCATATCCTGCAATACACCAAAAAGTTTTACAAACCTAGGCTAGGCTCCAAGTTTACAACTAAAACATGGAATAGTGCAGAGAGTAACAATGAGAATCTCAAAAATTAAAAGGATGTGTATGGAGGAGGAACAAAGGAATTCCTCCGATACCCAGATCCCTGATCTTTGGTGTAGCTCTGAAACCAACGCTGTATATTATATTGCTAAAATACATATTTAATACTTGTTATATTGTACATTTAATGAATATAAAGATAATTTGGTCAAAAAAGATGTAATTCTAGCTTGTCTTTTTGTAGCATAAGAGGTCACTGTTTTGCATAATTTAAGTTTAGGGGAAGAGATTTTATATTTAGAGGGAAGGTTAAGTAACTTGTGCGTCACTCAAGAAAGAAAAAGGGTAATTTGCCCTCATCTTGATCATTGCTGATGCTGCTGCTTTTATCAAGAATGAAAAGGTTACAACTCCATTGATTAATGCTCATCAATAGATGGATTGGAGCAATACCTTATCAAAGCGAAGGTGTAAAACAACAAACTTTCTTGCTCCTTTCCTGTCACTAGTTTCAGTGCTCTCTTGAAGGTAGTTGGTCCCCATTTCTCCAGCAGAATCTTGAGGGTAGCGAAGGCGGCTTATGAGAGCATCTCCAAGTGCTCTGATGTGAGGAACAAAAACTAATGCTTGAAAGTTGACTTTGCAGCGTAGCCGCTGAATATCCATTGGTAGGTTGTCATAAGTAAGACGATGTGAAAATGGAGAAATTGCAGCAATACCATAACTGCAGCGAAACAAGAAATCAGGGTCCATAGTTCTAAGAGATGACAAAGTGATCACATCATCTCACTTTGCAGTACACACATTCATAAAGTCATATCATTATAAAATATCACCTCTGCACCCAACTTCAATAATAAAGAATGGTTGCATTGGATAATGCTCGAACTCACTATGTCAGAAATATTTTGTTGATTGCTTGGGTCCTCGGCAAGTAAAGAGCTTCAGAAGTAGCAACTGAATAATTTTCAGTTGTTACTTCTCTCAATCTCTAAATTTTACAAGCCATGATAAAAAGTACACAGTGCCAGTGGGGCAATGCTAAAGGTCTTAAGCCTGTTAATTTAAGGAGTGATTCATAAAAGAACTTTGTCAGAAAATGCCTTCAAAATGCATGTAAACCTCTTAAAAATACACATTTTTGAATTTGGAATCTCATACTTTTTTCAAATATTAATTTGAAACGCTATGAAAAGTGATTATAGTTACTTTACAGCGCAGGGTTCTGCCATGTGCTTATAAATGATGAATTCAGAGAGGCATAAACATTCTGTGTTTATTGATATATGTTTGAGTACATAGCCCATGTATATATAGGCTCTAGGAGAGAATCACACAGGGTGGAAAGTAGAAGAATGAGTGGAGCATACGGTGGAAAGCAGAGTAATGAGTGGAGGAATAATACAGAGTGGAAAGAGAGATACTGAATCAGAATAATAGACAGAACAATAACAATATTCTAACACTCCCCCTCAAGCTGGAGAGTATATGTCAATCATTCCCAGCTTGCCTCGAAAGGTTTCAAATTTTGTTTTGCCTAGTGGTTTAGTCAAGATATCTGCAATTTGGTTTGCAGATCTTATGTGAGATAGAGTCATAATGCCTGCTTCAATCTTTTCTTTAATGAAGTGTCTGTCTATCTCAACGCATGCTTCGTTGTCATGGTATCTTTGGATTCTTGACCATTTCAATGGTGGCTTTGTTGTCACACAGTCGCATTGGTCCTTCATGTTGAATCCCCAACTCTTTCGGTAATCTCATAATCCAAATTCCTTCACATACTCCTTTGTTAACAGCTCTTAGTTCGCCACGCACTACTTGGTGACACTACTATCTGTTTCTTGCTTCTCCAAGTAACCAGATTTCCCCACACATATGTGCAGTACCCTGAGATTGACCTTCTAGTCTCTCTATCCCTTGCATGGTCTGCATCTGTGTAGATTTCAATGTTTCTGGTTGTACCTTTCTTAAACAAAATTCCTCTTCCAGGGTTAAGCTTCAGATATCTCAAAATTCTATACACAGCCTCCATGTGTTCTTCCTGTGGCTGATGCATAAACTGACTTACTACTCCAACTGCATAGCTAGCTAATATCGGGACGTGTGTGAGTTAGATATATCAATTTTCCCACAAGTCTTTTGTATCTTTACGAATTAGTCGGAACACCTTCTCGGTTTAATCTTGTAGATGACATCCTTCTTCCATTGGTGTACCCTCCGGTTGGGAACCCAACATTCTGTTTCATGTAACAGATCTAGTGTATACTTTCATTTGAGATATATTGATACCTTTCTTTGTTCTTGCCACTTCTAAGCCTAAGAAGTACCTCATTTGTCCAAGGTCTTTCACTTGGAATTCAGCCGCGTGATTCTTCTTTAGCGAGCAATGGATTGTTCGTCGTCTCCTGTAATGACTATGTCATCGACATATACGATCAATATGGTGACTTTGCCATTAACACGTTTGATGAATAACGTGTCATCCGCTTGTCCCCGAGTGTACCCAAGCTCTTTTCTTGCTTTGGTGAATCTCTTGAACCATGCCCCTGGGAGATTGCTTAAGACCATACAATGATTTGTTGAGTTTACACACGAGTTGTTAGGAGCTAAAACTCCATCTCGGAATCTCCATGTAGACTTCTTCCTCCAGGTTTCCATTTAGGAATGCATTTTTCACATCCAGTTGGTGTAATGGCCAATCCAAGTTTTTTCGCAATTGATAATAGTACTTGGATGGTATTGAACTTAACTACGGAGCAAATGTCTCTCGATAGTCAATTCCATATGTGCGGGTATATCCTTTTGCAACAAGTCTCGCCTTGTATTTGTTGATACTCCCATCCGGATTGAATTTTGGGGTGAAAATCCATCTGCATCCCTCTTGGTTTCTTTCCTTTAGGAAGAGGTGTGATCTCCCATGTTTTATTTTCTTTGAGTGCCCTCAATTCTTCTTTCGCAGCTTGTTTCCAATTTGGATCTGTCATAGCTTGTTGAAATGTGTTTGGAATTTTCATCTCAGGCACTGTTTACAACAAAGCTTTGCATTTTTGTAGACAGATTACCATATGAAACAAATCGTTGAATTGGATGTTGAGTGCATGATCTTACCCCTTTTCTCAATGCAATAGGCCAACCGTGTTCCTCAGGATTTAATCTCGGATTGGATTCATGGTCGTTCCTTTGAATGGGAGTGACAGTTCTACGTATCTCGGTTCATCTTGAACTTGTGTCTCGCCTCTTGTTGTGGTTCGAGTATCCATCCCGAATTGATCTCAACATTTGTTTCAGTTCATTGGTTTCAAGTTGATTTGTGGGAGAAAGTGAATCAAGAGTGGATATAAGGTTGGGTGGTATTGTTGATGAAGTGTCATGTAAAACGGGGTTTTCGGTAGTAGAGGCTTACGGGATTAGCCATTCAATATCGAATACTCCCCCGAATGGGTAATTTGGGATAATATGCATCGTCTTCCGAGAACACGTGATGCGGGGACACTATAAGTTTCTTGGAAGATGGGCAATAACATTTATATCCCTTTTGAGTAGAGGAGTAGCCAAGGAATATACATTTGTCGCTCGGGCACCAAATTTGTTGCCATCTTTTTTATGAACAAAGACAACACACCCAAACACTTTTGGAGGTAGTGAATTTATTAGAGGGCAATTGGGAAAGAATCCAAGAAGCTTCTGAATTGGAGTTTCGTAATTGAGAACTTTGGAAGGCATGCGGTTAATGAGGTAAGCGGTTTGAGGACCGCATCACCCCAGAATATGGTAGGGACATTTCGCTCTATTAGTAAGGCACGAGTTACTTCCAAAAGGTGACGGTTTTTTCGCTCAGCCACTCCATTTTGTTGGGGTGTGTAAGGACAAGAAGTTTGGTGATGAATCCCTTGCTGATCAAGAAATTCTTTAAAGGTTGCACTCATGTATTCCTTGGCATTATCACTTCGTAGTACCTTAATGGAAGTGTTGAATTGAGTTCTCACAAATGTATAGAAGTTTTGAAATACTTTGGCTACTTCAGATTTGTCCTTTAATAAATAAACCCATGTGGTTCTGGTGTGATCATCAATAAAAGTAACAAACCACCTGGTATGGGTGAGAGTAGGTATTCGGGCTGGTCCCCGGATATCACTATGAATTAGTGTAAATGGTGAGGTGGGGGTATATTTCGTTTAGGATATGAGGATCGTGTTTGTTTTGAAAACGCACGTTTCACACCGAAAAGGAGTTGAATTTTTATTGAACAAACCGGGAAACACATGCTTCATATAATCAAAACTAGGGTGGCGATCGACAATGCCACAAAAATACATCATTATTTTTAGAATTGGAGCTAACCAGTGCTCGTTTTGCCTTCCATGCATCTTCTTTCTTTGATTTCAATCTTTCAAGATAGAATAGTCCATCCCATTCTCTAGAAGTCCCAATCCTCCTCCTCGATTTCAAATCCGAAATACACACGAGACCATCATCAAAAATGACTCGACATATTTTATCTTTTGTCAACTTACTCACCGATATCGATTACGGGTGAGTTCGTGTACAAACAGAACATTATGTATTGTTAAGCGATCGAGATAATGTAATCGTGCCAATTCCCTCAACCTTTGTGAATACACCATTAGCTACTTTGACTTTAAGGTTTTCATGACAGAATTTAATGCTGTGGAGTAAGGTTCTGTTACCAGTCATATGGTCTGTAGCTCCTGAGTCAATAATCCAATTATCTCCACTAGTCATCATAGTGTTGAGGGCTACAATAGAATTACTGTTTGTACCCATTTACACCGGGAGTGGAGTTTGACCGATTTCGCCTATCGATTAACTTGCGAATCTGTACTTCTATCGGCTAAGGCGATCGTCGGTCTCCACCTTTGATTCAGTTGTGTTCCGTGACTTTGGAAGTTTGGTCGCTATTGGAAGGTCTTCCATGGAGTTTCCAAAGCATTCTTCTCGATTATGGCCTTTCTTCTTACAATAGTTGCACCATTTGTTAGTCTTTCGTTCTCCATGTGGTCCTTGGACTGCGAGTCTTGAGTTTTCGGTTTGACTTGGGCTACTTCGATTCGGGAGTTTTCGACTTTCCTCGAATTGGACGAAGTTGACAACATCAAAGAGTTGGGAAGTGGTTTCATCCCCATGATTCTACCCCTTATCTCTTCAAAAGTGTCATTCGGCCCGAGGAGGAAATCATGTATCCTTCCTTCTTCCACAATCTTCTTGTATAATTGAGCATCTTTGAGACTTTCCCAGGGGTGAACCTCAAATAGGTCCTGTTGTTGCCACAGTTTCAGCAATGCATTATAGTATTCAGTTACTGACATATTACCTTGTTGTAAATTCCGGAGTTGTCTCTTCAAGTGAATCAACGCAGCGGTGTTTTCAAGAGAGGAGTAGGTTCTCCTAGCAGCATCCCATATTTCCTTTGCCGTATGAGCAAGTAGGTATCCCTCACTGATCTCTAACGTCATTGAGTTGCACAACCAAGTCATAACTTGGTTGTTTTCAGCAAACCATGTGTCAAAAAGTGGGTCATCAGGAGCTGGTTGAGGAGCTGCCCCATTAATATATTTCTCCTTTCTCTTACCACGAATATACCTCAGCACGCTTTGTGACCACTGGAGATAGTTTCTACCATTAAATTTATGGGTAATACCCATAACTTGATGGTCTGAAAATTCTGAAACCATTTCTGAGGTTCTATTTGGTGTTTGGGTTACGGCTATAGAGGAAGAAGATGAAGAGTTTTGAGTTTGAGAATTGGTTCCGGACATAAGAGCTAAGGGAAGAGTTCTTCCAGAGATTGATCCAAATAAAGGAGGGAATTCAGAGGGATTCATTTTTCTGGAAGAAAATGGTCGCCGGAAGTCACTATTCACAGCGGCGCGTGGGGTTCACGCGTAGAGCGAGTGGTGGCGCGTGGAGTTCACGCGCCGATCGATGGCCGCCGTTCTTCCGGGTTCCGCCGATCGTCATCTTTGCGATCCTTTCGTGGTGGCGGTGTGATGCTACGCGCCGTCCTCTTCTCGAGATCGAGGATCGTTGATCCTCACATTCTCTCTCTCCGTCCGTCGGATTTCGTCCGTTTTCACCGTGGTTGTGGCTCTAGGTTAGAGTAAGGTTGTCGACAGGATGGGTGAAGATGATGACGAGGTGACTCCAGCGAAAATGATGACGAGGTGATGCACAGAATCGTGACACCATGATTTCGGTCACTACCTCCGTCGACATTGACCGGGAAGTTGATTTTGCCTCCCTGCCTTCGAATAGAAGGTGTATGCTCTGATACCATGATGAATTCAGAGAGGCATAAACATTCTGTGTTTATTGATATATGTTTGAGTACATAGCCCATGTATATATAGGCTCTAGGAGAGAATCACACAGGGTGGAAAGTAGAAGAATGAGTGGAGCATACGGTGGAAAGCAGAGTAATGAGTGGAGGAATAATACAGAGTGGAAAGAGAGATACTGAATCAGAATAATAGACAGAACAATAACAATATTCTAACAATAAAGAGCAGCCTAGAAGTGATAATTGACAGATCAGTCTGTATGAGTTTACAGTTCATGCTTCTAAGCTTGACAATTCTACATGGCAAATTCTCAACAATGAGAATCATGCACAAAACATTAACATGAAAAACAAAAACTAATCCTTAAACACTTCATTCATTTTGAAATATCGAGCAACAGCCTAACAGGTTCAGGTAACCACCAACCTTTGTAGGACAGGCAAAACACTGTCCAGATACCATTGGGCTGTTGCATGGACAGGAGCGGCCTTGATTCTCGTTTCTCGTATAGCAGCAGCATAATACTCTCTTGTGCTCCAGGAAAATTCTTCAGGCAGCCCTTTAACTATAGAAATATCATCCTTCAATACATCAATGAAGTGATCCACGTCAAATATATCCACGAAGGAGCTGCAAAGAAATATAGCAACCTCGGAACATCAAATCACTAACTATCCATGATATGTACTCAATAAAACAAATATGGAATGAAGGCCCCTGCAAGTACCTTGAATCCCGCCAAACAGGATTTACTTCAAGGTATGGGATTACAAGAGTCGCATTCAGTATCTTTGCAACAGCAACCGCATCACATATCTAAACCCAAAAACCAATACAAGTATAAATTACCCATCTTTTGGAATACAGATATAAAAGATTTAGGGCTTTCAATACCTACCCCCATCCTCTGCTGGTTCAACCCTCCATCAAGAAATACCTGGATATATCCCTCAGACTTCTCTGGTAGTGCTGCTCACATTCAAATGTTCAGCCACAGAAAGATAAGGAACCATTTTAAGTACCAAAATAATCAGTGATATCAAAGAAACAACTTAACCTGAAGTAAAAGGCATTAACCTCACTCACATGGAACATCGCTAGGTTTATCGCAAGCTTTCCATCCTCGATTTTCTAGAGGACTCCACAGATTAGAAAGTTGTAATGGTGACTTGACAAGGAAGTTAAAAAGAAATTAAATAAAAATGTATAAAATTAAGAGATATTGATAAGTAGAAATCAATAAATAATTTGAAATCCTATATACTGCTCAATCAGCTCTTACAGTTTCACGCTGTACAGCACTCCTGAGAAGACGTGAATGCCTAAGTTTAATAGCACCCAATCCCTATATAAAGCAAGTTGCAACTATAAGTCACTGGAAGGCAAAATTAATAGCATGTGCGGTTAATAGAGAACAAAGCATGACCAGTCTCTGGGGGCTGGCTTCTCTCTGATAAGTTGATCATTTTAGAAGCATAGCAGTATATAAAAGGGAGGAATCACTTAAAAAGGTAAGGAAATTTAAAATATAATCTTCCCCGAAGTCTAATCACATGTTAGGTCCGTTGGAGCATTGTGAAATATAGCATTTTGGAATAAAATAGCATGAAATTTCCTGAGTAACGTAACGCTATATTTTCATACAGAAGTCTTATGATCTTGAACAGTACCAAATACGTAATATTCCACGGTCCATAAAGATAAAGTTGCTCCATAAATTTTACAATAATAAAAGGCTAAAAATTAGAAGATAAAATTCTGGCAGCAGAGGTTCACCCACTTTTATGTTTTTTTGCTGCTATATATAGAAGACGGTTAAGAAACTTTCTCAAAGTAAGGATCACAACAGTTTTGCTCATTGCTGCAGATTTATGGTGTCATCTTACTAAAAGCATCTAGAAAGGTCCAAGGGTTTAACAATATGAAGCAATTAAAACAAACAAATGCATAAGACAGAAAGCATATCCAGATTTTCCGTTGAATATTAAAAGGGAAGGAACAAAGGAAAATCTGCTCTAATAGACAGGCGAAAGAATTTCTAGGCAATAAAACAAGAAACTCTTTTTCAGTTGAAACAACAATTTGATGAATATTTCATCAACATAAATTAGCTCAGAATTTTAACACCCAACAATCCTCATCGGAAGCCATAATAATTTATATCCAAAAAATTCATGATCCAACAATCGTTTTTTTTAACACTATCCAACAATCGTTTACTACAACAAATTAACCAGGAATAAAGCAATCTGAGCATCTTGAATGTTTTACTCGGCAGAGTAAAACTTGAAGACGCTGATTCCACGCTGGTATTATGTTCATCCTATGAACGAACAATTTTTCTTTTCTTCATTTTCATTATTACTTTAATTATTACTAAAAATAACCAAAGCTAAGATGATGAATGAGAGTGATGTATATCCAAGTTCTATATGAAGAAAAAAGCCAGAGCCATCGAATTTCTCAACTCTCTCTCCCATTAATTACATGGAAGGAAAGGTGATTGAAAGATGAAAATCAACCCTTAGTTCCCAAACAGGACACATATAAAATTATCAGTCAATAGAATCCAACAGTTTCTATGAACACCCAAGCATTCAGTTGCAAAAACAAAGATTTTGGGGGAAAAAATAAAACAACAGAGGGGCAGCCCAAGCCCAACAGAACAGTTCATATCCCACTAAAACTACAAATATAAAACAAAATAACTGAAATCCTGGACCAGAGAATCATGCTATGAATGGTAGGAAACTGAACATACCGGGTTTAAGGAAGACGAAGCAGAGGCCAAAGGAAAGAACAAAGCAAGTAGTAAGCAGAGGCTAGCCCGTGACGCCAGTCTGTGAGGCTGATAGTGGCTCAGGTGATTGAGCTCCATTATCGTCCAGAAGCTGGACTTTGGATCTGGAAAGGGACAACAACAAGTTTCCCTCACAAGAGACAATCAATGGAGGGATAAGAATTAAGCGAGGGAAGAAAAGAGAAGAGAGAAGAAAGAAAAGGCCAAAGGGGCCTGTTAAGAAGAGAACAACAAATCCTTTCTCTATCGGGTTTTGTGAAATCTGTACGGTGAGAGAGAGGGAGAGAGTAAAGGCGGGGTCACATGGACACCTGGCTAGCTTCACCGAATTGAATAATGATGAAGGGTAGCGTTTTTTTCAAAAAAGGTGGTTTTTTTACGTTAACAAAGTTGGGAATCACGGGGCGAGAAAAAGAAAGAGAGATGCAATATTGATCTAAAGGTTACAGACTCTCACAACTCACAAGTGTTGATGCCTCTGTGGCTGTGATAGACGCGTAGAGAGATTTATTAGACCGTTGAAGGTGGGTGGGTGTCCGAGTTGTTCGTTGTAATTATTGATTGTGCCTTTTAATCAAGCTTTTCCCCGCGACCACCTCACCGACAGTACAGTCTCTCTGTACTGTAGGCTGTGGATGAGGACGAAGCTACACATTTAACGAAACAATATAATTTATATATATTATTTCTAAATTTACAGTTTTTATTAAGCTTTTCTGTGGATCAGGACTATACGATATTAGGAAACCACAGTAATAACTAACATGACATGTCAGTCTTATCATATTTATTTAAACTTTAATTATGAGGACTAGATTATGAGCCTTTGCAAGGAATCTTCCATAACAAGAAGCAAATAAGTGAAGATCGATATGCCTTGTTCTTAATGAGGTCTTCATAATGCTGAGTTATTATATATAGAAGAATATAAACTCTTAAAAATAACTTCAAGAGGTTGGCAAAATATATATATAAATATAGCTTGAAGAGAATTTCAGGATTGATTAAAAAAATAAATAAGTGAGGTTTATTTTATTCGGTTTGGTTGGGATTGTAATGAATGATATCTATGCTAATTTAGGTGAGATTTGTCGGTGAACAAAGGTCCAACGTCCAACTTCAACTTCATGGACCTAAATTCTAAGATGAGATAAGCATGGAATCTCAGATCATTATTTTTTTTATTTTTGTTTTTGTTTTTAGCATTACTCTCAGAATATTAGTAATGGCTTATAAAAGATTAACAACTAAGAGTCACGGTCATGGCGTGATATTTAATCGTGCGTATACAATAAACTATCGTGGTTATTGGCAAGATGCTGCAAACGTACATCTCAGTTCATCAGAGATCCAATGGACGTTGATGACCGAGAATTGACCACGTAATTTTAACGTTACGAGGTTTCAACTCTATCACCATTCACGGTTTTTTTTTTTTTCTTAGAGATCCTTGTTGAATAGTAAATATGGACACCTTTTTTAACAAAATTCGAACCTTAGTTTTTTATTGTAAGAGATTAGTCCCTTCTACTAGATTCAACCTTTTTTTTTTTTTGGTTTACAAAGGCCTGATCAACATAGATCAGTAATTTCTACCACAAACTCGGGCTCTTGCAACACCCATGGCATCTTCACTGAGAAAGACACCAAGACCATACAGTGGATCCTTTAGGACATGTAGTCCCATTTCCAACATCAATGCGTACGTGGCTAGAAAGTCCGCACACCGATTTCCTTCACGGTAAACCGTTATCTACCAGTCTTGAGATAGCAACTTCTAGATCCTCTTAACAATTCTCACATTGGCATTAGCAAAACCCTCCATGCACCCAACTAGGCACACAGCAGTCATACAATCTATCTGCACCATCACCTCCTGATAACCATTGTTCCAAGCTAGCTCAAGACCGTCCATCAACGCCCATAACTCCGCCTGGAGAGATGAACATATACCAACGTTCCGACAGCAACCGACAAGCCAGCTTCCTCCCTGGTCCTTGATTAGGCACCCTGCCCCTGCACGCAGTGACTCACTCTTCTTTGTGCCATCACAGTTCAAAGTGACAAACCCCGGTGGTGGTAGATTCAACCTCATTAATACAATTCACGGATTATTTAGCAAACAAAATGTTCATATTATAAATTAGGTGGTAATGGCCTGACTTTTATGCCACAACAGGAAATCTCGTTATCTCTAAGTAATTATTGTGACTATGTAGCTAAAATTTGAACATGAGACTATTGATCAAGTTAGAATAACCCGTTGTAAGTCATTCAAAGGCTTAATAGTTGCGTTACTACTTTTAAGAAAGTTAATTTCTTTTTTTCTCTCCTAAATGAAAACAATACATGTGGTTCCTATCACATGACATATTCTAAAAGGTGGTATTGAATTTTCAAGGCACCTGCTAGTTTTAAGGATTAGTGTTAAATAATTTCTTCCCACATATATCATTGAGGTCAGTAGGGTAAAAAAAAATTTACTGTTTTTTTTTTTAAAAGTTTTTCTCATAACATTATTTCCTTCCTAATTTTCTCTCTCTACCTAAAATATAGGGCCAGTAAAGTTACTGAGCGAATCTATCTCTTTTTTATCAACAATCCATTAAGGATTTTGTTGGTGATACAACATAATGACCTTGCGCAATCAGTGTAACTAATCTCACATAATAGGATGAGTGAAAAAGGAGATGTGAGAGTGATGCTGCAATTAATTAGGAGTATAAATGGAAATAATCTTCCGGTCCTTAATATAAAACACATTTAGGGAGTTAATCTTAGTATCAAATATAAGATATAAATTTTATATCTATCATTGTTTTCCTGATCTACCCCTATTGATCCATCATCAACTATGATCAAAGAGGAGAGGAAATGGAGGAATTAAAAAGATGACTAGGGTGTTTTAGAAAATATATGTAATATTAATTAACTTAATCAACTTTCTTAGTATAATCAAATTGAGTAAAATATGTCTTATATTAAAGACCGAAGGAGTATTTTTTTTATAACTTTAGGCAAGAAAACGTAACTTATATAGAAAACTAGTCCTACAAGCTCCTATCCCAAAACTGCAACTTATATATGAATTCTCTTAAAACTTTCTTAAGTACAAGGTTATGAATATTCAGACCCTAGTTACAAGAGTATTGTTGATTAATAGTTGCATGAGATATCCACCCCTAATGTGTTTTGAAATATCTAGTAAAATATATTCAGTATTAAACAAATTGATGGGTAAAAATCCAAAAAATAAAATAGTTAGGAGAATTACAATGAGATTTCAAGAAAGAGATTGAATTACTAAAAAATCTAAACAACACAAATATGTTCTCATTTCCTATAACAGAACTTGTCATTATTATATTTTTTATCTATTATTATCGAACTTTTGTGTGATTAAATTCCTTCCTTATAATCTTACCGTAATTATTACCAAAACTCGTTTGAAAAGCAATTCAATTCCTACATTCGCAAAATAAATACATATATGATACTTTCTTTCTTTCGCCAGCATACGCGTACACACACACCACTTTGATTTTAGTTATAAGCTTAAATTAAATAACTTTCATACATTAAAGAGAGTTTGTTAACTCATTAAGTATGAGCTAAATTTTCAATTTTGCTCTTACCGATAATTTGTTTCAAAAGTTAACATTAATTAAAAAAAATTGTTTATTATAATTAATAAAGACAAAAAAATAAAAAAAAAATAAAAACACATTTATTAATCTGAAAATGAATTATATATCAAAATGGTGTATATCCTAATGTGCGCGCGTGTGAGAGAGAGAGAGAGAGATACGTTTAATGTAGCCCAACTAAAATCTTTATGATACATTTACGTCCATGAATCTATAAATATAATTTAGTACACACACATTTAAATAAATTGAAAAATCAAAAAATAAAGAGGAACATGCATGCATGAGTTGGGAGCAGCTGTGTGTGAGGAGACAATAAATGATGAGTTGATATGGTGCCTTTTTTAACTTTATCCAATTTAATTGCTAACCATGTGTTATATATATTTAACTATACTCATTGGAAAAAAATAAAAGTTAATATTTGGAGTTATTCCTTATATTCTCTGGACAAACAGTTAATATTTGGAGTTATTCCTTATATTCTCTGCACAAACGATTACTGTCTTTGTCATTTTACAACATTTTCTCACATGTAATCTCACACTTTCTCTCTTACTCATGTGCAACTATTTCCCAGGCTATGCATCACACATATACATATACATACACACACACATATACATATACATATACATATACATATACATATACATATACATATATATATAGAGGGGTTTATCGTTTGTCGTATTTGACATAGGTTTTGTCACCCCAAAACTATGTCGTTTTGAGAGTTAGAAAAATTAATGAAGGGTGTTTTGGTGTTTTTGTATTTATTATATGAATTTTACCAAAACAATCTTCATTAATTCTCATAATTCCTAAAATGACATAGTTTTGAGATGATTTGACAAAACATTATATCAAATGACATGACAAACAATAAACTCATATATATATATATATATATATCATAATATGATATAACAAGAGAAGCAGTAATTGTTTTCCCTAATTTTGTGATGGTAAATTAGTCATTCAAATATAATATTAGAGACTAATAGTGATAGCTGTGAGAAAATGAGTAATCAAATATATTTTGAGCAGACTGATATATGATTTTTAGTTATTGATTCATCCGATTATCATGCACACCAAAAACATGTGTTACTTGCACCTATACAATTTTTAAAGTGACCCCGTCTTATTTATAAGATACACTTAGATATATGAAAATCTTAACGAAGAATACTTTGATTTTTTTTTTTCCCTTCTGCATAAACTGGCTGTTTATATGGTATATATATAGAACCGGAGGGAGGGAGTATTGTTTTAGTTAAAGAGGTTTAAACTTCTCATGTTGCATAAGAAGAAGAAGATATTCCTACACACACATGAAATGGTGGGACCCACATATATATATATAATGCTAATTATATATATATGTAGGTCTCATCATTTCATATGTGTGTGACATGAGAATACACTTCTTCTACAACATGAAAAGTGTTTTTCCCTTAGTTAAATGCTTTTTCTCATGCATTATGTAGAGTTGGAGCAAGAACCGAAAAAAGTATGTTTGTGAGTGGGTAATAAAACATAGGGTTAAGTAGTAAAACTGTTCCAAAAATATAGAAACGAGTGCTCTAGAGGAATATTAATTAAAACATAGGGTTTGCCAGAATAATCAAATAATTAAGTTAAGACTAAAAAGTTATCATAATGTATTTGGCTATGTTTGGTTGGAGGTGAGGGAGGAGGATATCGATCCGCCCACGTGATGTAATATGCTTCTAAAGTTAATGTGCGGAAAACGATGCAAAAAGCTATGTAATTTTTAAAATTTCCCATGGATAATTTGGTCAAAAATTTTCCTCCTCTCCCCTCCCCTCAAACCAAACATAGCCTTTGTCTAAAACGAGTGCTGTGGAGGAATATTAATTAGAATCCATTAATAACACGTGATGGAATATTACAGGCTGATGAGCCTATTTGTTGCAAGCTGTTGCTGAGAGCCCTTTTCTTCTTTTGCCTCTCTTTTCTTTTCTTTTTCTTTTTTTTTTATTTTGTTCTTTTTCATCCTTTTTCTGTGGTGCTTGCTTTACACGAGCCGATGACATTGGAATTGGAATCTCTCTTTCTTCCTAACAACCACTGCCACAACAATAAATGTAATATGGTTCCTAAATTTTAAGAATGGGAGGTTAACAAATTTTAAAATATAATTATAATATTTTTCTAAAAAATTATTGAACATTATAAATTTTTTTATAGGAAGATTGAAATTTTAAAATTTTTTAATAATAATTTTAAGAAATTTATTGATTTTTTTGATGTAAATCATTTTAAAATTTTAAATTAAAATTGAAAAATAATTATAATGTTTAAGATATTTAAACTTGAAGATTTTTAAGGCTTACTGGTACTTGTTTAGATGTAATTTTTTTTCCTCGCGCAAAGTGGGTGCCATAATTTAATTTCCCTGAATAAAAAATCAAGATGGTGCAAAATTATATAGGGAATAACATTCTATTTCTAGTTTGCGCTATATTGAAATTCATATCATATCATATAATCAAAAACCTGGAACATTATATTAAAATTAGTGTAGTTTGGATCCATTTTATATTGGACTCTAGGGAATATCTTGGTTGGGTTTTAAACTACCATATCATCCAAACCCACATTTTTACAGATATGGATTTAGGCCTAACAAAGTATTAAAAATCCTTTGCTTTTTGTGGAACACAAAATGGCCTAGAAATTTTTTTGCCTTAACAAACGTGCTTATTCTCTTGTTAGATTAAACCACTCACAAACACAATCAAGATTACTGCCCGAGTACCAACGGGGTTGGCTCAGAAATAAGGCTTGTGCGCTTGTAGTCTCGGTTCGAGCTTTGTGAATGCAAAAAACCCCCGCCGGGAGACTCTCCCACCATAGCCAGGTGCGCGACGCGGGTCGGATCCGAACTAGTCAGTGTGAAGCCCCAGTGAACCGGGTAGGCAATCAAAAAAAAAAAAAGATTACTGCTCGAGTGCCCTATACTTTCCCATCATCCAGATCCAGATTAATACCCATGGTGGGTTGTGTTGTGAAAAACAAGGACCATTTTGATGTGGGTTTTTTGGGCTTGAACCCATATGGGCCCAACCTATAGCAGGTTACCCGTTTTTATCTTTTAAAAAAGATTGCTAAATATCGTGTTGTGTTATCCTTAGAACTCGCTTATACCTTAATCACTCATTAATAATGTTATTTTAATTAAAATGTGAATTTGTTAAAAAATTTGAGTTGATATGACCTCCAATAAGGATTCAAATAATATAACTTGGTGAGTCAGTGTTTTCTTGTATATTAGACTAAAGGCGTTAAGATTGAGAGACTAAAAATACATGTTTTAACCTTAAGAGACTAAATGAACCTTAATCCAAAAATAAATGACTAAATCTATACTTTTGCCTTAACTTTTTTATGATTTAAGTTTGTAAGAAAGCAAAATTCAGTATATTGTTTAAATTTTTTATTAAAAAATAAAAGGAAAAGAAAACGGGTTAAGTGGGCTAACCCGCCAAACTAGAGATTATGGGTTGGATTGGCTAACTGTCGACCCATATTGATGCATGTCTTTTTAGCCCAAACCGATATGTCCCAACTCGTTATAGACCAACTCAAACCTGATAGACTAGTCCATATTACCTGCTCTACCCCCAAACTCCCTCTAATTTTTTTTTTAGGGTAAAGTATAGGGGCAAACGCCCAATAAAGCAATACTCCCTTTTTTTTGATTTTTGATTTAATGTATGAGTCACATAACTAATTTATATTAATTAAAAAATTAGTTAAAATAGTTATTTATAAAATATATGTTTTTTATTTTTTGAAAATATCCCTTTTAATTATTAATTACATTAGAAACTACCTTTATAAATGAAACCTCCTTTCAATATGTATAACTGATATGAATGGTTTGGAAAAAAATTATAAATTTAATTTAAAAGACAGAACAGATAAAGGCTATTAAAGCAAGTTACTTAACTAGCTAATATATTTACTAAGTACTCCTTCTGTTCCATAATATAAGATGTTTCCTAAAAGGAAAATCTGATTCAAAATATAAGAGGTTGTCAGGGTAATTAATGATTATTTTCCACTTTTACCCCTGTTATATGAGAGAGAGATGAGACAAATAGTAAATGCATATTTAAGAATTACATTATTCAATACAGGCAAAAGTAAATTTTATTAATCGAAGAGATATTAAATAACTTAACTAATATCAATCCGCACCTTATTATAAGTTACTTGTACGGTTATACCCTATTTTCTCAAACTAAGAAAAGCATTAAATGAATAATTTTTTTCATTTTGTCCTGATTTATTAAATGATGTACATTTTCTCTCACATCTTTTTATCTCTTTTTATATGCACCTCTCTCTCTCTCTCTCATTTCACATGTGCCCAACCAATACTGAACATGGGTAAAACTGACAAAACCTCATTTAATATTTCATGACAAGGAGTCAAGGAGGTTGGTGTGGCGTCCGGCGGGTCGGTGGGAGCCAGGTCTATCATTAATGGTTCATTATTGCCACTCCTCATTCTGTACAATCACACCTATCTATCTTTATTCAGCTTCACTTATTCTTCCCAAATTAAAAAAAGCTCACTACATGGATCAATGGCTTATTTATTCCCTTCCATCAAGAAATGAAAGTTTCTGTGTATTAAATTTTGAACAGCAACTAGGCCGACCACTCAACTCTTCATTTTATTTTGTTGTTGCATCTATATACCCTCCAAACCTTCCTGCACATCCTTCATAACTGAGTAGTTTCTGTTTCTTGATTTTTTCACATCCTTCTTGCTCTTTCCTTTATGCTCGTACCTTCTTCAATGGCAGCTTTTATCTTCCTCATTAGGCGCCTCTACCTCGCTCTATATAACTGGACCGTTTTCATTGCATGGTACTAGCTAGCCCATACTTTCTCTTTGGCAAATACTTTGTTTCACTTTTGCTTTTAATATATATGCAGTGTAGAAAATTTTAAAAAGTGGAAGTCTGATCTAGTATGAAATTCATGAAAAATTAGTGTAGTTTGGATCCATTTTATATTGGACTTTAGGGAATATCTTGGTTGGGTTTTAAACTACCATATCATCCACACCCACATTTTTACAGATATAGATTTAGGCCTAACAAAGTATTAAAAATACTATGCTTTTTGTGGCACACAAAATGGCCCAGAAATATTTTTGCCTTAAAACACGTGCTTATTCTCTGCTTAGATAAACCACTCACAAACACAATCAAGATTACTGCCCGTACTTCTGGATGGTTCTGCTTGCTCCCAGGTATGTTTCTGCATTTTTTTCAGCAAGGCTTAGGGATTGGATGGCTATGAATCTTAAAAGGAATCTTGGATCTAATGGGAATGTAAGTTGGAGCATTCTATTTGGAGTTGCTGTTTGGTTGTTGTGGGGGTGGAGAAACTCTTTTATTTTTGATTCTGGTTTAATAAACCTGTTTGTCCTGCCTCTGCTGTGCTTAATTGTTGGAGTAGATTCTCCATTTCAAATCATTTTAATCCGGACTTTGAGGGATCATTCTGTGGAATGAATTCAGTTATGGCATGGGAAAGACCACCTGTGGATTGGATCAAGCTTAATGTGGATGGGGCTGTGTCCTTGTCTAATTCTATCGCTGGATGTGGGGGAGTTGTGAGAGATTGCCTAGGACGGTGGGTCGTCGGTTTCTCAAAAAGCCTTGGACAATGTGAGGCGGCTTTGGCTGAGGAATGGGCTGTGTATGAAGGGATCAAAATAGCCTGGGATTTAGGGTATAGGAAGGTCCAATTGGAATCAGATGCCCGTAACCTGGTGGAATTATTAAGAGGGGGTATTTCCCAAAATGACAGCCTGCTGATCTCCAACATCAGAGAGATTTTAAGCAGGAATTGGGTGATATCTGTCCGGTATATTCCAAGGGATAGTAACAGATTGGCGGATGCTATGGCCAAGATTGGTTTGAACAAGACTTCGATTTTAGATGAATGCCCAAGCTTCTTGAGGGCGTGGTTAATCCAGGAGGGGTTGGGAAATGTTTCCCCTGTGTTTTAAGCTTTTGTGCTGTTTTTTTCTTTCCTGTTTGTTTATGTTTTTTTTTTTTAAAATGAGAGGTTTTCGCCTTATATATTAAATCAAAAACCAGAAGAGGGTACAGGACCCATACACTCAGATAAATACACAGCCCGTAATGAATCTGAGTAGTAGTTCATTATAGAGGAAAACAAGAGCCCCTCTTTTGCTAGAGCGTCTGCCAGCCTATTGATAGTTCTAGGTATATGCTTTAACTTCACCTCCCAATCTTTAGAGAGAAAATGACGAATTTGCATGAAAACTAGACTGTCCGAAGCGGTGGTCTGATTCTGCAGCAATTTATCAATCAGCAACTTTGAGTCTGATTCCAGTAAGACTTTCCTGAAACCTTCCCTCCAAGCAATTTGGAGTCCCATTAGTAAAGCCCATTCCTCTGCCTCATACACCCCGCATACACCCAGAGTATGAGAAAAGCCCACCAACCAATTCCCATTTCCATTTCTGAAAACTCCTCCACGGCCAGCATTATGATGAACCGACGATACTGCTCCATCGGTATTGAGCTTGACCCAGTTATGAGGTGGAGGTTCCCACTTTAAATCTGTTGCTGTGGTAACCTGGTGGTCCGAGTCAGGAAATTCACAGAAGAGTTTCCAAGACCTTAAGACAACTGAAGAGGGATTGATTGGTTTATGGAAGTCAGCAGAGAAAGTATAGTTGTTCCTCCACTTCCAAAGGAACCAGATGGCTACTCCCCACAATAAACTCCATTTTACTGTTTTGTCTCTTCCTAGCTCTTCTTGGAAATTAAACAACATCCAGTCCTTAAGGGAATAAGATAAAAAAGCCGGAAGGAATTTTGGATGAACAAGAGCCATCCATATTTGTCTAGCATAGTAGCAGTCGCGAAAAATGTGCATCTCATCCTCAACTGCAGAATCACAAAAGTTACAAAGGGGAGAATCGAAGGACTACCTACTTAGCTTTTCATTTGTTGGGAGGCAATTGTTAAATGACTGCCATAAGAAGCATCTGATCCTTTCAGCTCCTCTCCAAGACCAAATGCGTTTGTAGGTTCTGTTGTACAGCTCCGGTTTAGGTATCTCGATCATGAAGTAGGCGCTTTTAACCGAGAAGAGCCCATTCGCATTTGGAGACCAGGTCATCGAGTCTTCCCCAGCCATATCCATAGGAGGAAGGATTGCTAATAGTTTCTGTATGACCGTCGTATCCACAATTGATGCAAGCCTTGGGAAGTCCCATGCCCCATATTTAACCCAATCAGCTACCTTGCTTTCTTCCTCCTCTACCTAAAAACGTCTTTTGCAAAACTCCTTGATTCTCCTATTCTTGAAAAGCCAGTGGTTTGTGAAAAAGTAAACAGATTTTCCATTTCTAATATGCCATCCCGTGCCTCTCTCAATGATGTCGTGCTGTTTGCATATAAATTTCCACAGGGCAGAATCAGATTGCTTAACATTCATAAGTGTAGATTCACTTCTCATCATGTATTTATGAGTCAAAACATCAGCCCATAGACATTCAACACCTTGTACTAGAGACCAAGCTAGTTTAGCTCCGAAAGCTCTATTAACTGATGAAAGTTTTTTCAATCCCAAACCTCCATAATTTTTTGGAAGGGTGATTTTATCCCACCCCAATGGGTGGAAATTGCGTTTGTTATCAGTACTTCCCCAGATAAAATTGTGTTGTAGGCGTTCAATCTCTTCACATGTTTTAACCGACAGTTGGGAGACTTGCATCAGATATATGGGTATAGAACCAACTACTGATTTAGCCAGTGTGATTCAGCCTGCAGTTGTTAGGCAGTTAGCTTTCCATGCTGAGAGCTAATTCTTCACACGGTCAATGACATATTTGAATGTGTTTGTTTTCTTCCTCTGGCTAGTTAAGGGAAACCCTAGATACTTGCCTACTTCACTAGTAATCTTCATCCCAGTAATATCCTTAATCCGGCTCTTTAGGACAGTAGGGACTTTGGGTGAAAAAAAGATGGACGATTTGTTAAGGCTAACCTTCTCCCCCAAAGCATGACAGAAAATGTCAAGGGTTTCCATCATGCATTTGGCCTGATCCTCAGTAGCTTCCCCAAACAGTAGAATATCGTCGGCAAACATCAAATGTGAAATAGCCAGGCCATCATTCATGATCCTTACCGGTTTCCATTTGTTTGCATTTACAACATCATTTATAATGTGAGAAAGATGATCCATGCATAATACAAAAAGGAACGGTGATAAGGGGCCCCCTGCCTGATGCCTCTTGTTGGTTGGAAAAATTCAGTGACTTCGCCATTCCAAAGAACATTCAGTGTAGTGGTGGAGATACATCTCATTACTAGATTAATCAAATTTTCTTCGAAGCCTGCTTCAGACAACATTAGTTTGACAAAGCTCCATTTGACTCTGTCGAATGCTTTTTCTAAATCTATCTTCATGGTCATAATCCCTCGTTTACCTTTCGATCTTCTCATTTTGTGGAGGATTTCCTGCCCGATTATGACGTTGTCCTGGATGTGTCTCCCAGGAATGAAACTAGCCTGATAAGGAGAAATTAAATCCCTCAAAACTCTTCTTAGACGTTGAGCTATGATTTTGGTGATGCACTTGTAGTGAACTGTGCATAATGAGATGGGCCTAAAGTGCTCAACACGTTGGGGATGATCAATCTTTGGGATTAGACATATAAGCGTTTTGTTTGCCCGATTATGATGTTTGTTTATGTTTGTTGTTCGCGTTTTGGCTGTTTAGCCGTCTCCTATATATATCCAAAAAAAAAAAAAGTTTACTGCCCGTATATACTTTCTCATCATCCAGATCCAGATTCATACCCATGGTGGGTTGTGTTGTGAAAAACAAGGACCATTTTGATGTGGGTTTTTTGGGCCATAACCCCTATGGGCCAACCCATAGCAGGTTACCCGTTTTTGTTTTTAAAAAAAGATTGATATTGTCGTGTTGTGTTATCTTTTAGAGCTTAAGCTTTAGTCACTTATTAATAATGTTATTTTAATTAAAATGTGAATTTGTTAAAAAATTTGAGTTTATATCGCAGCTAATAAGGATTCAAATAATATAACTTGGTGAGTCAGCATTTTCTGGTATATTAGACTAAAGGTGTTAAGATTGAAAGACTAAAAATACATGTTTTAAACTTAAAAGACTAAAATGAACCTTAATCCAAAAATAAATGACCAAATCTATACTTGTGCCTAAATTTTTTAATGATTTAAGTTTGTAGGAATTTTTTTTTACTATATTGTTTTTAAAAAAAAATTTGAAAATGCAATATAAAAATAGAAAAAATAAAAGGAAAAGAAAACGGGTTGCGCGGGCTAACCTACCAACCTAGATATTATGAGTTGGATTGGCTAAATATCGACCCATATTGATGCATATCTTTTTAACCCAAACCCATATGTCTCAACTCGTTACAGACCACCTCAAACCCGATAGGCTGGTCCATATTACCAACTCTACTCCCAATACTCCCTCTAAACTTTTTTTTAGGGTAAAATATAGGGGCAGTACTCCCTTTGATTTAACATATGAGTTACATAACTAATTTATATTAATTAAAAAATTAGTTAAAATAATTATTTATAAAATATATGTTTTTTATTTTTTGAAAATATCCCTTTCAATTATTAATTACATTAGAAACTACCTTTATTAATGAAACCACCTTTCAATATGTATAACTAATATGAATGGTTTGGAGAAAAATTATAAATTTAATTTAAGAGTTAGAATAGATTAAGGCTACTAAAGTAAGTCACTTAACTAGCTAATATATTTACTAAGTACATGTTCCATAATATAAGATGTCTTTTAAAAGGAAAATATGATTCAAAATATAAGAGGTTGTCAGGGTAATTAATGATTATTTTCCACTTTTACCTCCCTTATATGAGAGAGAGAGAGAGATGAGACAAATAGTAAATGCATATTTAAGAATTACATTATTCAATACAGGCAAAAGTAAATTTTATTAATTGAAGAGATATTAAATAACTTAACTAATATCACTCCATACCTTCTTATTATAAGTTACTTGTACGGTTATACCCTATTTTCTCAAACCAAGAAACGCATTAAATGAATAAAATTTTTCATTTTGTTCTGATTTATTAAATGGTGTGCATTTTCTCTCACATCTTTTTATCTCTTTGTATATACACCTCTCTCTCTCTCTCTCATTTCACATGTGCCCAACCAATACTGAACATGGGTAAAACTGACAAAACCTCATTTAATATTTCATGACAAGGAGTCAAGGAGGTTGGTGCGGCGTCCGTGGTCGGTGGGAGCCGGGTCTATCATTAATGATTCATTATAGCCACTCCTCATTCTGTACAATCACACATATCTATCTTTATTCAGCTTCACTTATTCTTCCCAAATTAAAAAAGCTCACTACATGGATCAATGGCCTATTTATTCCCTTCCATCAAGATATGAAAGTTTCTGTATTAAATTTTGAACAACAACTAGGCCGACCACTCAACTCTTCATTTTATTTTGCTGTTGCATCTATATACCCTCCAAACCTTCCTGCACCTCCTTCATAACTGAGTAGTTTCTGTTTCTTGATTTTTTCACATCCTTCTTGCTCTTTCCTTTCTACTCGTCACCTTCTTCAATGGCAGCTTTTATCTTCCTCATTAGGCGCCTCTACCTCGCTCTATATGACTGGACCCTTTTCATTGCATGGTACTAGCTAGCCCATACTTTCTCTTTGGCAAATACTTTGTTTCACTTTTACTTTTAATATATATGCAGTGTAGAAAATTTTAAAAAGTGGAAGTCTGATCTCGTATGAAATATATGCTTAAATCTCTCTGAGTGAGCAGGTTTCAAGTGTTGTATCTCGTTTTGAAGACAATGAAGGAGTCAGGTCATGAACATTTATACAGTGTGGCCGAAAAGCCTATGCTTTTAGCTCAAACAGCTGCTGTGTTAG
Organism: Acacia melanoxylon; assembly: GCA_019022615.1. Classification (NCBI taxonomy): domain Eukaryota; kingdom Viridiplantae; phylum Streptophyta; class Magnoliopsida; order Fabales; family Fabaceae; genus Acacia; species Acacia melanoxylon. Next base: position 290,660 of record JAFJYJ010000052.1, read on the forward strand.
AGGTATCTTACAAAAAACTACAGATTCTTCCTTACCAGTGGAATTTTTATCATATTAACCTTCCCTTCTCTTTTTTTATTCGGTATGGCTTTGAATTGAACAATGTGGTAGATACTTCATAGCTTAGTCGGTGAGTGATTTCTTGCTCATCAGTCACTACCTTGATTTGAAAAATAAATTAAAGGTGGTCATTTGTGTTAAGAATCAGTGTTTATGGCTTTCTTCTTCTTTTTCCATCTCAGCAGGGTTGGTGAGGTCTCCAGTAGCAGCAACGCTACCACAAATAGCTTCAAGGTTGTTCTTAATGTGGGGCATATTATGGAGTTTCCCGCAGGTTGAGACAAATTAACTTTTTGTTGCTTTGTTCAAAGTTGGAACACACACATATAATATCCTTCGATTATAAATCTTTGACTTGTGACTATGAATGACAGACTCAGACTCATGTACTTGTTAGCTCCCTACTAATCAGCTTTTCTATTACAGAGGCAAGTACATGTTGAAGCTTTTTGTGTGTGTAAAGGTTATATCTGTTTGCAGTAATTGCTCCTACGCAAATACAAATAACAATTTATGGACTTCATGGTTATAAGAATTTACAAGTTTGAACTTGCTCCATCTTTTCCCGAAATAGTTAACTTTCTTCTGGTTGCCTAATCCCTTGGATTGAGAAGAAGAGAGAACAATTATTTATGATCAGTAGTATTGGTTTGATCTTCTTTATGTGCTAAACATATAGGCCATTCGTTATGCTTTCTATGGCATGAAAGAGGCTTTTGGTTTTGTGCCTTCATGGCTTCTATGGCTAAGGTATGAAGTTTGAATTTTGCAGAAGATTAATCCCTATGTTATTGTAGTGTTGAGTATAATTTTTTCCTTGCAGGTATAGCGCCTTTTTTGTAATGTTTATAACAGGTATCATCAGTGAAGTGGGTCTAATATACAGTGCCTTGCCTTTAATTAAGGTAATGAATTTAAGAGTTGAGAGCCGAATTTGGTATCTTGTAGGAGACATGGCCCATAATATTGTGAAATATAATGTTAGTGGAGATTTTTTTAAAAAAAAAAAAATCCAAGTAAATGATGTGGAACATTATGCAGGAAACAGGGCAGTACAGCATAAGAATGCCAAACAAATGGAACTTCTCATTTGACTACTCCTACGCAGCCATTGGAGTATTGGGAATCTATGTTCCAGGCATGAAGTTAGCACCTTTTTCTAATACTATCTCCGTTGTTTAATATAAAACTCAATTGACTAATTGAAGTTAGCACTAAATAAATTATCTTATAATATTTATTTTATCATTTTTCTCTAAATTAATTTTTCTCATTTATAAACTGATATGCAATCAATGATACACATAAATTTTTCAGAGATATCATGTAACATATGTTTTAATTAAGTAATTTATTTAAATTTCTTAATCTTTCTAAATTAGTCAATTGGGTCTTATATTAAGAACATGAGGTTATATAAAATTTTAAATAATGTTACACTTGCTAATATTAGTGACTGAAGAGAACAACATGGCACAATTATGTGCAGGTGTTCCATATTTGTTCAGACATATGCTTGCTCAGAGGAAGGGTGCCCTCTCAAAATCCAAGAGGAAGTAGTAGAATATCTTGATTTGGATTTAATATTGGCTATGATAAAATATTGAACAAATAATACTATGGATTATATGTGCTCAACATTATTATGAAATATAAAATTTATAATTAGTTACATTATTTGTAACTTATGAATAATTATTTCAGATTTAAACATTATAAGATTCATGAGACCATATTTCTAATTAATTTTATGATCTCAGTTGTTAAATTAAAAATTTTAGTTTTCTTACCATGTTTCACTTGCACACAAAAGTTGATCAAATTTGAGTGATTAAAATAACAACTATAAGGCTAAATTTTTCAGTGTCAAATAACAACACTACTAAACCCCGGTGAAAAGACTAAATTATATTTTATAAAACACAACATTAACCCTATGTTTTAAGTTGAAAAGCAACTCAATTTAATTGAACATTTTTTTTAAAAGAAAATAAAAAATTTGGGGTAGATTGTTCATAACTTCATATCTTAATAATTATGACCATATAAATTTTGATATATATTTTTAAAATCAATGATACTAGCATATTTGCACATAATCTTTGTATACAAAAGAAACTTGTCGTGACTTTATTTTTGTTTTGAAGTCTTAGATCACGGAAATCTTACCATTGATATATGGGAGAGAGAATGGGTCAAAATACAATTTTCAATCTTATTAAAGAGGTAAGCATAATTGATCAAACTAGCTAGTATCAAATCCTTATCTTACAATTTTCAATCTTAAAGAATTAAGTATAATTGGACAAATTGTTATCAAAGCCTCGGTATCAGATCCAAGCTCAGATCGATGAGGATCAACATCGGCTCTGACTTATCGTAAGTAGCCATTCCATAACACCTCCTGGCATCATGCATATTTGATTGTGATGACAAAGACATTTGATTCTGTAATTTACAACCAATGGCCCTTAATTAAATATAGGGTTAAATATCATTTTTGCTCTAGAAGTTTACGCTGAAGAGCAGTGGGTATCCGAAAGCTTTTTTAGGAGCAATTTTTCTCTAGAAGTTAACAAAAAGTAACAATTTTTTCACTTCCTTAATTTTAACCATTGGCCCTAAATTTTTTAGGGACTGGGAGGGCGATTTCGAAGAGTGAAAGGGAGGAGGGAGGTCAGAGGGGTGCTTTGACGGTGTTAAAAGCTAATATCACCTTCCCAGTTCTGTCAGATTTCTTCTATTTGCCCTCCTTGTTTCTTCCCCTGAACAACCAATTACTGATAACACAATAAGAGAGTTCCATAGCTGACAAAGATGAACCTCTAGCTATCATCATCAAAGAACAACAAAGAGTGGTGGAATAAGTCATATGGGACCCACAAGCCATCTAAAGGGCATGGCCTTTTCGCATCAAGTCTCAGTCATGGCTTCCCTTTCCCATCCTAGTAAAGTAGGCTAACAAGTCTCAGATGAAAATCCCTGCATAAACCTTTGAAATTGTCACTGCCCAGCCCATGCTGGTTCCACCTATGATCCACCCCTCAACATTTCCAGCGAACACCACCAAGAACAGCGGTAGAGAACCAAGCTCGTAGATTCGATGCCTCCCCTGAACCCTCATCCATGTCTCTAGCTTCTCCGTGTACCCACCCTCCCTTTATTTCCCTATATCTATGACCATCACCCCTGTGTTGAAATAGTAGGGTTTCCAACCACAAAACAACGCCGCATAGACTAGTTTGACCAGAATTTAGGTGTGAAGTAGTTGGTGAAATTGGCTTGACAATACTCAGGCGAGCCCAAAACGTGTGCTCCCAAATTGATATTCCAGAGCTTTGCCACGTCATCCACCAAGATCAGATCGGAACCGAAGTAGATTATGCGGTGGATGCCGGCAGGCAAGAGATCGACCAAATACATTCTTGCGTAATTGAGAGGCTGGTCGAGCACTTAGCGAAGAAAGATCTCAAAATTGATACCAAATACAAGATTATCGGAATCAAATAGATTAGGTGCAAGAGATTGACCAAATACACTTAGCCAACGAAACTTAGCCAACGAAATTCGCGATCTCAGGCGAACCCAAAACGTGTGCTTCCAAATTGATATTCCAGAGCTTCGCCACGTCATCCACCAAGATCATATAGGAATCGAAGTAGATATGCGGCGGACGCCGACAGGCAAGAGATCGACCAAATACATTCTTGCGTAATTGAGAGGCTGGTCGAGCACTTAGCGAACAAAATTCGCAATCTCAGGCGAACCCAAAACGTGTGCTCCCAAATTGATATTCCAGAGCTTCGCCACGTCATCCACCAAGATAGATCGAAATCGAAGTAGATTATGTGGCGGACGCCGGTAGGCAAGAGATCGACCAAATACATTCTTGCGTAATTGAGAGGCTGGTCGAGCACTTAGCGAACTAAATTCGTGATCTCAGGCGAGCCCAAAACGTGTGCTCCCAAATTGATATTCCAAAGCTTCGCCACGTCATCCACCAAGATTAGATCGGAATCGAAGTAGATTATGTGGCGGACGCCGGCAGGCAAGAGATCGACCAAATACATTCTTGCGTAATTGAGAGGCTGGTTGAGCACTTGGCGAACGAAATTTGCAATCTTTCCCCTGACGACGTTTAAGTCAAAGCAGTATAAGTAAAAGTCTAAGTACGAGAAGGCGACTCTGGTAGGGTGCTTGACGTTGTTGTGGCCCAAGGAAGATGACAATGGTGGTTGGTGAAGCTCTTCCATGGTGATGGTGAAGGGAAGAGATGAAGATGAGTGGATGAGGGAGAGAGGATGATAGAGATAAGGAGGTGTGATGCCACATCATATTGGCTCAGTGATGTAGATGATGAGGTGGCAAGCATTGGGTGTCGTATATGCATATCAATTGAACTTATAGCTACGTTTTGTCAACTTCTAAGGTAAAATTGCTTCTAAAAAAACTTTAGATACCCACTACTCCTTAGCGTAAATTTTCAGAGTAAAAATGATACTTAACCCTTAAATATATTATAACTGCAATTTATGATTTATTTTGAAATGGAAGCGAGTCAAATTTATCACAACTTTCTATGATTTTTTTATATATATACACACTAATTATAACTATAATAAATGAGTAATAAGTTCAAAAAAATATCAACACTAACTATAATTGACAAACTGGTATCAAAGCCTTATCTAACAATTTTCAATCTTAAAGAGGTAAGCATAATTGAACAAATTGTTATAAGAGCGTTGGTATCAGAGTTAGGTTGGTATCGGTTGGACAACATCGACTTAGACTTATTGTTAATAGCCATTCCGTAACCCTTCTTGGCATTATGCATCTTTGATTGTGATTACGAAGACATTTGATTCTGCAAGAACAGAGAGGGTGAGGATGATGAAGCCATTTGATTCTGTAATAACGGTGATGCAAAATGTGGAAGATGTGCAATACGTTGCAATGGAGTGGCGATGCAGAAGGCGTGAGGGCATCTCACTTCTAGTTGATCCAGAATAACAAGCGATTCACATTTTGAAAAGCGCGCTAGTCATAATTTACCACCATTGGCCTAAGTTAAATATATTATATTATAACTGCAATTTCTGGTTTATCTTGAAATGGAAGGGAGTCAAATTTATAGCAACTTTCTATACTTTTTTTTATATATACTAATTATGACTATAATACATGAGTAATAAGTTCAAGAAAATATCAACTCTAATTTTTTCATGTAAATTGTTTTTTAAAAAATTTATATAAGATGATATGTATATATATAAAAATAAATAAATAAACGTTGGATGGTGAGCAAGCAACTCAATTGGGTTGAACATTTTTTTAAAAGAAAATTAAAAATTAAAGTTAGCTTAGGTAGTTCATAACTTTTAATAATTATTTGACTACATTGGCCATATAAATTTTGATACTTCTTTTCAAAATCTCCTCTAAATATTAAATAAATTGAATAAAATAAAAATATAAAAATATTAGTATTTATTAATATAAATGAATATAATATATTTAATATTTCCTTTTTATCTATAATATAATAGAATTTCAATATTAATGTTTATTATGTTTGCTAATCTTTAGATATCTATTAAGAAATAAACTCTCTACTTTGTCGATACTCCCTCCCGTCCTTATTATAAGGTATTAACTAACAATTTTTACAAACTAATAAAAACAATTAAAGTCATTAAATTTGTTCTAAGATTTAAGTAATTTTCAATATTATCCCTATCAATTACACAAATCTCTAATATTATATTAAATATTACTCTCACTCACTATCTTTATTTAATTATGGGTAAATATGGAAAAAAATATTTAATACCTTTTGGAAATAAATAAGTACCTTATAAAAATGATTAAATATATTTATTAGTTAGTGCCTTATAATAAGAACTAGAATGTTGAAGAGGTAAGCATAAGTTTCATATTAATAAGGACAAACAAAAAGGCATCAAAAGAAGAATTCCCTTTGCTCTTTGGGCAATAGAGGGCACACAAACTTTAAGGACAAAGTCAATCTCAGGCTACGGGTTCGGGAGAATCAATATAGCAAGCACAATATCAATCGCTTGGCGCAATCGTTAGAGATGCCAAATGTTATTCGTCGGCAGCACTCGCAGCACTCAGATCAACAGACAAGTCCAACTCCTGATATTAGAATTTGGAAATCATTCAAAAATAACGAATTAGTTTAAATGCATTGACAGCATCCAATCAAAAGTGAAACTAAAAGGAGACCCTGATGGCCCAAAACCTTGAAATAAAAGCAGCCTGATGCATAAAAGCTTCTCTAATCTAAAGGCACTTCTTTGCATACTCCAAAATGATCAATCAGTGTCTACGGCTCTATTGGTGCAAGAAGTGAAGTAGAAAATAACTAATTTCATCTTCAGTTCTGTATATCAAGATGCTCAAGCATCACCTAGTGGCTAATGATTCAATAATTAAAATGACTGATCTCATCTTCAGTTCGTAGTGGCTAATGATTAGATAGATGAACTCATAAATGAATGTTCGGCAACCATTTGTTCACATGGTAAGCAGAGAAATGGCCGACTTTCTTAATAAGATGAGATTATTACCTTTCCACCTTGTTATCTTGCCGTACATGGCAATCACATCTGAACAGTGAATCACCGTGGTTTCGAAATGGGTCGTTGCGTCATAGCTCTGTAAATTATGAGTATTAAAAAAAACAAGCTGAGCAACTATGCGTCTATGGGGGACGTTGCTGATCCTGCGTGGTACCTGGATAGTGGAGCCAACTACCATGTAACACCATCCACTGAGTATGTCGATCATGCAGTTCCGGCTGGTAAGTGTCATATTAACACTTGCACTGGTGAACAAACCAAAGTTAAAGCAATTGGTTCCCGAAAACTTCCATCTAATGTTATACTTAACAAGATTTTAGTGGTTCCATCCGCAACTAAAAAGCTTCTCAGTGTATCTCAATTAGTTAAAGATAATCCCATCATTGTTGAGTTTAATGCTCTTGGATGTTATGTGAAGGACAGTTGCTGATGTGCCAACTTCCGATGCACGGGACACCAAATCAGGGCCTATATCCAGTACTCCGTGAACCAGCTCGAGGTGCTGATTTAGATGCTGCTCAAGTCAATTTTCTTAATGTCTCCACCACTGCTGACTTATCTGTTTGGCACCAGAAATTAGGCCACCCTAGTCGAAAAGTACTTAGTTCTATTTTGAATAAATGTAATGTCAAATCTAAGAATGTTGAACTTGCTTTCTGTCAAGCTTGCCAATATGGGAAATCAAAATATCTGCCATTTACTCCGTCTATGTCTCACGCTTCAGCTCCTCTTGATTTAGTTCACAATGACTTATGGGGACCATCTCCGGTTCCATCCACTGCTGGCCATCGATTTTATATAAATTTTGTAGATGACTATAGTCAGTTTACTTGGCTCTATCCACTCAAACAAAAGGGAGATGCCATTGTTGCATTCAATCACTTCCGAGCATTCGCTGAAACAAAATTCAATGCCAAAATAAAAGCAATCCAATGTGATATGGGAACAGAGTATAAGCCGATTGCCACTGTAGCGAACATTCATGGCATCCAAATGAGATTCACATGCCCATACACGTCTCAGCAAAATGGAAGGGCCGAAAGAAAACATCACCACGTCGTTAAGACTGGGTTAACACTTCTTGCACAAGCGAGTATGTCTCTGTATTACTAGGTCGAGGCATTTCAAACAGCGACATTTCTCATCAACCGTCTACCAACACCAGTCCTTGGCAATTCTATGCCCCTGTTTCAGTTGCACAATAAAGAACAGATTATACTTCACTTCAACCTTTAAATTTTGTGCTTGTTATCCATGCCTCAAGCCATACAATGCTCATAAATTTGCGTTTCACAGCCAAGAATGTGTGTTTCTTGGATATGCTTCACAACAAAAGGGCTTCAAATGCCTTAGTCCATCTGGCCGAATCTATGTCTCTCGGCATGTGGAGTTCAATTCCACTGTTTTTCCGTTCACCATTGGTTTTCTTCACCGACGAGCAAGCTCCGATATAGACACCTCTATACCGGTGGTCATTGATCAGTCTCAGGCAAGTCCAATATGTTCCACACAGTCTATTCTGCCCAATGCACGTGACTCTGTTTCGTTATTGCCCATGACCCATTTACCTGGCTCATCTTTGAGTGGCTCTGGATTGGTAAGTTCTACTGATGGACCCGGTGATACTTTGTTATCCAATACCTGAGAACTCATCTACGAGCCCAAGCTCATTCCAAGTTCTGCTTCTACAATCAATGTTCATCCTATGACTACTCGGGCCAAGAGTGGTGTTTACAAGCCCAAACATCCATTTGTTGGGCTTCTTAAGGCTGAAGACGTGTCCTCTCTCCAACAACTTGCTGAGCCTCATTCTATCAAAGCTGCTCTCAGCTCGTGCGACTGGAAGGCAGCCATGGCTGCCGAGTTCGACGCTCTCCAACATAATCGAACCTGGCATCTTGTCCCCTATGACGGCACCCAAAAGGTCATCAAGCGCAAATGGATCTTTAAGAATAAATTTCTCCACGATGGTTCTCTCCACAAGCGCAGATCTCGTCGCGAAGGGTTTCAAAGAATCTCCGGGTATTGACTATCACGAGACCTTGCCCGTGGTAAAGTCTACAACTATTCGAACGGTTCTTACAGTGGCTACTACCTTTGATTGGGACATCCGCCAACTTGACATTAATAACGCGTTCCTCAACGACTTTCTCAGTGAAAACGTGTTCATGCGGCAGCCTGAAGGATTTGTGGATCAGTCTCGGCCTTCTCATATCTGTAAGCTCAACAAAGCTCTCTATGGACTGAAACAAGCCCCCGTGCCTGGTATGACCGATTACGTCTCACTCTACTACAATGGGGTTTCAAAAATACTAGAAGTGATAGCTCATTGTTTGTGCTGAAAACCAATAATTTACTTATCTATGTTTTAGTCTATGTCGATGATATATTGGTTACTGGGAATAACAAAGCCTATCTGAGTTCATTTGTTCGTAAATTAAATGATTTATTCTCTCTGAAAGACCTTGGTGCACTTCACTATTTTCTGGGGATTGAAGTACATCAAGACTCCACTGGCTTATATCTAAATCAAGGCAAATATGTCTTAGACTTGCTTAGGTGTTTTGGTATGTTAGATGCTTCTCCAATGCCTACTCCAATGGTTACTGGAACACAATTCTCTGTTCATGATGGTACACTGTTGTATGATCCTACTAAGTATAGGCAAGCCATAGGAGCCTTACAGTATCTCACCACAACTGGGCCTGATATAGCTTTTCCAGTGAATAAATTGAGTCAATTTATGTCTCAACCAACTGATGTTCATTTCAAGGCAGTAAAACGTATTTTAAGGTATCTTAAAGGGACTTTCCAGTATAGTCTACATCTTAAGCCTTCCCCTGGTCCGACCGATTGGGTTCTCACGATGCGATCGGGCCACAAATGTTGATGATCGGAAGTCAATGTCTGGTATTGGGATTTATTTGGGTGGATCCTTAGTTTCATGGTCTTCTCGAAAGCAACGTGTTGTATCACGCTCTAGTTCTGAATCTGAGTATTGATGTTTAGTCGCTCTTTCCGCGAGGTTTCATGGTTATGTTCATTTGTTGTTTGAATTGGGTTTCAAATGCAGAAAAACTCCTATAATCTGGTGTGACAATATGAGTGCAAAGGCTCTAGCATCTAATCCTGTTCAGCATGCTAGGTCTAAACATATTGAACTTGACATTCACTTTGTACGAGATAAAGTCCTTGCAGGTCAACTAGATGTTCGGTATATTCCCTCCAATGAACAGATTGTTGATGGTTTTACTAAAGCTCTAGCTCATCCACAATTTTCTGATTTTCGTAACAAGCTTGGAATGGTTGTTACCCCTTCCCGCTTGAGGGGGAATGTTAAGCATAATTAAGAAAGCTATTAGCTGTTACTGTATTTGTTATTCATTACAGAAGAGTCTAGAATATAGTTGCTGTATAGATTCTTTAATATCTTTCTGTTATAGGAATTCCACTCTGATTGTATACGTGTCCAACTATTATTGGCACACACACTCTATATATATAAATGCCCAGAGCCTCTGTACCGTATTGAGGATTACTGTGATTTCAGATTCTTGCACTCTGATTTTCATCTGATTCAATAATTAAAATGACTGATCTCATCTTCAGTTCGTAGTGACTAATGATTAGATAGATGAACTCATAAATGAATGTTCGGCAACCATTTGTTCACATGGTAAGCAGAGAAAGAGAGATTATTACCTTTCCAGTTATCTTGCCGTACATGGCAATCACATCTCTCACCGTGGTTTCGAAATGGGTCGTTGCGTCATAGCTCTGTAAATTATAAGTATTAAAAAAAACAAGCTAGCAGATAAAACTCTTGCTCATAAGAAGAGCCGATATAAATTAACTAGCAGTTAAAGATGAAAATAAAAGCGAAGCTAACAATGTCATAAGTCATAACATTATCCCTTTGGGATGAGATGAATATGGAATACTATACCTATGCTCTCTTTCTCTCATGAATCTAATATTCGCAGATAGATCAAATGACACCAATTACACAAACTTATCAGATCAGAGATAGGTGTATAAAACTTCCCATTGAATTAAACTTACTGTGGATATGAAGCAGTTATCGTCAGCACTTTGATTGACTGGTTCATATCTATCGTAAGTGTCAAAAAATATTTCATCTGTGGGTCCGAGAAGATCTATGCCTGGCTTCAATTCCTCTTCAGGATTGTCGGTCTCTGCTTCTGTGGTAACAAAAGCGATGTATTTTCCTTTTGGAGCTACATTGTGTGAGTAGGAGCAGCAGAAAAGGTACCTGAAGCATTCATTGTAACCAATTCATGAAAATAACGCTCATTCAATATTTCTTCAAAAATAAAATTCATAAGAGTAAAAAATATAGGGTAAAGTATACGTTAAGTCTTTCATGTTTGTCTATGTTATCATTTTAGTCTTTTAAGTTTGTAAAGTGTACATTTGATCCCTTAATGTTAACACAGTTAGTCTGACTTAACGGAAAATACTGATTCAACAATTTTAAGCAATGATTGTGCAATTAAATGTTGATCAAGTATGTTTATATGTTAGTATTTTAATAAAATAATATTTTAAATCCTATTAATTGAAAAATATTTAATCTTCTTCAACAAAAAATATATATTTAATCTTCATGGCCTTGTGAAAAACCGTAAACGATCTGTGAATATTAAAATTTTTCAATTTAAAATATTAATTTATTAAAATACTAACATATAAATATGTTTGGTATCATTTAATTATTATCATCGTTTAAAATTGTTAAGTCGGTCAATTTTTTCGTTAAATCCCATCTAAGCGTGTGTTAACTAGACCAAACATGCACTTTACAAACTTAATGAACTAAAATGATACCATAAGCAAATATGAAGGACCGAACAGTATACTTTATCCAAAATATACCAACATAGCTAATAGTTTGCACATTTTACAATATCATATTTGAATGACAAAACATTTTAGATTGGAACTTTAAGCCTTTGAAAATGATAGATGTTTACATATTTATATTTATAGACTAGAACTTGAAATTGTTAACATAAAAATTTTGATTCAGTTATTTATTTTATTTTCATTTCTTCCTAGTTTCTCAAAAACCCCGCTTATTTGTAACATTTTTCAATTTGTTTTCGTATTTCTAAAAGCCAATGTTTTGCTTAAAATTGTTTCACATTACTTAATATGACTGAGTTTTGAGTACTTAACCCACTAGTATATTTAAAACAGCCTAGATCACTAATCATAAACACTTGACATACATACATATCAGATTTACGGTCAAGCTGCTTCTGAGGTAGAATAACTTGGCATGACGAAGAGTCATTAGTATTTGGGATTGGATGGCTCATAATGCATATAGCACGGGCCACTTTCCCGACCTTCTTCACCTATTGATAACACAGAAAGATTCATTAATTAAATGAGAAAAATCAAAAGAATCTTCACATAAGTTGGTTGTACTTGATAGTTACAAGTTGCGTACCTTGTCAGGTAAGTATGAAGGATCGCAAACAACTTTCTTGCATTTAGCTGTTTCTCCTTCTGAGGTCACACCTACAACCTTTCCACTCTCATCAAACTCAACCTGTCATTTGCAAACATCAGACATACTGCATCTAGCTCTGATTATCTACTGTGTCCTTATAAGGAAATTCATATTTTTACTTATAAACAAGTACATACCTTGCATTCTGGTTTGCTGAGCATGTAGGTACCACCATAAACAGCACTCAAACGGGCAAATCCCTGCCAACAATTACAATAGTCATAGTGACAAAGAAATTCCAAAGACATGCTATTTATCAGCTGTAGTGTGTATTACAAACCTGAGGAAGCTCTCCCAGACCATATAGTGGATATATATAAGGGGATCCACCCTGAAATCGTGCTAAAGACTCTGCATATAGCTTTAGCAAAACCATAATTAAAAATAAATTAGACTTTTCATAATTATACACCAGATGCGCTGAAAATATCTTGCATTAAAAAAAACAAAAGTCAAAGATAAAGACTGGATTGATATCTTGCATATGAAGTTTGAAACAAAATTATAGGCTTTTCTGTATGCTTCATTAGTGCTGCTCCCACTCCCATGATTCCACAACAAAAACCTATGGCCTGTTACGGTGTTACCATTCTGATTTTATTGTCTATCCCCCTCCCTGCCACCCAAAAAAATGTAGAAGGCTTCATAAGAAAGAGTATCAGCAGCCATACACCAAGCATGCATCACTCACTCAGTCACTCTTGTGTAACGTTGATTTTTCTAGAAGCAGGTTCATATAACCTACTTTTGCGGTGTTGTAACACTCTGGTCTAACACTGATTAAAGGAGAATGTAATCCTAAGAAACACTTAACTGACAGGCCTCTATGCCAAAATTATTGTGGCATTTTCTTTTGTTAGAAGCAAAATTGACTGGAAGCTACTTCAAGGTGCTGGTTAAAGGACACAGTAGGAAGTAGGAAACGACCTCTCAAACACCAGCACTGTTACGTGTACACGTGCAAAAGTAAGTATTCGATCCATTTGATCCCTGTTACATCCATATATCCCGTATTTATAACAATAAGATTCCCCTTACTAACCAACCTACTGAATCTCTTCCCAACTACGGAGTTATTTTGTTTATAACTCCCCAGGTGACATGCTTGCGCACTGAAATATATATATATATATAAAAACGCAAATTCTTTAAAAACTAAGTACCTTCATTCTTTTCACAAAGTCAATTGCGGGCTGGTTCAAGTAATCATCATCCAAATAGAGCGCCAAAGCATGGCCAATGAAGTCAATTGTGTTGTCATCTAGTCCAAAATTCCTATATAGAAGCAAACTCTGAGTTATTTTGCATCGCGCATAATCATCGTCATAGAAAGAAAACAAGCATGAAATCTTCATTATAATGAATAATCAAAAGATTCTTTGAAAGTTTATCGACAAGAAAGAAAAGAATGTCACTCCTCATCCAACATTTTCGATAGATTCCAAAAAATTTATTCCTCCTTCTTAATATAATACATATTTACCTAATTAAATTATATTAAGGAAATTAGCTGAGATAGTTAATGTGATAATATTTTTTAAAATACTCTAGTCATCTTCCTTAATTCTCTTATTTCCTATCTTCTTTGATTATTGTTGAGGGATCATCAATAGTGGTAAATTAGGAAAATAATGACAAATATGAAAAGCATGTCTTAAATTTAAGACCAAGATCAACTCTTTAAATATGTTTTATATTAAGGACCGGAGGGAGTATTAGAAAATAAACAGATTATATATATTTTTTGAATTTTGTTAAAAATGATATAAACCTCTTTAATTTTAAAATATACATTAGCCTACTCCAAAAAAAACTACACGAACCACTAGACGTATGTTTTATGGAAGATATCTTAGTAAAAGAAATAAGTTAGACTGAAATATATTTGAAAATAGACTAAGGTTTGTAAAGTTTCAACAAAAACAGAAGCATATTTCAATAATTTACTTCAAAAAACAAATTATACAGAACTCTATTGTGATTAGAAATCTCACTTTCGGCTTGAATTGCAATCTAATTTGCAAGAAAAAGTGCTGAAATTAAATCAAACAGACACACGCACTCAAGAGTAAATGATAGTGATATAGTACGAAATGAGTTCTTTTGCTGGAACTGTGTTAAGGTCCAGTCCTTGTTTAGATTTCTGATCATTTTCATCAAAGTCTTGCACATAAATGAAAAACTTTCGAGCACGCCGCTTCTCAAACAATCCCATGAGGGGAGATTTTAAAGCCTCCACATCATTTGCTGGTACTTTATGAATCTGAAGAATACAATCCAAGTCATAAGTTTTATTTAGAAAATAAATAACTATGCTTTAAGAAATTTTAGCTAACATCAGAATCTCATACCTTCTTTTTATTGTACACATAACTGCCATCTACAGCCTTGAAATTGAGATATTTTGTAACATTAGTATGGATGAGAACACGAACCAAAGCTCCATTGGCCATCATGAACTGTTAATGAAGCATGATTAGAATAGTAACTGTAAGCACTAATCTGTAAGCAGTATAAGACAATCTCTAGCATTAGATTGGCAATGCTCTTTTTATTAATCTAAACTAGTTCTTGCCTTTGATAAATTTGGCCAAAATTATATTTCATTCAAAATTTCAAGCAGGCCAAATTATAGACGACTAACCTTCAAGCAACACCAATTGTTAAGCAGTTTTTTTTTGTCATAATGTAAAAAGCTAAATAATCAAAGGATCAAATGTTTCAGTCACATCTGTATATCGCCTGCACTATTACTTCAACATTACACGTACCGATTCACACTTCATATGAATTTCTCTTAATAAGTTTGTCATCAAATATCAAAATAAATAAAATAAAATAAAAAACAGATTATTCGCAATAGCCAAAAAGTAGCCAGAGGAGTATCAGACAGTGCTCGATATAATTTTTTTTTTAATCTTTAATCCCTACTCTTTCGACAATTATAAAAATAGTTAAAATAATGTTTTAAGAAAATGTAATCGTTCTGCATACCTTTGGGATCATATCAACATTGTATTCTCTGCTTGAGCCTAAATGCTCTGGAGGATTGCCATCGCCCCTGAATCGCGTCCAAAGCTACGCAAAAAGGAAGTTCATGGCGCTAATAATGTAATTACTAAAAAGAGAAACCTGTTTAGATGAATACTAAACGGTTACCTGAGTAAGATTAAGTGATGTGGATTCTCCGCCATAATAGTCGTTTCTATCCATATGCAGAACCTGATCCAAGTCGAGACAGAGAAATTCAGAACCGTTAAGTCCATGCTCTAAAATCGCAGGCAGTTTTGACGAAAACTACACCGATCTATCATTTAAAAGCATCTCTCACAAATACGATAACAATTTGATCTGTTCTTTTGCAATCCAGATGTCATGTTATCGATAATTAAATATTGAGAGGGAGAACAGAGGGAAAAAACTTGGAGCGCTAATCAAATTGAAGGAACGAGAGAGAGATCATTTGTTGTTAAGAAAAAAGAAAATAAAATTGGCGAGGAATTGGGAAGAGTACTTTGAGTCCATCGACAGAGAGGAGTCCACTGAGGATGCATTCTTTGAGTCCGGTTCCGAGCACTATGACATCATACTCTTCATCCATGGCGGAGATAGAGATCGCAGATACAGAGGAGAAGAGGGAGGGACAGAGAGTACGAAAAAGGGTGTGAGAAATGGAAGAGTCAGGTCTTTCATATTAGAAGAGAGGGAGGGAGGGGAGGTAACGGGTGTCGCGCCAGCGTTCCGCGAGATTCGATTTTACCGGTAACCTCGTGTTTTTAACGACCCTCCGCGCGTGTGACCGTGAACGTCCAATTTTATTACTATCTCCGGTCACTAATTATAAAAGCTAGTTTGCTTTTTTAAAGGGATTAAGGAAAACAAAGGTTAAATTCATTTTATATTTTATTTTTATTTTATTTTATTAATTAGTTAATTATTTTGAAGGAAAAAATAAAAATAAAAATATTCAATATGATTTAATGATTAATTTTTTTAATTTTATTTAATTTCCTTATAATTAGGACCGGAGATAGTACCATTTTCCTCATATCCTAAATATAATATGGGGTTGAGGCTTTTTTTAAGAAATTAAGAATATTAAATAAGTTATTTAATCATATTATAATATTATTTTATATATTATTTTATTAGTCAAACTAATTAGTTTGAAAAGATATATAAATATCTTTAAATTAATTTAGTTAGCTCTTTTAATTTCTCTAAATAAGTCAACTTTTTCTTATATTTAAGATTGGAGGGAGAATTTTTGCGCTGTAGAAAATCATTGAAAAATATACTAGGGTGATTTTGTAATTTTGTTAGGTTATTGTTAGCCATTTAGTCCGGCTTCTTGGTGTGAGCAAGGATTTTTTTAATACAGTGTAAAATCTTCAACTTTAATTTAAGTTGAACATTAAAAAACTTATATTTGTGTCTAGTCATATGTAAACAAATATAAATATTTTTTGACCTTGTATTTTTTATTTGAATCATTACATTATGGATGCGTTTTAAAATAAAAATAAAAGTACATCTTTAATTCGTTATTGATGCCTAAGGCCCAAGCTTTATCTTAACATTATATATTTTAGGACTATGCCCTTAACTTGCCCCGATAATATTACTAAGCTCTTTTTCCTTTTTATATTTATTAAGCTTTTTCCTTTTTTTCCTTTTATTTAAAGAATAAACTATACTCCTTTTATTAGCCGGAAAGAGAATAAGACTGCCCCTTTCTTTATCTTCAACAACTTACTTCTTTTATAAATAATTTTATTCTAGAGTTGTTATTTAATATAGGGTAAATGCTTAATCTGCGTGTCTTTCACCTTGAGAGCTCAACACCATATATTTTTTTGTGATTTGTTTGGTTTTCGATTTATCCAGCGTTTGTTTCAGTTGATTCGATTTTAAGTTTCTTCTTTCCGCAATTTTGATTTTAGGTTTCAGCGTGTGTAGCCCGATTTGTTCAATGCATATGTTTTTAGGTTTTTTATTTATTTATTTTCTTTCCCCAATTTTATTAGCTTTTTCCTAATCAGCACTTTTTTTTTCCATTTGGCTTCTTCTCACTCCAATTCATCATCCACATCAGCATTAACGGTCAACATCCAATGGCGGAAGGTTTTGTGACTTTTTCTTTCCCAAAATGTGGCGTGTATATTTTTAACAAAAAAAACTTATGATCTTGAGTCTCCCAAAGGTAAATCACATATGTATTTTTACTTATTTACACTTTAATAAAAACAAATTTATCACCATGTCTTAATATTTAAGCTACTTTTTCTTTTCTTCACTATTAAAATTATATCTTTATATTAATTATTCATCATCATTAATTTTCATGTACTAATTTTCTCTCATCTTTTTTACGTATTCTCTCTCCAATGCCATTGTTATAAATAAGAGTATATTTAAAAGAAAATAAGACATTTTTGACACAATTGTTTTCCTAACTAATCTTAAAGTGTCAAAAAGTAATTTATAACAAGGACCCAGTATTTCCATATTCCATGTTTCTGTCATTTTACTGGCTGGATATCATAATCGAACACCCTTGCTTCAAATTTTAAATCTTACCAATTTACATACTAACTGGGACACGTGACGTTTTGATCATGTTTGTTCCTTTAAAAAATTGTACTGATCTTAACCCAGGCAACATGCAAAGTTACAAACAATTCCACTTTCACCCCGACTTGATGAAACGTAATCAGAAGAAAATAAAATCTCGCTCTCACCATAAACTGCTTCAAATCTTGACATAGGGTAATCAATCATACCCTTAAAACAACGTAGTTATCACTTGAACAAAAAATGCCAAAATTTCTATTCCCAGTAAAAAGATTTTATTCCAAATTTCAAAGGTAGATGCTATTCCCAGTAAACCATTTTATATAACTAGCTAGAAACAAAAGATGGTCCTATTACCATGCATTTACTCAATTTCGACTTGTCATATTATAGGTTAGCAGAGATAGAATATGAGGATAGCACAGGTCTTCAAATACAATTTAAGGGGACTGAAACTACTTTATCCTTCCTTTTTCTAGATGACATCGTGTTACTGACATACCTACTAATACATACATACATAGCTATGGACCATTAACATTTAGCACAGCTTTCGTTTCTCTACACCTACGAGCCCTGGAAATCTCCTTCAGCCAGAATATGGTAGCCTACAAGTAAATTCAAGAAAAAGATGGTTATCTCAGATTCCCCCGCCCCAGAAAGCAAAATAATACTACTATCATTAATATAAAATCTAGTTTGTGATGCATAAATTGCATTACAAACTAAATCTTATATATTGGAGTAGTATTTAAATGAACTCACCCCAATCTGAGGGACGTGTCTGAGTTGACAACATAGTCTTGAGGATGCCCAGTGTAGCTGCAAATGTTACCGACGGACTCCGATGACTGACCTTCCTCAGCACCGCATATCTCACTAGGCATTTCTGCCACCTTCAGCCCAACATATATACAAAGATTTTCTATTAGCAATGCAGCAAACAGATTAAGGGCATACAAACTAAACAAAGAGAAATTCCTACTTGACGTCTTAAACGCTTGTTCTCTTCCATTAATTGCATTCCCTTGCGGTTCAGTAAGATTTTTGTTGACAGAAAAAAATTCAAGTTAATTAAATGTACTAGTATAAGAAGTCCCCAAATTCTAGACTAGATTCTAACCTTTCTTTCGAGATCACTGATCTCATCCATCATCATCTGTGACTGAAATTAAGCATTAAGATATTAATTAGAGGGAATACCAAAGACAGCATGAAGCCAATTATTCTACAGAACAGTGATGTTTAGTAAACAGACCCTCGTTTCAATCACACGGCTCAACCCAGCTTCGAGTGACGTCTCAAGTTCTTGTAATTCTTCAATATTCAAAGCTTGAAGATCCTCTCCTCTCAACCGCCTGTATATAGCGCCTTTTATTTCAACAATCAAGATTCATGACAAAAAAATCATTCACGAAATTGAGGGAATAATACCTTAGTTGACGGCTCTTCTCGGTAATCTCCTTGCTCAAACTCGAGTAGTTGCTGTCCTCAACTAGCTACAGTAAGTGTAAAGCAAATTATATAGCTTATAATTCGCCCAAATTTTTTCAAGACATTCAGATTCACGGTACGTATAAAACAGTAATAACTGACCTGCAGCTCAAGAGACGGCTGGTCCAGCTTCGAGAGATTTTTTGAGTGCAAATGACGCCTTTCTACTAATTCCTTCAAACTTCTGAAAGCAAAGCTTCAAAAGATCAAGAACAAGAATCGCAACAAACCAACTTATAGAAACCTATGCAATAGACCTGGCTTCAAAACGTCCAAGTTCGAAGATTAAATTGACCTATGCATGTTAGAGGATTTCTAATAAAGTACTAATAGATTAGAAATGGTAGGCTTTGAAGACAACCTATAGTTGTGAGCACAGACGTTTTGAAATCTACATCGAATCACTTCTGAAAGATATATTTGGAACAAGCTCGTTCTAAGCGAGCCTGTTATTACCGTGATGAAGTGTGCTCATTCGGATTGAATGAAAACAATTGGTGGAATTTAGAAATTATTACCATAAGCAATTTAATATTTAAAAAACTCTATCATTTCCATTTCCAATAATTAAACAATTCTCAATTAAAATATAAGAATATATATAGACAGAGACAATAACCTCCTATAACAACGTTAAACTACTGGACAAAATTTATGAATAACATTAACATCAAGCTTTCAAAGCTTCAAAAATCATCAATATGTGCATGTATGGATTAAAGGTAGAAGCTTCTTTTCCAACCTGATTAGGAAAGTATGTGAGGAGAGTTGTCTGTATATCTAATATCTATCATCTATCAATATGTAAAGTTAAAGCCATCTCCTGTATATAAATTGTACTAGATGTTTTGATGAGCATTAATGATAATTTCTTTATTAGGCCTGTTTAGTACGCCATGCACTGTCGTCTGAATTACAGACTCATTGTATGAAATAATATATACATTTTGCACCCAAACAAAAAAGTACTCAACTACTCATACATAACTCGCTTCTATCCCTAAAATTGTGTACTAGTTTGAAATAAGTACTGGAGCCTTCAGAAGAAGTTTTTGACGGAGGAATTATGGCTCAATTTACGTTAATAAACACTTTTAAAATTCCCAAAATAATCCCAAACAAGCTTTTTACGTTTTGCCCTTTTATCCTCTTTTTCCAATGACAGCAAGCTGGTAGCAATGAGTAAGAGATTTTTAAAAAAAAAAATCTATTGGATGACATATTATCTGCTACTTTCTTCATGTTTACACCACAAAAGTGAATATAAAATATAAATCGAAGCTTAAAAAAAGCAGCCAATATTATTATCTTCCTGATCTGGATGCCAAAAGGAAAAGTAGAAAATAGTGAGAATCTGCTTCTCACACTACTTATTTGAGATATGATTATGATATATTTCCTGCATGCCTTTTGGATGTTCACTTTTTTTTTTTAATATTATTATCGTACCGGTCGGGGTTCATCGCTGCCCCTGGACCTCAAACTCGAGATTCGATCCAGCGGGCTTTACGACTAACCTATATTGGTTGGATATTTGCTTTATTTAGCATTAAAGAAACCTTTCTGTCAACTTATGAAAACCTTGGTTCAGTGATAATTTTTCCAGTAAGAAGAAGACCAGATGATGAAGAGAGAGAAAAACCTTGAACTAGAGTAGTGAAAGAGCTTGCCGGTAGAGGAGAAGATCACAAGGGCAACATCTGCATCGCAAAGAACTGCGAGCTCCTCAGCTTTCTTGAACAGTCCTCTCCGTCGCTTCGAGAACGTCACCTGCCTCGCCGTGGCGTTGTCGATCTTCTTAATCTGAATTTTCTCCCTCGCCATAGTCTCCTTCTTCTTCTTCACCTTGTTCTTATTTGGGGGCCAAAAACCAAAAACCAAAACACAGAACATTAACATTCTCAGTACGGGAGGCACCATCAAGATTATAGAACAAGAATACGAATCTCAATCCGATCAGGAAAAACAAAAAACGGAAAGAAAAAAATGGCTGAGTTTTGCCACAGAATGAACCAGCATTGAATCAAAGAAGGTCACCTGAAAGGACGAAGAGAACGGAAAAAAGTGAGTGAAGCGACGAAGGAAGGTTGAATAGCTATTGGGGGAACTTCTTGGTGTATTTGAGCAAACGCAAAATCCAAGGGCGTCTGATACGAGAGCGACTTGTTATGGGAAAAGATATGCAGGCATTAAGCTCAATTTATATAGGCTAGAATCTCATAAGTAAACCTAGTCACTGAAAAAGTCGACTCGTTTAATTGATTCAGGTGCAGACAGCTATAAATTTATTGAACAACGGGAAATTTTAGAGGCAGTAAAAGGAGAAGAAAATGGTACTGGATTTTGAGCACCTAGGCAAGGAAGGCATTTATCAGTGGCTTATGGTGGATTGCAGTAATTTACTTTGGGGGTATCGCTGGAAGGTGATGGTGGTTGTGGCTGCTTTGGTTTGCATCTGTGGTGCGCTGCGTTGTTAACAGAAAGACGCCAGTAGAGGCGTGTGCAAAGGAAAAGGCCTTTTAATGGTCAGGCAAGTACCGTCCTGTATATGCATAAAAAGAAAACGGACAAGAATAAAAGTAGTATTAGGTCCTCATTTGGATTTGTTTATCATATAACATTAGATTGTTCCCACGAGTAGATAGCATGGTTACCTTGATTTTAAAAAAAAATTGTTTTAATAAAAGGTTTCAATGACAAGCCTAAGAGGGTTGGATTGACAATTTATAATTTATTTTAAAAAATTTGATGAAAAATTTCTCATTTTTAAATTTATTACTTAAAAATATCTTAAATTTATTCAAATACCTAAAAATAAACTAGAGAAAATCTACCTCAGAGATTAAATAACCAAAAAATTGTCAAAAACGATCCAAAAAGAAGTCACATGTTAAGAAAAGTCCCAGAACGTTTTTCATTTCAACGTCTACTCAGTTTGCTATCTTTTTCAGGATCAGGATCGGCCTATCCAACCACTATGGGATATGAGGTTTTTCCTCGGCTGCACAATCCGATGTGCAGAACTACTGAACGGAAATGTTATCCTATGATATTATTTCATAAACTTTAATAACTATATCAGTATAACATTAACAACTAGATCGGTAGATGTTAACAACAATTTTCTAACAACTAAATCAGTACTCGTTAATAACTATATCAATACAACGTTTTTTTAAAATAATACCAAAAAAATGCCATTACATCTGATTTTTTTAGGCCTTTTTGACAATATTTTACTAATTTGGGTGCTGATGGGATTTTGCCCAACAAACTATCATTAATGAGTGTAACTCAATTTTTAGCTACTAATTATGATATGCAAAACGAAATGTGTATACATACATAGCTATAAAAGAGTCACCGGTTGAAAATGGATTGTACTCACTCAATGACCGGCATTGTTAGGAACCTTTATGTAATAAATTTTGTAATAGCAGTAATAGATTTTCCCCATATTTTTTTGTTAAAAAAATAGACTGTATTAATTTGAATTTCAAAATTTAAATTAAGGGTTAATATAAATTTTAATCTCTCAAGGTTGCTCTCATTTGGCTTTGGCGCCTCAAGTTTTAAAGCTATAGATTTTCATTCTCGCTTAAAACATTAATCTCTATAATTTAGTAAAAACCTGAACCATTTCGCTTTTTAGGGATTAAAACTCATCATTTAAAACTTGAAAGCTAAAATGAAAATGAGAGCATGCAATTATATTAACCCGTAATTCTCGACAATAAGGACATATTAAGAAATGAATCATGAATGTACTACTCCCTCCATTCATTTTTATAAAAGTTTAAAATTTAAATTGTTTTAGTTCTTTTTCTAAGAGTCTCATAAGAGTTTTTTCTAAGAGTCTCATAAGAGTTGTTTGAACATTTAATGAGTTTTTTTTTTACCCCCACTAATTATATATATATATATTGTGTTATTAAAAAGTTGACAATACCTAATTTATTTTATTTATCTCTCTTACTTAGCCCTCATAAATAAAGACAAACTTGAAAAAAAATTTATTTCAAACATACTTTTTATTTTTAACTAATCCTAATCGCTTTCGACTGTGTAATGTTATTATTAAGATCTTTTAGGAGCAGATGGAGTGTTACGTGCTTGTTTGAGATCATGTTTGGAACCTCCAAAAGTATTTATTCATGTAAATTGAAACAAAATTCATCTCATATACTTACCTCATATACCATAAATCAAAATTGAAAAACTACTCCCTCTAGTTTTTATTATAAGGCACCAACTACCAATTTCACAAACCAATGAAGACAGTTACACCTTCTGGTCCTTATATTATAAGGAATCAACTAGCAATTGTACCCTTCCTCTTGTCCTTATTATAAGGCACCGACTAACAAATCTTACAAACCAATAAAAACAGTTAATGTCAATAAAGTTGCCCTACAATTTAAGTAACTTCCAATATTACCCTTACTAATTGTACTAAACTCTAATATTATATTAATTATTACTCTTACCCACTACCCTCATTAATTATGGTCAGACATGGAAACAAATAATTAATACTCATTGTGAACAAGCAAGTACCTTATAAAAAGGACCAAATAAACTTGTTAGTTGGTGCCTTATAATAAAGACCAGAGGGAATATTATTCTTTTTATAAGGTACTTGCTTGTTTCCATAGCGCATTAATTATTTTTTTCATGTATGTCCATAATTAATAAGGGTAGTGGGTGAGAGTAATAATTAATATAATATTAAGTTTTAGTGCAATTAGTAGGGGTAATATTAGAAGTTACTTAAATTGTAGGACAACTTTATTGATTTTAACTATTTTTATAAGTTTATGAGAATTGTTAGTGTCTTATAATAAAATCAAGAGGGGGTATAATATTATAATTTAGAGCAATTAACAGGAATAATATTAAAAGTTACTTAAATTTTAGATTTTAAGGTATTTTTATTGATTTGTAAGAATTATTAATTAGTGTAATGACAAATTAAAATATCATATTAGTATATCTCTTTAGTCCTTATTATAAGATCAACTAATTTTTCTCACAAACCAATAAAAGCAGTTAAAGTCAATAAAGTTGTCCTAGAATCTAAGTAATTTCCAATATTACTCCTACTAATTGCACTAAACTCCAACATCATAATAATTATTACTCTCATCCATTACCCTTATTAATTATAAAGACATGGAAAAAAAAATTAATGCACATTGGGAACAAGCAAGTGCCTTATAAAAAAACCAAATAAACTTGCTTTAGTTGGTGTCTTATAATAAGGACAAGAGGGAGTAACTTTAATATTACCCCTACTAATTGTACTTTAAACTCTAATATGATATTAATTATTCTCACCCACTACCCTCATTAATTATGTAAATGGAAACAAATAATTAATAATATTCATTGTGACAATGTTTCAGTCTTTATAAAAAGACCAAATAAACTTGTTATTTGGTGCGCTTATAATAAAGACAGGAGAGGAATATTATTTTTTTTATAAAGACTGACTTTTGCATTTCCATACGTATTAATTATTTTTTCAATGTATTTACGTAATTAATAAAAGTAGTGGGTGAGAGTAATAATTAAGATAATAATAGAGTTTAGTGCGATTAGTAGAGGTAATATTAGAAGTTACTTAAATTATAATATCAGATTATTAGTAAATCAAAAGGACGAAAACTGTGAGTTTGGTTCAGGGTCAGGGCCAACGAAAGAAGAGAAGAGTAGCCAGAAAGGAAGAAAAAGAGGGGAGGGAATGCGGGTGTCAGGCAAATTGACGTGGGAGAGGAAAGAATACCCAATTGGGGGATCAAAGGTTAAATAAAAGCCGATAGGTCAAGTCTGATGTGATGGTGATTGGGGTGATAGGAGTAAATATACGAAAGAGTTAGACACAACTGGCTTTTGGGGATTCTGCAGAATCAAGGGTTTCACTCAGCTTACTCAGCTTTCTCGCTTCCCCAAACGTGTACGCTCAAACACAGTAGTGGTAGTGGTAATTATGAGTGTGTCAGAAGGGGTAGGGGCTTGGATGTGATGAAATAGGAAAGTACCATTTAGGAAGTAGGGGGATCCTTTTACGGTTCGCTCCTCATGGCCCTATCTAGTTAGCTTTGGACTTGTTTTACTTACTACTCAGTACTCACTACTGGTCCAAGGACCGGATCAGACCGGGTTAGAGGTCAATCTGAGGTCTAGTCCGATATAATCTTGGGTTGGAAAAATCAACCCAAGGTTTGATATCAGTCTGAGCTCGGGTTGGACCGGACCGGCTGAACTGTTTGAACCAGTTCAAGCAGTCCATTTTTTTTCCTATTTTTTCTAGTTTTTTTTGCCTTCTTGGGATGAACTCTGATTTCACTTGACTTCCTAAAATAATAAAAACTGACATAGTGAAAAGTGATTCCTATAAATTAAAAAGTACATTAGGATTTACAGACTCCAATGAGTGGCTCAATGTAGTGGTGATTCCAAAAAAAGGACCTCGGGTCGACCAGGACCGATCTAGAGGGTCTAAGCCCTCGAACCAAGTCCACCCCACCAGCGTTAGTTTGGTGCTCGGTGCGGTCAAATTGTCTCGGACCATTTTTTTTGCTTACCCTTGACCTAGTCGAGTCGAACTGAACCAACCAGACCTCAGGTTTTTTAGACAACTCTACTAGTACCCAGTACTCACTAACCCTCCCCCCTCTTTCTCCGGGATATGACTATGGGGGCCCTTGTTCTCATTTTTCCTCCTTTTAGCCTCTAGCTAGTATTTTTTCACGTGCAAATTTCAAAGTTAAGCACCAAAATAAATGTGACCTAAGCATGGAAAATTTGGAGCTTGTTTAACCATGCTTCTGTGGGGATGATTATGAACCAGTCCACCATGGAGAGCAACGTGATCAGCTTAAGCTGCTTCCTCATTTAACATCAAGGCAACGATGCTCGTACACGGTGGTGTCAGCGGTTTTTTAGCCTTTATAAAGCATCCTGTTATTTAAAACTATAGTTATTTAAAAATTATAGTATACTAATGGTTGGATTAATTTTAAAAAAATAATTATAAAATTTATGAGATAATCAGAGGAGTTTTCTCGACGCCTTATAGAAAAATACTTCTAAAACATCATTTTGGCATCCCAAACATGCGTTTGTCACAAACTCTATTAAACAGTGTGCAATTCTTTTGTCCTAGAATTTTGTAGGGTAGGCGGAGTGAAGGGTGAGAAATAGAAAATTTATCGTCCTTTGCAAAAAAAAACAATAGCAGAGACATGTGGAATAAAACTTTTTCAATAGGGTAAAAGTGTAATTTTGCACATGAAGTTTGTCGAAAGCCCAACACCACAAAAAGTTTTTTAGAATAAAAGACACAGAAGTTACGTTTTGAAAGACCACACGGCGGTTAGTTGACATTGGAATTAAAAACATTAAAAAAATTAGGAAAAAGATTTAAAATAAATAGCAAAAAAAATCAAAAAATTAGGGAAAAAAATATCAAATACCCCCGATGGGCTCCACCAACAGCCACCCTATCGTCGCCGCCGCCGGCCGGGGCAAGCCTGACATCGGTTCTTAGGGTAAGCCACCCCCAAGAATCGGATAACCAACTGGTGGAGGAGGAGTTGTATATACTGTGGTAGATGCGGTTGTTAAAGATGTATTAGGGTAAGTTGCTCATTGAAAAAAATAATTAATTAATTAAGATAATCTTCTTGTCAATTCTCCCTACATAGATAAATCTAATCTGATGTGTGAAATCCGGCCAAGAATCTGGATAAGGAAAATTTAAACTTTATTAATTCTATCACAAAATTTAACAATTTTTTAACTTTAAACCTATTTAACTATACATTTTTTTCAAAAAAAATAATTATCTGAATTTTTTTCTAGTTATCTGAATTTTTTAATGTTTTCCTAATTTTTTGAGTTTTTTTTTCTAATTATTTTAATTTTTTCCTAATTTTTTGAATTTTTTAATTCCACATTAGCGTGTCAGCGTCACGTTAGTGTTTCATCCAAGTTGACGATCAACTTAGCTGAGTAGTCTTTGGGCCCAAAAAACGTAACTTCGTGTGTCTTTGCTTTCCGTAAAAACTTCGTGGTCTTTGGCGGCTCCTTTAGACAAACTTCATGTGTAAAATTGCACATTTACCCTTTTCAATAATTTTTCTTGCTCTTTTTATATATTATTATTTGATATTTGATTTTGGATTTGTGTTTGCCTTGAGCAAAACATAAGTGTTTTTTTAAAAAAACTTGAATTTAAGACATAGAGAGATTTAGCGAGACTTTAGACTAACTCTATGTTTGGTAATATTTCTTATGAAAATTTCGTTGATCTATTAATATTCTTTCAGCCTTCAGACCGTCTAACTCTATGTTTGGTAATTTTTCTCGCTTTCTTTATCTTATATTTCTTATGAAAATTTCATTGATCTGTTAATATTCTTTGAGCCTTCAGACCGTCTGATGAACCTAGCAACCCACCTAATCTGAAATTTTGTGAGTAACAAAAACAGAATATTCTCAACATCCTTTAGGCACCATTTGGACCAAAGAAAATGTGAGAATGGAAAGGAATGGAAATGAAAAGAATGAAATGGAAAGGAAAATATTTTCATTTCGATACGTTTAGTTCGCATAAGAAAAAAATAGGATGATAGGAAAATTTGTGTTTGGTTGAAAGAAAATAAGATAAAATATCATTTTGCCCCGAAGAAAAATATTATTATAAACCACACAAAATCACGGTGTTCGTTGGACAAATTTTTTTTATTTCATTTCTCAAATTACATTAACATTATAATAAAGTATTAAAAAAGGTGTAAATTTTTTTCTATAAGGACAAATTTACACTGAAAAACAAAATTTAAAGTATTCTAATAAAGTAAACATTAAATTACAATAAAATTTAATATAGTAGACATTAAACTCTAATAAAATTACATTAATATTCTAACGAAGTATTAATAATAAAATATTTAAAATTAATAAAAAACAAATCACTTGAGAAACGAAATTTGTGGGCATCAAATTATTTCCACAAATTTTTTTTTGGGACACTTAAGTGTGGGGTTTCACACTCCAGGTGGCTCATTTTACACTGGAATTTTGGGGGTGTGAAATCTCACACTCAAGTGTATGCTAATTTTAGTTCAAGGCTTCTCGTAGGCTGAATGATTGAGATGAAACTTGTAAGATATTCCTAGAGTATTCCAAGTTTTTCTCTTCCAGTCTTCCCGTCTGATTCCATGTAATTCCCGTCCTAAAAATAGATGTGCCGGAGGTGGTAAGTCAATTTCGCCCTATAGCTTTGTGTAATGTCCTCTACAAAGGACTGTCTAAAGTGATTGTAAATAGACGAAACCATTGATGAGTAAGCCGGTTTCCCCTATCAAACGAGTTTCATCCCTAGTAGAAGCATACATGATAATATAGTAATAGCAAAGGAGGTTGTGCACTCTATGGGGAAAATGCAAGGGAAAAAAGGATTTATGGCGATAAAGATTGATCTAGAAAAAGCTTACGACAGGATGTCTTGGAGCTTTATTGGTAAGGTTTTGGAAGAGATTGGTGTAGATGAGCACTTGAGAAGGGTGATTATGAAGTGTGTTACTTCGGTCAATATGGCTCTCATGTGGAATGGAGGAAAAAGGGAGTTTTTACCCCTGCTAGGAGCCTAAGGCAAGGGGACCCCCTTTCCCCATACCTATTTGTGCTTGGTATGGAGAAACTTTCCCACCTAATCATGGATTGTGTTAGTGATAAGGGGTGGAACCCGATAAGGCTTGGCAGAAATGGGACTAAAATTTCACACTTGTTGTTCGTGGATGATCTTTTGCTGATCTGTGAGGCCAACTTGGATAATATGTGTTCGGTTATGAGTGTGCTATAGAATTTTGGTGAGATCTCTGGACAGAAAATTAACTCCCAAAAAACCAATATTTTCTTCTCTAGAAATGTTGATAGAAGCATGCAGAATCTAGTGTGCGAGTACTCAGGGTTTAGGAAGTTGGATGACTTGGGCAGATACTTGGGTGCCCAACTGACAGGGGGTAAGAGCAGCAAAAGCAAGTTCCAACATATTATTGATAAGATGCAAGGGAGGTTGA
Organism: Acacia melanoxylon; assembly: GCA_019022615.1. NCBI lineage: Eukaryota > Viridiplantae > Streptophyta > Magnoliopsida > Fabales > Fabaceae > Acacia > Acacia melanoxylon. Next base: position 320,020 of record JAFJYJ010000052.1, read on the forward strand.
GTAGCTGGAAAAAGCAGACACTCTCTCTTGCTGGAAGGCTGACTTTGGTAAACTCGGTTACTAACCAAATGGCCGTTTATAGTATGCAGCACTCGTGTATACCGAGAGGAGTTACGGAGCAAATGGAGAGAATCCAACGAGACTTCATATGGAATAATGAGGTAGGACGAAGGAGAATACATGCGGTTAGTTGGGAAACAATTTGTAAGCAAAAAGAGAATGGGGGTATGGGTTTAAGAAAGCTGAATGTTATGAAAGATGCATTGCTAGGCAGAATAGCATGGAATATTATTTCCAAACCGGATAGTTTGTGCTCCTCAGTTCTGGTTGGTAAATATGGAAGGAAGAGTAACCTCCTCTCTGAGTGTAAAATGGTTAATTCGATTTCCGAAACGGAAAATTTATGTAGGCTATGGCCGAAATTTTTATCGAATAGCTACTGGGATATTGGCAATGGCAAAAGTGTGAAGTTATGGTATGACAGATGGTTGGGAAATGGTGGAGTGCTAGCTGATAACTGCATAAGGAAGCCACTGGATGAAGGAGAGGATGTACGGGTTAAGGACATGGTTAATGTTCTTGGAGATTGGAATATGGAGAAGCTTAGGGAGTGGGTGAATGATGATGGTATAAGGCTAATCATGGCTGTACCACCACCTAAGGAATCAAATGGAGTGGATAACATCAGATGGGGTAATAAACTGCATAACAGATATGCGGTGGCGGAGATGTACCACTGTTTAAGGGAGGAACAAGATGTTAAGGAAGATATCTGGAGCAAAGTGTGGAAGTGGGAAGGGCCGAGACGAGTGCAGATCTTCTTGTGGCTAGCGTTGCAGGATAGGCTGTTGACAGGAGAAAGAAGAAGTCGGATACTAGGTGGTAATCCGTGTTGTTTCAGATGTATGGATATCAATGAGAATCTAATGCATGTGCTAAGGGACTGTAGGTATGCTCGAAACCTATGGGAGGAACTATATGAAGGACTCTTGCCATATGATTTTGTCTCGTTGCAAGGGAAAGACTGGTTTCAGTGGAACCTGTCCAGGGGTGACAGGGACTGGTCTTTAAAGTTTGGCTTTGCATGTTGGTGCTTATGGAATTGGCGCAATAAATGCCTATTTGTGGAAGATTATATTATGCCTGATAAAAGGGAGGATGTTGTCCTGTGGTATGTTCAGGAAATGAAGAGAGCTAGTCGAGATTTTGGGAAAATGAAGGTAACAAGAGAGGAAGTGAATATCAGATGGGAGGCACCAAGATCAGGTTGGGTCAAGTTGAATGTAGATGGTGCATCAAAAGGAGATGGGAATCTTGCAGGTTGTGGTGGACTATTAAGAGGGTATGATGGAGAGTGGATTGGGGGTTTTGCTAGAAAATTGGGGGTTTGTTCAGCCATCAAAGCTGAGCTATGGGGAGTGTTATCTGGTCTACAGGTAGTGAAGAGATGTAAGCTAGAACGTATCATAGTCGAATGTGACTCCAAAGTCGTGGTCCAGTTGCTGTCAAGATTGCAGTTCGAGGGACTTACTGATACTGATCCTATTCTACTGTATGAAATATACTGTGTTTTACAGATGTTTAATAGTGTTGTCTGTACCCATGTATATAGAGAGGGGAATGGTTGTGCGGATGTCTTAGCCAATTTAAGCTTTACCCAGGAGGAGATCTTTGTTTGTTTTGATTCTCCTCCCGGTGCTATCGGTGATTGCTTGTACAGAGACAGGATGGGTACTTTTTACCCACGCTTCATACTGATACAATAATAAGATTGGGCTGATGCCCCGATTACACCAAAAAAAAAATTTATATCCCCCATTCCTTTTAAACCAAACACACATTCAGTGGTACTAGGTATTATAAACTAGTTTTTGTTAATATATTTAGCATCTCAAATTAATTTTTTAGCTCCGTTGAATATGCTAAACTAATTTTTGGTGCCTCTAGTCCCTAAAATATTTTATTGTAAACATCCAAAATTTTGGATGGTCGTTGCTATTGGGTGTGGTTGTGATAGTACCTAGTCGGAAAATAAGTCCATTAGATGGGAAAAAAGCCCATCAAGAGGAAAACCTAATAATTGAGTGTTTGAGATATTATCAGTGTTTGATGAGCTTCTGAGTTTGATGTGAGTGTTTTTTTGAAGCTCATTGTTGGAGCTTCTTCGGTTTCACAATGACTTTTGATGCTATGCCAAACACAAATAACATCAGACAAAATTCATCAGAAAAAAAGTTCATTAGAAACAAAAGCCACTTCTACCACCGCCATCCCAAAACGGGCCCATTGATGAAAAATATTTGAAAGATAAAATTGCATTAAAAATTATTTTAGAATATTGGATGTTATTACAAAATAATTTAGGGTGTTGTATGCGAGAGAGGAATAACTCTATTGATCTCTCTCTTCATTTCTTCTCCATTCTACTATTAGATAAGTTTTCAATGATTGAGATTTAATACTACATAAAAATATTATTATAACATTAAATATAATAAAACTCTATTATGTAAATAGAGTAAATCTCAACAATAACATTTGATCTAATAGTAGAGACATTAAATGAATAAAAAATGAGGATGCAAGAGAGATGAATTGAGACATTCTTATAACAAAAAGAGGTCTTCGATAAAAAATTAGTTTATACTCGTGAAAATACTTCAAGATTGGATACATTTTAATGCAAGTAAAAGTAAAGAATCAATATTAACATAAAACATAAAGGAAAAATGGCACCTAGATATCATATGAAATCCCTAAACCTACAAAATATTATAACATTAAATATAATAAAACTCTATTATGTAAATAGAGTAAATCTCAACAATAAAACTTGATCTAATAGTAGAACATTAAATGAATAAGAAATGAGGATGTAAGAGAGATGAATTGAGACATTCTTATAACAAAAAGAGGTCCTAGATCAAAAATTAGTTTATACTCGTGAAAATGCTTCAAGATTGGATACATTTTAGTGCAAATAAAAGTAAACAATCAATATAAACATAAAACATAAAGGAAAAATGGCACTCACATATAATATGAAATTCCTAAACTCTAAAAAGTCTGTTAACATTTGGAAACGACATAAAGGTGATAGATATCAAATTGAAATTTTAAAATGTTTGTAAATTTACCATTTTACCCTCAATTTTTAAATAAATAAAAAATAAAGATTAGCCTCACTAAAGATCCAAGACTTGGTTGGCCTCTCACCCTTACACACCTTCATTCAATTTTTTTTTCCTTTAAAAATTCAACCCCCCAAAAAAAAAGGCCGGCTCGAGCTCACGACCCGACGATTGCGCGGTGGCAAGTGTTGAGCTCCGCCGCCGTCGCACGATGGTGCTTTGGCAAGGCTCATTCTTCATTTTATTTATTTATTTTAAAATTGAGGGTAAAATGGTAAATTCACCAATATTTCAAAATCTTAATTTGATCATTGTCACTTTTATGTCCTTTCAAATGTTAACGCATTTTTAAGGTTTATGAATTTCATATGGTATTTAAATGTCATTTTCACCAACGGGGTTGGGCAGAAGTGGTAGCGGCTTGTTTGGCAAAAAGTCTCGGGTTCGGCCTTGTGAATGCAAAAAAACCCCCACGTGAGACTCTCCCACCATAGTCGGTGTGTGACACGGGTCGGATCCGACTAGTCGGGGGCGAAGCTCCGTGAACCGGGTGGGCAAAAAAAAAATGTCATTTTCTCAAACATAAATTTGACTTATATTTCTTGCGGTCATATTCACTAGGGATGTCTATGGGACCAGACTGGGCCGGGTTGGGGGTCAACCGAAGACCAAGGTTAGGCAAATTAGCTACAGATATACTTGTACGCAGACCAAAGTTGGGGCAAATTAGCTGGCTTTGCCTCTGGTTATCCAGTTGCACACGGTACGCATTTCACACCAAACAAATGCAAATATAAAATCTCATTTGCAATGTAATTTGTACTATAGAAATGGGCAATAGGAGTATTTAGAAACACAAAACAGGCAATTACAATTCTAATGCCTAGGCATAATAATTAAATGAATAATATAAACGTGAAATTGAAGAATATGGGATTAAAAAGTTGGGAAAACCCATTCGAGAATGTTCTCACCTCAGCTGGTTCATTATGTCTCTTTCTCACAGGGCTTTGGCATAATTAACCAAAATATATCTATTATTGTTCCACTATACGATGAATATGATTATGATACGTTCAGAACAAAACTTGAACGTGAATCTGAAGCCAAGGAACTCTCCAGGCCACACGCTGGGTTGGCTCCTTCGTGCCTTATCTTTGAACCTCAACTCCAATCCAAAACCAACACAAAAACCTTCATAAATGCCCGAGAGCGAAGTGTGAACGAATAAGAAACGCACAGTAATTTGTGACCCACAAAGGCCCAAGAATGTCATCTTCTAGAAACGACACCGTATCAGTCTGTAGTACCCTTATGGAGAAGGAATATTTCCATTAACATTTAACTGGTCTGATGATGAATTAAGCAGTTATTTATATATTCCTTATATTTGTATTTTAATAAAATACCATATTTACTATATTTATCGAATCTACAGTAACATGTGCTGTCTCAGTTTCATGTAAAATGTAGAGGAACCCACTTAGTTCGTAATTACTGTATTAATCAATACTTAACAATTAATTAATTATATAATTTGAATGATTTAAATATATAAATTATATTTTAATGATCATTTACAAAAAATAAAAAAAATTACACGCATATTCTTACAGATCAGTTTTTAAAACGTAGGAGAGTAAATATTTGTCAAACATTTATGGCGCAAAAAGGTGAAGGACATCACTGGTCTAGTTTTTTTTTGCTCGCAATCACTGGTCTAGTTCAGTGATAACAATAATGACAAAAATAAAGCTCTCGAATTGAGATTATTCTTTTCCTTCTTTATTTGAATTTGTTTCATGTTCTAGCTTTTTTTTTTTGGGGGCGAAATTTGATGTTCTAGCTTGCATTCTAGTTTCAAATTTTGGAGGAAAGCCATCGAAGGCTCGAAGCAGATTGAGGGCTTTGCTGCAAAACAATGGCGGAACAGAAGAACAAATGGAACTGGGAGGTGAGTGGGTTTGACCCATGGAAGTCTCCGACTTCGTCTTCCCCGTCTTCATTTGAGCAACGCGATCAGAAGCCCACTGCACCAGTGGTGAGGAGGTATTCCATCTCCACTTCCTCGGTTCTTCAGCAATCAGACATGTCCAAACACTCCATGGCCTCCAAGCTTCACCGATTGGGGGACAAAGTTAAGGTAACGGGTTTTCATTCCATCTGTGCTACGTCTTTTTCTTCTTTCTTTTCCAATCTGCTCGATGAATTTTGGTTTTCAGCTTTTTCTTGCGTGAGTTTCAGCGTCTACTCCATGCTAGTGTTGTTAATGGCAATGTATGTATTTTTGAGAAGGGGTGATTATCAGTGACGATGACGAGGAGAGCATCGTTTAAGTACATGCCTTGAAATTTCGGAGTCTAATCACGTTTTGGCGAATGTCACTAGAACGTTGCGGACTTTGGACTGTATAATCTGAACTAGTTTTGGAAATGAAGTCACCTTTCATTTTGTCCACTACAGTGCCGTTAATATTTGGTTTCCCGCATAAAACATTATTTTGAGAAAGTACTTTGCATGATTCTGGGAAGTCGCCACTTCCAGTTTTAAGCAATAATTTTTCTCGATGGGCAGCAGGATATAGAAGGGCAGAATGGGTGTCTTTTTCTAATTTCTACATAGAAGACTGTAAGAAAAGAAGGCGTTCACTGCCATCATTTCGTTCGGAATCCTTATTTCAACTGTTATTAGTGCATGTGGATCCAATTTTAGGTGCTATCTTGGATCAGCAATTGCTTGAGGATATCAGACTCAGTTAACATTTGTTGAGATTCTAGAGCCAATTGATTTCTTTTGCTGCTATGTGTATCATGTAGCTTTGACTTTAAGGTGCATGTGCAGTGCTAATGAAGCTCATCTTTACATTTCACCTGCAATTTCATATGTTAAATGGAAACCTAGGGTGCAGGAGATCCTCCACATGCAAGATCATCTGAGGCATTCTGAGGCCTTTTAGAGTCTATTCATATATGCGTGTTATCCAAAGCTCCATAGGGTTCCTGTTCAAGAGATTGAAAGATCTTACTAAACGATCAGTTTGATTGATTGAAGACTTGGCGTCCTTTTATTCTATTGCTAACATCAATTAAGGCGCAAACGACCTATTGTGCTTGATTGAACCTTACTTGATTGCTGGGTGGCCTATTGCATGGTGTCATGGTTCTAATGTTTGATGGACTGTGTGTGATGATAAGAAGAACACATTGAGGGTGCTCTCACTCTCACAGTTCAATGTAATGAATTTAGACTCAGATGTGTGTGTGGGGCTATTAGATCAATGTAATTGAGCAGGATGTTAGGAAAATACTACTTATGCTTGTAATGTTTGATGGGCTGTGTGTGATGATGAGAAGAACACATTGAGGGTGCTCTTACAGTTCAATGTAATGAATTTAGACCTGGATGTGTGTGTGGGGCTATTAGATCAATGTAATTGAGCAGGATGTTAGGAAAATACAACATATGGGCAAACCAAGTGCTATTTTGGAGATTATGAAGGTGCATTATTGCTTATTAAGAAGAAATAATCTTCTACAAAGAGCGTGGATTATTGTCATTGTAAAGATTTGCTATATTAGTCTAAATTCTAGTAACCAAAAGTTAGAGATAGCATAAAGCTCTTTTTCTTACCAAATATCGTTGTTTCTTGCATTTGTAGGTGAAAAATATAAGCTAAATATATTTTTATCCATTCATGTAATTGCAGTATACAAAGCTCTATTGGATTATCCAACCAAAAAAAAAAAAAAAACAGCATTTGATTAGAAAATAGTGGTAAATTATCAGAAGTCTCTTTTATGGCACTTGTTGTGCTCATGTATTGTGTAAAAGATGACTAGAGAATGAATATATGTGGAATATATCTTCTCTTTTAAATTTCTTCTACATTGTTATATGCAATTTTAATATGATTTTTTTAAATGTACGTGGTGTACTTGTGGATCTTTTATTAACCATTCAATTCTTAGTTTTGGCATCTGTTAGAACTAATACATATGATATTTTGCACAGTTTGCTAGAGAAGACTACCTGCAGTTGAGACAAGAGGCGAGTGAACTTCAAGAATATTCAAATGCAAAACTTGATCGTGTTACCCGATATCTTGGTGTTCTTGCAGACAAAACTCGCAAGTTGGGTAAGAGATTAATTTATCTTGAGATATAGTATACATACATTGTGTCTTCAACCAAAAGAAATGTAGCAGAATTATGTTTGAGATGTTTTTAGTTTCTTACAATTGCTTAAATCAAATGGGCCTAGATATACCTATGCTGGTTTTATAGTTATTATTATTAATGTAGTTATCTCATTGTTGGTTTTCTGTTATTAGATTTTTAATTTTTTTTTTTGGCCCCTATATGAATGTTAGATCAAGCTGCCCTTGAAAGTGAAGCCAGAATATTGCCAATTATTAATGAGAAGAGGAGATTGTTCAATGACTTGTTGGCATCTAAAGGTAATTTTGTTTTTTCATGTATTATTAATAGTTGATATTAATTAATGGTTGTTTCCATATCCACTTTTCTTCAAAGATACTTTGTACACATCATATAATGTTAGTTTGGATCTACCATGGGGACTGGGGGCATGGTTGTGGATATTGTATTATTGCCTCTATAAATTTGGGACCACCTCATTGCCAATTATTAGTCAACAAGGATTTGGTCCAAAATTAGAAAACATCAGATAGACTTTTAGCATCACAACTACGGAGAAAACGTCAGAGAAATTTATTTTATTTGTTTAAATTAAATTCATTGGTGTCTTGTATGCCAACACGAAATCTACTGCAAGTTATATTACTAATTTCATCTGCCTCTTAATAACATTGCTTATTCCTTTTTTTGAACCTCTTACACTTTTAGTACCATATCTTAGGAGGAAAAATGATTGTGTTTTTTTGCTTAAAAAGACATGTCTAAAACCAGTTTATTACAATGATGTTCTTAACTCTACTATTATAAAAGTAACTAGATATTCTCCCCTTGCAATATACCGGATAGATAATAACTACAATTTTTTTTCGTTAAGATTGATTTATTTTACTAACATTTAAACTGTGCTGAAAACATAGAAACAGATTAAAGAGTTGTATGGGGCCAATTAAATGTGTGGAGAAAGATTGAGTGCATAAAAAAATATACCTGGAGCTTTAGAAGAGCTGCACAGATCTTGACTTGTAAATAGCTTGGTTTATATAGATTTTTTATTGATATTAATAATTTCATAATTTAACAAATTGTTTAAATATTCTTTTATATTGCATGCACTGCAATTATACTCATAAAATAGAATTGCTGGATCTGCCTCTGGATAATAGAGTATTTAGAACTTAAGATAGTTGAATTCATGATCTTCTGGCTTTTCTAAGTATATTCTGAAGCTAATGTTTTGCTGAGCTTATAGCATATATGTAGCTACTAAAGCAAGTACTTCCTTTACAAATAGTAAGGATATATTATTTATAAATAACTCAATTAGGACTTGTTTATTATTGAGTTAATGATGGTTAGAATCTAGTCAGTTGCTTCCTGATTTATTTATTATTATTTAATATCTGTTTTTATATTATAAATACAGCAGAAGCTAGTAGAGATAGGAAGAGTAGATTTTGAGATTCATGGTAATTATGGGAGGTTCTCCTTAGGCTTTATTTGTGGTATGAGTTTATGATCTTTGCTCATTCTAATAGAGATTTTCCTTCCATCTCTATTAATTTATAATGTTAGATTCTGATTCCATATTCTAATCAATATTTTAATAAATATTTTTCTTCCTTCTTTCTTCTTTCTACCTATCTTGGATCCTATCATACTGTTATTTGTAGGAAACATCCGAGTATACTGTCGTGCAAGACCATTATTTGAAGATGAAGGTCCCTCAGTTGTTGAGTTCCCAGATGAATATACTATTCGTGTAAACACCGGTGATGAATCATTGTCCAACTCCAAGAAAGATTTTGAATTTGATCGTGTTTATGGACCTCATGTTGGACAAGGTAACATAGTTTTCTTTCATAATAAATTTGGGCATTGATATAATATTTTGCATGAATAACCTTTTTTATTTTTGCAGCTGAATTGTTTAATGATGTTCAGCCATTGGTGCAGTCAGCTTTGGATGGATACAATGTCTCCATATTTGCATATGGGCAGACACATTCTGGAAAGACACACACTATGGTTGGTTTTTCTTTCTCAAACCTTTTGTGTGTTTGCGAGTATGAATGTCACTGCCCCTGCCTTTCAAGAGAAAGAAAGAGCTGAGTGGGGATCTAAGTTTAATATTGATTTGATCATTCATATGCTTGTCCTGTGTGTGGACCTTTTTTTATATGTTCTTTTGCTTCTCAGTTAAATGAATTTTTGGCCTAATGAATTTCTTCTTGGGTGATCATTTGTCTCTCTTAGGAAGGGCCAAGCTATGATCGAGGTTTATATGCGCGTTGTTTTGAAGAGTTGTTTGACTTGGCCAATTCAGATTCAACTTCTACTTCTCAATACAAGTTCTCTGTTACAATTTTTGACCTTTATAATGAACAGGTTTATTTCTCTTGCCATGTACAATGTACATCCTTTTGGTTGTGTGTATGGTTTGATTGCTAGTTTTTTATTGGTTAGGGACGTTGGGTTTTTAAGGTTTTTACTAGTCCCTTCTAATGTGGTTATGCAGACAAGGGATCTACTTTTGGAGTCGGGGAAAAGCATGCCCAAACTCTCTTTAGGATCACCGGAATATTTTGTGGAACTGATGCAGGAAAAAGTTGAAAACCCTATGGACTTTTCCAGGGTTTTGAAAAACGCATTTCAGAAGCGAGGAAATGATTTATCGAAGATTAATGTCTCTCATTTGTATGGTCTAAATTCCATGTTAACATTATGCATATTTTGTGCTGTGCCCCTTTCCTTTTTGCTGTTTTCCACTGTATGATGATCTTATACTAATAGCACACTTTCACCTCCTAAAACAAATCCTTCATGGGTTTTTTGTGTACTGCTAATTAATGATACTCCTCTAGTTGTAAATATAGGACATAGTTTGTAGTGCAAATTGCATTACAAACTATGTCCTACTAGAGGGAGTACATGGTTATAAAGTTAAAATGAAGACTGAATTTTCACTAGTTGTTGGTAACATTTTTCTATATTTATCACTGATTTATTCTGTGAAAGAGATGACTTGTGTGGCAAGTTATAGTAATTAATTGTGAAGCTGATATCTGGAGCCTCTATTTCGTGTACCTAAATAATTTTCTTAGCGAGTGCTTTTGCTAATTCAGCTCTGTGGATTTCATTTGTTGCCTTGTTAGGATTGTCACAATACACATATTTTATGACCATTTGATCACTGGTGAAAGCTCATATAGCAAACTTTCTCTGGTTGACTTGGCTGGAAGTGAAGGTCTAATAACAGAAGATGATAGCGGGGAGCGTGTGACAGATTTGCTGCATGTTATGAAGTCACTGTCGGCGTATGTCATTATCATTAGTTTTCTCTTCATCAACAACTATATCCTTTCTCTGCTTGATGGTCAATCAGAAATATGTCCATGTGACTAGGTGTCATTGCACTCAAGTATTTTTCTTCTAGTATTTTGGACATGCCTTATCGGGAATCATTTCTTGGCATGCATGTTGCTAGGTTAGGCTGTGACTTTGAGCACTCTGAATCATGTGTATTCATTATGGTGTAAAGGCGATATATATAAGAGGCCGAGTATCAAATCTAGCCAGATTAAAGAGTGAAATCAGGGAGGAATAGAAATTAGTAATCCTAAAGATACTAACTGATTCTGTTCCTAAAAAAACAGGGATATATGAAATGGAAAATAATCACAAATAATCATGCTATTCTAACAACATAGGCAACCAGTCTCTTAATGTCTTTAATTGTACTTGGAGATCAAAATTGTAGATAGTTGGAGCTGGTCGGTAACCTATTTCAGGCTTGTCTTTCCTTATCCTCGTTAGGCAAAGTATAAATGTCCACAAAAAATGAAATCCAATCCTCCCACTCGGCCACTCCTTTGTTTATTTTCCTGTTAAATTTATGGAATTCCCTTGTCTATTCATATTGAAGTGATTGACAAGTTCAGTGAAATAAAGTGGAAACCTTTTTAGTTATCTTCTTGACGCATGTTTTTGCAGGTTGGGGGATGTTTTGTGCTCTTTGACCTCAAAGAAGGATATTGTTCCTTATGAGAATTCAGTGCTAACAAAACTGCTTGCAGATTCAATTGGTAAAAACTTTTCCTTCACTTATTCTGTTTATGAACTTATGGTCATGCAATTTGGTATTGTAGAATCCCGAAACTTACAGAGCAAGATCAGAAATTTAGGGAGCAAGTTCAGATCCAAAATTATAGGGAGTGATTAGGATAATTAATCTTATTATTTCCTGATTTGTATAAATATTGGGACCTAATTAATGTCCAATTTTGTCATATGTGTATATATATGTAATCTGCTAGTGTGAATACCATATCGATCAATTCAGTCCAATTATTCTCTTCATGGTATCAGAGCAATAGGAGAGAATAATCAAGGCTTTTTTTTTTTTAAAAAAAAAATACTCGTACCTGACTCCCTCTTTCCATCTCCTTCAGAACCAGTATTAGCGATCTCTAAGTTCTTTGTCCCTGTCAGAACCAGCTTCGGCGCTCTGAGTTTTCCGCGTCTATTAGAACCAGCATTAGTGCTCTCCTTCTTCGATTGGCGCTATTTGCCATCTGAAAATTCTTGGCATCGTTCAGCGTTCTCTGGTTTCTTGATATCAATTTCTACAGCGTTCTCTGTTCGTTTGGCGTCATGCTGTCTCGGTGTCCTCTGTTTGTTCGACCTCGACATCTTTGATGCTCCTTGTCTTGGTCTTGGTGTCCTCCACTCCTCGCCATCAACCCACTTGCACATCTCTCTCTGGCGCTCTCTGTCTTGGTATTGGCGTCCTAATACCTCTGAGAATCCCGATGCTCCTGATAATGTGCCAGTTCTAGGGGGAGACACAAACAAGTGGGGTAACACCTACAAACGAAGACACAAGAGGGGTAATGAGTCATAGGTTATTAGCACCCATCAAGAGTCGGAGCAGGAGACAGGTCTAGGAGAAACAGTGGTAACAAAGAGTTCTAACCTTGACCTTCGTATTGCAGTAAGGAAGAAGCCTAGATCATGTACTCGACATCCCATTGAAAGATTTGTTTCCTATAAGGCCCTTTCCTCTAAATGTAAGGCATTTGTCTCTCATCTTGACAACATCAGGGTACCAAATACAATTGATAAAGCCATAGCTATACCTGAGTGGAGGCAAGCTGTCTTGGAAGAGATAGAAGCCCTCAAGCGAAATAAGACATGGGATGTAGTAGATCTACCTCAAGGAAAGAAGCTTGTTGGGTGCAAATTGGTATTCACTCCTAAGTATAGAGCATATGAAACACTTGAGAAATACCAAGGTAGTCAAGATCACAATTTTACTTAAGATTGAAAGGGGGTAGCAAGATCGTAAATCGTGGGATTGGCACGGATTGTAAAGATCTTACTTTTTTAATTTTAGTAATAATAAAAAATATATATGCATATAAAATAACATTTAACTCACAACTTAATCCTAAAAGACAATTCAATCTTTAAATAAAAATATATAGCATTCAAAATAACATTTAATGAGTCCTAAAAGACAATTCAAAGCGTTCAAAATAAAAATATAGTCATCATTAAGGCAGCCGAAAGTGAGTGAAAGTGAAAAAAAAAAAAATAAGGACTGTGATTAAGGCAGCCGAAAGGCCTTTGAAGGACCGCGAGGAGAGCAACAATGCACTAATGAGGAATTTATAGTGAAATGATTTTTTTTTTTTTTTTTTTGCCTTTTCTGGAATTATCATTAGAATAAACATATTTCCATCAATGGCATAATTTCAAATAATGCAAACTTCACTTTCAGACTTTGCCAACCCTAGCGTACCCTTTCCTTCATTCTTCTTCGACCTCCATTCCCTCCGCTGAGTGCTGTTGTCGTGATTGTCACCCGTGAACCCAGCTGCTGTCGCGATCTTCTTCGACTTACTTTGAGGCGCGTTCTTTCTCTTGCTTGCCTTTTTTCGTTCGCTTCATTCTATTTCACCCTGGCTCGCTGTTCTGCTCTGTTTCTCTTGCTAGTCTGTTGCTCTCCTCTGTTTGCAAGATCGTCGATCTCAAACGATTTTACGATTTTCCTCAGCAATCTTGGTTGATCTTGCTCAAGAACGATCCTGAATGCGAGTCAGTTCGTTTTCAGCTAAAAAAAATCGTAAAATCGGCGATTTTACGAGTTAAAACGCGATTTTGACTACCATGAGAAATACAAAGCTAGATTGGTTGCAAAAGGTCTCATGCAAATATATGGGGAAGATTACACAGAAACGTTTGCACCAGTAGCCAGGTTGAACACAATCAAAATCCTCTTGTCTATTGCAGTAATTTTGAAATAGGGTTTGCACCAACTTGATGTGAAGAATGCCTTCCTCAATGGAGAACTCAAGGAAGAGGTGTATATGAAGTTACCTCCAGGGTTCCCAAGAAAAAATGCTAGCTATGTCTGCAAACTAAAGAGGTCATTATACGGGTTGAAGCAATCTTCACATGCATGATTTGACAGATTCACTCAGGTCCTGAAGAGACACGGATATACTCAAGGTCAGAGTGACCATACTTTGTTCGTTAAACATCATAAGGGCAAGATGGCCAATCTAGCCGTGTATGTTGATGATATAATCCTTACAGGAGATGATGAGGTAGAAATCAAACAAATCAAGACAACCTTGGCATGAGAATTCCAGATCAAATATCTTGGAGAAATGAAGTATTTTCTTGGGATGAAAGTTTCCCAACTATAAGGAGGAATCTATATTTCCCAAAGAAAATATGTACTAGACCTTCTAAAAGAAACATGGATGACAGGTTGCAGACCCAGTGACTCACCTATATGGGTCGATAAAATAGATGAAGAAGCATATCTCAATAAAGCTGTGGACATAGGGATAACAGATGGTAGGCAAACTAATATACCTGTCTCATACCAGACCAGACATAGCATTTGCAGTCAGTGTGGTCAGCCAACATTCCCACGACCCTAAACAAACACATTTAAATCAAGTCTACAAGATACTTCGTTATTTGAAGGGATCTCTAAGTCGTGGCTTGTTGTTCAAGAAAACTGACAAACGGAATGTAGAGTTATTTACAGATGCTGATTGGGTAGGTGATCAAAATGATAGGAAATCCACATCTGGATATTGTACTAATGTGTGGGGTAACTTGGTCACATGGAGAAGTAAAGCAAAGTATAGTTGCAAGAAGCAATGCTGAAGCTGAATACAGGGTAGTAGCATTGGGAATCTGTGAAGGCATATGGATAAAGCGGGTCCTTGAAGACTTGATTAAGTGCATAAATCTGTCAATCAAAGTCTATTGTAATAACATGGCTGCAATTAATATTGTTAATCCGGTTCAACATGATAGAACCAAGCATGTCGAGATAGACAAGCATTTTATAATAGAAAAAGTTGATGGGGGTATCATTGATCTAAGGTATATACCCTCTAAAGAACAGATTGCAGACATCCTCACTAAAAGATTGCTCAAGGACAGGTTCGAGGGCATGATTGGCAAGTTGAACTTGATTGATATCTTCAATCCAACTTGAGAGGGAGTGTAGATTCCCGAAACTTATGGAGCTAGATCTGATCCAAAATTATAGGGAATGATTAGGATAATTAATTTTGATCATTTCCTGATTTGTATAGTGTCATATTGAGACCTAATTAATGCCCGATTCTGTCATATGTGTATATATATGTAATTTGCTAGTGTGAATAACATATCGATCAATTCAGTCTAGTCAATAGGCAAAAATTATAAGAATTGTTTCTTGACGTATAGGTAATAGAGAACTTTCTCTACTTGTTTAGCTATTCATAAGCTCTTAAAATGTTAAGGTGCAATCCAGTCAATCCTTAGATGCTCCGCCACATGAGCTTTAGATTTCACAATGTTGTGAATCTTTAAGCTAATATGGAATCGCAGCAACTGCATTTTTCATTTTTTCATTTGTTCCATTTCCTTTTTATTTATGTGTATTGAATTATTGAACTGTTACTTTTAATTCAAAATTAATGCTCTATAAGCATTTTCCTTATGAGGACCTTCGTGCTTCTTAAATTTCAATTAAAGACCAAGTCCTGTTTGAAAGAGTTTATTGTCGATTGCTGCTCGAGAGATTGTTGCTTTTATCACATCCTTTGGCAAAAGAGAACATTTTTACAAGGGAGAAAGATGTAGGTAGGCAAAGGACAACAAGATATCCTTTAGAAAATCAGAAGGAAACCAATGAGTAGATGCACACAGCATTTATTAGTTGAGGAGTCAAATATCCCAAAAGCTGAACCTTTTGACAGTTGGCACTAAATTTTTTAGCTACTGTTTTTAGATAAAGGTGATCTCTTTTGGGCAAGATTAGTGACATGGCATTTGCATCTATCCATAATTTGAATATACCTCCTTTTTTGAGCCCCATTCTGGTGTTAGTAAAGTGAGCTTCTCACGTCTTGAATGTTTAACTATTGTGAATGTTTTGCACATATGGTCTATTCTTTTTTTGTAGGTGGGAGTTCCAAAACTCTGATGATAGTACATGTCTGTCCAAATGTTAAAAATTTGTCTGAGACATTATCATCTCTCAATTTCTCGGCCAGAGCTCGAAATTCTTTATTAAGCCTGGGAAATCGAGATACAATTAAGAAGTGGAGAGATGTTGTAAGTTCTTCTGTGACCTGCTTCCTTCTGTGCAAATGATTCCGTTCTCTACTGCTTTTTTGCCTAGATTATAAATATCTGATTATTTTCATCAAGATTACTTTCTTAGGGCAGTGCTCACAATATCTGTATTTGCAACTATCCATTTTGAAGGTTTAACAAGATTACTTTCATAACTGGATTTCGTGGAAATCAGTTTAGTATACTCTCTCCATTTCTAAATAATTGTTGCTTTGAAATTATGCGCAAGGATTAAGAAATTTAATAGCCTAGATTATAGTAATATCTGAGACTGTTTGACTAAAATACCCTTAATTTTCTATCATGTATTTGACTCTTTCTCCATTGACTTGTTAATGAAGGACAAAATGGTACATAAAACAATTGATGCTTTATTAAAATTTTAAAGAGGCAATAATTTTGAAATAAAACACAAACTTCAAATCAACAATCAGTTTGAAATGGAGAAAGTGATAACTGATTAACGATTGCCTCTTAGAAATGGTATGAGCATAGATTTTGGTTTGGCATCTATCTAGGCTTGCTACTTAATAAAATCATTGATGTGAAAGAGTGTAATTTAGGACCTACTTGGAGTTCATTATGTTTCCCTATTGTATATATTCTCAATAAGTGAGTAGGAAGTTTAATTGCTTTTCATTCAAAATCTGCTTGGGCCTAGAAAGCAAAAAATTTCACTAGGTATTCTTTGTGAGATATATAGTGGTGATTGCGACACAGATTTCACCACAAATTTCCTGTTTATCTACTAAATTTCATTTTTTTATGGTTCTTGCAGGCAAATGATGCACGGAAGGAGTTGCATGAAAAGGAAAATAAAGTCCAAGATTTGAAACAAGAGGTTTTAGGACTCAAACAAGCACTGAAAGAAGCTAATGATCAGTGTGTTCTTCTCTTCAATGAAGTACAGAAGGCGTGGAAAGTTTCTTCTGCCTTGCAGACAGATTTGAAGGTCTTGTAATCTAATGGAGTTTAGCATTGTTTTTCAATTTTACTTAGTGACAGGTTATTTTTAGTGATTTGACGATTGAATTTTCTGCTCGTGGATTCCACAGATAATGTTAATTCCTTTAGTAGTGTGCACTTTTTCTTGCTGCAAAATCTCAGATCAATTATGCAATAATACATGGCTTCAGGCATAATTAAGCAACCCAATTAATCAGGTGCAACTTGTGGCATTTTCTGATGTAACTTATCCTAAGTTGGGTGTTCTGGTTCAACTTTTTTGCGTTATTGCATGAATTAGGAAGTATAGTAAGAGCAATGATATAACTTCCCTATTGGGGTCAAGTGTGAGTAAATAGAGGGGAAAAAATCTCACAATAAATAGGATTAAAGAAGTATAAAAGTGAAAAGGACCCATATGTTCCTCTAAAAAGTTCAAGATTTGGTGTCAAACTCACTTGTGTACTTTCTCTTTAAGCGGTGTTCCTTTAAAGGATGAGGAATAAAGGATACTCATTTGACTCCCCCCTCTTTTGGCTGTATATCCGTATTTGCTGCCTATTCTTGCTCTTTTTTCCTATCTTCTTTATCATTTGAAAGGATTGATATCTTATTTACATTGTTTTGGGAGATTTATATATTATGTTCTGCAAGATCTGCCAATTTCCGTTCTGTCAGCATTCTTAGCATTCTGTGGATGGTTGGTTGGTAGCTCTAGACTTAGTGTTTTTGCTTAGGTGAGGCCTGTCAGTAAGCTATATTTCTGCTCTTGTTTGCTGCAGGCAGAGCATATTACGTTAGCAGATAAGCATAAGATAGAAAAGGAACAAAATGCTCAGCTTAGAAATCAAGTGGCTCAACTGCATCATTTAGAGCAAGAACAGAAATTACATATTCAAGAGAAAGATTCAACCATCCAAAGCTTACAGGTCTGTGGCATTTATATTAATTTAGAAGTATTTTAATCTCCTGGTTTAGTTCCTGTCGTATTCTAATGAGCACATCTGTTTTCTGATGTAAAGCTTAAAAGTATTAAACTGTCAGAAGGGTTGTATTCTTCTTAAGTTGGATTATTATGACTTGGATACCAAGTAAGAATAGAGAAACAGCAAAAATCAAAGTTTTAGTTGTTGTTACGCTTTGCTCTGTATATTGATATTTTTTAGTTGATGCATAGATCACTTTTTATCATGGGATAGGGTTTTCATTTTTGAATGTATTGGACTTAACATCAAACACTCATGAATACATTTGCTGTGGTATTTCTAACACGCGACTGAGCATTGTGTCTGCCACAAGTTGAAGCATTCGACATTCTTTAACTTATTTTTCTTATCACTTGAAAGTTTCAACATGACCCTTTGTTTCCTTTCCTGGTTATTTCAATGAATTGATTTGAGACTTAAGAAAGGATGTACCAGATTATTATATTCTTTTCCCTACGTGCCTGGCAGCTTATCAGAGTCCTCACTGTTGCAGGCTAAAATCTTGACTCTTGAATCGCAACTCAGTGAAGCTATTAAATCCAACGGACCTTGTTCAACGTTTGACTTGAAGCCAAATTCTGGAGCTCTATCCAATTCTAAGGGAGACGGCATAGATTCTTCTGCTGTAATCAAGAAACTAGAAGAGGAACTCAAGAAACGAGATGCTCTAATTGAGGTCTGCTATAATTTGTGATTTAATGCCTGATTGTTGCTGTACTGGTCTTTTATTTGTTGTTTGTTATGAATGATTGGTTATTGCAATTGGCTTGGTTGGTCTTACATTTTGTCTTTTGTAGCTAAGTAAAACTATAACAGGCATTAATGGAAAGCCACTAGGAGTCTGATGGCTGGTATCTGTGAGAGGTTTTCGGTAGTGTTGAAGGAGATCTGAGGTTCTGATAGGAACCGTCGTACAGCTAACTGAATAATTAAACTCTGATTCTAGAGAAATAGCAAGTATCTCACTACTTCAATAAGAACAGCCAATCTCTAATAATTAGATAAGCTAGAATCTGCAACTTAACTAATTACCAAAGCCCAAGAGGATACTTCGATAAATTACTTTCTCAAATATTCGACACTTTATTGATGAGGCACTAGGCCTATTTATAATGATTTACAGAGAGTAGACTCTATCCAAAATATAAATACGAAATCTAAAAATATATCTAAATCTAAGATTTAGATAACTAATAATAATAATAACTCCTAAAGGTAATAATAAAAGATAATATCTAATAAGATATTCCTCTTATTTCCTAATTCCTAGGGATAATAATAAAAGATAAAAACAGACTTGATAAAATAAACAATAAAAGATAATTAATTCCTAATTTATTTTAAGACGCTTATTCTTCCTAGAATAAACTAAACCATAGCGATTTGGATCGCTATCAGGTTCAGAGTTTTAATCTGTCATATTACTAAATAAAAAGGCATGACTGGTTATGACGCTGTATATCTTATCAGTACAAATAGTTATGCATAGAGGAGCATATTTAAGCACATGTTTGCATTTATAGCTCAAAGAAATATCAGCAAAGTGAATGGGAGGATGGATCATGGCTTGATTAAATTATTAGGGGCTGGGTTGGGAATAACTGGAATTGTAACGTAGACATCTCATCTTGATATTTCAGTTTTCATCTTCCATTGAGCTTTCTAGAATGTAAAGCATCTCCTCGTTCATCCCTGAATAGAAATTGCTAAAAATTTTGCCACACCCTAAGTTTCGAATAATTTTCTGTAACATTAATTTACTGTTGATGTTTATATTGAAAAAATTATTATCTTTGCTTCCTTCAGTTGCATGATATTGATATTCTGGCTAGAAGCTTAATTTTCTGTTTTCCAGAGGTTGCATGAAGAAAATGAGAAGTTATTTGATAGGCTGACTGAGAAAGCATCGCTGGTTGTGTCCCCTCAGGTAGGGAAATTTCAATTCATTACAGAATAGAAGCATTCATCCCTTATGTCATCTATGTTATCAATTGAACATATATGATCTGATATGCTTATTGACCAAGAATAGAGATTAGAGATAGAAAGACACAAGAAAAGGGACTAGAAGAGAAGAAGAGAGAGCTAACTATGGTTCTCTCACAATGTATTCACACTCATAGCAAAACTGATCTCCTTTTACAAAATGGAGGAGTAGACTATTTATAACCTATAGCCTCCCTCAAGTCCTAACTAATGGGTTAATGACTAATTACCCTACTACTTATCTAGTTTACACTTAGGTCCCTAGGTTCACATTACAATTAGGTCCCTAAATGCATTATTATCTTTACATATCATGATCTTTTGTCAGTCTTCTCATCTGACAGTTTTATTTTTTTTATTACTTCCATAATTTCATAATTTTGTTCTTCTGTGACCAGCTTATGCTACACCTAGTATTTTTGTGTTTTTATGATGGATTGTAAGGACAAAGAACTGCAACTAAATGGTGCAAAGTTTCTCTCTTATGTCTGCAAATAACAATTGTGATCTAGAAGAGTTTCTTATCCATAAATCTTTCTACCTGTTTGGTAAATATCCAATATATTTGTAGCCCTTGTACCATCTTGGTTCCCATTGTTTTCATCAATCAGCAACATATTCCACATGGTGGCATATTTTAGCAATAAATGAATAAGCAATGTATCAACCTATACTATGGCAATTAATTAGCATTTACATTGATGTTTCTGAGCGATCTATCCATGTGGTGCATCTGAGTCTTAATTGACACTTCGTTTTCAGTTTTCGAGTCCATCATCTATAGGAACAACTAATGCTCAACCTCAAGACGCAGGGAGGTATGAGCTATTTTACTTATGGTATGTTTTCCTGTTTCATTGCAAGTTTGTGCTATTGACTTAGTTCTAACTGGCGTGAAACAGGAGTGACACCAATAATACAAGAGCTCGTTCTATGGATGCCCTTCCTTCACCTGTGGGCACAGATAAAAATGATGGCACTGTCGCATTAGTTAAATCTGGCTCTGAAAAAGTTAAGACTACCCCTGCAGGTGAATATCTTACTGCTGCTCTGAATGACTTTGATCCAGATCAAGATGAAGGCCTTGCTGCCATTTCTGATGGTGCAAACAAGCTTTTGATGCTGGTATGCATTTTGATTGATTTATGGTTCAACTTGCAGGAAAGTGTTGCCAGAAGATTTATCATGAATAAATCTAACCATTACAAGTCTACTGCAGTCAAAATCTAACCATTATTGTAAAATGTTTAGATCCTTTTAGCTCTTCCTTAATGGTATTTGCTTTATGAAGCAATGACTAAGATGAAGTAGTAATTTTCAGAGGTTCAGCTTATAAGTTTGACCTAGTTTGGGCCTTAGGCAATGCATCCTAATTCAATTTAATCTGATGTTTCTTTTTCAATAATGTTGATCTGCACCTCAAATTCTTAGTGTTTATTTAGATCAACTTATTTTAAGTGATTTTGTGTTGTATGAGATAAATATGTGAGGAGTTATGTCTTGTAAAGCGCAAAAGAGCTTAAAATAAGCTCTAATCTGTGTCTCAGGCTAGATAAATTTTATTAGTGTCTTTTCTAATTTTTGCAGGTTCTAGCTGCTGTAATTAAAGCTGGTGCCTCCAGAGAGCATGAGATACTTGCTGAGATTAGGGATGCTGTTTTCTCTTTTATTCGGAAAATGGAACCAAAGCGAGTAATGGACACAATGCTTGTTTCTCGTGTTAGAATCCTATATATAAGGTCGTTACTCGCTAGATCCCCAGAGCTGCAATCCATTAAGGTAATGGAGTTGAGGTTATTAAACTCAACTTTATCTCTCTATAAGGCTATCTCATTGTGTTTTTAGCGGTGTTCTATTGAATATAATGGGCATACCATTTGTCAATTTGCTGAATTTTGCACTTTGAACTTGAAGGTCTTGCCTGTTGAGTGCTTTCTTGAAAAGGCTAACACTGGGCCCAGTAGAAGTTCAAGCCGGGGGAACAGTCCTGGAAGATCTCCTGTGCAATATGTTGATGAGCAGATCCAAGGATTTAAAGTTAATCTAAAGCCAGAGAAGAAATCCAAATTTTCATCTGTTGTATTAAAGATACGTGGAATTGATCAGGTAGCTGCTACTATAGTATATGCTTTCTATGTTTATGCTGTACAGACTAACATGAAGAGGTGCTCAGTTGAACGATTAGAAAATTCATGAGGATTACCATAGTTTGCAAACCAGAATGGAAAAAATTGGAACTGATCCTTCCACCATTCCGGTAAACCAATGAAACCAACAGAGCTGAAAAACCATAGTTTGCTGCTATTCCCCCTCATCTGTCATTCTGTAGAGGCTGCTAATTTGCTGTTTTTCCTTTTGCCGTTGTCCTTTGTTCTGCACATATGGATACATTGGTAGGGTGGTTTGATACTTGGATTGATTAACCAAGAAAATACTGGTTCTATCATCTAACTTTGTTTTTAAAAAAAAGTAAAAAAAAAAATACCGGTTCCATTTTTCTTACCATTCTTTTTCTTGTTTGGTTGTTCTTTTTTTTTGGGGGGGGGGGGTGTACAGGACACCTGGAGACAGCAGGTAACTGGTGGGAAGCTTAGGGAAATTACGGAAGAAGCCAAAAGCTTTGCAATTGGGAACAAGGGTCTTGCTGCGCTTTTTGTGCATACTCCAGCTGGTGAGCTGCAGCGCCAAATTAGATCCTGGCTTGCGGAGAATTTTGATTTTTTATCTGTTACTGGAAATGATGCATCGGGGGGTTCAACTGGTCAGTTGGAGCTTCTTTCAACTGCAATTATGGATGGTTGGATGGCAGGACTTGGGGCAGCCATGCCTCCCAACACTGATGCTCTTGGCCAGCTTTTATTTGAATATTCAAAGCGCGTCTATACGTCTCAACTGCAGCACTTGAAGGTATGTGCAACGTTAAATATGTAAAATAACTCTTCTGAATTCATATGCTATTACAGTGATTTCCTAATATACTTGAAGAAGCCCTGTACTTTATATTGGGAAATGTATTGTGAGTTTGAATACTTATCATCACATCTGGTAAACTAATCTACCAATGATGAACATGACCTTCATTGCTCAGGACATTACAGTTGGTTTTTAATAGCCTCATATGACTCTTCCCCTTTTCTCCTCTTGTCAAACTCCCCATCTGAACCATGTGAGCCAAAATTTTGCCACAGAGAATAGTGCGACATTATTTTATCTTTTTCTACTTACTAATTTATTCATTAATTCAAGTTTCTCAATTATCGCTATTAATGCTGTCCTTTTTTACCATGGATAAGCTAGTGTGGAAATATTTAATTTATAATGAATAAGTAATGAATGAATAAAATGCACGAGGCTTGTTCAGCTTATTTCGTTTTTTTATTTGCGAACTTCTTCATTTACATTTTAGGTAATGTATTGATGTGTGTCTTCTGACATTTGGTTATCAGGATATTGCTGGTACCTTGGCAACTGAAGACGCTGAAGATGTTGCACAAGTAGCCAAGCTGCGTTCTGCTCTTGAATCTGTTGATCACAAGAGAAGAAAGGTGCTTTATTTTGTTCAACTATTGTAACTTTTCATTGCCTGCAGGGTTAATATATTAACTTCTGTTGCACGTATTAAAGTTCCACGATGAACTGAATTGCAATATCTACCATTGCATTAGTTTATCAGATGATTGCACCAAAAAGGAGAAGAAAAGTGCTCTCACTGAATTCTAAATACAGCTTATTATTTACTATTTCTTATTTGTTTCTTGAAAACTGCATTGATGAGAAGGAATCGAGAATGCTATTGGAAATTCGGAACCTACTAATTTCGGTTTCTCTGCTTCTCCTAAGTCTGGTTTTCAACGATGATCAGAAAAAGCCTTAGCTTCTCTTCTCTTGGAAGACAGTTGGATTATGAGTATCACGGGCCACCATAGTAAATGACTCAACGTTCAGATGGGTGATTCTTTTTCGATTTTCCTTATACTTCATTTCTGAGAACAATTGAATTATGGTAGGGGCCTGTTTTTGGTCAAATTCTTGGCTGGTTGGCTGGGTAATTTGGGTAGCCTTCTTTGGTATTAATCCCCAATACTTGTCCATATTTTGTCATTCAGGCCTTGTAGGCTCTGTTACAGTGAAACTAGTAGAAATTTAAGGTTTGATTTTCTTTTGAACTTATTTTATTAGACGTAAGTAACATTACAATAAATGACAAAACCCTTAATACTGAAAGGATAAATAATTTTATTTAATCACAGAAGGATAACTCAATCTGAATTAAAGTTAAAACCAAATTACTTAAAATAATCCTTAAAATATGGAAATGTTATTTAAAAATGACTAAAGACAAATAATCCTAAATTGAATAAATAAAATTAAAATAACGATTAAAATCATTTTTAATTTCGATCAATTCATTTCTTATTTTGTGAACTATCAACTATGTTCTTTTCTTAACTTAGATATACAAGGTTATTGTTATAAGCAGGTTTTGTACTTAACTGATGATGAATCTCAACAGTTTCTTCTTAGATAAATGTTCACTTGTCATGCATTGACACTGTTTACTTCTCATGATCAGATTTTGCAGCAAATGAGAAGTGATGTAGCTTTGCTGAAATTGGATGATGGGGGTTCACCAATTCAAAGTCCTTCTACTGCAGCTGAAGATGCCCGATTAGCATCCCTCATTGCACTTGATGCCATATTAAAGCAAATCAAGGTTCTTTTCTTGTTCAAATTTCTCCTATTGAACAAAAAAACAACTACTGTTTATCATTTAAATAAGAAATGATAATTCAAATAATTATTTGAACAGGATATGACGGGACAGGCTAATGTGAATGCCTTGAGCAGCAGTAAGAAAAGAACAATGCTTGCTTCTTTGGATGAACTAACACAAAGGATGCCTTCGCTTCTTGAAATTGATCATCCATGTGCTCAGAAGCAAATTGCAGATGCTCGCCGCATGATTGAGGTATGCTGTCTGCCAAGAGTAGTGTTGGGCCTTGTCTGTAAATTTGTTGCGTCAATACTGAAGGAATTAGATTGTGCATTGGAATTAACCTGGCATACTTTAGTGTCAACCTTTTACTTTTTAACTGTTCTATGAACAAGGAGAAGGAATCATTTGATTGGGGTGCCTACTCACCTTTTTACCTTGTGTTGTTTTGTTGGTAGCTTTTTAAATGGTGATTCATTATGAAACGGAACCAAATTAATTCTTTGCATTTCTATTTGGGAGTAAAACACCGTCTTTAACCAGATCATGGATAATTTGTGACATTACTTGGGTTCCTTGGAAAGTTTTGCTATGCCTAATTCTTCTCTTCTGTTGTAAATGATTCAGTCTATTCCTGAAGATGACCGTATTCAGGATATACGACATGCTCGGAAGGCATCAACAGATCTGGGGTCTGGATATGAAACTGATGTGGCACAGTGGAATGTTCTTCAGTTTAACACAGGCTCTTCCACGCCGTTCATAATCAAATGTGGAGCAAACTCAAACTCACAACTAGTCATCAAAGCCAATGCTCGAGTTCAGGAACCAACAAGTGGTGAGATTGTGAGGGTTGCCCCAAGACCATCCATTTTGGAAAATATGAGCTTGGAGGAGATGAAACAAGTGTTTGCGGACTTACCAGAGGCTCTGAGCTTGCTTGCCCTGGCAAGAACAGCAGATGGAACTCGAGCAAGGTATTCCAGATTATACAGGACCTTGGCTTTGAAGGTCCCATCATTGAGGGATTCGGTTAGTGAGCTTGAAAAAGGAGGTGTACTGAAAGATGTAAGGACATAACTTGTGATCAGAATGTTGCTTATTGTCTTTTGGGTCGGCTGTAAATCTTATATGATGGGAAAATGATATGTGAGGACTCAATTCTTTACAGATTTGGGTTGAAGAACCTCAAAGATCATAATTATTTTTAATGATGAAACGTTGCTATCATATTTAATGAGGTGGGTTAAAAAATTCCTACTAAATTTTAGGTAGGTTATTATGAAAATATACAAGTTTCTTAAAATTTAATGGTACATCTCATAAAATATAGTAGCAGGGTTGATTCTTACAAATAATTATGATTTTTAAGATTGTTTAATCTAAATTTCTTTAGATTGGGGTCTTCATATGTATTTTCCGGTTTTCCCCTTAAGAAAGGGTTGGTTAAGTAGCATTGTCTCTTGTATTTTGCATTATTCCAGAGGGGCAAATGAATGTCTATGTACAATGTAACGGTTATTCTGTAAGTTATTGTATTTATGGGTAATTATTTCAATATGTTGTTCTTTTTTAATTAAACAAGTCTTAAAAGATCTTTAGCAGTAATTTAATTTAAGTCAGGTCCAAATGAGACTTTTATGAAAAGATGTATGATATAACTCGTAATGCTTGCTTAGGCACCAACCATCTCTTAACTTTGGTTTGAATTATTATGATAGTTCCTATAATCAATATATTATAGGACAGTTAATTTGGATAACGTTTAAGCATATGAATTTCATTTTATCTAATCAGGTTCAGAATTGTAGTCCTTCTTTATTGGGTATCTTTATTATAAGTCTTGTTTGACTAAATCTCATTTGAGAAATAGAAGTTAAGACATTTAGGCTTTGTTTAGGAGTTAGATTTTGGAGGGAAAGGAAAGGGAATGGAGGGTTTTGGTAGTCCTTCCCTTAATATACAAGGGAAGGGACTATCAAAACCCTCCATTCCTTTTCCTTTCCCTTCAAAATGGAATTCCCAAACAAAGCCTTAGGGCCCACTATTTTTATTTTCTGCTTTTTTTTTTCTAAAAGTTTTTTAAAAATAGTTTTTTAAAAACAAGTTTTGAAAAATAAAATCTATCTGGGTAGTTGTTTTAAAAAATCTGTCTTTAAAGTCATGTAGAGGCGTGGTAGTGATTTGATGGTGATTGTCATTGGTAGTATAGTGTTTATAGTAGATTTCGTGGTGGCTTGAAAAAAAAATAGAAAAAAAAAAATAAGAAAACAATTAAAAACTGTTTTTGGTTTTTAGTTTTTAAAAACAATTTTGGAAAAAAAATTTTTTAAAAAAAAAACTGTTTTTAAGACATAATCAAACAAGCCCTTAATATGTCTTAAATTGTTTGCTAAAAATATATAAAAATATATGTCTTAAATTGATTAAGTTTTTCAAATTTGCCCTTAATTTTTTTCTCCGAATTTGCCATTATTTATTAATAAGTATTGAAAAATGGGATATGATATTGTCACTACCAATTTTGGTCACTATCAATGTCATTACCACTTTTTCACCGTTAGATCAGAATCTCAATAGGAGAGAGAAATGATAAAAGTAGTGAACACCGAGAGCCTCGTAGCGCAGATGGTATGGACACCAGCCTTTGAGTTGGCTTTAATCCGGACCACTAGGTCCCAATTCAGAAAAAAGAAAAAAAAAAAGTGGTAGTGACAATATCTTATCTCTTGAAAAATATGTTATATATTTTCTCTATTTTTATGAAGGTTATATATTTTTTCTGGTTTTGATTTCTCTCCTTTTCTTTTTTTTTTTTTTCATGAGAAGGATGAGAAAGAAATGAATAAAAAGATGAGAAAAATATATTAAATATAGACAATTAGATTTTAATCCAATAATTATAAAGGGGAAATAGATAACAACGGATGGAAAAAGAAAAAGAAAAAGGTCAGGTTCGAAATTTGAAAACCATCATTAGTAACTTCCGCTCTTAAAGGGTTAAAGGGATATTTAGGGTATTTTTTTTAAATATATATAATTTATAATAAGGACTAGGGTGGGACTGTGGGAGTGGTATCTCTTTAGATATATTTATGTAGAAATATATTTATGTAGAAATACTAGAAAAATTAAATATATTTAAATAAATATTTTTTAGATATATTATTTTATTTAAAATATATTATATTATCTTATTTATCTCCAAAACTTTGAAATTCTATAACCGTGAACTAAAATCAATTAAAATCTTTGAGGAGTAGGGTAAGATGTTACTCTTTGCAAGAAAACTTAAGAAATACGAACTTATATTAAAAAAGTCAAATTATTTTCACACTGTATATAAATAATATATGGACATAATATATTTCTTAAAGGGATTCATACGTTGGTGGGATTTTTCTGTTTTCTTGCCGCTCCGGCGGAGAAAATGTTCAACTGTATTTTGTTTTACAGGTATAAATTGCCCGAGATGACTGTGCCTCTATTCCTCCCGGAGATCGCTATCTTTTCCCGGATCTCTGAACTATAGCTTTGTAGATTCCATCAGCCATAGATGTCTTCAATTACTTGTACTAAGCTAACTTTATTGACGATAGCCGCCGTTATCCTCCAGTGTATTGGCCTCTCCGTCTTCGTTTTCGGCTTCTTCCCTGTCAAGCCTGTTCTGTCTGGCTACAGGTGCGCCCGTCCTCCCTCAATCCATTCAAAAGCAAAAACCTGGAGAGTTTTGGAAACTTATTCCCAAAAAAAAAAAGATTTTAACTTTTTACATTGCTGATGTCTTAAGTGTTATTTCCTCTGGAGCATTTCGGGAACTTGATTTCTTAGCGATGAATTTACTTTTCTTGGTGTTGCTAGTGGTTTCGAGAGCTTCCGACCGCCAACTTGCAATGACATTGGAAATGAGAGCGAGGCATCTTTGCCTCTTGATCGGCTTGAGTCGTTGTATCAGGTATTCGGTCGTTTCTTGGTTCTTGTTCTTTTCTGTAGTGATAAGAGACTCCATTGTTCTAGCTTAATGCATGTTTAATTAGAAAAACTGCAAAGATGGGCTGTCATGAGGAATCTTTCCTCACGTTAAATGATTTTATTAATATAGATTATTTGTTTTTACTACAAATATGTTTCAGCGCTTATATACTTTTGTCTGTTGTCTATTGAAAAAATGATTTATTATTTATCGTGTAGGCACTATCTGAAATCCCTTCTTCATTTGACCGACTTGTCTTGATGGTACGTAAAATTGTTGGAATACATTATTGTCGAGGTCTAAGATTTCCAGTCATTCATACATATTAGTTGTTAACAGCGGTATCACAGATTTAAGTTAGCATCTAAAATCTTGCTGTTTTAGGTTATTGATGGTCTTCCAGCTGAATTTGTGCTTGGCAAGAATGGCCAACCTCCAAGCAAGGCTTTTGTGGAAGCTATGCCATATACTCAGTCATTGTTAGCAAATGGTAATGCAATTGGTTATCATGCGATTGCTGCAGCTCCAACTGTTACCATGCCCCGTTTGAAGGTTGGCTTACTTTGCTGATTTAAATATGGAAGAACAAAATAAATGCACATGATTCACAGGTTTCCTTTCCTTTTTCTTACCCTTCTTGCTCGATCTTTGAATGACATTTCAGGCTATGGTTTCTGGAGCAATTGGGGGTTTTCTGGATGTGGTTTTGAACTTTAATTGGGGGTTTTCTGGATGTGATTTAAATATGGAAGAACAAAATAAATGCACATGATTCACAGGTTTCCTTTCCTTTTTCTTACCCTTCTTGCTCTATCTTTGAATGACATTTCAGGCTATGGTTTCTGGAGCAATTGGGGGTTTTCTGGATGTGGTTTTGAACTTTAACTCCCAAGCATTTTTAGAGGACAATCTTCTTGGTTAGCATAGAGATCTGTTTAAATAATTGATCACACTTCTTAGAACTAGGACTCTTGGATCGGTAATTCTCATTGTCCCTTCTTGCAGCCAAGTTCTTTAAGATTGGGTGGAACATGGTTATGCTTGGTGATGATACATGGCTCAAACTGTTTCCTGGTTTATTTGTGAGACATGATGGAGTGAGCAGTTTCTTTGTAAGTCAAACATCAATTTCTACCTAGCAATTGTACTTATTGATCAGCTCATATAGCATCTGTTGGTTTTTTATTAGCTTCTTGTTGATATAGGTTAAAGATACTGTACAAGTAGATCAAAATGTGTCTCGACATCTTGGTGATGAACTTGTCCAGGATGATTGGAAATTGTTAGTAAGTAACTGTTTCCACTTCATGCTTTTGTGGCACTGAATTAGAGTCAAATATAATTTGTTGTTCTGGATGATGTAATTCTTTTGACCAGTAGTTTTTTACTTTTATTTAAATACATTTGACTGAGTTTATATTTTAGATTCTTCATTATCTAGGCTTGGATCATGTTGGGCATATTGGTGGACGCAACAGGTCTGATCATTATTTGATTGCTCTGTTCATATAACACTATTCTGTTCTTTTAACTTCACTTGGTGTTGTTTATTCTTTCAGTGCTTTAATGGTTCCAAAACTTTCTGAAATGGATGAAGTGGTGAAGTTGATTCATACGAATACTGTAAAAAATATAGAAAATGGCAGAGGAGGGACTCTTCTGGTTTGTGACTACCTTTTTGTTGCTTTTTACCTGAGTTAATTTTTTGAATCCATCGTATTGTTTATTGCTACTGTATGGGCAATGAATATTGACCCACATAGTGTTTACCAATTTGTTATTTTTGAAGAATTAACTGACAAAAAATACTTCTATAATTTAACTTAGCAATTACTTTCATGTGTGAGCCGGGACACTTGCTTGGATTAGAAAAGAAACAGAACATATATTCAATTATATTGAGAAGCTTGTATATAAAAGTTATTGTTAAATGACCATTGGCTAAGTTTGAAGCTGTCAATTATATAGTGACAATAACTAGACATAAATGAACTGATACTGAATTGTCTCTTGATTCTAGGATTTTGGGAATTACTGATGATAGTTTATTCATTCTTCCATAAAATGTTTGTATGGCTCATGGTAACTATTATTGAATACCAAGTATATTCAATAATCTCAGATCAGTTCATCTTTATTCAATATTTTTATGCAGGTGGTGGTTAGTGACCATGGCATGACCGAGAATGGTAATCACGGTGGTTCTTCATATGAGGAAACTGATTCCCTCGCTCTATTTATTGGCCCGAAAGACCATGTCTATGACCATGCACTATCCAATTATGGCACAGTTTCACAGGTATTTGAACCCTATTTCTCTCCTGTGGGCTACGCACTTATTAACCCAAACATGTAAGCTTTTCTGCCCTTGAACTTGAAACTGCTATTATAACAGTTTTACTAGGGGAGACTCTTTTTGCGGCGAACATACCAACCAACTTCTGTTCTTATTCATCCTGAGGAAGCAAGTAATAGATGTTTTGCATTAAACCATGCAAACAACTTCAGTGGCTGACACGATCCATTAACTGAAACCTTGGATATACTGGCATATAAGTGATTACATATTTGTGAAATTAACCTTGGATATACTGGCATATAAGTGACTACATATTTGTGAAATTACAATTGTCATTGTGCTTCAGGTTGACATTGCACCAACATTAGCCCTGCTTTTCGGTGTACCAATACCTAAAAACAGTATTGGTGTTTTGATCTCGAGAATGTTTGATTCTCTGACAGGTTAGCTCTCTAGTTCCCTGGCCTTGTATGCTTATCTATACAATGCTGAAAACAAAGAGAAGTAGTGTGGTGTTTTTGCATCTTCTTTCATTTTTTTGAACTTAAGGTGTGTTTTTGGCTGAAAAAATCATGTGGCAATCTTTTTATTTATTATGTTTTAACTTCTTTGTTAGAGCAGATGATAAAAAATTGAGAGTGCTTCAGTTGAACGCATGGCAATTATTCAGATTACTTCAAGCGCAATTGCCAGGCTTGTCTTGTAAAAATTTTCCATGTGAGGCATGTATAGCTGATAGTGGATCTGGAGTTAGTGAATGTAATGGTAGCAAGGAGGAGATGTTTTGTTGCTTATATCTAAATGCTGCTACTCTTCATGATGCATGGAAAACTAAAGCGATATCAAGGTGGATATGTGATGATTCTTATGAGAAACTGCAGAGAAAGTACGGTTGATTAAACTTTACATCATCTTCAACTTATGTTGTAGGTTCAATGGCACAGACAGCAGCAGTGTTATTGCTGCATATCATGAGTTTCTTAAAGAAGCAAGTGAGTGGCTGTCACACAGATCAACTGATGTATGTGTAAAATTGGTTGTTCCATATCCTGAAATTTTGAAACTATTCTTTTCTCTCACTTTCTGTTCTTTCTGGTGACAACTCAATGTACAGAAACCAATTGATTTACTTGTTTTCGGAATAACTGGGATTGCCATGTCATCTCTGATACTCTTGAGTCTTGTGATTCTCATACACAAGGAAGTTCCTCCTAGGGGGGAGAAGCACAGTTTTGATTATTTGAAGCCATGGAAGATGGATGAGGCATTTGTTTTGCTTGGCGTAATGATTATTGTTATAAGTATGGGATCAAGTTCTATGATCGAGGAAGAGCATTATGTTTGGTATTTTCTTAAATCATCAATTATTTTAATATTTATCCGCAAGAGACTACAGTCATTTGAACCTAATAGCAAAAATGAATATCTCAATGTGATAAGAGGAGAAATCAAAAGGTCTGGTATTGAATTGAGTTTGTTATTCTTGATTCTTTTTTGTGGAAGAATTTTGAGAGGCTGGCATCAAGGTGGTGTGAATTGGACCAACCTTCCTGATGTAGCTAAGTGGCTTGAACACGATGGGAGTCAGTATATAAAGTTGATTCAGCTAGCATCATGTGTCCTGATTACCTGTTTAGGCCTTTTTGCATTATATATAATGAGGAACAAGACTAAAGTTGTTGTGGTGGTTGGATTCAGCTTTGTAATGTTGGGCATTTTGATATTTCAACATGTTATGAAACATCAAGACACATTTGAATCATCCAGTAATAATGCTACCTTGTCAATACAAATAATCTATGTTACCCTGGGACTCACCGCTATTGCAGCTGTTGTGGCTCTGCCATGGATTACGCCTATGCAAAGTCCTGAAATGTGCTCAAGCTGGATCTCCAACGAGTTAACTGCAGTTCCTGTTGAAATTCAGAAAATGACTCAAATTTTGGAATTTAAAGATACTTTGTACGTGATAGGGTGTCTGTACGTAACATTTTGGTGTCTCCTTCAGTTGTTGCTGCAACAACCTATTAATGCAATGCCTGTGTTGTTGCTATTTGTGCAAGTCTTGGCTAGCATGCTTATATTTTCTTCCAGTGAATTGCATCGTGAGCAATGGGTTGAGGTTAGTTCCAAGATCATCGGATGAATAAAGGTCATTTTCTCTCAATATATACTGAGTTCAAATTTAGTTATGAACTCTTGAGCTTGGCTCTATGTATGATAGCAATTGTGCCAACAATAATGCTAGACCAGAGTTTTCAGATCTGACCTTTGTTGCTGCATATAATTATGTCAGTATGGTGTTCATTATCACAATGGTAGTATTTAAGTGTCTGTTCTTGTTTTGAACTTGAAATTCAAACATAGGTAAAATCCTCGGCAAATATACCCATATATTGAAAATTCTGGCAATTTTGATCTATATGCATTACGTTCTGCTTAATCAACATTGACAATTCTTCTATCATCAACAAAGACCAACATTGTCAGATATAATGACATCTAAAATTTTCATTTCATACTAGCCTCCTTTGACTTATTTTCCAGGTGGATCAGAATTATTATAAATTTTTGCATATCATTAATTGTATGCATGGTTCAGTGTATATACAATGATGGAGAACATAAGTTTTTAGTTTTGAGATCTAGGCAATATAAGGAGCACAAGTTGCACGACTGAAATGGTCACTTGTCCTGCATAAA
Organism: Acacia melanoxylon; assembly: GCA_019022615.1. Taxonomy (NCBI): domain Eukaryota; kingdom Viridiplantae; phylum Streptophyta; class Magnoliopsida; order Fabales; family Fabaceae; genus Acacia; species Acacia melanoxylon. The sequence goes on from JAFJYJ010000052.1 coordinate 353,563, forward strand.
GTTCAACGTTTCAATGCCTGATTGGTTCAGAACTGCCTTGTACAAAGACTAACATGTTCATAATCTAGACATGAATTAGCAAATTGTACTTGGATAATGCCACTAGCACTCCATTCTGCAGGGCATTTTCTGTTAGTGCATAATTTCTGCGTTTGAACTCAAAAAGTAAATCAGGTACTGAATACTGTTGTCTTCCATTTTGTTCTCAGATTATGGCACTGTGCTATCTGGGATCAGCGGGTCATTTTGCCCTTGGGAATAGCAATACACTAGCTACCATCGATGTTGCTGGCGCTTTTATTGTAACTAATCTTTGATTCTTTGGGCTATTATTATTAGAAGGCTTTAAACTCTGTTCTGTGCTTGAAGATAAAATGTGAGATGTCCATCTTCTAACTATTGAAATATTCATTTGCAGGGAATATCAAGTCACTCAACATTTCTCTCAGGTCTTTTAATGTTCATCATTACCTATGCGTCCCCCATGTTATTCTATGTCAGTATGGTGCTGTACATCTCTGTAAAGGACACCACCTATTCTCTTATTTCCAAGGATGGAAATTCAGGAGAAGTTCTCAAGATTGTGCTTGGGTTTTCTTGCCTTGTTCCCCTGAGCATGAATTCTGTTTTGTTGACTGCCTACACGATTGTGTTGCTGTTGATGAGGAACCACTTGTTTATTTGGAGCGTCTTTTCTCCAAAGTAAGTCTTCCCTGAATTTAGTGCTCTAGTCGTTGATGAATAATTGGAAACTCTGATCTATCCTAACTTTTTAAATTTTGTTCTCTATGAAATTACTAAAAAATACAAAAAAGGAACTCTTAAAGAAGTTCAAGGGATTTTTCCTGAATCTGTGCGGCTATTGTCATCTTCACAGATCAAGCATTGCAAGACTCACATTGATCATTTTTTCCTGCAGGTATGTGTATGTATGCGTTGGTACTGCATGTGTGTATATTGGGGTCTTCATTGTCGCAGTGACTGTGATGTATACATATATGGTTCTTTTGTGGCTTGAAAGAAGGAAGAATTTAGCCTTCAGTAGCAAGCAGAACGGTGACCTGTCAATTAAGAAAAGAACAACTTAGTACTGAACTGCTAGAATCAATTTTGATATTCCCCCATGAATATGGCTTTATTTATTTTTTTGTGAAAATATTTGTTCATCTCCGTGAAAAACTGAAAAATATGTAAGATATATGACTCATTGTTGGATGGAGTTATGCATACTGCGCAGACAATCTGAAGATGCTCATGTAAAGGACCAAAGTGTAAATTTGGATGCTTATTAATAGTTAACATCCAAATTCCCTAATTTACAGAAGCTAACGTAGACACGATTAAAAAATAGGATGTGGCGCTATCAACGATTAATTTTTTTCGTGCCAGTTTATCTGGATGTACAAAGTTCAAGTATTTTTCAGATGCAAGCACAGTCCTCTACAATAGCAATGACTGTTTCTATTCAAATGAACTAGCTTCCACCCATGAGAGGATGAAGTTTTAAACTTTCAATGGAAGTGATTTTTCCCCCTCTAGCAATATTAGCATTCTTCTTAAACTCAACGTGATTCCAACCTGCCATCACCATCAAATTTTGTTTCTTTCAAGGTTTTATGACACTTAGTTATTGGTTTGTGCTCTATGATTTATGAGCCCTAATTTTAAGTTCTGATAAGAGTTTTAAGAAAAGTATGATTTATGTGAATCTTGGATTGTGATTGCTAGAATTTTGCCATAATGATGTTCCGGGTTGCTAGATTTGTTGTTTCATCTGCCATGGTTTTTGGTGTAACAACTTGTGGTTTATGGTGTTGGCATTGTAAAAAGTGTTTTTTATGCAGAAGAATAATTTGGTCTTTAGTCTTTACACCTCAACCATATGAATATCAAATACTAAAATTTAGATTCTATAAACATACCAAGCAAACGTTCTATTTTTGCCAACCACGAAGCAAACATTCAAACACTATTACCACTCCTATTTCACTTTCACTTTCACTCCCACTTTCTTTTCCTTTTTAAACTTACTTTCTTCTAAGATTTCTGTCAAATGAGATAGAGTACTAATTATAGTCTGACTACTAACTGTTATGCGAACCATATTTTGCTTCAAATAGAATAAAATAGTTGTGTTGGCAAACATTCGAACACTATTACCACTCCTATTTCACTCACTCCCACTTTTTCCCTTTTAACTCACTTTCTTCTAAGATTTGTACCAATTTTTTTTTGGGTCAAAACAAGACTTATACCAAATGAGATACAGTGCTAATTATAGTCTGACTACTAGTTATTATGCAAACCATATTTACCTATAAACTGATCTTCAACCTTTTACCCTTATGTTTTCATTCACCTACCAAGATCACCCTAACATAATATGTTTGGTTTGGGCTGATTTTGTCAAGCTAATCAAGCTACGCCTAACTTTAGTTAAGAGTCTAGATAAAAAAAAAGGGTTAAGTGTCATTTTTACTCGGACCGTTTTCACGAAAAAGTTATCGGTACTCAGAAGTCATACCCAATTAGAATATTACAAATGAAACTATTTGTAAAATTATAAAATCATGTTCAGTCAATCGCCAACATATCAATAACAATATATAATACATTGAAAACACATAGGGTGAAGGGTCAATTTTACACATGACCTTTCGCCTGCAGGATCACCCAAAGTCACGACCTTTTTAGGGATAAAAAATACACGACGACGTTACGTTTTGGGTGCAAAAATACCACGGGCGTTAGTTGACCGTTAACGATGACGTGGTGATGATTAAAAAATTCAAAAAAAAAATAAAATACTTAGAAAAAAAAATCTAAAAAATTAGGGAAAAAATTGAAAAAATTAGGAAAAAAATTCAAAAAAAGTTCAAATAATTAGGAAAAAATCAAAAAATTAGAAAAAAAGTTCAAAAAATTAGAAAAAATTCAAATAATTAGGGAAAAATTAAAATAATTAGAAAAAAAATTAAGATACCTCCACCAGTGGGCCCCACCACCGGAAACCGTCGGCCGCCGCCTTTATTTTAATTAATTAATTAATATTTTTTTTCAATGAACAACTTACCCTAATGCATCTTCAACAATTTGTATGCGCTACTGTGTATATACAACTTCTCCTCTAATAGCTTACCCTAGTGCATCTTCAACAGACTTACCCTAGTATTTTTTGTTATCCGGTCCGCGCCGGTGGTGGGGCCCATCAAGCAGAGGTATTTTAATTTTTTTCTAATTATTTTAGTTTTTTCCTAATTATTTGAATTTTTTCCTAATTTTTTGAACTTTTTTCTAATTTTTTTTTTCTAATTATTTGAATTTTTCCCTAATTTTGTTTAATTATTTGAATTTTTCCCTAATTTTTGAATTTTTTTGCTAATTATTTCAATTTTTTCCCTAATTTTTTGAATTTTTTTTCTAATTATTTTAATTATTTTGAATTTTTTTTTATTTTATTCCACGTCAAAGGTCCAATCATCGCCACGTCGTCGTCAGTATCATCGTTACGCCATCGTTAATCTGGCCAACTAACGCAGTGGTATTTTCGCACCCAAAACGTAACGTGTATATTTTTGATCCCTAAAAAAAGGTCGTAGTCTTTGGGTGATCTGAAAGCGAAAGGTCGTATGTAAAATTGATCCTTCACCCAAACACATATAATGTTAGTGAAAGAAAGGGTTAGTTGTTGATATGTGCCTAGCCGGGATAAATATTAGATAAGTCCGGACTAGATTAAACGATAGACGGTTATTAGATTGACTCGACCCAACTCAACCAATTCAGCTAGATACCTAATATGGCATTTCCTATTCAAGAGTTTTGACCAAAAAAAAAATTCCCTATTCAAGAGTGCATCCTGAATTTCACTAGGCTCCACATCAGCTGATCTCTAGTCTCTTACCCGCTTCCCTGCGACGCTCTGAGGCTGCATTGGCTGGATTAAGACAACGACAATGGAGCCAGAAAAGGGCACCGCCGGACGCGGGTCCGGACCCAAACCCGAAAACTTACACTTCCTTGGCTTATGCAAGTCGCTTCTTCGTCTCCGTAACTACTCCAGATGCCGCGATTTCGCTCTCCATATCCAAAGATCCGACCCAGACATCTCCGACACCGTCGATCGGATCCTCGCAGTCACCGACGTTCACCTCGCCGCCGAGACGCGCCTTAACGGCCACTTCGACTGGTACGCTATTCTTCAACTACGCCGTGATGACTCCGGAAACCATCAACTCATACGGGATCGATTTAAGAAGCTCGCGCAGCTCTTGAACCCAAACAGAAATGAGTTTGCATCCTCAGATGAAGCGTTCGTGTTCGTGCGCGATGCATGGCGCGTGCTTTCGGACCCAGAAAAGAAAGCCGAATACGAGCAGGCGATTACCGATTGTGTAGCCCAAGAACATTGCAAACAGGGTAGTGGGAGCAACCAAAAGGGATTCGGCGTTGTACCCAGAAATGGGCGTAACGTGAATGTGGGTAAACAGAATGCTACATTTTGGACTATGTGCCCTTATTGTTGGTGTTTACATGAGTATGAGAAGATATACGAAGATTGCTCTCTACGGTGTCAGAAATGCAGGAGGGTGTTTCAGGGGATATCGGTGAAGTCTCCGACGAATGGCATGTTAGTGAAGGGGAAAGACCAGTACTATTGCTATTGCGCGCATGTACCTTTAAGGTATCCAGTGTCTGAACACTCAGAGGTGAAGGGAAGCAAATCCGGTATGGAAAAGCCGTGGTGTATGCAAGGCTGGATTAATAATGGAAAATCTTCTGTTGAGATCCCTGAGGACGATGACGTTGACGATTCATCAAAGAACTGCGGAATTGGAGAAGAGGAAAGGGTTTTGCCTTCCGAGCAAGCGGGGACTGGGGGGTCGTATGAAGATTTGGGAAATGGTAAGCGGCGGATGAGGGTGAAAACTGTGGCTAGAAACACAAAGAAGATGACAGGGAACAGGATGAGAAACCAGGCACATATTTCACGGGATAGTGATGCTGAAGGGTTGGGTTTGGATGAAGAAGATGGTGACTGAGTTGGAAATTACTGAAGGAGAATGTGATGATTTTGTTAGTGTACGACATGCTAATTCATGGAAGGGTTTCAAAAGGTGAGGACTTTGGTAACTTTTTGAGTAGTCCTAGCACTGTGAAGCAGATTTCAGTGTTCTTGGCTTTTTGTTCTACTCGATCTGAAGAAAAAGAATACTTAGGTCCATAGGATAGGTGTTGATAATGTACAACGTCTAGTAGGAAAAGAGGTATTGCATTGTCTTGTTATCTAACTGTTTCTGCAATACCAATTTTGTTCTGCAGATGAAAAAGTACTGTAAATGTTTGGTTTCCTTGAAGATAATCTATATCAACTAGTATAATCTGTGTTTTTCATTGAAAAAAGAAGAAAAAATCTGTGTCAACTGAGCATGTTCTGTTCCATACTGTGGGTGATTTGGCTTTTCAATAAGTAGTTTTAGAAGTTATGCTTATTTTTAGGAGAAGATGGATTTTTTTTTTTTTTTTTAAAAAAAAACTTTTTTTTAATATACAGTTAAGAAGTTAAGCTTCTAGGAAATTTAGCTTTCATCTTCAGTTTATTCTGAACATTGTTCATCTTGATGATGCTCAACCTGATGTCGTTGTTGCTGGTTGGTAGGGTGTAATGGAATTCTTGACGTGTATTTTGGCTGATTCATCATATTCCACTTCCCTCGTACGTTTATTCTGCTGAATTTCATTCTTCGAGATGAGTGACTAAACTCTTTAGAATAAAACATTTCCAAGTTTGGTTCAACTTCAGAATATCTGATCTAGTACTCATAATACAATTATCATCAAGACATCACATGAACAGCTATGAATGGTATAGAAAAAACAACACAAATTTGGGAACTGGAACTTCTCTGATTTCAACACGCCTTTCTTTGAGATGTCCGTGATTTGATTTGTGGCTTCCTTTGCCAATCTTAACCCCTTGCTCTTCTTCTCTTTTCCTAATCCGAAGGTAAGGTGTGTAACTTTGTTTTTACACTGATGCATATCATGTTGAATGTCTGAAGTGTCTCATCTACTGAATGTGTTGAACCTGAAACACTTTTCTCTTGTCAAGACCAAGATGATGAGCTAAATGGCCCTTAGTACTTGGCTGAGATTCCTGAAACTGATGACAGTTAGTTCAAAAACTCAAAAAAAAAAAAAAAAAAAAAAAAACACAAAACATTAGTAGATCTTATTTATCAAGAGGGATATGCAACCTACAAGAAAAGAACATTGTGTGCCGCCGATTTCTGAACCGGTAAATTGTTGGTCTGTATGAATTTTAAAGTCTCTGATTTATGAATGTTTACATTCTCAGGCAGAAAAAGAACGGCAAAAAAACGAATCTGGGTGTTTTTTTGTAGATGACATAAGAACAAATCGTATATTTATGGCAAAGATTCTAAAATTAAGTTTGAAATCACCTCACTTTTAAATGTTGATTGAGTTATGGCACAATCATCTTCTGATTTGTTATTAATATAAAGCAAATAAATTCCCCTAATCCTATTAAATTTTGATATATTTTGCATTTACAATCAATCAAATCATTAATTATAAACTATCACCACTTTACCCAGATATATTCTGTTCTGGCTGTTCAAGGTAAAACAGTCTCCCAATCTTCCTTCTGCAAATTTGCATTACCTTGCTCTTTACCTCTTTTCATCTCTGTATATGCAATCTGTAACAGAAAAATTCAAATTCAACTCAATGGCCTTCCTTCGGCAGGTACATAGTCCCTATTTAAGGTTTTCATGAATTTACTTTTTTCTCAGTAAAAACTTTCGCAGAAGTTTTATTTTATTTTACTCCTGCTAACGTATTTGTAACAGGGAATGCGGTTTCAAAATTACTATAACTCGGAAGCATACAAGTTTAGAGGCAGCTTTTCTCGAGGAACTATCTTGGAGACATACAGAAACTCGTTCTTAAAATCAAAATCGAAGGCAGAGATCAAATCACTTGCTGCTAAGAAACACAGTGAAGCAGAGAAGAGACGGAGGATGCGAATCAATACTCAATATGCCAACCTTCGCACCATCCTCCTCCCCAACTTGGCCAAAGTGAGCATCACTTAACCTATCAGAAAATTATTAAGTTCACTTGCAGGGCCATGAATTGCAAGCATTACATAAAAAATTAAAATGATTGTCGGTGGATTTCACCGCTGGGTACTCTCACTTTAGTGAATTAGCTGGTATATTACTTCAAGAATTTCTCCAACCTATCTTGCAGATTATGCATCCAGTTGTTCCAGTCATGGAAATTAAAAGTTAAAACGGGCACTTCACACCTGCAGCTGGAGACTGTAGTGAATTTTATCTATGAATTTCCATTCAATAACTCAAACTTTCTGATAAAATAGTTTATGATGTGCTGCTGTCAAAATTTCTGTGGTTTTGAAATTTTCATTCAATAGCGCTTTCGTGTCGAATAGATTCGGGGTATCAGAATTCCTTATTCTGTACTAACTCTGGGTTGATGAACAGATGGACAAGGCATCAGTACTGGCGGAGGCTATAAGGAAAGTAAAGGAGCTGAAGAAGAATATATCACAATTGGAAGCAGCTAGTGCGAGCAGTTCAGGTGAGATCACTCTGTTTCCCAGTGCAGTAGACAGGTTGAACTTGGAACACTGTAAAGATAAGGAGGGCGTCGTGAAGGCGACCCTGAGTTGTGAGGATAGGCCAGAGTTGATGTTAGACATCACAAAGGCTCTTAGGTCTGTGAAAGCAGAGATAGTGAAGGCTGAGATGGTGAATGTAGGACGGAGAACCAGAAATGTGTTATGGGTTCAAGGGTTGGAAAATGGAAATGAAAGGATGGTTGTCCTAAAGAGGATTCTGAAGGTTGCCATGCACAAGCCAACTTTCAAAATGCATTGTCTGATTCAGTAGAAGAAGAACGTTGGAGGTGAGGTGGAGGGAGAGAGAGAGAAATGAGGAAGAGGCATCTTCAGGAGAGATACTGAAAGAGAGAGAAGATGGACCAAGAGAAGAGCAGTGAAAGTCATTTGCCAAGATTTATCAATCCCACTTTAGTATATATGATGTGACATGGCATTTGTAAAATTAGAGTCACTGATTTGTCTTTTTCATATTTTGAGTGTCTTTATATAGGATTTTCCCTAATTTTTAGCATTACTTGCACCTAGAATAACTCAATAACCACATTTACTGTAGGGTTAGGATATAAGCTCAGGATAATAATCGCTCTATTCTGTAGTCTGTACTAGAGAAGCCGTATAGGGCGCTTACTCACATTTCCTCGGTTAATGCTAATCATGTTTGTAATGTCTGTTATATAGTCCCTCTGTGAATTGTGAGATTTTAGAAAATTGTTAAATTTAGTTTAAAATAATAAATATGTAAGAAATATTTTTTTTCCCCGAACAATACCCTTGTTTATAAATGAGTAAGAGAGAGTAATAATGAGAAAATGATGAAAAAGAAAGTATGATGAATAAATGATATGAATGTAATTGACTAATTGAGGATAAAATTATGTATAACTGTATTTATTATTCGGACAAACCTCAAATGAGACCTTATAAAAAGGGGCAAGACCATTTAAAAAAATGATTAATTTATTTTTAGTTTTTAAAAATACAAAAAACATTTTTTTCAAAATTACTTTTAAGTTTTTTATTTTTATTCTGCATATTGGGAAGATTAAAAATTTAGTTTCAAAATTCCTTTTTATTGACGGTTTCAAAATTTTCCTATGTGCATTCTTTTTTTAATAATGAAGATATGTTGGGTTGGAGGTAGATTAAATTTTATTATCTTGATTTTTTTATTTCTTTTTGAGTATAAAAACATGTGTTTTGATGCTTTTTAACGGGAGGATTGTTAATGGTTTTGTGTAACATCGAGTCTCCCACCTCTATAATTCATTTTCAAAATGAGTTTCTTTCTTGTTTAATATGAAGGTAATATTTATTTTAAATCAATTAACCTCCTCTTCATTTTAAACTCATATCTCTCCCCTCGAATGTCTCTCTGTTTTTCATTCTCTCTATCTGAGTCACCCGACACTATTCATTCATGCTGGCCTCATGCACCATCCTAATAGGGTAAAATAAACCTGAGGAAAACTGTCTTTCTGCTTCAAAGTCTTATTTTTGAACTATAATTGTTGCCACATTATAGTTATGGTTAATCATGAATTGGGGTTTCCCATCGTGAAGGGAGGGAGTTTGTGGTTGCCTGCTCTTTTAAAATTGTATTATTGGTGGAGTTGTACTGAGGTCTGTCATTGAGGCTTCATTTAATGGGTAAGATTTCATTTTTCATTTCTTCTCATACCTTAGTTGGGTTGGGTATAGGTAGGAGGAAGAATTCTAATTTGTTGGTCATTCTATGAAATACTTAAAAGGGATCATTTAGCTCTGGTTAATATTTTCAGCAAAAGGGTCAAGGTTAATAAAGAAGTCATTTGCTTCCTGAACACTTGTAGTAATTGAGTGATTGATCTATAACACTTGCAAAAGTGCTCTATGAACCGTTGCAAAAGTACTCTATGAACACTTGTAAAAGGGTTGGATCTATTTCATTAGATGTTAATTATTTGCATCCAATAGCATTTTGAGGCACTTTATCTAACTTTGATTTGAAAAAAATGTAATTTTTTAAACTGTTTTAAATTTGATTTGAAGATCTTTTTAAGTAGTTTTAAATTTTAATTAATTTGAAAACCAATAGTAATAGTTTTAAAGTGCTTATTTAATTTTATTTGGATGAGATTTATAAATTTGATTTTAAATTTTGATTTGAAGGTCCATTATCTTTTTCTTTCGGATTTGATTTAAAAATCTGAAATTTTACGTTCTTCGTCTTATTGTTTTAAATTTTATTTGGAAAATGAAAATCATTTTTTTCATTTTAAACTAACATCACAAATTACTTACTACTCAAGTCCTAATTACAGGAACACTTTTGTAGTGTAATTTGTATTATAAAAGTGTTCCTATAATTTTAACCCGAGAGAATATTTAATTTGATTTCAACTTGGAAGTTTTGAACTTGATTTGGCGATTCATTGTCTTATTGTTTTAAATTTTGATTTGAAAAATTAATATTTTAAATTACAATTAACATTTAACATGTAATTAATTATTTATTTTTCTTAATTTGATTTGAAGAGATATTATAAGATTTTTTTTAAAATTTATTCAAAAATCAATATTAAATAGGTTATAAATATGCTAAATTACTTACAATTGATTTGTAAATTGTTTTAAATTTGGATTTGAAAGTCAATGTTTAACGTTCAACCAAAAAATAAATAAATCAATATTTAATAGTTTACTGATATTTTAAAACATTTATTTAATTTGATTTGAAAAAAAAAAGTTGCAATTTTAACAAAAATAATTTAAATGTGCATGTTCTGGTCGGAAACCAGATGTGGCTAGCCCGGATGGACTAACCTGTTTGATTGTTTGCTTATATGGAGCGGACTTGACCTAGGCGCGATACCTAGGGCCTACGTACCCTGTAGATGGATCAAAGTCCACGTAGTTCGAGGACACACGTTGGCGTTTTGCCAAAGGGGGGGGGTGTGTATGCTCCAGCAAGAGTGTGTGTGTGTGTGCACCTTAGGGTTAACCTCTGTATTTATAGGGTGTGCCTCAGGTGGGATAGTGTGGGCGTAATCCACTGCCCTAGTATCATAACGGTCGAATCTATCTTTAAATAAGATAGATCTCCCTTGATTATAGATAAGATAGGATTTCCCTTTATTATAGGTAGATCCTGATATGTGATATATTCCTTGTTGGGCCGTTTAGGCGTTTGGGTGTCTAGGCGTTTGGGCCGGACCAGAGATGCCCCCGGCCCGTAGTTCGAGCTTTCGAGCTTCGAGCCGGATGTATTTTGTTCCAAGCGGGTTATCCGGGGTAGGGCCGTCGTGAACCTTACCCTCTCGTATGTCTACCGCGCATTGTCGGGTTGGGTCATTCGGCCCCGGGCGACCGAAGTCACTTACTCACGATCCGAGGTAATGTCTCAAGGATCCGAGGTAGTAGTCGATGCTCAAAGATCCGAGGTAGTATCTCGAAGATCCGAGGTCTTGTCTCGAAGATCCGAGGTAGCGTCTCGAAGATCCGAGGTCTTATCGGGGAACTTGTTTGGTTTCAAGGCCGGGGTTCCCACGCGATTGTCATCATCTTGATGAATTTGGATTCATTCGTATTCCGTTACCGATTTGCTCGTTTAGGCGATACTTTCTTCCCAAGGCGGGATAAATTTGTTTTTCTCTCGTTCTTTGTTTTCGATTGCCTCGGTCTCGGTTGATGGTGAGCCCCCATGGGGTTTCGTTAGTTCTTCTTATCCACTTTGACAATTTGTATAGTAGTTGGGATTTTTGTCTTTGCCGGATGCTTTTTGTCGGACTTCATTCACCGGTCGAGCTTTGCAATCGTGGGCCTTACCTTGCCGAGCTGAGTTACGTTGATCCGGGCTGTCAAGGCGGCTTACTTCGAGGATCCGATGTCTTATCTCAAATATCCTGAGTAGTGCCGCGATGGTTCGCGCATTTGAATCCAGTGTTGACCGCTATCGAAGTCGAGATCTTTCGTATCCGAGTTGTTCCGGCTTGATTTGCTTTTATCCGTGTGTTGATGAATTCCCGCTTCATTTGCGTTCGATCGAATTTCCCAAAGCTCGGTAGCTCAAGTGTTTGAACCGCCGAGATGTATCATGCCCCGGTACTTTTTCGCCCGAGGTGCGATACCGAGGTTGATCGGATCCGTTGGCCTAACATGTTGGATTTTTAATCTGACTGAGCTTGACCTAAGAATGTCACCTAGGGCCTACGTACCCTAGTAAGGGATCAAAGCCTACGTAGTTCGAGGTATTACCAATCCTTTACCGGTGCCGATTCGTGAAGGTTTGAACCAATTCACTATTTACCTCGGCCATGGAGGTTACGTTCTCAAGAATCCGAGGTCCGATCTCAAGATCCGAGGTCCTTTATGGAGGTGTGCCGAATCCTGATTTTGTCAAGATTCTCCTATTTTTGAGAAATTTGTCTCAGGTGTCGAGGTATGAGATAAGGTCAATAGTCTAGGTTAAAAAACCTTCTGCCTTCTCGATCATTGCCCCATGCCATGTCAATCCGAATAACCCGAAAGGGAATGAACCGAGCTTACCGGGCTAGTTTGTTGTATCTCGGATTCCCACCGGGCCTATTTGTTGTAGCACCGGATTCTCCTAGGCCGAATTATCCCGAAGAGGAACGGATCGGGCTTGCTTATATTGCCGATGCCTTTACAAAGTGCCATGCTTGTCTTGTCGTCCCCCCAGCCTGGCAGTCAAGGGCTATGGGTTTTCGGGGTGCATCGACTATGAACATATGTTCATAGTTCCAGTGAATCCCAACGTATGTTGGTGATTCTGTGACCGGGCCAGGGTCTTTAGTAATGCAGATCTGTTGTTTATCGTCCAGACTTGCCATCTGGGGAAGTTTGGTAGGGTTTTCTTAGTTAACCACATAGGGTGTTTATTTAACGCACTACCAAGTTCCGGCTCCCTTGTCCGGGTTCAATCGCCAAGATAAGGGCAAAATGTCACATGTTTGGCCGAATTATCCTAACTCCAAGCCAAACATTTGGACCTGATCAGGGTCGGCATGACAATTCATCTTCTTATCAAGGAGCGAGCGTTGACGCGTCAATTTTGTGAAGACCTTTACAGGTGGGTTCACATTGCTCGAAACCAAGGCACGTCGGCCCTAGTGTCAGCCATCTAGATGTGTCAATTGAAACCGGGTTCTAAGACCGCGGTGTAACCGGGTATGTGGACCTCGGTGTGAAAAACTTAAGTTATAAACAGCATGCACTTTGAATTTCCATTGGGGGATTTAAATAATCCACTGCAATGATCGTGCTCAAACATGATGCGTTTGAGGTGTTGCGAGTGCCGAGCCGGGATCTAGCTATAGTAGATCTTTAGTTTATCGGCGTTACGAGTCCTTTTGATTGGCTTCCTTCCCAAGGTTTCGAGTATGTATGCTCCTTTGCCGAGCATCTCTTTAACCCAATGCGGGCCTTCCAGTTTGCGGCTAGTTTGCCATCTCTCGGCATTCTTGTTTCCGACGTCTGCTCGTCAGTGTACAAGGTCAGCATTGTGAAGGCCGGCCGTAGCGGCTTTGCTTGACGAAAAACCCAGGCTTATGGGCCGTGGTGATAATCTTCGGTTAATCTGTGGTCCAATTAAGAAGCACGGATTTAACTGGAAAATCTTCAGTTTATCCGGGGTCCAATTAAGGAGCGCGGAGTCAACTAGGTAATTTTCGGTTGTCCGGGGTCTAATTAAAGAGCGCGGAGTCAACCGTTTTTTGCAAGGAGTCCGGATTTTAACCGTATTCGGTGTACCCGTGGTCCTTCTTCCTTCTCTTTGGAGTGGACTCCACATTTTTCTCGAATTTGTTTACCCATGATGGGTGTCGTAACTCGAGATTCCATTATGGGTATCGTAACCCGAATTCCATTATGGGTGTTGTAACCCTTATTCCATTATGGGTGTTGTAACCCTTGATTTGTTTTTATGCGGAACTCAAATCTAACCATAATACAGTGTAACCGGGTTTTGCCTTCATTCCCTTTCGTAGGGACGGACTCCATGTGGAACTTGGTTTTCAACCGCAAAGCGTAACACGGAGCCCGTATTTTTACCGTATTAAGTGTAACCGGGGTCCGCCTTCTTTTCGCTTCTCGCAAATCTTTCAACGGAGCCCGGATTTAAACTAGATTTGGTGTAACCGGGTCCGCCTTCAAAACTTTACGCGGATCCCGAACTAGATTCAGTTAACCGGGTCCGACTTCAAAACCGTACTCGGATCCCGTACGTTAACTAGATTCGATTAACCGGGTCTGACTTCAAAACTTTTTGCGGATCCCGTACGTTAACTAGATTCAGTTAACCGGGTCCGACTTCAAAACTTTTCGCGGATCCCGAATGTTAACTAGATTCAGTTAACCGGGTCCGACTTCAAAACTGTACTCGGATCCTGTACGTTAACTAGATTCAGTTAACCGGGTTTGACTTCAAAACTTTTTGCGGATCCCGTACGTTAACTAGATTCAGTTAACCGGGTCCGACTTCAAAACTTCATGCGAATCCCGTACGTTGACTAGATTCAGTTAACCGGGTCCGACTTCAAAACTTCACTTACTGACGGGCGTTACCGCATCCCGGAGGAGTACGTTTTAGCCAATATGAGGCGTTACCGCATCCCGGAGGAATACGTTTTAGCCAATATCACGCCATATTGAATCCCAGTTTGGCCTCTATGTCGGTGTTACCGCATCCCGGAGGATTACGTTTTAACCGTAATGTGCACGGAGCCCGGATTTTAACCAGATTCTGTATAAACGGGTCCGTCTTCAATACTATATACGGATCTCGGATTTTAACTGTATTGAGTGTAACCGAGGTCCGCCTTCTTTCCTTTTTCGTAGTATTAAACGAAACTATGCCACTAGATACATTTATATTAGCCTTGTTTGGTGAGAGAAATTGGCACGACATAGATTGTTGTATCGGGTTCCGTTTGACGATCGCTAGAGTCGAAAAGATATTGCGCATAATATTCATCTAGTGCCGGCCGAGAACTATACGCCGACATGGTCGACGGGATTTAATTTGGAGTGCATTTCGGTTTTACCGCGTCCCGGTTTTACCGTATCCTGAGGGAGTACGTTTTAACCTTTATCTCGGTGTTGCCGCATCCTCGGATTCATGTATGTTTGTAAACTTGACATGATTTTCGGAAACTATGTACCTCGGATTCCTACATGTTTAACTCGAACATGGTTTTGGGAAACGGGTTTATATACCTCGGATTCCTACATGTTTAACTCGAACATGGTTTTGGGAAACGAGTTTGTATACCTCGGATTCCTACATGTATAGCTTGGACGTGATTTTCAAAAACTTGTTTGTAGGCGTCTCGGTACCTCCTCATCTCGGCGTATCATCAACCTCGACTATCGCAATGGGGTCGGGATGCCATAGGCGTTGAATCGGCCTCGGCGTATCATCAACCTCAACTATCTCGATTTGCTCGTTTGCCCTGCCTCGAAACAATTAAATCCAGAGAAGGGAAATACAACTTCGGTAGATAGTATACCTTGACATGTACTCAAAGTACATGAGGCATTGCTCAATATTGTAACAGTTGCGGAATTTCAACCGAATGTAAGCTTAACACTCTTGATTCCATATCTTCCCATGAGGCATCATTTTTTGTAGTAAATTCCACCGTGAAGAAACCGGTTGGAGGGATTGCGGCTTTTGCAACAAGAACACTAAAGGACCTACTGGGGTTGTTATATCTACCGCGGTAATGCAAGTGATTGTCCCTCTCTTCATATTTGATGGGAAACGGTTTGTGGATAATGTTGATGAGGAAAAATTGATGCAGTTATGTCGAATTGTCGAAGCTAGTGGAACTAATGGTTGACATCAACCTCAGGGAGATAAAATGATGGTTCATGAGTGACCCCAAGTCCGTAGTTCCAATACCTTTTTCCCTCTTTCGGAGTTATAAACTAGCGTTGCCAAGCTCGGCATCTAGTAATCTCGGCGTACCTCGGCGTCTCGGCACCTTCTCATGTTGGCGTATCATCAACCTCGACTATTGCGATGGAGTCGGGAGGCCATAGGCGTTGAATCGGCCTCGGCCTTCCAATAACCTCGGCTATCTTGATTTGCTCGTTTGAGATTCTCAAATGGGTATTGAACCCGCAACTGTATCAATTCCTAGATCTCATCCTCTATCCAGTGGCTATTGTTGCGCGGTGGGCCCGGAGGCTGCTGTGCCGGGCTCCCGGCACAATGTCGCTTAACCTCGATCTTGGCTTCGGAAGCTTGCTACTTTCTTTCTCTATCTCGGCCTTTTCAAGTTTCGGCGTTCAGGCATCTCGGACCCCGGCCACTACAATCTCGGCCATTAGTAAATGACATAGAGATTTCAAATGTTGTGATTGCTTATAATCCAAATAGGGCATCTAAATGTATGCCAGAATTGAAAAGTCTGGGTTCCCAAGTACAGATGATGACAATCCTATGTTCTCGAGGAGAGAGGATGACGATCCTAGGTTCTCTCCTCCCGACGAGAGAGGATGAAGATCCTTCCCATATCTTCTCGTCACGTGGAGACATGAAGAGTTAAAAGGAAACCCATGTAATGATCGAAAATACTCAAAGTGAAATAGAAGATGTAGAAGAGTCTTGCATGGGTGACAGTAACTTTGAGGAGTTTTCCATATTAGAGTTTCTCTTAAATGAGTTCTCAATGAGAGAATTCTCAAAGAGAGAACCCGGCGATCCTTCCAAGCTCTCGTCTCATCATGTGGATTTAGAGGATAATTATAAGAAACTCCTTCTCTTAAAGGATTTCTCAACGAGAGAATTCCCAAAGAGAGAAATTGAAGATCTTCCAACTCCTATTTTGCTTTTGCATAGATGAAGGCCTCCCAGCATCACCGAGCCGTAAAAATAACTCCTTTGGTTGAATTAGCCTTGGTTTACCAACAACCTCGGCTATCCCTATTTGCTCGTTTGGGATTCTCAAACGAGTATTGCGCGGTGGGCCCGGAGGTCGCTTTGCGGAATTTCGTGAATTGCCCATGCAAAGGCATCTCGATCGTCGCTTCTAGTATTGACCATCTTAGGTCACGGAATCGAAATTTAACGATCCCCACGGACGGCGCCAATATTCCGGTCGGAAACCAGATGTGGCTAGCCCGGATGGACTAGCCTGTTTGATTGTTTGCTTATATGGAGCGGACTTGACCTAGGCGCGATACCTAGGGCCTACGTACCCTGTAGATGGATCAAAGTCCACGTAGTTCGAGGACACACGTTGGCGTTTTGCCAAAGGGGGGGTGTGTATGCTCCAGCAAGAGTGTGTGTGTGTGCACCTTAGGGTTAACATCTGTATTTATAGGGTGTGCCTCAGGTGGGATAGTGTGGGCTTAATCCTTTCGCCCTAAGATCATAACGGTCGAATCTATCTTTAAATAAGATAGATCTCCCTTGATTATAGATAAGATAGGATTTCCCTTTATTATAGGTAGATCCCGATATGTGATATATTCCTTGTTGGGCCGTTTAGGCGTTTGGGCTGTCTAGGCGTTTGGGCCGGACCGTAACAGTGCATATTAGCTTCAATGAAATGGAGTTATACTTGAACTAATAAATGTTTGTTCAGACTCCAAGGTATACCTACACACACATATGTATATATATCTATATCTATATATACACATGTGTGTGTGCAGGCGCAAAATGGAAATTCCAAAATTTTCAGTACATTTCAACTGGATGGAGAATAAGGAGACTTCTAGGAACAAAATTCACAAAGAATAGCTAATATATGAGAATGGTAATTAAATGGTGCGATTACCATACCACGTGATTACAGGACTTAGAAAACTATATTGATGATTCTAATGAAAGAAATTGAGAGAAAGAAGCTTTGAATTTATATTTTGTTGAGGTATAACCTTTGTTTTTTTAATGAGAGTTTGATTTCATGTTTGATTTTTTATTTTTATATTGATAGAATAATAATATAAAACAGATTATATGACTATATTTACAAGTGTTTTCAGTTTCATTTAACTAACTAACTTCATGGTAATATGGAAACAATTTGAACTTAAGTTTATAAAAAATTGTAAATTGTAATTGACAGTGTCAATTTAAAGGAAAAATCATCCACACTAGGAAAAGCCACACGAGGATTGATCACTACCAAAAAATTTACTAACTTCAATCTATTTGTATAGACATGTCATAAGCTAAGGACTGGCCTACGTGTCAGAAATTATCTCTGCAGGGCTTGTTTAAGTTAGCGATGGAGAAACACATTTACGTAAATTGAGACAAAACTCCTCTCACACACATATTTATCTTCTACATCATAAACCACGTTAGAAAAGTAGCTTCTACCGCCAACTTAAACAACCACCATCTTTTATTACCTTTAACATCATTTTGCTTTATATATAAAAAAAATTAAATACAATTGAGTACCAGCTCAATTACTAGTACAATTTCCCTAAAAAAGGGGCAAAATGAAAGGCTATCTGCTGAGCTTTGTAGCTTCAATTCTTGCCAACTTCATTGATGCTATTCCCACAACGAGAAAGAAGTGTGAGGACACTCTCATCGCTTATAGAAGATCAGATTTCTGCTACAATTGTCTTTCACCGCATCTTCCAATTTCTGAGCCTGATCAAAATCAACTTTAAAGGTGACCATGGTTGTGCCGTCTTTACCAGTATCATAATCCTGCTTAATGCCTTCAACATTAAAAGACTGAAGCTGAAAATGACAAAACCATTGCATGTCAATGAAAGCAACATGAAAGTGATTTTAGTGTCAATGCAGCTCACATTCATTTACCATAACAATTAACAACCTCCTGATTATTTTGAACTACTTGAGCGAGGGAAGCAGAACGCAAGGCAAGAAATAAAGGGTGAAACGAAATCCAAATATCAAGCTCAAAATAGGTAAGGGTGTGATAACTTCAGTGCAGGGGCTAGTCATGATGGTTAATATAAACCCAAAAATTTAAGTCGAGAAATTGAAGACAAAATGTTCTCCTAAGTTTTCTAAGTTTTTCCATGAACCTACGTAAGTGAAACTATGACGCAGCATACTCATAAACAAGTAAAGGAGGCATTAATATGCATCTAAAAGAAATTACCTGATGGTAGACCACTCCCAAAAGGTCAAAAGGAACCTCTACACCCATTGGCACCTAAATTTTCATAAAAACATGCACATCATAAGCCACCTGAGATCAGGAAACTTCCAAGAAGTGGAGCTCCACAAAGCAAAAACTGTGTTTCAGTGCATGCAAAAAAAAGTACCTTGGTTTTCACAAGGCATGTTGGAGCATTTCTCAGGCATTCTGACGCAACTCCACCATATGCCCTGACCAATCCTCCAGTGCCTAATTTGATACCTCCAAAATACCTGGAAGTTAATATACATAATAATACAGATTATATTTCAAATTCAGTCGGCAGATTATGATAATGACTTGAGTCAATAAAATTGCACAGGTCTACAAAATACAAAAGGCCATTAATCCAGGCAAAGCCTAGGGGATGTCAACCCTGAACATCATCAACACTGGAGCTTAATGATTTTATCAGCTTTAATTCACATCATGTAGGGCTCAACTAATGCCAAAACGATAACCCTGTATACAGGACCTAAAGGCACCACGAGTGACCTTGAGGAAACTGCCACCCTAGCAGTTCCAAATTATAATTTCTTAGTTTAAACCAATAAGCTTGACAAGTAAAAAATTTCATGCGATTGCTTGCACTTATATGCCAATGAAATTGAGATAAAGTGATGCTAATATACAACTGAAAAGTAAAAACAATGCTGCGAAGACTTTAACCTGATCACAACCACCATTACTCTATCTATTCCAGAGGATTCGATAGCAGAATGTATTGGTTTCCCAGCTGTACCTGAAGGTTCACCATCATCATTGGACCGGTATTGATCTCCCACCTGAAATAATCAGGGGGAAACAGGTAAAACCCAAAAGTAAGAAACGATGCAGAAAGATAATCATGAGTAAACAGAATCCAGTGGATGTACATCACGACATCTACCTTCACTGTACACCTCTTTGTTAAAGTTAGCACACAACATAACTAAATGTAATTAGTGATAATACTGCATCAGGAACTGAACTCCCAATCATTTTATTCACATGAGATACCAATGATTGAACAAGGATAAGTATAATCAGCCACCCTGAGCTGGAGGCATTCTTAAACTAATCACCAATTTTCCATACTGAGCTGGAATCTCAACCCAAGCTCGAGATAGCATTTAACAGTAATCTCCATTTCTGAGGCCACAGGATGGGAAAAGTAAAGATATTACTAAATTAAGGCATATAACCATATGTCCATATCCTTCTAGTCATAATCCTCCTTCCAGAAGATTATTCAACCAAGGCAACAAGCTAAGCTAGAGAGAACAACATATGCAGTGGGAAGCATCAAAATGCTATTCGGCATTCAGCCAAGAGAATGTTTACCTTATAAGCCCAGCAATTGTGAGTAGCACGGGGATCCCGAACCTAATAATCAAAAAAGACAATTAATAAACTACAAATTATTTATCGAATTACCCATAAACTAAACCAACTCGTACAAACAGGAGAAATAAATATAATTGAGAAAACAACAACAGTGAATAAAAACAGACCGGCAAATTAAATTTGCCACGAAGAAATGAAATAGGGGTTGAATAAAGAGAGGACCTGGGAAAGGAAAGACATGGCGGATTTCTCATCGGAAATGGGGCCAGCAATGGCAATAAATTTGCTTTTCTTGATCTCCTTTTCGAAGGTGACCTTCTCTTGGATAGTGGTGAAAGCCCCTGAATTGCTGCGGCTGGTGCTGGTCATGGTGATGTTCTTCGCTCTGGCGAAGGAGACGGGGAGGCGTAGAAATGGCGATTTAGCTTGAGGCGTTGATGGTAACTGGGTATGGTTACTGCCACTACCATCTACACGATTCCCTTTGGAGAGTTTCTACGATACAGAAGGATCGGAATTCATGCGAGCATGAGTATCCCATCTTTATTCCTCATTTCCTCAGCCCACAAAATTTCCTCTTTCTTTTTTGAAGGGTTAAGAGCACCCGAAGTATTTTAAATATCTTAAAGTATCTTAAGGGTGCAATATTACCCCTCAAATATTAAAAATAAAGTCAATATTCAGACTATATTTTATAGTATAAATTTGATTGAACCCTTAATATTACTTGAAAGAACAAAATTATGTATTGGATATACATTTTATTCTATCAAATCTAAGAGAAATTTATTGAGTTTTAAAGATATCCGCAGAAATTGATATTATATAAAAACAACAATTTAAAATAATTAGGAATGTTTTGCTACCACAAATATAGTTTCGGGTAGAAAATGCATATTAGAAAGTTTTTGTGCTTTCTCTTCTATTTGTATTATACATTTATAAGCACAATTAAAACATATGCTATTGTAAATCATAAGTTTACCAATACAGATCAAAAGTTTACTAATACAAACCAACAGTTTATCAATGTGCACTCAAAGTTTACTAATGATTTAATGTTTGTAAACTAACGGTCAAACGGTATTTTTTTCACCTAAAAAAACATTTGGTGTTGGACACTCTTTTGACCAAACCACATGTATATTTTTACATCTTGAAAGCCACGTCATCGTCCAGTTTGCACCTTGAAAGACACATCATCGTTCAGTTAACAAAAAAAGTCAAACTTAACGGTTAAATGATATTTTGGCACATAATTTGTAACCACATACCACTCTGGTCCTATTTATAAGTCCATTTTGATCAAATCTCACATACTAAAGAGAAGTAATTAACTCAATGATTATTTTTCTTAATTATAATCTAAAAAATAAAAATTAGGATGCTATACACATCATCTAACCATACAGAAATTCTAGTAATACAGGAAGTAAATCGAGAATGTGTATGGTTGAAGTAAGTAATATATCACATACGAACAACTTATCATTTATCTTTAGGTAAAATGGTCCCAATAGTTCTATATGAGGATAATATTGTATGTATTGTCCAACTTAAAAAAGGTTATATCAATGGTGATAGAACGAAACATATTTCACCGAAATTTTTCTTCACTTGTGACCTTCAAAGGATGGTGAAATAGATATCCAATAAATCAGTTCAAGTAAAAACCTAGCAGATTTATTCACCAAGACACTTCCAAAAACAACCTTTGAAAAACTTGTCCATGGTATCGGTCTTTGGAGACTCAAAGATCTCAACTGATGTTATCAAGAGGGGGAAGATGTACGCTGTACTCTTCTTCCTTTATCTAGGTTTTATCCCACTGGATTTTCTTAGAAATGTTTTTAATGAGGCAGCAATTGATAGTGTATCAATGGATGATGTACTCTTTTATTTAGTTAGGTTTTTATCTCACTGGATTTTTTCTAGTTAAAGTTTTTAATGAGGCACATTCATAATGGACATTCAAAAGAGAGTTTATGAATTATTATGTGGATGTCCAATGGATGATGAATTATTAGTTTTTTTCTTGATGCTGGATTTATGTTGAGAAAGGGGCTTATCACACCTTATAGATCAACATGCGATCACTTGAAAGAATTTTCCTCAAGAAATCTACCTTGGACACCTCAAGAATTATTTAACCATCGCCATTCGTCCTTGCGTAATGCTGTGGAAAAGGCTTTTGGGGTTTTGAAAAAAAAAATGTTTCCTATTATTGCAAGTGGCATAGAACCAACTTATGGAATCAAGACACAAAACAAGATTATCAATTTTGTGATTGTGAGGCACTGATTTTACTTAATGCTGAATTTTACATCTACTTAATATTCAATTGCTATACCGCTGAAATTTTATTTAGGAATCATGTCTGAGTCAGAAACTAAATGAGAGACATGGACACAAGAGATGGATGATGCTCTTGTTGATGCTTTTTTGCATCAATAGAATGATGGAAATAAAGTTAGTGGCTCCTTTACTTCCAAAGCTTATGAAACCATCATAAAGGAGTTGCAACAAAAATTTGGACACTCATTTGAGAAAGAAAAGGTGAAGAGTCGTTGGAAATTAGTAAAGAGACATTTTTCCAAGTGTTATGACTTATTCAAAAATGGCTTGAGTGGATTTGCTTGGGACCCAACTATAAAACAATGGTGTGCTGAGCTTGAAGTTTGACAAAAGCTAATTGAGGTATATTATGAACTTTTCTCATTTTTATCGCTTTCATGTTTTAGTTTAATAATGTTTGTTCAATAATTATTACTTTATAGGCTAAGCCTGAAGCAAAAGAGTGGATGAGAAAGTCTATTTATAATTATGACAAATTGATGATCGTGTGTGGAGGAGATAGAGCTAGTGGACAACATTCTGATACTTCCAAAGACATTAGAAACAAAAGGTCACTGCATGGAGAATCTGAGTCCATAGAAACCATTGAGGTGACCTTAGAGAGTGCTCAAGAGGTTGGCAATGAAAATGAAGTTACATCACCTGAAGTACAAGATACTCGCAGCCAAGATGTTAAATCTAAAAGGGCTAAAAGGTCAAAGGATGAAGAAGTTGAAAGGATAAAAGTGGCACTTCAAGATATTGCTAGAGCTCTTGGAGAGGGTAATGCTACTTATGAGAAAGTTAAGCAGAAACTTCCAATTCCTGAAGCTGAAATTTGTAAATTTTTGGAGGATTTGAAGATTGAGAGGCAATTGTTCACCCGTGTATATCTTTATCTTCTCGATAATCCTGAGAGGATTAGAGCAGTGATTGGTTGTCCTCTAGACAAACGCAAGGAGTTGCTACTTGAAATGGTGTTTGGTCCTATTGGTCCTTCAAGGTAATTGTTGAAGTTTGCTGGTCTGATTATTTTTCCTGATTTGTCTAAGGACAAGCATGTTTTTCTTGTTAAGACCAGGTGACTGTGACTATACATTTCTGGATGAAATGGGAATCTGTATGATCATATCAAAGTCCTATATTTATGGTGTCCCAAAAAAAAATTGTTTGCTCTTGGTGTTTATGTATTTGTTTTACTCCGTCAACCGTAAATTTTATGTTGTGTTGTTTTACTGAATTGAGATAGTATTATTTTTCCTTTTATATAAATTAAACCTGCTATTGTTTTTTAAAAATATTATGTAGGGACAATTTATTTTGAGAAAGAAACCGCTCATTCGACTGGGTTGCTTTGGGGATCAAGTGCCATCAATATTGGAGAGCCAAGTTATGACAATCCTCTTTTACAATGAAAAGTATAACATTCACTATGAAGATATTCGCTTTTAATTTGAATTTATGTTTTAAGCACATGATTGAATCAATATTGTTGATGTAAGAGGTTTAACTTGCTGAAGTCTGAAATATGGCAAACTGTTTAGAACTTAATGTTTGAATGATGTACTAGGATTTTCTTGTTTAGAACTAGTTAAATGGAATTGCAACTGTTCTTTTTAAAAAAAGAAAAAGAAAAAAAAGATTTATGGATGTGTTACTTTTTAACACAAAGATTTTAGAATAACATCATTTAATCTCAATAGATTTTAAAATAACAAATCACATTCAATTTCAACTAGTTATGGAAATATGTATAATTTTATATTTTAGGTTGTAGTTTTATATAAATAATTTTTTTAGAAAATTTAAATTTATTTGTAAAGTATAATAATTATATTAATTTTTAAAGAAAATGACAAAATGGTAAAAATAACTCATTAATCTCCATCTTCCTCTCTTACTATTTTTTTAACTCCTAAACAATGAGAGGAAATATCCTTCATTTCCCTCCCCTCCCCTCCTCTCCTCTTTCCTTGCATCCCCTTCCTTCCCCTCCCCTTCAAACTCCCAAACAAAGCCTAAATGTCATATCTAGGTGGTGGCAAAGGCTTGTTACGTTCTTTAGTTTTATGTTAATTAATCTTGGTGCTACTCAACCAGGAATAGCATTCTTTTGGGTGTGGGATGGGTAAAATATAATGTTGACAGTGCGAGCGTGAGGCATGATAAGAGGGCTGCCTTGTAGTGGCATTGGGCGTACCCAGGGACGGACCTTAGAAAAAAATATTTAGGGGGACTAAATGTATACTCATTAACAAATTTTTAAGAAAAAAAAATTTGGGGAGCCAAATGTATATTTTTTTTAGCCAAATGTATAAATTTTTGGGCTAAATGCATTAAAAAAATCCAATTTACATGAAGTATTTGGGATTAAAAAAAAAATTGGCCCCCCATTGTATCAACCAAGGTCGGTCCTTGCGCGTACCCATGATGTTCTACCGTGATTGGTTTCGTCTTTAGTATTGGTGAGGTTACTAGTTTGCATTGTTAGAGCTAATATGTAATTAGTGAATTAGTTTGTGATTAGTGTTTTCCATTCTCTGTAGATATGATTTAGATTCTGCACAGCTGTTGTGGTCCCTCTCTGTTAATACATTACTTATATTCATCTGTAACCATCTCCGTACGAATCCGTTATGGATAATTTTGCTATATATAGATTGATACGGACTGAGGAATATTTCACTCAGCCTATTCCATTTCTTCTCTATTGCCTGTTATCTTTCTTGCATGCTGAGATTTGGGGAGTAATTTGAATTTCTTGAAGTTCATAATTGAGAGCGATTGATGGAACCTTGTGGAGCTTCTCTCACTTGGATGGGGGATGAGCATCTGGAGGGGGAGCTGTTAGAGGAGATTCGACGAAGGATGGATCTGCATAGTTCAGATGGGATAGGCTCTCCTTGCCTATCCCAAAGATAAACAAAGAAACTAAATCCATGGTGTGACATGGATATTTAGTTAGTGTTATTACATGTAATCGGATTTTTTTTTTGTTTATCCAGATTGTCAGTGGCAAAATAAAAATCTTGGGAAAATTGTACTTAGGTCCCAAATAAAGGAAAATACGACAAAACGGCCTCTTAAAATATCAAAATTATGGTGAAGTCTCATGAAACTTTTTTGTAATATTTTCCATATGTGAAAGGACACAAATGACCCCATGTACCTGTGTTGACAAGTCCATGAGCCTCTATGGGAGCATTTGTGTTTTTCCATGTATGAAAAATATTGCAAGAAAGTCCACGAGACTTATCGCAATTTTGAGATTTTAATGGTTTATTTAATTGCATTTTTCTTTACTTGGGACGTAGGTGTAATTTTCCCAAATTTTTTCCAGATTTTATTACCAACGGCTAAAAGCCAAGTACAGCACACCAACTAGGGAAACATCTTTTCCAGATTTTATTCCCAACGGCTAGTAGCCAAAGTCAGCATTCAAACTCGGTAAAATTTGACCGTTAGAAGAAGAGCGTGGCCCCTTTCAGCTTGTCGTGGCATTATATATAACACCCAGGAGCCCACAGAGAACAGATTGATGATTCATAAGGGACGCTCTCCAAGCAACCCTGAAGAAGAATCGCTGAACAGAGGTATTCTTGTGCTTCTATCTTTGTTTTCCTCTGTTTTTGTGTTTGGATTGTTGATGTTTTTCCGAATCAAAAGCTTCTATCCGAACATTTTATTCTTTATCTGTTCTTTGGTGGTGATTTGCCTGAGGTCTGATTTGGTGAACGGAAAATATATTCTTAGGCCCAAGATTTCCCCTCCCACAGTCTCCCTGAATTTTGATGCTTAAGTTATGTGATGCCTTTAAACGTAACTTTCATCTATTAAAGTATTTATAAAGTTCAATATTCATAATCCAGTATTGGATAAGGAACGTATATCAGTCATCTTCTTGAATTGATATTGATCTATCTTATGCAGATTGCTCTCCCCTCTTCCTATTGTCAGAATGTCGGAGGACTCTATTGGAGAGAGAAGTGATTGATTCTCAGATGGGGCGTTCTCCGAGCGGAACCAGAATCTTAGACCAGAGGTATTGCGTCTCCCCTTTTGTTTTCTTCTTTTAGATTGTCTTGTCGTTGTTCCAGATCAAATGTTTTATCCCAAAATTTAGACTCTGGTAATTGAATTTCTTGCCGTAAAGTATTAATTCAAAATCCCTTCTCGATGGATTATTTGCAATTTACTTTTTGAGGGTTGGGTGAAATCTTAATTTATCGCTTATGGACATATGATGCGATGCTTTAGCTTAATTAACTAGACCATCCATAGCTTTTCGAATTTGGCTTGTCTTCTTTACTTTTTTTTTTTTTTTTTTTTTCATCTGCTGCCTCCGCTGTCTTAAACCAGGCCATTTTGATATTTTTGTATTGGAATCATATTGAGCTTGAGGGAAGTGGGGAGCAGTGTACACAAATAAAAAAAAAATATGGGTAAGATTTAACTTTTTAGCGTGTCTTTTGTTTTATTCTTATAAAATTTTATAACATAATAATTAATAAGACATATATTTAGAGAGTTATAGGGTTATAGAACCTAAGAAAAGTAATAATTTATTGGATAGGATCTTAAAACTTAAAATTACCAAAATAAAAAATATTTTATTATCCCTACTAAACCTCAACACTCTCTCTTACCTATCCTCTATTTCATTCATTATTTAATGAAAATAGTCATGTTTTATTCAAATAAATTTGAATTTAAAGTCTGAAACTAATTCTACTTAATTAAATTAAATTAATAATAGCACTAGTTAATTTACTTTTCATTGTCTTTAAATTAATTAAACTCTTATCTTTGGGCGGATTTTAAATTGTAATTAGTATAGCTATTAAGACCATAAAGTTCAACCGTATTTTTTATTTAGTACATACTTTTATTTTATTTCACACCAGTATAACTCTAATATTAGGATGCAATTGAATTTTCTCGAACTTAGTTAATTCAATAAAAAAAATAATGTTAGGATGAAATTGAATTTTCTCGGACTTAGTATAGCTATTAAGACCATAGAGTTCAACCGTATTTTTTATTTAGTACATACTTTTATTTTATTTCACACCAATATAACTCTAATATTAGCATGAAATTGAATTTTCTCGAACTTAGTTAATTCAATAAAAAAAATAAAAACACAGTACCAACATGTTTACCTCGCCACATTATTAATATATTTAATTATAAATGTTGAATTATACGTGTTGACAACAAAATCAATATGAAGAAATTTTGAAGATAACTATTTTTTATTGTGATAAATTATATATTATTTATTTTTATACTATTTTTTATAAATTTGGAATTGTATTAGTTGAGAATATTTTCTTTAAATATAGGGATTTTGTTAGGGGTATTTTAGTTTTTTTTTTTATTTTTTATTTGCTTATTTTGATAGTCGGTTCTCCCAAATAATTTCAATTTTCGATATCCTTCCTCATAAATATATGTCTTATTAATTATTAAAATATATTATAAAATTTTATAACTATAAAACGAAAGGCACCCTGAAAAATAAATCTTCCAGTGCGTTTTTCCCTATTCTGCGCCATTGTTCCTCACTCCCCTCAACAGCTCAATATGATTCTAATGAAAATGCAAATGCATCAAAATAGCATGGTTTTAAGTCAGCAAATGACAAAAGTATAGGAGACAAGCCAAACCCATAGCTTCTCCCACTGGAATGATATCATCAATCTCATTTAATTTCCATGTTTCTTACGCTGTTTAATTGTGTGGCTTTCCTTATGCCTGAAAGCAGATTCTTTTCTGAATGGAATCCTTAAAAGTCTATGATTTTCCCTCCTTTGATATGCAATTTATGAGTGTATTTTGATGCTTCAGTCTGATTCATCTACGTTTGTGGTTGATGTTGCACTTGCTTCTACCATGGCTAATAGTTTTTTTTAAGCAAAATTAAAAAACTGATATGATGGATCTTTCTTTCTGCTCTAGCTTCCTGGGTTCTCAAGTCGTCACATCGGGTGAATTGTGTCAATGAGTGTACATTTGTGTCAATGTGTGTACATTTTAAAGGTTTTCTTATAATTATTTTGGTGGAACATCCACTTGACTTAAAGTTATGAAGCAAAATTTTTTTATAAGCTTCCTGGGTTTATTGTTATATGTAATTTGTCAATGTTTGTGCATTTTAAAGAAGCCACTTGACTTAAAGTATGGTTTTTTTATAATTATTGTTATATGTAATTTGAAGTAGAATAATTTTCGTCTTTTCCTTAAGGTTCTAATTCTTGAATAATTTTGTTTTTTGGGGGGGTTTAAAGGAAGCACCACTTTGGTAGATATTTTTGCGTTTTATTGGCATCTTAGCGTCATATATGTAAAACAAGATTCACTAAACTAACGACAATTAAGTGTTTTTCTATGATTAAACTCTATCAATGCTGTAGATGACCAAAATTTGACAAGATGCAACATCTGACACGACACCGTCTTCTTTGTAACACCTCAGCACTCTCGATATTGTCTGCTTTGGGGCCCATCATCCCCTCACGGCTTTAAAATGTGTCAAAAGGGGATGTATCCAAACCCCCTTACGTCCGCCGTGCTATGTCCCCCATCAACCCGAGCTTGACTCTCATACCAATTGTAACATCTCAGTGCCTCACTCTCGATATTGTCCGCTTTGGGACCCATCACCCCTCACGACTTTAAAACACTTTAAAACGCATCAAGAGGGAGGTATCCAAACCATAAGGCATCTTTTGCTCGGCCGTGTTATGTCCCACATCGACCCGAGCCTGACTCTTGATATTGTTCGCTTTGAAGCCTATCACCTCTCACGACTTTAAAACGCGTCAAGTGAGGGAGTTATCCAGACCCGATATGTGGGTGCAAAGACCTTTCCCTTGTGGATGCGTTTTGACGGGCTTAAAGAAGCCCAGCTAAAAATAAAACCGTAAGGCCTTGTGTGCCAAAGTGTACAATATCCATAAGCACTTATTGGAGCTAAGTATTGAGTCGTTGTGCCCCAAGGGTGATTGTAAAGTCTCACATCGACTAGAAAAGCGAACAAAGTAGGGTGTAGAGACCTTTCATGGTATGTTGACAGTGTGAGCGTGAGGCATGATAGGAGGGTTGCATGTGGTCGCATCGCGCATACCCATGATAGTTCTATCGTGGATGGTTTTCATCTTTAATATTGGTGATTCGGTGATAGTTCTACTAGTTTGCATGCTGAGATTTGGGGAGTGCTGTGGGGACTTAAGCATGCAGAGGATTTGAATTTTTCGAAGATTTGAAATGGATTGGCAGGTGAGTCTCCTCTGATGTGAAGGGATGCTAAAAGCGCAACATATCTTTTGGCAAAGGAAGGACTGAACGGTGTGCATAGAGCTCAGTTTTAAAGTTCTCCTGATTTTCTGCATGATATGCTATGATCATTTAGTTAGTCCTATTATATGTAAATAAAAAAAAAACTTTTCTAGATTGTCACCAGCAAAAAAAAAAAAAAAATCTTAAGAAAATTGCACTTTTCATGAATAAGGGAAAATATGACAAAATGATCCCTTGAAATATCAAAATTTTGGTGAAGTCTCGTAGATTTTTTTGCAATATTTTTCATATGTGAAAAGAGACAAATGCCTCCATGTGCCTGTTTGACAAGTGTAGGAGTTTGTTTTGACAAATATATGTGCATGTTTTGATAAGTCCATGAGTCTGTTTTAACAATTTCCATGAGCTCCATATAGGCATTTGTGTCTTTACTGTAAAAAAGTTCCACGGGACTTTACTGCAATTTTAAGATTTCAAATGAAGCATTTTATCTTATTTTTCCTTGCTCGAACGTCGGTGCAATTTTCCTAAAATCTTTTCCAGATTTTATTACCAACAGCTAGTAGCCAAAGTCAGCATTCAAACTCGATAAAATTTGACCGTTAGAAGAAGAGCGTAGCCCCTTTCAGCTTGTCGTGGCATCTATATAACACCCAATTGGTGATTCATAAGGGACGCTCATCAACCCTGAAGAAGAATCGTTGGACAGAGGTATTCTTGTGCTTCTGTCTTTGTTTTCCTGAAGAAGAATCATTGGATTGTTGATGTTGTTCCGAATAAAAATCTTCTATCCGAACATTTTATTCTCTATATGTTCTTTGGTGGTGATTTGCCTGAGGTCTGATTTGGTGAACGCAAAATGTATTCTTAGGCCCAAGATTTCCCCTCCCACAGTCTCCCTGAATTTTGATGCTTAAGTTATGAAACACAACTTTCATCTATTAAAGTATTTATAAAGTTCAATATTCATACTCCAGTATTGGATAAGGAACGTATATCAGTCATCTTCTTGAATTGACATTGATCTATCTTATGCAGATTGCTCTCTTCCCTCTTCCTAATGTCAGAATGTCGGAGGACTCCATTGGAGAGAGAAGTGATTGATTCTCAGATGGGGCGTTCTCCGAGCGGAACCAGAATCTTAGACCAGAGGTATTGCATCTCTCCCTTTTTGTTTTGGGAAAATCCATATGGGGGCCCTTTTTGGCCAAAAAAACCCAAAAAAGGCCCCAACACTCTGAAATTCCCAGAACAGGCCCCAGGGCCTAAATTGACATTGAATTGTAAAAGAAAATGACGAAAAAACCCAACTTACTCTGAAGAAAAAAGGAACATATAATTTCAAAATTCCCATCTCAACTCATTCCAACTCCCTTGCTCACTCGACTCTCAGCTGTGCTCGTTGACCTTTTGAAGCTGACTCGCCGTCTTCTCTGTGCTCTGTCGACCTTTGAAGCTCGTGTGTGTCGCCGTCGTGGTTCGCCTGTAGGTAACATTTTGGGGATTAGGGTTTTTCGTCCCTTTTTTTTTTTAAGAAAAGTATAATATGCTGGTTTATTTTTTATGAACTTTGTTTAATTTTTGTGTGCATTCATACGTCTCCCACGGTCTTTCAGTCTATCAAAGCCAAGCATCGATCTTGCGAGTTCAAGTTGGGTGTTCTGAGTTTCGGTTGAAGAGCGGAAAGTTTGTTTTCTTCTTTTAGAGGTAAATTAGCATGTTTTCAAGCTTTTAGAGCTTTGTGTAGATATCTAGCAGAGTAAAGCTATGTGAATCTCTGTGATTTTTTTGTTTGTTTGCTGCAATAGGTCTTGGTGGAACATGATCTTTTAGCCAGTCTCTGCTTACTCAACTCTGTGGCATGCTGGACATCTTGTTCTTGAATTTCTTGTTCATTAGTTTCTTCTTTCTTGCGTGCATTATCACAAAGGGATCCAATCATTAATGCCTAAAAAAGGTAGGCTTAGTGACATTAGAGAGTGTTAAATTTTGAAATGCATTGATTTGAAAACCTTAGAAGTAGTGTTCTTTTATTAGTTTTTTTTATGTACATGAATTTGATCTTCTGCTTATTGCTTTTAATTGTAACTTGATGATGAGTTTTAAAGGGCATTGGATTGATAAAATGAAGTTGAGAATGATTACATTTGTGGGGGGTTGGAAACTATTATAGTGGAGCACGTAAATCCATGTGCTTATCTTTGCATTTTAATTGAAAAGGGATTGAGAGGTAGGAGGTCTTTAAAACGAATGAGAGAGATGCCTTAAATAAGATATTCTTTTGAAGTGCTTTAATGGGGAAACTTATGCTTTCGATGCTAATGAGTCCATTTTTTTAATAAATAATCCATTCTGCTGGATATTTGAGATATACCTGATTCATGCTTTATGAAGGCTACTCTATTCCTGATGCCTTTTCTACTTCTTCTTTGATTGTAATACAACATCATAGTTCCCGTGTTCTTGGTGTTGTCTTTCATAAACTAGTTTATGAATATCTGCTCAAGGCTTTATTCTGCAAGATAAACATCTCAGTTTTGATTGCATTGCTTATCCTTCAAAATAAGTATAAATATAAAGGTGGGGAGAGTTATTTTTATAGCATATGAATATGAATTGGAAGCCCATTAATCAGAACAAAAATGCAGGTTAGGACGGGGGGAAAGAAAAGTAAGCTTTTTTCCTCTTTAGGAAATTTCATTGAGGAAGATAATTTTAGTTTACTTGTTGATTAATTAATAAAAAGAATATAATTTTGTTGTGCCTGGACCTGGACCCATGCACCTTATGTTGGCTGCCTCTTTGCTATCTTTGTTTTCCCCTTAAATATGCTCCTCTTGGTGGTAGTCCTATTGAATTAGTTGATTTCCACTGACTTTTAGTGAGGCAGCTCCTTTTATCGCCTACATTGTAAGATTCAATGATCTATAAAACCATACAAATCATCATCTCATTTGCAGCAGTTATTTGTTCCTTCTTTCTTCATTTTTGTATAGTGAAAATATATTTTCCATTCCTCTTGTTCAAGTTTTATTAGCTAAAGCTTTACTTGGTTTTAAAACTGTGAAATTTTGTTAATTATGATCAAGGGTAATTTTACATGAACTTCATTTACAATTGTTGTAGGTACACGAGCAACAAGGCTGTAATATAAGAAGCAATATCATGTCGAAATCTTCACAAAGGGATCCAAGGTTCTCTGGATACTACAACCTATTCACTGAAGAATCTTCAACCAATATGAGGAATGGCATAAGGGTAAGGCTAAGTTAAGACAGAAAGTTCGAATGACAAGCATGGAAAAGGCTAAGTTCGAATGAAAAAGCTGAATACACAATGAGGGCTAAACAACTGAGAGCCTCGGTGAAAGTGAAGAAGTATTTGGTGCCCTTCCTAATTAGATGTGCGCCAAACACATTCATCCAAGTTTGCAATAACTTGAAGGGAAGACTCGAGGCATTTGACAAGGCTAAAGGAGATCGGGTTTGATAGGTTGGTCAATATAAGTTGCCGACAGATCAACCGTTCATTATGTGCACAATATATGACCTGTTTTGATCCCCCTACAAAGGAAGTGTGCATTAAGGGGGAGACCCAAGTGATAGGGGCAGAACACGTCCATCAATTGATGGGTCTTCCTTTTGGGGGGAAGGCCATAAAAGTTAATATCAACGACCATCACACCATTTTCAACGACCTTAGGAAAGTACACAAGAACGTTCCGTACAAAAAAAATTGGAGAGATGTTGGTAGAAAAATTAGACGAAAATTTTGAGTTTCTATTCGTCTTATTCGCCTTGGGTATCCTATTGGCGCCCAGTGCATCCATTTATGTCAGTGACCGTCTTTTGAAGCTGATGACGGTGACTAAGGATGCACCCGCTGATTTTGATTGGTCCTCCATCAAGAATTCTGCGAAGAGATACATGAGTTCAAGAAGGATTCCAAAAGTAAGAGAAAAAAGAGCAAAACTGTAGGGGCGCCAGCATTTCTTGTTGTAAGTTGGATAGCAAAGGCGGACCACGCATCCGAAAAAACATATATGGATTACATCATATATCACAACATCAATTTGTAATGAACTCCAACCGATGGCGAGGAAAGGCTTGACGCGTACCAGGAGGCCTTTTTTGATTAGTTTCTCAACCAACACTCAGCTCTTCACCTTTTCATCGGTTCAAAAGGCCATGACCGACTCATGTTGAGAGGCTATAATGTCACCGACCGGGAAATTTTGGAACATTAATGAGTCAGGATCACATGCAAACATAGTTAAAGACAACTTACCATGAGGAAGTATAGGCATCCTTCTTGAACTCATGTATCTCTTCGCAGAGTTCTTGAAGGACGAAGGAGGACCAATCAAAATCAGCGAGTGCATCCTTAGTCACCGTCATCAGCTTCAAAAGACGGTCACTGACATAAATGGATGCACTGGGCGCCAATAGGATACCCAAGGCGAATAAGACGAATAGAAACTCAAAATTTTCGTCTAATTTTTCTACCAACATCTCTCCAATTTTTTTTGTACGGAACATCCTTGTGTACTTTCCTAAGGTCGTTGAAAATGGTGTGATGGTCGTTGATATTAACTTTTATGGCCTTCCCCCTAAAAGGAAGACCCATCAATTGATGGACGTGTTCTGCCCCTATCACTTGGGTCTTCCCCTTAATGCACACTTCCTTTGTAAGGGGATCAAAACAGGTCATATATTGTGCACATAACGAACGGTTGATCTGTCGGCAACTTATATTGACCAACCTATCAAACCCGATCTCCTTTAGCCTTGTCATCGCCTCGGGTCTTCCCTTCAAGTTATTGCAAACTTGGATGAATGTGTTTGGCGCACATCTAGTTAGGAAGGGCACCAAATACTTCTTCACTTTCACCGGGGCTCTCAGTTGTTTAGCTCTCATTGTGTATTCAGCTTTTTCATTCGAACTTAGCCTTTTCCAGGCTTGTCATTCAAACTTTCTGTCTTAACTTAGCGTTACCCTTATGTCGTTCCTCATATTGGTTGAAGAATTCTTCAAGGTTGTATCTAGAGAAACTTGGATCCCTTTGTGAAGATTTCGACATGATGTTGCTTCTTATATTACAAACCCTATCTCCTTTAGCCTTGTCAACGCCTCGGGTCTTCCCTTCAAGTTATTGCAAACTTGAATGAATGTGTTTGGCACACATCTAGTTAGGAAGGGCACCAAATACTTCTTCACTTTCACAGGGGCTCTCAGTTGTTTAGCCCTCATTGTGTATTCAGCTTTTTCATTCGAACTTAGCCTTTTCCAGGCTTGTCATTCGAACTTTTTGTCTTAACTTACAACCTATTCACTGAAGAATTCTTCAACCAATATGAGGAACGACATAAGGGTAAGGCTTGTTGCTCGTGTACCTACAACAATTGTAAATGAAGTTCATTAATTAACAAAATTTCACAGTTTTAAAACCAAGTAAAGCTTTAAGCTAATAAAACTTGAACAAGAGGAATGGAAAACATATTTTCACCATACAAAAACGAAGAAAGAAGGAACAAATAACTGCTGCAAATGAGATGATGATTTGTATGGTTTTATAGATCATTGAATCTTACGATGTAGGCAATAAAAGGAGTTGCCTTACTAAAAGTCAGTGGAAATCAGCTAATTCAATAGGACTACCAACCAAGAGGAGCATATTTAAGGGAAAACAAAGATAACAAAGAGGCAGCCAACATAAGGTGCATGGGTCCAGGTCCAGGCACAACAAAAGTATATTCTTTTTATTAATTAATCAACAAGTAAACTAAAATTATCTTCCTCAATGAAATTTTCTAAAGAGGAAAAAAACTTACTTTTCTTCCCCCCCGCGACGTCCTAACCTGCATTTTTGTTCTGATTAATGGGCTACTCTGTTCCTTATGAATATAGATGCTCAAGGCTTTATTCATAAGACAACACCAAGAACACGGGAACTATGAGGTTGTATTACAATCGAAGAAGAAGTAGAAAAGGCATCAGGAACAGAGTAGCCTTCATAAAGCATGAATCAGGTATATCTCAGATATCCAGCAGAATGGATTATTTATTAAAAAAATGGACTCATTAGCATCTCATTCGTTTTAAAGACCTCCTACCTCTCAATCCCTTTTCAATTAAAATGCAAAGATAAGCACATGGATTTACGTGCTCCACTATACTAGTTTCCAACCCCACATTTCACATCTAAAGTAGAATAATAATCAATTTCAAACCGACCACAAATATAATCATTCTCAACTTTATTTTACCAATCCAATGCCCTTTAAAACTCATCATCAAGTTACAATTAAAAGCAATAAGTAGAAGATCAAATTCATGTACATAAAAAACTAATAAAAGAACACTACTTCCCCCCCCCCTCGGTCCTAACCGGCATTTTTGTTCTGATTAATGGGCTTCCAATTCATATTCATATGCTATAAAAATAACT
The DNA here is from genome assembly GCA_019022615.1 of Acacia melanoxylon. Taxonomy (NCBI): domain Eukaryota; kingdom Viridiplantae; phylum Streptophyta; class Magnoliopsida; order Fabales; family Fabaceae; genus Acacia; species Acacia melanoxylon. Next base: position 389,780 of record JAFJYJ010000052.1, read on the forward strand.
CTCTCCACTTTTATATTTATACTTATCATTTGAGGCAAGACTTCCCTAAGGTAAGCTCCCCCAAGATACATCCTCTCATGTATGTATCTCTAGATGCACAGACTTAATAGAGTTGGAATGTTGGAATGAGGATCGCCTGCCTAAAAATGGAATAGAGCTATGGGTCTTGAGCAATAAAATCGACACCACATCTTAACTCAAAACCTTAATACTCGAGTTTAATACTCAAAGTCTTTCAATCCAACCTTGTTGAAAGGGAAGAACACACTTAATAGAGTCAGAGTCGGAATGAGGATCACCTGCCTAAAACGGGAAGAGAGCTATGGGTCTTGAGCAATAAAATCAACACTACTACATCTTAACTCAACCTTAATACTCGAGTTTAATATTCAAAACCTTCAATCCAACCTTGCCATTTAGTGGAAGACTTTCGCATATGCTCTTATTTTAATGGCTGTGACATTTTTTCTCTCATTTTCAAAGTTTATAAGATTTTTACAAATTCCCTTTTAACAATCACCGAACTTATTAAACCTTTATTTGAATTTGTTGTTGTAGATGCAGAAAAGATAGAAATTTATGAAAATCTTATTAGAATTTGTTAAACCTTTATCTAAATTTGTGAGATCACACATTCTGATCAATAAACTTCTTCCATAAATCCTGAGCAAATTAATCAAATGAATTGCTTTCATAAATCCAACTACGTCATCATTGAACAGCTCCTTTGAATTTCCCTGCAAAAATCAGTCATCTACCAACTTTGATCTCTCTACCAATCACACCACAATATACCCATAGCAATAAAGGTTACCCCTTGAGTTCACAACCTTCAGCTCCCTCCAAGCTAAAACCATGTTTGACAGTCCACATTCCAACTTCAACCTCCTACCACCTTCACCCATCAATGATCACCTCTCCCCAAGTTAAAACCCAGCTGCCCCAAAAATGACATCCATCAAATTAAGACCAACAACGTCATACTTAGGATCGCATGATGAAAAGAAGAACATTGTGAAGTCAAAAATTACATACATCACTTCCTTTCCATGGCTTTGGCTCCGCTTCCTCCTCTCCTTGTTCCCACTTTGCGCCACCTTTATTTTTCTAACTCGATTCTTTTCTTTTTTATATCAAAGGGACATTTATGTGATTTCAATTTAATTTCAAGAAGGACTAATCAACTACTCACACCTTTCTGGTATTATATACATTCGAAACATCATTCTGTCGTTTAATTTGTTTTAGAGTTCTTTTTTCAAGGATTTTCCTTTGATTTTTTCTTAGAGAGATTAATAAAGCTAAATAAATATATGTTTTGTATTATTAGATTATATAACACTTCATAAATCAAATAAATTAGTTTAGAGGAAAACGATAAATATAAATTCCGTTTTTATAGCTTTTATATTAAGGGACGGAGAGAAATAGTGTTTACTATTAATTTATAAAAAAGGATTGTCAAAAACTGGGTGAAATATTTGTAAAATAACAAATATTAAGAAAAGCGATTAAATGAATTTTTTCCGAAAAAAAAAATCATAAATGTATTAGGTAACAAAAAAAAATAACAATTAGGTCCTAAAAATTTATAAATAACATAACTCCTACTTACCTCGATTTTTGTCTATGAGCCATAACAATTCAAACATTTACAAGCATCACGATTTCAATTGTAAATCAGTAAATATCTCGAAGTAATATACGAAACTACTTGATTTACAACTAAACTTTTTGTATTTACAACTGTTTAAATCAACATTCATAACTCATCTTTTGGCAAAATTTCTTGAACTGTAGTTGTTAAATTATGCCCAACTACCATTAAGATAATTTTTTAAAAATCTAAGTAATAATTACCATTGTCCCTGAACATTATTCTTTTTATCACTTACTCTTTATATTTGAACGACAATTTAGCTTCAAACCCAAATGATTTATTTTTTTTTTGGGCTAGACATAGCAATCCACCTATTAGAGAGCAATTCTTACATCTTGTTTATGCTCCTTTTGTATTATTTTCCTTTTGTTCATTTGAAGTCCTACTACTTCCTTCTTTACTGCTGACTTAAGGTCTTGGATGAGCATGAACTTAAGAAAGTCTATTGGGTTTTTGGCTGGAGGGAGTTGGAAGATAATTTTTGGTGTAGCGATATGGAAGCTTTGGGAGTGGCGTAACCGAAGTATTTTTGATGCTAGCTTCTCGAAACCCACTAACCTTGCTGCTACTGTTTCTACTATCTGGGAGAATTATTGTATTATGGATTATGCAGGTTCTATTGTAGTGAATCATGTAGGCTTAAGTGGGTCAGGTGGGGTTGGTATTACTGCGGGGTGGACTAAGATTAATGTTGATGGGGCTGTGGTTGTGGTTGTGGATTCTGCTCTGGCGGGTTGTGGGGGAATATTTAGGAACAGCTCAGGTTCTTGGCTTGCTGGTTTCACTAAAAAAATTGGCTTCTGCAGTGCTAATATGGCATAAGAATTGGCTATTTATGAGGCCTTGCAGATGGCGTGGGATATGGGCTTGAGGCGTTTGATCCTCGAATAAGATGCAATGGAAGTTATTCAAGGCGATCCGGGACCCTACATTCACGCGGGTAGCTTGTTGCATCTGGAGATTAGGAGCCTTTTAAATCGTCAATGGGAAGTTAAGCTGAAGGTTATTCCTCGTGAGTCGAATAGGATAGCTGATGCATTAGCCAAGATGGGTATTTCTAACTTTTCTATTTTGTATAATTGTCCTTATTACTTGAGATCTTGGGTTTGCCAAGAGAGATTGGGATTCATTTCCCCAGTGATGTAATGCTTTGTGTTTGTTTGTTGGGCATCTAGCCCTCTTCTTGTTAGCAAAAAAAAAAAATATTCGCCCCATTATGGAGTTGGACGGAAATAGTGACTTAGGAGATTTGGCTTGTGTTTCTGCAGTGGCCGAGACGCAGGAAGCTACAGGGAATTAATTGAGCTAAATCATCAGGCCTCTTTTTGTGTCATAATTGATTATTGTTTTATCAAATAATTGATTATTTTATATTAAAAAAAAATAGTTGATTATTTTATTATGTCTAACGTCCAAAAAAGTATTATCTATTGGAATTGTAGGGGAGCTAATAGTAGGAATTTTTTTCAGAATTTTCGCTCTGTGTGTAGAGGCCCCAAACCGTGTTTGGTTATCCTCTCGGAAATGACTGAAAGCCCCAATCATTTTCACTGCCTGGAGCGTTTGGGTTTTGGTTTTGTTCCTAGTGTGGGACGTTCTGAAGGTCTCGTTGCTGTTTGGAAGAAGGCTCACATTAGTGTCTCTGTTATGAGGGAAGAAAGGCACTTTCTACATTTTCTCTGTTGCTTTAATGGGGAATTGCCTTTTCATTTAACTGCGGTTTATGCGCTTCTGGTTCCTAGCCTCAAGCAAATTCTTTGGAATGAAATTAAAATCATTGCCGATTCCATCTTGTCTCCTTGGGTGGTATTGGGAGATTTTAATGATCTTCTTTCCTCCCGTGATCGTACAAGGGGAGCTGATGTTAATCTTGCAAGAATTCAATTGTTTCAAGAAAGAATCTTTTCTTGTAAACTTTCAGACATGGGTTTTTGTGGCTTAAAATTTACTTGGAGAGGACCCCGAACAGTTGGTCATTCTCGTCTGTTTGAACGGATTGATCGTGCTTTAGCCAATTCATCTTTTTTGTCAAGCTTCTCAAACGGGTACTTACAGGTTTCGCCTCGAATTAAATATTCTGACCATAATCCTATCTGTTTATGTTTTGGGAATGGTAATGGTCTTAGAATGGATGGTAGACCCTTTAGATTTGAGGCTATGTGGATTAAGCATGAGCAGTATAGTGACTTTGTGGACAACAACTGGGTATCTGATGTTGATATTAATTCTGCTTTATCTCAGTTCCAAGAAGCTATGATTAAATGGAACATGGAGGTTTTTGGGTTTGTGGAAAGGAAGATTCATCGAATTTTGAGACGCCTTGAAGGTATCCAAAACTCCAGGGCCTATCCTTATTCGGGGTTCCTATGCAATCTTGAACTGCAGACTCCAGGATGAATTAGATAGGTTGTTTAAATTGGAAGAGATTAAGTGGTTTCAGAAATCTCGGTCTGAATGGGTTTCGAAAGGCGATCACAATACCCGTTATTGCCACCTTAAATCTAAGATGAGAGGTCATCATAATAGAATAATCGCTCTTAAAAATGAGGAGGGTACTTGGATTGATAATGAAGTGGAGTTAAAGCAGCTGGTAGCCGGTTTCTATGAAGCTCTCTATCATGATGATAATTGTAACCCATGTTCCCTGCTTACTAGAACTAAGTTCCCGAGTCTTGATCATGCTACTTTGGGGAATATTTTTGGTAGTCCTGATGATGAAGAGATCAAAAGAGCGGTTTTCTCTATGGGGAATTACAAAGCTCCAGGGGTGGATGGGTTTCCTCCTATTTTCTTTAAGCATAATTGGAACACGGTTGGTCAATCCATTTATGACTTTGTTAAGAATATCTTCCAAGGCTCGGCTCCCCTAATGAGTTCTAACAGGACTCTTATTTCTCTAATTCCAAAGAGAGATAATCCTGAATTGGTGACACATTTTAGACCTATATCACTATGCTCGGTTCATTATAACAGTGTTGCTAAGGTGATAACTCAGAGACTCAAAGGTAAAAAATGAGTTGGTTTCTCCTTTCCAAGCCAGCTTTATAAAAGGCAGGCACATACAAGATAATATTGTTATAGGTCAGGAGCTCCTTCATATTATGGGTACTAATAGAAGCAAGCGAGGTCTTATGGCTATGAAGATTGACCTTGAAAAGGCTTATGATAGAATTTGGTGGGATTTCTTGAAACAAGTTCTGGTTGAGGTTGGGTTGGAAGAGGGTTTTATCCGTCTTATTATGGAATGTGTGTCTTCGGTTTCCTATAGTGTGCTATGGAATGGGAGCCAGACTATTTCTTCTTTCCTCAAAGAGGGCTTCGCCAAGGTGACCCTATATCACCTCTCTTGTTTGTTCTTTGTATGGATAAACTCTCTCATGTAATCTGTGATGCTGTGGATGATGGTAGATGGAAGTGGGATACTATTACAAGGCCTAAAGAGTATGGCGGGTTGGGATCTCGAAGGCTTTCCTCCTTTAACCAAGCATGTGGAGCGAAATTGGCTTGGAAGTTGGTGGTGGGTCATGATGGGTTATGGGCTGAGGTGCTCCAGAAACGTTATATGATGAGAGATGATGAATCTATTCTGAGGTATCGTCCAGGGGACTCGAGACTGTGGCGTTTTATATTTGCTCAATGTGAGCTTATTGATCGGGGCACCAAATGGTATGTCAGGAATGGGCAGTCGGTGAGTTTCTTCAATGATAACTGGCTTATTGATGGGCGGGGTCTCAAAGATCTATGTAAGAGGCATCTCTCGAGGGAAGAGGAGAGCTCTTGTGTGGTAGACTGGGTTTGGAATGGTTCATGGGACTTCATAAGACTTGCCGAGTATGTTGCTCCTGAGGTAATTCACAGACTTAGGTCTATAATTCCTCCGAGAATGGATGCGGGGCACGATGTTATGGTTTGGGGAGCTTCTAGTAATGGTATCTTCTCTATTCGTAGTGCGTATTATTTAATTGAATCTAACCCACAACATCTCATATTCAATTTACATAAGGTGATTTGGAAGTGGGATGGGGCGGAGAGAATTAAGGTGTTTATGTGGATTACCGCTTTAAATAAACTTCCAACCAAGGAGTGGAGAAGTAGATGGTCCCAATCGTCGGCGTTATGTGACTTCTGCAGCAGTGGGGTTGAAGATACTCTCCACATTTTACGGGACTGTCCCTTTGCGAAACAGATGTGATTATCGTTACTATCGCCTAGGTATGTCTCTTCCTTCTTCTCTACTTGGCTTAGATATTGGTTAGCCATGAACCTCAAAGGCAAGCTTGGTAGTGGTGTGGGTGCTAATTGGAATATTGTTTTTGGGGTCGCTATTTGGAGGTTATGGGGGTGGAGGAATTCATCTATCTTTGATCTAAATTTTGTTAGACCTTCCTGCCCGGCAACCATCATTCTTCATTCATGGAGGAATTTTGCTGTTCTCTCCTATGGGATTATGGAGGTTAATAGTGATAGCCTTGCTACTGATGGGACCCGACTATGGGAAAGACCTCTGGTGGATTGGGTTAAGGTTAATGTGGATGGAGCGATGAGCCTAAGAACGACTTTGGCGGGAGTTGGGGGAGTTCTCCGTGGATGTCAAGGGAATGGATTAGGTTTCACAAAGAGTATTGGAATGCAATGCTAATTGTGCGGAAGAGTGGGCCATTTTGGAGGGTCTCCAACTTGCTTGGGATCTTGGGTTTAAGAAGCTAGTTTTAGAGTCGGATGCAAATGATATTGTATCTAAACTTTTAAACAGGAATTTCAACATTGGCAGCTTGCTAGTTGATCATATTAGAGACTTCATGGATAGAGATTGGGTAGTCTCTCTCCACCACGTTCCCCGAGAATGCAACAGGATCTCTGATGCTCTTGCAAAGTTGGGGTTATCTAAGTAAGATATTTTGAATGATTGTCCCAGGGTTCTTAGAGTTTGGGTGGTTCAAGAATATTTGGGATTAAATTCCCATGTAGTTTAATTATGTAATTTAATTTGGCTTTGTGCCTCCTCTTTTGTCAAAAAATAAAAAATAAAAAATTTGCTCACTACGTTATAAGATATTAGCCCTTATACTAAATAATCCAAATTAATTTTCTTTGGTTGCAAGATCTGTTTTTTTTTTTTTTAAAAAAAAAAAAAAAAGCATCTAGAATCTTTTTAAAGCATGCTAACTTGGGCCCAAGAAAAGAAAAGGGAATTCAAATAAGTTATTCATGGAAAGATTGGTTGGCCAAAAAAATCGATTTCACTGTACGCATGGACTCAAATGATTACTTCTATCTCAACTCAAACTCGATAAAAACGTTTGAGCTGATGTATCCCTACTGGTTCTTCTCACGTACACCAGAATCAGTCACATTGGCTAGCAGAGACAAATCTACTTCCCCTACTGCCACTATGACTTCTGTTTCTATTGGCATAAAAAATTGCATTATCTTCTAACTCTGTGTCCTGCCTCAGCCTCCTACAAGGCTCGTTACGACCCACTGAATAATCTGTGCCCATATTTTCGCAATATGTGCCCGAATTTGATGAGAGCCCATAGTGAGTGTCCCAATTGGGTGTCATCTCACCAAATATGTAGTCTGAGAAGTCAGCAGCATTGCGTGAATCCTTGGTACTAGCAGTACTACAAGAACTTGCATCTGATGAGCTGAACAGGGAAGAGCTCTCGCTACAAGAATCAACCATTGCATTTCTTTTCCCGTAGTGGAATCTCCATTCCTCCGGGTATACAAACTCGTTGTTCAAGGGACTCTCACCGGCGTTCCGATGAGGGTGCTTGCCTTGTTTAGGCTGTGAGGTGGGAGGAATCGTGTTTCCAGCCAACAAGTTGGATCTAGTTTTAGAAGTAGGAATTGCCTCCAAGTTCCTTCTCTTGAACTTTCCAGAGGAGATTGCATTGCTAGTTATTGATACCGGGGGCTTTGGAGAGTGCCTGGAAATATTCCAATAACCAAGAGTATTGTTGGTCAGAAGAATTCTTCAGAGTAATTAGAAAATTACAGAACATGGCAAAAGGTCAAGTATTACCTTGCATAAAGAAGCATGTACGCCCTTTCTGATAAAACTGTGGACAATTCAACGGGTGTTACCTAAACAGAAGCAGAAGAAGGACATGCATGTAAGAGAGCCGAAATTGAAAAGCTAATGACCCCATCATTTATGAAACATAGTAATTCATTTAAAAGAGAGATAGAAATTGACCATGCTGTCATCAATCCTAAACCATTCTTCGTGAAAGTTCTTCACGTAGCAGACATAGTGGCCTGCATATGCAGCATTCATGATATCCAAATGGACAACCACTGCATAAAGGTTGTATAATGGTGACTTATCTTTTGTTCCACTCATATACGGAGCCAAGTTCAGAACCTCAGGGAACCGCACCGACTTATTCAACTTCTCAAAATTACCAGACTGCCAACATCCACAGCAGAATAAGCATGATGTCACAATATAAAGAGCCATATACAAAATATAATTAGTGACAGATCAAACTTAATATCAGATATGTGTACCTTAAATCGTTTTAATACAATTGTAAGAATATTTGGAGCCTCCAATACTGTCAACTTCTTCCTGGCTTTCTCATATGATTTACATCTAAGTAGAAAGAAATGATAGATTACTTCTTAAGATATGCTCCCTTTGCCACAGGATAGGAATGTTGAAAATAGAATGAGAACATAAGGAGAGAGGAGGCTATAGTGAAATTGCTATAAAAACAGTGATAGTAAGTAACATTATGCTTGTTAAAAACATGAAACCAAGCATAGGAGCCAGTCAACTTAACAAATGAGAAAATTGTAAGGAAATCAACAGACCTGCCACAATTATACTTGTTATCTTTCTCTAGGATTTCTGGTGCCGTAAATTGTCCAAGAGCATCCTCCAGTGTTCCAATGTCCCCATCAATCTCAACAGTAAGATCCATCATTCTCTCATACCTCTCAGATTTTCCAAGGCACCTTAAGCACTTTATCTGTAATTTGCAGGCAATAGATTCAAATATTGAGGACATCAACCCATTCTCCCTTAATAAAAGTTTTTTTTTTTTTTTTTTTTTTTTTTTTTTTTTTTTTGGGGGGGGGGGGGGGCTTGAGCAGACTTAGATAGGAAACCACCTTAGATCGAAGATAGCCCCCAAAAGTGTACCCAACTAGGGTTGTTTCTTCTGCCAATGGAGTTGAGACCCCAGCTTCCTTGAGGCAAATGGATTGCATGGTCTCAACCGCACACCTGCCATTTCAGCAATTTATTGTGTTTGTATTAGAAAAAATTGTAGAGCAAAAGAGGCATATTTCTTACGGGCAAAGGGGAATAATATGGGGAAAAAATCAGTTGAAGCAATTATTTGGTTCACCTCAAAAATTCATGGGCATCTTCCTCCTTTCCATGTCCGAGATGGCTACCAATCTTGTGTATTTTAGATAATATCCCAATGGGAGAAAGTGGATTAGTCCCTTCTTTGGCCTTCTGAATTAAGTATTCAAATTCACAGATAAAACACCATCCCTTCTTCTGACCTAAGGCAAACATTGTAAAAATAAATTAATTAAGACTCAAAATAAATGTTCGAGTTAAGTTGTAAGAAGTCAAGAAAGGGGAACTTGCATTGTTTGGAATGTAGGCCATGAAAGAAATAGGAAGTTAATGGCCGAGTATACGCCAGGCACTGGAGTACAGCATTAGCATAACAGCTGCAGAACTCATATTATCAGCAAAGAAATATTTTTTAGGGAAAAAATATCAATATGCAAACTAACACTGTTGTCTCCCCCTTTTAACCTCGTAAAAACACAATTTAGATGCCAACACTAAATACCAGCAAGAGACCACTGGAAGAATCACCTTTTTACAACAATCGAAACAATTTGCCACAGCAAATACCACATTTAAAAAATATGCTCCCACAAATTTCCTCAAGGCATACTTGCACAAATTCTTCCAGCCCAAGTATCATACTCATCATACCTTATATTTCAAGGACTATATTTTGCAAGAGGGCATTCAGGAAAACATAAAAACATGACACCTTTAAAACAGGGTAGAATCAGACTCCTATCGATCTCCTTCCCTCCTTCCTCTCTCTCTCTTTCTAAACATGAAAGTAACATCACAATGTACCAAAAATGGAAAACCAGAAGAACTCTCCAACACCTGTTCCCGCAGTTTGTAAGGCCAAAGGGGTATAGCTCCACCTTGTCATAGCAGTAGAGTTCTGTAAAGAATTCATAAGGAAAGCCCATCTGCCAAGACAGAATAGAAGTTAGAACTAGTAAAATTGACAGATACAAAACTGTCAATGTAAATGCTGTGTCGTCCAGATATCAGGCAAACTTATTCTCAACCTCATTTTCAGCAGATGCAAGACTAGACGCAGAATCTCTGGGGCCTCTAAACTGCTGGACCACTTTCCGTACTGATGTTTTCAAGCCATTACGAACATTTTGCTGCAGGTTTTGCATGCCTCCCCCTTTTGCCGGCAAGGCATGATTTTCAGATTTTACAGATTTGGTATGCAGAAGCGAATCCCCTTTAGTAGCTGAGGATAGAACATGGGCACCATTTGGTGATTTTCTTACTTCTTTGTGCTTGGATATATTTGATTCTTCTGCATTATCAGCTCTAGCCTCTGAACTTGAATAATCGATGGAAGGCAATGGCCTGCCCTTAGAGGTATCTGTTGCTGATTTCTCAACTGTAGAAACTTTTCTTTTGTGTACAGGGCTGACCAAATTTGCCGCTGCATCATGAGATTTGTCTGTCATGGTTTTTGGCAGTTTTGATTTAACAGCAGTATCATCAACAATATGACTAGAATTTGTCTTATTTTTTCTGCTTGCACTAGAACGTTTACTTTCAATATTCACTGAACTTCTAGAGTCTATGGGATGAGAAGTGGTTGGCACTGCCTCAATGGTATGAGAAGAAGCCTCAGCCATATTATGAAATGTAGGTTTTGCCAATCTGCTAGGAGAATCAATGTCAGATGATTTGCTTTCAGCAACAGATGGATTAAAGCTGGAATATGAATTATTGGAAGATGCAGTACCAGCATGTGTTTCTTCAGAGTCTGCAGAAGGCCTAACTACATTACATACCATAAATGATGGCTCACATAGCATAATACAATTTCAAAGCCAAAAACCATTACCATAAGCATCAGACTGTGTTTCTGATACTGCGACCCTGTAAGAATTACTTTCCTCTTTGAATGGCACAGATATAATTGGAGGAGAACATTCATCCTTGTGGCCATCTCTCCAGTGAATAATTTGACACTTGCCAGAACTAAAATAAAGATGCTTGTGAAAATGAAGGACAGCCATGATAATAAAATACTACGTCCAAAATGATGGCTTTAGACATGTAAATATAAATGGCAGAGACATGGGCGGAAACTACGGATGTTCAGGAATGTGATAATGTCAAATCATTGGGACAAGATACAACAAGGTAAGAAGCCTGGCCCAAGATGGCTTGCATGTAAATTGCAAACAGAACATACGAAAGATTTTTTTTTTTTACCCTCAAAATATTCGTAGCTCTGTCTGTACACAAGCAAAGGATAAGCAAGATAGCTCAAAACTTAAGGAACACACTCCTTAGTTCATTCTTTAATTACAAATAAGGACACAGGACCGACCAGATAAGTACAGAATATAACTCTCAAGCCCAGTTCTTGATTACGCCAATTCAATATTGATAGCTCAATATGAAAAATTATAGGAAATCTAGTAGCAACACATACAGAAGATTATCCATGTATATTACCATTGCTCCGCAAAAAACAAGATACAATTCCGCCCATCTCCTTTACTAATCAGTAACTACAAAAATTCCCATCCGTTTCATCCAAATTCAAATCTGTAACAATATCCTCTTAATGTTAAGATATCCCATTACTGAAGTTCAAAGAAGTTCCCACAAATATAAAGAATTGCAAATGGCCACACAGAGACGCGCGTTCAAGCATTAATGAAGTTCAAAATTGAAAGTGAGAGACTTTAGGAAAGAGAACGAACCAGTAGCGAGCAGCCTTGCACTTAGAGCAGCGCATGGTAGTTGGGGAATAACAGACGGCACATTGATGCCCGCGAGAAGCTGGAACGAAACTGGAGTCCACTGAAGCCTCCATTTCTACGAAAGCAGCCTCTTGATACGCCATATCAACGAGCCTTATGATCTCCTCGTTTCTAACCTCAGCATTCCTCCACATGTGACGAATCACCAAAAAAGTGACTAACAAGAAGACATACAGTAAGCCCTGAAACCCTAAAAGCTCAAGAATGTACATCTCTTCTAGCCCACACCCAGGATCAGGCCAGAACATAAAATGCAGAAAGTGGCGATCTTGCTATACATAGATTCGTCGACGACAGAGGTGGCGGAACCAGGGAAGCAACGGTGGCGGGGTGCGGCGGAGGAGGAGGGAAAAGAAGGGGCAAAAGGGGAAATTGGGAAGGGAAATGGGAGTGATAGAGGTGAGGAAAGAGTAGGGGCATCTGGATTGAGGAAACAGAGAGAAGAAGGAAAAGCGGGGATGCGTAGAGATTGTGGTGAGAAAAATTTGGGTTTGGCTCTGAAATTAATTTAGACTGAGAAGGTCGATTGCGAATATGCGCGAGACAGATCTGTTTGTCGTTTGTATTGTCGTGGTAAATTGTAAAGACAACATCTTTTACACTGCAACTATGACTGGGAAATGCACAGGCGTTGCGCTGTGCGTTTGGACAAATCCCTTGCGTGTGCGTCTGGTGGTATATAAATGTCCTTATGAGTTATGACTCATTACCCATGCCCCAAATAGAAAATATATTTTTTTTCCCCCGATCTGACCATTAAAATATGATCTTTTTCGATCCTTAACCTTCGTATCCTCGACAGCATTTGACAAGTTTCTACGTTGGGTTGCATCTGGCCTAGTAACAAGTTTTTATTTTGGCGGGGAAAAATATGTTTATTAATATAAAAAAAAAAGGAGCTTATGGACGCCCATGTACAGAGATTCCACACAAAACGAAGCAGAACCAATTGCCTGCACTCCACTGATCACAATAACAGATAAGACCTAAAGGGAGGGATGACAGTTCTAAGATTGGTCACTCATGATACTCAATCCTTCTATCACAACGGTTCAATTCTTATTACCCGATGTTTGGTATATAAGATAAATATGTAAGAAGAATTTTATCTTAATTTACGTAAACGTACTTATTAAATGCTAACTCAAACAAATAATTATTCTTATAAAAGGTATTCTAGAATTTTTTAAAAGAAATTTACTAGTTTCGAGTAGACTTAGTAAATCGGAATGAAATCTTATATTGACGATCCAATATAACATTAAAGTGAGAGAAATATAAATTAATACATATTTTAGTATAGTTAATAAAATCACCTAAAAATTAAATTTAATAATATTTGTTAATATTCTTAACTATTTTTGTTTGTATATGTGAATTAGCTGGAAGTGACAGTGTATAAAGTCAGACTGTTGTAGACTGTAGTAGTATATTAATGCGCTCTCAGAGTCGTCTTACATTTTTATTTGAAAATGATTTGACGAGTTATTTTTATTATTTTTTGGTCGCTCATTCTGACTTAAAAGCAAATTATTTAGTGCATGCATGCAAATACGAAAACTATTACAAATATTATTCAAATGTATAAACCGCCAATTATGCATGTAGGGCGGTTGGTCAATAAGCATCAAGATATAGATAGATATGAGTTTTTTTTTTTTTTTTTTTTGAGGGTCATATTAATGGGAGTTGTAAGAAACGATATTTAAATATGGGATGACTTAAGTTTTTTTTTTTCAGGTCAAGTTGACGACTTGGTAAAAATTTGTGTCAAATAATTGTAAATGAGTAACTTCTCAAATAATTGTACCAATATTTCATAATCAATGGTAAATCATGTAAATCTTTATATAACGAGCCAGCATATATATATATATAGCTTGTTCGGTTTCAGTCAAGATTAATATTAAGTACTTGAGTATTAGTTTTTCTATGTGAAAATCATTTAATATTGAGGAACGTAAACTAGGGTAATTATTTAGTACCTGGAATAGCATGAGAGGTTCCATAAAAAAACACTTTCTATGGTCCTAATTATAAAATATATTTATCTAATTTTAAAGAGATTCATGGTAGTAATTAAATTGGTTAGTTATATTTATTTTCTAAAAAATGTCCTTATTTAAAATTTAAAATGACATCCAGTTTACTCTAATTCTCTTTTTTTGTCGAACCTCTCATACCTCTTATACGACTTCTCCGAGGGTTTTTTTACCAAACTAAGAAGAGAAAAAAAAAATTTAACCAGAATACAGCACTTTGGAAACTATTTTAAAAAAAGCGGTAAACCCGTCGAGTTGGATCGACGGGTTTAGAGTTGTCAACACGAAGACGCCACCACTTAGCGTCGTCAGTCAATCGACGCCTTTATGAGTAGTGGCGTCACAGGTTTAGTGGTGTCGTTGGATCGACACCACTAAATCTGTCGATCAACCGACACGATTAATCTGTCGATTGACCGACGCCACTTGCCTCAATCATCGTTATATGTGGTTGTCGGTTGAAAAACGTCCACATATAACTCAAAGCAAATTTATATATATTATATTGGTTCTAAAAACATCCACACTTGCTTCTTCTTTTGCAAAAAAATGAATCACATTCGTTCATTTATATATTATAATGGTTCTAAAAATATAGGTGCAAATGGATTAATATTTGAAGGTGAAACAAGAGCAATATAATGTATATTGTTCCAGGAATGTCTGGTGAAGATTTAAAGGAAAAGATCCGTAGAAAGTTAAAGCTGCAACAAAATCAGGTAATATCTTCAGTGACGAGTAGAGTGTCTTGTGGAGACGGCAAATATGCGGGTTTAAAGATATTCGATGATGAGGATGTGTATGTTTTTTGTTCAAACATTTGAGGAAAACCCTACGTCCCAGTTTGCTAAGTTATATGTGGATGTTTTTCAACCGACAACACATATAACCGATGATTGAGGCAAGTGGCGTCGAGTCAACTGACAGATTTAGTCGTGTCATTGACCGACGCCACTACTCATAAAGCGTCGGTTGACCGATCGACGCCGAAGTGGTGGCGTCCTGCGTTGACAACTCTAAACCCGTCGTTGGTAACGTCGCTGAAAAACATCCAAATATGCGGGTTTAAAGATATTCGATGATGAGGATGTGTATGTTTTTTGTTCAAACATTTGAGGAAAACCCTACGTCCCAGTTTGCTAAGTTATATGTGGATGTTTTTCAACTGACAACCACATATAACTCGAAAGATTGAGGCAAGTGGCGTCGATCAACCGAGATTTAGTCGTGTCGGTTGACCGACGCCACTACTCATAAAGCGTCGATTGACCGACGCCGAAGTGGGTGGCGTCCCCGCGTTGACAACTCTAAACCCGTCGGTCAACCGACAGTGTTTGACGCCTTTATTTTTGAAACCCTTCTCCGAGCTATCACAAAGTCCAATGTTGTCGATCTCTCTCAACAACTTCTCGTCTACTCTTGGAAGTTGGAAATGTAATTTAATAGTGATGTCATTATTAAATATGACAAAAATTTACTCAAAATTATTTTATTAAAAAAAAAACAGTAGAATTGAGGTGCATATGATATTAATAAGTTGCAAACATTATTCACTTTATAAAATATATAGGTACATTATTAAATTATTATTGAGAAAATATCAATAGAGGTATTTTAGAAAGAAATTGACAAATATTAGAACTTTGTCTTATAATTAAGACCAAGATCAAGTCCCAAATGATGTCCTGTAATTAAAATCGAAGGGAGTATTATTTTTTCTTTGTTTTCCCATCCATGAATTAAGAAATATTACTTGAATGTAGAAATAACCAATTTCACAAACTCAACATTATTGATCAACAAATGTTGTGGACAGATAATATATGGGTTTAATATTTCTGTTTTTGCTGCAGAATTATTTTTCTGTTACACTCACATAAAATGGGTGGATTCCATTAAAAAGAGAAGAGAGAGAGAATATTAGTGGGACCCACTCACTTTTATGTGCGTGTTGCAGAAAAAAAATTTCTTCACCAAAAGCAGAAAAAAAAAATCTACAAAAACCCATAATATATAATGGGGCACTATGAGTTTTTTCTCTTTAATTACAAGGATAAGATAACAAGTTTATAACCGTAAAAATCAAGACCTTCCAATTTTTAGTGGGACATTTATTAACTATATTAGATCAGGAAATCCTTATTTAGTATACAAACGAATTGATAAATATATATTAGTCATTGTTTTAAAATGATAATTAAGAAACTTTTAGTCAGGACAAAATGACCCGAGACGTTGCATGGCATGATGAAAAATAAACAAAATGAAAAAGGTAATTTTAAATGAAAATGACTTTTATACCCTAACTTTAAAACTAAGAATTTTACACATCATTAATATAATTAATTAATAATTATATAGAATAAAACTAGGAAAAATATCATATAAAGGTGTCTGAAATAGGAAAAATCTAAATCAAGTCATTAAATTCAACAAATTCTTAATTAAGTTATGGGATAGGATATTGACACTACCATTTTTTGTCACTACCAATGTCACTATCACTTTTTCACCGTTAGATCATAATCTCAATAAGAGAGAGAAAGGATAAAAGTATATGAGATTCTAATCTAACGGTGAAAAAGTGGTAGTGATATTGGTAGTGACAAAAAATGGTAGTGACAATATCCTATCCCTTAAGTTATTGACCCAATTTAAGATTTCAATATATAAGTAAAATGATTTTATTGCTCACTCCTACTCTCCTATCTCCTATTGAAAAAATTTCATGGCTCTATAACTTAGTTTCTCAATGAGTATTTTTTTTTTGTTGCCAACACAATAAGTGTGTGTATATATATTAACATTAATATATAATAAAATATAATATGATTAGCTTAAATCATATAATTTTTTGTGTTATGGAAGGATCATCAAGAATAATTCAAGCCAAAAAAATAAAAAGAAAAGCATAGCCCCAACATCAATTAAATGATTTTTAGTTTAATATTGTGAATAGATTTTTTTTTTTTTTTTTTTGAGGAATAGGACTTAACTTTTTGTTTCAATAAAAAAGAAAATGAAACTTCATTAATCACACAATTATGACTTGTGTGATATACAGTTTACTGTTTTTACGCTAATGAGACTTTTTTATTTTGCTTAAATTTTTTTATATATAGTTTGATGTATCACACAAGTTAGATTTTTTTAATTAAATAAAGTAGTTTAATTTTCTTTTCTTAATATTCAACTAAAAATAATTTATTTGATATTGGGGTTATATTTTTCTTTTTTCTTACTTGAATTATTCTTGATGATCCTTTCACAACCCAAAAAAATTCTTTACTTTAAGCGAATTATATTTGTGTGCGTGTGAGAGAGAGAAATAGTTAAAGAGCCCATTAACATTAAGAGGAGACTAGCCACATGTGCGCCTCCCCAAGACACACACTTGGTTACCAAATCTCCATAGTGTGTAAGATACAGAGCCAATTAACATTAAGAGGAGACTAACCACATGTGCGCCTCCCCAAGCCATACACTTGGTTACCAAGTCTCCATATAGTACCTACTTAACCTCAAGGTAGTGGCTTTGAGACTTGGGGAAGGGACAAATTCTCTAGAGGGGAAACAATATACACCTACCCAGTGAGGGCCGGATCTTACTCTCCCGTAGTCACACTTCGCCAGGTTGGCAGGCGACCCCACAGTCGTGCTTCGGCAGGCTGGCAGGTGGAGCAAGCGAGCCGTTACAATGTCGCTTTGGCCAAGTGGTAGAGCATGTTTGATGTAGCCTTTTGCTCTCCAAATTGTGCGTTTGATGCTTTTGATTGAGCTTTTTTTTTTTTTTTTTACATGTTTGGTATAAAAGGGAGTCAATTGTGCTTTGTGATAAAAGGAGCTTATTCCAGAAGCTGATTTTCGAAGCTTATGACGATAAGTGCTTATTCTCAATGGCCCACATAACAGCACTTTCCCTCACTCCTCATGGATCTTGCCTTCTCTAATCTAATTTCCTTCTTCTTCTTGGCGATAGACACGGACCTAAAGGAGAATCGGAGAACGTCATGGACCATCGAACTAAAGGAGAGCATCGATAAGACCTTCCATTTTCCTTGGTCGCCAAGGACCTTCACTTCCTTCACCATCGTCGGCAAACCCTCCCTCAACCACCTACACCTTGGTAGCAAGAACCAGGCAGGAAGGTCAAACCAGAGAAAAGCTTAGAATCCAAAGCCTCAACTACCATCACCTTTGTCTAATGGCGGAGCGAGGCAAAAATAAAAAATATCATATCATGATACTATCCTATTAAAAATTATGCAAGGGATTAAATTGAGTTATGTATCTTCTATGTGTGTCACCTGAAAGTTTAAGTGATAGTTGAATGATTTGGTGTAGGAAAATGGAACATTTGCAGTAGCAGAACATTATACGTGTTTTGGGCATAGAGATAAAATACCACTTGAATTGTGGTGGGCTTTAGCCACTCTTTTGATAGTCTTGCTTGTGTCATTGTGGTCACAAACAAACACATTAGCATAAGAGAAAGGCGAGGAACCAATTTTTGGTGTAAATGCTCAAAAGGGGGTTTGTGAATATGATGTGAATTTTTTATTGACAATTTGGGTGCTTAGAATAGGAGAAGGGTATAAGATTATTCACATTTAAGCATGTGGTTGTTTAGTGGAGTTGCTAAATTATGGGACTTGCATTAACAATAGAAAAATTACAGATTTATGGGATTAATTATTTGAATGTGTTGGCAAGCTGCAAATTCAAGAGTGTTGGATTTTAGTTGAATGAACTTGCTTAGATATCTTCTTCTTTCTTTCTTTTTTCATAACAAAAATGGTGGCAAATTGTGCAACCACTCCGAAATTCTGTCAGGCGCCGAAGCAGGGATCTCTTCCAGGAAAATTTTTTGCATTCACAAGGGCTCAAAACTGAGATTCCTTGCTTAAGCGATTAGAGCCCATTTCACTCAGGCCAACTTCCGTTGGTTGCTCAAATATTTTCTTATTTATATGTTTGGCTGGATTGAGTTTTCCTTTTTAAACGAATAAATTAGTCCTAAGCCCAAAACCACAGCCCACAATTGCTTAGATATTTTTAGTTGATTTTTTTTTATAAAAGTTGAATGTTTATGTACCTTACTATGAGCGACGCACACACAATTACAAAACCCAAACCCACAATTGCCTTAGTCCTAAGCTGCATCCTTCTTAAATGCTTCAATGCAAAGCCCACAACATTGGATATATAGACCTGGACTAGGGCTCATGACTTGGTGTAATTTAGGTCCGGCCTATTCTTTATTTATCCCACAATTTTTTTTTCTTTAAATTTTAAGGGGGTGAGGCGCAGCCTAGCCCTTTAGTTCCCCCACCGCCTTTTTCCTCTTGTTTTCTCCGGAGGGAGAGCTTGAGTTGCAGAGATGAAGTCCCGGTCTTCTATGTGTGTTGAGAGCGCCAAGAGCATGAGTTTCGCCAGAAAAACTACAGCTTCCTCTGTTGGCTGGAAAAGCCACAACTTCCTATTTCCCTTGCATGTGTCACCGTCGTCAGACCCATTCTTCATTTTTATGAGATCGGTTTTATGCTTTTCCGGCGAGTCTTTGATCTTTCCGGTGAGATCTTCTTTTCTTCTTCTCCATCATCATATTCGGTTCTTCAATGTATGGAATTCTGGCGTGTTCCTGCAAAGTACATGGGATTTGTAACGACCCCCCACAGGTAAGGACCTGGTCGTCCCCCTCACGGCGCACCGCTTACACCCGTGGTTGGCCGGCCCCACCGGGGCGGAATTGTCCTGCTCCTCTTGGAGGATTTGTCCCTCGAGTAAATACCCAAGGACGCCTCCCCAAGGGTTCGAACCTTGGACCTGAGGAATAAGTCAAAAGCCTAAGAGCACCTTGGTATCCATTACACTAGTAGCGTAATGGATACCAAGGTGCTCTTAGGCTTTGGACTTATTCTCAGTCCAAGGTTCGAGCCCTTGGGGAGGCGCCCAGGGCATTTACTCGAGGGACAAATCCTCCAAGAGGAGGAGGACAATTCCGCCCGTGGGGCCGGCCAACCACGGGTAAAGCGTGCGCCGTGAGGACGACCAGTGTCCTTACCTCGTGGGGGGTCGTTACAGGATTTCCCGCGTAAGCTCGAATCTCTCAGCCGACGCTTTTCAGTTTACTTTTTCCCCTTTCAAATTTAACTGCAAAGGATAAGAACCACGGGTGTAAGCGGTGCGCCGTGAGGGGGACGACCAGGTCCTTACCTGTGGGGGGTCGTTACAGGATTTCCCGCGTAAGCTCGAATCTTTCAGCCGACGCTTTTCAGTTTACTTTTTCCCCTTTCAAATTTAACTGCAAAGGATAAGAGGAAGGGGCACATATCCTTGCACAGAAAACAAAGGCAAGCAAAGAGTCCCCTCAGAATAGTATTCGCATTCGATGTCCCTACACTTAAGCTTCTTCACCCATTAGCCCACCTTCTTTGTCCTCTTCCCTCTCACTTTGTTCTTTTCTTCCACTATTACCCTCTCTCTCCCTCTCAACCTCGAACATTAATACCAGTACTATTATTCCCCTCTCATGGTACTCCAAGTCATAACACTGCATTAAAATCAGCTACAATTCTGTGCACACTCAACTTGTCCAGTCTGCAAAATTCGGCCTCCATTAATTATTATCTGCAGCTACAGGTTGATTATATTATACATGCTCACATGCACGTTAAAAATAGAAATAAAAGGCAGTTTGTCCATTAAAGATGTTCAAAATATTGTAGTACGTAGTATTATTTTTCCCAACCTACCTTTATTGCTCTTGCATCCTTCTTAGCTAAAAATAAATGACTTTTAATTGCATCTTTAATTTATAAAATATACTCCCTCCTAGCTGACTTTTTTTTTTTTTTAAGATTAAGAATATAGGAGTATTATGTTTCATTAGATTATATACTAGTATCAGTTTAGGATATGTTATTCTACCTACTCTTATTTTGCCTATTTTTGCCTACGCCTCTCAATACCGTTAGATGATAATCTCATCCAACGGTAAAGATTTAAGGGATAAAATAAACCTTTACCCCTTCCTCTCTCCTACCGCCACCTGTGGATCTCTGAACAGACGAACAAGGCATCAACCAAAGAATTAACAAAGAATAAAAATAAAATACAGAATCGATGAAAGCAGAGATCTTTCACATTGATAGAACTATCCACAACAATATAACCCCATTCTCTAATCAAGTTTGGATCACGAGAGCAACTGAGTTCAGTGATGTCAATATGATTATGGTGGACTGAGATTCATATAATCAAATGCAAAAGGGCAAACAAGCATACAAATAAAAAACAAATACAAGTAAATTCTTGAAATCAATAAAACCTACGAATGTATCAAAAAAATAAAACCTACGAATCTCAGCTCATGATACCAGATCAAGGAAAAATAGAGGTGGGTTTTTATATCAGGAGAGTATATATAGAACTGCAGACAGAGATAACATGAGTGTTATGGAGTGTGACGAGGAGCGAAATGGTGGAAATAAATTAGAGAATGTACCCTTAGCGTAATATGTAATTTTTAGTTTCTCGGCCTAATGCTTAATCTGCAAAATTGGGAAAAAGTGAAGGGAGTTCGGTGATAGAGAGGCAACCAACGCTAGGGCTTTCCTTCCCAGATCTTGCACACTTTTGGCGCTGTAGTACGCAGTCTGACAAATGGTGGAAGAACTTTTTTCGTCTCATGTACTCTCTTGGGAGAACTAGATCCATCGAGGTTTCTCAATCGCTTTGATTTTGTATTTTATTTTAATTCTTTGGTTGATCCCTCGTTCGTCTGTGTTCAGAGATCCACAGGTGGTGGTGGGAGAGAAGAATGGGTAAAATGGTTTATTTTATCCCTTAAATCTTCATCATTGGATGAGATTATAATCTAATGGTATTAAGAGGGATAGACAAAGGTAGGTGAAATAAGAGTAGGTAGAATAACCTATCCCATCAGTTTATATATTAAGTAAAATAATTTAGAGAAAACAAAATATTTTAATTAACTTTCTTAATGTTTTTAAACAAGTCACCTTTATTTTATATTGAGATCAAATCGAGTATATCCGAGAATACAAGTATCCCACCCAACCTCTTTATTTCTTGGCCATAAATTGGTCTTGGGCTCTTAGCAATAATTCCGCGCGCGGTCACTCATACCAATCCATTCGTTTCTTCGTTGTTCTGTGTCCTCTTGTAGTTTCTTTTGCTTACTCTCAAACGCCTTACACGTACGTACGTTCCTCACTCTTCTTCTCATTTCCTGGTTTCCTCTCGCATGAACCCTAATTCATCCTCCTCTTGCATCTCCCTACATATAGTTTTCTCTCTCTTCCCACATTAATTCTCTGACTTCCTGTAGTTATTGGTTCCTGAGAAAATTGATCCCACATGAGTCTCAAAGGATTTGTTGAGGGAGGCATTGCTTCCATCGTTGCCGGATGCTCCACCCACCCTCTCGACCTCATCAAGGTCCGAATGCAGCTTCACGGTGAAAATCATGCCTCCACCGTTCACAACCTTCGATCTTCACTCGCCTCCGGCAACGTTGCGCCACCTCCACCTCGTATCGGTCCTATCACAGTTGGCGTCCATATCATCAAACAAGAAGGCCTTGCTGCTCTTTTCAACGGCGTCTCCGCCACAATCCTCCGCCAATGTCTCTACTCCTCTACCCGAATGGGACTCTACGATTATCTCAAGCATAATTGGTCCGATAAAAAATCCGGAGGTATTATGTCGTTGCCCAGGAAGATCGCCGCCGGTTTGTTGTCGGGAGGTGTGGGCGCTGCAGTTGGAAACCCGGCGGACTTAGCCATGGTTCGAATGCAAGCTGACGGCCGTCTTCCGCTAGCTCAGCGGAGGAACTACAAGTCCGGCGTGGACGCCATTGTACGGACGGTGAAGCAAGAGGGATTGACTAGCCTATGGAGAGGCTCATCGCTTACGGTGATTCGTGCGATGCTGGTGACGGCGTCGCAACTTGCGACGTACGACCAGATCAAGGAGGAGATACTGAAAAGGAGGTGGATGCGCGATGGGCTTGGGACCCACGTGACAGCGAGTTTTGTGGCGGGATTTGCGGCGGCAGTTGTAACAAACCCGGTGGACGTGTTGAAGACGAGGATGATGAATATGAAGGTGGAGGAAGGCGGAAAGTGGCCGTACTCTGGCGCCGTTGATTGCGCCGTGAAGACGGTCCGATCAGAGGGTCCGATGGCGCTTTATAAAGGATTTATACCGACGATTTCAAGGCAAGGACCCTTCACTGTGGTGCTGTTTGTTACCCTCGAAGAAGTTCGCAAGTTGCTCAGGGATTTCTGAGGGACAGATCGATCTAGCTGCCATGGACGATTATCCACACGGCTTCGATAAAAAGTATATAAAAGAAAAATTAATTATTTAGTTCAGATTTATTTAGTTCTTTTAATCATTCTTCTATGTAGGCTACTAATTTTTGCCATATTATTTATCATTGAAATTTTGACATCAATATAAGACATATTTGAGGAGTTGATCTTGATCCTAAATATAATATATAGTTTTCATATTTATTCATCTCTCTTAATTTATCCATATCGATGCTTCCTCAAAACCATAATTAAAAAAAATAAAAATGAAGGAGTTAAGAAAGATAGTAGGTGTTTTAGAAAATATATGTTATATTAACTCATTCAACCAACTTTCTTAATCTAATTATTTAGGATCGGAGGAGTATTTCCATATGTTTTTCAGTTTACATCAAGTGCTCCAATCGCACATTACCGTGTTTTCTGTTGTTTAAATATGAGTTTTATAGTTAAATAATAATAATTAAAAAAGATGACACAAAATAGTGTATGAGTAGAAGATTTAATGAAATAGATATAAGCAACTTGATTTAGGTATTTTTCTTTATATTACTCGTAAGTTTCTCGTGAATTTTAAATATAATTCTATTAATTATAATTATTACCATTTGATAACGGCCTTCTTAATGGAATTTTAAATATTATTTGATTTTTCAATAAGAAATTTTTTGAAAAAATATGTGGTTGAATATTTTAAATATTACCACAGCTAATCCTTCATATAAGATTTTATTTGTAATATAAATTGCCCTACAAATGAGATCATATATTAAGATAGTAATCCATAAGTCGAATATACATTAAAAAAACGTAAATTGAAGTAGGTATGTATGTAACTAAATAAGTAATTTATAATACATAGTTTATAAGGAACATTATGTAACAGATTAAAATTGATATAGTTGAACAGGAAAGCATGAAAGGATATAACAATATGAGTAGCTTAGCAGATATGCCCTTTCTGAACCTACCATTTCTGGTAATGTAGCAGCCTGATCAATGCAGTGTTCACAAGGCAATGAAAACATAAAATCACAGAATAATTAACCAGATCTTTCAAGAACAGCTAATTACTAAATTATATATACCGTGGAAATAGACAAAGAGACGCCGTAGATCAAGCAAGCTAAGTGGTGTTGAACCAGGACTTGGAAGTCAAAAAGGCATGAAGATTGAAAAGAGCCAGCGGCCATATTGGAAGATGAACTTGAAGAAGACGATTCCGACGAAGAAATGGGGCTTGTCTATATCAAGAAGTGGGGTAATAAGTGTGAGGTATGAAGATTTGAGCATCTAGAAGTGGAACTGCCAGAGCAATTACCAGCAAGAAGAAGATAATGGCAAATGCAGAATCAGAAGTGAGAACATTGGGGTGGTCTAATAAAGGAAAAGAGCGAAGGGACACGTGGTTTTGCATGATAGGTCTTATGAATCATAGTTGCTTTCAGTGGCATTACACCACTGGATGGAGGAGAGAGAGAGAGAGTTCCACTCTCCTCTGATCTATGATGTAGTATTGTTGGCCAGATCATTTGCTCAGGCGAAGCCTCTAATTTAATGTTTTAGATTTTCTGTAAAGTTTTGATGCACAAATAACTTTGTTCATGAGTCAAGTATCTTTTGCAAGTACCATTCTATAAGATTTAAAAATTCAAATTTTTATTGTCAAACCATAATACTACCAACGTCAACTCCCCAACATCATCGATGACAGCTCCAAAGAATTAATAACCATATATAAATAGTATATGTATAGTTTGAATGTCCCATTTTTGCAGAAGTATTGAACATATCTCTCTGTAGATATCGGGACCGCATTGGGCTTGAAGAGCACTGGAGTGCTCAAAATTTAACACAACGATTTTAGTGCTGCAACGATTCATATATGACTTTTGGTACAACTGAACTAGGTTATTCATTACATTCATATTGATCTTTTTAGAGTAACTTCTGGAGATATGGATACTCCAAAAAAATGAGAAGTATTTGCTTAGAGATCCATATCCAATGAGTTGATAACTTCTTGTAACATAAGAGGAACATTTGATCAGAGCAATAATGAGTTTTCCAAAAAAAAAAAAACATGACTTCAATTCACAAAAGCAATTTAATGTTACTTTGGTACTTTATCACGTCTCAATACAACTGAATTAATTTATTTATCACATCCGTGTTGATCATATGGAAGTAACTTCTGCAGATATATATCGATACTTCCAAAAAAAGAGAGATATTTTTGCTCAAGGATCCATATCTCCAAAAGTTACTTTCAAGAGAACAATAGGGTAGGAACTATCAATCAAAGCAACTAATTGACAACTTCATGTAGCAAGAAATGAATCTTTAATTAAAGCAATACTAGGTTTTGCAACAACAAAAAAAAAAAAAAAAACTTCACAAAAACAATTTAATATCACCTTGGATGCTTTATCACACCGTGACTTCACAAAGATAGCCCAATCGACCGGGTTGAACACTGCAAGTAATAAAAGAGGAACCTTCGAAATGAATGCAAGAAGGATAATGCAAAATGGATGAGGGAAATCATAATTGTACCTAGTTAAGACTCATGAACGAAAACGTGATAGGGCAAGCAATAAGATGAAGGCTTTTTATGGGGGGGTTTGACTAAAAATGACCCTTGACGGCTAGAAAAGACAATAAGAGTCATAGAGTTACGATGTTGGTGAGTTTCATTGTTCGAATGGGCTAAGTGTCAAGTGTATTTTATTTTTGACGTTTAAATCAAAGATGAATGATAGGGTTTTTTGGTTATATATCATACCTAAAACTTTACATCATGGTTCCTTCGTGAGAACTTTTATTTATTGGGTTACATTTCTCACGGCTCTTTGTTAATAACCTTCAGATGTGTGTGTTTTTTTTTTTTTTTTTTTTTTTTTTTTTTAAGTAGGCTACTAGTACTCAAATAATTACTTTTTTATATTTTATAAAAATAAAACAAACAAAAAACATCACCCTTTGATAGATGTGAGGTCTGCTACAAATTTTGGAACTTTTGTTTTTTACAATTTGAATGAATTAAGAGTTTCAAAAATTAGTAGCATACCTCACATCATCACAACAAACCGCCCGTGCTCATTTTTTGCACTACCTCGCATATCTTTAATGTAAGATTACGTTCATAGTACAAATTACATTAGGAGGAAGTATTCATTATCACCATGGACATTCCTGGATCTACAGCACATAGGTTGAATGTCCAATCTGCAGAGATATTAAACAATCTCTTGCTTCTCTATATCTTCCTACATACATTAATTTGTAAGAAAAGTTTATTTTCATGTGACAACACTGAGGATGCAGAACACCGCTCCTCTAACAAAATAACAAAGTCAATAACAAGTTAAGAGCCATGTTTCAACGTTGTGCTAATTAAAGGCAGAGAAAGATCGAAGAGAGATGCTAAAAGAATAATAAAGAAAGAATTTAGTACCCCACACGGAGAAACTTTTTTTCCATGAAACTGTGAAGTCTTCATCCTATATATATATATATGAAAAATAAAATTAAAAGCAGTGAAAGAAGAAAGATGCTACAAGAATAATAAATAAAGAATTTAGTTCCTCACACGGAGAACCTTTTGAAAATTCATGAAAAATACTCATAGATATGTAAAGCTCGAAAAGATTATCATATGTGATTATGTCTAAACAGTTGTTATCACTAGATTTACTTGTATTATATATATGTTGTTATTTTTCATAGTGGATTGTTATTAAATTAAGCCAATAATTAAATGACTAAATAGCTTGACACGTACAAACTACCCATGCAATGCCCACGGAGCACAAGCTTGTTTTCAATAAGAGCAAATGGAATTTTTCATGGAGGCACATATGAAAGTTTCCCTAAATGAGTAGGGTGATGATTGAATGTTGTGACTTAAATGCACCATTGCAACTTAACCAAAGATTTATTAAATACAGACTGTATGAGGAAATTCCAATTTCCATTGAGGAAGACGATGATGTAACAAATTAAAGTCAATAAGAACATCGCTAACATTATGGATAATGAAGATGATGTAACAAATTAAAGTCAATAAGAAGAACCATATTTATTTCAACGCATGCAGTAGTATTAATTATTAAAAACCGACAAAGTAAGAATTAGTACCCCACACGGAGAACCCTTTTCCTTTCCTTAACACTGTTTCCTCGCTCTTTCCTTTTTCTCCTTTTAAAAATCTTCTCCTCTTCATTTCCCTTCCAATTAATTTAATATATAAATAAATTATTTATAAAAAATGTATATTCATTTTTTAAAATATTTTCTTTGTTTATTTGTATTGAAATTTTTTAAATAAGAATCTTGTTAATACATATAATTGATCAAAATAATTAAAAAATATAAATTTAGGAAAAAAAATGGAAATTAAGGCATTTCCATACTGGTCAACTCGTCAATGGCGTGAGTAATAATAAAGAAGGAAGTAGTTAATCTTTTTCCAAGAAACTGTGAAGTACTCTTCATCCTCGCTCTTTCCTTTTTCTCTTGTCAACAATCTTCTACTTAATTTGCCTTCCGATGCTCTTCATGAACTTGTGCCCAATCCTCTCGATCTCAAAATGCAAATGCTAACAAGAATCTTAAAACGCATCCTCATCCATCCATTGTTGTGGAGAATTGTGGGCTTTGTGTCAAGCATAGTTGCATTTATCTGTTTTGCCCTGAGTCCCTCTTTCTATGACTTGTTTGGCAGGTGGAATCTGTTCACAAGCGCCATCTACAGCGTCATTGGTTTGAGCGTAATCACCATGATGCTATTTGTTGAGAAGCGCACGAGCTTTACAAGATCAGTTATGGTGAAAGCACATGTGGGTTTTCTGGTTATGATGCTCACCTCTCTCTTTTCCATTTGGCAAGACCTAAGTAGCCAAAAGGAGAACGACGAAAATGGATCGCGTGGCAGAATCCTAAACATCTTTTCGTCTGGGGCATTTGGTTTGATGTCTCTGAGCTTATCAAGACAGCTTATGCTTGGATTCGAAGTGGGTATCTTCAATTTCTTTTTTGGGATTTTCTTGGTGTTGCTGATGAAGGTGAACTTCAAATTGGCCCCACTTGCAGCGATCTTGTGCTACGTCGTTATACATATCCGATCCTCCTCAGACTATTTCATGGAAAAGCTTAGGCGTGTTCACTCTAGTAACACAGAGCAAGATATAGAGAGTGGAATGAGTAAGACTGAATTCAATCCTTACAGCTTTTTATTTGCCTTCTTATAGTTCCTTGGCAGGTGCATTGTTTTGTTATATGTTTATATATTTCCGATACTTCTCAGATCATCAGAGGGAAATGCGTGGCCGTGTTGACTCCAGTGAGACAGTGCTACTTGATGATATAGAGAGTGGTAACCACAGCGTTGATTTGCAACGAATGAGTAAGACCGAATTCAACCCTCACTGCTTTTCGTTTTCCTTCTTATAGTTCCTTGATAGGTTATCTATTTGATACTAATAGTTAAATAGTACTCCTTTCTGTACTTCACATAAGAATTAGATAAGTAAGTTGGGGTTATTAAGGAATTAGTTAAGTTAGTTATTTATGACTTGTTGACTTTTTGAGTCTTCAAATGTTAAATAACCAGGGCATTGTTCGTTATTTTAAACAGATGTTGTTGCAGAACATTCTGTGCACAAAAATAGGTTACAAGAGCATGCTCAAAGGTTCCACATTCCACTTCCCATTTATCAAGTTGTGAAGTTTGGACTCGCACATGCCCCACAATATAGATCAGCTGTATCAGTTGATGGGAAGAGCTATACTTCAGGAAACCTTTTTCCCAATCGAAAGGCTTCTGAACAATATGTAGCAAAGCTTGCTCTTAAGCACATAAAAACAGGGGTCAAAGATGAAGGCCTTTCTCTGATTCTCGAGGTTTGTTAGCTTAGGATTGAAGTCTCTTGATCATATCATTTATATAATGCCATACATATTTCATATAATAACCGTCATTTATATAATTTTGATCATATTGCAGGTACCAACTTCTTTCAAATCTTTCTTAAATGACTATGCTAAGAAGATGAATCTGGAGATTACTTACAACTCTGTTCCACAGGAAGGGCGTGCTGGTTTTGTATCGTCTTTGAATTTTAATGGTAAACACTATATTGGTGATCCAGCAAAAACCGAAATGGACGCAGAGCAATCGGCAGCATGTGATGCTGTTCTTTCAAATCTAGAAAGCATCCTTCGTTTTTTTTGATGCAGACAATTTCGGGTTTGATGCTTCCTTAATGAAGCCACAATTCGAGATTTGAGTTGAAGACTTGTGTGATAATATTGTGCATTTATTGTAAATATTCTCTATTTATTAGTAGTTATTAGCTAATTAGTAATTATTAGTATTTATTAGCTTTCATTAGTCTTTATTATTATGTCACTCTATTTTGTATATAAATAGGTGATTGTATCACAACATCTTATAAAATTAGAATATATTTTCTCTTACAAATTATCCACATGGTATCATAGCTTTAAAGAAAATAATCAAAGAACTTTTCCAGCGCCAGTAACTCGCAACTTTGTCGAGTATTTGCTGCTCTCCAACGGGCCTGTGATCGTCGACCTCCTCATTGGTGATCGTCAACCTTCTCTGCCTGTAATCATCTTCTCGATCAATAATCCTATGCGGCTTCCGAAACCCAACATCCGCATCTGTAACACTGACTCCGGGCATATCCTTCATCAAGGACTCTGGAGCAGTGGAAGACGCAAATTTTCGAGCAACCTTGTTGTCCACAGCATTGAGATTCTCCTCATCCTTATTCACAAGAATAGAAGTAAGATAGAAATCTTTGTTGCTGCCGCCAGAGAGGTTTGCATCAAAGGTCACCGAAGTAAGAGACGCCAACTGCTGCTCCATTCGTCGACATCAACCCAGGCTCATTATCGGCAGGACTCATCGTCGACCTTTATCTCGTCTATCAACCTCCTTGTCTCATTATTCCAACACCACTTTTAGGTCTTTGTGGTAGTACACGTCCGAATTGGGGTCATAGTTCGCACTCTCAGTTCACTGGCAATCTTACTTGTGGACCAATCTGTCATTTTGAAAATTTTTAGGACTAAACTGTCATTTTTAAAATTTTAAAGGACTAAACTACCATTTTGAAATTTGAACCCCAAACTGTCATTTTCAGTTTTTGAACTAAAGCTAAAGTAGTTGTGAGATATATGTTAGAGACTATAGCTTCGGTGTTACTAGCGAAAAAGGGTAACTTTCTTCAAGCTCTCAAAACATAAACAAGTATGGATAGTTGATTCTGGAGCATTAGGTTACATGACTGATTGCCATCAATTGTTCACAACTTATGTCCCATATGCCAGTAGCCAAAAATCAGCACTTTATAAAATTTTAACCCTAATTTAAGTGCTTACAAGAAAGACTCAATCTAAGCTTTAATTTGAAAATCCGAATCATAATGAATTAAAATTGATTGAATTTAAGATGAATCACATTCATATCTTTATTGATTGATTGAATCAATCATTTAAGATGATGGATTACATTTATTCTTGATTGATTGATTGAGTCAACCATTTAAGATGATAGATAACATTTATTTCTTGATTGATTGATTAAATCAATCATTTAAGATGATGGATCATATTCATATCTTGATTGATTGAATAATAATTTAAGATGATGGATCAAATTCATCTCTTAAACTTAAATTCAAAATCATTTTTAATTCAATCTTTATTTATTATTTCTCCCACCTTCATCCAATCTTTATTGGATATTTTATATATATATATATGGGAATATCGGATATCCTGTCACTGGATATAGCCTTCTGTCCAGTGAGTTATACTACGTCGTTTTCAGCTCCTCAAGTTAGCACAAAATTGTTAAGGAAATAGCACATGCTCCACCTAAACACTTTCCAGACTCAGCTTCACTTTCGCAGATTAAAATTCATGCCGTTGAGCATCGTGGGGGCGCCATTTCCCATGGCAAGTTTCATCTTCTTCAGGGGATGTGGGGGTTCGTCCAGTTCATCATCGTCAAACTCGTCATCATACAAATCATCAACGTCAAAATCATCATCCAGCTCGTCGTCGCTGTAATCGTCGTCATCCTCTGGCATGTCGAACTTGAGAGATATTTGGTTCTAGTTTTGGTTATGGCAGGGAAGTAATTTGAATTGAGGAAGTTTCAGATCTTAAAGACTTTGAAGCTGCTGAGGAGTCAGTCCTCCAAATTGGCCACCGTCGCCCTTGGGCTGGTTGTTTCTGGTTAGTGAGGTGATTCTGGTTCTTGTTGCTTGATTTGGGAGCAACCCAGAGCTCTGCATGCTCACCAGATCTCCAAATAAAATTCTCCACAAATTGGCTACTCGTCTTTAACCAAGGGTTAATTAGACGAATCATAAAAGAAACAGCCCGTCCAACCTTTAAAATTTATCGACTGATGCGTTCATTCCATTAGTTTTTAACTAAGCAATGTGATTTAATTGTTTAAAGTGTAAAAATATATATTCAAAGCCCGTGAAAGAAATTGATGAATCGCTAGCAACAAAACTGATCAGGTCTTATTCCATTAGCCTGCGAATGTGAAGCTGCAATAGTGAAGGAGCAGGGGAGGTGATGCTTTAATTATTAGTTAAGAGAGGATTTGCCATTGACATGTGGACACTGTGGGACCCCTTTGCCCTATATTATTCACTGTCAACATTAATGTGAGCATTCACTCTTATTCACTGTACATGAGGGAAATGAGCGTCAAATATGCAGAAACCTACCTACTAGGTTGCGCCTTCAATCCCCTTGACCCCCACTTCAACTGGAAACTAATGAGCTTTTGTAAGTTTGTTTGCACAATGCATGACCGAGGACCATAACCCAGGTCTATGAGAGGAAAGGGGGAGAGAGAGAGAACCATTTTGCTGCTCTGCGTAACGCATCGGAAAACAGGGGAGTCTGGTTTCAAATGAGAACGCATAGTGCAAGCCGGAGGTTGAAGGTGAGTCTTCAGGTCACTTTTCCTTTTGATTTTAGTCACTTCCCAATGCAAACCTATGAGTATAGAGCCGTAGAAACATGCCATGAGGATTCTCTGCTGAATAAACCATAAAATAGGGGCGGCGTTGAATAAATATAGACTTTGGTTCCATATATACATTTGCTGGAAGTACAGCTGTGTTGTTGAATACTAAGATATAGTTTTTGGCTATGTAATATATACATTTGCTATATCACTTGTTGACTGATAATGAGCTCTATCATCATCATCACCATCTGCATCTCAAAATACAAATATTTGATATCATAAAATGAAGTATATTCTCATTTCAGTTGATTTTTCGATTACCTGAATAGAAAGAATAGTTTTTAAAAGAATTCTACTACTAATGAAGGAAGCTGCAAGTAGCAATATGTGTGTGTAAGAGTGTTCGGTACTCCATTCTCCTTCCAACGACTCTCTTGCTCTCGGCTATCACACTCTCATCCTCTCTCTCTCAGCGTTTTTCTCACTTCTATATTTTTGTTTCTAGCTGATGGAAAGTGAACGGTGTGTTGTCCGAAACTTCAAAGGAATATGTGTGTGTAGCCAACATTTAACAATGAATGTATGCGTTCTTTGTCATTCATTGCCGAGACGAAGAGAATGAATGTCTTTGTCGACTTGCACTAACTGACTTGAAGATGTGGTGTGTCATACATGAAGCAAGCGTGCTTTACGCTGGCACAAAATGAATATATAAAAAAATGACAAGTGAGTGCGCGTGTGTGTGCATAATTCCTATATGCACGAGCTGAATGGAATTTCATAATTGAGGAGTGTGCTTCAGCTTTGCGTCTTGGCTGAGATGAGATACGGTGTTTGCTGCAATTCAAAAAGATTTTTCCCTTTTGCGCTAACTTGAGGCGCTGAAAACGACGTAGTATAACTCACTGGACAGAAGGCTATATCCAGTGACAGGATATCCGATATTCCCTATATATATATATATATATAATTCATAATTATCTTTTATAACCTAACCTCTTGAATTAAAATTAAAATTTCAAACTTCAATTCTAAATTTGAATTCTAAATTCAACTTGGTCTAAGACCCGTTGGGTCTTCCAATACATTTGGGTCCTTTTGTGAAGAAATTGATTTTCCACTGGGGACACCATATATGACACAATTTTCTCCTTATTGGGCTTGGAGTCCCACTTCAACCCAATTACACCTTTACTCTTGATAAAGCCCAATAAATATTATTGGTCCGAGTTTGCTAATTTTAAGCAATCGCAAATAACCTTTGTGTGTGACCCATTAGGCCAAATTAGTTATTGACATAAATAAACTTGGACAAATTAAAACTTCTTTAACGGGCCCAATTTAGTTAATGACCTCATAAGATTTGTGGCCCCAGAACTAATTGAGTTGATCAAGTGATCTACCTTTCATATTTGGATACCGTGCATGCATCATCCCTCACATCGTCATTCACATTTAGTCGAGAGCAAAGATAGAGTATCATCTCTCTATATTGACTAAATGTAGTTAATTCACAAAACTAGGAATATTCTTATATTAACTCTATAACGGATCATAACTCTTTATGATCATTTGCTGTACGCATAGACTCCCGAGTTAATTAATTAAAAGCTATCCAAGCTTTAACGGTCTTGTAAATGACTAATCCCTTGTAGGGGACTGTGAGTCCTCTCGGCATGTCTATTTATACTCATGTATTTGAGTTATACCCAATAGTACACTATTCTCCCCCTTTTCAGACGGATAGAGTTGTACAATCAAAGTATAACTTTATGATATAGTGTTTGATGACATCCTTAAGTCCAGGATGATCCACACTATCAAATAATGAGAGACTTTACATATCCAACGATACTCTCTACAATGAATCTTTATGGAGTCTCTCGGTGGATCTATTCAATGTTATCTATTCTCTAACAAATTTACCCACGACATTAGCTAAGACATCACCATGCCTATATTCCATGAGGTCCCTACCTTGTATCTTATACATGTAGATGATGTCGTACTAGTCTTATTGAGATCATTAATGCCCTTTCTTGGTGATTCAAGACTAAGAACAAGTTTTAGGCAATAGATATCTAGTGTTTTTGAGTCCTCATGATCATGATCTCTATCATTGATCCTCAAGATTAACACGTGTTATATTCCTAGGGCTTTTATCTTCAAACACATATTTACCTTAAAATAAAGGCGAGACATAAATATGATAAAGATAATATATGCTCATTTATTAATAATGAAATACTACAACGTAGAAATGGTGCTGACCTGTCCTTACAGATTGTCTCTAGGATACCTAAATACTAACAGTTATGGCATAAAAGAATGGGTCATCCCAATTTTCATTACCTATCTTGTATGTTCTCATCTTTATGTCTAAATACTAGCATTAATATGAGATGTGAGATATGTGAATTAGCCAAACACCACAGCTTATCATACCCTAGAGCTCTATATACACCATCCAAGCCTTTCACTACCATCCATAGTGATCTATGAGGACTTTTTCACATTCTAAACCGTACTAAAACTAAATGGTTCGTCTCTTTCATAGATGACCATACTCGTCTTTATTGGTCTATCTCTTAAAAGACAAGTCTTAAGCTCTCTCAACATTCATTAAATTCTTCACTATAGTTAAAAAAATCAATTTGATACGAGCATCAAAGTATTTGAGTGACAATGGCACAGAGTGCTTCAAACAAACTTTGTGTGTCTTCCTCCAAACACATGGTATTATCCATAAAAACTCATATACTAATGCTCCCCAACAGAATGGGATCATTGAGCGTAAAAATCGAGTATATCCTAGATGTCGCTCAAGCACTAATGCTGTAACATCCTAATTTTATTTTTAGGATTTAATTGTAATTATGAAATAATTATATATGATTATTGTAATTTAATTATAATTGTGGGGAAAAATCTAGAAAAAAATAAATTAATTAATTTTGGGACTTTTGTGACAATTTTCCCTGAAAAAAATTAAAATAAAATTTTGGTGTGAGCAGCTACGAAAGTGACAAGTGGGAGGGGGAAAGAATTACACCCAATTCCCTCTCCTCTATATATAGATGTGCCTGGCGGTAGGGGAGACTAAGAGAAAGAACTTGAGAGCGAGAGAGAAGTAAGAAGGAAGAAGAAGAGAAGAAGATTGGGAGAACATTTGGGTTTTCTGATATATGTTATGTATCTTATAAGATCATTTAGATAGTTAAATTAACTTCTTTTCAATAAAATTCCTTCATGAAAGTTGTTTTATATATTTTTTCTCTTTCCAATGAATGTAATATTGTGTTGGTTAGTGAAAATTTTGAGGTTAGAATTTTAGAAAAGTTTTGAGTTTTGATTATAGATGACTGTATATATGTATTGGATGATTAATAACTAATTTTAATCGGTTTAGATTTATTGATTAATTGTTGTAGGAATTTATATTAATTTTTCTATTTAAGAAATTTAGCATTAAATGTTGTATAGATAATTTATTTGGATTAATGAAGATATTATAGAAATTTTAATCGGTTTAGTTTTGAAATTTGAAGGACTAAACTGTCATTTTCAATTTTATTATGATAATATATTATTATTAGAATTTGTGTAATTTAAGTTAAATGAAATTATAATTGTGATAATGTAAAGCTTTCTTATGATCGGTGATTGTTCGTGTTACACTCCTCGAGATAAGGTTTAGCTTGGAATTGAGGTAACCAGGGTTAATTTATTTCATATGCTTGTTTTTTACTATAAGGTGTTTTCTAAATCTTACTTTCACATGAACTACTAACATGTGTTTTGAAAAATTATGCGTATATCTGAATATGAAACTGTTTTAATGAAGCAGTGTATTTTCCAACACACACACACATATATATAAGTGAATATTGTTATTGAGATTGTGATTGTTGTGATAGTTATGATGTTTGTTGTGAAATGTTGTATATGGAATAATGAATTTTGTAAGATATTATTGTTATGATGTTTGTTATGGAATATTGTATATGGAGTGTAACATCCCATTTTTTCTAATAATAATTAAGTGCTATTATGAGATGATTTATTAAGTAACATGTGTTTAGAGAAGATCTAGAAGTATAGAATTGAGAGTTGAAAATAATAATAATAAATAAATATATTTTTTTTTATTAAATTTGATTAATTAACAATGATAAATGATATTGATAAGAATAATAAGGAAAATAAAATATATAGGAGAAATATTTTCACAAAATAATCTGACCTATATCTAAATAAAAAGAAAGAGATAGAGAAAAAATAATTATATATAATATTATTATTTTAATAAGAGAGTCAAACCCTAACCCTACCTTTATAAAACCCTATTTTCTTCTCACCCCTTAACACTCAACTCAAAGCGCCGCATCGTCTTGTTCCCCGCAGGTATCTTTTTTTGTCCCTCATCTCTCCCTCTTGTTTGCTGTGCTCTTCTGTTCAGTCTCGTATTTTTGCTTTCCTCCATCAAACTGTCAATTCGCGTTGTGTATTTATATTAAATTCTTGACCCCACCTCCACTTATCTCTTCTTGGGAGAGCAAGTAAATATTTGTATTCACTTTTGCCACAACATTCGTACTTCTCTGAACTAAATCATTCTCCCTCACCAACGTCTTGTCACAATATAATTTGGTATGTTATTCTTTTTATTTTGCCTTTTCCTTTAATCAAAAAGCCCATCTCACCTTTATGTACCTATATGTATTATATCTGTGAGTTACTTCAAAATCTTTGTTTTAGCCATAGCAGCAACGTAAGCGATTATATAGATATATATTTATATCAATTTTTAATTGTTTTGACATTCTATACAAGATGTTCTTAATCGCTTCCATTATCGAATTTTGACATCAAATTTCTTAATCCTAGTAATTTTAATGTATAATCTCTAAATTTCCAGTAGCCTTATAATAACACTAGGTTAGCTTTCAATGGTCATATTGATAGAAATTTATGTTTATGGTTGTGTAGAGTCACTAAAAGGTCTGGAGTAACTCTTTAGTAAATATTCTTAATTAGGCTAAGGGGTTAATTTGAAGCTTTAGTGTAGAATTAGAGTAATTCTAGAATAATTTTGATTAATATATTAATAGGTACCCATGTTTTTGACTCTGTAGACTCTCATTGAGAGCTTTGGTGTGACACTTGTGTGATTACCTGTACACTAAAGGGGTAACAGGTAACTCTGAATATTCTTCCATATACTTGTAAATTGTGTGTGATTGTGAGTAACTATCTTCTATTTAAAATTAAAGGACTGAATCATATGTATATGTGTATGTATTGTAAATTGATATTTTATATGAATTGAAGCATGATTTATTGTTATTGAACATAATTTTCATGGCGGCTGTATTTGTGATGGGTTGGAGTAAGGAGGGACTTGTATGTTGAGATCTTTTACCACGTGGTATGTCATCATTCGGTGCATAGTGGATGACACTTGTCAGGGCCCCTTCTTCCATGTTTTCCTTTGGCCGGGATTGCATTGGAGCTATGGGACATGTGACACCTCCTTAGTTGTGTTGTTTTAAGGAGGGGAGCCATAGTCCATACTTAAGCTCTATACCTTTCGGAGTATATCTTAAGTTTTGGTGAGCTTGGGACAATCCAGTCAAATGGATGAGTTGCTATTGGACTATATGTTAGCCTATGGCTTCAGTCAGCGGTTGAGGATGGACGGTGATATAAGGAAGGCTGCATATTACATATTGTATAATTGTACGGTTCACATTGATATCATGATAATTAATGTTGTATGAAATTATGGTAGATACAAATATATATGTAATCAGCTCCTGCTTTTGTCATATGTGACTTGCTTGTGTACGGTAGAAACTTTCAGTGGTTATTGGGATGTCAAATCTCACTCTATATTAACAATTTTCAGGTGATTGTTTTAGTAGGGAGCGAGGGAAAGAATCTATGGAGTGAGCCGTGAAGGCTCGGTTGTCTTTCCTAGAATTTATGTTATGTTATTATATTTGTCATGACTATAAGACTTCCGCTTTGTATTTTATCATTAAATATTTTGGGAATTTATGTCGACTCAAAAATACATTTTGAATTGTATTAGTTATGTATTTTAATGATTCGGATGTTGATCATCCTCATTGGAGATATTTCAGGTGTTTTGGCCAAGGTTTTGGGTGTTGGATTTTGGGGTGTTACATTTTTTGTATCAGAGCTAAACGTTCCAAAGCTATTTTGTTTTTTTTCCTTAACTGTTTTCAAAAAAAAAAAAAAAGTTTTCGGGTGCTATGTGGATTTTGTGATTTTGGACCTGCTCCAATATTTGACCTCTGCTTCCGTTTTGCTTAGTCACGGTGATCACTTAACATGACTGACGACAAGACCACAGATCCGGCGACCTTGCCTTTCTCTCATCCCCTGTTCCTTCATCCATCCTTCATCCTCTATTGTTTATGGTTATTTTTCCAAAAGTTGTTGTTAATATATACATTTTATGTTGTTAATATAGCATTTGTTGTTGTAAATAGCTTCTGGAAGTGAGAGATGAAAAAATCCAGGTTTTCAAAAGTTGTTGTTAATATAGCATTTGTTGTTGTAAATAGCTTCTGGAAGTGAGAGAAGAAA
The DNA here is from genome assembly GCA_019022615.1 of Acacia melanoxylon. NCBI lineage: Eukaryota > Viridiplantae > Streptophyta > Magnoliopsida > Fabales > Fabaceae > Acacia > Acacia melanoxylon. The sequence continues at coordinate 428,549 of JAFJYJ010000052.1, forward strand.
AAAATTCAGGTTTTCAAAAGTTGTTGTTAATATATGCATTTGTTGTTGTAAATAGCTTCTGAAAGTGAGAGAAGAAAAAAATCCAGGTTTTCAAAAGTTGTTGTTAATATATGCATTTTATGTTGTTAATTTAACATTTGTTGTTGTAAATAGCTTCTAGAAGTGAGAGATGAAAATAATTACATAGAAGTCCAAAATGGTAATTTTACATTCACAAATAATTACACTTCTGTGTAATTTCATGATTTCAAGGGATTTTATTGTGATTAATTCCTTTCTTTGGGACCTGAGCATAATTTTCCCTTATTCTTATTTATACATATATATATATATATAGATATAGAGAAAAACACTTCTTATGTTGTAGGAGAAGTGTATTCTCATGTCACACACACATGAAATGGTAGGACCCACATATATATATATAATTCTCATTATATATATGTGTGTAGGAATTTTCTTCTCATACAACATGAGAAGTTTAAACCATATATATATATATATATATATATATATATATATATAAGCAATAAAAGAAGAAAGATGCTAAAAGAATAATAAAGAAAGAATTTAGTACCCCACACACTGTCAAATCTTCATCCTCGCGCTTTCCCTTGTCTCTGTGTTAACAATCTCCTCCTCCTAATGCGTCTTCTATTGTTCTTCATGAACTTGTACCTAATCCTCTCGAGGATCAAAACAGCTATGCTAATGAAAATCTCAAATCTCCTTATTGGTCCATGGTTTTGGAAAATTCTGGGCTTTGTGTCAAGCATAGTTGCATTTACCTGTTTTGCCCTGAGTCCCTCTTTCAGTGACTTGTTTGGTAGATGGAATCTGTTCAAAAGCGCCATCTACAGCGTCATTAGTTTGAGCGTAATAACCAAGATGCTATTTGTTGAGAAATGCACGAGCTTTACAAGATCAGTTATGGTGAAAGCACATGTGGGTTTTCTGGTTATGATGCTCACCTCTCTCTGTTCCATTTGGCAAGACCTAAATAGCCACGAGGAGAACGACGAAAATGGATCGCGTGACAGAATCCTAATCATATTTTCGTCTTTGGCATTTGGTTTGGTGTCGCTGAGCTTATCAAGACAGCTTGAGCTTGGATTCGAAGTGGATATCTTCAATTTCTTTTTTGGGAGTTTCTTGGTGTTGCTGATGAAGATGAACTTCAAATTGGCCCCACTTGCAGCGATCTTGTGCTACGTCATTATACATATCCGATCCTTCTCAGATTTTTTCATGAACAAGCTTGGGCGTGTTCACTCTAGTAACACAGAGCAAGATATAGAGAGTGGAATGAGTAAGACTGAATTCAATCACCCTTAACGCGTTTTGTTTTCCTTCTTATAGTTCCTTGACAGGTGCATTGTTTTGTTACATGTTTATATATTTCCGATACTTCTCAGATCATCAGAGGGAAATGCGTGGCCGTGTTGACCCTAGTGACACAGTGCTACTTGATGATACAGAGAGTGGTAACCACAGTGTTTATTTGCAACGAATGAGTAAGACTGAATTCAGTCGTCACTGCTTTTCGTTTTCCTTCTTATATTTCCTTGATAGGTTATCTATTTGATACTAATAGTTAAATAGTACTCCCTTCTGTACTTCACATAAGAATTAGATAAGTAAGTTGGGGGTTATTAAGGAATTAGTTAAGTTTGTTATTTATGACTAAATATGTTGATTACTTTTTCTAATCATTTGTATTGTAATAATCCTTTAATGAAAACCCTCCTTATTATATATAATTAATAGCAATACAACAAAACAACATAGTTTTATCCTATTAGATGGGGTCAACTACATAGATTAAATGACGTCATTGAGCTTGGTCAAAAATCAAATGTCAGAATAAATTATTGGCTAGAAGATCTCACTCAATTACTTCATTGAGTATTCTTTAGTCTTCATTATCCATGTTCATAAAAATTTAACAAAGATTTATATTGTCGATGGCCTAACATAACACTCTTCTTTTTCAAGGCATGGAACCGGCTATAATACATAGGCATATTTGAAGAGTTGATTTTGTCCTAAATATAAGATATAGTTTGTATGTTTGTTAATCTTTTCCTAATTCACCTCTATGGATACTCTTTTAACAACAACCAAAGAGGAGAGAAAATGAGATAATTAAGAAAGATGACTAGAGTGTTCTAGAAAATACAGGTCATATTAACTAATTTAATCTGATCAAATTAGATAAATATATCTTATATTAACAATGAGAGAGAATAAATTAGAAGATAAAGGGGATTGAGGTGTTATATTTAAGATTAAAATAAAATGGTTGTCTAACTCCTACATGTGTAGGACGAGAGGTAGTACTATGATTGTAGCTCTTCCTCAGTTACATCCGACGATATTGCAGACTGAGGAAGGAAAAATCTTGAATGAACAAGTATCTGAACTAAATCCCGAAATTGAATTGCTCAAAGGGCAGGAGCGGTCTGAAACTTCAAAGATGAAATCTTTTTGACTTTTTGAGTCTTCAACCATTCTATAACTACTTCATTGTTTGTTATTTCAAGCAGATGTCGCAGAAGATTTTATGCACAAAAATAGGTTACAAGAGCATGCTCAAAGGTTCCACATGCCACGTCCCATTTATCAAGCTGTGAAGTTTGGACTCGCACATGCCCCACAATATAGATCAGCTGTATCAGTTGGTCGGAAGAGCTATACTTCAGAAAACGTTTTTCACAATCGAGGGGCTTCTGAACAAGGTGTCGCAAAACTTGCTTTAAAGCACCTTACAACAGGGGTCAAAGATGAAGGCCTTTCTCTGATTCTCGAGGTTTCTTAGCACAGGATTGTAGTTTCTTGATGTTATCATATTATTGGTTAAAACTGCTCTCCGGTGTGTTGCATTTAAGATCATGAATCTTAATACTAGTTCTCCTTGTGATCATATTGCAGGGATCAACTTCTTTCAAGTCTATCTTAAATGACTATGCTGAGAAGATGAAGCTGAAGTATAAATACAACCCTCTTCCACATGAAGGGCCTGGTTTTAAATCATCTGTGAATTTAAATGGTAAACAATATAATGGTGATCCAAGAAAAACCAAAAACGAAGCGGAGCAATCCGCAGCATGTGCTGCTGTCCTTTCAAATCTGGAAAGCTTCCCTGTTTAAGTAAATATTTATTTCCAAATGTTGTATACATTATCTATTAACTATGGGGTGATAGATTCATTAGTTCCAAGTTTGATGCTTCCTTCTGAGATAATGAAGTCATAATTCGAGTTTTGAGTTGAAGGCTTCACAACATTTTTACACCTCTATCTCCTGAATTTCCAAGTGTGTGTCTCTGAAAGCAGGTTAACAACAGCATAAATAGTTCAAACTTGCAAAAAGGGGGGGGGGGGGGGTAAGGCAGAAAAGAAGAAGAAAGAGCTGGCCAAAGAGAAGTCTTGGAGTAAAGCTCTGTACTGTTAGGCTCCTTGATACATGAACTCTGTATTTTACTGAATTTTTTTCTCAACTGGGTCTTCTCACTTCTGTAAAGAAAAGTACAGAGAACAGAGTGCTTGAGACTTGCAGGAAGCCACGTCTATGAAGGATTTTGATGCACGACATATACATATTGCAGTTTGTCCGTTTGTATTTGTTTCACTGTGCACCAATGTTCATGTTTCAAAGGTGTATCAGGAAAAATATGGAAAAGAAAAATTAATTACATTTTTTTAACATAATTTTTGCTATTTATAACATAAAGTAGTGAGAGATATTGTCTCAGATTTTTTTTTATTGCCTCCCATTTAATTAATTATATTAATATCGTTGCATCCATTTACTTTCATCGCTTGCTCTCTCTCTCTCTCTCTCTCTCGCATACATGCAACTTCTATTATTGATATATTATTTTTCTAATTATATATTAGTTATTATATTCTAATAATAGTAATTCGGGTTGAGTAGAATAGACTTTATCTTTGCCCAAAATTTTTCGTTTAAAAGAACCTTAAGTTACTAATAATTGTTCAAATTTTGCGTTTTGTATAGGTATTTTTCTGGAATTTTAAAACTTCATGCAAGATTAATTGATATATTATATTAAGCGAGTTGACAATTAATTCATGAAAATAATACCCATAGATATGTAAAGTTCGGAAAGATTATCACCAAAAAAGAATACTCTCTTTTTTCTCTTTTACATTTTTTTTTCCTCTTAATCTCATCCCACCTTAAATTTAATTCTTCTGAAGTATTGAAATGTATCTAAAAAGTAGCTTCACCACAAAACAACATAAAAATTAAAGATAATGGAGATATGTTGCAGTCTTTTAATTAATTATTATCTATATTTACTGTATGCGAGAAGATGAGATGATGATATTTTCAAGGGTTAATGCCATTTTTTATTTTTAAAGTTTTACTTAATTTTGGTTTTGGTTCCTCAATTTTCAAACTGGTGGTTTTAGTCCCTCAAATTTACTTCAGTTAGAATCGCTAGTCTCTAAAGTTTAAAAAGGACTTAATGTGGTCTTTGACGATGTTAATTTATCCTATGTGACACTAACTCTGTTAAATCAACTTATGTGACATGTTTATTAGGAAAGTTGACGTGATAAATGGAATTATTTTTTGTTAATCATGAGCTGGACATTTCATTTTAAGAAATAAATAGGATCCAACATAAAAGAAACAAGCAAGTCTGGAGAAGGGGGAAAATGACTATAGTGAAAAAGAATACTCCCTCTGGTCCTAATTATAGGAATATTTTTGTAATATAAATTGCACTATAAAAATGTTCCTATAATTAGGACCGGAGGTAGTAATATATTATTCCTAAGATTTAAATAATATTAGGATTTATTCATCAATAAATTTGAAATTGAAAATAAATCAAATTTCATTGTTTTAAGTTTGGAAACGAAGAATTGAGGAAATAATTAATGTAGGGTTAAATACCAATTTTTTCATGGAAGTGTAAGGGAGTACTCAGCATCCGGAAGTTTTTTTGGTATCATTTTTGCCCCGGAAGTTTAAAGATATAGTAATCTTGCCGATTGATTGGATCGTTGCATTCTTTGTAAACTTCCAGGGCAAATTTGCTTATAAAAAAACTTTCAGGGCATATTTGCTCCTTTTTGTAAACTTCTAGGGCAAAAATGATACTAAAAAAACTTTCGGGTGCTAATTGCCCCCTTATCAATACTTTTGTAGCAAAAATTAGGGCTGTTCATGATGCCCACGGCTCTGTACACCTACCCACGCCCACTGAAAAATCGCCCTACCCTGCCCAAGGAAAAGCCGCCCAAAGAACAATGGGCTCAACTAGGCTGGGCATTTTTGCGGGGCAGGGTTAGGCACCGGGCAGGATATGCCGCCCTGCCTAGTAGTATATATTATATATTTGATATATACACACCTGAACATATATATTACTTCTTATTTTGTAATGTAATTGTTGTTTTATTTTCTTCCTAGATGTTGCACATGGAGAAGGGGGAATTTAATGGTTACGGTTGCCGGTTGGCTAGTGGTGGATGAAGTAGGCAATTTGCAACCTTTAAAGTTTAAACTAAGGCTAAGAGCCTACAATTAATTGTTACTTTCATATGTAAATGATGTAATAATATGCTTTCTTTTTTGCTTTCTTGTAGGTGATTATATTCTATATGCTTCATTCTTTTGACATTTTGGAGCCTTGATGTAACCTCTAGGAGTTTTGGATGTCTATAAGGCTTTAATTTCTATTTTTTGATGCCTTGTATTTAATGGATTATGGACTATTTTTTTATCTTTGTTAAGACATATGGTTGTCTTTTTAATTTTAAGACTTAATTTGTAGACTTATATTGAAATATTCAAAAGTGAAGAATTATGGACGTTATTTAATTTTCAATTACTTAAGCAATTTTTTTCACATAGGATGTAGCAGGGTATCGCCACTTGGGCATAGAAGGGTCGCCCTCCCCAGCCTATTATTGCCCTGCCCAAAAATGTTAGGGCTTCTATCAGGTAGGGTCAGACACTGGGCTGCATTTTGCTGCCCAGTGATCTTTCGGGCTGGACATCGGGCAAGGGTCTCGCCCTGCCCAGCCCTACCCATGAACACCCCTAGCAAAAATGGTATTTAACCCAATAATTTATTATGATTAAAATTTTAAATAAGAAGTCCTAATCTAGACAAATGGGATCGAAATGTACTTTTATAAGATTTCAAACTATCCTTATATATACTAGAGGGGCGGATCCAAAAAATTTATGAAGGGTGGGTACCAGTGGAGCTACCCCCGAATTTTATTTTTAAGGAAAGTTTTAAATGTATTTTTAAAAAAAAAAGAATATAAACAATAAAAAAAAAAAAATATCAAAAAAAATATTCATGAAATCAAGTGAATACTAATGATGTAATAAGAGAGATAGTTATTTTACAAACCTGTCATTTAGGAAAGCAAGGCTAAATGCTGTTAGAAATGCAACTACATAAATTACATGAAGGGTGAGCACTCAATAAGTTCAAGTACATATATTTTAATAATAAAAGTATATTACAATAAAAATAATTACAATGTCATCCTTGTAGGCTTTATTTTCTAGAATTCCATCATAATTTCCTTATTATCAATGCTATCAAATACATCTTTTTCAATATAAAGAACTAAACAATCATTCAACCATTCATACCCCATCTAATTACGAAGTGTAGTCTTAATGTATTAAGGGTGGACACTTAATTTAAGGGTAAGTAATCATTCAAAAATGTATTAATTAAACAAAAACAAAAACAAAAAAATAAAATAAAAATCCTCAATTCCCCAATTTAAGGGTGTGCACTTACCCCCAATCATGTACCTGGGTCCACCTATATGTGTGTGTGTGTGTGTGAAAAAATCGAAACCGGTGAATTTTTGTTATATTGATTTAAGCTCAATGAGATTATTTTTTGGAAATTGAAATTTACCCTGGAAATACTTGAATAAGGAGAAATTACTCAAATTGAAAAGAAAATGTGAGAGTTAATAGAATTATTTAAATTATTTCTCCATAACATCATTATAATTATTTAAATTCAAATGATTAAAACAATTTCATTCTGCAAAATACATAGACAGAAGTCCTTTTTTTTTAAAAAAAAAAAAAAACTATCGAAGAGTTTTGGGGGAAAAAATCCATTAAAAGAAGTGTTCTAAAAACATGGGACGATATGGATGTGTATAAACTCCCAACTCTTAGTCTTTCACTTTCTATACTTCATAACCTCTATAATAAATAGTTTTTAGGAGTCTTTTATACCTATAACTTGAAGGTTACAAATTGTGCACTCTAGAGGATTAGCTTTGTCATTTATTTTATGTAACTCATGGCTGAAGTTGAGAGCCTATTAATAAAGCACCATGCACTACACTTTGGTTATATCCAAATGAATAAGATACTGCTTCATCTTTCTCTCCAATTCTCTCTTCATATCTCTTCAACTCTTTCATCTCAATCTCTTATATTTTCTTGATTTCACAACACATTATATGAAGCTCTAATGAAGGTTTATTTTTTGCTTCATCTTTCTCTCCAATTATCTCACTTCATATCTCTTCAACTCTTTCATCTCAATCTTTTATATTTTCTTGATTTCACAACACATTATTTTATCTTATATTTTATTTTATGTTATTTATTTCATCTTATTTTATTTACATTTCATTTATATATATTAATAAATTATTGTTATATCATTATGTCAATCTTTTATTTTCATTTGTTTGTTATTACATTAATGTATAATAATATTATATATGATCATATAATGTGATCTATATGATCATGTGCTTATCTATTATTTATATTTGATTATGAATTTGAATTTACATATTTTATTTTACAGTATTTTAATTTTATCGAAAGGTCAGAAGCCATCATATTCTTAATTTCGTGATAATATGACCAGAATTCACATAACTTTTGTAATAATTCTTATATAAAAGAACACTATTTATTTCATTAAATGGAATGATCAATATTTGGAGAAATTAATGATGTGCTATTGAAAGCAAAGAACACATCTATAAGATTGAAAATGAACATGATCACAATACAGTAGTAAAATTGATACTGGAAAGCCAAGAATATTTTGTTTTGGTTATTGAATCTCATTGTGGAAATAATAATATTTCTAAAGTGAAAATTATGAGAAAATATTATACTCTTACTAGAAGTCATATGGATAGAAAAATAATATAATATGACTAGAAGTCTTATAGATTACTATGTTTCCATTTATTGAAAATAAAGATCAAAATGATTGTAAAGCCAAAAAGACCATAAGATATTGTGAAAAATATCAAAAATAGTTATGATGCTTAAAGCAATAATTTATGGAAAAATATGACCAACTTATAAAACCAAAAGAAATAATTGTAAGCCTAAAGGCTATATGATTTTGATTTTGATTAGTGTTTAAATTTATTGTGATTAATTTGTGAGAGAAAAATTATTATTTGATACTGTGATATTGACATGAGTGATATTTGAAATCAAATAGACAAAAAGGTAATTATTGGTCATTTTAAAATTTTAATATAGTGCCAATTTATTTACAAATTTAAACATTATGGTGTGTAGATGTTTATGATTTTATGGCCTTTTAGGATTCTAGCTATCTCAAGGTTATTGTCAATTGTACAGTTTAGTTGTTTAATTCTCTTCTTTATATGTATAACTGTACAATTTATTTATAGCTTTAAGTATATAGTGTATGTGAGTTAATACAAGTATATTTATCTAGGGTTTATCGTTTGTCATGTCACTTGACATAAATTTACGTCAAGTTACCCTAAAACTACGTCGTTTTGGGAGTTAGGGGAATTAATAAAGAGTGTTTTTATATTTTTATTTTTGTATTTATTATATGAATTTTAGTAAAAGATCCTTTATTAATTCCCCTAACCCCAAAACAACGTCGTTTTGAAAGTTCATTAATTCCTCTAACCCCAAAACGACATAGTTTTGGGGTGACTTGACATAAGCTTATATGTCAAGTGACATGACAAACGATAAATCCATTTATCTAACTCATACTCTAGGGGGAGATTGTTAGAATATAAGTGTGAGTTAATATTGAAAAGTTGTACTCATATAATTTCTCACAAAGCCTAATTAATTTCCTAAAAAGGGATGTCAAATTAAGATTTTATATCAATATGATATGAAAATTGTAAAGTTTAATGTTGGTAAAAACAAAAAACATGATACAATAAACCAGAAGTTTACTAATCCAAACAAATTTATTGTTGGCATGAATTGTTTGATTATCCGAATCTTATATATAATGCAACAAATTATAAAATATTATGTATTGAAATCCAATGAAGAACCATAAAATTCTTCATGAATAACCAACACATTATATACTTCAAGAATTATGATATGCTGCATGTTCTAAAAAAATTGATTATGAGAGTATCATTGTTTATGATTTGGAATGGATCTCCAAATTTCTGGAAATAAATCTAACTAAAATATATGGGCTCATTCAAATAGCATGTAAATCATAAAAATGTTTAATAGTTTTGATATATGCATCTATAAGATGGTTACATATTGTAACACCCCAAATTTCAAAGCATAAATCGTACTGGTGACACGTGGTTTTATAAAATTTGTTAGAGTTTGAAGTGCTACAACTCAGCGTTTTGCGGAAACGGAGAGCATGTACTAAAAATTTGAACAACGAGTAACTGATATAAAATACTCGAGACATATATGCGATGCCGACGATATCGATATATTACAAATTTCTCGAAGGAATATTCATGTGATACAATAATACAAAACTTTATAATTACAGCTCTTCCATGTAACTATACCCTCTTCAACCAAACCTTAGGTAGACTTGAGGCATAGAATCTAACTTAGTTAAATCAACTCATTTGGCCAGACTTGGTAAGGTCTAGTGGAAGTCTCCCCGATGTTAACGGCGACTGATTGACTAAACCACATAGACGACCCTTTCTAGTTTAAACACCAAATGGTATGAAGTAACTTTATTAGATTCATGCAATAAAGTAGGTTTTGTTAATCTTCTTTGATTCGACCGGTGCCTTCACACGGCTCCGTCCATCGGCGTCTTTTCACGGCTTCATCTACCGGTGCCTTTTCTGATCCACGATCCTTCCCTGACTATTAGTTAAGACTGAGGTCCAATGCCCATCGGATCTCAGGTAACGGTTAACCTCATGCTTATGTAAACAATATATGTATGACAGGTATTCATGACATTTTAGCAATAATCACTACAAAAGCCCATAACAGATGTAGGAAAAACATAATCATATATGTAGGGCCATAACAATACACAGCCCCTGCAGTATGTTTGTTATCCCAATCTGCACGATCTACCAGTGCCACGATGTACAGTCGTGTCCTCAGCGCTAGGAAAACTCAACGGTATTATTAAAACCATAACATGTGTTTATCTGAATGTATAATGAAAGATCTAAGACAAAGTCTTAGTCTATAAATACAACTATCATATATAAACATACTATAAGTATCAGAGTTAGTATTACAGTACGCCGCGAACGTACCTTCGTTGTTGTTCACGGTACGTTGGACGGTCAAATTGTGATCACGGATATCCTATAAGGGTAATATCGCATTTATTAATTCATAATTAATATTCTAATAAATATCTTAGTCTAAAATGACCATTTTACCCCTGGATTAATTATTTTCAACTTAATTCCCTTTTATTTTCGTAAAAACGCTGTTGTACAGCAAGTGGGCTGATTTTTTGCCTAACTTTAAAAAATCATAACTAATTCCACAGAACTCGAAACGAAGATCCGTAAAATTCCTCGGAATCCTTAGGATGTCTAATTTTAAGAAAAAATATTGGTTCATACCCAGATTTCATAAAAAATTCCCAGTTTTCGTCATTCCAACCTCTGCCCAGAATTTTTCAGAATTTCGTAGCCCATTTTGTAGAATTTTTATCTCCTAGCACAAAACTCAAAACGACATGCTATAGGTATATTTGGAAAGCTATATATGTCTAATTTCAACATGAGTTTTCTCAGAATTTAAGCATAGCATCTTCAACATAAGATACCAGCGTTTTTGAAATTGCTTTCGGGAGTCACTAACCAACAAATTTTCGCCAGGAAGCATTACTTTTGACCATAATCTTCCAAAATTTTTGCTATAACTCCTTCTTCATCATTTTTTCGAAATAAGTCCAATTATAACCATAAAAACATGAAAATAAAACTATAATTGGAAGATTATGAATCAAAACAACATTTAAGCTATAAACTACAAAGCTAGAGGTCAAGAACTTACCTAGAACTTTGCTCATTCTTTCCCAAAGCTTCTCACTCTCACTTTCTCTCTATATTTATGCTACTCTAAGCTTGTTCTTGCTTTGTGAATTGGTGAGGATTTATGAAGTCAACACCTTCCTATTTATAGCAAAATGTTGGTTAACTTCCTAACAACTTCTAATCAATTTTAACCCTTGGATTTAAACTTAGTAAAGAAGTTCTAATCTCACCCATTTAACCTCTTAAAACCGCCACCTCCCCTCCTTCTTTCTACTTCATCTTTTTTTTCTCCCCAAATGCTTATTTAGTTAGGTGCAAGTTGGTGTTTTTATTCAAGATCCATTTCTACTTTTGTAATCACAATTTTATGACTTGATTTATGGTCTTTTTAAAATTTTAAATCACTTAGGTTTGAATCACAAAATTTTATGAAAATCACTTTGGAGATAACCCAGTTCAAGCTTAGATTATGCTTGTTCATAATATCTACTTATATTTGTTCTAGGATCAATGGTTTTCAAGATACAATTTATTTTCTATTGGTTCTCATTCACTTGTGTCTTGAATTCATCCTAATGGTTTTTATCTTACCATTAATTAATTAACCATTAATTACCTTTATTACATATACTTGCATCATCATTTACCACTAAGTCTTCTTGCATTTAAGTTGATTATGACATGTTTAGCTTAATATCTAGATTTTATTTTGCTTCAACTTTTTCTCTTCTTGAATCCGTGCCTTCCCTTTAATTTAGCTTTGAATTTGCATTTCATTTAAATCTCAAATATGTCTTAATCAAGCAAGCCTTAAAAGACTCATATTTTAATGCTTGATTGTGATGTTTAATTGTTAATTATAATTTAAAATTTTAATCCCCTCTCACCTCTTGCATGAACCGAAATTCACTCTCCCATTTACTCTTGGATTTGTGTTTTATTTGTCTCACAAATACCATGGAAAAACTCTCTCATTGGTTGATTTAATTGACACAAGGATTAAGCTTTATGAAATTCATTCTTAGGCCTTTAGATTAGCTTTATTAATTTAATCCAAGCCTTTGGTTTTGGGTTGGACAAATCTAAACACTATTAGTGATACTTGTTAATGATTTAGGATTAAGAATTAATACAATTACTTAGCCTTTTTAATTAGTAATTTTCGCCACTTTAAATAATTAAAGGGAGAATTAATTAATCTTCGATTAATATTGCTAATATAGTGTTTTAGGGTTTATTAGGACTAATTGTATTTATTTGATAGGTTAATACATTAGTCTTGATGATTAAAAACTCCTTGTGTACTAATCTTGGCCTTTAGATATCATTTGGATATTAATTAAGTTGATATATTCTTAATTATGCCCTTTTTAAATTAATTATTAATTAATTTCGAAAATTAGAAAAATATCTTAATTATTGCAAATTTAATTGCCTAATAATTGTTACTAATTTTCTCTAATTGATTTATACCTCTTTTGATGGTTTTGATTTCTTTTGTAATATAGTTAAGATTATATTTGATTATGATAATCTTAGGATATTTTATGATTCCTAATAAGATTTTAGAAAATTTAAATCTTCAACTATATTAATTCTAGGAAGAAATTACCTAGAAAACAAATAAAAATAATAAGAAAAATTGAGACCACATATTCACCTATTTTAAATAGGTAATATTTATTAAAAATATTATTTAAGGTATATTATTTATTTAAATATAATATTTAAGATAAATAATTTTCCGGGTATTACACATATGATATTACTGTTAGTTTGCAACATGAAGTTTGCAATAATGTTTGAATAAATTATTATGTTAAACACAATTCCCAAATTATACGATTCATTCATTGAAGTCTCCATAAATAGCTAGATTAATATGTATGAGAACAAAATTTATATTTCAGTGTTGGCATATTTGATCTTACATATTTTAGCACTTATACTATCCAACCAAATTCTTCCGATAAAATTGGCTTTTGGTCAGAAGTTAGGTATATTCCATATTAAAAGGTTTGAATGTACATTCCTATTGATCCACCACAATGCATGTAGATGGATACTTAAAGGAAATTGAGATAAATATTGGGTAAGAACCCCATTCTTTCTGTTTGTCTCTAGATGAAACAAAATGATGTTTCTAATGGAAACATATGGATTTAGGAGATTTATATTGCATCATTAGTCAATTAACATTTGACAATGTTTTCTTAACATAAGGGGGAGAAATTGAATAGTTGGAAAAAAATAACAAAATGAATGCATTATTACTATCAAGTATAGATCCTCAAATATAGCAATATGAACCAAAAGTTCATTAAGTTTTACATTCATGAAATATTGCATAAAATCTGCCATATGCAATTATTGACCTAAATGAGAATTACTAAATCTCATGTTCTAGCTGAAAATGCTCTAATAAGCATTAATGAAAGTGAGACATGCCAGAGCATGATAGAATAATTGGTTCCAAAAGAAAAGAGAAAGGAGCAAATAATCAAGATGATCATATTAAGGAGGCAAGTACTCTAGAAGAGGCCAAAACATAACTAATTGCTAAACTTAAAAAAAGGTTCAAGTACCTAAAAGTAATAAAGAGATCTCAATGAATTATGTCATAGGAAAAATGGAACCAAAAAGATTAAGTCGTCAACAACGGTCTTGATAATAATTTCACGTGATCAGTTGAGGATTTTATGCATAATTCTATCTTGTGAGTAAGCATAATGGTGATTGGCAAAAGAAAAGGAAAAGTAAAAGGAAAAGGAAAAAGACGCAATGAAAATGAGATTACATTATTTTGATATTTGAAAATTATGGACGTGCAGTCCTAACCGAAATATAAAATATATAAATATTTAAATGAAAATAAATATTTTCACAAATGCTAATGAAGACTATGATGAAACATACTATTTTGTGGTGGATACAATAATTTTGTATTTCTAGCAAAGCATATGAAAATCACATTTAGTGTCTGTTAGGTGTTGTTATATATAGCATATTCATATAACTCATTAAATTATGAAATTTATATGAGAATTCTTGAAGGATCTAAAATGCTAGAAGCATACACAAATTAAAAAAATCATTCTATATATAAAATGTTATGCAAATTTGAAAATAATTCAAGCATATATAATTAATTGGAAAATATATTGGAAAATGAGTAATTTTACATTTTACTTGACTTGTAGATCCAGTTATTGAATACATCAATGATTTCAAAATCACATATTTTTTCTATGGTGAATTTTCTTGCAAAGATATATTGAATTCATAGTCTAAAAGTATTATATTTTATGTATCATGCTAATGTTGCATTTATTATGATTTTCTTGGTAAAAATTAGTCCTTGCAGGTACACAGTGGATAACGAAAATGAGATTTGGTGTGATAGTCCTATGAACATATTATATGACATTATTTTGTTCAGAACAAACTAAATATGTAGATGCAAGATATATTTTGATGATTTTTAGAATAATTTTTCTTTATTGTTTCCACAATGAATAGGATAAAGGCAGAATATAATGATAGTTTAGTATAGTCAGAAGATATGTTAGAGAAATACATTTCAACAAAATATTTGGTGACAATGCATCATTCATAGTTTGGCGGCCAGAAGAATGATATGCTTGAAAATGCATTGGAATTGATGTCTCTTATCAAGGGGAGTAAGACAAATGTTATTATCCGGGGAGTAAATACGATATTATCCTCAAGTGAAGTAGAGACTATGATGTACACTTTTCTTTAACCAAAGTTTTGTCCCCTGAAGTTTTTCTGATAAGGTTTTTAACGATGCAACTTTGATTTGTATTGTGTACTCTTTTTCCTTTATTAGGTTTTTGTTCCGCTGGGTTTTTTTCTAGTAAAGTTTAATGAGGCACAATATTTGTCATGGACATCCAATGAGGAGTATTGTAAATATACTAGATGATGTGGATGTCTATAAACTCTCAACTCTTGGTCTTTCACTTTCTACATTCAACATCTCTAATGAATAGTTTTTAGGAGTCTTTTATGCTCATAACTTAAATGTTACAATTTGTGCACTCATGAGGATTAACTGTGCTATTTACTTTATGTAATTCATGGTTGAAGTTGAGAACCTATAAATAGAGCATTATGTACTATACTTAGGTTGCATCCAAATGAAATAAGATATTGTTCTATCTTTCTCTCTAATTCTCTCTTGATATCTTTTCATCTCAATCTCTTATATTTTATTGATTTCAAACACAAAAAGAGGAAAGAGTTGAGAGCTTTTTAAATTATCTTCACATATATTAAATAAAAGGATGGTGGGGGTCACGTGCAGCAACTCCCACTATTCATTATTAAAAAAAGGGGGTTAATACCCCTCTTTAAATGCATTCCTCCAGTCCGCTGGGTCACATTTATCTTTTCATCTATTTTTTTTATCATCTATCATAATTTTTAAATTATGTCTGTTTAATCAATATGAAAGGTCATATCATCAAACTATATTCTTTGGATTTTTCTCTCATCTTCACAATCAACGACCCAGATGTGCTCATGAGAAAATGGATAATGAGAAGATCTCCTTCCTTGTTTCGGGTTAGGCCTCCTATTCTTCCTTTTCTTCACTCTGTATGGAGAAAGAGAGAGTGAGAGAAGCAAGCAGATTTTTTTTGGGTTTTCTTTTTAAGCCATGTAAGTTATTTATCTTCTCTCTCTTTTTTTTAGTTTTGTCTCTTTTATTTTCATTTTTTAGGGAGAAAATTAGTTAGTGCAGGATAGATTTTGAAATTTTTAGAGTTCTAGTTGATTGTATTACTCTTAATGGAGCTAGTGGGGTTTGAATAAGAGTTGTATGATTTAGATTCTTGCTTGAATGGTTGATCTGAGGAAAATGAAGTAAGGATTTTATTGGGAAATTAGGATTTATGAGAATGAGTATGTTTAATCCGATTTTAATGATTTGTTATAACTCATTAGAGTTTATAATGATAATGGAATGGATTGGTTTTGAGGTTTATGATGAAATCTGAATATTAGTATTTTTGGGTGCAACTTTAAGAGTTGAAAATTGGGTATTTTGGAATAAATTGAGAAGATAATTATAGTTTAATGATCCTAATAGGTAAGAAGGAATTAATAGAAGGAAGAAATGAGATTAGAATTATGATTTGGAGAAATAGTTAATTATGGATATCTTTTTTTAAAAGTTAAAGTGAGCAAATCTTGGGAATTTTAGAATAAATGGAAGAAGCAGTTATTATCATCAATAATTTAAACAGTGAAATAGAGTTATTTGATGATAAAAATATGATTGAAATAAAGAAGTTGAGTTATGGTAGTAAATTGATAATCCTGGGAATTTGTACTAAAGTGAACAATTTGAAGGTTATATAAAAATTTGAAATAGGATTCAATTCATGGGTTAGATTTTGAATTGGTATTGATAATGTGATTAGTGGAAATCAAGTTTGGCAATTGTGTTGATTGAGAATGGTCAAATGTGAAAGTTGAGACTTCTAAAGAGACTTTAAATCTCTAAATTGTTTTTTAACCACTCAATTAGTTTAAATACTAAATTGTGGTTCCAATTGATTGTTATAGATTGATTTGTGAATTATGATTGATTGAGCTTGGAGCTTTGATTCTTTTGGTAAATTTAACTTTGATGAAAGGTAACCACTTTTCACTTATTTAGTGTTAGTATATTGTTTGTGAGTAGTTTTCATCAACTTGTGCCCTAATCCGCTCGATTTCGCAATGCAAATGCCAATAAAAATCTCAAAACTCATCCTCACTCATCCATTGTTCTCGACAATTCTGGGCTTTGTGTCAAGCATAGTTGCATTTACCTGTTTTGCCCTGAGCCCCTCTTTCCATGACTTGTTTGGCAGTTGGAACCTGCTCAAAATCTCCATCTACAGTGTCGCTAGTTTGATCCTAGCCACCTTGATGCTGCTAATTAAGGAATGCCGGAGATTTACAAGATCAGTTCTGGTGAAAGCACATGTGGGTTTTCTGGTCATGATGGTCACCTCTCTCTCTCTTCCATTTGGCAAGACCTAGTTAGCCAAAAGGAGAACCAGGAAAATGGATCGCGTGGCAGAATCCTAAACATGTGTTCGTTTGGGGCATTTGGTTTGATGTCGCTGAGCTTGGATTCGAAGTGGATATCTTCAATTTCTCATCTGGGAGTTTCTTAGTGTTGTTGATGAAGGTGAACTTCAAATTGGCCCCACATGCAGCAATCTTGTGCTACGTCATTATAAATATCTGATCCTTCTCAGACTATACATGGAAAAGCTTGGGCGTGGTGACTCTAATGACATAGCACTTGAAGATCAAGTGATTCCCGCACTATTCATTTGCAACAAATGAGTAAGACTTCAACTGAATGTAGTTAGCAGAGTAGTTTACAGTTGTTATCAAATCAACACGTGTTTCCCAGCTAAGTGATCTGGGGCTCTATAAAGACTCATATGCCCAATAAGATTTTTCCCTCTGATCATCTTCTTTTCTAGTCGTTTCGGCAGCCTTCACCTGATTTATCTGCCTTTACTTTCATTAATTCTTTTCATTCTTGTCACCCTCTGTCACGCATCACAAGCAACGCTAAATATTTTACGTGCACAAACACCCTGCATATATATGGAGGTTCACCAGCACTCAGGTAGTGCAGTGGTATGACGCCGTATTTTATCAGAATCGTGTCGATCGGGGTTCGGCCCTAATAGGGACCATTTTGGTCCCCAATCCTAAAAAAAATAAATATATGGAGGTTCAAATATTAGTCTAGAAACTTGAGATGCATGTACATAATGGTAGAATTCTATAGAGAATTCTAGAAACCCTGATGTAAAATATAAATATCTAGATATTTTGGGAAAAGTTTTACCGTAGAATGTTTTAGATCATAACCGTTCATTGAAGAGGTGATTTGGTTATAAATAGGAGACGCCTCCCTCATTTGTAATCATTAAAAGCAATATAAGTCATTCTCATTCAAGAACATCTCTCTCTCAAAGTTCTCTCTGCTTTGGTTTCTTTGCTTATTCTTGAGGGTTTGACTGACTTAGCCAGATCAAGGTAGAGTGATCAAGCTAAGGCCGACGCAATTTTTGGGACTTCTAGTCGAAGGCCGTGACACCCAGAGCCGAGTTTCATTTGTACTTCTCCACACTCACTATGTATACTTTCAATCCTTTCATTCAAACAGTATTGATTCTCATTATCAATAAAAATTCACTGCTTTTAATTTTATTTTTCATATTATGTGTGTGTGTATAAAAAGATAGTTTGAAATTTTATGAAAGTACATTTCCGAACTTAGAGGGTATCGCAGATTCCATATCAGTGTTTCAGAAACTTGGGTTTAAACAGAGAGCAGAGAACAGAGTACTTGAGACTTCCAGGAAACCATGTTTATAAAGGATTGATTTGCATATTGCAATTTGTCCATTTGTATTTATTTCATAGTGCAACAATGCCCATGTTTCAAATCTGTGTAATGGTGTATCAGGAAAAAATATATAGAAAAAAGTAATTACAGTTTTTTTTTAATCATTGTTATGAAACTTTTCTATATTGTTCTTCTTCTTGTTGTTGATCATTGAAAATTTGACAAGTTATAATATTTCAAGATCGTTTATGGTGAAAGCACACGTGGTTTTTTTGTATATGATGCTCACATCTCTCTGTTCCATTCGGCAAGACCGAGTTAGCCAAAAGGAGAATGAGGAAAATAGATCTCGTGGCAGAATCCTGAACATGTGTTCGTTTGGTTTCATGTCTCTGAGCTTGAGCTTGGATTCGAAGTGGGGATCTTGAATTTATTATTTGGGAGTTTCTTGGTGTTGCTGATGGTGATGAAGATGAACTTCAAATTGGCCCCACTTGCAGCAATCTTGTGCCATGTGATAATAAGTATCCGATCCTTCTCAGATTTTTTCATGGAAAAGCTTAGGCGTGCTCACTCTAGTGACACAGAACTTGGAGATATAGAGAGTAAGACTTTACATTCAATCCTCTACATTCCGTAAAGAATGATTGTTTACAAGATACAAATCAACTCACTTGGATTTAATCATGATCATTTCTTATTTCTTATTTGAGGGTGATTAATACCTAACCCTTATTTTAAGGATTTTGAAACAGACTTAAATTATCCTTCTTCTAGAGAGAGTTTTCTCATAACTTGGTGAAAATTCCAAATCCCACCCCTTAACACAGGACCTCTATTTATAGGGTCGTATCGCTAATCGTCTTAACCATAGTTTCAATATTCCAACACCACCTTATATAGTTGCTGGAACAAGAAATTATATCTGAACTGAACCCTGGAATTGAATTATCGCCGAGAATTCCAAAAACCCCACGATTGTATTCTTTTTTAGAATCAGATTTCCGAATCATCTAAATATTGGACTTCCTGCTTCCTCTGTCGTTGTCTTCACGGAAGATCATCATTCAATCTAATTCTCGCTCAGCTAATCAGCTCTCTTTCTCTGTGTCTCGATCAGGAGCATCAGAATCAAAGAGGGAGGGGGCTGGTTTGCGGAGGCAGCGGGACTTGTGTGAGCTTAGAATCCTCTGTCGTTTATTGATCAAAGCATAGCTTATGCTGTTGAAGGCTCTTTTTCTCAACACTTGAATGTTGCAGTGTTGCACCATCTATTTTAAGCTAAAGAGAGAAGCCGGCACAATGGGTTCTGTTTGTTGTTGTTTGAGTGCTGATGAATTTGAAGATTATGTAAATCGAAGTAATTCTGTATATAGGAATTGTGTGTGTCTCAATTGCTTCTTACAGAACTTTCTGAATGTGTATACAGCAACAATTGACATGTACCATCACTTGCTTGTTTATGCATCATCAGAGGAATTTATTATGAAATTATTTGTTTATGAAAAATTTTAATCAAACGGAATTTAATTTCAAGGACTTAATTTCAAACTATGATTTTAGGAGGAGAAAATCTATAAAGTTAGATGAGATTAAATAAAAAGTAGTTAGAATATTTTTAAAATAATTTATTATGATTTGTTTAAAACTAAGTTATATTATACTACAATGGTATTAAGATCTGAGATGCTCCCTCCCTCCTCACTCATCAACACGCACACAGTGAGCACAGCGTACCTTCTTTTTTTCCCCCTTTCCGGCGCCTCTTCTTCTTCATTCTTCCATGGCGACGGGAGTGAGAGAGAGGAGAGGAGGGGAGGGGAGGGGGAGAGGGAGAGAAGGAGCTTGCTTGGTTTCTCTAGAGTATCGAGGCAAGCTATTGATTTCCTATTTCTTTTCCTATTGTCTATTTGCTTATATTTTCTCTGATAATATGATGAATGTTGCTTTCTTTGAGTACATTCTTGTTTCAAGGAATTTGGTTAGGAACAATTCTTGCAAATGTGTTTCTATGGAAACAGATTTCGTTGCCAGATGGATTGCCAAAATTTCATTAGAAGAGTCTTATCTTTTAGTTTGGGCATCTCGACCTTTGTCCCAGTTAAGAGCCTATTTGACACATGGTGTGGAAAATATTTCAACTCTGTTCTTATGTTCTCGCTGTATTGAAGATCTTTTAAATACTCTTGTCTTTAGTTTGTTTGCTAGCTTATGCCGTTTACTTTTTAATTCTATTTGTTTTGGTTGTTCTAATTTTACCTATAAGACATTGTAACTTAGTTGATTTTAATACTATATGTTTCTTTGTGGGTAAAAAAAAAAAACATCATAAACATGTTGTCATTTTTTACATTATAACTAATTATTACATTTTTTTACATTATAACTAATTATTACATGATGTTCACTTGCAAAAAGACTACTTTATGATTACGTTGCTTGAAATCTCATAATGATTTTCTCAATTTAGTTATAATCACAACAAACACCGAGTAAGTTCTAAAACCCACACGGTTCATCGATTGTCTACAATTATTTGTGTTTCGTGACGAGGCCACAGAAGCAACAGGCAGGAGGTGCCTTCCCTGTTCATTTACAATTCTCAGATCATCTTTCTAGACAGACTATATTTTATCTAACACTGCTTTTTCAGTGATATTTGACGAATCACGCAATAAATTAAAGAAATGTGTCTACATGTAAATGGTTATTGAGGTTTAGGTAATAGGCAATGCGGACACTGTTTGAGGACAGCAACAGGAACCAAACAAGAAAAGGATAAGGTTTGGTTAAAGTGGCTTGGGTTTTTTATATACTACTATGTCTTGGCAATAAAAATGCTAAAACAGGAATTTTTGGGAAGAGATGAAGAATAAAAGGGAAAGAATCTCAAGGGTGAATTAAAGGGTTAGGAATTAGTGTTTGGTGATAAAGTTTATAAAAGTAGCTACACCAAGCATGCTATGCTTGCTTCATATATATGCTTTTGGATTTCCACTTTTAGAAGTGCATTTGTGTGTGATATTCATGAAACAAGGATTCCATTTGCTAAATAGGAATCTTATATTTTGTAGTCTCAAATGCCGATTGCTACCACTTTGGGTTTAAAAAAGAGATAAAGGTCTTAAATGTCATGGAAGTTTTCGCTCAGGAGCACTAGTAAGACATAAGTTTTTTTTGGACCAAAAATACCATGTTGGGGGACAGAAGGGCAAAATTTAACTGATTTAAATTTAACTGACTCCAAGTTTGACCTTTTCAAGGCATGACATGTGTGGTCTTTGACTGATTTAATCGTCAAATTTAATATTGGGGGACAGAAGGGCAAAATTGCTACGTTTTGTAAACTTCCAGGGCAAAATTGCTCCTTAGTGCAAACTTCCGAGGCAAAATTGCTCCTCAGTGAAAACTTCTGGGGCAAAAATGATACTTTTGATTGATGAGGTGGCATGCCACGTGTGATGAGGTGGCATGCCACGTGTGCACTCAGTTAAACTTAACGGTCAAAATTAACAGAGGGGCAAAATTGCTACGTTTTGTGAACTTCCGTGGCATTTTTGGTCCAAAAAAAACTTTCGTCTTACCAGTGCTCTTGAACGAAAACTTTCATGGCATTTAAGACCCTTATCCCTTTAAAAAATATGGGGAAAAAAAAAGGGATGTGCTTTAATATGTATATGCCCGCTCATAAAATCATACTATTAGAAAATCTTTAATGTTGTAACTTGTAATGATGTACCAACTAAGGCCTCAATGATCTGAGCTTAGAGATAGGATTGAGTATATCTACTGGCATTGTATTTATTGGTAGAGCCGATTGACACTCAATAGGGAGTGAATTAAGTACAAGATAAAAACTTAAGAACTTTGAAATTCTTTTTAAAAAAATGATCACCAACTAATTTCACTATGGTGAACTGAAAGTGATACAATTTATAACATATCACTTGAGTGGTTACTCAAGTACCTATTTGAAAAATATATTTAAAAAATGATATCAATGTCAAAATCACTATGGTGAAGTGGAAGTGATGAAGAATTGTTGCATTATTCGAGTGGTCACTCAAGTGATTTTTAATGAAGATACTTGATCCCTCCAGTAGCTGTTGTGATGAAGAGCCTTTTTAAAATATATCACTTGAGTGATCAACCAGAAAGTCCACAAGTAGCTCTATCACTGAGAGTGACAATAAGTATGAAACTCATGATCAATTAATCAAGTCAGATATGCTGGAAATATAAGAGGTAAAGGAAGAAAGTATGCAAACTATGATTTATCCTAGTTTGGTCAAATCTGTGATGTCCTACGTCCAGTCCCCAGACTTCTCTTGAGATTTCAATTCACTATCTCCTTCAAATTTAAATTGAGTACTTGAGAACCATTACAATCTCACAAGTTTGATCCGAGCATTTGTGAAGCCACTTTTAATTCTCTCACGAGGCAAACACTCTCCTTTATACACTGTAAGGATACAACCTCTCTTGATAATAATATATTACAGTCTATCTCATCTCTTAGAAGTGAATAAGATGAACACTAAAGCACAATAATACAAATAATCACACTCTAAAGTAAATTATATAAGCATTAAGAGACAGAGAATATATAGTTGGAGAATTTTGACATATTGACGGTGAAGGCATAAACTCGCTCCTTCGGCTTTGAATGCTTTTCAATTTATAGTTATGTAACTTTGATGACTGTTGGAGATGTTAAAGTATCCATTAGGCACGTTCATATTCCCATTGTGATTTCATCTTTGGGCTTTATAGAAATATGATTGTTGGAGACTCTAACAGAAATGTAACTTTTGAGTAGTTTAGTTGTTAGAGCTGAATTCGTTGCTTAATCACATGTAATTTTCATATAAACTTGATTAGTGATGATTAGGAACAATATAATCAAGGTTTATATGAGTTTGGAAGAGAATCGTAAAATCCAAGACGGTGATTAAAATTGTGAAGATTCATCACTCGAGTGATCTCTTAAAATTTCCAAAGGTAACCTTACATTACTCTCTGGGATCACTGTGGTGATGTCAATTTGATTGGTAACTCGAGTGCTCACTCGAGTTATCTCTTAAGAATTTGCAAAGGGAACAGTGCATTACTCTCTAGGATCACCGTGGTGATGTGGCAATGATGCCAATTGGAACCTCACTCGAATGATCTTCAACATAAACAGTGTACCACTTTCATATCACTGGAAGTGATACTGATCAGTGATGATCTCATTTTAACTCAAAATCTGGAAAATAACCTATCTTCAAAAAGATCTTTAAGTCTAATTTCCAACACAACAAGAATCACTCATAAATTCATTGTCTTCAGAACGTTATGATCCGAATAGTGACTTCTGGTCTGAACAATGTTTGAATTTTGAGCGTTAACTTATAAAATTCACATCTATTTCCTATGAACATCTTTCAGCTTGATCTTGGTGTCCTTGAAACGCTGTTTAAGCCTAGTTTCATACGCAATAAGAAGCCTCTCAATAAAAGTTGTGGTTTCCAAATTACTAAACCTATTCTGGGATAACATGTGAGATTTGAGAGTCAACTTCCAAAATTCATATATCTCTCATATGATACTCTTTGGGATTGAACTTGATGTTGTTGAATCCCATATTTAGTCTAATTTCCTATAAAACAAGTTTTAGCTCAATCAAAGTTATGTTTTGGGAGATATGGCCATAATACTAAAACCTTGTCGAGCTAAACAAAAACAAAGCAGAATAGAGTGATCATCACTCAAGTGATAATTGAAAATTCATCTCCGGAGTTGTCACTCAAGTGAAGTAGTTATAATTCCCATATAAGGCATCTTAACTTTGAATGAGTCAATTCCAATCACATCTAAGAGCTTAAATTTTGATAGTCTCATTAGATCTTGTAATTTCTTCTTTCTTTAATCTCTCTTTGTCTTTTTTATCTTTCCAATTTAATAACTTCTTCCTTTCTTTGACTAATATCATTTCTTCATTCTCTCTTCTT
The DNA here is from genome assembly GCA_019022615.1 of Acacia melanoxylon. Taxonomy (NCBI): domain Eukaryota; kingdom Viridiplantae; phylum Streptophyta; class Magnoliopsida; order Fabales; family Fabaceae; genus Acacia; species Acacia melanoxylon. The sequence continues at coordinate 453,211 of JAFJYJ010000052.1, forward strand.
GCTTTCCTCACTTTCCATTATATCATTTCTTCACTAGATAGCTTCTTTTTATGAAAGTTCTTCTTTCTTCAATTTTTCTCCTTCTTCCTTCTCTTGATTATTATATTCTCAATAATCCAACTCAATAATTTCCTTCTTTTCTTAACTCTTTGTTCCCATAGTTGATAACTTCACTTTTCAATATTTTCTTACTTTTCATCTTGATCACTCTCCATAACCCAACTTGATATCTTCTTTATTTGCTTGACTAATCTACAAGATAATTCACATTAAATATTACCGTTAGTCAATTAGAAGAAAAATACATTATGTAAACTTTTTGTTCTTAATATTTGACATGATCAAAACTTTCATATCTAACATTTACAAACTTATACGTGAAACAAAAATAAAAAGTATGATTATCATTATCACATGCAAAGAGTAAGGTTATCATACTCACAGATTTAAAAAAACTCATAATAAGGATGAAAATTCAAATGATAACTTGCAATTAGAAGTTTATTTTCATTAATAAATGACTATTAAAAGCATGTAATTTACATGTAAAAAATGTCAAAAATTTAGTTTAAATATCTTTCAAATCCAAATAATTAAAATTAAATTTATTAACATTCATAATACCTAATAAATTTATTTATGAAATTCATATGTAAAGCCACTAAATATAATCATATCGAAAAAGTTAATGCGAGTTTAAGAGTTAGTTAATGTGATTTTAAAAGTAATAAACGCAAAAATAATAAACTAGGTGAATAAGCTTCCAAGTTTAAAACCAAATTTATTGTTAATATGATTTTATAAGTTAGAAACACAAAGTCTTAAGTGTCAACTGGTGATTTAACGATATTAGCAGGGAAGTATGTAATTCTTTCAGGAAAACAATATCCCTCCTGTATCTTTTATACACGCAAAAAATTGGGAGTATTCTCTTATTTATAAGAAACAAATAATTTATTTGATGTATTTATTTTCTTTGATACCTCATTAAATAGGGAAAGAATTCTTGTTATCATTAATATATAAGCAACTAGTCAATTATTGAATAAGTTTCCATACATTACATATTTATAGATTTGAACTGTAGGAATAAAAACTAGTTTTGATTGTATTTATTGATTTTGATGAATTCATAGCGTGTAATGATTTTTTTTTTTTTTATGGAATATTTGAATCATTGTTATTATGTTTTCTTTTTATTTCCCCATCATTCTTATTATGCTTAAGAGCCAACTATTCACTATTCAGGGAATTTGATTCAAAATCAATGGAGGTGTTAATTGGAATTGAAACGTGAACAAGTCCCTGTATTATAAAAGTATTGATCCCTTAATTTCTCCAAAAAAAATCAACTAGCTCTTATAATTAAGACCGAAAGTAGTATAATTTATAGGTGACCAAGAGGCCTCGTGTATCAACAAAAGTAAACTAAACAAACTAGATATATGTGTGAAAGGAATTTTACCTTGACTTATAAAAAAAGATTTCTGAAAACACATTCTATAAGCTTATGGCTGTTACCACACGCGTCTCCATTACCTGTCTTAATACACAGCCAATATTTACTATCATGAATCTCACAAAAACGAATCACCACTTTACATAGAATCATTTATGTAATTTGATTAAATTAGTGAATATGACATGTTTTTTCCTAAAACATCCTAGTTACTCCCTCCGGTCTTAATTATAAGATATAGTTGACTTTTTTTGGAGAAATTAAGGAAGCTAATTAAATTATTTTAGAGTATTTTTATTTTTATTTTTTTCTTCAAAGTAATTAGTTTGACTAATAAACTAACATATAATCTAAAGATACATAACATATAAAATAATTAAGTTACTTATTTAGCTTCCTTAATCTCTCCAAATAAAGTCAACTATGTCTTATAATTAGGACCGGAGGTAGTATCCTTTTTAATTCCCTTATTTCTCTTTCTCTTTAATTATTGTTGAGAAGGTATATGTTACGGACATGTATAAGGCTCATATTCAATATATGGTCCAACATGGAATATTCTATAGATTAGGATCTATCTATAATGAAGGAGGATCCTATCTAATCTATAATCCAGGAAGATATTTATCTAGATCTGGCAGTTATGATACTTGAGCCATGAATTACATAGGGCCCACATCAAAAAGCGTACACTCTATAAATAAGGAGGTAAAACCAAAATGTGATACGTGATTCTACTCTCTCTAAAGCTATTTACAACATACATGCTTGATTCATTGAAATTTACCACATCCATTTTTGAACAAAACAGTATCAATAAAGATAAATTATAAAAAGATTGATAAATATGAAAATCATATCTTATATTTAAGATCAAAATATTATCAAAATATATTTTATATTAAGGATTGGAGTATTATACAGCTCATCATTCTACAAAGATATCTTTCATATGCAGAATAATCAATATATTCTTTTTCTACCTGATTTCTGCCTTCCACAAAATCTGTGCTCTATTTGTTATAGGAAAAGACCAAGATTTTTTTCTTGCCTTTTATTTTCTCTCTTGTTTTCGCTTCTATGTCTGGGATTGCCCTGTTTCCTTCCTCTTCCCTCGTCTCACCCTAATAACGTATGCCTCCTTACTACATAAAAGCTCATCTCTTTCACTTTTCCCTTCAGTCCCACCTTCCTACATCGTCACTCCATAGCCATCATCGCTACTTGGTTCATCGTTTCACCAGAAATATTCTATAAAGATCGTTTCTTTTAGCCAACGCAACGCTGACTTAATGAGGTTCCATTGCGTTTCATAGCGTCTTGACTCTTGAGGCCTTTCATTGGCAGATAGCTTTGACTGGATGACGTCGTCCGTTCTTTGTTCGCAAGACAGTAATACTTGCCTTGCTGATTTCGAATGTGATGCTACAGATGATTTTGAAATTTCCCGTTCTTCGAACCACCAGAACACTGGTTCGAACTGGGGTGGGTTCGAATACGTATTGGGTTTTCCCTTACAGAGTGAAGAAACTTTGAGATTATTGGCTGAGAAGGAGAGAGTTTATATGCCCAGGGAAGATTACCTTGTGAGATTGCGTAGGGGGGACTTGGACTTGAGTGTTAGGAGAGAGGCTCTTGATTGGATTTGGAAGGTTGGTTGTTTGATCTTTTCAATTGGGGTTGGGGTTTTGGGAATTTTTCTGCTCCATTGAACCTTTCATTCAAAGAAAGAGGAAAGAATTATCTTTCTAGCTGATATGGACTACTAATTTCGATGGTCAATTTCTCCTGATGAGATTTAACATTTTAAAGTCTTGTTTTTCTTTTCTTGATCTTGGTTTGTTACAATGTCTGGCTTTCTTATTTGAATTGCTTTCTGGTTCAACAGTGAAATTTCTGTCAATTTTTAAACTGACAAAGTAGCTGTTATTACTAATGTCCATTCCTCGGATGGTTTTGCAGAAACTCGTATAAGTTTCAGAATGAATTTTTGATTTCCTTCTATGTTTCTCTTTTTTAAATCGTAACGCGCTTTCTCTCATTTCTTGTTCAAATTGTGTGATGAATGTTTCTTGTCTTCATTTCTTATTGGGAACTTCAGTAAGTAACCTTGTTTTATATAATGTGATCAACAGGTTCACGACCATTATGGTTTTGGACCAATGACCTTCTGTTTATCCACCAACTACTTTGATCGATTCCTATCGATGCATGATTTTAATGTAAGATCACATATTAAACTTGATCACGCTGGTGTTTTACTAGCTTTATGTTTGTATGATCTCTTGTTGATAGCCTGTTTGGTTTTGTTGGTCTCTTCACCTAATCTGTTTAGAGAAGCAAAAAATGGACTGGGCAACTGTTAGCCGTGGCTTGTTTGTCAATAGCAACCAAAGTGGAGGAAACCGAAATGCCTCAATTGAAAGAATTTCAGGTTTAGAACCACATTATCACCTGAATTCTTGATGACATCTTTTTGTTACACATTTTTTTCTCAAAGTTCATCACCGATGTTTGTGATTTGCAGGTTGAAGAACCGAAGTTTGTATTTGAAGCCAGAAGCATTCACAGAATGGAGCTATTGGTACTGAACACATTGCAATGGAAAATGCATGCCTTCACTCCTTGTTCCTTCATAGACTACTTCCTCACTAAAATCCCTTACCACCAACATACAGACACACTAAAGTCATCCATTTCTAGTTCATTAAAGCTCATACTTAGTATAATCAGAGGTATACCCTTTTACACTTTTTGTGCATTATTCTTTATGAGCAATGAATATGAACTGTGCATGTTGGGAAATCAATACAGTTGTTGATTTCTTGGAATTCAAGCCTTCTGAGATAGCTGCTGCAGTGGCCATTTCTGTTTCAAGAGAACTGCAAATAACTGAGATTGACAAGGCTATAGCTTGTTTTGTGATTGTGCAAAAGGTAAAAAATGGTGATCCCCACATAAGAAACAGGAGAGTTCAGAATGAGATACGTGGTGTATTGTTTTGGCAGGTTGAACTTTTTTGAGTTGTGTGATTTTTTAATTTTGCAGGAGAGAGTCCTGAAGTGTGTTGAACTGATCAGAGATTTGCTTTTGGTCCGTGTTCCTTCTTCTTCTAATTTAGGGAGAAACTCGGGGCCATTTTTACCTCAAAGTCCTATGGGGGTGTTGGATGCTGCAAGTTTGAGCTATAAAAGTGAGAAACCATCAGATGGATCATGTCCAAATTCTTCTTCACCTCATAGTCCAAATACTATAAGTAACAAATCTGGAAAACCTGAAGAAGACACTTCCAAGTCATAGAAATGCGAACCTTTTTCTCCTTCACCAAAGTTCTATCAGTTTGGTTGAATGGGGGAGTTTGGTGTGGTCTTGGAGGTACCTTTCAGTTGCAGGGAGAAAAAGTGTGTGTTTGTGTTGGATGAATAAAAGATTTAGAAGGGAAAAAAAAAGAAAAAAAAAAAAAAAAAAGAGGTATCTTGCTTCTAGCATTGGCAAAGAGAGGTTGATAAACTGTTTATAGTCAGATTTCAGAAACAGCTGCAAATTCTACAGAGATGCTGATGGTAGGGGAAATTTTGAGCTAAACCTGCATAGAATGTGAAGTATGAGCATGCAATTTTGAGATAAAAGTTATCATTTTTTATTAATTCATTTTCTCCGTTGTACTGAGAACAGAGATATATAGAGGGATATTATTTTGTTTTCTTTTTTCTTGGCATTTCCCTTTTTGACGAATGTTGAATTTTAAAGAGAAACAAAAGCTCATGTCTCAGCCATTTAATAAAAAATAAAAATAAATAAATGAAACTCTAAGAAGGATTTTTCTTTTCTTTTTTTCCATAAAATTAAAACCCTAATTAAGCACTCAACTCTAAGAAAGGTTAATGTATAGATTTATTTATTGAGCAAAGAGGTGCATTCGAATTTGGGGAATTGGTGATTGATTTCAGAATGAGTATTGTTGTTGATCAATTCAATGATGAGTATTGTTTCACTATTCCAGCTTCACTGAAAAGTCTGATTTATTCTTCGTGGCGATAAGAAGCTAAAAGATTAACTATTTTAATTCTTATTTTAAAATGGATATTTTTTTATCTATCTATATAAAAAGCATGCTCAAATTTATTGGACAGAAGATGTTATCTATGGAACCTACATTATCAATATAAGAAATATAAGAGTCTGTTTGAGATAATAGTGATTGAAGTGACTTTTTTATATGAGCTTTTTCTAGAAAAGTCATATTGAATATGTGATTTGCGTTTAGGATAACAGTGACAAAAGTGACATTTTTCCATATGGACTCTTGTTTTGATGATTATTTGAGATGGAAAAAGATATAAATCTTATTGAATACTACACACACATGTATATATATAGGGATAAAGGTCTAATTTGCCCCGGAAGTTTTGGCTGAGGAGCACTGGGTAGATGAAAGTTTTTTTTGGAGCAAAATTGCCCCGGAAATTAACAAAACGTAGCAATTTTGCCCCTCCATTAATTTTGACCGTTAAGTTTAACTGAGTGCACACGTGGTATACCACCTCATCAATCAAATAAGAGTTTAGTATCATTTTTGCCCCGGAAGTTTTTGCTCAGGAGCAATTTTATCTCGAAAGTTTACAAAACGTAACAATTTTGCCCTTCTGTCCCCCAATATTATATTTGAATATTAAATCAGACAAATACTATCAGGGTGGGTGGGTGGCCTAGGTCAATCTATACAAAGGTAAATACTATAACTATTGATTTGTCTTACTGAACCAATTTTTTCTTAGATCACAAATGATTCTTCCTTTAGGTTTTACAACAGACCTTTCAGTCCCTTTGACTAGTTCGACTTCATAAATTCCAGCTGCCTTGAGCTCAACGTCTCAAAGATCTCCCTCTCTGACTTCAAGTTTGACCTTTTCAAGGCATGACATGTGTGTTCTTTGACTGATTTAATATTGGGGACAGAAGGGCAAAATTGCTACGTTTTGTAAACTTACGGGACAAAATTGCTCCTCAGCGAAGACTTCCGAGACAAAAATAATACTTAACTTTTATTTGATTGATGAGGTGGCATGCCACGTGTGCTGAGGTGGAATGCCACGTGTGCACTTAGTTAAACTTAATGGTCAAAATTAACGGAAGGGCAAAATTGTTATTTTTCGTTAACTTCCGTGGTAATTTTACTCCAAAAAAAACTTTTGTCCACCCAATACTCCTCAGCCAGAACTTTCGGGGCAAATAAGACCCTTATCCTCTCTCTCTCTCTATATATATATATATATATTGTATATATTGTGATAATTGAATATAAAAATTTAAATTTAAATTCGATAAAAAAAATTACAAAACTCTAAATTTATTAAATATATTATAATTGATAAATTAGAATGCATACAAATGTTTTTTTTTATATATAAAAAATGGTGGCAAAGTGTGCAACCACTTCGAGGTTCTGTCGGGCACCAAAGTGAGGACCTCTCACAGGGAAGTTTTTTGCATTCACAAGGGCTCGAAACCGAGACCTCTTGCTTAAGCCATACAAATGTATATTTAATAGTATATTGCTCATCAAATCACATATCCCTAACATTTTTCTCCATAAGCTGAAAAAAATCACATCAGAAACTGAAAAAAGTGACTTCTGAAAAAATTCACTTTTTTTTGGAGAAGCTCATCACCCACAGAAATTATCACAAACTTCTTTTTTTCCTTTGTTGGGCTTTTTTCGCTGCTGTTGGGTTTTTTTTTCCCTCCTACAGCCCTACCAAACAGGCACAACAATGAAAATTCATCACATAATTTATCCATTTGGAAAAGCAACTCTCACAAATCTTATAATTTATTCCCCTACTTTACCAAAAAAAAATTATTCCCCTACTTAAATTCATGAAATTTATAATTTCATTACGTTCCACTATTTTCACATTAAACACAATAAATTATGAGTCTGCTTTTAAATAAAAGCATGTACTATATAATTGGTATATTTTAAGTGAATGAGAAATATTTCTTATATTTTATTTTCTATAATTTTATTCTTCTTTCTATAATTATTTGTTCCTCTTATTGCGGATCTTATATTATTTTTATTTTCATAGCATAATTAAATATGTAAACAGACAAAGACAAAGGTATGGGGTATGAGAGCCTGCTGATAGAAGGCCCACTTTTTTTTTTTTTTTGCTCGTGGATAGAAGGCCCACTTGCTTTATGGTATTTGACCGGTCAATATTTGGCTTCTAGCTGTATCCTCAAAATGGAGAAAATGGGACACCAAGAAATGGTGTTGCATTTAAAATCTTACGCTATTTGGTATCCATTCAATTTTTTTGGTACCAAAATTTTTACTATTATTTTTATATTTTAGTTTCGATTCAAAAGTGTTTTTTATTGTCATTGAATTTTTTGACCAATACCGAGTTTCATTTTTCTTTGGAATTTTACATATGAATATTCGAAGAGTTATATATTAATGAAGCTTGTTATTTATACATTAACATCGTCTTCATACATTAATATTTTAAATTTGTGCAAGCTAACCTTGCCAAATTCAAGTACATGATCATTCAAAAGTTGAAACGCGAACTTTTGTATTCTAAAATAATCTGGTTGCTTAATTGATTTTGTATGCTTTAAAATTAATTTAAGACCACCATTCAAACATTCTTTTTTTTGCCTGACTTTTTTTTTTGTCAAAGAAAATTCCATTAAATAAAAATTCAATATAAATAGAAGAAACCAAACAACAACCAGAAAACCAAATAACAACCCTAAAAGAAAACAAACAGATGCACCAAAGGAAAACAAATACAACAGAAACAATACAGAAAAGAAAAACAAGAAAACATTCCATATGACAAATAATATATATATATTTTTAAATTGATGAAGTAGTATGAATGACTAAAGTATGGTAAACTTGCCATTATCACTCACGAGTCACAATTGGTGATTTTTTTTTTTTTTTAACCTTGGTTATTGGGGGAGAAGTTTGAAAATATGCACATGTTTGACACAAACCATTTTAACCAACCATTGAGATTAAGTGAAAAAAATTGAGAGAATTACTGTATAGTCTCACAAAAAATCTAGTTATTTAAAAGTCTTATATTAAGTGAGTCACATACAATGACAAAACCCGATATAATTGATGAAAGTAAGTAATAACATATTAACAATTTAAGAGCCTCTATAATGATTAAATTACTTATGTACGACTGCATAGTAATTCTAAAAAAAAATCCACTTATTGTAAGTTTTAAAAAAAGAAAAATGAAAAAGGTATCTTGATTGTACAAAACAGCTAAGTATGGTAACAATATTTTTTAATAAAAAGGGCATAAATTTTATACACAATTTTTGTTGGTTGTATCAATATGAGTTCATTTCTGAGCAAAAAAATATCAATATGAGTTCATTGAGCAAAAAAAAAATCAATATGAGTTATTTCCCTACCATTAAAAATGACCATTATTTATAAAGAAAAATGATACCAAGGTTCCAACCAAAATAAATAATTTTATAAAAGTCTTACAGTTTATCAATAACAAGTGAAAGAGTAACTATTGACAAGTTATAAGACTTTTCCGATATTATTTTCTTTAATTGGGTTCTTGATGTGATTTTCATTATTTATAATGAATCTGAAAACAATACAAGCAGATTAACATCGGATCTCTCTCTAATTTCATCAATGAATACTTTAAACGATAATCTTCACTGAGTTAGAGTTGCATATATACACAATAGCTCTAAAAACTGCTCATGGGAAAAGAAATAAATATTGCCAGACAGAAAAAGAAGAAGCCAAAGAGGAATTGAAGGAATGTGTTTGATTGAAAGTTTGATGAGTGTGGTGGATGAGCAAGGCATGTGTATTTCTGTGAGGCAGTAGGCAGAGATGAGTGGGTCTGTGTCAGACTACTGAGTGAGATTATTGAAACATGTTATGCTGCTTTCAATGAGACTATACAACTTCTTAATTTCGAGTCTTATCATCTCAATGCTCTTTTTTTTTTTTTCCAGCATTTCACTCTTCATCTTTAATTCTGCTTCTGTATCAGAACTCTGAATCAAACTTTCCATATCCTCCTTTTTCTATTTTCCTACCCTTCATCGCTCATCCATACTTTCAGGTTTCTAATATAAGCTCCATTATAATGAAAAAATTAAATTATTATAAAGTAGATTTATATTAAAGACAGGAAGGAGTATATATTTTTGAAATAATTGTCACCACTCAAGAGCTTGTCGAAAAGATGATCAATATTACATTTGATCATTAATATGAGTTAGATAACTAATTTGTAAAGATTAAAAAAATTAATTTACTTAGTTATTCGTAATAAATGTGTGCTATTTCTCTAAAATATCCTTTTTAATCATATGAATTGGAACCGCCCTTGATTGTAATCTACTTAATATATGCAATCAATAATGATACTTTAGATAAGAAATTATAAATTTGGGAAACAAAGTTGTCTTACATTTAAGACCAAAGTGAATCCTTTGAGGTCTTACATTTAAGACCAAAGACCAAGGTTACTGCACAACAATTTCTTCTACTTGCAATTATGGATGGGGAAGAACCATAGATAGATACTGAAATTTAAAACTCGCACAAGAAACAAACATATATTAAAAACACAAAAAGCGAAAATGCATTACAAATAAATCTGCATAAGACATTTTTTATCTTAAATAGGAGTAGTCAATCCAACATCAGAGGCCTTGATTACGAACACAAACTGATCACCTGCTCTACTGTAAGTACTTTTATTGAACTGGCCTTTTGGCCCTTAAGTTACAACAAATGATTACAAATCAATGGAACGATCAGACACAAAATTCTTGACATTTCCTCTCAAAAAATTTATTAGGTATGCAATTTGCAGGACTAAGAAACTGTCATGCTATACAAGAAGATAATCAAACTTTCAGATTTCAAAGAGGAAGTATCATCCTTGGTATTATTTTCAGATGGGTATGTTGGAACAGATCGGCCAGAAGTGTTTTGAACCTATTTTCCTACCAATATATAGTCTTTGGAAGCCTGAATTGGAGGCTCTTGGAATAAACAAAAAATCATAAATCATCAAAGAAGTCAGGTTGGCCGGTCGATGTCAAGCAACGATGCCACATTCGACTGTTGGGATCCACCAACCTGGGATGAGATATTACTTCTGGTATGGGAAGGTAAGCATAGTGAGTGTTACAAATGCCTACTGTAATGCCACTGAATCCAGCAAAAGCACCATGAACCTGCAAAAACCATGAATCAGATATCAGATATACATAAATATGCCCGCCCATGTGTTCTATGTTCAAATGTCAGAAGATTAGTTGATCATATTTCATCATCCTCTGTTCTTTATTAAGAACTCCCAAACCCGGAAAAATTTCAATGGAGCATTCCCCCCCATTCCATTACTCCCCATCATAACATAAGATAGAGGCATGAACTATGAATTGTGTTCCGGTGGAAGTGCTTTTATATAAGCATAGCAGGAAAGAGACAGAGAGACTAACAGCATTTTGCCCAAGTACAGTGCATAGAATTCCATCTGATGCGTTTGCACGACATGCACGGATCATGTATGTTGGATCAATATATTTCACATCAGCGTGAACACCAATCTCCTTGAAATATTTTTTGATCTGAAATACAGAAACTCTCAGCATTAATGTTTTTTGAAAAATATATTGTAAACAATGGAATCTATCCATTCTGACTAAACAGCACAAAACAATTACTCAGTTACTCAAAACAATATAATCTTAACTAAGATGCATCCTTGAAAAGAAACGCATATCTAAGTTTATCATTATACATCATGAGTATACAAATACCATATATATATATATATCCAATTGAATAAATCAAACATATATTAAATTTAACACAAATGGGACCTCACAGGATGGAGAGTATGGTTCTCCTCCCCACTACCATATTCTTGGCAGGGGAATCCATCGCCACCATTCCTGATTTGGGGTTTCCCCACAAATAGGGGAAACCGCCATCCTCAGTAGCATCTAAAACACATATAGTCAAATTTTACAAAATTTCAACGGAAATACCGGTAAGGAGTTCTAATTCACGTATTTGCTTTGCATTTTGATCAAATCATACAAATTAGGATGTAGAAAACGAAAAACAAGTATAATTAGGCACTTTAGCATAACTCAGAATCCAGGCTGTAAAACAAGATGTGCTTGCAAGATTTTTTTTTTTTTCCTAGCGAAAAGTTATCATGCTTAGAGCAGAGAGCTATTTTCCACAATGCATATCTTCGATTACCAAGTTTCGAGTCAAGCAATCACAAACCTCTTGTTGAACGCGTACACCAATGTCTCCAAGGACAGCATTTCCCGACGCATCAGTTGCATTAGTCTTTTGAAGTAAATCCTGCATCAAGAATAAGTCTTGTGAAGTTTAAGCTACTACCTCTGGTTTAATAGAGGTAAATAAAATTTCAGTATCAGTCAAAGATAATAATTATTTCTGTATTGGCTTCTTTTAGTTCAATGTAAGACAAAAAATCACCTGTCCAGCTCCCTCAGCCACACAGAGTACAGCTGATCCTTTTGTTTGTAAGAGGTACTTGAGATGATTTAAGACTCCATGCGGTCCATGTAACTTGAATGGAACCTAGAACCACACCCAGCAACTTGTGATAATGACAAGGAAAACGGAAAACTGGCCAATTATTACTCTTATGATGATTATTATTACATACCTCAGGAATCAGGCATATGTCAATCTGTCCACTAGATAGAGATGCATGCATCGCTATATATCCACTGCTACGACCCATCAATTTCACAACTCCAATTCCATGATATGCACTGTGTGCCTGATTTTGACGAGGCAAGAGATGAAAATATTTCAAAACTAACCTACTTGAAAACATTAGTGGATAGAGCCAACATCACTCAGAATTATAAAATTTACCTCAATGTATGCAGAATTTATTGCTCTCTGTGCTTCTTCAACAGCAGTATCAAAGCCAAATGTTTTATCCATCAATAAAATATCATTGTCTATGGTTTTAGGCACTCCAACTACAGCTACCTTAAGCCGCCTTTTACGGCACTGAAAGAATAAAGATTGTGATTTGTCACTGACAAGTTATACAAATCCAGTGGAGGAGTGCATGATCACAATTTTGCTGGGCAAACTTAGAACAGTATTTAAAATGTATATGAAAACCTTCAAGATCACTCATTAATGAACATTTTTACAGACACTACGTAGTTTAATTTTAAGGGTTTTTAAAATAACAAAGTGAGTCAAAAGAAATTAAAAATTCAACCTTTCTATGAATATCCAATACAGCATATTTCCAAGATATAACCACCTAAGAAAGTTGATCATAGCACAAAATAGTCCATACCAAATGCAATTGCTAAATACAAGGCTAAAGGATTAACAACCTCATTGTGAATTGCATCGGCACCAGCATGTGTACCATTTCCACCCAACACAAAAAGCATGTTGATCCCTCTTTCCTGAAATCAATAATACATAAATCAGAACATAGTCCAGAGGAAATATGCCATAAGTTCAATTTATTGATAGAATGGATCAGTTGGCCACCTCCAAACTATCCACTATATCATTGACACTTGGTCCTCCACGTGAAACTCCTAACAAACTTCCACCAGAAAGATGAATATTCTGAACCACCTTCCTTGACAGCTGAGAATATAAAAGAAAAAAGTCATGAAAAGGAGCTTGCATTTTTCTTAGAGTTATGATTAAGGCTCAGGTTTATGTAAAATGATTATTGAGCCAACATCAGCAAGGACAATAGCATGAATTTACCGGAACTTCTGTCAATTCTTGGTCAGAAAATCCACGATAACCAAAAGGAATCCCCACGATTTTTTTCACACCATATATTTCTAGTGTGATTACAATCTGCAGCACATCGTATATAGAAAAGAACAGTAAGAAACTTTAAATAGACCATAATAATGAGAACCCGGTTACCACAGAAGCCAAACTGGGAAGATCCTTGAGTACGAACTACAGAATAATTTACATTTATTAAGCTAACTGCTAAATATATTGGGTGGGAGCATTTATAGCAATTGTCAAACAGCTATAATCAAAGAATAGATTTCAGGTGACAACTAAGGCATCAGCTTAAGCACTAATCACTTTGCTGCTCAGGAGTGATAACTCATATATGAGAATAAAGTCAATAAAATTAAACTAATTGCAATTGTAGGAGCAGTGCAGCATTAAATTCAAGATTTTCTGCCAAACTTCTCTTTTCACACAAGGAAAAAATATTAGAGCTTTAAGCAAAGCATCAATAACAAACTAACCTGCCGGATGACATCGTTAAGACCAGGGCAGAGCCCTCCACAGGTTACAATCGCAGCCTTGACATGTTCAGGCTGAAAGTAAATTTTTTCACGTGGCCCAGCTCGATGAACCCTAAAAAGATATCAGAACATTTTACCATATGTTCTAATCTCAAAAAAATAACATTGTTTACTTCATGAAGATTTAAAAGGCACACAAAACAGAATTGTTAGATGAACCTCAAATATGGTAAACCAGAACAATAATCAATAGTAACCATTGCTTGTATCACTAGTATTTCTTTCTTTCTGTTCCAACTTAGAAAAGAAGCAATGCAATCATTAAGATATTCAAAGTCTACACTCCCACACATCTGCTAATGTGTTAAGGTCCTAATTTGATTGTTAATCCTGAACAAATAGTGCATCAGAATTGTATTCTGTCAAAGAAAAGCTCTGTTATTTTTCTCTGCTGCTATGAAATACAAATGTGGAACCTATTGAATGAGGTACTGACACACTTAATTTATGCCTTGCCTCATTCAAAACAGAACCACTTCAGAACACATTGATAACAGGAAATATTGCTTAGATCATTTTTTATTGAAAATAGATATCCTTGCATTAATTGTAATGACAAAATTCAGAAATCTGATGAAGGATAAAACTTATGTAAAGAAATGGCAGGTTAAATTACGACCCACATATGCATAACAAAAAATATTGCTTTAAAGCACATTTGATTGAAAATAGATATCCTTGCATTAGTAGTAATGCCAAAGTTTAGAAATCTGAGGAAGGATGTACATTACTATACAAAACTTATGAAAAAAATAACAGGTTAAATAACTACCCACATAAGCATATGCAGTGGGAATTGGCATGCGTTACATGCAGAATAAATCATCTAAATATTGTGCTGTGGTACCTTCCTACAAAAGGGCAAATGACTTCTCAGTGACCTAAACTTCCTCTTAATTTTAGCGTGAGATGTGAATATTTTCAGATACAATTTAGTATAATGTGTTATTATTACCCATCTTCTGGGACAAATAATACCCTTTCACCCTCTTTCATTTTATTAAACAATAAAAACACCTAACGTATAATCAGTTGCTATAACTCAGCATAGAATTGGGGAAGCAAATATTTTACCATTGTTCTACCCAAGTACAGCCAGGATCAATGCACTCAGCACCAGCAGATGTAGGTGACGAATAGCGAATTGTCTGAAAGATCAAATCAAAAGGAAAATCAATTACCCAGTTGTAGCATCTCAATAAAATTCATAGATATCAGCAACTGACATACCGAGGCAAGAAAGAGCCAGTAAACTTTTTTCGCTTACCATATCAATACTGGTCTTTAAATGAATGAATAAATATGAACTTTCTTAAAAGGTTGACAGATTTTCAAAGAACATGAGTGAAGTAAAACATATCCCACAAAGAGAAGGACTTAGACTTGGAGTGAAATTAAAACAAAATGAATGCTCAATTATAATGCATGAAGAAATTTAAAAAGAAGAAGAGTTAAAAAAGAAGACAATCCAGAATTAACAGCTAGTCAACTGTCTCTACACAACGGTCTGAATGTCAAATGACGTCAAAGATGTAAGAAAAATACCTTAAGAAGCACTCTGTCATTGTTATTAATGTATCCATGCCACTCTTCATCAGAAGGATAATTACAAGGAAATCCTCCAGTTATGGGAGTTCTGTGACATTAAACACAATAAATTCAGACCACAGATTCCCCAATGCATGCCTATTAAGACTCACTCAGAGGGAGAAAAGTACAAGACCAGGGCAAGCAATTAACCTCATCTTGAGACAAAACGTTGAGGGAATAGGAAGATCATCTGGGAAGACATCAGTAATATGGGGAAGTCTGAAACGGGCCTCGAAGTCCTCCTGGAACTTGGCTTTCCAATCAGGATCACTAAAATCAATGGCCGAGTGGGAGATAGTACTGGAGGTCTGACTCTTGAGCTCAGAAGAGACACGAACCTTCCTGGATACTCCGGCGAGTTTCAATGTGGTGACTCGACCATTGGAATGGGGAAAGTGCGAGCCACCATGAAAGCGGCTAGAAGTTAGGTGGGGAAGAGTGAGTTTGGGGGTGATCACGTGCGAGATAGAACCCATCAAAAGGGAAAGAGATTTCAGTGAACGGAGATCTCAGAGGAGCGATTCAGAGCAGAAATGAAGAGGGGATGCAAAAAATTGAAGGAAAGAATGAGAGGGATCGGAGAAAACGAGGGAAAGTAACAACCAAGTGGGGTTGAAGAGTGGGTCTGACTTATGAAACCGAGGATCCTTTATTTGAATGAATTGCACCGATATTAGGTAGTACTGTTCTGCGTAAGTTTGTGTGTTGGCGCAGGCGTGTGCAATTGGTAAGTCTTTTTTTTTTTTTGCTCAAGAGAATATCTATAATACTGAAAAACCCATTACATACCAGAACCGCCATCTAAAAACAAACAGCAACAAATATAAAAACTAGAGAACAGCAACACCGCTGAGTCTAAGCCAGAACCTTACCAGAGACCAAATGGAAATAAAGCAAAGCATAAACACTGCTAAAACTAACAGAAGAAGATAAATCAGCCTCCATTCAAGACCAGATCAGAGATGCGAACAGCCACATTGAAAACATCAGCTTCTTGTATATCCAAAGTTAGAAGAGAACTTAAAGCAGGTGATGGTCTCTCAACCCACCCTATCGGGTACACCTCTTTATAAAGACGGCCGCAAAGCGAGTCCACCCACACGATTCCCCTTCCTAGAGGTAAAAGTAAAAACAGAGAACCCAACCTTGGAATTAAGAGAGCTGAAAATATCCAAGAATGCTCCTACATCTCCAATCCGCCAAATCGAGAAGACCTTGCAACAACACATTTCTGCAGATAAAGACAGTCAGTCTCGAAAATTACCATTTCCAATCCTAAATCAATAGCCAACATCAGAGCCTTTCTCAACGCAAGAGCCTCAGTCATAAAGGCTGAAATTGATTTTACTTTATCCACATATCCCCAAACAAATTGGCCGTAGTTATCCCTGCACACCACTCCAACAGAAGCACGGTTTGAATCCACAAAGAAAGATCCATCACAGTTAATTTTCAGAAACCTAGAGGGCGGAGCAACCCAATGGGGTACCTCGTTGGTCCTAGCATCCGACGTGGTTGCTTCATCATAAATCCTCGTTGTAGCTGACCAAAATTCATGATTACTAGTGCTAGCAGAACTAAGAAATGCGACGGGATTAAGATTTTCCGATTAAAGATTTTTCCATTTCTTTGCTTCCGAGATATACCAAAGAATCCAAAGCAAATGAGGGAAATATCTCGAGGAAATTAAATCTAAATTACCGTAATTTGCAGCCACCAAGAGTTGAAATTTGTTACCCCTAATGCATCAAAGCGAGCACCTAAGAAGCTTCCAAACCATACTCCCTTCGTCCATGGCGGTTGAAAAGAGGTGTTCGATGCTCTCCACACCCACATCACACGAGAGAACACATACAAGACATTGATCTCCTCCGACGGTACAAAGCAAAGATTAGTAGCTATTACCCTATTCAAAGTTCTCCGGATAAAGTGTTGCACTCTAGGGATTGTTTTCAGTTTCCAAACTGCCTTCCAAGAAGACACCGGGACGACCACTGAGGGCCCAGCCTGAACCACCCCTGCAGATGCTTTTCCCTTCTCATTGTGGTACCCCAATTTAACTGTATAGAACCCGTTAGGAGCTTTGAGCCAGATCAGCTTATCGGTCAGCCCGTTACTGGGAATGGGGATACTATAAATAGCCCGCTGGACTTCAGCTGAAAGGTATTGTGAAATTGGGGATAAATTCCAGGACCCCTCTACTATAAGGTCACTAACCCTTCCATTCAAAACGAAAGGATCCTCACTATCGGCGGTTTTGCGGGAAATTAACATTCGGAACCCATTTGTCCCCCAAATTCTAATGTTTTGATCCCACATCCCAGCGGATATCCTTTTTAAAAATTCCCGACCATCAAGAATACTCCCCCAGCACCAAGAAGCTCTTGATCCTTTCTTTGCATCGATCAATTCCCCTTTTGGAAAGTAAACACTTTTTAATACTTTAGCCCACAAGTCATTTGGTTTGGCCATCATTCTCCAAGCCGTCTTGGCCAACAGAGCATAATTCATAACCATCAGATCTCGAAATCCCAAACCCCCCTCGCCTTTGCTCACTGAGATTTTATCCCACGTCTGCCAGTGCAATCTGCCCCCAGTCGCATTCCCTTCCCACCAGAAATTGTTAAATATCTTATTCAATTCCTTACAGAGCTGAATAGGAAATTTGAAGCAATGCATAGAATAAATGGGTATGGCTTGAAGTACCGCCTTAATCATTACTTCTCTTCCCGCGAACGAGAGAAGCGAGTTACCCCATCCCCGAATCTTTTTCACCACCCGCTCCCCTAATGTAAGCTAACGCCGCGTCTTCGTCTTCCCCCAAATACTTGGAATGCCCAAATACTTCCCCGGATCTTCAACTGTTGGGATACTCAGAATAGAACCCACCATCTCCACTACTTCTACACGGTGGTATTATTAGAGAAAAATAGACTGGATTTATCTAAATTGATGACCGCCCGTACGCTTTACTATATATATTCAAGATAAGTGCCAAATTAGTACACGTCTCAGGCTAGCCTTTATGTAAAGCAATGCATCATCCGCAAAGAAAGTGTGTGTGAGAACGGGACAACCACGACCGAGCTTAATCCCCTTAATCATTCCACCATATGACTCTTAGCAATCATCGAGATAAAACTTGACCACTAGGATGAAGAGGTATGGCGAGAGAGGGTCCCCTTGCCGTAAGCCTCTCGTAGGAAGAATGGAGCTCACAACTTCTCCCGAAAAAGCAAATAGAGGCGTCACCAAATTTTACCAAGTAAACACAGCTTGATGCGAAGCTGTCACTGCTGTCACAAACTGGCAATAGTGGCAAATTCAATCCGATGCTGTTAGAGTAAACAGGAGTCCTTAAGTATCAATTTTGTTCCTGAAATACACATCTAGGAGTAATATTGCCTTTAAGTTTTTTTGGAGTAATGTTACTCCGGAAGTCTAAAAACATAGCAATGTTGCCCCTCTATTAACAGCCCTAACGGTCAAACATTAGTTGACCGCATTATGTTAACGTGGATTGTCTACGTGGCATCTTTCTCACTTTTTTTTGGGTTAAGTAGCAATTTTGTCCCGGAAGTACACGCCAGGAGCAATTTTGCCCTGAAAGTTTTTTTTTTGTCTCAATGTTGCCTCAAAAGTCTAAAAACGTAGCAATATTGCCCTTCCGTTAACAGTCCTAATTAATTGTATTTGACACTTTTTGTAAGCTTTATTCTCTCAGTCATCTCTGCTTACAATGCACGAGAGGTTTGTTAATCGTTCGCGTAGATAATTCTGCAGGCGAGTGATTATTATTTAGAAAAATTTGTTTGAACTGTTTGCGACATACTCGTTTGATCTTCTGTTCAGACAAATTTGTTCTTATTTTTTGTTTGATTTGTTCAAAACATTTTTTCTGGACAAATTCCGCAGGCGAGTAAACATGAGTCCTTTCTTTATAGGGGAAGAACTTTAGCAAATAACCCTCTTTATCTTCTCAAGATCTCTCTCTATCTTTAAATAATTGGAGGATTCAGGCTAAATACTCCCTCCTATTCTAAATATAAATATAACACACAGAGTTGACTTTTTTTTTGAGAAATTAAGAAAGCTAAATAAGTTACTTAATCATATTATATAGGACTAAGTATCAAATCCACCCTAGAAGTATGCATCCAAGAGCAATATTGCTCTGGAAGTTTTTTGGTCTCAATGTTACCCAAGTCTAAAAACCTAACAATATTGCATTCTCTGTTATAGTTAATTTTTACTGTTAAAAAATCTCACATGATACTCATTATCATCTCATAGCCACCTACTTCTTCCACCCTCTCCACCTCTTATCCGCGTCACCATCTCCTAGACCCTTCTTTCCTCCCTCTCATTTCTCCCATGTTCTCTCCTAGCCTCTTCTTTCCTCCCTCTCCTTTCTCCCGTGTTCATCATCGGTGGCAACCATTTGATAAATCAAAAAGGTAAAAAACACAAAATACTCAAAATCATCCTCATTTCATCGATAAAAAATAAGTCCTCCTCTGATCTTCATCACCCAACCTTCGGTCCTCTCCCATATCTTCATTACTCAACCTCCATTGTTAGAGATTTGCATCCCTCATCTTCTTCCCCAACTTCACGGCCAACCAAAGTGTTGAAACTAAAAGTGAGCATCATCCAAAAATCACAACAACATCCAAAAATTTCTACAAGATCTATCAAGATTTGGGATAGAACAATGGGAGAAACACTATCTCCATCTTCTTTCTATGCAGAACCTTTTTTTTTTTTTTAATAATGGAACAAGCATCAAACTGGAACCATTTAGCAAACTCTTAACAAATTGTAAACATCAAACTGGAACAATGAAATTTCATGCTTAAGATTGGTAAATTTTAATCTTCTCCCCCAATCCCCAAAGGGAAATCAACGAGGTTGAAGATGAAAACTCACATTGACTGGACTCTATAGCTACACGTGGGTTCAAGCTTCTAGAACCCAATCGAGCTCATAAATCAAGATCATTGGAGGGATAAAGAGCGCGAGAGGGATGATCATGTCACATGAAGTGGAAGATGTGACACTCTTCATCTCTCCAGTGTTTTCGTGTTCATAAGTATGACAATGAAAAGAGATGAACATGATGACTTGTCAGCGACCTTTCCAGTAACGCTGAAGACCAAGAATAGCAATGGTTTCACAATCAACCTCACACATTACAAAACAATATGAAGATGCTGAATAAAAAGAAAAGGATAATCATGACACATCTTCACCCACTCTAATGTCCTTTAGTCTAGTCACTGGTGTCCATGGAAGACGACGCTCGATGACCTCCTTTCCATTCATTTCTGTCAGATTTTCATTGAGAGAATGAGAGAGGGAATGAGGGTTTCATTGAGAGGTTTGATTTCGTCCATTTTGTTGAATCTTTGTTGTCATATATTTAATGGCAAAAAGAAAGAGGAAGGGAGGAGGGTTTCATTGACGAGTCACAGAGTGAGATCCTGTGAGGGAAGATAAAACATACAAAATTGCCACATGGGGCTCCATGTCAGAGTGCCACATGGGAGTTTTGGTCAAATAAAACAATCAAACTTAACATATGTTAACACGGGGGCAACATTACTACGCTTTTAGACTTCCAAGGCGACATTAAGACAAAAAAACTTTCATGAAATATTGCTCCTAGAAATATACTTTTGGGGCAGATTTGCTACTTAATCCTATCTTATATTGTATATCTGTTTATTAGTCAAACTAATTAAATTAGAGAAAAAAAATATAAATATAAATATAAATACTCTAAAGTAATTTAATTAGCTTCCTTAATCTTTACAAAAAAGTCAACTATATTTTATATTTAGAACCAGGAGGGTATTTTATAAAATCATCAATATAGTATTTACAGTTTAAATTTATTTAGTTTTTTATAAGGAGAATTTCATATAAAAACGGTTGAAATAGGAAAATTTTATATAAAGCTGGTAAACTCAACAAATCTTAAATTATGTCAATAACTCAATCTAGAATATTTAAATGTTGGTTATTTTCCAACAATACCTCTAACCCATGGTCCAAAGAAAAGAGGAAAGGAAAAGCTAGAGGTCGGATGTCTGTCGCACTGGTTACCATCATCGTTCTCCTTCGTGTGCCCTGTGGAGCATGAACGACGCCATGAGAAGTTGCCACTGTTGCCGCCATGAGAAGTCGCCGCTGTCACCGTGAGGAACCCTGTTTATGCCAAAAAGTCGAGTATGAATTTCTTCTACTATTTTGCAAATCGGGTATGTTCCTTCACTTTCTTGATTTCTAATTTTTCTTTGATTAGTGTTCATGGAAGAGTTATTTTTAACTCAACTGGGTGGGTATGAAGAAGTTTTGAAAATGATTGTTTGTATATTCATTCAAGTTATGTGTGTTGTCTGCATTTCTTTTGGGATTTTTTGTGGACATGGTGGTTTGATCCAATCTGAGAGGATGAATTTGGAATAAAATGTGGTATTTGTAATGCAAACTTTGATGCCTTCTTTTTAGCTTTTGCTTTGGTATTTTCTTCTGCATAACGTGTCTTCCTGAACGAACAATAATTCAATCCCATAGCTTCAACCAATTCTTCTTCTCAGGTAATTGACGATCTCTGTTCATCAAGTGCTTTTCTGATCATAATGCTTCTGATTGAGACAAAGACCTCAATCAGAATTTAGCAAATCTTAACTAAAAGGGTTAAGGAATGAAGATTTAACACTACAACCAACTTATCATAGCCTTCATTGCCGATTTTCTAACGGTGTCAAGGCATCCAATAAATTTTTTGTCGTTAAAGTTTTTATGTAGGGCGTAAACAATATTGTTATGTCTCCATTTTTTTAAAAAATAACTAAGAGATATAGAAAATTATGTCCAAATTCTAAATCTCTAATTATGTCATATAACCTAATTAATAATTTGTTAAGTTTAGTAACCCAAATTAGAATTTGGGTAATTGAACTATCTTTATATGGAATTTTCCCTTATTTATATCTATGATAATAATTTTATAAAATAATATATTCAAACTATCCATTTTAAAAGTAGATATTGGATTATGGGAAGGGACAAAAAGAGGAAAATAAGTTTTTACTGAACTTGTAGATATGCTATTTTTATTCATATTTAATTTTTTATTTAAAGATTCTTTCTTGTGACCATTTTTTGGGTGAATTTTTTAATGGCGTTTTAATGAGAAAGGAAAATTACAAACCGAGTTTTTGTTTCTTTCTTGTTTATACACTGGAAAATAAACAAAAAAATTTGTTTCTATTTTAATTATGTTTATATGAAGAAGAAACAGTAGAGTATAATTTGTTTTAGTATGAGCAATAATCGAGAATAGATTTTAAATATTATTTTTTTGATGAAATACGGTATTATCTTTAGTCAGGATTTTAGAGATCTTAGATATTTAGCTTTATTAATTAAGATTTAGAAATATTCTGGCAAAAAAGAAATATTTAGAAATATGTTTAAATGTTGATTTGATTGTTATCTTTAAAATTTTATCATTAATTATTATTCCTTTTTAGAGATCTTCATTTTATCATTAATTTTTAAAGTTAAACTGAGATATATAAATATCAACTGTAACACGTTTATATGTGTATGTGAATTTCTTCCTCTATTTTTATTAGGACAAAATTTATATCAGATTAATAGGTGAATGTATAAGCGGATATAGGCATTTTAATCATAGCAAAATATAATAAATTTCATATGAAAATTTACCTATCCTAGTTAGTAGTTATCATATTTAATTAACTCACAAGTCATAATTAGGACTGCGCAATGGGCTGGATCGGAAAGCCCACAACCCGCCCATTTATTTCTTAATGGGCACAGGCTAGCCCATACCCATCAAATGCCCACTAAGGGCGTTTGGGAGTTCTTTTGGAAAATGATTTTCACCATTTACGAGGTAAAACCTAGGTTTTGGATAAATGATTTTGGAGAATGATTTTTAAAGAATGATTTTGGAAAAAAATGATAGTGTTTGGATGTTTTTATCGAATAGCTTTTGGGGGTTCAAATTTACTAAAAAGGACATTAACTTTTTGTATAATTGCATTTAAAGGATAAAGTGGTATTTTAAATATTATAAACAATATATTCAATAATAAATACCAAAAATTACATAAAATTGTTAGAAAAATGAATTTCTACCATTAGTAAATTATGTAACATGATAACAATCAGATCAAACGTATATGTATTAATAAATTGTAATAATTTGTATTTCCAATATAGTTATTTCACTATAAGTGTTCCAAAAAAAAAAAAACAAAGAAGGATCTCTGAAAAAAAAAAAGATTGATCTGGGCAAAAAAAAAAAAAAAAAGATTTGGAGCACAAACGAATGTAAATGTGTAGGGAGAGAGGAGAATAGAGGGTATTTTGGTATTGTCCAATCATGGTGTGGGCCCTACAATTCTGAAAATGAGTTTCAAAAAGTGAAAAGTGAAAAAAAGTTGGATTTGGCAAAATCTAGGTTTTGAGCCCAAAACCTAGGTTTTGGGTGGAAAATGATTTTGGACAAAATTTGAGGTGTTTGGTAAAACTTTAACAAAACCTAGGTTTTGTTTCCAAAACCTAGGTTTTGGGGTCTTCCAAACAGGCCCTAAAGCTCATGACAAATAGATTTGGCTAATCAGTATGGGTTTGAATGAACGTAGATAGTTCAATGATGCTTTTTTTTTTTACCCAACAAAAAATCAATATGAAGCTACACTTTTTCCATATTGTTGCCACTAATTTCTCAATATAAATCACAAAAAAAATCATAATCCTCATCATTTCTCATTGAAACCACATATGAAATGACAGGCACAAAATTATCAACATCAACCTCTTTCAATTTGGGAAGAGTTGTACGTAGCCAATTTTGAGTATATATGAGTGCCTTAGCCCTCTTTGAAGATAGAGAGCTTCTAAAAGCATGTAGCACTCGAGCCTCAATACTAAAAGCGTATTTTGAAGATACTGTAGAGACTGATGCTGCCAACAAATCACATAAAATCAAATTTATAACTTTATACTTGGAAGCATGCACTTCCTACCATGTTAAAATGTTAAATTTTGATTTACAATATTCAATTAAATCAGATTGAAGATATTCATCCACCTCTAAAAAATACTCAACTTTCTTAGTCCCAGTCTTTACATTAGCTAAAAACTTCTTCAATGTAGGATCAATGACAGACAAAGACATTTCAGTTTCAACCTTCGAAACTAAAACATTTCTAGCAAATGCTATTATCCATTTGCTTTAATCCTGACTTAGACTAAGGTCCAAATGCTTTATTACAAGTAATGAATCTATCATATAAGCAATGCAAAATATTCATATTCCACTTTAACTTAAATTCACGCTATATCGCATTAGAAGAAATTGATTTCAAAGTAGTTTTGACTTTACCTTATATATAATATTATATATTTAAATATATATTTTACCTCACATGTGAGGTATAATTAAATTCATATGAGCTTCTGTGCCTAAAGTTATACTTAAATATACATAATATATATTATAATAGGGTTTAGTAGCAATTTTGTTCTGAAAGTACACGCCCAGAAGCAATTTTTTCCTGGAAGTTTTTTTTTGGGAGCAATGTTGCCCCAGAAATCTAAAAACATAGCAATGTTGCCCCTCCGTAAACAGCTCTAACGGTCTAACGTTAGTTGACCGCATTATGCTGACGTGGATTGTCTATGTGGCATCTTTGTCACTTTTTTAAGTAGCAATTTTGCTCCAAAAGTACACACTCAGGAGCAATTTTGCCCTGGAACTTTTTTTTGTCTCAATATTGCCTCAGAAGTTTAAAAACATATGATATGATTAAATAACTTATTTAACTTCCTTAATCTCTCCTAAAAAGTCGATCTAGTCTTATAATTAAGACCGCAGGTTGTATAATTAAGTAACTTATTTAGTTTTCTTAATTTCTTCAAAAAAAAAAAAAATCAAACTGGTCTTATAATTATAATCATGACAGGAGGGAGTATGGGTGGCAATTAATATTTTTTTTTTTTAAAAAAATAAACATAGTCTACTCCTTCTTCCCCCATAGCGTCATCCATCGCAAGCATTCCCTAATCAAACAATAATCACTCGCCTGCAGAATTTGTCCAGAAAAAATGATTCGAACAAATCAAACAAAAAACATAAGAATGAATTTGTCCGAATAGAAGATCAAACGAGTATTTCGAAGGCAGTTCAAACAAATTTTTCCAAACAATAATCACTCGCATGTGGAATTATCTACACGAACGATTAATGAACCTCTGGTGCATTGTAAGCAGAGATGACTGATAGAATAAAGCTTACAAAAAGTATCAAATACAATTAATTAGGGCTGTTAACGAAGGGGCAACATTGCTACGTTTTTATACTTTCGGGGCAACATTGAGACCAAAAAAAAAAACTTCCAAGGAAAAATTTCTCCTCAGTGTGTACTTCCGAGGCAAAATTGTTATTTAACCCCCCCAAAAAAAGTAAGAAAGATGCCACGTAGACAATCCATGTCAGCATAATGGAGTCAACTAACGTTTGACCGTTAGAGCTGTTAACAGAGGAGCAACATTAGTACGTTTTTAGACTTCCGGGGCAACATTGCTCCAAAAAAAAACTTCTAAAGCAAAATTGCTCATGGGCTTGTACTTACGGAACAAAATTGCTACTTAACCCATTATAATATATTCACAGGCGGGCATGGGTAACTTGAGGATGTGCTCGTAGCTCAAGCCCACCTATTATCGGTTTTTATTGGGCGAGCTAAAATGATCAATTTCCACTAGGCCTGGGTGGACTCATTGGGCTATAGGCAATTTGTTCAGCCTAACTCGAAGTTTAATGATCACATTTTCAAGAAATTTTTTAATTTTAAGATTGATTTTATAAAAGTCTTACCGCGAGTCCTGTTTTTATACTGCTCTTTTCTAAATAAAATTACCCCCTCCATACCAGAGGAAAAAAATAAAAGAGACAACAAGAATGGAAATACCACCGGTCAACTTCTCTTGATAATTGGTCAATGCCAAGGGACGTCAGTCAAACGGATGGGTCAAGGGATATTTGTATTATTTTATAGAAAAATAAATAAATTATTACAACTGAATCTAATTAGGCTTGAAAGTATTTTCACAAATCCACCAGACTTACCTGTAAATAAGTAGTATTTTCACAAATTCACTAGACTTACTTGTTGGTCAAATTCTCTTGTGACAAGTAAACCAGTCGAACAAGTAATAAAGTGATAAATAAAGTATATTCCCACAAAGATTGTAATACTAACTTATACAGCAAGGAAGTGATCAAAAGCAACTTGATTTTGGTAAAGATTATAGATGGGGTAATGATGCGAAATACTAATTCTATAAAATGAATGCAAAAGAGCGAGCATGGATACGATTGAGAGATATCAGGATTAAAATATGCAAAGCTCATATTTCCCCTTAATTTGCAACTCTTCCCTAGATTGCTTTACCGTAATGCTACAACAAAGATGTAATGGCTTCCGCAATGCTACGTCAATGTTATAGCAAAGTTCTTCAGTTAATCCACTACTATGGTATACAGAAGTTTTTCAACAATCCTTTACTCTACTTCTCTCATATTTCTATATAGATTTTCAAGCTTGGAATAACAGGCAAAACTAGGTGTATAGTTGTGTGAGGTAAACTCATTCTTGTAGTTTACAAGCTTAGAGAGAATATACACAATTCTTTCGACACACACTGTTTAATAGATACCTAACCTTAACTCCTTTCCGCTAAGTTAAGATCACAAGTCTTGCTTATTAGTAGCCATCTAACCCCCAAGACCAAGTTACATACCCAATTAAACAAACTGAATTATTTAAATTAAAATTGGCAATCTGGTTCAAAATTACAAATCATGGTTCCATCGTCACTCAACCAAAAGAAAGTTAGTTCATGGGTTGCGAACAAAATACAACTGAAACTAATATAAGATAATCCATGAAAAATACAAAGAGAGAACTAAGTAGAAGAATGATAGTCGAATGAGTTCGACGACACAAGGTAGCATTTGTCACTTAACACCTCTGGGTCTTCTTTGTATCAGCTGGCTCCATCTCGGTTATTTTGTTGTCTGTTCATTGTGTATGCGTGAATCGTGTCTCTTCTTCTCAAATGTGTCTCGTATTCTCCAACTCTCTTTTTTAGGGTTGATTGTCTTTTCATTTTATGGTTGAGGTCCTTGCGCCGTAAATCCAATCTATCTGTTAATGAGTTGGGCTTTCCTCTTCTGTTAGGCCCAACTGGAAGATTCTGTTTTGATTGATTCTGATCGATTAGCGAGACTCTGTTATGATATCTTTCTAAATTCCCGTAATCTTGGATTTTCTTCTTCCTCAAGAAATCGGTCTTCTTTCGTCCCTTTTTATCTGCTAAGCCCACTCAACGTCCAGCCCAAGTTCCTACAATTATCTTTTGTATTTTTTCAAGAAAAGATCAGTGCATAACAAATATCGCATATTATCTTTAGTCAGTTGTGATGTTATAGCATCGAGACAACATTGATATGTTAGCTCAGAAATACTTCAAATTTAAGTTCGTTTTCTGTCTATATGTAGGATAACTTTGAAAATACAACAATGCAGCTCATCTAACTCTTATTTCCATATATGTATGAAATCTATCAATATTGGTCACAACAAACACGTTTTAAGCTCAAGAATTCATTACATATCAGTCAAACACACAGTGAAAATATATAGCAGAATTTGGACTTATCACTTGTAAATAAGTTTCTTAATAATTATGACCTATTATTATTATTTTTCTTTTATAAAAAAATGAGAAGGTTCAAGACAGAATATTCCCAGGTTATATTCGCACGTCCCTTTATTGTGTGTATCTCAGTGGAAGGATGAGGTTGAGAGGTTCACATCCCATTTAATGAAGTATGAAGTTTTAAATTTGAAAATTGAATCGAATAAAAAGGTTGTGTCTAAAATTTGAAATTTCTATGAGATATATAGAACTTTTATAACAGATATCACGGGAATCGACTATGGCCAGGGTCTAGAATTGTCCATTATGTAAAAATAATAATTTTTTTCCCTAACATTTAGGAAAAGGTCAAGTTGCATTCCATCTGGAATATTTTTTTGAAAAGCATCAAATACGTTAAAATATGTTAGGGGTGTAATTTTACCTTCATATTAATGAAAGGGATCAATTTTCTTCCAATTAACTACCTCGCAAACCTTCTTTATCTTTTTCTCAAATACGTTAAAATATTTTTTCAAGATCCTAAAATAACTTTTTAAACTTATAAAGTATTTTTTCAGTACCATTCAGGATCTTAAAGTATTTTTTTAATACCTAGGTTAAGATTTGAAGTATTTTTTCAAGATCAATCACTACCTTAAAATAATTTTTTAAAATCATAAAATCCTTTTTCAAGACTGGCCAATATCTTAAAATATCTTTTTAAGACTTTTATCGGTATCCGATTTTTTTTTTTTTAAAAAAAAAGGACCAACTGCTCCTTTTTATGCCAAAACGACGTTGTTGTTCTGAAGAAAAGGAGGGGACCGGGTATTAAGAGAAGAGGAGAGAAGCCGTTCCCAGTGTCTTTGGTAGATAGAAAATTGAATGTAGCTTGACCCTTTAAGAAATTGCTTACATGAAAATTAAAATTTATATATATTTTTTGATTTAATTAAAGATATCCACCAAACCCCTTTGAACAAGGCTTAAAAAGTAACAACTTTCCACCTCAAAATGTGTAATGATTTTAATTTTTCAAAGAAAATAAATAAGCATGCTGAAATAATTACTCCCTCCGATCCTAATTATAGGATAACTTTAAGGAGTTGGTTTTAATCCTAATTATAAGACAAACATTCTAATTTTTGTCAATTTCTCCATAAAATACCCCTTCAATTTTTTCTTAAGATATGAATGAGGATTATGTAAAATCAGTAAGGTAATTGAATCACAAAATTTATATAAGGACAATTTAGAAAAATGAATAAAATTAATTAATTTAACTCCTATCCTTAATCCCTCCAAAATGGGTTAAATATGTTTTATAAGTAGAACCGGAGGTAGCATTTCAATATATAGTTATGTTTTATCAAAATCTTGAATTAAAACAAAACGACAAAAAATATTCAAGTCAACGCAAAGAATAGGTTTTTTATGCAAAGGATAGTTCCTTTAAAAAAAAGAGAAAATGGAAAGGTGGTGAAGGAGGATTTGCGGAAGCAGGATGAGAAGGGTTGATCCATCCGCGTGATTTGACTTTTGAGTCCCTCTTTCAACTACTGAGGATTTTCCTTTTTCCTTTTTATTTTTTTTATACAAATGAAGTTTAGGTCAGCTGAGATTTTCTTTTTTTCCAAAGTTGATAAACTCTGAAAAAAGAGGAAATGAATTTGGATTGGGCCTATAATCCTCATTTCGGGCCCAAATCATAATATCAGGCCTAAAATGAGACAGACATTCACTCATTGGGTCATGTGACCCACTACCATTCCTCCAAATCATGCGAGTCTTGGGGCACCTTCCGCCTTGATATCTAATCGATTATACATCAGTTTATAAATTAGGCATATTAGCATTTTGAAAAAGTATAAGGTAAGCAAATATAGCAACAAAATAGGCAAAGGAAACGAAATCTTGTGCGCTAATTACACAATCCTAGTATTCATCGATATCTTCATTAATGCTAGTATGTGACATATTTTGTTGATGTTGTTTGAAAAGGATGAAGAAGTTGAAAGGAGTGACTTCACTAACTTCTCTCTCTCTTCTTCTATACTTAATGTCACAACTATTGGAGAATATTTTAATGGGTGATTTTTAATGTTAAGTAAAAATATCCCACATGGGGAGTAGGTAAGTGGATGAAAATGAAACACAAATAGTGATGTTTCATTAACATGAGATGATGATACAAGTATCTTATATGCCAGATTACTGTCCACCCGCAAAGAAACAAGTCATAATGTGAGAGAGCCAGAGCATTATTGTTAATGAACAGCTAGCACAACAGATTCGGACTTTGACAAGAACCCTACACCACACGTTCATGTTTCTCAACATGTTTTGTCCGCCAAATTGCCTCAAGATAATTGGCAAATACTACTATTTTCTTGGCCCATGACAGAGAGCCAAGAAAGCCCAACCACATACGAGAGTTAAAAAAAAAAAAAGTAAGGGAGAATTACTTAATGTAGTCCCTAATAAGCAATTCAATCTTATATCAAAAAAAAAAAAAAAAAAAGCAATTCAATCATTAAAAAAAATCTTATAATAAGTG
Source organism: Acacia melanoxylon (assembly GCA_019022615.1). NCBI lineage: Eukaryota > Viridiplantae > Streptophyta > Magnoliopsida > Fabales > Fabaceae > Acacia > Acacia melanoxylon. The sequence goes on from JAFJYJ010000052.1 coordinate 483,957, forward strand.
AGAATTAGCATGAATGATAAGATTTTAATAGAGGTCGCATGAGATTGGCTTCTTTATTCTTACCGTTCTTTCTCCAGCTCTTCTATAGCTCTTCAATTTGACTACTCATCTCAACTTTTATATTGAAATTTGAATAGTTTGGATTTAATGCTATGTAATTTTTTATTTTATTTTTTTCATTTTTAAATTATCATAACTAAACTTTAGTAGTTTTTGAATTTATTTATTTTTGATATTTTATTAGTAATTTAACAAAACATTAAATCTGAACCATTTCAATTTCAATCTAAATATTGGGACGAGTAGTGGGAGAAGAAGAGGAGGGGAAGAGAATGGTAAGAGTAGAGGGGGATAGACAATCTGGATCGCATATACAGTAATTCTCCCAAAAAGTTACAAGTGTTTGGAAGCTGGGGATAGTTATTTGAATGGCAGGCAAGGCATTGTGACATGCTTATAAGGAGAAACAAGATTTAGACAAGTGTGTGGGACTTTGTTTGGCAGATAGATGCATCCCACGAGGAAGAAATAGTTATTCAGAGGTGATGAAGTTGATATTGTTTGGATATTGGGAACAGCAGTAGGGTAGGGATGAGATATATGTATTGGAGATTCTTAAGGTCAATTCCTACATAGCCAGCTGCCAAACAGCCATTTTCTTGAAACCAAAAGGTGACATAGATTAGACAAAAGCCAAGTTCCTTGGAAACTTTTTCTCTCCTTTTCCCCCTTCCAGATTCTCATATTTGCTCTCTGCGATAAGCTTATAATCTTAACGAATCTTATTAGGCCCCTCACACCACCCACTTTTTCTCATACCTCATTGCACAATCATATATCTTGTACATGCCCTTTTATTTTTCCTTTTCTCAGAAGTATTATTGTTTCAGCTGCTGGTGTGACATAATAATAGAACAGCAACTACTGAGTGTTGTACATATATCATAACTCTATTGAATTAATCAGGAGAGAATGATAACTGAGAAGAAATATTAGAGTATATATAGTTGGATGGATAAATTAAAGGGAGAAAAAGTGGTGAGTAGTGAATTTGAAATGACCCACAAAAGACGGGTGTGAAGCATTGTAAGTCGACAAAAAGGAACTAAAAATAAAAGTGTCTTCGTCCCCTCTGCTGATTAAAGGCAAAGTAATATATATATATATATATTGTGAAACTAAACGATAGACAAGTTAATGTTCATGTAGTTGTTCACTTTCTATTTCTATGACTCTCTAACAACAACCCCATAGAGTTTGAGAAGTAAATATGCCTCCAGTTTCTTTTGTGCCACATTGAGGATTCATCTTTTCCCCTTTAAAACAGGAAAAAAAAAAGTTAAAAGCTTTGATTTTGGGGGGCAAAATGGATCTAGCTCTATAATATGAGCTATTCATTCTATCTTTTGTTATTTTCACGTTTCTTTTTATTTGGTCAAGATTTCCCCTCGAGGCTTAGGTTAGAAGGAAGAATGCTTTTCAAGCTGCGTTTGTCGGGATTTGAATGTTTTTCCTTTTCAGCGTGGAGCCTCTTACCACTTCAACTAACAATTGCGCTTGTCAGGATTTGAATTGGTGTTCTCCTCCTTATAAGCATGAGACCTCTTACCACTTCAACTAACAACTTGTTAGTATTTTCACCGCGGGGTGAGTCTAAACTTTTCACAAATATATATCAAATGATATGGTAGGGATATATAACACTCTTTTCCCCTCAAATTTTAAATTGAACTATCCTTTTCCCCAATAAAAAATGCATTATCTTCATATAAATCGCCCTCACATTTATATATTATATTTAATTAAAAATTTTTATATTGCTTTTTATATATTGCTTATTTTTTATATATAATAAGAAACTAATTTAATGAAAAGATCTATTTAAAATAATTTAGCATATGATATGTGTGTGTGTATTAAATTAAAGAACAATTAAAGTGGACCACAGTCCACAGAACTGAAGCATGCATATTACTCCTTATTTGTCCTCAGACTACTAATCATCAAACATCTCAAGCATGCACATTAAAGCTGAACCCTAAAGTTACCTACTTTGCCAGTTATATATAATATATATATATATATGTGTGTGACACACACACACAGACATTATTTATATCCGTTGAATTAATTCGTTAATTCGTCGACCAGAATTCTTGAAATGCAACAATTTGAACGATATATATGTTTTTGCAGACAGCACATAGATTCTGCGGATCCAATGTAAAGATTCCGAGACAAGCTATATTACGCATACGCTTCTGCATATAGAGATTTATGTTACTCATCATAAGTACATACACATCCATTCTGATAATTGGAGAAAAAGAGGGAGGAAAATTTCATATCAGATCAGGCTTCTTGTCATTTTATAACCCACCTTCATTTGGATTTTATCTTTCCCTTTTCTCCTCTCTCTCTCTCTATATATATAGCTAGCGGCAAAAATACTAAAATTATACAAATTTATAATACTCGTAGTGGGAAATAAAATGAAATATGTAGAATAGTCCTTTTTACATCCTATGGGGGACCCCATCAACGCTGGCCATCTTGGTCAGCTTATATCTACCTTGTGCGCTTCAACGATCAATTCTCGATGGTTTCAAATGCAAACTACATAACAGTCAGTGGTCATATTTTAATTGGTAGCCTAGCTAGCTAATAGTTAAAATATATAAGATTAATTAAGAAGTGATGAACAGAAATTTTTCTTTTTGTAATCTAGATTGACGAGAGGCAGGGAGGGATAGAGAAGGATCTAAAAACAAATGAAGAGAAGGTAGGAAAGAAAATGAAGGTTGTGATGAAGAATAATGAGAATGCATGAGGAGTCAAAAAAATTCAAAAGGAGGAAGACTCTCTCTCTCTCTCTCTATATATATATATAGAGAGAGAGAGAGAGAGAGTTCCCAAACTAAATTCAGTTTGTGGGGATCTTAGTAGAAGAAGGAAAAGAAGATGCAAAGATAAGTAAAAGAGCTGAGATTGCATGGAAACGCATGTAAAATGGAAAATGCAACTCATTCATAATTCACAACATAAAACAGCCATGTGTGTGACCCACAGAAGTTTGGGCTTCTTCCCAGTTCCTAAAACTGATAGTATCGACAAATTAACTAAACTAATTCCACATCCTCTATTTTTAGCATCATTAATTAACTTCTCCAACAAACCAAACCTCCATCCCCTTCCTCATAATATCATCATGTTTTCACCCACCTTACCCTTAAACCTTTCATTTTTTGTTAATTAAACAACTGTTTTGGCGAGTAATGGAAATGGAATTAATTAATTCATTTACTTCACCAACACTGTGATATAATCTAACCTGATGATGAGATGTACGTAAATACTTAATATTTAATTCAAACACTAGCACACAAACCAGAAGATTAAAGTCGAATCCTTGGTTTTTTCCCCAATAAGAAATGAGTAGAAGAAGAAGAAGAAGAATGAAACCCTAAGATAGTAGTAGTAGACTTAAATTCTCAGAGTCTGAAACTTGTAACTTGAGGTCAAGAAGACACTGATGGAGAGAATATATATATAAAACAATTGACAACATTCTGGTCTAGGGCTTCTTACCCACAGTGTGCTTGTTGTTGTGCATCCAAACCTTAAGAATCTGACGCTTCACTCCCATTTCGTTACAGAATTGCTGCACCAATTCTTCATCTTGCTTCTGAATCCTCCATCCCAATCTCTCTGCAAGTTCCAGCATTTTATCCTTCTGTTCCTGCGTGAACTTCGTCCTGAACCTCTTCTTCGCCGACGACGACCCTCCTCCTCCGCCGCCGCTTGGGTTTGAAACGTCATCGTCCTGATCGTCTCTCGTGCTCTGTGTCCCACCACCTCCTCCCGACGTGGACGGCAGTGCCAGGGTCCCCTGCCCTCCCCTATGCTGCCCTGCCACGTGTAAGTACCCTGCCGGAGCTCGATAATATGCCGCCGCGAACTGCGGCGGCGGCGGCTGCTGGTGGTGGTGGTAATGGGGGGTCAACAAAAATGGTTCCGTCTCTTTACGGTGGAAATTGCGGTGGCAGTTACAGGCGGCGCATTTGAGAGCGTCGAGTGTGCCTTCAGCTCCGGCCGGCATGAACTCACCACAACCGTCAAGCGCGTGTCCGCCGAGACCCACCGCGTGGTTCTTCAAGCACTCCCTATACCTTCCCTTGCTGTTATTATTACTGTTATAATAACTCCTTGTGGGTTGAGGCAACACCATAGCTTCTCCGGCACCACCGGCGGAGGTCATCGGCATTTTCACTCTAGGAGATATCCCCAGTGACTCCATGCCGATCTCCTCTTCTTGCTCCTCTTGATCCTCAAAATCCATTTCTCCCACCCAAAAAAGAAACTTTTCCCTCAAGAGTTTGGGATAATCAAGGATAAGAAGCAATCTGAGAAGAAAGATTGGATTTTGAGTATCTGTAGAGAGATAACTAAGCAGGGACTTTGTATTGATATACTTTTTGCCGATGTCTGAAGCTCACCAACCTTTTCTCACCTTAACGTCCACCGGGTATATCCGGTTATAGGTTAATGATACAGTAATTTTATGGGAAAATTTCACTACATACCATCTGGAGCCATTTAATATCAAATAGTCCCAAAAGTTTTTAAAATTTCACTACACTTCTAGGACTAAATTAAAATTAAAATTTATGGGTGGAAAGACAATTATCCTCTTACTTTACAAGTTAATTATAATTATTTATAGAATTCATATGAAAATTTATAAGTCAAATATACTTATTTATAAAATCATCTTACCTATGTACATGACAAAAAGTATATTTACTAATACATATTATTTACAAGACACATGGGCTATATACAAGATAAGAGCATAAATGTTTTTCAGCTAAAAAAAAACTTAATTTCCTTTTAGTCTTAGGAATGAAGTGAAGTTTTAGAAAATTTTAAAACTGTTTTAACATTAAATGTCAGCAGTAGAGGGGTGCAGTGAAATTTTCTCTATTTTTATTTTTCACTTATTGCAGCGTGATCCGTAAAGGTGTAACTCTGTCTTTATGTTTTTTTCTTTTAACCGAAGAGGTGAAAACGTTCACATAAGTGTGTACAGTAGTAATACAGTTGTACAGAGATAGTGTGGGTGTAGCAGGAGGGTTGAGCACTTGAGCTGGAGACGAATAAGAAAAAGTAGGAGAGAGAAGCGAAGAGGAATCAGGAGAGTAAGAGGAAATAAGATTGCCCACGCGCTGAACCAAACGCCAATGATGGACACTGAAACCCTGCGCCCTCGTTGTGTGTTGGTAAGTCTCACGCATTCCCGTACCTGAGCTGAAGTGACGTCGGATGGGACTACGATTTATGTGGTGGCGCGTTCAGCGGCGCGTTGCTTCAGTTATGTTCCCTCATCGGAGGTAACAGGTGGGGAAGGATGAGAATGTGTTGATGCAGAACCCTGCTTCTGGCTATACCAATGCTTGTGGCTGTACTCAAATTTATCCCTGATTTTAAATATAAGATAAAATTTATAGTGTAAATTTGTCTTATATTTAATACCGGAGGTAATAGTATGTATGGATTAATTTTTGAAAAATACCTTTTACAATTTACGAAGTAAATATGTGAGAAAAGTTTTATCACGACTTAAAAAAATGGCTTTGAAAACCATAGTTTGAGTGTTACTCAAATCGTTCTTTTATGTATTTTGAGTATGATTTTTGACAAATATTTAGTCTTCGGTGCATATGTTGGAGGGGTTGGATGTCTGAGGAGTCTAAGAATAAAACATGAAGAAGAAAATAATGCACAATGTTTTCAAGGCGTGGACAATATTTTTCTTTATGCATGCTTAATTTTCCTTCACCTATACCTATCTTATAGGGTGCAATTTGAATTGACAGACAAATTTCTTGCAGGATATAATAAAGACCTTTAAGTATGGATTGTACTTCGAAAAATTAAGCCAAGACAATAATGATTTTTACAAAGTGATAATTTGACTTTATCTTTGTATACTCTCAAGAACAAAAGTAATGAGTTTGATATCTTGTTGTTGTGTAATTTCTAATATGATTTGTATTGTTTTTCACAAATGAAGTAATGGTGCAGTGTATTTATAGAGTATGTAGTTATGCTTTGAAGTAGCTAGTGTCTCTTGAAGCTAGATCTTCTCAATTAAAAGTCATAAATGTATGTTAGATTCATAAATCAACATAACTTAAATATTAATTACTCTTCCATAAAGAGTTACGTCTTTATAGTATGTATGGATTTCTTAAAAACCAACACAATCTTTCACCAAGAATATTCTTTTGTCATAAACTTTCATGTGCCTCTAGGAACCAAATAGATATAACTTGGGTAATCTTTAGTGTTATAACTCCGTACGCAACCCTACCTTCACATAAATTCGTTAATTTATAAGCCATGACTTTTCAACAAACACGTCTCTTCATTTTAAAATATTCCAACAATCTTCCACCATTTTAAAATGATCAAAAACTCTTATCAGTTCGGAAGTCTTATGTTGTCAATAAATGTATCTTAAGGATTTGAACATTTACCTAAGTAAGACATGATTTCACCCATCCAAAATAATATGGTAGACAAAGCTTTAAATCAATTGTGTCATATGAACAGGTCTGTATGAATTACACATGGGATCTTTGGCCATTTTATGCCACTTTCAATTACACGTTTATTCGTTGCCTTGTGTCCGTATCCTTTTCATGAGAACTTCAACCTACCCCTTTTAGCTTCAAGGTTGCCAAGTACTTTCAAACCTGAGATGTATTAAAAGTCAAGTACTTGCAATCACTCTCATGGCGTACTTTCACCATTGAACTCAAGACTTGATATGATGGTCAAGTGTGAGTTAGGTTTTCACTATTGGTGATCAAGATTTATAGGGCTTCAATCACATCCTTTTTTATGTTTTTAATACCATATCTCTTGTCAGACCTTTCGTCAAAAGATTTGCAAGATTTAATTCAGATCTTATATAACTAATGAAAATTACTTCATTCAAAATCAAATATTTTACATAGCTATGTCTTAGGCCAATATATATGACGTGACTTTCCATTGTAAACTTGGCTATAAACTCTTACAATAGTATATTGACTATCACAATAGATAGACATTAGTGCTAACTTAATTTTAGAGTCAAACAATGAAGAACCATAACAATAATCAATATTATTTAAGCATGCCAACAACGACTTATGACTCATTTTCTATTATTAAAATTACCATAGTTAGACATGTAAATAAAATTCATAATTCTATCATTCCCTCTCTTTTTTGAGGTCTTATAAAACTATCTTTCCCCCACCACATGTACTTTCCCATGATACTTTCTCATGAGCATTGGTGCCTTTTGTATCATGGATCTTTTGACATACTCCTCTTCTAAGAGAAGATAATCCCCCAATTGCTCAAGAGAGACTTACTTTCAATTTTTTAATTAAGACTTTTTGAAGCCTTTCCTTGAAGAAGGAGGTTTATCTATGATTGATAAACAATAATAAATTCTTCCACATGCATTTTATTTGTTTGAAATTATTCAAACCATATTCGATTCATGAATCTATTCCATAATAAATTTTCATCAACCAATAAAATCAGAACTTAACACAATAATTATCAACTCATCTGATCAACAATAAAATTTATCATGATAATTACCAATTTATTAAATTGAAAATCTATTATGCTCCTTATCACTTTCTAATCATGATTAAAATATTCCACGATTTACAAGTAATTAACCATATAACTTAAGGCAAAATAATTGCATCATACTAGATCATGATAAACCTCATGAATTAGTAAACCACACTCAATAAAGAGATGCACGCAAATAGATACTTATCTATCTCCTTTGCCACTAACCAATCGAATTCAATAGACTCCTTTCCAAAGTTCGTGGATCAGATCGTCCATTTCTTCTAGCGAGCAAAATCATTTCATCTTAGGAAGTCTCCTTCTTCATATCTTTTTAACTTCACATAGTTTACATACAGTCAACTCCTTCAAAGATGTCATTTGTATTCACGAACTTAAACCTAAAGGAAAGCGCTGCTCACGCCTTTAAGACATTGTGTATTGCTTTTCTTCTTCATCTTTTGTTCTTATACTCCTTAAAGATCCAACCCCTCCAACAATTTTTAGGCTTAATTTTGTGAATCCAAATGGCATCTTTAAGAGGATTGACTGTCAAGTTAGAAAGATTTGATGGCAGCAACTTTATGAGACAACACCAGTTTTGCTTGCTAGAAGAAATGAATGATTTGATCCTGAAACTTCACAAAGGAGTAATATTAATGAATTTACCTTGTCAATAGCAAAGGAAAGAGATAAGTATGTATTTGTCTTTCTCTATTGAATATGGATAATATAGATTCATGAGGGTTATTCATGATTTGGTATGATGCAATTATTTTGCTTTAAATAAAGTGATTTATTTGCTTGTGGAATAAGGGGATATTTTTAATCATGATTAGAAAGTGATAAGAAGCATGATTTATTTTGAATTTACAAAAGTGATAATTATCATAAGAAATTATATGGTCAATTAGATGAATTGACAATTCTCATGTTGTGTCCTAATTTTAATTAGAATGATTAATGAAAATTTACTATGGAATAGATGCATGAATTGAACATGGTTTGAATAATTTCAAATAAATGACATACATGTGGATTAATTTATTATTGTCTCATTAATTATAAATAAAATTCCTTTTTCATTGAAATACTTGTAAAAGAATCTTAATTAAACATAAAAGTAAATCTCTCTTGAGCAATTAGGGGAATTATCTTTTCTCTTTGAATAGGAGTATGGCAGAAGGTTCATGATACAAAAGGCACCAATGGTCGTGAGAAAGTATCATGACAAGTTACATGTAGTGGAGGAAAGATATTCTCATAAGACCTCAGAGAAAAGAATAAATTATAAAATTATAAATTCTATTGACATGTTTGATTATGGCAAATTTAATAATAGAAAATAATCCATAAGTTGTTGTTGACATGCTTATAATTTTGATTGTTGTTATGGTTATTCATTGTTTGAGTCTAATGTGAAGTTGGTACCAATATCTATTTATTGTGATAGTCACTATATTCTTTCTAGGGCATATAGCCAAGTTTATAATAGAAAGTTGCGATATATTGGCCTAAGACACTGCTATGTGAAAGATTTTATTTTTTATGGAGCAATTTCCATTATTTATATATAACATTTGAATTGAATCTTGTAGATCCTTTGACAAAAGGTTTGACAAGAAAACATCAGAAGTGATGGAATTGAAGCCCTATAAACATTGATTACCAATAGTGGAAACACAGCTCACACATGGCTATCGATCATATCAAGTCTTGAGTTTAATGGTGAAAGTACGCTATCTATTAGAGTGATTGCAAGTACTTAACTTTTAATACAACCTAGATTAGAAAGTACTTAGTAACCATTAAACTAGAAGCATGGAGTAGGTTAAGCCTAACTTGGCTCTTAATGGACTTGTAAGCATATATTTGTTGGAACATTTATCATGGTGATACTCTTGATGGAGTCAATATGAGAATGAAGAGAGGCTACTTCTAGGAGTCTAAGGGCTTGACTCTAAAAAGTTCTCATGAAAAGGATAGGATACAAGGTCATGAATAAATGTGTCATTCAAAGTGGTATACAATGGCCCGAGATCCCATGCGTATTTCATGCACACATGTTCACATGGGATAACTGGTTCAATTAGTCTACCACATATTATTTTAGATGAGTGAAACCATGTCTTACTTAGGTAAAGATTCAAATCCTCAAGATATATTTACCGAAAACATGAGATTTCTGAAATGATAAGAGTTTGTGATCATTTTAAAATGGTAGGGGATTGTTGGAATATTTTAAAATGAAGAGATGTGTTTGTTAAAAAGTCAAGTTCTTATAAATTAAGAAATTTATATGCAAGATTGTGTAGGGAGTTATAATACTAAAGGTCACCAATGTCATATCTCTTTGAAGACGATGGAAATGTATGGTAACTACTATTTGGTGAAAGGTTGTGTTGGTTTTTCAAGAAGGCCCTACATACTCTAAAGGTGTGAATCTTCATGGAAGGGTTATTTTAAATAACCATTGGTTATTTAAGTTATGTTAGTTCATGAGAGTTCATGAATTTTATAATTATGACTTTTAATTGAAGAGGTGTAGAGACACCACTTCAAGACATTACTTCATGGTCTATAAATACCCTACACCACACTTCATTTGTGAAACACAACACGAAACATCAGAAATCACACAACAACAAGAGATCTAACTCATTGTCCTTGTCATTGCACTACTTTCTTCTTCATCCTTATTTTTGTGCTCCTTAAAGATCCAGCCCATCCAACAATATATATATATATATATATATATATATATATATATTTGAGTGATGAGTGATATAATAATAATCAAAGAATTATCGTGTAGCTGCTGGGATTTGTGGTATGAAATATGGTAATTAGGCATTTTATGAGAATCATGATTCAAACCTAAAGACTGACAGAAAAAAGTGCTGGTGAAAACAAAATTTGGTTAGCCATGCCTTGTAATCTAGTGGCATGAAGCTTTTTTGTTCATATTTACTCAATCTCATTTGTAACCTGATACTATTTGTGCAACTCAGCAACTAGCTAGGATGAGATCCTCAACTATAAAAATGTGCCATTATTATCTCACTTTCAATACCATGCTTCGGTTACTACTTCGTTATTTCCGGTAAAGCTAAGGATCTAGCATGTTTTTATTATTATATACGTGTGTGTGTGTGTGTGAATGAATAAATATGATTGATTGATAAACAAAATTAATTTGGTCTCAACATGTCGATGAGTATAATGGGGAAAGGAGGTCAAAAGGACAGGGTAACATGGAGTGTTGCAGATGTGAGAGTGTGTCATGGAAGGCAGCAACAGCGGAGGTTGTCGTTAGTTATGGTTGACCATCACAACCAGTGATCTTAGTGAATCCAAAAAAAAAAAAAAATTGTTCAGAAATTTATAAAAAATTAATGTATTTTTACACAAGCAAATATTTATCTCAAGGCCATAACCCCTCAAAAAAAAAAATCTTTCATAATTTTTTTTTAATTACTTAATGAATATACATTTGACCCCCAAAAAAATATTTATCCCCAATGTCCGCCACTTCACAACAAACTGCAGCTAAGCTAATCATGTCTCCAATGCACATCCCCTAGATACTTTGTCTTTCTATTAAAGATAATTATGTTTAGATATTATTGAGTATATTAAATATGAACACATCTTCCATCTTCCGACCGTGATTTGAACACAGCCCCTACTGTTAATCTGCCTGATTACATATAAATTAGCGTATCTTTACAATCAAATTAAGGACCGATCTAAATATCTTTCATTTCTAATGAATTGCCACATGAATCCATGTGCTCTAGAAGCCAACTTCTTCGATAATTCTTCATATCAAACATTGATTAATCAGTTCCTAGAAGGGCGTCAAAATTGATCACATTAATTAATCAAGCAATCAACCATCTCTTTAGTTGATATTAAGTTCGAAAAATGTTCATGCTAGGTGAGTCTAAGAGCCTCAGTGATGTCGCAATGAACTTAATTATAAACATTAATTGACCTTTTTGCATTTCTAGTTTTAGCAAAAATTTTAAGTTTCAAGAATGTCCAAAAGTTCCGCTGCCGTGTTATTAGGAGGGATAATATATATATATATATATATATATATATATATATATATATTTTATATATTAGTTCAGTTAAAACTTTCGATTCTAACTAATTTGGATTACGCGCGTCGCCCCATCGGTTGTGGGGGAAGAGCTCCCAACACCATTTAATATTCAATCCACAAAACTTCTGCAATTAGCCATCTTTTTATTCCCCTTCATTTTTTATCAATAAAAAACACTTCGGATCATCTACCTTAATTTTCTAAATCAGAAAATAAGTTACCATGCCTTGAGGATTTTAATCTTTTTGTCCAGTTTTAGCCAATTAATTAATCAGACACTATCGTTTAATTTGTCAATGCATCGCAAGTTTAATCCAATTTCATCACATGCATTTGAATCATTCAACAACCTATGTAAAAAGGCCTAAAATGTTGGAAACAATCCAAAAAGGAAATTCCTGTAGGGGACATTATTACTCTTTTGTCATTAAGTACGACAGCCATGTGACTCTGAATAGGATGTTACGTTTAATCCCTGTGACATATATAATTTTACTAGGGGGAAAGGTGCAATTTTAATAACGATATTTTATGGCAATTTTACTATTGTCTTTAAGTCTGTTACTCTAGGCAGAGTGGGTCCCACACGTTGTACAGTTGTCATATTTTTTTCCCCGTTGACCGTTTGAAATGACCACGTCATCGTCTTGCCCAAACCGCACCTCCATTAATGATGAACGAAGCTCTAACCACAAAACTCCGAACCCTCTTCTGCTTCCATTAAATATTTTCAAACCTGGTAGGTGGTAGTCGTGAATATCCGTCAAACTCAGAACTCTCTTCTGCTTCCATAAATATCCGTCGAACTCAGAACTGAAGGAGCTGTAAGTGTCGTCGAAACGCACGAAACCAGTCGCGAAGAGGCACGTTGGGAAGAAGCATGGACCAAGGTTGATGGCGTCACCGTCATCTTCTACGATTAGAAGAATCTCGACTTTCCTCTCCATTTCTCGAGTTCGAACGCACTTTTTCACTCTCTCACTTAAACACTTCGAAAGACCGAAACCCTAGCACATCTCCGATTATCAGCTTGCCTCTCGCATTCTCAATTTCACGATCTCGAGTCGCGTTTTCCCTTCTTTTTTTTAACCTGATTGTTTTGCCTTCTTTTACTCATTAAGCTTTTTTTTTCCTGTTAATAAAGATGATTTTATTTGACAATTTTTTAATTGATGATTCCACATCAGCAATTGCTACATTGCCATGTCATTATTTCTGGTCAAACGTTTCTCTCTCTCCATTTTCTGGTTGGTCAACGTTAACAAAAATTGAGGCTGTGGACTGTGGGGAAATTGCATCACTTTTTAACAGTGTATTACTGTATTTAAACACCATTGAAAACTTCATGGTGTCAGTTGCACCTGACATAAAACATCCTAAAAATTGCACCTTTTCCCTCTTCATAAATATCTTTATGTGGGATAATTGGTTGAATTAGTCTACCACATATTATTTTAGATAGGTGAAACTATGTCTTATTTAGGTAAAGATTTAAATCATTGAGATACATTTACTGACAACATAAGATTTTTGAAGTAATAAGAGCTTGTGACCATCTTAGAATGTGTGCATGAATTAAGGCCCATATTTTTGTCTGCGTGACTCTCAAACACTGAGACCAAACACCCCCCCCCCAAAAAAAATAATAATAATGAACTGAGGTTACGTTTGCAGTGGAATAAAGCTAAGTACGTACGTAAAGGATCTATTATTGATAAGCTCAAAGACTCAATCCTGAACATCGTATGCTTTGACTGATAATAAGAATCAAAATCCTCTCTTATGACACTTTTATTTAGGGGATATAATTGTTGGAAAATATGTTCTTTTGTCACTTAAGCCCAACGCTTAAGTGACTACTGGTACTAATATATAGGGTTTAGGGTTTAGGGTTAGGTCTTGGTGTAGTAGTATATAAACCTACTTTCACCCATTAAAAAACTAATTCACAAGGAGGTTCATCGAAATAAATCCCAGAGCGCAGACGTTCATCATCCGAACGGTTGCCCACACAACCATTCTATCCCCTCGAGAAATAGTCGGAAGATCGATCATAGAATGGACTTGATATTCGTGACTTGGATTTGCTCGGAAGAGGCTTTTAGATCGTTCATCTTTCCAGGTAATCAAAACAAAGAAGGTTCATCTTTTTCTACATCGTCTCGGTTCGATACGCTTCCACGCTTCTGGTGACATTCCTACAATAATATAATGCGAATATATATCGATTGCTCTTTTCCTCTCTTCTATAAAAGAGAATTCAAATCCAAGGTTACATTAATAAACAGCTTAATTGTCGCGCGTACTGGCAAAGTAGCGATCGATGAACCCCCTTATCTTGAAGCAAGCCACAAAAGTAATGAAGACATGAACGGAAAACAGAAGAAGGAAAGTAAAACGGGACGGAGAAGATAGAGGGAAAAAGCGAAGTCCGTTGAGACTTCAGTGTAGATATCATCTGAGAGAGAGGGAATTGCGGGGAAAAGGGAATTGGATGGTGACAAGACGAGAATGGAGTGGGGCGACTCTCAATTTCCATTCTCATAATAATACCTTTGCTCTTTCTTTTCTTCTCTTTTTTTTTTTTTTCCTGTGGTAGTGGACCCCACATTCACCAGCTTGCTTCTCGCATCAGATGATCACACACCAAAACCCACCTACTATATTCCACAAAAAACGACCATCTCCTTTGTTTGCTTTCGCTTGTTTCTTCCTCATCTTCTGATATATGCCCTCATTTGTATATCTGTGTGTGTATCCACATCACATCAGATTCTACTGCCTTCTGCTTATTTTACGTACTCAAGCACATGTCATGCGCATGCATACGTGTTCTTCTTCTTCCTCTCTCTCACTCAATCTTTTTCACTAATTTGGGTTTGGTTTCTGCACATGGATGCATAAAAGAAAGAACCCTGCATAAGTTACAACAGTGGAGAGAGATCGATGATGGGTCTGATTTTTAATATCTATAAGGACCACTACTGCTTTTGGTTGTCGTTAGGGCTCACATCAGGATCTATTCACCATTACTTTTGTGGATCGTTTTTTTGCTCTTTTCTCGTTACATATGTGTGTGTGTATTAGTGTTAAAAGTTATATATATATATATATATATATATATATATATATAAATAAGGACTGGTGGATGTGACAATTTTTCTCAATTTCTCATGACTCTCTTAGACTCTTACAAAGGGACAGTACAAAGAAAAAAGCCTTGGAAAATAACCTTTCAGAATTAGGGCCAAGCATATATAGAGTGAAAGTGATGGTGGAAAAGACAATACCATACTGTGAAAAAATGCAAGTCTTGTTGGCACGTGGGATGCTGGCAGAAAAGGAAGGGAGGGAGGGGAAAAAACAAGAAATGGTTGTCGATATATATAATATCTAGTTACTACCTAGTATATTGTGTTTAGATCGATTATCATCATTTACATTACATTACAAGGAAACTCACTCAGGTTTCGTGTAAAAGCTATATTGACTCGGATGTTAATGAACTTCAAGTAGCGTAACTTTTTTTTATAAATTTTACATTACATATTGATGTTATGAACATGGCTCTCTCGCTCTCTCTCTCTGCCCCCAACAGAGAGAGAGAGAGAGAGCTATTTGTGGATGGTTGCAGCAAACAATATGGTACTATATTTGGGATGACAGTGTTAAATGATTTGCTCCACTACTATCCACAATTGCATGAAAATAGAAGAGATATTTATTCAGCTTACTATTCATCTGTTCTTGCGTGTGATTCAAAAGCAAACCTTACGCGTCTCCCAACGCATCATCATCATCAACAACAACGTCAACATCATATTAGACTTATAAAAATTTATGGCAATTGCATCATCGTGTCCCTATATATGACTAGACTAATACTATGTAATTAATTAAGTTTAATGTTTAATATATATGTGCGTGTGTGATAATGCCACAAGGGTTGGACAATTAGAATACTAATAGACATGTCTGAGTTGGTGTTTAAAATACTTGTTGACACAAGTCGGGATAATAAAACTCTTCTAAAAATTTTACCTCGTATACTGAAAATCACGTTGGAAAACTAACGTATTTGAGTTAGCGTTTAAAAAGCATATTCACATAAATCGAGATAAAATTCTTCTCAGTTAGAAAAACAACTTCAACCGTTAATTTAAATAGACACATGATATAATGATAGTGATGAAACGCGACGTTTGCAAAGAACAATTATAGCTAGTGACTAGTTTAGGGATTATTGCCCAAGCAGTTATTTATATAGGCCAACTTTGATGTTCTTTAACTAATGAGTAGGCTTTGTTGAGAGGTTTGGAAGGGAAGAGTTACACAAACGTGTGTGCCTTAGTAAAAACCTATTAAAGATGGCGTTTTTTCTTCATGATAAACCTCATGACCCCCCTAGTACTAGTGTGGCAATAAAAAAATAATTGTGTTCATCGTTACTTATGAATTGGGCTAACACCCCTAGCTAGCCAACTGTATGTGGTCTTCACTCTTCACACATACACCGTTGACTACGTGTGTAAATTAAAAGATTATTCCTCCTAATTTGAAGAAAATTTATAGGCATCATATTATCAATACAACAATAATAAAGAAGCCTTATCCCACTAGGTGGGGTCGGATACATAAATCGCACGAAACCATTATATTCTAATGAAAATTAAATCTTTAGATAGATTATTAATCAGATCTTGCTCTATAACATTATTGAATGTTCGCTTTGGTCTCTCTTAACTTCTTTTTGGAGAACTCCATGCTACTTGATCAAATCATCTTCACCGGTGTACTCAATGGCCTTCTTTGAACATGTCCAAACCACCTTTTAAACAATTTTCTACCATTTTCTCTTGATCTATATATATAGATGCCATACCAACTCGTTCTCAAATATGATTATTACGAATTTTATCTTTTCTTATATGACCACACATCTATATCAACATTTTCATCTGGCTACCTCCATTTTATATTCATATTGTCCCTTTAAAGCCCAATATTCATTACCATAAAGCATTGCTAGTCTTATATGAGTGCGATAAAATTTTTCTTTTACTTTATTAAGTATTTTCCAATCACAAATAACTCCAGTAGCTTTTCTCCATTTATAGCATCATATTATTAATATATATGAATAAAAACCAAAGGGAGTTGGGTAAAGAAGAAAAAACTAGTCCCTCACAACATGATGAAACAATATTCGAATCGTCACTGAAAGGTGCCCATATTTAGCACCTGACAGTGCACTTCAAACAAAATTGCTTCTCATTAATAACAAAATACATGTACTTATAAAAAAGTATACGCATAAAAAAAAATTAGCAACTCAAATTGACTCTCATCCTTTAAAACAAATTATTTGAGGTTTTATTTTCAACTTTGTATATTAAGAAAACCTATTTATGAGGAATTTATTCTTTGCCTTCCCTAAGGGCAAGGGCGGATCTTCTTAGGGACTAGAGGGGGCCATGGCCCCCCCAAGAAAAAAATTTGTTTAGATTTGGAAGTGAAACTTGGCAGCGAGCGAGGAAGGTAGGGTTGATCTGGTTGATAGGGAGAATAGTTTTGGGTTATGCAAAGAAACAGGGGAGCTCGAAAGGATGAGGACGGGCCGATCTTCTCACTGACAAAGCCCCCCAAAAACAAAAAATTGTTCAGATGTTTTTTTACTCTTTCATGATGAGCTTAAATCCTTCAGGGTTTCAAATTAGCTCGACCAGGAATTGAAAGTGAAACTTGCGTGAACGAGGAAGGTAGGGTTGATCTGTTTGATAGGGAGAATAGTTTTGGGTTAGTTATGCAAAGAAAGAGGAGCTCAGAGAGGATCGGGATGGCTAGTATACGAAGGATTGCCGTTTTTTGATTATTCATAATTTTAACTTCCTTTAAACTAATACGGTCATATATTATATTCATTTTGAGTTGCTCCAGTCTTGGCTCGCATGAGAATTTCCACCGAAAAGTCATCATCTGCTTCCTTTTTCTTAATTTAATATCTTCGCTTCCTACCTTGTGCGCGCAGCTCGTATAATTCTCCTAGTAGAAAGTCAAGTAGTGTCGTCCAGGGCGGAACAAGAACTTATCCAGATGAAGAGAGTTAAAGGTGTTTAAAGGGATTGGATATGATAAAGTTGTTAGCATCATACATTGTTAAAATATTTTAAACATGTTATATAATCATAAAAAGATTTAATTAGTTAATGAGTATACTTTGGCCCCCTAAATATTTATTCCAAGATCCGCCACGCCTAAGGGCCCATTTGGTTCAGGGAAAATTTGAGGAGAGAAATGAACTTAAAGGAAGGAAAGGAAGGGGAAGAAAGATTTTGAAAGATGAGGGAAGATAGCTTGAGGGAAGATGAGTTGTTTGGTAGAAAGAAAATGAAGAGGTAGTACTTGGTAAAGAATCAAGAAATGTCTATTTTACCCTCAAAATTAATTAATTCAAAAAAAAATTTAAAAATAATTTGTTTGCTAAAATATATTTTTTAAAAATATGTTATTGTCAAGTTCGAACTCGCGTAAAAAATCTTTTCGCCAAATTCGAACTTTCCCGCCAAGTTCGACTTTCCCGCCAAGTTTAAATTTGAGGGTAAATTTGTCTAAAAATATGACCAAAGGACGTGGGAACTTGAAATCCCATCAATTTTAGTGGGATTTGATCTTTCCACATATGAGGAAAGATTGGTGGGCCCAAGAACTTGGGTTCCTGGAAAGATTGGTCTAAAATATGTACCAAAAGAGGAATTTGCTAATGTTCTTTTCCCTTCCCACCGAATCCTTGTACCAAACAGGGCCTAAGGAATCAACAATTCCTATATGGTAGCTATAGGCCTATAGTACCCCCCAAAAAATATTTATTAAATAAATTTATATATATATATATACCTTTTTCAATATGTATGTACGTAAAAGGTTTTTTGTTTTATTATTAATTTCTTTTATCAGAATTTATCTATACGTTAAACCTAGGATTACTAGATCAAGTAGGAATGATTGGTAGCAGTTATTAATACCCGGAGACGTTAAATTTAATATTCTTTAAGAAAAAGAAAAGGTTGCCCTAGAGCTAGAGGGTTTCTAAGGAAAGAAAGACTGGCCATAAAATCAATATGCATAACAAGGATTCTAAAGATTCAAACCTGCCGGCTCTAATTATTGAGTTAAAAAAATATGGTCAGGGCCCAGAAATGATTACATCCTTGGACGCGAATTTAGGGCTACAGAAGAACATAGGGAGTTTATGATGCCCTAGCTACAAAGCTTAAGGACTTAAAGGTTGGTAAAGATCACCGACATGCCCATAATAAGAAATTGGTTGGATTGAGCATAAAGTAAACAACATATTCATTCATTCGAGATATATATATATATTATGATGAACAGAAGAAGGAACAGTGGAATTGCATACTTCTGGTGTCTGACTTAAAGAACCATGACAACAACAACACAATCAATCTGGTTTAAATGGTTTCTTACTGTTGTATCGTGTACGATACGATTCCTTTTTGGATTTCGCCATGGGTAATTATCGCTACTAGCAGCAACCAGTTAGTCTAATTCGTGGGAATTAGGCCCACAAGGAGGAAATAATTATCCAAACTACATACTTAGGACTCAAATACGGATCTGGTTAAATTGCAACAAATCTGCCAAGCGATCCAATTACTCGGTGGTTGTACTATAAAATTTTAATGTCACTGCTCCACGTAGAGTAAGATAGTGGACGACGAAATGTTCACTGTTGGTTCATAAGCTTGCTCTTATGACCCATCATTTCATCATCTTAGTCGGGAAAACAAAGTAACGGCCGGAGGAAGAAATTTTGCTGTCTGATAATACACATAAAGAGGTAATAAAGTAAATCACTGCATTGATGGCGGGTAACCTTTTTTTTTTTTTTGTTCTCTGAGCAAACGAATTGATGACAGGCCGGTAGCTAAATAAACTGTATAATTTCAACAGTTTTTCCATGGCGGACAAATCATGAGCTTCCCCTAACTATCATCATTAATTCAGCTTTGGTTTCAGTTAAAGAAATTGTAAAGTGCAGATTATTAAGAAGTCACATTCCGGCAGGCTACAAAGAAAATGATACATACTCCACTGATCCTGTTTTCTTTGTCATATATTTTTTTTTCATGAGTATCTGATATCATATGGACCTACCTCTTTTTAACTTAGAGGATTTTTAAAGTCCAGACTAATTCAAATCGAGTCAGGTAAAACCACAAGGGAGGAAAGCTCTACCACCAAACACTACAGCATCCACAAAGCTCTAACTCAAACATCTAGTTAAGCTAGAACAACCCTACCAGATGATCGAGTGCTTGGTGGTGACAATTTAACCTTTTACTTGTTATTGTGTTTACTTTGTTTTCATTTGGTACTCCCTCCATTCCTTATCATAAAAAACATCCACCGCACATGCTACGTTCCTTTTTATAAAAAACATTTGGAGAATGTATTATTTTTACTTATTTCTTTCTCATTTTATCCTTATTTAATTACCCTATTTAATGGCAATATATTAAATCCACATTTACTCTCTCTCTCTCTCTCTCTCTCTCTCTCTTCACCACACATTCTCTCTCTTATACAATCATCTTTATTACTTTTACTTCTACCATATTTATTATTCTTTCTCTTCTACAATCCTCCTTATTATAATAATTTCCTTATTCTTTCTCTTATTCCTAATCTCTTTATAAATAAGGGTATTTTAGTAAAAAAGGTTTACAATTTTAACTAACTAATTGTTATTAGTTGCTACTTTGGACCAGGAGATTTGGTTAAATATTTCTTATAACAAGGAACAAAAGGAGTATTATATATATTAAATAGGGATAAAGTTAAAAATTATTGAATTTTACGACATAGTTAATGATATTTAATTAAGGCTTGTTTGAAAAATATTGAAAGTGCCTTATAAATAGGATTAGAGGAGTAGACATTAAGTATTAACTCCAGTCATTAATATAAAACATAGTTTGTAGTTTAATTTTAAAGATTCTATATTAAGGAGTAGAAGTAGTATTAAACTTAAGAAATGTCTAACTTGGTCTATGTTTGAATCTCAATTGAGGAATAAATGCTGTCAGATTTTAGTCACTAATTAATTTCCCTAACAGCAATATAATTGTCCCATGCACTGAGAATATCGAACTACTCCCTCTGGTCCTTATTATAAGGCACCAACTAGCAAATTTATTTGGTCCTTTTTATAAGGCACTTACTTGTTCCCAATGAGTAATGATTATTTTTTCCATGTTTGCCCCTAATTAATAAAGGTAGTGGATGAGAGTAATATTGGAAATTATTTAAATTTTAGGACAACTTTATTGACTTTAACTACTTTTATTGGTTTGTGAGAAAAAATAGTTGGTGCCTTATAATAAAGACCAGAGAGTAGTACCTAACATTTATTAATTAATTATGACTTAATCTCACACGTTAACATTTGTCTTCCCATGTCAGGCCATTGAGTAGAAGATCATAAATTATGATTATGTTAGAGTAGTGATACTGTGCGAAGGCATTAACTCTAGCCTAGGGTTTGTTTTAATTTCCACACTTCGGCTTTAAGACATTGGAATAAGACTTTTTACTAGTTTGGAATGATTCATTACTGGCCCACTTAGAAATCGTGGGGTTTCTTTGACGTAATAATCACTTCCTACATGATGGTTTCCGAAGAATTAGAGATCTTTTTTGACATCTGTGAGACTAATGATACCATCATTAACAGTTAATAATGTTCCTAATGCTAAGTCAGTTCCATGAGCACTTTTATACCGTCCTTGGCTTAATTTATATATAGTAATTATTCTTTCATCATTTTTGGAATATGATAGCTGATCAGACCTTGAAATTTATTATTCTCGATCTCTGCCTTCGGCTGAGACTTGAAAAGTGTCTTTATTTTTAATGTTAAGCCCCTTTTGTATGCACTTTTAAAAAAAAAATTATAACATCCCATTCTCATAAATGTTAAATATGTAATAACTTTTATGTATTTATAATCCTCATTTAGCAGTATTTTTTGAAATTAAATTTTGATATTGAGACATGACAGATATTTTGCATATGTAATTAATTTCTAATATTTGTATCTGCTGATAGTAAAGTTGATAATTTAGCTTTTAACAATAATATCACTAAATTAGTGGTTTTAGATTTTCTATAGAGCTACATATTGACTCCTTTTTTAATACATGAATTAATAAAATAGCTAGACATTAAGACCCAAATTATGTAATATTGAGGCGAAGAATTTCCAATACTGCAAAAAAAGACATCAAGGTGCAAGATCCAAGGGTTTCATTTACGAACCAGATCCCGTACAAGTTATGGAGTGGAAGGGATGGCAAGGAAAACGACATGAACATAAATTTTTAATTTCTCTGAACTTTTCTAAATGTATACCCTCGAATGTTGTAGATAATGAAACCTATATACAGTTAATTCATACAGACAAAATTTGCCAAACTTTTTCAAGGAGCAGGATCATTATATTATATGATCAACTGCTCCAAGACTAGAAATATAAGATCTTGTGTTACAAGATGCACAAGAGACACACACACACACACAATGAGGGAGGTTTATGCTAACGGTCAGGTTGTGACTTGTGAACCATTGGGTTGAAAAACTTGTCTGAGACATTCCAAAGCACCATCATAGTTAAGGAAACCCATGAACCAAAATTCCTGATTGTCGGCAGAGAGTAGCTGGATATACTGTTCGGCTGGATTGAATCTGTTTGATGAAGGAATCACTGCTTTAAGCTGATGTAATGGGATTATTACCTACACATCCATTACATTACAAGTCAGAAAATATATTTATTTTTTTTAATTACAAAGGCAGGCACTAACGTCCTGACTTATAAGCGGGATTGAACCTGCGACCTCCTACCTCCCACTTAATATATCCATACTACTAGGTTACAAAACTATTGGTCAAGTCAGCAAATAATATTATATCAAGCGAAAGAAACACAAAATAAGGTTGAAGAATGTTTTTGACCAATCAAATTGGACAAGAAAGCATGCATAATTCTGAGTGCCCCATGAGAAGGAAATTATAAGAGATGCTGCTAATCACAAAGGATGCTCTGAAATACTAATTTCTAATTGCTTAGTCTAGAGCTAACACGCATGACGAAGTGATAAGATTTGTGATTATGGAAAAGAAACTCAACACGAGGCTTTATTACAAGAGAAATTGCCTTCCTAACTGTAACTGAAGAATAGATGAAGATTTTATATCTAAATGCACTGATATATGCCTTTGATAAGGCTCTTAGTTACTTATTCACGTAGGAAGCCACGTATCAAAAAATAAAGGCTACTTATTTATGTTTACTAGTCTGAATCTTATTACTACCTCCCGTCCTAAATATAAAACAAAAAGTTTGTAGTGCAATTTAAACTACAAATTTTATCCTATAATTAGGATCGGAGGGAGTATTTTTCAGCATTTTTATTGTTACTGTGCGAGCTATGCCCAAGCTTAAGAGTAGTGAAGTCCGTTTTGGTAACTTATCCCTGAAAATTTTATTATTTCAATTGAAATTAGTTCAGGTTGTTACTCCTATGTTTCGTGTCTGTTAGTTGATGGGTCAGACATTATAGGATTTCTGGGATTTATTATGTATTTGTCCATAAACATTTCGTTTGGCTGCAAGCATGTATTGCCATTTTGAATCAACTCTATTCAAAATTCAAATACGAAATCTAAAAATATATCTAAATCTAAGATTTAGATAACTAATAATCATAAATCCTAACACCTAAATCTTATCTAATAAGATATTATTCTTATTTCCTAATTTCTAAAGATAATAATAAAAGATAATATCTAATAAGATATTCCTCTTATTTCCTAATTCCTAAAGATAATAATAAAAACAGACTCAATTAATTAAATATTAATTCCTAAAATTTCTAAACTTTCAGCAACTTCCATTATCTCACACTAATCCGGTACTCTATCATTATTATTACTGAAGATTCTCCTATGTTGGCTATTAGTATTTTATGAGGTTCTTGCCTGGAGAGACTAGTAGATTTACTTTCAGCTCATACCATAATTTTCCTCCAAATAAGCCTCTACATAGTATTATATGTCGTACTATCTTAAATGATTGGAATATCAATTTTATTAGTTCAGTTTCTATTCAACGCATGTTTCTCCTTTAGCCATAACCATAAAGTCCGTCTTTTCTGCGAATATTATAAATTCTTAGTCAATTAGAAACTGTCATTGCCCTTCTCAAATTGAACACAGACAAATGAGTTACTCCAGCCCCAAGGTTCTAAGTTCTAACATCACAATCAGAAGAGTGACAAGAAGATGAACACCTTTAGGGCCCTATGAATTAGATTAATTTCATAAGCTGCAAACAGGAAATTGACAAACATATGTCACGTTAATAAAAATCTTGCATGCCTCATACTCTCACCTAGCTAGGTCAATGATTCAGCTATAACAACCAATGCATGAAGATGAACAGAAACTTAAAAAGAAGGTTCATCACTTGTTATCCTACCACACATAATAGAAAAACTTCAACGACCTTGAGAGAGGAGCTATTCCAACTGAAAACACAAAATTATGCCTACAAAATTCTCAACAGGTATGAATTTTCAACCCCAGCTTCAATTGAAAAGCTACAAAATTATGCATGCATAGATCTAAGGTATTAAATTCCTTTACCTTGTAATGACTCCATTCTGTTTCTGAATCATCTTGATAGGAAAGAGGATTGTCACTACAATATGCAATCTTTAGATTGGTTATATATAGAACTCCCATAACTGGACCAACTAATGTGGATGCATAACATGCATAAGCTTTCAGAACCTTTTCCCCAGGAACTGACTCAAAAGTTTGTCTGAAGATATTTTCATGGCCCCCTTCTGCAAGTATCTTCGTTCCCCGGGCAATTCTTCCCACAGCAGCTTCGGTAAAACTTGGGTTCGTTCTAACTTAACATATGATTTAAAGAAAACTGCATCTTAGAACAAAAGTTTTAAATATTTCTAAATAAAAACGGTTAAAAGTGGTCTTGGACCTTTTGATCACATTATATGGGACTGGGGTGTCAGCTGCCCCTCTTAGCTAGTTGTGCCTCAATTTTGGGGCACTTCCGAAATTTTTTTCCTTGTTTCTTTTTATTATTAGTTTTACATAAAATGAATAACATTTTGATATCTTAGGGGTAAAAAATAATGCTACTTTCAATAAAACTATACCATTTTTCTGAAAAATCATTAAATTGAAAACAACACTATTTTTTACCCATAAGATATCAAAATGTCACTCATTTTGTGTCAAATCTAATAATAAAAAGAAACGTGAAAAAAAACACATTTGGGAAGTGCCTCAAAATTTAGACGCAACTGACAACCCCAGCCCCATTATATGAGCAGCAAAATAAAAACGTAAGAACAATGTCACAGCCTCATCAATGAATAAATAGAAACTGTCAAGATGATTTTGAAGCAATGAACACATCTTATTAGTGATGAAAACTCAGCCTTTAGGCTTTAGCATAGTGCTTCAATTTTTGATACTGCTATTTCTCAAAGAAGGGAATGCCAATATAATTCCATGCATATTATTATTACTGGAACAGAAAGAAATGAATTAATGACAAAGACAGACATAAAAAGGAAGAATACTAACAGTGAACCCAGGTGTTTTCAGCCAGAGTCTCCGCCTTCTTAGTTGCTTCTCCCACCCTCCTCCCCCATTTTTCCAGAACATTCCGAACGGTATTTAACTTGTCTGATCATAATAACATAATTAGTCATTAACATATATTCTTGCAAATGCACATTAATTCATATTGATACAAGATATAATTAATACTGACCCTTTACCGAGTAGGAGGGCGAGGAGAAAGGGGAAGAATATAAATAGCGAGGCGATTCTCGGGGAGACACCACGAAGACCGATTCCTTAACCAATTCGGGGTTCCATCGCACGGATTTCCTGGTGGCGGAATCAGACAAGGCGGCGGCGCGTGTCGGAGGCTGCGTTTCCGATTCCTTAGCTAAACTCGTTGCGTTTCCACCTCCATTGGGTGCTTGGCTAGAATCTTCTGGAACAGAATCACTCTGCTGGGGATCTTGGGTCCTGGATTGTACTTTGTGTTTAGTTTCCTGATTCGACTGTTCCATTCTCTTTGAGATCAGAGTCGGAAAACGGTGGCGCGTAAGATCGTAGAAATATAACGTATAAATTAAATTGAATATGAAGGTTTCATCATTTTTGAGAATGAAACTGAGGAAAGGAAAGCGTTGGTGTGTATGGTTGAGGCTAAAGAAAGAAGGAAAAAAATAGTCATGGAACGAAAAATGCAGAAGGTGGCTTTTTTTTTTTTTTTTTTTTTTTTTTTTTTTTTTTTTTTTTTTTTTTTTTTTTTTAAGGCGCGAAGGAGATGGAGACTTGGCAATTTGCATGATTCTCAGCTTCTGGCTCTGCATATTCTTTGCTTCTCGATAGTTGAGGGTACCACTGTAATTTTACCCTTTCTCTTGTTTATGAAAATTTTAGAGTTAAGGTGCATTTTTGTCCAAAAATATCAATTTTGCGCCCAGAATTTTTCAAATCATATAATTCCACTCTGGTCGTTATCACCAAATTAAGTTTGACAGTTATTAACTAAATTTAATGAATTGTCAGTCCATATGACATTTAGGAAATTTATGCTTTAGGTTTAGTTGTAAAGTTGTCTCAAAAGTTTTTACTCAAGAATTGTTTCCTTAGAACTTTCAAAATCGCAGTAATTTCACATGGGTTGTTATCCAAATTAAGTTTAAATGTTTGTTGGACAAATATGGTTATCTGATAAGTCTATGTGTCATCTATTTTATTTTTTTTCTAAATTAGATTTATAAATAATGATTGTTAATATATATATATATATATATTATATATATATATATATATATATATATATATATATATACCCCCTCTAAATGATTAGACAAAACATGTATGATTAAGAGAAAATTAAAGAAGTACCTGTTTATCTCGACATTGCTGATGTACAACGATATAAGGTTATCAGTGATCTTGTTCTTGGTAATCTTGCTCTTTGTGTTTTGAATTCGGTAATTGAATCTTTTTCACATTGCTCTCTAGCGAACATGAGCTTCTTTTCCATCTATGACTTCTTCTTCAATGTCGTTCATGCAGTCAACTTAGTATAGTTAGTCAAGTAACAATCAAATTAACCTTTATAATGGTCAAGGGCACATTACTCCAACTTGAAACTTCCACGGAAATACTAAACTAAAAAAAAAAATGTTGTAGCAATATTACCCATGAGTGAAAAATTTAATGGCAAATTTTCACCTTAACCAAAATAACATGGATGACACGTGGACTTTTCAGCTCAGCATATTTAGTTAATGAACAATGAAACTTAACTTGGATAATGACTAAGGCAAAATTTGTCTATTGAGAACTTTCACGACAACATTGCTCCAAATAAAAGTTTTAGTGCAAGATTGAGATTTTTTGATAACTTTGAGGCTAAAATGTGCTTTGACCCAAATTTTATTTTATTTCATACCACTCTGACCTTATTTATAAGTCCAAATTAATTCTCACATACCAATGAGAGTTAGTTAAGTCAATAATTATGGTCTAAATTTTCAAAAGTCATTAATTATGGTCTAAATTTTCAATTTTGCCCTTTTCTATTATTGGTTTCAAAAGTCAGCATGAGTATTTTTTTTGTTTATTGCAATTAATAGGGGCAAAAATGTAACAAATGCATTTATTACTCTGGAACTGGACTTATAATAATGACCAATTTTTTTATATATCAAAATAGACATATAAACAAAATCAGAATAGTATACTCCCTCTGATCCTTATTATAAAACACCAACTAACAATTCTCACAAATCAATAAAAACAGTTAAAGTCAATAAAGTTGTCATAGAATTACGTAATTTCCAATATTACTCATATTAGTTGCACTAAACTCTAATATCATACTACCTCCAGTCCTAATTATAAGACCTTAGTTGACTTTTTTTGGAGAGATTAAGGAATCTAAATAAGTTACTTAATCATTTCATAAGTTGTGTTTCTTTAGATTATATATTAGTTTATTGGTCAAACTATTTAGTTTGAAGAAAAAAAATTATTCTAAGCTAATTTAATTAGCTTCCTTAATCTTCTCAAAAAAGTCTAGGTCTTATAATTAAGATCAGAAGGAGTATTAATTATTATTTTCACACACTACCCTTATCAATTATGGGCATACATGGAAAAAGATAATTAATCATTTAACAAAAAAAGTCTTTATAAAAGTTAATCAAATGTATTTAGTTGATCTTATAATAAAATTTAGATGGAGTATAAAATTTCATTGGGCTTGCCAATGGTCAGTCCAATTTCGTATATGAACGTCTTGAAGGTGTCAATTCATGGCCTTTTTCATTTTTTACATAGGCAACCTATGCATTTGAATAAGGACTATTAAGAGAATATGATGAACTATTATCATCATTCTTGACCCAAAAAAAGAACTTTTAAGAATTATCATCACTGGGCTTGGGTAAGGGCCAGAAGCCCAAATTGAAGTGGGCCCCAAGGAAATATCATGGTGACATGCACAGTTCAGAGTTCAGCCCATGGTCTGCTTTATAGTATCAAGGATTCTCTTCATGTTTTGGAATCAGTCTTGCAATTGGTCTCTGAGGCCAAATCAACATTGGTCTGTTTAGGATGGCGGTGGAAGCGGTGACTTATTTTCTATCTGACTTTTATAAAAGTATGATAGGAAAAATGTTAGGTTATAAATATAATTTGTGTTTGGATTGATGGTGGTAGAAGTGGTAAGGCTCACGTCAAAAAGCTAAGAATCTTTTCCTGAAAGTTGCCCCATGAAGCTACTGTTTAAAGGAGCTTTTTTGAAAAAAGTCCAGTAGGATAAAAGCCAACCCAAACACCTCCCACTGGGGTTTTTTTTTTTTTTTCTATTGAAGTTTTTTCTGGCTTTTTTTCAACTTAAAGCTCATTAACGCTCTCCCTAAACAAGCCTTTTTTTTTTATATATATATCATTGGGCAATAAATTGATCATGGCTCTTAACTCTCAGATTATGGGGATTACGTTTCATTCTTTGTGTACGTGGTTGTTTTTTTCTTAGGTTTTTAGAAGTATTTTTATAATTTATGAGGTAAGTGTGTAAGAAGAGTTTTGTCTCGACTTGCGGAAAATGATTGCTGAAACTATGATTTGGGTGTTTCCCAAATAGACACTGCACCAGAAATCATGTCACTACAACATTACTACATCACGTCACACTCCATGCCAATTGCTTTGAATTGTGGAGAAAAATCATTCAATAAAAATATGAACATTGATATGAAAACCACTCGTGTTCTTCTAAAAAACCCACTTGGCTTGCAACTATGAGGCCATATCAACATTTTCTTTTGTATCATTGGGCAATAAATTGATCATGGCTCTTAACTCTCCAATTATGAGGACTACGTTTCATTATTCTTTACATAATTTTTTAAAAGTGCTTTTTATAATTTACGAGATAAATTTATGAGAGAAGTTTTATCTCAACTTACGAACAAAAAAATCCTGAAACTATGGTTTGAGTGTTTCCCAAATAGACACTGCATCAGAAATCATGCCACTACAACATTACTACATCACGTCACACTCCAAAAAAAAATATTTCTTCTAAAAAACCCACTTGGCTTGCAACTATGAGGCCATATCAACATTTTCTTTTGTATCATTGGGCAATTTTGAGTGCTC
Organism: Acacia melanoxylon; assembly: GCA_019022615.1. NCBI lineage: Eukaryota > Viridiplantae > Streptophyta > Magnoliopsida > Fabales > Fabaceae > Acacia > Acacia melanoxylon. The sequence continues at coordinate 513,520 of JAFJYJ010000052.1, forward strand.
TTTCTCCAAATGAGGACTACGTTTCATTATTCTACACCAGAAATCATGTCACTACAACATTACTACATCACGTCACACTCCATGCCAATTGCTTAGAATTGGGAGAAAAATCATTCAATAAAAATATGAACATTGACATTCTGTGTAAAAAATTTATAGAATCCCATAAGGTCACTCTTATCCATAAAATTTTTAATAGAGAAGACTTTTCCTTCTGATTTAAATTTTTATTGTATTCTAAATATATGTCATATTTTGTGTGTATGTTTGAATTGACTAAAATAATTTGAGAGAGAGAGATAAAACTCATGGCTATCATTGTCCCTTTTCTAATATTTTGTCTCTTTCTTAACTTCTATAGATGGATCCGTGATCACAATCTCATTCAAAATTGCTAACCGTCTTTTCCCGGACATTCCTTCTCACTTTTCATCATTAATTATTTGATCTAACGGTCATCTGTTTTTGGTAGCTCTTTAGGAGAAAGTTTGTTTTTTTCACATCTGATGAATAAATCAGCGGTATACTTTTAAAGGGCTGATAAAAAATGAATTAGATTTCATATGCAGTATGCACAATCATCACTTTTACATTATGCTCGTATCATCTTTTTATTTATATACAAATGGTGTGTCCTCTCACTGTAAAATATTCATTCATTTTTCTCAAAATGTTAACTTCTGTTCCATTTAAAATATTTACATTTATCGTTAGTTTGTAAAAATACATGTGATTTTTTTTGTATTTTTAAGTCATTTTTTTAGGTGCACAATATGTAGTTAAAAAACGATGATTAAGCTAAATTTAAGGTTCAGTTAGTAGTGCTAAAAAACTTAGTTGGAGAAAATTATATATATATAAAAAATGCCCCGAGATAGTTTTAAAAATTACGGAAAAGATCAAGAACGGCGGTGAAGAGGTGGAGATGGGCGGCCCGATGAGTAAAATTGGGATTGGGAGAGAGAAGAGGAATTAGAGAGAGAAGGGATGAATTGTAATTTCTAAAATATCTATATCATTTTCTTTAATTTTCTCCAAGGTTCTTTCTTTATCATTTTGAGATGACGTGAAATTTAATTAATCAAATCAACGTGTGTCCTTAAAAATACAAAACAATCAAACTAACGGCTAATAAGTATTTTTGCTCTATTTTTGTAACCACATACTCCCTCCTGGTCTTATTATAAGACCAATTAAAGTTTATTTGGTCCTTTTTATAAGGACTTGCTTATTCTAATGAAGAATGATGATTATTTTTTTCCATATACGCCCCTAATTAATAAAGGTAGTGGGTGAGAGTAATAATTAATATAATATTAAAATTTAGTGCAACTAGTAGGGGTAATATTGGAAATTACTTAGATTATAGACAACTTTATTGACTTTAACTACTTTTATTGGTTTGTGAGAAAAGTTAACTTTATAATAAGGACCAGAGGGAGTACCACTCTGATCCTATTTATAAGTCCCTTTTGACCAAATCACACATACCAAGGAGAGGTAGGTAGCTCAATGATTATGGAGTAAATTTTCAACTTTACCCTTATTTATGAATGGATACATTTCAACTATTTATTCTCTTTCTATTTGCATTGGTACAATAATATGAGCAAAATTGTCACAATCTCATTTATTTGGTTAAAAGGATTTATAAATATAACCAGAGTGGTAGTCACTTTTACACCCAGAAAAAATTACTCTGTGTTAATTGTACTTTTATAAAAATCGCATGTGTAATTTTTACAATAAAACCCAATTAAAAAAAAAAAGCTGAAGAGGAGCATAAAAAATGAATCTAGTGGACTTATATTAATATATACTCCTAACAGGTTTCAATAATTGCCAGCTTTTGCCAGCTCGTGCCTCATCGTTCATTCACCCCAAAATAAACAAAACACGAGTGAAGACCTTCCCCTAATTCCAATTCCCAACACCCCAATAATCAAATGCCAGCTTGGGATCACCTCATCGGAGCTCTCTCTGGCGCCACGTGTCCCTACGTGCACGTGGCGTCCAAGCAAAGGAGGTTGCCCCTGGATCCCGCTGATCGAAGGCCCACCACATCACTTTCTCCTCCTCATCATGTTCACGACAGCCAAACATGCGCTATTTGGGACGACCATTTTCTATCACTCCCTTTCCTTTCTTACATGCTTATTTTATTCCCTGCAGTTGGCGCCCCTCCATGTTAGTTGTTCTCCACTTGCAACTTTATTTATTTATATTATTTACTTTATTTATTAACTATCCCTCTCGACTCCTATTAATTTCTCACGAAACGGTGATAGTCGTTTGGGTTGGCGTTAGGAGTGGTGGGCAAAAAGCCTATCTCGACTTTAAAAAACTCGGTAGAAAAAAAAGTCGGGTTATAGATAATGATTTGTGTTTGGATTGATGGTACGTCAAAAAGTGGCGATATGTAAAAAACCTGATTAAGCCTTTTTCCTTAACTGGTTATGGAAAAAGCCTGGATTTTTTCGACTTAAAGCTTTTTTTCACCAACGAAAAGCGTAATCCAAATGGAAAAAAATTGGTTTTTTCTCGAGTCGTTGAGGCTTAAAAGCCCACCGAAATTTTTACACACTAACGCTAAAAAATAAGTCATACCAAATAGGGCCATTAAATAAAATTAGCAATATTATCAATAATCCCAGTTTTGTGTTGTGTGCATCGGAGAATTAAAAGTGAGGACCGAAAAGGTGAAAAGTCAAGATAGCCTTTTCAGTTTTCCCGAAATGACTAAGGGGTCCTCGTCGTCCGACAGGCGTTGACTCAATCCATGTTATTCAGATCCAACAAATTACAGCAGGTGTCTGTAACGCGTCAGAGCAAGATATACGGCTAGGATTTGAGGGTGCTTCGCGATATTCGGAGCCAAGAACCATCAATCCATCATCACCCATCTGGAAACCAGAAACTAAGGGCAGGTGTGGTATGAGGAAGATTTAAGGAGGAAAAAAATTTAAAGAACGAAGAGGAAAAGGAATGAAAGATTTTGAGGGATGAGGGAAGATGAGTTGTTTGGTAGGAAGAAAATGAAGGGTGATAATTGGTAAAAAATCAGTAAATATATATTTTACCTTCAAAACTAATTAATTTGTAAAGAAAAGGAAAACATTTTTTTTTAAATATCATTTTATCGCTCGATTTGCCTAAAATATTCTCCCCCAAATTCAATTTTTTTAATATATTTTTGCATCAAGTTTGAATTTGTCTCAAATATTTTCCCACCAAGTTGAATTTATCGCATAAATTTGAATTTAATCATATTTTCTTGTATTATAGAAAAAATATCTTATGATGGATAAATAAGTCTTATTATAATCTTAAGTCCTACCAATTTTGGTGTAATATTATCTTCTCATCTTTAAAGGAATATTGGTGGCCCCGCAACTTGAGATCCTAGGAAGATTTAACACAAAAAATATACCCAAGGAAGAGAACTTGCTTATCTTCTATTCCCTTCCTACCTGTTCTGCATACCAAACAAGTCCTGAGAGGAAATAGGTCAAAGCCTAACATCAGCCTACCACCTATCCTACATAAAATTTATCCTAGTCTATTTATTAAATAAATGAGGTTTAAGTTCATACCTATTCTCAAACGTATTTAGATAAACAGATTAGACATATTTTTAGTAGACCAAGCTTACAAACCTAAATGTTTGGCATATTTAAGTTTTTTTTAAAAAAAAAATTATACTATCATATAATTATGCGGGTGTATATTTATATATAATATCATCAAAATAAGTTTATAAATTATTTATAAATTTAATATTAATTCTAAGTTTCACAGACCCTTGCTTTTCGTATCAATTATTCACCCCAACCCCTTTTTTCTTTGATTGCTCGACATAACAATGCTAACTCACTCCTATTCTTTCATCTGCGTCATCCACTAAGAATTGCTGAGTTTATTTTAATGACAAATGAAATATTATAATCTTAGTACGAGGAGTTTGTCTCAATGTACGCGTGAAGTGTAAAAGAGGTAAAATCTAGTTTTAAATATTGTTTATTATACTTAGTCAATTTTTAAAAATATATCTAACTAGTCAACAAACAATTAATTTTTTTTATTCATATTTGTTCGGTAAGTATTGTGACTAGACATTCTTTTTTTTCTCCTAACTAAGTCCTAATATGATAACAAGAATAAATGTTAGGCTTTCAAGATATTGTGAATAAGTTTGAAAAGCTATTTAAGTAGGCTTTTGAAGAAACTTTGGGTCTTAAATTTAAAAAAAAAAAAAAAAAAAAAAAAAAAAAAAAAAAAAAAAAAAAAAAAAAAAAAAACCTGTTTAGAGGTTCACGCTCAGGATTAGGCTTTAAATCTTTGTTGAAGGTTTAGACCTATTTAAATAAAATCTAGCCTATTTCCACCCCAAAACTGCAAAGGGTCACCAAACTCGGAATGGGTTCTAACCCGACTAAGCTTGTGTGTGTTTGAATTAGTTTTTGGAGAATAGTTTTTATGATTTACAAGTAAGTATATAAGAGAAGTTATCGCGACTTGCAGAAAATAGTTTAAGAAACCACGATTTTAAAGTGACTCAAATATTCAATAAAAGCCAAAAAAAAAGCCCGCAGACTGGACCGTGACATCAATGATCAAAATATTTTTTTAAAATTAGTTACTAGTATAATATAATTACTAATAAATTTCTAGAAGATGCGTGCCTCCCAATCATTTTTTTAATAAAAAAATCGATGTAATTTGTATGAATTTTATATGGATGGTATGTATATGAATTTTATATAATATTGGATCGATGTATTGATCATAAAGTCATTGAAGGACATTTTTCCAAATGAAGAGAAGGATATGCGGAAACAGAATAAAGCTTTTCTGATGAAATTGTGTTGGAATCTTTTGTGTAATAGAGAAGCCCTTTGGGTAAAGGTTCTTCGTAATAAGTATAACATTGGAGAAGGGTTGGACACGAAGTTCATAAGAAGAAAGGAGTGTCTTTCATTTGGAAAGGTATATGTTGTTTGGAATAAATTTCAAAAGGGGCTTGGAGTATCTATTGGTAATGGTGAATCAAAGCATCGTTTTGGTTCGACAATTGGTCCAAATTAATACTCCCTTATTGATCTTATTCCCGGGTATGAAGCTTTTGTGGACAGGAATGAGAAAGTTTGATTATGTTGATTGTTGGGGAGAATGGGACCGAAGCAAGTTGCTTAGATGGTTCCCACCGCAACTTGTGGATAGGATCATTTGTGCGCATCCTCCTAGGGAGGAGCGAAGGGATGATAATTATTTTTGGAAACCATCTTCTAACGGTTGTTTTTCGTCAGAAAGTCCGCATATCTTTTTCTTTCTGCAGGTAATCAGCGGAACGAAGACTCTGTGTGGAAGTTGTTGTGGAGATGCGTTGTTCCAGAGAAGATTAAGTCCTTTATGTGGACCTTTGCACATGGGAGGGTTCACACAACGCGTCTAAGAGTTCAAAGAGGCCTTGAGGAGTCAGCGAGATGTTTGTTTGGATGCGGCCAGGAGGAGGACTTAATGCACTTAATGAGGGATTGCAAAGAACGCCAAAGAAAGATGGATTTCGATGGTGCCCCGCCTTTTTGGGAACCATTTATTTCACTTCAAGGCAAGGATTGGCTTCATTGGAACCTTACTCATGAAGCAGGAAGGGATTTCACCAAAAAATTCCATGGGCTACTCTTTTTGGTTATATTTGTGGGATATTTGGGTGGATCGGCTGTAAGAAATTATTTGGTGACCAACCAATCATTGATAATCTTCTTGATGCCTATGCTAGTCTCTTCGGGGCAAGTGGGATAAGGATTTAGTAACAACTTGTCAATTTTACTCTAACCGAATGTTGAAGTTAGGGTCAATAGGAACGTCAACAAGGTTTTACCTATCTTGAGGTGGATGCTTCGATTCGAGTCGGAAGAAGTGGATGTGGAGGAGCTATTAGGAGATGATGGCCGTTGGATATGCGGTTTCATGTGCAAACTAACGACGGTTCCACCAATTATAGCCGAGATTATAGCAATCATCCAAGGTCTTTGATTTGTTGGAATCAAGGATATGAAGAAGAGTAGTTGTTCTATCGATTGTGTTGAAGCAATAAACATTTTGACTAGGGGTTGTGATCACTCTCATCCCTTTAGGGACGTTATAGTTGATCTTAGGGTTTGGTTAGTTAAAAACTGGCAAGTGAGTTTTGATTAATCATATTCCTAGAGATCATAATAGTTTAGGCGATCACTTGGCTAAATTATCTCACAATATCGTAGGTAGTTTTCAGATGCTTCACCAACCTCTCCTCATACCAATGGGAGGTAGTTGGAGAAGGATAGGGGATTGTATTTATCCACATTACATTTTTTCTTTTGCTATTATTGGATTTCAGTTTCATTCAAAAAAAAAAAAAAATTTAATTGCCTGATTTGGACGTAAAAAAGGCACTAGATCAAGGGATATTATACTTTCTCTAATTTTAAATAGAAGACTTAATTGATTAACGTAGTTTGATCCAATATATAAAACCTTACTTGGTTCCCTTACTTAATATGTTTTATATTATTCTCACTAATTTGACAAATTTTCTCACTATTTTTATCTGACATTTAATACTCCCATTAAAGGAAGTGCATATTTTAAAGAGAGTAGCACACAATTTTTAACCCATATTAATAAATAAATCAAATAAAATAATTTTATTTAATTTCTAAAAATTAATTACACAAAGTGTTACATTAAAAATAAAGGGTGAGTAATAGCAAAGCAAAACAGAGTGTTTTGTAATTTAGTAATTTGAAAACTCATCTGAACGGGAGATTACGGGTACAATCCTATTGATCATGCGAATTATATAAATAGGGAAATTGAGAAAAAATCCCACCATTAGGAATTAGGAATTTTGTAATGAGAAGGACCTAAGAATTTTTAATATACAGAAGGAAAAGCTGCTATACGCAATTATAGAACAGTGTTGCTTTAAAAAATAAAAGTAGGAAAGAGGGAGAAATGGCGGTATAATGGGGTGGCAGAGACAAGGACCGTTTACTGGCCGTTTGGGAACCGACACATATGTGAAGGACCAAGGAAGGGTGGTTATGGTAATTGTGTACCACCATAATAAGAGAACAAACTAAGTCCGTTTACAAACTCACAATTGTGCGTATCAAATTACTTTCCTTAATTATATGATCAAATTAATTTTTTAGAGAAATTAATTTGATAATTAAATCACTTTAAAAAGTATTTATATATTTTCTTAAAATTAATTAATTTGATTAATAAATTAATATTTAATCTAAAGATATATAATATATGATATAATTAAATAATTTATTTAATTTCCTTAATTTTTTTAAAAAAATCAATCCAGTTTATAATTGAGATAGTGTCAAATTCCCCACATGAGACCAACGCTTCACGTGATACCTACCCTTTTGATCTAATTGTTATTTTTCTCTCAACTGGTGTTGAGTTTTAGGATTAGTAACTTTTCTTTCTAATATAAGTGTCTCGTTTAAAATTTTTAAAGAATTTTTAACAGGGTTTTCACATCTTAATATAAGTGTTTTCTTTAAAACTCGAATTCACATATACCAAAAAAATAAAAGAATTAGAAGAATTTAACAGGTTTATGATTGGACATTTAACTCTTTCTATGTTTTTATTGCAACAAAATTCAAATAAATCTTATTTAAAAAATCTTATAAATATGATCAAATTATTTAAAATATAAAAAAGAGTGGGGCAACAAAATTCAAATAAATGAAAAAAAAATCATCAAATAATTTATTTTTATTTTTTGTTTTTAAAAAAAGAGGGACCCATTCCTCTCAGGCACCGTCCATTGGGGTAGGCAGTGGCTGCGGGAGTAAGTAATATGAGGAACAAAAAGGAAAATAAAATTTAGAGCGCTTTTAAGATGAAATAATGATAGGATGAGTTCATTTAATTTAAGTGATTCGAGGAATCTTTTCCTAGCATTATTGGTTGATTAAGTCGTTGTCTCTCAAAAGCCTTCCCTCCTCCCCATCTCGCCTCTTTATATTCCTCTCTTCTCCTTTTCGACTCGCACTCCTCTCTCACATTTCCTCGTCTTTCATTTTCTCTTTCTTCTCTCTGTTTCTGTTTCTGTTTCTGTTTCAGTTTCAGATCTCGCCATGGCTTTCGCTGCTCTTCGAGTGTTCGTCGTCTTGGGCCTTTTGGCTACTTCTTGCTTTGCTCAAGCCCCCGGAGCTGCCCCCACTCAGCCCCCCACCGCAACCCCACCGAAAGCCGCCGCACCTGCTCCTCGCACCCCATCGCCGGCCACTTCCCCACCTGCTGCTACTCCACGACCGGCAACTCCTCCTCCGGCTGCAGCTCCCGCTCCCACCACTCCTTCCCCAGTGGCAACTCCTCCCTCAGCTACCCCTGCCAGCTCTCCGGCACCGTCCTCAGAATCACCCGCCGCCAACTCCCCACCGGCACCTGCTCCTGAGGGCGATTCACCCTCCCCCAGCAGCCCTGCTTCTTCGCCATCCGCCAAATCTCCTCCATCACCCTCTGCCGCATTCTCCGTCAGCAAGGCCTTTGCTGCCGGGACTGCTCTTGTGGGTACATTCGTGGCCATGGCCGTGATTTCTTGAAGTTCTGACCAGTTTCAGTATTGCTGAGATTCGTCTAGGCGGAGAGAGAGATGAGCCGTTGATCTTGAGATTTATGGATGGAGGGACGAGATCTGTTTGATTTTTCTTCCGAGCGTTTCTTTTCTGTTCTTCCGATCCGTTTCATATCTATTATTTTCCATGGTTTTTACTTCTTCTTCTTTTTTTAAATATTTTTGTTGTGCTTTTTTATTTATTGGATGGTGATCATTGATTGGGTGATTGATATTGTTTGTGTTGGTTCACACGTGTATGTAGATGACTATCCTGATCATTTCGGTGTACATCTAATGATAGATTTTATGAATAAAACAGTTTGTAATTCTTTTCACTCATTTTCCAACTTTAGTCAGCTTTCTCTCGCTCTTAGAAACTAACCAAATCTGGTTCTCTTGACATTATTGGATTATTGATTGTGACATGATAACATATTTGATTGTTTGTGGTCGACCAATTTGGGATCTAGAACTAATCTTTATACCCAGATCTGCATTGAAATTGGGTGGCTTTTGAAGAACCAAACTCGATGGAAAGAATGAATATAGTAATAGTATTTTTCATTGGAAGGAAGTGATTTCTTTGACGGCAATTCAACGGGCTTATTGTAATGTAGAGATGTGACTTGAGTAGAACCACAAAACGAAGTTAATTCGGCATCAAGATGAAAAAGCGTATGAAAAATGTTATAGGTAGGCGGCGGCTTTTAAAATATAAGTGACGTCTAGTTTAATTAATATTCATGTTTTTTATTCTTGTAAATAATATTCACTTCCTAACTTACCCACTCATTTATACTTTCTTTCTAAAACAACATTTCTATTGTAATTAAACACATTTATTAATAAGAATAAAAATGAAAAAAATTATATTTTAATTTCTTATATATAGTTTAAGTGATATACACACACTCCATATAATCTTGATTATAATACACCAACTAGTAATTATATTTGGTCATTTTTATAAGATACTTTTTTGTTTTTAAAGCGCATTTATTATTATTATTTTATGTATGTCCATAATTAATAAGCTAAGGTAGTGGGTGAGAGTTATAATTAATATAATATTAGAGTTTAATGCAATTAATAGAGTAAATATTGAAAGTTATGTAAATTTTAGGATAATTTTATTATTTTTATTAGTTTATGAGAATTATTAGTATTCTGGACGGAAGAGCGGGGAAAGAGTATCATGATTTTTTGGTTTCCTTTTTTGAAAAGAGTAGAAAAGAGAAATGCATTTAGAAGGTTTTAACTTTTGTGTGTGAATTGTGAACGTGCGAATCAGAAAATGCATTGGATCCCCGTAACTTAGAAATCAGATGAATCTAGGCGCTTCATGTAGCTTACCGTTGGATGCCTGCCACTTGTACCTCTCCAAAAGGGAGGAAATTACTGTAGAGTCCCCACAGAAGATTTTAACATGATAAAATAATCAAACAATTATGAAGTCTACATTAGGTTTTATTAGCTGTAAGTCAGTTGTGAGCTGTCAAGGGAAACGGAAGTAAGAACGTGGGTTATGGTTAGGTGATGGGCAACGTCGTGAGTTATTTGTGTTGGCATTAAAAACATACGATTTACATAAAAGATTTAAACTTCTCATATTGTATGAAAAAAAAAAGATTCCTATACATACACACATGAAATGGTGGAACCTACATATATATATATATATAATTAGCATTATATATATGTGGATCCCACCATTTTATGAGTGTAACATGAAAATACATTTTTCCTACAACATGAGAAGTGTTTTTTCCCTACATAAATCGATACAATAGTTATCTTACAAATTTACATCATATATAATAAATTATATTGAAAAAACAGGTTCTATCGGTTTATTCAAACAGGATCTGGATCGTTTAAATATTAATCCAATATAAAAAATAAAAAGGGATATTAGAGAGAAACCAATAAGAAGAACGTGGGTCATGGTTAGGTGATGGGTGATGTATACGATGCAGCTCCATGGTGATTAGTTTAACCTAATGTCTTAATCAAATTCAAAACCAAAAGATTCCCATAACTTTGTTTTTTTTCTTTTTAAGGTTTGTTTTTCTGTCACGAGCTTGAAGGTTGAAATCAAACCAGTGATCACTATCTTCATAGACCAAGGACCATGCCCCACGCTACATTTTTTTTTTTTTTTTTCCCCATGATTTTCTGATTTGATACATTCCACTCTTTCAAAATCGCTCTGTTTAATGGATCTATACTGATTAATTTCGCTCGCGCCCATTTTTTTCTATTCTTCTAAATTTATTTTAATTTTATTTTTTTATTTTTGAGAATATGATACATGGGGAGAAAAGCAGAAAGAAGAAGAGAGTAAGAGGTGAAAGTGATTGTAATCTTGAAATTATTTGAATATAAGCCAAATCAGTTTCTGTCATTTTCTCTGTTGCCTTACTATTGAAACAAAGGAAGCCTCTTTAGTTTAGAATTAGAATGGTCAGCTAGCCAATGAGGTTGAGTCAAGCAAAATGCCAATCTCTCAATATATGACAAACTAAGATTCAATTTTTATTGGAAGAAATTTCAAATTTAATACCCGATAGTACCTCCTTCTAAAAAGAGATACCTTTACTTAGAAAAAAAAAAAAAAAAAAAAAGAATGGTCAGCTTCAATGCTTTCGTGCTATCTGCCACCTCAGCAATGACACCTATACAATCCATATGTTCTTGTTATAATTTTCTTTTTTCTCTCCCACACACAAAATGAAGTGCTTCTTCTTTATGTACTCATCTCTCTAATTTTGGGGTGGGAGCATATATATATACACACACACACTCACACATTATTTGGATTTAATTATATGTTGTATCCTGAAATATTTTTTGCACCAAGCATCTCAAATTATTGATTTCTAGGATACTGGTGTTACAAAAAAGATATTTCAGAATACAGGACTGAAAATTAATTAATTTGCGATATTGGGTGCAAAGAATATTTCAAGATGTAGTATCCAATTTAATCTAAATAAATAAAATATATAAATATAAATTAAAAAAATGCCTCCACCCCAAAATTAGAGGGATTGACACATAAGGGAGAAACACCTAATGTACACCCAAATTACACAGCACATGCACCAATCAATTTTGTTCACATAGAGAATGAGGAGTATAATACAATGTAATGATAATATTACCTTTGGTGTTAAATATAAGACCTAGTTAACCATTTTTTTTAAAGAGATTAAAGAAACTAAATAAGTTATTTAATCATTATGTAATACTCCTTCCGGTCCTTTACTACCACTTTCATGCGGATCAAAATGATAGTTATATTCAGTTAAAAGCAATAAATATGTAATATATACAATTTTTTTTTCAATTATACACCTATTCATAAAAAAAGGCTTAGGAGTAGAGGTGGGGAAATGTGCGGCCTTTCACAGGCTTGAACCAAAACAGGCTGGCCTATTTACACCCGACTCCCATATAAGGTCTTATTTTGAGGCCCACCCTAAGCTCGTTTATTATTATTATTATTATTATTATTATTGTATTCTCTTAAAGAAATTAGATTAAAACACTAATTTTTTTTACTTAAGACATAAATATTTTTAAAGTATTAAATATTTTATCTTTTTTGATAAATAGAATAAGTGATGATTTTCCTTAAAATAAAATTCTTCATGGGATAGAAACTTTACCTTCTCATTTTTCAATATGTGTTATTAGTTTCTCTTTTTGATGTAGTTTGCATAATATTTGGACTTCCTCAAATACGATTAAAAAATGGTTCTCTTTATTTATCTTGTATCTATAAAAAAATGATTCTTTAAATATTTCATAAGGAAACATTTCTTAGTAGAATTATTAACAACAAATGAAAAATTCTTAAAAATTGGGTGGTAACTATTATTTTAAAAAATCAATTAGAAGACTTTTAGCTGACTATAATATTGTTAACAAGCTTCTCTTAGCTATTTAATAAAAATATAATCAAATTTTTTCCTTTAAAAACACTCAAATAACAACACTTTATTATTTGAAAAAAAAATCCAACTTAAAATCATTAGCCTCAAAGACAAACTCAACTTATACTCATTTAATAAAAATAAAAATAAAATTGATAGGCTTTAAATTTGGCCTTATTTAAGCTTACGGAGCCGGCCCTTTTAGGCTTGGCCCTATCTGAAGACTCTAAAACATAAATGTGGCCCTTGACTTAAACTTATCGACCTGATAGGTTCGTCTTGTTTTCCCGACTCTACGTAGGAGAGATAACGAATAGAAATTTAATGTGGATAGATAATGAGTGGAAATAAGAGTAATTTTGAAAAAAAAAAAGTGAAATAAATATAATTTATTGTAAACATATGCTAAATGAAGGATATACCTTCTTCTCAGTGCATGCGTGAAAGTAATTATTATAAAAGATTTTTTTTTTTTTTTTTTTTTTTTTTTTAGATAAAGGGGATTTGTTTCTTATAAAAAGGATTATATCTAAGAGAGAGAATGTTATTTATAAAAAGAAGAGGAAGGGTAGTTTATAAATAAGATAAATTAGTTTAGAAAAATAACAATAAATATAAATATTTTAAATTAGTTTCCCTAATCTTTAAAAAAAAAATCAATTGAGTTTAATATTACGAATTAGAGGTAACAACTTAAACAACTGAAATAACAGACACTCCTCCAGCAGTGGCGAAAGTTTAGTTCGATGAAGCAGACAAGATCCGCTCGGGAATGGCTGAACCATGTTGACAATTCCAACATTAATTCCAATTTTCTGTCTCCCTCATATTTATTTCATATCCTATGCAGTATGCAATAATAACGAATTTTATATCAAGTTCCCAGAAAATCACCCAGTTTCCTTTGACTTTGAGGCACTTTACTGTAAGGTATTCACTCCGTCACTAATTACTATTTTGTGTTAAAAAAACAATTAAAATTAGTTACTCTGAAACTTAAAAGCAAAAAATATGTATTTGTTTCTAATTATATCTTTATTTATAAAGAGGATAAGAGAAAGAATACATGTAATAAATATTGTTCTGTAGTAAAACACAGTATCTAGCTTCAATGGACTAGTGAATTGTCTATATAGGATCAAGAATACTCTCCGGGATATATAAATGAACAGATACCGAAGAGAGTAAGATTGTTCTAGGATGTCTATGCGAAAGACACCGAAGAACGTCAAATGATCATCGTGCAACACGAGTATGACGCTTAGCCAAAGGGGATGGGGTATGTGCACAATAAGACTAAATTGTAGAATAGATGAATAGAGAATGTGCACATGTTAGGTAATCTCCAATTTATAGAGATTACCTCTAGGGTTTCGACCCAAGGGCCCTGTGCGCCTCCAGCCTGTCGTGCCTGCTCCACTACCTGTACTATTCGTGATTATAGGCATAGTTATAGGGTGATTAGCGTTTTACCTGATTTTGGAGGGATTCTGTCATAAATTGTCCATGCTGGGCCGCATGGCCATTGGGCCTTATATATGAGTCCATAACAAATACAATTAATAAGAGATAAAATTAAAAATAATAAAATAAATATTTAAACAAACCTAAAAGAAAGCTTATTTTTTGAGATACACATGTTCACAAATTTAAAATTTATAACAAGGGATGGAGGAAGTATGTTCGTCCAAAGGAAATCTTTGTGCATGGCACTGTTGCTAATTAATAGCTAGGCTTAGGGTTGTTCAAAAAACCTAAGGTTTGGTTGGTCTGGTCTGACCTGGTTTGATCCGACCCGATCCGGGGTAAAACAAAATTGGTCCAAGACAATTTGACCAGACCAGACCAAACTGCTCAGGTTAGATTAGACTTCGGTCCAAGGGCTTAGACCCCTTAGACTGGTTCGGTCTGACCTGAGATCTTTTTTTTTTAATCACCATTACACTGAACCGCTTATTGAAGTCTGAACATCCTAATGTGCTTTTTAATTTATAGGAATTACTTTTCATTAATTCACTTTTTATTACTTTCGGAAGTCATGTGAAACCAGAGCTAAAATATTGCCTCCATAGAAGACAAAAAAAAAACTAGAAAAAAACTGGACTATCCGTTGGTCCGGTCCAGCCCGAACTCGGGCTGGTACCAGACCGGACCAAACCTTGGGTTGACCTCCAACCCGGTCTGCCCCGGTCCTTGGACATGCCTAGCTAAGCTACCGATCTTGATCATTCAAGATTCACAATCATATCTCGGTTTTCACAGAAAATGTAATGTCTTGTTCTGGTGCCAAGATTGAACATAGAAAGTCAACAAATCACTTGGATTTAGAGCCCGTTTGGATAGTTTTTTTATTAAAAAAAACACTTTTTTAATGAAAAAAATGTTTCTTTTATTAATTTATGTGTTTAGATAATATTTTTTTAAAAAAGCAAAAGTCACAAAAACAAAACCAAAATGCTGTTTTTTTTTAAAGCTCCAATTTGGAGCTTAAAAAAAAAGCACTACAAAAAAGCATTTTTTTAAAAGCCCATCCAAATAGGCCCTTAGTCTTTTCTAAAAGAATTCAACGTACGCCCAGTGAGTTTTAGCACGAATGGCACCTACCCTCCCTTTGAGGAAGAGGTCATAGGTTTGAGCCTATGTGAATGAGGGTGGGTGTTTATTATTTGATCCTATCAAGGAAGAAGAAGAATTGAACAGCTTAGAGTAGAACCAAAAGAAGTCCAGTTGGACCAATTCTGTAACACTAGAGAGAAGGTTATCAAGAAGAACATGTTTTTCAGTTTTTAAGGGCTTTACATACTGTGTTTGTTAAAAGATGGAGGACGGTGAGCGAGAAAAGTATTGATTTTGATAGAAATGAAAATGGATATGAATATGAAGATGGGAATGAGATTTAAAAATACGTTTACTATGTTATAAAAATTAGACCTAACTTTTATGTGAAAAGACAAAAATGCCTTTCTAATTTTTTTTATTTAAAAAACTTCTCACAGCTAGCCTCATTCCCTTCCACCTTTGAACCTCGACTTTTTCAGGCAAGATTTCATATCTATGTACGTCAAACGCAAAACTCTGTTGGAGATAACTTTAATCTTGAGATCAATCACAAACCACCGTCTGCATGATTTCAGATCTTACTTGTCGATTTATTAAGGCGAGTAGGAATGGAAGCTCATGTGCTAGTGTTCCCCAAGGCCATCGGCAAGCTCTATGGGCATAGCTCGACTCCTCCTTCTCTACACTTGTGAACTCTTCTCGTTCCGGTATAAATAGTTATTATCTGTTCTTTCACAGTGAGAGGGTCTGATTGGGATTGTTTGAGCAACTTGTGCAACCATTGACCTTTTGCCAATTGATTTTGAGTAGCTTTATCGAGATCAAAAGTGAATTGTGCAAAAGCTTCTAATTTTGTGAATTGTGCCAATTCTAATTTTAATTTACTAGCTACTTGTTTCATGGCTTTAATTTGAGCCACATATCCTACTCAAGAGATGGAAATACCCATCTTAGCCTGAAAAAACAAGGGCACCTTGCGTTCTTGAACCAATAACCATCTTTCGGCTAACCTAACCTCCTCCGTCCCTTAGGACCAACAAAGGGTAGTACAGGAATATTCATCTGTTGTTCATCGACTATGCTTTTCAGCCTGATATTAGGCGCCTCTGACTCACAATCACATAATATCTCCGGTTATTCTTTTTCGCGCATTCAGTAATAATATAGTAACCGATTCCATAAATCTATGGAGTTCCCCAAACCAAAAAATTTGTTTATCTTATTATTAATCAAGAATTTCGTATATAGCTAGAACGACCCTCACAAATTGCAAATACTAAATTGGTAAGAATTAATTGGATTGAAGCTATAGCATCATCATTAGTTGGAATCGAAAAATCTGCGAGATCCGATTCACAATTTGTATCAATTAAACAAATCGTTGGAATTCCCAAAGTGATACATTCTTGAAGAGCCCTATATTCTTCTTGCTGATCAACAATTATTACAATATCGGGTAACCACATCATATATTTAATGCTGCCCAGATATGTTTCCAAGCGAGATAATTGTCTCTTCACCATAGCGGCATCTTCGACTACCACCACAATGTCAGCGTTGCTGCCACCTCAAATCGAACAAGATCTCTCACCCACAGGTTGACCTAGATTCTGACGAGTTATTTGCCTTGAGCTGGATGTCGTCTCAGATCCGTGTCTTTTAACATATCATGGTGGGAGGTCGCCATGAGTTATTTGCACTGATCTGATGACGAGGAGTTCGCCGTTGTCATAAGAGGTTGTCACCGTTGCAGTCGTGGGTTGCCGAAGAGGATGAAGAGAGCTATCATGGTGGGAGGAGAGTTCGGTAACTATTGTGGATCGCCGAAGGTCGCCATCGTGGGTTGCCTGTGGTCACCGTCTTGGGTTGCCGAAGGTCGCTGTCACTAGGGGGAGTGCTTGCCGGCGATGGGGTATATACTAGGGTGTGGCCTGAAACATGAAAAAGAGGGAAGGGGCAAAAGTGAAATCCACCTACATGGAATTACAAATCCAAGCTTTTTCGGTGGAATTCATTTTGATGGAATTGGCATCAAATGGCTTCCATATGGACATATTTTTTTTTTTTTAAAAAAAAATCCATCATACCAAACATGCTTTAAACTTAGAATTGGCCTCCGTTTCCATTTCCATTATGCTCAATACCAACGTACCAAACGGGTGCATTAGGAGTTGGTTAAATGCCATGCCAGGATTTGCATATATAGCTGTAATTACTAATTACTTGCACCATTACATTTCTCTCCTTTGACAAATCAAGGGCGCGCGAATATAATACATAGTGATTCACTCCTGCTCAATTTACTTACTCCTTTGTGTACTTAATACAATACATATTTAGACCGTTGATTTTAATTTTAAATATAAGATATATTTTTTATATTTATCAATCATTTTCTAATTTATACTTCTACCGATGTTTCCTCTACAATAACCAATGAGGAAGGAAAATAAAAAATTATAGAAAATGATTAGGGTGTTTTAAAAAATACATGATATATTAATCAATTTTTTTAAATAATCAAATTAGGTAAATATATTTTATATTAAGGAGTAGATAGAGTATTATTCTTTCAAAAGTTATCAATAAAGACCACACCTAGGGTAGACCCAGGTATCCACCGCCGATAGCGGTGACTAATCCCCTAACACCGTAAACTTTTCAAATGGGTTTTCATACTAGCAACGATACCATCTCCACACATACCGTAAGGGAGACATGGATCAAACCCCTCACTAACACTAGTGCAAAAAAGGGCTTTAAGACCGGACGAAAGAGGCATCGTAAGACCGGACCAGCGACCGGTCTTGTTCCAGCCGGTATTAAAAGTCCACATTTAAGACCGGACTACAACCGGTCTTAAAGAACATCTTCCAGACCAGGACATTTAAAACATTAGGTCTTAAAAGTAGTACTACATAAGGTTGAAATATGTTTTGTTCGGTCCTAAAACTCAACTTTTAAGGCGGGGAAAATATCGGCCGCTCTTAATAGATCAAATTTATAAGACCAGGACAATTATAAAGCCGGTCCGAAAAATATCGACTTCTAGGACGACGACTAATTATACGCGGTCTTAAAAGACCGACTTTCAAGACTGGACAATAAATTCTCCGGTCTTAAAAATTGAATTTTAAGACCAGGACTTATAAAACACACCGGTCTTAAAAGACAAACTTTTAAGACCGGCTTAATATCAAATATGTACACATGACCTTTAAGACCGGATATATGGATACCTCCGGTCTTAAAAGTTGAACATATAAGAGCGGCCTATTTATTACCGGTCTAAATTTTCCGTATTTTATCAATGTTCTGTTCTTTTCGATCATATATATATATATATATATATATTCATTCACAAATCCACCAACCAATCCAAAGACATAAAAGTCGAATCTATAAGTACAAGCTTTGAACAAATTATGAATAAATTGAATTGGGAAAAAATTACAAATAATATTCACCATGAGTACGTGACAAATACAACATACATGCCCAATGGAATAAGTTAGTTACAATGCATAATATACAATAAGTTACAAATACATTCCCAATGGAATATTCACCATGCCTTCATCGATTCCCACCCAACAACATAACATCCTCTTTTATAACATGCCCCTTAGGATCCGATCCCGCCACAAAAATAGAACAAGAACAAACTTCATAGTCGGTGACAATAATGTTTAAGAACATAGATCGAAGGAATATATAATATATATAGTTAAAACCTTATAGTTTGCAAAGAAGTTTGCATATGAACATTACCTTATATATGAATTATATTGACTCTTTTATAAAGCGATATCCTCTCATATCCCTTCTTGATGATCATTTCTTATGCCGGGTTCATTATCTGCTTCATCTTCTTCGTTCAATATTTCCGGTAGACCCCTTGAAAAAGGAGTACTTTCAGGAAGACCATAATTTGAATGACTTTCCTCATCAATATCAATGACCCTTTTACCTTGGAGAGCTACGAGACCACATTTTATTTTCTTGATCGGTGATATAGAACACTTGTTTCGCACTGGTACGCCATAATAAAAGGTTCATCACCAAAACTTCTACCGTTGACATCGACTAATGTAAATCCTAGCCGATCGATCTGAACACCATTATTGACATTAACCCACTTGCATTTGAAAATGGGAAATCTAATTTTAACATAGTCTACCTCCCAAATCTCTTCAATAACCCCATAATATGGCATTACGCCAATAAAGGCCTCTTGTCTTTCGAACCGGAGAAGTGCATAGATTCAGCCTCTAACATAACACCACTTTGTTACGGACGGTGCTCTATCATCTAGGGACTTCGTGTAAAATGTATAACCATTGATCACATACGAATTCCAACTTATGACATTAACCTCAGGACCACGGGCTAACCATTTAATTGTATCAGAAACACATTTCTCTCCCTCGACCTTTTGTTTGAACCAGTTTGCAAAAGTTCTGTTATACTCCCTAATCAACCTTTGTTCGGTCATTCGATGATTTTCCTTCCTTACTGACTTCTTTATGAGCAGCTATGCGCTTGAACTTCATCAACATTATTCAAGATGTATAAGTGGACTTGTGACAATTCATCGGGATCCACACTCTTTACCGAAGCCCCTCGTCTACCCCCTTGACATCGACGTTTTGGAAGCCCAATATGTCTTACTTTGGCCAAATAATTTTGACAAAATTCCATGGCTTCTTCGAAACATATTTCGAACAATTGATGCTTCGGCCGGTATGCGTTCTTCACGTACTCTTTTAGGAATTTCATAGATCTTTCAATTGGGTACATCCACCGTAAATGGATAGGTCCGCACAACTTTATCTCCCTCACTAGATGAACAATTAGATGAACCATGATGTCAAAAAAGGTAGGAACAAAAAGCTTCTCAAGGTGGCACAAGATAAGATATCCTTCATTCTCCAATTCATCCAACTTTTCAATCTCAAAAACTTTACTACAAACCGCATTGAAGAAGACACAAAGTCTAGTCAAAACGACCCGAAAATCATATTCGGCGATGCCTCGAATAGCTCTTCGGGAGTAGTTGTTGCATCAAGACATGACAATTATGAGACTTTTGGCCAACTAATTTCAAGTCCTTCATCGATACAAGCCTCTTAAAATTTGAAGAATACCCCGAGGGAACTTTTGTGCCATGTAAACACTCACAAAAACTTCGTTTCTCATCCTTAGACAAAGTATGAGAAGCCAGGGGGGACAATAAGTTCTCTTCCGTATGGCCTTGGATGTAAGTCTTCGCGTATTCCCATTACTTGCAAATCCAATCTTGCCTTCACACCATCCTTGGAACTACCTTGTATGTTTAGAAGCGTGCCAACAATACTATCACATACATTTTTCTCCACGTGCATGACATCAATACGGTGTCTCACATCAAGATTGCGCCAATATGGAAGATCGAAGAATACAGATCTCTTTTTCCATATATTTGTTTCTTTTCTACTCTTTGCGGTCTTACCGAAGATGACACGATATGTTTCACCTTTTCATAAACTTGCTCCCAGTCAATGCTCTTTGGAGCATCTTCATACTCTTGGCCACCAAAAAAGGCTTTCTTTAATCGACGATATGGGTGGTCCCGTCGAAGAAATCTCCTATCTCCAAGATAAACCGTCTTTCTTCCATGTTGAAGTTGATGGTAGCATGTGCCTTCTTCACAAACCGGACATGCTTTATGGCCTTTTACACTATACCCGACAAGTTCTCATATCTTTGGGAAGTCGTTTATAGTACAAAATATCATGGCTCGCAATTTAAACACATCCTTCTTGAAAGAGTCAAAAACATCGACACCTTCTTCCCACAACTCCTTCAAGTCTTCGATCAAGGGCTCAAGGTAAACATCAATGTCATTTTCGGGTTGTTTTGGTCCCGAAATCAACATAGACGACATGATGTACTTTCGTTTCATGCATAACATTGGAGATAAGTTGTAAATAATAAGGAGCACAGGCCATGAACTATGTATCTTTGCTAAGGCTTCCATATGGATTCATGCCATCCGTACTAAGGGCAAGCCTAAGGTTCCTAGGTTCTTCGCCGAAGTTTGGAAATAAATGATCGATTTTCTTCCATTGAGAAGAATCGGCCGGATGTCGAAGCTTTCCATCGAAATTCTCTCATCCGCATGCCACCTCAAATTCTCTCGCATCATTTTCATTCGCAAACAACCGCTTGAACCTTGGTATGATTGGAAGATACCACAACACTTTTGCAGGCCCCTTGTTTGACTTGTACCTTGGTGTTTCACATATCGGACAAGTCGCTTCTCTTCAAACTCTTTTCTATACAATACGCAATCATTCGGGCATGCATGGATCTTTTTGTACTCCATCCCGGTGGACGAGTATTTTCTTAGCATCATAGTATCGATGCGGCAACACATTATCATCCGGAAGCATGTCCTTAAAAGCCTCAAGCATTTCAGAAAAACTCTTGTCGCTCCATCCATGACGTGCCTTCAAGCTTACCAATTTCAATACGGCGTTCAACAATTGATATTTTTTACAACCAGGGTATAGCGGGGTCTCGCATCACTCCACATATTACCATATGCATGTGATTGATGAAAAGCCATCTTCTCCTACATCACGAATAATGTCCTCTATGTGATCATCCATATCCGTGTCATTATCATCAAATGCCACTTCCTCATGTTGAGACCCACTTGGTACTTTTTCACCATGCCATACCCATACTGTATAAGTCTTACAAAATCTTTCACAAATTAAATATGTGTAGATAACTTCAGGACTTAGTCGCCTCTCATTCAAACATTTTACACAAGGGCAATAAAACTTCCCACTATCATCATGGGCATTTTGTTTAGCAAATTCTATAAATTCCCTCACCCCATTATGATATTCAACACTCGTCTGTAACACATTTATCCAACCGTGATCCATACTAGAATTCCTATTTATGACACAAATACAAAATAAGGAAACACCAAATTCATATTTATGCTCAACGAAGAAACTTGCCCATTAAATCAATAACGAAGAAACACTTTTGGTCATAAATAACACAGTGAATCCAAGAAGAAAAATTAAAGCATGACGAGGAAATTAAATGCATCGCGTGAAATTAAATGTGGACTCACCGTAGCATATAAATTCAAATGGTTTGCGGAGTCTTTCTTCTCCCGCCACAAACGTTGATGTTGCGAGACAAGAGTAACCTAAAAACATTTGTTGGTCGTTGGGTAGGTCAAAAGCGCAAATATAATCTTAAAAATACAATATTCATTAACAACGAGAGAAACCCACTAGAACATTTCATCGATTTCGTTAAACCCGTGAAAACCATAAAGTTATTTAACCGAAACACCTCTTACGGCTTGGTCGATAGACGTTTAACTAAGGAAACAAAGCGATTGTCGAGAGAGCAACGCGAAGCGACGACGAAGCAACACAAACAACCTGGAGACGTAACACGAGAAATCACTATCGACGCGACGAGAGAAGTTTTGAGAGGGAAATTTGTTATTCCGCGAAAGAGTTGTGTTTTAGTATATTTTGGATTTTATTAAGACCGGTTATTTATAAAGTAGACGGTCCTAAATATATAATTACATTTTTAAAACCGACAAATTACTTTTAAGACCGGAGTTTTATTCATATCCGGTCCTAAGAGTCCTCATTATTTTTTTTAAACAAAAAGATGAATAGCTTGGGCGAGCGCAGCAGCAACTCAATGAAAAAAAAATTAAAGGAAAAATTGAGAATATGAACAAAAAAAAAGACACAAGCTTGGCGGTCGCAACTTTTATTAAGACCGTTTATTTACAAATGGACAGTCCTAATATGTTATTATTCATTTAATTTTAAGAACGGAGTTTTATTAAACATCCGGTCCTAAAAGTCCTCATTTGTTTTTTTTTTTAAAAGATGAAAATTAAAGGAAAATTCCAAGCTTAGTTCTTAATGCTTCATACATTACTGGAGAATATATATACACGTACACACAAAAAAAACAAGCGAGAAAATTATAAAAAACAAGAATCGATCAACTAGACATCCTTGTCGATATCGGCGTGAAAAGCATTAAATTCCCATGGGATATCGGCAAGTTCGCCTTAATCGCATCGGCCACAATAAATCGAGGGGACGAGAGGAGAGGGGTCGGCGGTAGGCGCGCGGGGCCAACTTGTTGGAGAGGGGAGCGGGAACCTCTTCATGGTACGTAGGTGGAGGGGGTGGGGCAACTTGTTGGAGAGGGGAGCGGGAACCTCTTCATCATCCGAAATAACAATGGGTCCAACGACCCGAGACTCCTCTGTCACAATAGAACGCACTCTTGATGGAGGAGGTGCACCGTATAATGATCTACGGAAGGCACGAGCATCACGAGTAAGAGTACCCCTACGAGCGGTTCTCTTGTATCTAACCATGGTTTGAGCGGTTGAGGCGAGAGAGCGCGTAGTGTGGAGTTACGAGATTGTGATGAGTTTAATAAGGACGAGAGATGTATATGGAGTTAATAAATATGCGGGTCTAAAATTCATAATTAATTTTTTTTTCAATTCCATTGAATTTAAGACCGACCTTTTTAAATATATCCGGTCCTAAAAGTCTATTATTTATTTTTCAATCAATTCAATTACTTTTAAGACCGACATTTTGTCTTATATCCGATCCTAAAAATCAATTTAATTTTATTAAGAACGGATCTTTTACAATATCCGGTCTTAAAGGTTCTCTGTTCAAATGAATTTCAGAATCGCCG
Source organism: Acacia melanoxylon (assembly GCA_019022615.1). Taxonomy (NCBI): domain Eukaryota; kingdom Viridiplantae; phylum Streptophyta; class Magnoliopsida; order Fabales; family Fabaceae; genus Acacia; species Acacia melanoxylon. Next base: position 537,406 of record JAFJYJ010000052.1, read on the forward strand.
ACTTCCGAGATAAACTTTCCAACTAGGCGTCTCCTCGTATTCGCGGAACTATGCGTCTCCTCGTTATTGTTTCGGCGTTTCAAATTGTTTGGGCGGGGTTCTCTATTTAAACCAGATGTTACTTTACTTCCATCACATTCTTCCCCATCACTTCGAAACATCCACGAATGTTGCTCCACCACCACGAGGTCCTCCTCCTCCTCCGTTGCCTCCGGAACCGACAATCTACCAGATGATCCAGCACATCTTGGCCCGCCTCGATCATATAGACCGACGGTGCGGCCAGTTGTTTCAGGTCTATCACGCCGTCAACGCAAAGCTGCAGGCGGTACTCGATGCCCGGGACATTGAGTACAATCCTTCGAGATGACGACATGTCCGACCCTCCGACGACTCCCTCCCCTCCGACAACGATGGGGGGGAGTAGATATTTCATTTTTTTTTCTGTTTGATGTTGTTGTTGTCTGTACTGCTGTTGCTGCTCCTCACGGGGCAGCAGTAAAAAAATATAAATTAAAGATCTTTTTGTTTCCATATTCGATCGCCATGTCCTTTTCATTATCTTCTTTTTCTTTTTCCGACAAAAAGGAAACAAACAAAACATTGTCGTCGCGTAAATCAACATTAAAAATTCTCACAATACGATTAAGAACATACAAAAAAAAAAAAAAAGATCGTTTACCTTATTCGAATAAAAACAAACTAAATGACTATTCTTGTCAAGGTTGGACCGTCAAAACCTCGGTTGAGCGAACGCGAACCTCGGTTGTCGAAAACCGAGTCAAAAACTATTAAGAGGAAACAAATATATATACACAGTCCTTTAAAAAAAAAAATTTATGACTTAACTTTTAGGAGCGGATATATAACAAAACTACGGTCTTAAAAGTCTTTACATTTTTGAAATAATAAAACATAGACTTTTAGGACCGGACGAAATATAATAACAAGGTCTTAAAAGTCTAGCGAATTTTTAGAAGACTTTTAAGACCGGACCAATAATTACGTCGGTCCTAAAAGTATAGCCATAATTTTTTTATTAATATAAACGTAGACTTTTAGGATCGGGCCGTATAATAAAGATGCGGTCCCAAAAGTCTAGCTCATTTTTAAGACCATGCAAATAATTAGTCCGGTCCTAAAAGTATACCCATAATTTTTTTTAAATTAACGAAGACTTAAAGCACCGCAGGTTTAATAACTATGCGGTCCTAAAGGTCTCGCCATATTTTTATGAACAAAGACTTTCTCATTTACAACATCATGTAACACAAATTTCAAGCATAAATATCTAGAATGAATAAACGAATTTATTCTTGAAATACACGGTTGTATGTTTATTTACAAATGAATGACTTGTTCGAAAAAATAAACAAATTTACGAAAATTATTTTTGCTACAACATATATTTACATCCACATTTAAGAATTAATAAGGCGATACGAGATATTCACAAAACACATTGCGTATGTGCTCCACTTCATTATCGGACGGGGACCAAAACCTCTAAACATCGTAACATCAAAGACTGACTAAACTGAATTAACTTGTGTGCATATTTCATTAAGCCGTAAACGAATTCAGACATAATATATGTAATAACATCAATTACATTTACCTTTGCTAACAATTTTGTCTTTCCTCGCTTTGATGATAACATCATACATGTGTTTCATGACGTATGTGCCACATAAGTTGGATTCTTTTGGTTGCCGATGGGTCTAAAACAAACAAGAAATAATATAGGATAAGCGACAAGAAATATATAGCATATATATATATATATAGGTTACTGACCAAGTTCTCAAGGCAGTGTTTCAGTGTCCAAATTAAAATATGTGCTAACCTCGGGGTGTACCACAAAGGTTTAATAGTGGCCTCTTTCCCACGCTTTTGTCTTACCCCGACTTGGTAGGTCATCATGGCACTATTATCAAAATCACAAATTTATCAATAATTCGAAACCATTACGTAGAGATTTCGAGACAAGAGAATTTCAATGACATGCATGCTTACTTGTTGACGGTCTCCGTCATTATAGTATCGGGTTATTGTGAGTGGAGCATAAGAAGATAACTTTATGATCCTCCATGCACATGAGGACCAATTTGCTAGTGGCGGCTGAAAATTCACAACGTTAAAGTATTATATGTAGCGAGAATTATATTAAGTTAATTGCATACAAGAATTGTGATATGTATATACTGTGGAAGTATGGAAACACGTAAACCTTTCTTATCACTTCACACACCCTATTTGACATGTATTCTTGTCTCAAGTCCTTCTCTGTTGTACTTGCATAGACAGGGTACAAGAATCCAAAATCATTGATTGTGCCCTGTTCAACCAATTCTTGATGCAAGAACCTACAATAATGACATCGATAAGGGAATTAGTATATATGTATGTGTGTCTAAACGATGCATTTAAATTATGTACTCATATATAGAATCAGATACTTACTTCATAAATAGTTGAATGATTGCATTACTAATCTCCGTCCGGGAATCGGCGGGGACATTACATCTATTTTGTCAAGGTAGACATCTTCGGGATGAGGGACGCCTACTACTTCTTGGACGGGCCACGATTTATCGGTAAAATAATTATTGTTTGCCAAGTCGGTTATTTTTGCCTAGTAGTCAAATGAACGTAGGGGATGGAACTTGAGGAGGAGGGGATGCGGCTTGACGAGGGGATGGAACTTGAGGAGGAGGTTGCTCGATCGTTGTCCAACAATGCAGCTCCCCTAGTGCTCGCTACATAACCGCGGGTGAATGTGTGACGGGAACACGGGTCTCGGACGAGAGCTCAAAAGCATCTTCAATTGATTCATTTCCTCCTCCATCTTGCTCAGTGGGATTGAAGCGTGCGATCAACTTTGCGATCAATGAAGCTTCTTGAGCCATTTGCTTTGACCGCCGCTTCCTCATTTATTTTGGCCGTTGTCATTCCATCTCCTCCCGGGTAATCATACTTTGTTTGTGGCGTTTGGATTTACCAAAGTATTCCTTCGAGCCTACCCGTCCTCCAACCCCTCTTACACGCCCCGCGTGATCCGGTTTTCCAGTAGCAACGGTCAGAACATCATTCCTCCCGTCCGACACGAAAGATCCCTCTGCTTCTTTATTTTTAAGATCTTCCTGTAAGATACAGATAACGAGAAGCTTAGTAATGAAACATGTTTAGTAACTAAAAAATAACAATAACGATACTTACAATTCTTTCAAAGAACTACACGAGTTTGTTCACTCGTGTAGGCGCCGCTTGGCTTTTGCCGAATATGCAACCACAACTCCTCGCGACGTATAGGAGATGGCGATCAACTACTATTTGAAGGATTGGATTCAGCTTCATCATCTTCCAATCTCTTCCGCTTGGCCGCCATTAATTCTTTTTCGGCCATTTCATATCCGCCGCGAGAAGCCTTATGCGGGCAATCATTCTTTCTCCCTAGCTCCTGTGCTTTTGCCCTTCTTATCTGTGAATCAGAAATGAAAAAAAAAACTATTACTTATAAATTCCAGCCATTGATGTCTAACAGAAATTAGAACACTTCGCTTCATATGAAGGTCAAACATTAGTCAAATTCACTTCATCAAGTTTCAACATTTTATTTAAGAAAGATGTAGAATTGTAGAAGAAATTGGGATAAACAGAGGAAAGGGTTGCGAAATCCGCCAACTCGATCAATTAATTCATTCATCATAACTGGTTCCCACACATATTAGACTAACCTCTTACATATAGTTAGAGGCTTGACTCATAATGACTTGCACCGAAACCATTACACGGTTAACATACTAACATCATAACACCAACGTCTAACAACCGCCTCGTAATGAACTAAGACTATATAATTGAGACTTGACTCTTATGCCATCATTATTTCCTTAATTTACTTAATTTCTTTATCGGGTCTACATATCGACTTGCATTGACAAAGGCGGGGAAATATATACTTCTATTCACAAACCAAACCATTTAACTAAAATGATTAGATGAACACAATAACATTCAAATATCCGCACAGGTTAATAAGCACACAAAAAGGCAAACTAAACTAAATATAAACTCACAAGAGCTTCAGGAGTGGTCCGCAGCTGAACAAATTGTTGCCAAGTTTGTTCATCAATATATGGGTACTTATCCCAAGGTTGTTCTTGAGGCAGAACCTCGGCAAAAATATAGGTGTTAGCTAGAAAGGTCTTAAACTTCCTGCACCGATCAGCACAATAAGACAATGTCTTCTCTTTCAACTTCGGACAGTCAGGGACAGTGTAGGCAAGCCGGATAGTGTCCCAAATAGGATCCTTTACTTTAGAATCGTCCACACTTTTCCACTCATCTATCAAGATGCTAACATGGCTGCATGCTTGATAGCCAACAAAACTATTATATTTGGATTTCATGGGACCGAAAGGTTGCAACTTTTCATTAAAGCGAATCTCCGGCTTTGACCCGAAGTCCGACTTAGGGTTACATCCGCATTCGTGTTCCTCTTCTACCCACGACGCGCACGGTTTCGAGGCTCATTGACGAGATGAAGACGGTTCGTTCGAGACTCACACCGGTCAAAGCGTGGCGGCGTTCTCGGAACGGGAGTAGAATCGTTTTCACCGTTCATTTTCGAGACGGGAAGAGAGGTAATGCAACGGGAAGGGTTTCGCAACGTAAATGAGGCTCTTCGGTGATAGTAACAAAAAGCTTACGCGCGAAGAAATGTATATTTGGCGGTTCATTTTTAAGACCGGACATAAAAAGAGACGGTCTTAATAATTAACATTCAAGACCGGTCATACTACGGTCCGGTCTTAAAAGTAATTAATTTTTTATCCGAACTATTTTTCTATATTTTATACCGGCGCATTTTATGTCCGGTCTTAAAAGAATAACTTTTAAGACCGGTGATTATTTACATTCGGTCTTAAAACTTTATTACCTTTATATTTAAATTTTTCCTTATTCTTTTGGCCCGCATAAAATATTAGTCGGTTGTGTGAGATTTCTCCATAAAGTAATTGATATTTGAATATTTTTTAATAACATTTTTAAGACGGCCTTGTTTTGAACCGGTCTTAATAATATATTTAAGACCGATGAAAAAATGATCCGGTATAAGAAGTTCTTTATATTTACAAAGCGCCACCGGTCATACATAAGAAGTTCCTTTTATTTACAAAAGCCACACGGCCATACCTTTAAGACCGGTGCTTCCAATGTCCGCTCTGAATGAGGCGGTCTTAAAGCCCTTTTTTGCACTAGTATAAATACCTAACAAACATATATTTAATCTTTCTTCACAATTTTACATTCTTTTTCAAGTGGGCTTTAGGTGTAATTTTTCATACATCGCAAATTATCTTTTTCATTCCATATTAGTTTGTATTTCACTGGAGAAAATTCAAAGCTCTCTTAACCCCTTCCCGTCATCAGCTGGAAGAGGCCCAAAAGGAAAGACATGTAGTTTAGTTGGACTAACCACAGTTGGGCCATACGAATCTTTATGGTCAGGCCTGACCTCATCAAATCATGTTTATGTGGCTCTGTACTAATTAGTCCAAAAGTGATATTTAGGCTCGGCCCATGTATATGACCCAACCATGGTCAGATCAATAATGGTCTTCCCCCACGACCGTGGGCTTAACGCGGAGCAAAATCTAGATTAGTCAGAACTAAAGGTTCCGGTGAACCGGGTAGAATATCAAACAATAATAATAATAATGATAAAAGGCAGCAGCATTCTCTACTGGCATTTGTGTCCTGAAATATTAGGCCACACATAATTATTCATTCTTATTAGTGAAAGCTTTTGTTCTAAAATATGAGAGTCGTGTGGAATTAAGTAGATCACGATGGATTAAATTGAAGTTTTATGAAATTTGAAATCTCAAAAGTCCCCTTCAATTTCATATTACATGTAAATAATAGCTTTCCCTCACAGTAATCTCCAAGAACTTGTAATTTTGTGTTATGTTGCATCTTCGAATTAACTTATTTGCATTTCTGCATCAACAGTTAGATGCACGCAGTAACATTTGTCTTCGAAAAAATAACCTACAACCGCAAACAAATATATTCTAAAGATTAAGTATTTTTATTTCAAAATTCACCCTTCCTCCACTGAATATGATGAACTCATATATGTATATATAACGCGTTATGGTCACAGTCCACTATTCTTGATAAAAAAACAAGGGTTAAATATCATTTTTGCCCCGGAAGTATAGCCGAGGACCAATTTTGCCTTGGAAATTTCTTTAGGAGCAATGTTGCCCCGAAAGTATAAAAACGTAGCAATGTTGCCTCTTCGTTAGGGTTCCATCAACAGACCTAACGGTCAACGTTAGTTGACTCCGTTATGCTGACGTGGATTGTCTACGTGGCATCTTTGTCACTTTTTTTTTTTATGGGATAAGTAGCAATTTTGCCCGGGAAGTATATGCCCAAGAGCTATATTGCCTTGAAAGTTTATTTTTGGCTCAATGTTGCCTCGGAAGTTTAAAAACGTAGAATGTTTTTCTCCATCGATTACTCTAATGATCAACGTTGGTTACCCCACAATGGATTGTGTCATTAAGTGTATGTTTGGCCTAGCTTATTTTTATTTTTATAATCTAATCTACTTTATAAGTATAAGCTAGGCCAAACAAGATTTTACATAAGCTCTTATAATTATAAGAGCTTATTTTATAATGAAGAAAAAAGAAGCTCCTATGAGGAGCTTATTTTTAAGCTCTTTTTTTTTAGAGAGAAAGAACCAGTAATCTCTTGATCGAACACTACTGTCACTACGCACCATCGCCACCGCCGCCACCACACAACCGCCGCCGCCACCCTATTATAATATATCTTTTATGATAATTTTTATTAGAAAAAGTGCTTATGACAAAAAAAAAATTCAAACAGTTTATTTTTAATTTCAGCTTTTAAGTAACTTTTAAGCTAAAAAATTTATATAATCACCAAACAACTTTTAGCTTTTTTAAAAAAGTTTTTTTTTTAGCTTTAGCTTAAAAGTCTATAAATCTGCTTTTCCTCCTTTTTTATTTGCAATTTTCCTTGTTCTCCAGGAAATTTGTCTTTGAGACTTAAAGGTAGAGAACACCTTAGCTGAGCTCCACGTCTAAAATTTTGTGATGAATTCTAAGTGATTTAAATAATTAATTGTATGTGACACTTTTTGTAAGTTTTATTCTCTTAATCATCTCTTTTTACATTGCACTAGAGGTTCGTTAGTCGTTCGCGTAGATAATTCCGCTGGCGAGTGATTATTGTTTGGAAAAATTCGTTTGAACTGCTTGCGACGTACTCATTTTATCTTCTGTTCGGACAAATCCATTCTTATTTTTTTGTTTGATTTGTTCGAAACATTTTTTCTAGACAAATTCCGCAGGCGAGTGATTATTGTTTAATTGAGGAATGCCTGTTATGGAATATGCTATGGGGAAGAAGGAGTAGACTATGTTTACTTTTTAAAAACTAAAAAATAAAAAATAAATTGCCCCCTACTACCTCAGGTCATAATTATAATTATAAGATCGGGTTGACTTTTTTTTAAAAGAAATTAAAAAAACTAAATAAGTTACTTAATCATAGTACCTCCGGTCATAATTATAAGACCAGGTTGACGTTTGATTAGATTACATCATAGAGAGGCAACATTGCTATGTTTTTAGACTTCTGGGGCAACATTGAGCTAAAAATAAACTTCCAGGGCAACATTGCTCCTGGGCATGTACTTTCGGGGCAAAATTGCTACTTAACCCATAAAAAAAAAGTGACAAAAATGCCACGTAGACAATCTACGTCAGCATAACGGAGTCAACTAACGTTGACCGTTAGGTCTGTTAACGGAACCCTAACGGAGAGGCAACATTGCTACGTTTTTATACTAGGGGAAATCATTGCTCCGAAGAAACTTAGGGGTTAAATTGGTCCTCGGCGTATACTTCCCACGCAAAAATGATATTTAACCCAAAAACAATGTCCTTTTGGGGAGAGATTTGGAAGATGTCAGATCTCACTTTTGTTATAATTTTTTTTTACAGGTTAGTATCTTCAAGTATATTTTTAGTACTAATTAATATCCTGAAATATTTTAATTTTTTTTTTTCAATATCATGAAGTATAAGTCAGTGCCCTGAAAAAAAAATTAGGATAAGAAAATTTTTTCTGGGTAATAGCTGAGACTGAAAAATTCTTTAGGATAGTGATTGATACTGGAAAATACTTCATGATCTTGAAAATAATTTTTAAGATATTAAAAAAAAAATTCATATATTAACTGATACTAAAAAAAAAAATTTTTTTAAAAAAAAGAGATTTAAACCGTTTTCTCCCCCAAAAAAGGAACAAGCAGCTCGTCCTGTTCCATATGTGTGTGTTTACATATATGCAGATTTCTCCCCAAAAAAAGGGACGAGCAGCTCGTCCTGTTCCATATGTGTGTGTTACTGTGTTTACATATATATATCACGAGAAACATGGGAAAGTATAAATGTAATAAAGATTAAAGTGACGCCATGGGAACAACACAGCTGGTAAACGTACTGACGTACTGGAAGGTTGTTGAAGATACATAAATGATCTTTGTTTGGTGGTGGTTATTTAATGCAGATTGTACCTTGGCTTATTTTCTTGTGCCATAATATCACCGGAGTGACTCCCATCCTCTTCCCTTCCCATCTACTTCTCATATTCTTTACCGATCCGGTAGTTGGATTGAAATCAACAATTGATTTCATCTTTTATAAAAATATTATTTTTATATTAAAAAAATATTAAATTATTAAAATAAAAATAAAAATAATACTTTTATATAATATTAGATCGAACGGTTAAGATTTCAATCCAACGGCTGAGATGAGGAAGAGGATGGAAAGTGGATGAGAAGGGAAGAGGACCGTAGCCAACCCCAATATCACCGGTTTTGGTGCTCGTCGTACGTACAAGCAGAGAGAACTCGTATGTATGGATGAGATTTGGACGGTCCAGATCTGAATTTTTTTTTTTTACTTTTCTATTTTTTATCAAAAATAATTTTAATGGATAGAAGATCTAAAATAAAAATAATCTCTCAATTAACATTTTTTGAAAAAAAGATTTTTTCATATAAAAAAAAGGAAAAAAATATTTTTCGCAAGAGCTCGTCCGTACAAACGAGCTCCCTCTGCTCGTCCAAAGGATGAGCAGGGAAACCAAATCCGTCATCCCGCAGAGTCCACATTCTATACTTAGAATTACAAGGATTATGTGCTTAAACCAAATTGTATCCCATATATATATATATATATATATATATATAGAGTATACATTCTATATTTATATTTAAATTATATTATTACGAGATGTTTTTTACACTCAATATCTCAAATTAATTAATTTCCAGTTCTGCATTTGTCTGTAACACCAGTTGAGATACTGAGTGCACAAAACATCTCAGAAAGCAGCATATAATTTAAATATAAATAAATATAATATATAAAAAAATAAAAAAAAATATGCTTATACCTCTAATTAGAGATATAAGCACTTAATAAACATGTAATATTCTAAGCATAAGCCTAGAATGTTGACTCATATATTGTGAAGCTCAGACGTAGCTAGGCCTGCTTCTTGATTAATGTGCATTTCAGTACTGCAATTAATTGTTTCTAGAGTTTCAACCGCCACTATTAATATTTCTTTTTTCGTCGCTTTAATTATGGAGGTTGCTAGCTTATATCAGATATATATTGGCACAGGTTGTTGAAAAATCATCAAAGCTAATTAAAGCAGCATAGAGTTTAAGAGAGCAAAGGTGACATGTGTGTATATATGTGTGCATGAATGATGTCATTTTATTGTGCTACTAATTAAATTAATTGAATGTAATACACTTAGTATACAATTTCCGAGTGAAAGAGGGTGTGGTTTCTTATATTCTTGCTATAATATTAATATGTCCAGGCTAAAGAGAGATACGCTCCTTAATAAATGGTGAAGATCCTTTGATATAAGAAAGGGTAAAGGAGCAAAAACACACACGTGTTTTACCTTCGGGAGCGTCTAGCACCATATGTTTTTTTTGGGAGCAAAAATACACATGTAGTTACCATTTTAGAGCAAAAGTCAAACCCCACCGTTAATTCAACAAACGTTTGTCATGTCTCTGCTTTCACCTGCACCAGTTAGCCTATGAAACCCGAAATCATCAATGAAGGTCATTCACCTTCTCTTAGCCCAGCACGAAAATATACCTACATTCCTTTATCATTCATTAAATTAATGGCTTACCTTAGCGAACGAAAACACAGAAAGAGATCACATCATCACAAAAGGAAATCATGCAAACCAACGAGTTCCACGGGTTGGGTAAAGCAGTGACAGAAAAGCCATCCCTCCACCATGCTTCTCGAGACACAAAATCTTTCTTGAAAAATAAATTTTTAACTTTTCGTTGTTCTTGAAAAAATAAAAAATGCTTTTAACGATTGTTCTTGAAAAAACAGTAATAAAAAATAATACTTTTAACGACTGTTATTTAAAAAACAGTCATAAAAAAGAGTACTTTTAACGACTGTTCTTAAAAAAACAGTCATAAAAAATAATTTTAACAACTGTTCTTGAAAAAACAGTTATAAAAAATAATTTTTACGACTGTTCTTAAAAAAACAGTCATAAAAAAAATACTTTTAATGACTGTTCTTGAAAAAACAGTCATAAAAAATACTTTTAATGACTGTTCTTGAAAAAACAATCATAAAAAATAGTACATGTGCACAAACACCTCTGTTTTCTTGCTAAAAAACAGAGTACATATAGCTGGTTTGAGAACTGGAACAAAGACCTTGTGGTATGGTTATATATATATATATATAAGTATCGCTGTTCATGGGAAATAGATTTACTGAACCTACACACAAACACTATCATGGGAGTGTATGTATCCGGTATTAAGGAGGTGGGAGGGTTTGTGTTGTTGCTGTCACGTCTCAGTGCATCGGGTTCAGCTGAGGGAAATGTACATGTAGAGAGCAAGCAAAATGAGAGAGTTCAGGCGTTAATTTACGTGAGGTTCTTTCTCATTAGTAACACGTTTTTAGGTATTTGTTTTTTTGATTTTGTTTTAACCCAAAGAACACGGTGCAGTAGACACATAACGAATGTTTGTTGAATTAACGGTGGGGTGTGACTTTTGTTCTAAAATGGTAACTACGTGTGTATTTTTGCTCCCAAAAAAAGCATATGATGCTGGACGCTCTCGAGGGTAAAACACATGTGTATTTTTACTCCTTTACCCTATAAGAAAATTGATATCAAAAGGGGCTTTTGAAGAATCTGTCATGAACACAATGACGTACTGTGTATATCACTTCATCTATGTTACAGCATAGCGAGCATCGATCATAACATATCGACGAATCCAGGCAAAGTGGGTGTAGGTGGTTGAGTTTTTCTCATCATTTTTCATAATTTTTAAATTAATCCATATAATCAATGGTTTAGATGAGGCTGATGAAAAATATGATAAAAAAAAGAAAGAAAGGAGATAAACCTCTTCCTTGCAGAGGTGTTCAATTCTTCGTGAAGAGGGTGGATTTGTGACTACACTTGCAAGCTTACATGTTAGCCCAGCAATTGCAGAGATCATTGCAATTATACAGGGTCTACAAATATGCTATAATAAAGGTTTATAGGAATGTTCTTGTTCTCACTTATTGTATTGAGGCTGTTAATACACTTACAAAGAGGTTGTAAGATGTCACACCCCTTTAGTGATGTAATTGTTGATGCTAAATTATGGCTATCTAGGGGATGGCAAGTCTTGATCATACCGAGGGAGGATAATACCTTAACGGATCACTTAGCGAAATTTTAGTGCATATATACTATGGTATGGAATTTTGTTTTTCTTGATCAATCGCCACCTTTTTTTTTTTTTTTTTTTGGAGACGGTTGTTGATAAAGGAAGTTAGGATTTTTTTTTTTTTTTTTTTTTTTTATCCTTTTGATTGTATTGTTTTTCTAGCATTTAATGGATCCCAAATTTTTTTTTAATTAAAAAAAAAAAAAGGAATGGAGCATGGCCTTCCCATGTGCATCACCTCACAACCTCAAGGTGGGCGCTCTATAAAACAACAACCTTCTCACACCCAAATCTCAATCAAAGACACTACTCCTTTTATATTCATCCACAAGTTTTTATTTTTTGTGATTTTTTTTTTCCATTTTATAGTAATTACACAAGTCTGATTTTTTTTGCCAACCATCACTTTAGCAATCTCATTTATATCACAAAAAATAACATTTTCCAATATACAAATATTGATAACTTATTCCGATTGATATATTTATACTACTACAATAGCATCAGCAACTAACTACAACAAAAAAAGCATTATATCATTAGGCAGAAGAGGATTCTCTTCTCATCTTTTTTCTCATTTTTCCTCATCAGCCTATTTGGACCGTTTATTGGGAAGATGAGAGAAATGTTAAAGTAATATTGTGATTGATTGGAAGAATATGATTTAGAGATAATGAGAGATGATGAGAAAAAGATTATGAGAGAAATTCAACCCATCATTAAGCAGGGTTGGCCACATGATCATGTCAGTTTAATCAAAAACCAAATTTTATGATCCAATGGATATATTTATATACAATAGAAAACATATAACAATTTACATCATTCATAAATTATAACATATACATGCTCACAATACTATATTTTTATTTTTATTTTATAAATAACAATATAATTTTGCTTTGCCCAAAAATAATTGTCTTCTTACAAAATGGCGTAAGCAATGACTCTATATACGAATGGTCCAAAAACCAAAAGAGACTCCCATCAATAATTTTTGGAATATCCCACAAACTCACGAGACATACTATATAATAACGCACTCCCTTCCCTCGTGCTCTCTTCTACTTTGTTTCTGTGTCTGTCTTCTTCTTCGTCCTTGCGTTACTCAAAGTACGGACATGCCAAGCAAGAAGGCGTCGTCGAATGGTCGGTTACCAGAAGCAAAGGTTCCATTGTTGGAACCCCACCTCTCAGACGACCTTACCCTAAAGAATGAACAAGACGGCGGCGGCGACTGTGAGGAAACCCTATCGCAAAGGGTATGGGTTGAATCAAAGAAGATTTGGCACATAGCCGGCCCCTCCATCTTCAGCCGTGTCGCCTCCTATTCCATGCTTGTCATCACGCAGGCCTTCGCCGGCCACCTCGGTGACCTCGAGCTCGCTGCTATCTCCATCGCCAACAACGTCATCGTCGGCTTCGACTTCGGTCTCTTGGTACGTAACACTAATGATCTGGGTGCGTGTCAGCTGTGGCTTCTTAGCTGCGTCTCAAATTTGGATTACCTTCCAAACCTTTTTTGTGTGTTTTTTTATCATTAGCTTTTAGATAAAATGAGTATCATTTTGATGTCTTAGAGGTGAAAAACAGAGTTGTTTTCAAAACTTTAAGGCTTCAAAATTGTACAGCTTCGTATTAATCACAGCTGACACCCAATCAATCGAGGACACTTTTTTTTCTTTAACCAGACTCGTCTTAAATCATTGAGTGATTGCTTGTTTGATGGATCAGTTGGGTATGGCAAGTGCGTTGGAAACGTTATGTGGGCAAGCGTACGGAGCGAAGAAGTACTACATGTTAGGGGTCTACATGCAGCGATCATGGATCGTGCTGTTCGTCTGCTGTGTGTTGCTGTTACCGATCTATCTTTTTGCGACGCCGGTGTTGAAGGTGTTAGGTCAGCCGGAAGATGTGGCGGAGCTTTCTGGGACGGTGGCGAAGTGGATGATACCACTTCACTTCAGCTTTGCGTTTCAGTTTCCGCTACAACGGTTCTTGCAGAGCCAGATGAAAATGGCGGCCATTGCTTGGGTTTCTCTGGCGGGTTTGATCGCTCACGTGTTTGTGAGCTGGTTGTTTGTATACCATCTTCAGTTTGGAGTGGTCGGAACCGCCGCCACGATAAACATATCGTGGTGGATTCTGGTGTTTGGACTTTTTGGTTACACCGCATGTGGTGGTTGTCCTGAAACTTGGAGTGGTTTCTCCGTTGAAGCTCTTTCTGGTCTCTGGGAGTTCGTCAAGCTCTCTGCTGCTTCTGGGGTCATGCTCTGGTACTTTTAATTAATCACATATTTAATTAGTTTTTGAAAATATATAAATGAGCTAGATTTGATTGATGGGTTTTAACTAATTACAGCGTGGAGAACTGGTATTACAGAGTGCTGATATTGATGACTGGGAATCTTAAGAACGCGGAAATTGCGCTGGATGCTTTATCGATATGGTGATTAATTATCAAATGTTACCCCTCCTTTCTATTCTAAATATAGGATAAAGTTTGTAATACAACTTATACTACAAACTTATTCTATATTTAGTACCCGAGTAGCTTGACAAATTTTAGGTTTTTTTCATTAATTAATATTCAATTATTTTTGTTTGTCAGCAATTCCCCCCCCCCTAAGATTCTATTGAAATAGTTATTGTGGGGACTGGTGTGTCGGGTGATGCACTGATAATGTTGTTTGTCTTGTTTTGTTTTGTTTGGCAGCATGACGATCAATGGCTGGGAGCTCATGATTCCTCTAGCGTTCTTTGCTGCCGCTGGGTAAGATGATAATGCACTGCTATATATATATATATTTAATAAATTTAAAAATCTATTGTTCGTTCAATTTCTCTATACAAAAATCTCTGTACCATAATAATTAAACTAGTGCGATTGAGTCGCATCAAGCTGTTCTTTTAACGTATTTAAGACGAAATCAAAAGGGTAAGTGATCGAGAAACGTGGATGGCGACTTCTGATTTAAGAAAACGTTGTCAAACTCAAATTGGGCACAGAAACATATATAGAGGCAAATATTTGCATGTCATCAACTCATTAAATAAATAATGGGTTGTCAACTGAGGCACGTATAGTATCCAGCAAAAATTCCTTGTGCCCTAAGATTACATTCTGCAGCTCGTATTTTCCGAGTATTATCATTATTTTTTATGATGACGAATTATTGGCTGCCCGATCTTTCATTGTTCAAATCTAATTACCCACCTACTAGCATTATCCACTTTAATAATTTTGTTTTATTTAATGTCACAATTACATGAAAATGACAGACGGATGATATGTGACATTAATTAATCCAATTCGGTGAATGAAGACTAATTAGAGGATGAAGACAAAGTGAGAATTATTAATCCGCAATTATATGCTCTTGTTTCTCCAGCTTATCTTTATTTCCACGAGTAACGGAGCCATGTTGGACCTATTTGGATTAATGTTGACAAAAACGATTTAAATTTTATTCCATCTAATCTAACTTTTACAAATGAAAATAAATGGGCGTAAAGATCAATTAGTATAACGTGATTTATATTTGGAAGAGTGTCTTATATGTATGTTGGGTGTTTGGCAGGGTTCGGGTGGCGAACGAGCTAGGGGCAAGGAACGGGAAAGGAGCAAAGTTTGCGATGAAGGTGGCGGTGGGGACGTCGATGGTGATAGGAATAGTGTTTTGGGTGCTCATAATGGCCTTCCATAATCAATTGGGATACGTTTTCTCTTCCAGCAGAGCCGTGCTTGACAAGGTCGACAAACTCTCTCTCCTATTGGCCTTCACCATCTTGCTCAACAGCGTCCAGCCAGTTCTCTCTGGTTTGTCTTCTTCCATTATTTTTTATATATGTGTGATCATCGATCTCTTCAATTATTACATGTATATACAAATATGATAGTGATGGATTTTGATGTGTCACTCTCTCTGTGTGTGCGCATGCAGGAGTGGCAGTGGGGTCAGGGTGGCAGTCATACGTGGCATACATCAACTTGGGTTGTTACTATCTCGTTGGTGTCCCTCTTGGATTCCTTATGGGCTGGGTCTTCCACCTTGGTGTCATGGTATTTTCTACAGGGTTAAAAGTACAAAAATACATTTGATTATCTCAAGTACATTCAACAACACATGTTTTTTTAAGGGTAAAAGTAGGTATGAGCTTAGTGTAAAAGTCACATATATATTCTGTTAAAAGCAAAATGTTGACAACTGTGTCCGTCCAACACTGATAAACACTCATGGTAACAACTTCCTTCCTCTCTCCTCCGTACCCTTATCGTCATACCCTCCGATCCACTGAATATTGAGTTTCCCACCGTCGCTAGACAGAGAACCGCAAATTGGTGACCCTGCAAAAACCCTCCATGGTTAAATCTGTAACAGAGTCTCTCTTTGTGTAGTGTTGTTTAATTATGGAGAAGGAGAAGGTGGTGATGGGGATTTTAGTGCATAGCGCAAGTCTGGACCAAACAAACCCTTCTATTTTACTACTTCCAGGACCAAAAGGATTAGTTTTTTCAAGTTTTATTTCTTAGTCATCAGTCAAATATTTCATGTTACCATCCATGTCATCAGTGTTAGTCAATAATTTTCATTTTTTTGGTCAACATTTTGTTCTTAATAGAATATGTGACTTTTGATCCAATTTAGGAAGCTCATGTCTACTTTTAACCCTAAAAAATATTTATTGTTAGACCCACTTTGAGAATAATCATATTTGTATTTTTACACCTTAACCTTTTTCCCTATTATCTCTAAACCTTGCATTAATTTATTCCATTCTTGATTTAACCTTCATTTCTATATATTAGCTTATTTTAAGTAATTTTGTACCGTTTGAGGTAAACATATGAAATAAATCCTTGTCTCTTAAAGCCCAAAAACGCTTGTTTTGTTCTAAATAATTCTAGTATTTAAAACTTTAAAATGAAAAAGTGACCGTTGTTCCGTGACGTCTTTGTTATTAAATCCCACTACTAATTGTGTATTAATTGTATATTGACATACACATCATATAAGCTAGTAAGCGTTTATTACGTTATGTCATGTGCATGAATGAGCTCATTTTGACCTTTTAATTATTCATTTCACAAATTCTCCATTGGTATAAATTATGTGTGTGGTAGATTCAAAGTATGAAATAATACATGCATGACGTGGACATATGCTATCAGAATTTAGTACAAGTATGACCAATTAAGTTCAGTGGTAATACAGACAGACGTAATTGAAATTTCAAAAATCAAATGCAAAGTTGAGTACGGCTGTTATTGAAATTAATAGGAAAATCATTTCACCTGCAAATAACTCACGGAACATGCTACTTGTTAATTTATACATATTATATATGTTGTAGTGAGGTTGACTTGAGATATTAATTACTAATTAATTATGTGATTGTGACTAATATATGAGTGATGTTCAAACCACAGGGGATATGGGCTGGCATGATTTTTGGTGGGACAGCACTTCAGACTGTGATATTGGCTTTGATCACCATACGCTGCGACTGGGACAAAGAGGTACTATTATATATAAATATATATCCAATTGAATTATTGTTATTGTTATTATTCATTAAAGTTAAATTATTATATATTTGAGGTTGAATATGAATGAGTTTGATGTATTTGGATGGTAATACAAATGCAGGCTGAGAAAGCATACATGCATGTAAGGAAATGGGAAAATCCAAAGCGTGAAGTGGCCTAATATGTATGGATTTTCTCATTTCTTAAGATGAATATTGAAGGATATGAAAGATTCATTAGCATTATTTGACGCAAAGTGGCGCCATATTCAAGTTTCTGGGAGCTAAAAAAAGGGAAAGAAGGAAAAAAGAGAAGAAACTTCGCAAGTGTGTGATCATTCTAAGGATCAAATCACACCTAATTGATAGAAAAATTAAAATGTCAAGAGATGTATTTCTTTTGGGGTTCTACATTCAGAGTTTCAGATGTGTCAAATATATAATAATAAATCTAAATCAAGGGTTACTGTTCATTTTAACAGTAACAGCTTCAAGGCTAGCTAGGCTTGTGTGCGGCTCTGGGCTCTTTTATTTGTATTTAATTTTTTAACCTGACTTTAATTTATTAGTTTTGCTTTGATTCAAATTTTAAATTTGGAAATTTTCATCGTCTCTTCTATTTGTTTCATTTCTTCTTGTCTACCCTTTATTTCTCTTTCGGGAGCCATCCTGTTGCTTCTTTGTTTCTCTTCATCTCTCTGCCTTATGGAGCTAAAACATATCATACTGACTAATTTCATAAATCTAATTAAATTAAGTAAATAAGTCTTATATTAAGAAGTGAAAGTTGTATATTGTATGTTCCAATCAATTGAGTGTGTTATCTTCATATATTCTATTTCAACTGAACTATTGCCAAAGGAAAATGCATATATCCATATATATAGCTTCCACTTTGCCCACTCGCTTTAGTTGTTGAATACAATCTAAAAGACAGCTTTAGTGATAAAAATATCCATATATTTTAAGATATAATTCGAGCATGAAAAGGTGGATCGATATAGGATTGAGGATGAGACCCGAGTGAGTTGGAAAACAAATAAACTTGATTGAAGTGATTTGCCGCCATGGAGCCCTCCAAATAGATTGACGATGATGATGATGAATGGTGAGGTATTGAAATGTTGAGGTCAACGGAGTGTGATCGAGAAAAAGGAAGCAGCACATGATAATTGGATTAGTACTCTAATCATAAGAATCAAAGACGCAAGAATTTCTTTCTGGCCTTTAACCAATAATTAATGAGTTAACCAACAATCTTTGATATTTGAGAGTTAGTTAAATGAGATTTATAAATAGGACCACATTCCTAATAATTTTATAAATTAGTGCATTGGCAAAAGAAATTTATAAATTAGTGAATCTATACCATTCAGCATAGACATTAAAAGTTTAAATAATTATTTATTTATGATTGGCTTGTTTCTTTAATGGTTTGTTTGGTTTGAGGGAAAGGGATGAGAGGGGAGGATAAATGAACCTCTCCCCTTATTTGGTTTGAAATTTTGGAGGGGAGGGGAGCAAAAAAGTGTTTTTCTCTCCCCTTATTTTGGTTCCCTCCAAATTGAGGGGTTTTAGAGGGAAGCCAAAAATCTTGATTAATTTACCCCATCAAATTTGTGAAATTCCTTTGAATACCCTCATTTAAAAAATAAAACCCAAGCCGATTTCAGTGCATGTCACAGTTGGCTTTTTCTCATTCATCACATGCATTTGTGTCCATAGCAAACTAATTACTCTTCATATTATTTTTTTCCCATTGAGTTTTCAAGGAGTAACATTGCAACGTGTATGGGTGGTGAATCACTTATCCCCGTGATGTGTGCGATTTGATTGTTGAAAGAAAATAGGGAAGTAAACATGGGAGGGAGGGGGGAAAAAGAGGAAAAGAGAAGAAGGGAAAAAAAAGAAAGGGAGAAAATATTACCAAAAAGCAAGAAAGAGAAAAAAATTCACTAGGGTAGTCAACTTGACGAAAAAAATTAAAAATAAAAAGAAAGGAAAGAATTTCACGTGATCTAGGCACTGTCAAATTAAATCATCCCAACTCAAGAAATAAAATGTTGGTAGCCTACAAAAGGAGTGTGAGAGTCGGGGGGCGATTCGTTTAGGGCTCTGCTAGGGCTTGTTTTGGGGGAAAGTGAGCTCCGTCACCCACTGTGGCGGAGGAAATGAGTGCCTCCTCTGGCCGCGCTGTGCGAGGGGGGGATGGAGAGGAAACACTGAGAGATGATCGAGAGGAAGGGATTAGAAGGAAGAGGAAGGTAAGCTCTGCGAATGGGGAATTTAATGGCGAGGAATCTTTGAAACCTCAGGATGAGCAGTGGATGAAGCCGGATGGAACAGAGAGTCAAGCTAAGTCGTACAGGGAGTCTCTCTTGAAGAACGTTAACTCCAGAACTTGCTGGTGGGAATGGGAAAAAAGCGATGAGAAAGAGGAGATCTGCGACTATGGAGTTGGAACAGATTTTGAAAAGGTTCTTAACTCTAGCGATGGAATCACAGTGGATTTCTCTAATCCACTATGTCCGGTTTTTAATTTCGAAGAGAAAGAAAAGGAGAGGCTATTCAAGCCATTCCGAAGAACCTTGGTAGTCAAGTTAATTGGAAGACAGCCGTCGTTTGGCTTTATGGTGAAAAAGCTGCGACAGATATGGGAAAGGAAGGGGAAGATTGACGTGTTCGACCTAGAAAATGATTACTACATGATCAATTTCCAGAGGAATGAGGACTATATGGAGGCCTTGACGGGAGGACCTTGGGTGATTACTGACGCATATCTGAGCGTTGCGAGATGGCGGCCAGAGTTTAATCCGAAGAATTAGAAGATCAATTCGGTGATTGCTTGGGTAAGATTGCCTGATCTTCCTGCGCCATTTTTCGATAAGAAATTTCTGTTAAATTTTGGAAATTCAATCGGTAAAGCAATAAGGCTAGATGTTCATACGGCGCAAAGAGCCAAGGGAAAATTTGCGAGAATGTGTGTGGAGCTGGATTTAACTAAGCCACTGGTGCCTGAATTTATAGTTGAGGGCCAATCTTTGAGTGTTGTATACGAAAGTCTGGGGCAGTTGTGCAACAAATGTGGAAGAGTAGGACACATGAAGGAAAAATGTGCTAAGTTCCAGAATAAGGGACAGGAAGATGGGATGGAAGTAGAAGATCTGAGAGGTGGGAAGGAGCAGGAAGGCAAGCAAACGGAAGATAGGGAGTTGTGGAAAACTGTTCAACGACCTAGGAGACAAAGACGCAATAATATGACAGTTCAGGGGCCAAAATTTGGGTCTCGTTTTGACGTGCTTAATGTAGTGCCTGAGGAAGAGGAGCAGAGGGGCGTCAATGTTAGTGTGCAGGGGGGAAAAAGGTGGAGAGTATGAGGGAAGAGGAGTTGCATAAGGGGCAACACAGTCAATCTAACCGACCAAAAGGAGCAAATAATAGCGAAGAAGGATTGAGAGGCCCGAGCCTACCAAAGAATATAAACGTAGAAAACACAAACATGGGGGGAAAGAAGGAGGATGGTAGGAAGAAGAGTGGGATCCTAAGACCCAAGAATACAAATGAGGAGATACAGAGGCCTGGCATGCAGCATGGGACCCATGTAAAGAAGGTTACGATGGAAAAAAGCTCAAAAGAGGGTAAGGACGTTTCAGTTAACATGGCTGAGAAGGAGAATTTACATCCGGGAGAGTTACCTGGTAGCAAACTGCATCATGAGGCTATGGACATAGGGGAAACACAAGCCTCTGGGGCTGACGAAGAGCTTATTGCTAGCGTGGGAGGAAGTCCAGGGGAGGTAATCCCTACGACTATCTTAGCAGATTAAGGTATGGGTCTTTGTGTTCCTTCTACCAGATTTTTTTAATATGTTGAAGACTATAGTATGGAACTGTAGAGGAGCAGCGAGCAAGGGAATTGCTGCTGTAATTAGGGATATGAAACGTAGATATAGGATGGATATGTTGGTTATTTTGGAGCCAAGAATAAGTGGTAACCTTGCAACAAAGGTCATCAAAAACTGGGGATTCAAACATTCAGTAAGATTGGAGGCTGTGGGGTTTTCGGGGGGGATTTGGCTCCTATGGGAACTAGATGAAATTAAAGTAGATGTGAAAGTCATGGATGAACAATTTATCCATTGCAAAATGAATTTTAGGTGTGAGGAAATGTTATTCACAGCTGTATATGCACAACCGAATATACAGAGAAGAAACAGAATCTGGGATGCTTTGAAAAAAATAGCTGAAGATGCCCTTGAACCATGGTTGTTGGTAGGGGACTTTAATGAGATTAGGACACCTTTGGAGCAAAAAGGGGGTGGCCGTGTAAATGAAGCTAGATGCAAAAAATTCAATGACTGGATTGAGGAATGTAATCTAATTGATCTAGATGCTGGTGGACCTTTTTTCACATGGAAGGGCCCTAAATGGGAAGGATTGGAGAGGGTTTTTAAGTGCTTGGATAGGGGATTGTGCAATTTTCGATGGCATGAAAAATATGTGGATGCTGTGATTAGAGTAATCCCAAAAATTGGCTCTGATCACCATCCTTTACTGGTGAACACGGATAAGGAGAATCAAGGGTATAAAAAGCGTGGTTTCAGATTTGAAGCAGCATGGCAAATGCATGAAGGCTTTGAAGAAGTACTGAGAAACAGTTGGAGGGGAGAGGAGTTTGTGAATGTGAAGCTGGCTTCGCTACAAAGGGAGTTATTGCGCTGGAATAAGGAGGTCTTTGGCAGTATTGAGGGCCGTAAAAGACTTATTCTTAATAGACTAAATGGTATACAAGAGAGCATGGAAAGGAATAGCAATCCTTATCTAATCAGATTAGAACATGAGCTAGAGGAGGAGTTAATGACAACTTTGAGACAAGAAGAGATGTTATGGTTTCAAAAGTCAAGGGGGAGGTGGCTAGAAGAAGGAGACCGCAATACGAGATTTTATCATGCGAAAACAATTCAAAGAAGAAGGAGGAATAAAATCAGGATGCTGAAAAATGGAAGTGGAGAGTGGATCGAAGAGGAAGATGAACTGGTAAGTATGTTCCAGGAATTTTATGGCAATCTATTCAGGGAAGAAAACGATGCCCGTGATTGGATTGTAACAAAGCAAAGGTGGGGGGAAATTGATGTCGGTTTGTGGAAGGGAACAGGTATGGATATTAGTAGTGAGGAAATACGCAGAGCTTTCTTCCAAATGGGGGGATTTAAGGCCCCTGGACAAGATGGTTTCCCTGCTGCCTTTTATCAGAGAAATTGGAAGGTGGTTGGGGAATCAGTAGTACAGTGTATAAAAGAGTTATGGTGGCAACCGGAAAAAATTGGGGAGGTGAATGATACGTTGGTTGTGTTAATACCTAAGGTGGAACATCCGGAGTTGGTTGGTCAGTTTCGGCCCATTGCATTATGTAATGTACTCTATAAAGGTTTAGCCAAGGTAATAGTAAATAGGCTCAAACCTCTTATGGATGGGCTGGTATCACATTTTCAAACAAGCTTTATACCAAAAAGAAACATCCATGATAATATTATAGTGGCCAAGGAGATTGTACACTCCTTGGGGAAAGTTAGGGGAGAAAAAGGGTATATGGTCATTAAGATTGACCTAGAGAAAGCTTATGATAGAATGAGCTGGGACTTCATTGATAAAGTGTTGATGGAAATTGGTTTTGATGAGAAGTTACGTGATGTAACAATGGGTTGTGTTCGGTCTGTGAGAACTTGATGTGGAATGGAAGTAAAAGAGAGGATTTTGTTCCTTCTAGGGGTTTGCGTCAAGGTGATCCCCTATCCCCCTATTTGTTTGTGCTTGGGATGGAAAAATTAACCCATATGATTGTAGATTGTGTGTCTTCTAAGAAATGGAAGCCATTGAGAATGGGAAGAGGGGGAACCGAAATCTCTCACCTTCTTTTTGCAGATGACTGTCTATTGGTATGTGAAGCCAGCTTAGAGCAAATAAGTTTGGTAATGAGTGTGCTAGAAAAGTTTGGAGAAGTCTCGGGCCAAAAAGTGAGTATGCCGAAGACTAGCATTTATTTTTCCAAGAATGTAGAGAGAAGATTGCAGAATGAGATATGCAGTTATTCAGGAGTAAAAAGAGTGGAGGACTTGGGAAGATACTTAGGGGCCTATATGTTGGCTGGAAGGGATTCTACCAAGAAGTTCCAATATCTAATCGACAAAATGCAAGGAAAGTTAAATAATTGGAAGAAGCAAACACTATCATTTGCTGGAAGAGTTACCTTGGTACAAGCAGTGACGAGTCAGTTGGCAGTTTACACAATGCAGCACTCGGTTATACCTGCTGGAGTGAGGAGACAGCTGGAAAAATTGCAAAGAAATTTTATTTGGGGCAGCGAGGAAGGCAAAAGAAGAATTCATGCTGTGAATTGGGATGTTGTGTGTAAAGAAAAAAGGAATGGGGGCTTAGGCATAAGGAAATTAGAAACGATGAATGATGCTTTGTTGGGGAGAGTAGTATGGAATACCGTTGCAAAGCCAAACAACTTATGTTCGCTGGTGCTTAGGGGGAAATATGGCAGGGGGAAAAATCTGATGGAAGAGTGTGCTGGCTTGAAAACAGATTCTGAACTCTGGAAGGCTATGGTTAGGCTGTGGCCAAGGGTGCTAGAAAACGTCTCTTGGGAGATAGGTAATGGTGGTAGTGTTAGGTTTTGGGAAGATAGATGGCTAGAGGATGGGAGCAGACTATGTGAGAGAAGTATGATTCTGCTGTCAGAGGAGGAGAAGTGCATAAAAGTACGGGATATGTCTGATGGAGATGGAGGATGGGATATGGGGAAGTTAGAAGAGAAAGTAAGTGAGGAAGGAAGGAAACTAATTTTGGCAGTGGTTCCTCCATACGAAAGTAATGGGGATGATTCTGTACGCTGGGGAAAAAGTTTGAAAAACAAGTATAATGTGGCTGATGTGTACCATCGAATGAGGGGGGAACCAGATTGTGGAGAGGAA
Source organism: Acacia melanoxylon (assembly GCA_019022615.1). Classification (NCBI taxonomy): domain Eukaryota; kingdom Viridiplantae; phylum Streptophyta; class Magnoliopsida; order Fabales; family Fabaceae; genus Acacia; species Acacia melanoxylon. The sequence continues at coordinate 561,762 of JAFJYJ010000052.1, forward strand.
GTGTGGAGAAGGTTGTGGAATTGGAGAGGACCAAAGAGGGTGCAGACTTTTTTGTGGTTGGCTGTACACAATAGACTATTGACATGTGAGAGGAAAAATAGGATTATGGGGGGTTGCTCAGCTTGTCACCGATGCTGTCAGCAGGAGGACCTGTTGCATGTGCTCAGAGACTGCTCAATAGCATGGGAGTTGTGGATGGAATTGAAGCAGGGTATTTTTTGAACCTGAATTCATTAATCTGCAAGGGAAGGAATGGCTGGACTGGAACTTAACCAAGGATAATGGTGATTGGAGTTTGCTATTCGGAATAGCATGCTGGTTGCTGTGGAACTGGCGCAACAAGTGCTGTTTTGAGGAGGGATATTCTTTGCCTGAAAACAGGGCCCGAATTGTAGAAGGGTATGCTAATGAAATAAGGAGAGCAAGACTGGAATTTGGAAGAGTTATGAGAGTGACTAGAGAGGAAAAAATTAAATGGATTGCTCCTCCAAATGGTTGGGTGAAGCTCAATGTGGATGGCGCTGTGAAAGAAGGAAGGAGGATAGCTGGGTGTGGAGGGCTGATCAGAGGGAGCAGGGGAGAGTGGCTTTGTGGATTCATAAGGAAAATTGGCTTTTGTACTGCTATGAAATCAGAACTTTGGGCAGTGGTTACTGGTATGGAGCTAGCGGAGCAATATGGCTTTAAGCAGATCATTGTGGAAAGTGACTGCTCTGCTGTGTATCATATGCTATCTGATATGCAGAGGGAAGGTATAGCTGGAAATTCTTTACTGAAACTGATAAATAATTTGCTTGTAAAATTCGATAGTGTTGTGTTTGTACATGCATATAGGGAAGCAAATGTTAGTGCTGATGTGCTTGCTAAGTTTAGTTTAGAGCATGAGGACAATAGGGTTATTCTGCAGAACCCTCCTAGTGCTGTAATCAGGTACCTGTATTCTGATTGTGTGGGTGTTGCTCACCCAAGGGTTATCCTGATATAGTAACAGATGGGCTAAGGCCCCGAACTTTACCAAAAAAAAAAAAATGTTGGTAGCCTACAAGTAGTGTGGTTATTCTCTTTTACAAACAATAAAATCTTAGTCTCTTTCTCAACTTCCGCAAAGACCCCTTCCAATCATAGCTTGCCATTTGAATTCTTTTCCTTGAAAAAAACCTTATGATAGACGTTATCACAAGAAAAAGAACAACTTGAAGTGAAGACGAAAAGTAAAACATTTGGCCCTGTTAAATTCATTCATTATAAACGGTATGCATAATTCTTTGCGTGTAGTATGTAATGATAGTGTTGATGTTCTTCCAGAGCAAAAAAAGATAGTGTTGATGTTCTTAGATGTTGGAAATTACAATGAATTAGGGCTATCATCTCTTAATATTATATTCAAATTAAACTAGAGAGGTTTTTATTATTTCAAAAAGGGTTCAATGTTTCTGTTTTTGTTGCAGAAATGTTTTTTCTGCCACACTCACGAAAAAATGAGTGGGTCCCATTATAAAGAGAAAATATTAGTGGAACCCACTCACTTTTACGTGAGTGTGATATAAAAAATATTTCGCAATGAAAAAAGTAGAAACAGTAAATCTTTTTGAAAATTGTGATATTTACAAACCGGTAGTTAGTGTACTAATTTATAAATTTGATTATATGCATCCCGCGGAGTCAATGCTTGTTATTTGTCAAAAACTGAATTTTGTAAGGCTTAAATTTATATCCATGCAAGATTCTATTGTATTACGCTCCAATTCTCATAATAATGAGCAACCAATATGCATGTATTTGGGTTTTGGGAAGGCTTCTGACCCTTATTGGGCCATTGAGATGAAGCCCATTGGACCAGAAGTTTGCGGATTTTTTTTTTTTTGCCAGATAATCAACATTGGACTCAAATAATTACCAACCCATATGTGACCTGGTGTTTGGTTTAGCCCTCATCCTTCTATTTTGATTTTTATGGTAAGAAATGATTTTCCGTATCATTTTTGTTATTTCTTAAGTTTCCATCATAAATAATTATTCTAACTTATTTTTATAGATCATACTATTTATGCTAATAAATGTAGACTATTAAATTAAATATACATTATTTATAAAGTTTTGTCTTACCCATTATTGGATCACAATGGCGGAAGGAAAATATGTGCTACCTCATGTCTTTAATAAGTTAATATAAGATTTCGCTTATAATATAAATTGTACTACAAATGATATCTTATATTAAGGTTTAAAGATAGTATATAATAAAAAAGTGTGGAGACAATTCTTATCCATGAATGGAATTGGATAAATTAAAAAACAAATAATAATATTTAATCTCAACGTAAATATTACAACAACATTTAAACAGGTAGACCATTTTCTGTTCTTTTAAATGAGATGTATTTCCTGTGCATTTTGTGACAACACAAATGCATTAGGATTGGTTTGACAAAAATCAAGTCAAGTTTCTGTGTAAGCTTTTGAATATTCTTTTTGGACATGCAATTTGAACAGCTCGACCATTTCAAATCCAAATCCTAAATAAAAGCTTTACTACTTGTTCTTCCCTTTTACTTTTAGAGACACACATACAGCAAGATCTTTGATATGCTGTTTATTCCCTCCTTTTATTTTTCCTGTAGGGAATGAACATTTTCTCTGGATTGTTGCACAAAGAGACAAATTCTTAAGCATGCTTCACTTATTCCTACCTTTTAACTACCACCAGCCGAGGCTGTCTCCTTCATAATAATAATTGACTCAATTTAGATTCTGTATAACAAGAAAAGAAAAGAAAAATCCCATGAATAAATATATTAAAGTGTTTGATTTAAGAAAAATAGGTAAAACGTTCCTACTTGTAAATTTTATTGGCCAAAAGGATTTGCTATATTTTTATATATGCACCAAAAGAATCAATAATACTTTGCGAAACTTCGTATACAAAAAGTATCGGTACTTTAATTCAGGTCTTCCTTACCAATAATGTTTTTAAATAAAAATTATTTGCCGATTCTCTCTTAGAAGTAATTGGAAAAGTGAAAGTGGGAAGGGGAAGACACAACAATGATACCAGCTGTTCGTAATGATTAATCCTCAAATTAAGTTGTTGCAACGCTTTGGTTCCCTATTGTCAAACCAATAATAAGAGTCAACTGAAAACAGTAAGTCTTATTCAATTTGATGATTGGTGATGAAGAATTCATTAAAAGGATATATATGTGTGTGTGAGAGAGAGAGAGAGAGGCAACTTAGAAATAATGATTGAAAATTTGACTTGAGGGTGAAATTGGGGAATATGAACTGTGAGTATTGTCTCTCTCCTTCCCCTTCTCTATAACTCCTCTCCCAACCATCTACACCACCTTCTCGCCGGCGGTTTGTGGCTCCATCACAAGCCGCCGACGGGTATCCTTCTATGCCACACCTAAGACAAAGTGGTAGATCTGGTCCCAAGTGGTAGATCCGTTCTCGATCCGTGATCTGCGCGCCTTCTCCCTTTGAGTTGCGGTGGTGGATTGTCGTCCTGTGGCGACCTCTTCCCTCTCCTTCTTTAGATATGTTGCGGAAGTGGGAGTTATATGCTTTTTAGTTCTTTTTTTGTTGTACTGGGTTCCGTGGCGGTGTTTTTGTCTTCTCAGAAAATAAATAGATCTGTGAGATCTGTGTCCAAATCCTCTTGGTTGGATGGCGGTTTGAGCGTTATTCGTTCTGATTATCATTTGGTAGCTCGGACCTGCACTCTTGGGGGAAGATCTAAAGAGGCGTTGGTTGATGTGTGGTCAAGGTTACTAGATCTGCGTGAATGGAGGAGCAGAAGTGTTCTTCAGGACAACATAGGCCTTCTTTCTTACGAGGTTGAGTTTTCGTTCTTTACCCCTAGACGGGGTTCTTGTGCAATTTGCTATAATTGCGGCTTATCCTTATAAGGAGGTGTGCGCTTTAGGGTGGGTTTTACAACCAACACTTTCTTCCTTGTCACTTTTAACCTTGGATATCGAGGAGGCGCGTTTTTGTCCATGATTCTACTTCTACTCATAAATCTTTTATGTTCGGTGGTCGGCTATTTTTATATTTGGGTTTTTCTAGTGTATTTGATTTGATTTTGTTTGTATTTCAGTTTGTGTTAAGTTTTTGTACCAGTTTGTTATATTAATATAATTAGCTTTGAACAAAAAAAAAAAACTGTGAGTATTGTAATTAGGTAAAGATCATAAATAAGGATTATGCCTTTGGCCTTTGGAAATTTTGCAAAAAATTGATATACTTGATTAATTATTTCTATTGAATTGAAAGATCATAAATCAATAGAAAAATGTAAAGTTTCTGAATAAGTTATGCTAGTAAGGAGGTCTTGGGTTTCTTCTGGTTAATTTTAACAATATCCTTTTATGAGTAAATTTATTGTCGTTATATCTTAATTTCAATTAAATTTAAACTTTAATATTTAAAATTATCATTTAAACATTTAGATTTTGAGATCCGCATTGTTGGCGAAAAAAATTCTAGATCCAAATCTTTATTGATTTCATTGAACTATACTTTTCTCTAATTTTTATTTTTAACTCATCATCATTATTCATAGAAACTAATAAAAAATTTTAAGAGTTACTGATTGTGTCTACTGTCTAAAAATTAAATAATTTTTCCCAAAGTAGCTTGAGAATAGCTTTAGTCAAATATGTGGAAAAAAAAATTTCTACTTCGTTCATATTAAATAGATATTTGAAAAAAGTTTGCGGCTTTCATACACCAACATTGAAGAAGAATTTTAAAAAATTAAAGAAATAAGTAATATAGTACCTTATAATTATCAAAATTCTTCCACCAAATAGCATGGAGTCAGATATTATTAGTCTAAATTATATAAATTCCTCCTCTCATCAAAAGATGATTGATGTGTGAAGCAAATTATAGAAATAGAAAATATAATATAAAGATTTGATATTTTTAAATCGGATACTTTCCAACAAAATAGAGGAATGGGTAGATTGATGATTAGATTCCCATTTGATTCAAAAATAATTTATAAAAAGAGGGAATTCCAAATTTAAAATATATAAACATTTTGTAACTATAAAATCTTAAATAAAGTCTTTTATGAAATATAAAGATTTTATATTTTTATATTGGGCGACTCTTAAAAAAATAGGCATAAGCGGTTTCACAACCTATTTTTTTAAAAAAAATTGAAACATTCAAATCTTAAATAAAGTCTTTTAGATTGATTTAAAAATAATTTATAAGAGGGAATTCCAAATTAAAAATATAAAAAAAAAATTGTAATTATAAAATCTTAAATAAAGTCTTTTATGTATATTTTAGGTTTCTAAATTAGATAATTCTTAAAAAAATAAGAGTAAGAAAATTCCCAACCGTTTTTTAAATAATAAAATTTGAAAACATCGAGTCTCAAGTAAAGTCTTTTAAGAACTCAGTGTATTTAGCCTTCGTCGACTAAGGCTACACAGTAGTTGTGTCTATAAAGGTGATTAGTGTTTTTGTAAGCACCTTGTATCTCAAGTAGTGATGTCTATAAGGGTGATTAATTAGTGGGTCCGTAAGCACCTTGTCAAATTAATGTATATCTCAAAGTTTTAAACCTCTTTTCTTTTTTTTTTTTTTTTTTTGGTGCGTGGTGGTGGGACTCATCCTCGGCAAATTAATGTATATCCGAAGGCATACACAGAATCAGATTAAATTAAAAAAGAGAGTGCTTTTTTCTGGAGATTATGTTAATCTCTTATCTTAATTTCTCTAAAGTAGCAAACATCACTAGCTAATGAAAGTACGGTCAATTTAAGTTGCTGCGTCCACATTAAGCATAACACAGTGCCTGGTCGATCGCGATGGCTAATTAGTTTCGATTCACTAATTTGGAATGCTTTTGAGAGATTGTTGGTTATTAATATAATTAGCTTTTTTGGTCATAAAGGGACGGAAATTAATAAAAAATTATAGAGTAATAGATATGCTAGAACTTTGTTTTGCATAGAGAAGGAACCAACAAATTAATTTTCGGTATGGAAATTTTAACTTTGTATCCCATGCTCGATAAATCCCTTTAAGGTTCCAAAAGATCAAAAAAATGTCAATAAAGTCAGAGAAAATTCTAATGTCATAAAAATCTCATTGACAACTCATTCAGTAGGGGATTAACAACTTCATTTGTGGATTTTGACAACTTTTTAACACTTTTTTGATGACATCAGAATTTTTTTTAGGACTTTTTTGACAATTTTTTTAATCCCTAGGACCTCAAAGGGACTTTCCCTTTAATTTATCATGCAGCTAAGCCAACATATTACAGTGCTTTGCTTTGTAAGCTTGACCATTTCCGTAATGTAAATAAATAAATAAAGCTGAAAGGACTTATAAGGATTCAGTTTTTTTTTTTTTTTTTTTTGATGATGATGATGAATTGATGATATATATATATATATATATAATTTTTTTTTTTTATATATGCTCAAGATGCTCAGAAAGTACACGTATTTTTTCAGGTGTCAGCATTCAACAAGTTGGAAGAATAAACGAAAAACAAAAAAATCTTACACAAATTTAATGTGAGAATTTATCCAAAAAGACTAGTTTTTTAGATGGGAGGGCCATTTTTGAACTTGTAAAGAACACTCGCTTGGGAGGTATCAACCTCTCAATGGAAGTATTTTTGTTATGATCACAACAACTGTTCAAAGAGAGAATTCATCCTAAAAACTAGCTTATTAAGTAAAAACGCCCGTTGAACTTAGATCATAGTGTGATGGTAAGGTTTTAGACTGAAAACAAGATGATATTGAATGCAATATAATTATGTGTGTATATACTCCCTCTTGTCCTTAATATAGGATCAATTGTGAAATTAATCTTGGTCCTAAATGTAGAGCCTATTTTTCATAATTTATCCCTATTGATATCCCTCAACAATAATAATAAAATAAGATAGGGATGACGAGAATTAAAGAAGATGCGACTTAAAGCATTTTACAAAAAAAATAAAATAAATATACCGACTAACTTAACTAACTTTATAAATCTAATTAAATTAGGTAAATAACTCTTATATTAAAAAAGGAATGGAGTATATTGTATGTTCCAATCAATTGAGTGTGTTATCTTCATATATTCTATTTCAACTAAACTATTGTCAAAGGAAAATGCATATATCTCTATATATATATAGCTTCTACTTTGCCCACTTGCGGTAGTTGTTGAATACAATTTAAAAGACAGCTTTACTCATAAAAATATCCACATATTTTAAGATATAATTTGAGCATGAAAAGGTGGATCGATATAGGATTGAGGATGTGAAACACGAGTGAGTGGGAAAACAGATTAACTTGATTGAAGTGATTTACCGCCATGGGTATGCAAATGAATGAAAGGGAGGAGCCCACCAAATCGAAAAAGGAGATTGATGATGATGATGATGATCAATGGTGAGGTATTGAAATGTTGAGGTCAAAGGAGAGTGAGAAAAAGGAAGGGGCACATGATAATTGGATTAGTACTCTAATCATAATAATCAAAGACACAAGAATCTCCATGTGGCCTTTTTTGTTTCAAGGGATTAATTTTAATTGAATCATAATACTAATAAATCCAAAGCTTAAATATGTGGTGTCACATTCATGCTGCCTAATCCATGCGTTGCACGCGAATCTTTGACAATGCTTGGTAGGTCACTTCCACAGCCATATGTTTTCTTATTTCTCATCATGCATCCTTACTTACCCTTTTACCCTACACACACACACACACACAATATATATATTTCTTTTATTTTAATTTCCAGATGTTATGTCCTTTTTTGGGTTTCTGTATCTCCTTTTTGTTATATTGAATGTTTAATTTGTTATACTAGATAAAAAAATTGATAGTTTTGTATCAGTTAATTAGACATAGTTTCAAAATAAAGAGATATATGTATTTTTCTGTGTGTAAAATTATGTCCTTACACTACAAAAAAACAGACCATTAGTAGCGCACCATTAGTAGCGGTTATAAAAAACCGCCACAAAATCACTATGAAATGTGTTTTTGTTCTTTTTTTTAATGAACCATAACAAATTAACGACGGAATCATAAAGAGGACGTTTGCTGAGACATTTGTAGCGGTTCCTATAGTGTAAACCACTACAAATTTTGGCGCCATCTTGGCGCGCCATGGCGCGAATCTCTGTGGCGCAACCTTTGTTGTGGTTTCTTAGTAAAACCGCTACAAATTTGGCGCCAGTGATTAGCGCGTAATGGCGCGAACTTAGTCATGATAATTACGTAGCGGTTATATGAAAGAAACCGCAACAGAAAGGCGAAACGACAGCTTTTTGTAGCGGTTGTGTTGAAGCGAAGTTGAAACAACATCATATAATATGATTTTGTAGCGTTTTTTAGTACGACCGCTACAAAAAGTGACGCTATAAATAGTTAATCTGTCCCGTACACACGATTATAAATTTTCAGAAATTACCACATCGCATTGTCGGCCGAATGAACATTCTCGTACGAGTAGTCGAAGGCATGCAGATATCTGCAGCAGATCTCTTATGTCGAGAGTGTTCCTTCAGTGACAATCCACATTTGGGATTTATCTCTGACGTGAAGACTTCCTCTTCTGAAGATATAGTCTAACGTGCACCAAAGATTGATTTTCATTATAGCCACCATTCTCTCGTAAAATATCTACGATCAAAATGAGTCGGTGAGTGTTTCCGAGAGAGTTTGGTGGCTATGCGAATGCGAATCTTCACGGACATGTTAGACTATTTTCAGTAAACTCATTATTATTAATTTATTAAACTCGAGTGTTTTGAGAAAATCGATGAAAATAATTTAAATAATTGAAAGTTCTTTTATTTTAATTATTTTCACCAAACTAATTGGTTGGACTCCTAAACCAATTAGTTTGGAATTTTTTTTGTCAAAAAGTATTTTTGTAGCGGTTATATGATATAACCGCTACAGAATCACAACGGTCTCTATTTTTGTAGCGGTTGTAAGACCGCTACAGATGTTCACCAAGAACGAGGCAAGTTTGTTGCGGTTTTTAGCTAAAAACCGCTACAGAATCGCAACGGTCTCTGTTGTTGTAGCGGTTGTAAGACCGCTACAGAAGTTCACCAAGAACAAGGCAAGTTTGTTGCTTTTTTTAGCTAAAAACCGCTACAGAATCGCAACGGTCTCACAATTTGTAGCGGTTGTGAGAATTCGCCGGTTGGTTCAGGAGGAGAATAATGAATGACCACAACCCGCACTCACCAGAATTTAGAGCTCTCGCACTCGGCCCGCTTGACCACGCCCAAAGATTTACGGTATACAATGTCAATGGTTTCAAGTTTTGCACCGTTTCACAAGATCGGGGATTGCGACCCAAAACTCGGGTGTATATGGCACGTTTGGGACGAGGAGTTATGCGCGGATAGTGACGGAACATGCGGTTCGGTGACGTCCCATATTATGGAAAGTTGCTTGATGTGGTCGGGATAACTTACCAAGGCATTTTTCCCGTGTATTTTGTTCAAGTGTTCGTGGGCGAATACGACAACGCCCGGGGGACTCATGATCGACGACTTAGGCATCACATCGGTGAATTTCTCCCGGCCTATTCACACCGGTATGTACGAAGATGACGAGCCGTATATTCTTGCCTCCGAGGCCCAACGGGTTTATTATGTCAGCGATGAGAGGCACGTGGATTGGAATATGGTGGTTCACTTAAAGCCTCGCGACCTTTACGATATGGGCGATGGTGATAATGTCGCCTACGATTGTGAGCCGTTCCGACCCGGCCCAGTTTTGAAAACTTCTTCCCTGACGCGATGACAATTTACCTATAATTCAGTATGTTTTTAAATATACGTTTTATGAAATAATAACATTTAACCAAAGTTTTATTTGTGTTTAAACATATTCAACTCACATGTAACATTTTATCCAAACTTTCTTTGTAGGGATGGTGACGAAGAATGAGAGAACAGATTATGCCATATATAGTTAGTACGTAATCTTTTTTAAAAAAAAAACAATAATTTTTGTAGCGGTTATGTAACCGCTACAAAACCTAAAAAATCTTGCTACAAGTTAGAACCGCTACAAAATACGTGTCACAAACCGCTAAAAATTAATTCCGCTACAAAAAAATGGCAAATAAACCGCTACAAAATGATTCGCATCTATCGTAATAAATACCCCCACCCAACCCTATTTAATTTGCTTCACTCCTACTTACCTTGTCTCTCAGTATTTACTCACGTTTTCCGGAATAGCTTAAGTGTTTAAAGGGGTAAGTGTTGTTGAACCACATCAAATCTAATGCTTATTTTTTACCATATACTTATACTAACTTTTGTTATTTTACAGATGAATTTCGTATTTTTTGACACTTTGTTTCGATTTTCTATCCGATTCACATTCACACACATTTTTTATACAAGCAATTATATTTTATTTAACACATTCTTTCTACCACATTCTTATTCCCATTCTCATTCTTTTCTATTATATATTAACCTTATATAATGAAATATTATATTTTAATATAAGTTATTTTTATCTAAAATATTAATTATTATTGCCTAAACAATATTAACTAATTTAATTACTTAAATTTTTTTTTTAATTTCATTGGTTTGTAGCGGTTAATGAACCGCTACAAATAATGGAAATAAAGCATACGGAAAAAAAAAAAACAAAAAATGAGGGAATATTTTGTGGCGTTTTTAACCGCTACAAATTTCAAAAAGAAATTGCCGCAAAAATTTCCCCAAAAAGGCGGGAGTTATTTGTAGCGGTTACAAACCGCTACAAATATTTGCCGCAAAATTTTTCCCAAAATTACGAGGGAATATTTGTCGCGGTCATATAACCGCTACAAAATATTTTCAAATTATTGGCGTTAGTTTTGAATATTTTTAGTTGCGGTTTAGTAACCGCTACAAATGTGATCGTTCTCAATTTGTAGCAGTTCAGAAACCGACACTAATGTTCCAACAAGGTGGACGTCTGGTGTCAAATAGTTGCGGTCATTTGTAACCAGCTACGGATATAGTAGCGCCTTGGTGGATGTAGTAGCGGTTTTTTTAACCGCTACAAATGGCTTTGCCACGGTTGATTTTGTGGCGGTTGGCCTAACCGCTACAAATGTCATCGATGCTAAAACCGCTACAAATATGTCATTTTAACCGCTACTAATCGTGTATTTTTTTGTAGTGTTATAAATTAAGGCACTTCCAGGAAAGATTATTTAAAGATTCAGTATAGCATCAAAAGCTAACAAGGTCATGTCTTTACAATATTTAAAGACACATTTGGAACGTAAAGAAATCAAAGGGTGTGAAAACTACCGATTGATGATAGGGAGTGTGTTATTTTAAGGAAACTCTATATAAAGGATCATTTTTCATGAAAAAATCTTGTTTAATTACACTTAACTATGCAAGTTATGTTGGTTTTTGAAAGTTATGTTGACTCAATTAAGCATCATTTCAGTATTCGTAAATAGTTCTCAGAATTCATTCTCACATTAAAACTCATCCCATTGCCTTTAAGTGCAATAAAAATAAAGTCAAATTATTGAGTTTTGTGAGTGTAGCAGACTGCAGACCATATGCCCAAAGGTCTTTATTATATCCTAAAGAAAAATTACTATCAACTCAATTTACACCTAAAGGTTTGAATATGTGAAGACAAATTAAACCTCAAGGAAAATATTACCCATATATTAAAAATAAATGTGCACAACTTTCTTGTTGATCTTTTTTTCTCCTACTCTTCATTTATAGAACAATTATATTATTGTCATTTTCGTCTCTTTTTCTTCTACAATAATCGTCACCAGCAGTATGCATCCATATACTATATATATTTCGATTTGACTCCAACTAGTGTAAGATGTTTCCAAGATAGGGGGCCACATTTGTGATACAGAAAAGGAGGATCTGTAAAGGAGTCCTATCAGTTACATTTATTATGAGCATGACCCATGCATCTTCTAGGAACTCATTGTTTCCTTTGAATATGCAACCAAGTTTCCTTGGTGCGTTAGCTGTTAAGAGTCTCATATCGGACGCCTTCCAAGTAAAATATGATTTATAAGGTTAAGAAGCCTCCCTCCTAATATTTTTTTGAGATGACGCTTTTCCATTAGATTATTTGTGCTCATCATAACACCATATTTCAATTAGGAACCAAAAATTTAATAACTTACGCCTTTCTAGCTCCATCCTTAGCTAGGAACATAATTATATCTGCCCTAACCAAAATCCTATAATATTAATGTCACTATCGTCGTGGATAAAAAGCCCTTTCTTCTCCATTTCATATATCCCTGCTTTATATATTAACTAAACCAAACTGGTTTCCCTAACATCATGCCCTACGTACATCTTCTTTTTCATCTCCATTGAAAAAGGCTTCCATCTGCTTGCCAAGCAAACATAGCTAAAGTGTAGGCCACTCAAGTGACTCAACGCATGGCTATTATGTAGCTTTTACAAAGCGCTTCTTGGGAACCCGAACTTATAATGATCATGGCTGGCTCTGATACTAATTATTGGATCAAGTGCTGTAATTAGGTCAAAGGCTATAGCTAATTAATTGAAACATTATGTTTGTCAAGGTACGGTGTTGGGCGCCCAAATAATTGCTCCTCAACACGTCTTTTTCTCACTGTCTTAGGAACCCAACACCTTACAAAGCGCTGTTGTTCTGTCTATATATATTGCTGGATTCAATGCATCACACTTGGCTAAAATGTACACCTATTAGTTTGAGTACAACTCTTTCTTTTTTTTCTTGACCATATCGACTCAAATAATATGTTTGGATCTAATAATACCAAGCTTTGTCAAAACCAGATGTTGGCCAGCCAACACTACCATAACTTGTCTCTATCCCCACCTAATCGTACTAATATTTAGACTCAAGAGAGTAATCAAATCACACATATATAAATAGTAATCTTTTTCTGTATATGATTGTTCTATAACCCAATCAGTATCAATTATGATTGGCATAATTTCTTTTGGAAAAAAAAAATTGAAAGACCAGTAGTACTTTCTGTATTCGTCCCCCTTCCTTTAAATATCAAATTCTCATGGGGTACCTAATGAAGAGGACAATTCAATTTAAAATTTCTTATGAAGCTGAGGCTGATCATTTAGCCGGCGCATGCGGTGTATAGCTTGTACCAATCCTGTTAATTAATCAATTAATTATTAATTAAACAAAAATGCCTTAATATATGTTTTAAGTGACCCATTCTCTATCTATATATACGTAGTTCTTAAGTCTGATATAACACCTAACGCCATCGGACTAAAAATGGTAACAGATCTCCAAACGGATGTTTATAGCATAGTTTGGTGAGACACTTGGACTTCCTATTAATTAAATTAAATCAGAAAAAGTTATACTTTACGTTGTCAATTGTATTTTAATTTAAATAGTTATGTTTCACATATAAATCATTTTATAGAAGATTCCTTGTAATATTCATCGGTTATTATATTTTCTTCTTATTGATTTTAGTATATATATATATACGCCTTTTGGTAAATTTAGTTTTTTTTTAATAGAAAAACTGATGTGGACCCTAGACATTCGGTTTTAGAGTAGAAAATTGAGAAATAAAACTACTACAATGTGGGGAAGTCCTTTCATACATTTATTAGAAACAGATAGTTTTCAAATTAAAAACAGAGTAACTTAGCGAAGTTTTTTTTTTTATATTATATAGACAGATTTTCATGTGAGTGGTGTTAAGTAATACTCAATCCAATCTTTAATATAAAATCTAGTTTATAGTTCAATCTTTTATTTATTGTAGATTTTATGTTAGAGATAAGACGGAGTAACTCGCTAGAGCATGCATACAGATGCATTATATTATAGCAAATAGTTGCTATTTGCCAGCACAAAAAGGTGGAAATAACATTCTATTATAGCCGCTTAAATCGATGATTTTAATTTACGCCGAAAATTGACAAGGTAAGGAACAGCGAACACTAGATTAAAGTCTCACGTTAAATTGTAAAGTGACATGTATACATATATAGGTGTGTGTGTGTGTGTTTGTGTGTATGACATGACTAGGACTTACCAGGACTACTGATTCACCTTTTTTGATGCTGTTTGCTTTATATATTATTGTCTTTATCTGCACCCACTCCTTTATTCATTCATTTTTAACTTTATTTTGCAGAGAAAAAAAGAACCCAACGGTAGAAAATTGTCAATATTAGGGGCCTCCTTTCTTAAAAGAAGGAATTGAAATCGTCCTCATCACTCTAATCATAGAAGACAGAATATGAAAAAAGGTCACAACTCACGAACATGTCCAACACTAGACAACAAACTAAACTTAGGGTTTGGAACTCATGGGGTTTCTTCCCACTTGGTGCCTACGTATTCTCTTTTAAACTTGTTTCCACGTTCCAGAGAGAGACCCCACAAAAAAGATGAAACAGAAGGATCGATATATATAGAGATAGAAAAAGCTACAAGTTGTATAAAAGAGAGAGAAGGGAAGCCACCATAAAAGAGAAAAGCTGAAAGAGACTGGTATATATACATTGATACGTCAATATAATGGGCAAAAGTAATTATGTAATGTAGTGGTTTAGTACATAAAGCTTGAGACAGAGTACAGTGATCATGATCTTAAACAGAAGGGAAAACGCCAGAAGCACATGCATATATAGAGAGTATGGTGGTGACTGTCTCTGATATATACGTACAAAAATGAAGCGATGATATATACGGAAAAAGAGAGATTGTATTGGAGGAGACAAGAACAGTGAAAGGTTGATGGAGAATGCTGGGTGTCCGAACATGGATTCCCTCAGACGTATTGTTTTCAGACATGGATTAGTGAATGAGCTTTGTGTGTAACCATAGACTCAACCAGGACTGTGTCGGTTGTCGCCACCTTCATGCCCCGACCACCGTACCCCCACTCATTTCACTTCTCAATCTATCGTGGATCTCCGTTATATCGCACGCAGGCTTGGTTGGTAGGAAGAGCTAATATAATATGGATGGTTCAGATTTAAACGGTGAAAATTTAAATTTTAAAAAATGATGATTTTTTAAATAAAAAATTAATTTTAAAAAATAATAGGTAAAATATTGTATTTATTTTAGATTATACATTTATTAAAATAATTTTTTTATGAAAATATAAAACTTGAAAAAAACAAATCTAGATCGTCAGATCAAATATGGATGGTCTTAAGTTGGACGGTCTAGACTCGATTAACTCTCCCTAGTAGGGAATGCTTAGCGGGGAAATTAAACCAAGTCCCACATGCATATATTGTTGTAGCTTTAATTTTATCTGTGTCAAAAGAAATCCCATATATGTTGGTCATGTTATTATAAGGAGTTCCAGTATAGTGTGTGTGTATATATATATAGTACCATGTCAGCACCGGGTTTGTAGTGGAATATTTAGTCGAAGGAGTATATGTTAAAGTGAGAACTTAAGCTAATAAGGAGACTTCGAGAGAAGGATACACTATTTGATACCTACTAAAATGAATCTTCAAATGGCCGGTGAGAAATAATGGAAATATGAGATAGTGTTTAGAGATTTGGTTTTATGAAATAAGATTTTAAAGCTTTATTAAGGGCATGTATTAATAACCAAAAGTTATAAGTGAGATCGAACATGCAATATCTCACGAAACTTAAAAGCCTAAGCCTAAGCCTAATTTGGGGGGGACTCAATTGGGGAAAAAGACGCAAATTTTGGGGTATTTGAAATCCCGTCAGGCTCAACTTTTCTTTCAAAAGTGGCTTCTGAACATAAACAAAAAAACTTGGCTTCTAATTTTCCATTAGCTACATTGGGATTGAGCATCATTAATCTTAATTTTTTATATGGGTCGCCATTGTTATATTAAGATTAATGAGAAAATTATATTCAAATGAATTATACAACTAATGATAATTTAATTTTTTTATCAAATTTAAATTTTTTATCTTTAAATATCACAATATATACAACTAATACATATATATGTATGTGTAGTATTCAATAAGATTCATGTCTTTTTTAATCATTTTTCATCTCAAATGATTTTTTAAACGTTATTCCAAACAAGATCTCATATTGAAAAATAATAATACTTTTGTTACCGCTATCCCAGTCCAAACACAAATCACATTTATAATTTACTAATTTTTATCCTATCTTAAATTATTTATGTCACCGCTATTCCAAACGAACTAGTACTACTAGGGCTTAGGTGATTTTTTTGAACACAGGGCTTAGGTGATTGGCTTCACCTTCCTTGCTTAAACACCACTATTCATGTTGGTGCGTAGAGCAATTTTCAATGGATATTAATAAAGGTAGGATGAAATGGAATATAACATGAACTTAAAATGTGAAAGAAACAAAGGGGTAGAGAAGGGACCCACAGGAAAAGAAAGCACAAAACGGGTGGGGCCAGTGTGTCGTTTGGGCACCCCGTTGGGAGGCAAAAAGAAAAGACCCGTTACGGAGTATATGTGGCTGTCCTCCAAGTCCAATCCAAATTAAGCACCACCACCCACGGTCACACGCATCTTTAATTCTCATCACTTGAGATTCCATCTTCACCCTCCTCACTACCTACTAATTACAGAACTGCCCCTTGATGATGGAGCCAACTCACTTGATAAAGCAAGGCAATTTAGTGCATGTTTGTCAGAAACTGTTTTTAAACATAATTTATGGTATATGAGGTAAGTTTGTATAAAAATTTTTTTTCTCAATTTATATAAACATATTTTTCCAACGTGAATTCAAACATAGTCTTAATTTGATGAAGGGGTGTGGTATTTATCATTTATGGTAGGGTTGTGATTTTGTGAGTACTCAACAAGTCGCCATCAAATCTAATATTGATATTTCTAATAGGGTTTTTGTTTTTGTATTTGGAATAATATATGCTATGTTTTCTGCGAGAGAGACAAATGATGGTTTGGAATAACAATTAAAATCTTTAAAAATAATATTTTAATTATAATTTATGATATGTAAGATGATTTTTTTTCTTAATTTATGTGAATAAACACTTTTAAGAATCCCAAACGTAATCCTAAATAAGCAATCTTTCCCAATTGCTACAGACCATGCATTGCAATGAGTCAACACTAACGCCGTTTGTGCGTAATCCGGTTGCCATGAGCATCATGTTGATCATACTCAAATTCTTTTTCTTTTCTTTTTTTGAAAAGGTAACAATTAATTTTTTTTTTTAATATTTTCAATCTATACGCATAAATTTAAAATATATTTTTTAAAAAATAAATTAAACTGAAAAATAAAATCTGGATCGTAATTGGGAGTCATGCAGTAATTCACATGTGACAATATATATATATATTTTGCTTAATTATATAAATGGAATATCTTTCTTGATAAGTCAAAAAAAAAAAACATGGTTTGGATTGTTGGACATCCATGTTAACAGTAAAAAGATTAATTACAAAATTTTAATCATTTTTTTGGAGTTTGTTGTCAATTGGAAAAAAAAACAATTTTAAAAATTGCGCAAAAATTATTTCTTCTCCTTGATCCGGGTTTTTTTTAGCAAACTTAGAAAATAAATCGCACATATTTTTTTTTTCCCGAAATCTCGTAGATATATATATTGACTCATTATTTCATTCTCTTTTTTTTTTACCTAAGAGATACTGCTATCATCCTAAATATAAGACATATTTAATTTTTTTGAAAATATTAAGAAAATTAATTAAATTACTTTAAAATATTTATATTTATCATTTTTTTAAACTATTTTGCCTAATTTATAAACTGATATATAATTTAATATTACACCACATATGCTATGATTAAGTAACTTATTTAATTTCTTTAACCTGTTTGGATCCTTGTTTGATGATTATATATATATATATTAAAAAAAAAAAAGCTAAAAGCTGAAGCTCAAAAACCAAGTCGCTGGTGGCTGTGTTGGAGGAAGATTTCTGATGGTGTCAAGGAAGGGAACGGTGATTCACAGCCAAGCCTTCCCACAATCGTGACTTAGTTCTGTTTCTCTTCAATGTGAGCTCTCTTTTGCAGCTACCTTCCTCTCCTTCACAAATCGTCGGTGTTGGTGGGTGTGAGGAAGGAGGAGGTTGTACACGGTGGTGTTTGTGACAATGATGAAGGTGGAAGGCTCTGGTTCACAGCCACTTTGAATCTGCTATGGTGTTCACGGCTGAAACTAGTACTCCGTCACAGTGGTGGAGAAGGGATGTCATCGACGACTATTGGGGTGAAGGCGAGGGTCGCTGGTGAAGGTAGTGGAGGTGCGAAGGTGAGTGCGAGATCAAAATCGAAGGTCCAAGGATTGTCTCTTTGTTCGCCGTCATGTTGATGCTCTCAATTGGAGAGTGATGATTTGCAAAATCTTAAATTAATTTCTAGACAGATGAATAATAATTAATAAGAGCTTAAGAGAAAAAATTCTTCTCAAAAGTTTTTGACTTTTATATTTTTTTCTTCATTGTAAAAAAATTCTATTTTTATTATAAGAGCTTTTACAAAAATCTGTTTGGCCAAGTTTCTGTTTATAAGAAGAAGAAATTTTTTTTAAAAAAAAAAAAAAAAAAAAAAAAGAGAGGATTTAAACAGGTTAGTCTCTAAAAGAAAAAGTTAATCTTATCTTATATTTAGAATTGGAGGGAGTTTCTCACCAGTTTCACACTTCCCATTATTAAATTATGAAATGGAGCGGCTGGAAAATATAATCTTGAATGTCTTTATATTTTGAAATGATACACACAAGCACCCTTTTTCTTTGACACCTCAATCATTATAATTTTTTAAAATAAGCTTAATTAATATGATTCTCCCACATGATATAAAAATAATTCATTTCTTAGAAGATTCAAAAATAAAAAAGTTTTCATGATGATCAGGACGCCCAACAATATTAATGTCATATTCCTTTATTTTTCCCTTTTATTTTTGGGGCTCAATTATTACACTTAATATTACAACCATCTTGCATCTGATATATGATATTCATTATTCATTAATTCAAATTCAAGCATTATATTAAGCTCAAAAACATGGGTTTGGTTTTTTTTTTTTTTTTTTTAATGTGTTTCCTTTTAATATAGCAGTACAAAAGCTTCAAGTCCTCAAAATTTGTTTATTAAGGAGTATCGAGCCTTTCCCCACATTTCAGAGTATTTCTGTGGGGTTTTTGGTTTTGGTTTTTAATCTGACTAGTTCGAAGTTAGTTTGGACTTTTGAAGGTAATTAATTGTAAATCAGGAAAAACAAACCAGCATAATTGAAGAATTTTAAAACAATCTGAGGGATTACATGGATATCATCGTACCACAACATTAATTGTATACGGTGGACACTAAAATGTACTCCCTCCGTCACTAACTCAGTATACTTTTTATTATAAAGCACTAATTAACAAATATTCTTAATCTTTATAAGGCACTTGCAAATTTTTAAGGAGTATTTAATTTATTTTTTCATGTTTGCCCATATTTAATAAGGATATGTAGTGGGAGTGAGTAATAATTAATAGATATTTGAATTTAATGTAGTTGATAAAGATAATATTAGAAATTACTTCAATTTTGTGACAACTTCAATATTTTTAACCATCTTTACTAGTTTATGAAAATTGGTAGTTGATGTAATAATGACTAGAAAGAGTATATAAGATCTTTTTTTTCTGAATGAGCTTGTCTCTTTTTATAAGATCTCATTTGACTTTGTCTTAATAATAAATGTGTTTTTATCCATTTTACCCTCATTCTCTCACATCATTTATTTATCATACATTCACTTTCTTCCTTTTCTCTTCGTCACTCTTACTCATTCATAAATAGGGTCATACTTGGGGGAAAATAGTTCCTACATATTTATTATCTTTAAATAATTTTAACTGTTTTCTAGAATCTTGTGATTCAGTTGAATGAACCTTATATATAGGGACATAGGAGTACCATTCTGATCTCCATTATACTATCTCTGGTCTTTATTATAAAATATCAACTGCAAATTCTCACAAACCAATAAAAGCAGTTAAAAGCATTAAAGTGTCATAAAATTCATGTGATTTTCAATATTGCCCTTACTAATTACACTAAACTCAAATATTATATTAATTACTCCATTTGTTCCTAATTATAAGAGCTAGTTGACTTTTTTGGAGAAATTAAGGAAACTAATTAAATTAGTTTAGAGTATTTTTATTTTTTTATTCAAACTAAATATTTTGACCAATAAACCAATAAGAAAACACAACATATAAAATGATTAAGTAACTTATTTAGCATCCTTAATCTTTCCAAAAAAAGTCAACTAGCTCTTATAATTAGGACAATGTTTCCAAATTTGCTCTTATCAAATATTTTTTTTTTTATCTCTAATTAGTAGATTTAGTGATTTAGGTATGTATTAGGTTGGTGATGACTCAAGCCAATTTGATAGAACCTACCATGAGTTATATTATATATACCTTCATTTTAATGTTTATGTAATCAATGTAAGACTTTTCTTGATGTATTCTAATATTTTCCCAACTTCTTTTTTGTTTTTTGGCTAGGCTTATATTTTTTGCAAGTCTTAGAGGCCTCAGGTCCATAATATTTTTCTCTCCATTTTTTCAATATTTATTTTTTTCTTCCTTCTCTTTATTTTTGGTCCCATTGAACGGATGACTCTAATACTATATTAGATAATAAATTGGTCTGACTCAAGTCAATTTGATGGAACCTACAGTTGATTTATATAGCTTCACTTCAATGTTTATGCAATCAATGTGAGACTTTTATTGATATAAAAAAAAAAAATAACCCTCCAAATGACTTATATATATTTTGGACCAAATTAATTTTTTCTTCTACAAACGACTTATATATAACAAGGATTGGAGTGGTATTGCATATATATATATATATATATATATATATATATAATTAATTAATTTCGTTTTAACCTTTCAAACAAACCATTAACAGGTAATAGTTGAATGATTCTCATACAGTAAAGTTATATATTACTTCCGATTTTTAATTTAACATATGGTCTGTACACTACGAAGAAAGAGATCTTATATATATTAACTTGACGTGGTATATTCATCCATCCAAGAACCTATTAATCGTGGCATACTGGTATTTTTTTCCCCCAAGTATTACTTTGGTTTAAAAATAAACAAAAATCATAAGATCGTCGCTGCATGAAAAAAGAGATAAATTCTGGCAAAAAATAATAAAAGAGATAAAAAAGCAATCGTCTAAAAGTTTTTGTTGATAATACAATAGCTCTTTAGAAAACTTCTCACCACCTAATTACAAATAGCCGTAGGACTTTTTTTTTTCCTTTTAAAAAAGTGTAGTTCTGAGATGATTTAATTTGTTATATATGACCTAATAGTAACATCACAATTAACTAAGCAAAGTGATCTAATCTAATACTATGTCTATCATCATCTTTTAGCAACCAAATCACTATATATTGTAACATATAAATTAAAAGCATGCTGTTGATAGACTTGGAAATGATAAACTTGAATCGATGAAGCATTTAATTAAAACCTGACCAACTTTTTCAATATTCTTCCTTTTCAAGCAGTTTCCACCAGTGAACATACAATATTTAATTAATCAGAAAAATTACACTACGTACTAATACTCGATATCTTGTTGTTCATCATAGTATATTATATGGCGCCAATGATGAATATCATAGGCTCATTAGTCTTATGATGCTCTTTCTTTCTACCAAGAAATGGGCCCACCATCATCAGTCTCATTTTTCCCCTTAGACTGAAACAAATAAAAAAAAAATCCCAGAAATAGCATAGGCCACCTGTCACAAAAGCAAACCAATTAAGGTTGAAGACGACCTTCAACTGCAAGATTACCACATTCTAACCATTTCAATGCCTGAAGCTTTAATTCGCCTTCATCAGAAAGCTCAATTTTACCTAATCAAACACCAACATTCCAAAACCTCAAGTTTATTGCTTTCACACCAATGATAACATACATATACGTACATACTAAATCTAGTTTTTAATATATAAGAGTCGGATGACTTTTTTTTTTAGAAGAGATTAATGAAGCTAAATAAATTATTAATTATAGTATATATTGAATATTATTAGATTATATATCAGTTTATTAGTTATACAAATTAGTATGAAGAAAAATAATAAACATAAATATATATTTTAATATAACTTATTTAGTTTTCTTAATATTTCTTAAAAAAGTCAATTGGTTTTTATATTAAAAATCAATCAGTATATAATTGGAACCTTTTGGACCATTTGCTATATAAATAGAGATTAATGCTCATCATAAAAAAAACAAGTAATTCAGCCCAGAAAACTTAAGAGATAAAGAATGGCGGAATGGTTAATTGTAGGTGAACCAAAGGGCAAAACTTTAAACTTTCTTTCCATGATTATTTATATGATAAAACTATAAAAGCAGGTTTGAGGCTATCTGCTATAGAATTGTTGAAAGTTGTGTTTGATAGCGAGACGATATAGTGAGTGATATACGATCTATCCCTATTCTTTCTTTTTCCCTTTTTCCTGATTTCTTTTACTTTTTTAAAAAAACTTTAGACAACACAACAACTTGCACTTCTTTTTATGTGGGATAGGTGAAACAAATTACTCTAATCTTCCCTGTAATATTCGCTTTTTAGAATTGATGATGGTGGAAAGATATATAGATCGAGAGAAACACGTACGATGATGTTACGTATAAAATATTTAAGTGTTTGACTATCATAATCTGCGGAGCCTAAAAAAATGGCATCTTTATAAGAATTTTCAGCAATAATGGTATCCCATTCCCAAAATGAAAAACTGACTCAGATTATACACACACACACTTTTCCTTATGTTTAATTAATAAGCAACTTTTTTTTTTAGAAATTAAGAAAATTAAACAATTACTTAATATAATATATATTATATATCATTATATTATATTATATATGAGTTTATAAATTAGACAAATTTGTTTAAAAGAAAACGACTAATATAAATACTTTAAAAGAAGTTATTTAACAATTTTTATTTCTTTAAAAATGCCAACTAAGTCTTATAATTATGATTAGAGGTAGCATATATATATATAGGGTTTATCGTTTGTTATATCACTGGACATAAGATTTTTTCAAGTCATCCCAAAACTACGTCGTTTTAGGAGTAAGGGGAATTAATGAAGTGTGTTTTTATATTTTTGTTTTTGTATTATTAATATGAATTTTACCAAAACACCCTTCATTAATTCCCTTAATCTCAAAACTACGTCGTTTTGGGAATTAGGAATTAATGAATGATATTTTGGTGTTTTTGTTTTTATATTTATTATATGAATTTTATCAAAATAACCTTCATTAATTCCCCTAACTCCGAAAACTATGGGATGACTTGACAAAATCTTATATCAATGACAAACGATAAACTCATATATATATATATATATATCAAATATATATATATATATATATAGAGAGAGAGAGAGAGATGCAGTGGTTCGTAATGATGGAGGGACAAAGAGGATAAGCACGTGTGAGTAGCCTATAGAATGGCACGCTGGCATGTCCATTGCAAGACCCACTAAAATCATATTCATATTCTTCTTTCCAAGTTGTTGCCCAAAATATAATATATATTCTTCTTTGGAGAGTAGCATAGAGAAAGGGGAAAAAATAAACAAAGGGACACAGATTTTGCAGGTCGAATTTTCCGATGAATGATTGGCATTTTCTGTATTGAGAGAGTAAACTAGATGCTCTTCTTACCTCAGGTGGAAATCTCTAAAGTCTGAACCTTTGAGTTTTTCTATTTCAACCATTGATATGTTCTTGAAAGAATCTCTCTCCCCCTCAAGTTGTTGGTTGGGAATAACTTGGTATTGTTTTTTTTACTATCTTTCTGTGAGGTTTCTGAAGTCTGATTTTTGACTCTGTTGGGGTGCGAGTGTGTCTGAATTTTTATGTCTTGCATTGCCTTCTAGCTCTTTGTTTAAATGTCCAAATCACATGGGGTATGCAATTTTGACTGAAATGACGTAACTTTGCGAGTGTTTGGTCTTCTGGGTTTCTTTCAATTATAGCATTTTCCTAGATCCTTCTTATTAATTTACTATATATTGTTGCTCTCCCCAACAGAGCTGTTGGTTTTTTTTTTTTTTACCTCTTGGAACTTTTAACATCCTCTCTCCACCATGTAAGTTCTTGCATCTTCTCTTCTTTTCCTTCTGAGACAGTTCATTAATCTTTTCTTTTTTCTTTTTCAAGGTCTCTGTCTGATTCTCTCCTAAGAGTTCTTTTGATTCAGTTTCCACATGGGCCTGCTCACTTGCTCCGCAATATAAGTGACAATCACTCTGTAATTTTTGCAGAACCTTTTTCAGTAGCTGTTCAAGGGAAGTTATAGCGAACTATACTTCAGCTAGCTGAAGCATGCAGTAGTAGTGGAGAAGAAACAGTAAGCTATAGAGTGATAGAAAAAAATAAATAGTCATGAAGTTTATGAAACTAGGGTCTCGTCCAGATACCTTCTACACTGCAGAAGCTGTAAGGTAAGTGACGCAAGACATTAATAATCAACTTGAGATTTTAATCATAGAAGATGAATCTTTAAGATAAGACAAGAGTTTTCTTATCTCTGTATGCAGGTCAGTCTCTTCAGATGTTTCCAGCGACCTCATAATTCAAGTGAAAGAAAGTAGTTATCTTCTTCATAAGGTAAGCTCTTTGATAAATTGAGATATCAATTAACAGAAGCTCTTTTGATTTTATTTTTCCCCCTCTCTACTTGTTCCTGATTAACTGAAAGTTTCATTCTGAATCTGTTTCAGTTTCCCCTGCTGTCTAAATGCCTGCGCCTACAAAGGTTATGCTCAGAATCACCAGGTTCTTCTCCTCACCAGATAGTTCAACTCCCTGATTTTCCTGGTGGAGTAGAGGCATTTGAACTGTGTGCTAAGTTCTGTTATGGTATTACCATAACTCTTAGTGCTTACAACATTGTAGCTGCTCGATGTGCTGCTGAATATTTACAGATGACAGAAGAAGTGGAGAAAGGAAACTTAATATATAAGCTTGAGGTTTTCTTCAATTCTTGTATTCTTCATGGTTGGAAGGATTCTATCATGACCCTACAAAGCACCAAAGCTTTGCCTTTATGGTCTGAGGACTTAGCAATTACAAGCAGATGCATTGAAGCTATTGCCTCTAAGGTTTGGAGTCACCCCTCAAAGGTAAGTTTGTCTCAGAGTCATTCTCGAAGGGTAAGGGACGATGTTTCGTGCAACGGAAATGAAAGTCAGAGGCATAAATCAGATAGTACAGGATGGTGGGCTGAGGATTTAGCAGAATTGAGCATAGACCTCTATTGGAGGAACATGATAGCAATCAAATCAGGCTGCAAGATGCCTTCAAATATCATAGGAGATGCATTGAAAGTTTATGCTTCTCGTTGGCTTCCTAATATCTCAAGAAAACCACATCCCAATAGGAGAGTTGCTGCTTCTGACTCTGATTCAGACTCTGCAAGTGAGATAACCTCAAAGCATCGTTTGCTTTTGGAATCAATAGCAAGCTTGCTTCCAGCAGAGAAAGGGGCTGTATCTTGTAGTTTCCTTCTTAAACTCTTGAAAGCAGCCACTATTCTAAATGCTTCTGCTTCTTCAAAAATGGAGTTAGCTAGAAGAGTGGGACTTCAATTGGAGGAAGCTACTGTGAACGATCTTTTAATACCTTCACTGTCTTACACCAATGATATGCTGTATGATGTTGAGTTGGTGATGACCATATTGGAACAATTTATGTTACAAGGTCAGAGTCCCCCAACTAGCCCACCAAGATCCAGGCTGGCAGTTGAAAGAAGAAGGTCACGTTCGGCTGAAAATATTGATTTTGAATTCCAAGAGAGTAGAAGGTCATCTTCAGCATCTCATAGCTCAAAGTTGAAGGTGGCAAAGCTAGTGGATAGGTATCTACAAGAGGTTTCCAAGGATGTGAATTTGCCTATGTCCAAGTTCATTGCTCTTGCTGAAGCTATACCAGATTTTGCCAGACATGATCATGATGATCTCTACAAAGCCATTGACATTTATCTCAAGGTAAAATATTAGTGTTATGTATTTTATTTGTTTATACTTTCACATCTTAGCTCTAGGCTGATATATCTTGACCTCAAAATCTTGTCTTATTCAATATTTATTGCCGGTTAGGTGTAGGCTGACCCACCAGAAATTTAACGTCAACAGATCCTCATTGTTTGTGACATGCTGCTGGTTGTTATTCAGGTGTCTGTGAATTTATACTTGGATAAAAATATAATTATTTGATATTCCTACAACAATAGCGTTATGTAGATACAGAGAAATTGAGAAAAAGAAACACATGTTCTTAAGTTCTTCACTTGGATGGTTGTATGCTAAACAGTAACTCAAAATAGAACTCCAAATAATGTAAACTATAACTTATACTTGGTTTAATCCAGGCTCATCCAGAACTCAACAAAAGCGAAAGAAAAAGGCTATGTAGAATCCTTGACTGCAAAAAACTGTCCATGGAAGCTTGCATGCATGCCGCACAGAACGAACTTCTTCCCCTAAGGGTCGTAGTTCAAGTACTCTTCTTCGAGCAAGCGAGAGCTGCAGCAGCTGGTAACCAAGTGACAGACTTGCCAAGCAATCTCAGGGCACTACTTACTACACATGGATTTGACCCATTAAAACACACTGGTCCATTGAGCACAACCACAAGCATACATGCAGATGATCAATGGAGTGTTTCTGGCCTCAAGTCACCTAAGTCTAGGAGTTCAACTCTAAGGATGAAGCTTGCTGAGGATGATGACTTGGATGAACATGGTGGTGTTAATCGCAATGGAACTGAGAGAAATCCTAAGCTCAAGGCTATTCGTGGTCTTCCAAATCAACCCAAAAGGATGTTTAGTAAGTTGTGGCCCACCAGTAGAGGCAGTAGTGAAAAGAATTGAGTGAGTTTTACTTGGTTTTTTTTTTCCTGTTGGGAATGGTAATTTAAAGGGTACCCCCCCATATACTCTTGTTTTTTCCTTCTGCAAAATGCATTGTAACTTTTCTAGGAGAATCAGAGAATCCAACTGTGCATTGTTGATGTAATCTATTATAATAAGAAACGAGATTTTTCTCGTCGTGAGAGGAAATCTCCTTGGCAAATCACATGTTTGAAAAAAAAGCTGTTATAGGAATCTCTGGGTTAAGTTAGTGACTGATCGTGGGGCCAATTTTGCTGTGTTTTCGTCTTCAAATCTGTACACACGTCTCTGTTCATCTGTGTTTAGAGCTTCTTATGTTGGGTTCTGACTTTGTTTGACAGATATATTCTAAGTATTTCACGTGTCCATCATACTGAAGTACTGCTTTTGTAATACGAATATCAATTTATATTTGTCTTATCTCTTTGTATCAAACCAAATGATCTCGTCCTCATTGAAATGATATCAACTATTGCACTTCAACTTGCATTTATTGTTCTGGTTTCTTGCTGCCAGAAATTTGTCATTGAGTCATGTTCTAGTATTATTTTTTATTGCTATATAAAAACCAGCCTAAAAGAATCCCAAAACATAAGAAGGGCGAGGAAATCGAATAAGTATCAGTATTGATGAGATATGTTTGGTTCTAAGTAGTGTTATTATTAAAATAGTGACAACTTTAAGAGTATCTGTCTATCTGATCCTGGTGACTTGGCATTTGCTAAACTTCCACTTGCACATTGATAAGAATAACATAAGCAAACAGACCAAAGGGAATATACTATATACAAGGCTAATTAAGATTCTCCCCAAGACAATGAACGACAAAACAAATCTCCCAGATCAGATTCAGACACTGCTTTAAACCAAACCTGTTTATAAAATAACCTATCAATGAAGTGTTTCTAAATCAAGCCACTGTTTAAGCATTTTTTTCCCTGTATCATTTAGTATATACCTTTATGATTAAACCTTCCTGAAAAAAATTAATATATAGTATTTACAGATACTACTGACTATATCTTGTTTGGCTTCAAATTTGAGGTCACAAATGATATTTTTACGAGGACACGAGGCAAATTTTGAGATCAATTGTGGCTATGTTGAATGGCAAAATTGTTTATGGGCATCTTGTATGCCTCTCATTGCTTTAAATCAAATCAATTGACTTATGAACAAAACTCTAGGTCATCTCCATTGCTATGTCTTGAATTTGAAGAAGGGTATTAATATTATTGATAATGTAATTCGATTTTATTTGTTAGGTGGAAGTCGATAAGTGTCATTGCACTCTCCTTGTAATTAATTCTTCTTAGTCTGTAATGAGATTCATTTATCATTTATTACAACATTTAATTGAAATTACTAAAATCCCCCTGTTTCTATGAAATAATGGCAGATTCAAGTTTCAACAATGCCATGAAGCAGGAAAAGATTTTTGTTAAAACATCATTATTGCTGCAATTTCAGAGTCATCGTTCATCATAACTTCCCTTTTGCTGGTCATTACTCATTACCAAATGTTGTGAAGCATACAAGCACGAATCTTTCTTTGTTTTTTACTTCACCTATTGTACTAATTACCTGTGTTTATTCATGTCGCTTGTTAGTCCAGTTACTTCTTAATTCGCTTGTAAATTTCTTCCTTCAACATATAGTTAAGGAAGTTATTACATCAACCACCTTAACCTACTCCACTTATTTTGGTAAGATCGCTTAATATATCAGTTATTTCCTGCATATAATGCAAGTTCTTACACATGATTGATATTGTTCTGTGTTCAGAGACGATGAGGGCATTTTTTGAACTTTTACGGCATCAAGTATTTTCATTTTTCCAAGTCCTAGGTAAAACCCAAATGATGTTTTTTGTTGTTGTTGTGGGGGTTGTCTCTGTCTCCTTGTTTCCACTTTATTACATGATCACCAAGTGGAAGGGAGGATCTCTGCCAAAAATTTCAGTTTCAGAATCACTATGATGAACATGACATTTGTGAGTAACAACAACGATAAATGTGAATTATTGGAGGTTGACAATGAGATTTCAGGTGACAAGTAAACTTCAAATCCAGCTAAATACAATTAATTTGCTCATTGGTACACATGTTGTTTGGTGTCAACCTTGCACGCTTTTACTCCTCAAGAACAATATATATATTGTGGAGATTGAGATTAAGATAGAATGACGACAGCAGAATCCACCAACTTCATTTGTGTTTACGACAGTATGATTATTTGTGTGTTACAGTCTTACAGATGGGGTTGAAGATGTGCATTGAGTGATGAATCATGATGGGTTTGGGGGCTGAAGCATAAAAATCCAAACTTGAAGGTCCCCACTTTGCAGACATCAGAGTGGAATTATCAAATTCCTTATTTGTGGACTTCGTGTGAGATGGATAAGATGCCTCCTCGGCTCCTCCTTGTTATCCTGTTATAGCCAGATGACGACATGATCACGTTCATGTAAATCTATAAACTTAGATACTACCTCCTGTTCTTAATACACTTTCACTTCTTAATATAAGGGGTATTTATTTAATTTGATTAAATTAAATAAGTTGGTTAAGTTAGTTAATATAATATGTATTTTAATCTTGTAAAACACCCTAGTCACATTCATTAATTCGTTTATTCCCTCTCCTTCTTAATTATTGTTGGAGACATTAATAGGGGTAAATTAGAAAAAAAAATTAATAGATATGAAAATTTTATCTTATATTTAATATCAATATCAATTCCCTAAATATGTCTTATATTAAAGATCAGAGGAACTATAAAACTTAATTGACTATTTTTTAGATTAAACAACTTAACTATGTTGGTTAGTTTTAACAGATATAGTTTGATTTTATTAAAATAATATATTTCATCATGTCTACCCTTGAATTAAAACTCCTCAATGTATACATTCAACAGATACTTTGGGTTTATAAAAAAAATTGATACTTTAGAAAAATGTATAAACATGGCATCTTATATTAGGGACTAAATCCAATCTCCAATTAACTCTTATATTATGAACTAGAGGTAGTAGTATTTTATTTTATTTTTTCATGAGTTATATATATATATATATATATATATATTTATTGCACTTTTGGTCAGTATTCAATCCAAACTTATTCTATTTTCATTATTCTTATGCCTCGTTTTTATTTTTAAAATTATTTATTTTATTTATTCTTTTAGCCTTAAATTTTTACTATTTTTATGCTATGTATTCTTTTTGTTTGTATGTCACGTTTTAAATATAAGAGTTTTGCCTTGTCTATTAAGGACCAAATTCAGTCTCCAATTAACTCTTACTCCCTCTGGTCCTTATTATAAAACACCAACTAACTTTTCTCACAAACCAATAAAGGTAGTTAAAGTCAATAAAGTTGTCCTAGAATCTAAGTAATTTCCAATATTACCCCTATGATTGCATCAAATTCTAATATTATATTAATTATTACTCTCACCTACTACCTTTATTAATTAGGGGTAGACATGGAAAAAAATAATTATTGCTCATTGGGAACAAGCAAGTGCCTTATAAAAAGGACTAAATAAACTTGCTAGTTGGTGCCTTATAATAAGGACCAGAGGGGGTATATTAAAAACTAGAGGTAGTAGTTTTTTTTTTTTAATGAGTTGTGTGTGTGTGTGTGTTGCATTTTTGGCCAGTAATTTTAATCTATTTTCATTATTTTTAGGGAGAATCTCATATAAATACGGTTGAAATAGAAAAATCCTATATAAGGCTGGTAAACTCAATAAATCAAAAATTGGGTCAATGACTCAATCTATAATATTTAAATGTTGGTTATCTTACAATAATACCCCTAACTCATAATCAGGGAGAGAGAGAGAGAACGCCTCCAAGAAAACCCTAGTGTGGGAGGGAATTAGTGTTGGAAATTATGCCCTAGGGGCAAGTCATCTCCATTTAGTTATCTTTTCATTTATATGTTTATAGTGATAACTATATCCCTGGATATATCTTATAGATTATTTTAAATGTCCCTAGTCGGTCATCTACGCGGGAGCGAAGATGAAGTAAGACCAGTATGACTTTGATGAGGTATGGAGATACGAATCAAAGTCATGGGTACTTGTAGGAGTACAAGTCTTTGGGCCAGACCCACTATGAGAAAGCTGCATGGATTAAGTCATAAGTTTTTTTTCATGTATAACTACGTCACAACGCCCTTTGACCTGAGATCATCATGGATTCCTACATGATGAGTCGTTGCTCTTTGACCTAATCAAAAGTCACATTTAACCGGGTGATGATAAAGGCTTGGATCGGGATCAGTGGTTCTCATGCAGAGGAATGTGAATGGTCAAGATGAAATTTGTCCCTCACATTTGTAGAAAGATAATACTGGGCCCCTCGATGAGTGAGTCTGAGAAATGTATGATCATACTATGATGGAAAAGAGTTTCCATTTCAATTATTAGACTACTCAAGAATCAAGAAAGTAGTGGTCAAGAACAGGAAGTTGACATTATTCATGCCTCATCCTTAACCAAATTATCGCGTGACAAAAGGGGCGTGACATGGTTGTACGATAGGTTGTATCGTATCATCGATCCCCATATGTATTGGGTAGTCGCAATGTTTTTGCTGAAGAGGCCACTTGCGACTTGTGAAATTTGTCTGATCTTGTCCCACCGCCAATCTCATGTGAACTCGCGGTCGCGCGAACAGAATAGCCAACACGATAGTAGTGTCAGATTCATTGAATCTTAGATATGTCTAAGATTTAATGAATCCGTATTTAATCTAGGATATATATATATATATATATTTATTATTAAATTCGAAATTAATAATGATATTATTTATAGATAATAATAATATTATATATAGTATTTAATTTATTTGATAAATTAAATAACTATAATAAATTGAGATATTGTATCTCGATTTAATTTTCGAATAAAGATATAGTATCTCGATTTAATTAAATTGAGATATAGTATCTCATATTTAATTAAATAAAAAGATATCATATCTCATATTTAATTTATAAAGATAAATTAAATATGTAGGCTTATAATTGATTAAATAAATATATTAAATTAGATCTATTTGATAGATTTAATTAATATATTATTTTAATTGAAATTCAAATTTCAAAATTTATTGGATTAATTTTGAATATTTTAATACGAACTTATTAGGGTTTTAGAAACCCTATAATAGATATTGATCTAGTCGTATTAAGTAGACGGATGAATTAGAAAGCCGCGAGAAACCCTAGAAAGAAAATAGAGAGACTCGAAAATATTGAAGGCGCTAGTACGTTGCCGTCGGTGTTGGAGGCTGTTCGTGTGGATACCGGTAGAGGGAGGAGATTCGCAGAGTTTGCTCCTGTTGATAGAGTAGGTAGCCCACATGTTCAAATCGAAAGAGATGTTCATTAATTCGCATAGGTATGATTCTAATGAACCTTGATCTAAACGTGGTTTTGAGCGATCCTCGGATGGGATTCGTAAAAGTTTTTTTTTTTAATTCCGCTGCTGGTACGGATCCCAACAATTAGAACGTTGCCGTCGGTGTTGGAGGTACATTCGTGTGGATCTGCGTAGAGGAGGAGATTCGCAGTCCGCTCCTGTTGATAAGTAGGTAGTCCACGTGTTGAAATCGAAAGAGATGTTCATTAATTCGCATAGGTATGATTCTAATGAACCTTGATCTAAACGTGGTTGAGCGATCCTCGGATGGGATTCGTAAAAGTTTTTTTTAATTCCGCTGCTTGTACGGATCCCAACAATTAGAACGCCTCTGACGATAGCTCTCCCAGGCCAATAGAGACGGTTGATATGTCGGTGTTCAGAAATGCTTTTCAGGATTGTCTTGAAGATGAAACAAAAGCAAATGAAAAACCTGAGAAGTTCAATGGGCCGGTAAACAAGAAATCAAATCATACCGAAGTCGAAAAATTTTCTGGCCTCCAAATAATGTTGATGTTCCATTAAAATAAAATCAAAAGAAAAGTTAAAATAAAACAAAATAAATTAAACTAATTGAGATTTTAATTTAAGAGTTATAATTCACCGTTATAACATTAGAAAGCGAGAAGAAGAAAGACCGGAGAGGAAAGAAAATAGAGAAAGTCTGATTATGAATTATTAGCCTTCGTGACCAATACCAATATATGATGTACTGCTCTACGCGGTTGCCAAAGAAAAGAACTTGATTTGCGATTCAAAAGCGACAATCCCTTAGGTCTTGCTAAGAAGGGTTTTATTGATGTTAATTATTAGCTTATTCAATAGATATGAGGTCTTGAATCTTCTTTGCCGATTTTATAACGATATTGAGGCTTCCAATGAATTTATTGTCGTTAGGGTTCTTACTCAACTCGTAAACAATATTATTTTATTTCCAATTTTACTTTTTTTTAATACTAAGGGATATAAATATAATTTGACCCAAATTTTGAATCCCTAATTGTGTAACATAACCTAATTAATAATTTGTTAAATTTAGTAACGCAAATTAGAATTTGAATAATTCAACCGTCTTTATATGAGATTCTCCCTTATTTTCATGCCTCGTTTTTGTTTTTTAAATTATTTATTGTAGTTATTCTTTTAACCTTAAATTTTTATGCTATGTATTCTTTTTGTTTTTATGTCACGTTTTAAATAGAAGAGTTTTGCCTTGCCACATAATTAACCTATGTTAAATCAAAGGTCTTCTTTTTGAGGAATGTGATTTTAATAGGGTTGTATCTTTAAGTCAGAAACTTAGGATTGGAATCACATCGGATCTAGGTAAGTATCTAGGTAAGTATCTGGGAGTTCCTCTTATCAATTCAAGGATCACAAAAGCAACATTTAGTCATACTGCTCAAAAGGTACGTACACGGTTATCAGGATGGAAAGGTAAACATTTATAATGGCTAGGCGTAAAGTTCTCATAAAAAATGTTATATCGACCATTCATTTATACCAGATGCAATCCTCACTCTTGCCAATAGGAGTTCTGCAAGAAATTGATGAAAAGGTAAGTTGTGACTTTCTTTGGAGTCAGGATGAAAATGCTTGGAAGATGCACCTATGGAGTCACATACTAAGAAGTAAGAAGGATGGGGGGCTTGGGATTAGAAGTCTTGAACGACAGAATCAAGCCTTTGTCATGAACTTTGTTGGGGGTTGATCACTAAGCCTAATGCAAGGGTCAAGGTTTGAGGGCCAAGTATGAATGTGGAGAATATCTTATCCTTGTAGTCTCAAGGAAATAGCGTATGTTCATAACATGGAAACTTATCACAAAAATTTGGGAAAAGTTTCGAGGGGGTGTTGACGGGAAAGTCAACAAGGGAAATGCAAAGTTCTGGTGGGATCTGTAAACACCTTTGGAGAGACCGATCATAGAATATGTCACTAAGAACTTAAATCAAGTTAATTCGGAGGTCAGAGTATCTTGTTTTCTTCTTTCTTCTAGGAGATGTGATGTGGGGAAATCGAGAAATTTCTTCCTGAAATGGATTATCAAACTGTATGCAAATTCGACCTCCTACAAGCATACAAGACGATTTTGTATATTGGAGGAGTGCGTCAAATGACAACTTCTCAGTCAATGAAGGCTGCTTATAAATTCCTATAGGAACCATACTCAGGTGTCAAGAACCCTATTTGGTAGAAACTTTGGCGTTGGCAATTGCCCGAGAAAGTCAAATTCTTTATCCGACAGGTTTCCCATGAGAGAATCATGACAAATTCCTTGAGAGCAAGGAGAGGAATAGAAATGTTACCCGACTATCCACTTGGATGCTCATGTGAGGAGAGTATTATACATTGTTTGAGAGATTGCAAGAGAGTGAAACATATATGGAAGGAATTGATTAATCTTAGTAAATATTCTGCTTTCTTTTATGGTGATTTGCAAGTATGGCTTTGTTAGAACTCAACTCATCATCCAAGATCAACTGGGTTCTCCAAATGGCCTTGGTAGCGTGTGTTTGGATATACTTGCTAGTTAATTTAGAAATACATATGCCAAGAAGTTTTCCAAACACATGAAGCATCATCGAAGGAGGTTATTCATCTTTGCTTATTCCATCTAATGGAAGGGATAGGATGTGGCATATGATCTTTCAAGGAAATATGACTAGTCCTACTCAATGGTCTACCCCTTATAATGGTGGGGTCAGGCTTGATGTGAATACGTCTGTTTACCCTCTAGTTAGAGATGTAAATAAAGCATGGAGTATGGGTTTCAAAAAGAATATGGTTTTATACCTAGTAACAATAGCTGAAGTTTTGACTATTAAAACTGGTCTAGAGGTGTGCTGATTCTCAATCTCACAAATATACAAGTTTTTTCTGATTCCCTTGAACCTATCAACATACTAATCAGGGATAGTAGCACTGATCACCTATTTCAAACTGAGATTGAAGAAATACGAGATCTCATTTATAAGAGTTGGACCAATGAACTGTTTCATTGTTGCTATAGAATGTGCAGACATACTAGCAAGGGAAGCTCATGAGGGTAGGAGTCAAGTGTCCGTGGTGTCAGAAGTAGCTATATGTTGTACAGTTGTAGGGATAGATTTATTTTGTCTTGTGAGTATATTGGAGAGGTATAATATCATGTCTTTTGTATTTCAAGCGTTAAGCTTGCCTTTGTCACGGAAAAAAAAAAAAAGAGCAGAGTTTGATTATTATTTTTGTTTCCGTAAATTGTCATCCGAAGCTTTCACGTTGACTAATCCAGGATCAAACGCGTCGCACACATTTTATGATGGAAGAGTCCCAACAAGGTTTTTTTCATTCATGAAGCGCGAGGCGCTTATTTAAACGGCCTTGGCCATGCAGACATAGTTTGATTTTGAACGGGTAAGAAATGACAAGACAAAGCTTACCTTTGATGGCCCGATATCACTGTAATAGCTGGACCATTTTACTTGCTGGGCTGCTTCTTCGAAGCCCAATAAAACAATAAAGCCCACTTAATTTGGGCTGTGCTTATTAAATTTTAACTCCCACTTTTTTGAATTTCTTATTGACTTAAGATCTCACTTTTGTCTTTCCTTTTTTGCCGGCTAATGATCTAACTTTCTGAATTTCAGTCATCAGCAAAATATTGGTACATAGACATAATATAATTAAAAAATGTTAATTTAACATAGTCATATTAAATACCAATGATTTCCTTAAGTAAATAGTCAATAAGTTAAATAAATAATGTCTCATACTATATTACCCATGATAATGCACTCTTCATAGCCTCCTGAATGAATAATGTTTAGGAGTTTTTCTCATGTTGAAGCCTATGTTACTCAGAATGTACATATCGCGTAATAACATGGATTAATTTTTTATTTATTTTTTCATTATAATTCTTGGGGTAATTTTAATGTTGAGAAGCGCATGTAATTATAGAGTATGCATTAAATACTTATTAAGTTGTTATGTGTTTTTTTGGTTTCTTTTATTCTTTAACTTTTTTAAAAAAATCGATACTATAATATATTAAAGATAAAGGTACTTATAATGCAACATAAGCAAACCAGCAAAACGAAAAATCACAGAGTGCTGAAAAAAAATTAAAGTGAAGGGAAGAAACTGAGACATGGGAGAACAATCTTACCTAAAAAAATATCTTGACTTATGATTCCAAGCTGATCAAACTTTGTAACCTCAAATTATGAATTGATTTTTAATGCAAACGATAAGAGCTGGTCTTAGACATTATAAGTAAAAAGAAGATGGACCAGTTACTTTGCTTAGTCACAAGAGCCTTTGAATGGGAGAGTCATTACAACAAATTATACCATCACAATACTTACCACATCATCTCTATCTTTTTGTATGGAGTCCGTTTATTTACTACTTTTAATATAATTAATCAATTGTCTTCTCAAGACTCAAGTGTTTCTAAATTGACCAACAAAAAATTGTTTTAAAAAAGAGAGAGAGAGAGAGAGAGAAAAAGAGAGAGAGAGAGAGATAGATATATAGATATATATATATATATATATATATATATATATATATATGAAGAGACGGCATTATCCCCATCATTTTTAATTAAATTAAAAAAGATAAAAAAGGGATGGATGATGATGATGTTCGGGGTATGGAGATTGGAGAAGAAAAGAAAAGCATTTCCTGATATGAAACCGACAGAGATGTTCATCCTTGTCTCTTCCAAAGATTTTCTATTCCCATCCTACTCAATCCTACTGCCATCTCTTTCTTTCTAGGTTGGTTTAGTACCTTCCTTCTTCCATATTCTCCTCACTATTTGCTTTTCCATTCTCCTACTATTATAACTCCCTCCTCTCTCTCTCTCTCTATATATATAATAGTAAAATCAACCATTAATTATGTTCATCCTTTAGTACTCTCAAAATAGAACTCTAATGTAATGACACTACGTCCAAGCCACAAAAATGCAACGTAGCTCAACAAAAACATAGTCTGTGTGTTTTCCTAATAATCTATATATCCTTTAGCGTCTTAAAATTATAACTACATGCAGGCGAATGTGAATATATATACTATATATATACCAGTATATATTATGTAATAATAACATACTGGGATTTGATGGGATTGGCGAACAAGGGGGGGTAAAAGACAATTGATTAAGACAAAATAAGAGAAAAAGTGCACAGAGAGAGCACAGTGACAGTCCCACGCGTTGCACATAGCAATGACGACCATTTCTTAGCAATGGCGGCACTATGCCTTGCTTTTTCTTAGCCCTTTCTGCTTCCCCTTTCCCCTTAGACTCCTAGCCTTGCCTGCTCGTTTTTGGATTTCGAAGATTTCGAAGAGGCATTCACATATACTTATACTCTAGCCCTTCACATATATACCACTTACGTATATATATCTCTCTCTCTGATGTGTGTGTGTAGGTATTTGTAATACCCTACTCCTCATTAATTTAAAGTACTTCATACATTCTGATCCCACTGTCTTCAATCACGCCCCTGGGTTAACCTCGATGCTATCCATGTTATTTACTGTTTATAGCAGCAGTGTTAAGGCTTTCTTATGCTGTTTAAGACTGATCATGTCCGGAAAAAAAAAAAAGAACCGATCACGTTCGTGTACTCGGGAAACTTGATATCTGTTGATCTCTTTGGGATAAGGACAGATTGCATAATCTATGATTTTCATGTCTCTATCTCCATCATGTCATCAAGATTAGAGGGTTCAGCTTCTCTCCTATGCTAATTCTATTCGCTGCCATTAAATGAGACCGTTTTGAAGCTCTTGCTTTTGAATCAATTTGATGAGAGCTAGTGTGCCAGTGTGGAGGAGCTCTGAGGTCAAGGAAGAAAACAACTTGGAAAATAATGTGTATGTTTAGCAGTGGCGGAACGCGCTTTTGGCCAGCTGGCTCCGGCTGATCTTATAAAATTTGTTAGAATATATATGTATTTATTATATGATATTTTATTTGGTAACAAATTTGGCCCCAACTAATTTTTTATCTTCTCAGTAAGGATAATATTTGTTTCATTATTCATTAAGTTTTTGTGTGAGGAAAGTAAAATTAACTTGTTTGAGATAAAAAGATTAGTATCATCTTATATATTGTTTTAATTTATAATTATCTGTTATTATTTGTTTGTATTTTCCAGGTTATTTGATCTTATTTAGTAAATACTCTCTCCTGGTCTTTATTTAAGGAACCAACTAACAATTCTCACAAATCAATAAAAACGAGTTAAAGTAATTAAATTTTTCCCAAAATTTAAGTAATTTTCAATATTATCCCTATTAATTACACTAAACTCTAATATCATATTAATTATTACTTCTTTTTTCCTAAAAAAATAGTAATAATTAATTTTTATTAATTATTACTCTCACTCACTACCTTTTTAATTACGGGTATACATGGAAAAAAAATATTTAATGCTATTTGGAAACAAGCAAGTGTTTTATAAAAAGAATCAAATATACTTGTTAGTTGGTACCTTATAATAAGAATTAAAGGGAGATGTTCAATATGTTTATTTTTTAGCTCGGGCTAAATTTTTTTTTCTAGTTCCGCCACTGATGTTTGGTATAATTTTTGGAGAGTCCAATTGGACTTATGCACGGTTTGAATTGCACTTATAGAAAAATATATGTTTGGTTGAGAAGTTGTTCCAATCAGACTTATGGATCAAAAGTTACTTATTTGAAAAGTTACTTTGATGAACTTTTATTCCAATCAGACTTATGGACCAAGATCATGAGATATTTTTTAATGCCGTTGAATGTCCTGAAATATATTTTTCGTACCATTCAATACCCTAAAAAATATTTTAGGGTACTGACTGGTATTAAAATTAATTTTTTCAAGATTCTAAAATAATTTTACAAGATCATGAAGTATTTTCTCAATCTTGTTACTATTTTTTTTATTACCATTCAATACCCTAAAAAATATTTTAGGTTAATGACTTGTACTAAAAATAATTTTTCAAGATTATGAAGTATTTTTTTAAGTAATGTTCAATATTCTGAAGTATATTTTTAGTATCAGTCAGTACCCTCAAAAATATATCAGATTTACTATAAGTTTAAGTATCAAAAGCTACTTATGTTACTGCTAACCCAAACAAAAATCACATTTCACAATCTAAATTTTCTACAAGTCAGATTGACTATAAGTCATTTTTGTAATATAGGATATTTAAATATCGAGAATTCTATATAAATGAGTATTTTTTATAAGAGAATATGTGGCCTCAAGTGGTAAGTTTTAATTTTTCTTATTTTTAAGGTAATTACTATGAAAATGAGAGAAGAAAAATAGCTAAAAATTCATGGAATATGTATTTTTATAGGTCATAAAATGAATGAAAGTATTATGATAAATACTATATGACCTCAATTATTGACAAAAACTTAGGAAGTATGTTATCTCAAAATTTTTGGAATTTTTGAGACTATTTCCCTAAAAATATATAGAGCATAAATATAATAATATTAAAAGCACTTTTTGCCCCATGATTTTTAATATTTTACATGGGATATAAAATACCAATGTAACTCAAATAGTTGTGAGATAATAATTTATCCTAATTATGAAAATTATCAACAATTAGTAAGTGGCTAATTAAGTAATTAGTGGCTAATTGTTTAGATTAAGATATAAGTAAATTAATTAGTAAATAATTAATTTAAGGGAGAAATTCGAAATTATTAATTAAATAATAATAAAATAATGCTTAAAAAAAATAAAAAATAAAATAAAAAATATCTAGATATTTTGATTAAAATAATAATATATATGGTAAAGAGCCAACAAGACATTTGAGAATGGATAGAAATAAAATCCACACCAAAACATAGGGATAAAGCCTAAGTCATCCGGACTTTTTATAAACCAGTGAAATTTTATCCGGATTGAGCGGTCTCGAAGTCATTTCGGAACCAACGGCGTAATTAGAGTCGGATAATTTGAAAAGGGAGATAGTGCTAAAAGTAACTTATACAAAACAAATTAGTTATGACAAACCAGGGATAAGGTTTTTTATGAGAACATATTACGAACCAGCGAATTTCTGTCCAGAAGCTGACACTTCCAGAAGTGATTTCCATAACCGATGGCGTCTGACTGAAAATCTTCAGCAGACTACGGAATACCTTTAACGGGATCAAAAATTTAGTTAACTCAGATATTTCTAAAGAGAAAGAATGGAACTACAAAGGCTAGATCCCGGATTTTTGAGTTTCGTCAAGATTACGCGATTAGGACACCGATCGGGGAACTTTATCGGTAAGTCAGCAAAGATGACATCATCCTCTTCTAGAAGGATGACATAAGCGGGACATGTGGAAGGTCAAGATGAAGCCACGTGTCAAAGTGCGATCCAACGGCCGAAGATTGATTTGAAAAAGGCATGAATAGTGCACCACTTTTTCCTATAAATAGCACCCTCCTCTCATTTCATTCTTCACACCAAATTCTTCTCCCTATTTC
Source organism: Acacia melanoxylon (assembly GCA_019022615.1). Lineage (NCBI taxonomy): Eukaryota > Viridiplantae > Streptophyta > Magnoliopsida > Fabales > Fabaceae > Acacia > Acacia melanoxylon. The sequence continues at coordinate 602,712 of JAFJYJ010000052.1, forward strand.
GAAATCCTAGAGTAGAGGAGCTGCGGGAGAGTCGGCGGCGAGGTCGGGTAAGTTCTTCGGTCCTAGTCTTAAGCTTCGGTAGTTTCTTCGGTAGATATAGTAGAAAGTGCTAGATTTATCTTTAAATTTTCAAGATAGTCTAGATATCATATATAGGGGTATATAAGGTATTATTTTGAAAATATTGTTGGCGGAGAAGTTCGTCAAAATTCGGGAGAAAAACGGAGTGAAAAAAGAAAGCTCTACGCGAAATTCCGCCAATTAGGGGGTCAGGGGCAAAATGGTAATTTTTACCTAGAATGCCTTTTATAGTCTTAAATATTGATAAATGTTATCCTTATAGGATATCTGAGTTGATCGGACCGCTGTTAGTCCGCTGTTGTACCGCCGTCATTCCGCTGTTTATTACCCCGTCGCATTCTTTGTCAAAATATCGTTTTTCGGGAAAAGTACCGTTGTGCCGTCAGAAAAGGTACGGACGCGTACTGTAACTCTAATCCTGTACTTCTTATATACATATATGTGATAGATACGTTCATAGACTGAGGCTCTGTTAGAGTTGTCAACCATACATACAGTTTACACGGGTTATAGAATTGATAATACCGTATGAGTTTTCCTAGCGAGGACACGTGTTGTGATCGTGGCACTTGGGTATGTGCGGACATGTTGTTGGGCTTTACATATTGCTTTGTGCTTATGTTACGTCGTTTTCTTTGTTCATACATCTCGCTCCGTGCTTATGTGTTGATATGCTTTGTGTTGTTATGAATATACGTTGTCCATATCTTTGTTTTATTTGAGTATAAGGTTAAGTTACTACGAGATCCATATGGGAAATGGATCTCGGTTGTAGCTTCAGTCGGGAGGACCAAGGTTGGTGATCGGGGCAAGCGAGACGGCGTAGGATTCCGGATGAAGATTTATTTCTTGTTTTTTACGTATTTACTTACGAACCTTGGATGATTTGTATCATTACTCTTACACTATGGTTAACGTTTTGTTAATGGTTCGTTACTCGAGTTACTCTTCCGCTCTCATCGCTCTCTCTCGATTGAAAAAAAAAATCCGCTTTTAAATTGGGATGTTACATTTTTGGTATCGGAGCGGTAGTCCGGCATTGATCGACTATGTTTAGTATGACGATGCAGGGGGTGCCAAAGTAAGGCTAGTCATGTGGATCGCCAACCGTCACCCTAGCACGGTGAGGCTCCCATGATAGACACTTACTTGGTCTTTCACGTTCAACTAACGGAGTTAGGTTCAAAAGCCTTTTAAAACTTGAGTGTTCGTTCGGCACGGATCTAGCTATGTTACTACAACCGGTTTGGTGCTTAAACTAGAAAGGGTTTTGTGGATCGCCGATCGGTCATCCTAGCACGGTGAGGCTCCCATGATAAACCCCGTGCGGCCAAACTGTTTGAGTAGCGTAGTTAGAAATGTTACATTTTCAAAAACGAGATGTTTGAAAAAAAGTGCGACTTAACCATGATGTAATGTGTAGAGATGGACAGTGATGTGAAAAGATTTTCCGAGTACCACGGGCGGAGGATACGTGTAGCACGGCGGACCCAACCTGGTGCCATTAGGGTAAAAAGGAACCCTGAACTCGAGCCTGAGTCCCCAATTATCCCAGAACCTCCTGTACCAGAATATCATTTTGAGCCAGTGTGGAACATAGATTTCCCTATTGAACATCCGAATGACCCGAACACGAATATCACCCCGGGCCCGAATATCCCGACCACTTGTATGACCCGATCCCATAAACCTATATGTTGCAAACCCACAGGGGAGCCACGATGGATCGCATCATTCTTCGGTAGGGGATAACTTTGAGTATCCGGAATCGGGGAGGCGAGATGAGGAAGAGGCGAGGCCGGATGATTTCTTTACGTTCGGATGATAACATTGTCTCGACGCATGCGTTATACCTAGATTTTCAGCATGCGGAGCAAATCACGGAGACCACCAGAGAGAAATACCTCATATTCTTGAGCCGTGTCAAAAACTACCATAAAATGAACAGTCAATTCCAACACCCTCATCCTCCTGAGGATTGGATTCTATCCACTCTACACCACTTTCCTCATACCCATTTTTGGGTAAGGAAGATAAATGACCTCTTAGAGGAAGGACCCATTGACGACGCTAAACTTTACATGCATCGCCTTAAATACTGAGTGCGCCATCACATGTAGATGGGTAGAGACAGTGGAAGAAAGCTGTGGAGAAAAGTAGTAGAAGCTATATAGTAATAATAATGTATTATAGTCGTATGTAAAAACCTCCCTAAAAACCCTGAGGGGATGTAAAATGCCTTTTAGATAAAGGGACTGTAAAATATCAACTTGTTTGACGAAAGAATTAGGATATAACTACTGCTGTAATATATTAACTTTACAACGAATATATATATGTTTGAGTTATGTACTGATCGCAACTTGTGTGCTAATCATTATCTCTCTAAATATCTATATCTGTTGTTTCTAAATAAATAAGGAATTAAGAATGGCAAACTTAAGAGGCACCAGAGTCCCTAGAGGACAAGGCAGAGGCCGAGGAAAAGGAAGAGGTAGAGGCAGATAGCCACGAACAGTAGCAATACCAGTACTCGAACCCGAACAACATGAACCACAACAACCAGAAGAAAACAAGATTCAGGAAATGAGAAGAATGCTACAGGAACAACGAACTCTGATTGATACACTTCTTGCCGAAAGGCAGGAGAGGCAAGCTGAAAGGGAAGCTGAAGAAGAAGAAGAAGACGAAAATGAAGGCAACCAGTGGAACCGAGGAAGGCGAGGAGTCGACGGATTCGCGGTCACCTCCTAGATGAGAGAGAGCTAGGCGAGACCACACAATCTTGGGTCACTCGGTTACGCAAGCTCAAGCCACCCGGCGTTCGTGGCAAGAAAGAAATGGTCAAGACCGGCGGCGATGAGCCGGAGAAAATTTTCAACGTGATGGAATGTCGGAGAACCGGAAGGCTCGGCTTGCTATCTACAAGCTTGAGGGTGACGCGGACGGATGGTGGAGGAGTGTTGCTACAACGCTACAAAACCGATTTTGCCTGTCACCGGGAGGGATTTTGGGAAGTTCAATGACCGGTATTTCCCTCCGTCAACCCAAGTGATCAAAGAATGCGAGTTCCTTCACATTCAACAAGGGCAGGAGGAACTATTCGATGACTACTTTGCCCGTTTTACCAATCTGTCACGTTATTCGTCATATCTAAGGCGTGAAAATGACGAGAGCTGGAAAGCACATAGGTTGGTGTATGGGCTAAAGTACGAGATCAAGGAAAGGCTTGTGTCGCAGCAGTTCCCTGACATGACTCAAGCCGTGGAGTCTTGTCGGCTGATAGAGTGCAATCTAAAGGAGTTGCGTGGAATCCGGAGTTTCAACAACAACAATGCGGGGCGTGGCGGATTTAACCGTGGAGGTTTTCCGCATAAACGAAAGGCACCGTGGAATAATCCCCGAAGCGGGAACAAAAGGCCAGTCCAGGCTGGGCATCAAAACTATCCCCGACTGACAGGAGCCCAGTCATGCCCGAAATGCAGAAAGTACCATCCAGGGGTCAGCTGCGATGGGAAGCAAATCTGCTTCAAATGCCAAAAGCCTGGGCACTACAGCCGGGATTGCCCGGAGAATACTGCAGGGGCGAGACCTCGAAGCGGGCGGATCTATGCGGCGGCCGACACCGAAGCGGAAAATCTCCAGAAATGGTCCAAGGTACTATATCTCTTATTGGCAATCTACTGCAGGCATTGTATGATTCGGGTGCTAGTCATTCGTTCATTTCTTATGATTGTGCAAATCGTTTAGGACTGCATGCCTCTAGATTACCTTATGATCTTGTAGTATCTACACCACTTGGCGTGAAATCTTATGCTTCTGATGCATGTATGAACTGTGTTACGAATGTGAGTGGGCGTGAATATAATATAGACCTTATCCGATTACCACTCCGTGACATCGACGTTATACTCGGTCTAAACTGGCTAACAGCAAATGGTGCAATTATCGACTGTCGTAGCAAAAGGATATCATTTTCCGATTCACCTAGCAGGGACAATATTGACGTGAGCCTGGATTTTCTCTACGCTACGGGCGATAGATGCATGAAGCAGGGATGCCAAGCATACATGATACTTTTCTCGGTCAAGGCAGAAGCTGAACTATCACTCAAAGATATTCCTGTGGTGAATGAATTTTCCGACGTGTTCCCGGAGGATCTCACTGAGCTACCACCTACAAGAGAAGTGGAGTTCGCGATTGAATTGATGCCTGGTACAGGGTCAATATCAAAGGCGCCATATCGCATGGCTCCGAATGAGATGCAGGAGTTGAAGAAGCAGCTGGAAGAACTTCTAAAAAAGGGGTTCATCCGACCCAGTGTATCACCATGGGGAGCTCCACTGCTGTTTGTGAAAAAGAAAGACGGAAGTTTCTGACTTTGCATCGACTATCGTGAGATAAACAAAGTAACCGTCAAAAACAAGTATCCACTCCCCCGGATTGATGATCTTTTGGATCAATTATCTGGTTCCACTGTGTTTTCCAAAATTGATCTACGTTCGGGATATCATCAGTTGCGAGTTAAGGATGGTGATGTTCCCAAGACAGCTTTTAGAACTAGGTATGGGCACTACGAATTCCTCGTGATGCCTTTCGGATTGACCAATGCACCTACGGTATTCATGGATTACATGAACCGTATCTTCCGTCCACACTTAGACCAATTTGTGGTAGTGTTTATTGATGATATCCTCGTCTATTCCAAGAGTAGGGAAGAACATGAGGAGCATCTGCGACTGGTGCTGAACATACTCAGAGAAAAACGACTCTATGCTAAGTTGAGCAAATGCGAATTTTGGCTACCGGAAGTTAGATTTCTGGGCCATGTCATATCTAGCGACGGAGTTGCAGTTGATCTAGGCAAAGTGGAAGCAGTTCTGGACTGGAAAAGACCAGAAACAGTGACGGAGATCCGTAGCTTCTTAGGTCTGGCGGGTTATTACCGCAGATTTATACGGGATTTCTCACGTCTTGCCTTACCATTGACAAAGCTTACAAGGAAGAACCAACCCTTTGTATGGGGGAGAAGGCGTGAGGAGAGCTTTTAAAGCGAGGGAGAGGTTGACTACAGCACCAGTGTTGATCATCCCAGATCCGAGTGAGACTTATGTGGTCTATAGTGATGCCAGTGGGCAGGGATTGGGATATGTCCTGATGCAGCAGGGCAGAGTGGTGGCTTATGCCTCTCGTCAACTGAAGCCTCACGAGTCGAATTATCCTACACACGATTTAGAGCTTGCAGCTATCATGTTCGCTTTGAAAATATGGAGGCATTACCTATACGGTGTGACCGTAGAACTATACTGTGACCACAAAAGCCTGAAGTATCTCTTTGATCAAAGGGAACTAAACATGAGGCAACGTCGCTGGATGGAGTTGCTAAAAGATTACAACCTGGAGATCAAGTATCATCCAGGTAAAGCAAACGTCGTTGTAGATGCTCTTCCGAGGAGGAAAAGGTGCGGGTGGCATACATGATGATTCAAGAGCAAAAGTTACTTGAAGATTTCGAGAGATCCGAATCTATCAAACCAAATTTGCATGGGTCTCAACACCCCAAATGACGCCTATCTTGCAGCTCTCCTTGTGAGTCAAGGGGAGTACGATCTGAGGGATGAAGTCGAGGAAGCTCAAAAGCAAGATGATTGGGCTATCTCCATACGGGAGAAAATCTCTCGGGGTGAAACCCAAGACCATGACCTATCACCTAGTGGTTTGGTCAGGTACAAGAAGCGAATCTACATACCGCCAGTTGATGAGTTAAGGCGGAAGTTGCTGGATGAGGCTCACAAGAGTAAGTATACTCTACATCCAGGAATGGTCAAGATGTACCAGAGTTTGAAGTCTGAGATCTGGTGGCCCGGATTGAAGAAAGATGTGAACCAATACGTGGCCAGATGCTTGACTTGTCAAAAGGTGAAAATTGAACACCGGCGACCCCCTGGTCTTCTTCAAGGACTAGAAATGCCGGAATGGAAATGGGAGAACGTAACCATGGATCTAGTGGTGGGATTACCCAAGATCAGGAATCACGATGCGATCTGGGTAATTGTGGATCGATTAACAAAGTCGTCACATTTTATTCCCATCAATGTCAACTATTCTCCAGAACGGTTGGCGGCGATCTACATCAAGGAGATCGTGAGACTCCATGGTGTGCCTAAGAGCATTGTCTCTGATCGGGATCCACGATTCACATCCCGTTTTTGGCAAGCTTTGCATGAAGCCCTCGGTACCAAGTTGAGGTTCAGTACGGCATATCACCCACAGACTGATGGTCAATCAGAACGAACGATACAGACACTCAAGGATATCCGAGAGCATATGTGTATTAGATTACAAAGGAACCGGGATCAACATCTGTCATTGGCAGAATTTGCCTACAACAACAGCTATCATGCGAGCATACAAATGGCTCCGTTTGAGGCGTTGTATAAACAAAAGTGTCAATCACCACTGTGTTGGACAGACTCGTCTGAGAAACAATTGCTTGGGCCGGACATGATTGAACAAACCTCCGAACAAATCGCGTTAATCAAGAGGAGACTCCTGGCTGCTCAAAGCAGACAAAAGAGCTATGCTGACAAAAGGAGGAGGCCACTGGAATTCGATGTCGGTGATCATGTGTTTTTGAGGTTATCTCCAGTAACCGGTGTCGGTAGAACACTTAAGAGGCGGAAACTAAGTCCTCGTTACGTAGGACCTTTCGAAATCTTAGCAAAACGTGGACCCGTCGCTTACCAAATAGATTTACCCCCGAACTTGAGCAATCTCCATAACGTCTTCCATGTTTCGCAATTGAAGAAATACCAACCGGACCGTGATCATGTCATGAAATATGAAGATGTTGAGGTACGACATGATAATACCTTCGTAGTCGAGCCGGAGCAAATTCTCGAACACCAGGAGAAACGGCTTAGGAATAAAACAATTCCGATAGTTAAGGTAGTCGGAAGGGTTTGTCACCCGAAGAGGCGACTTGGGAAATAGTAAGAGACATGAGAGAGAAGTATCCAGAGTTTATGGCCCAAAGTCTAGTCACGATAGATTAAATTTCGAGGGCGAAATTTTGTTTAAGGGGGGGAGAAATGTAATACTCGGATATTTAAATATCCGGAATTCTATATAAATGAGTATTTTTGATAAGAGAATATGTGGCCTCAAGTGGTAAGTTTTAATTTTTCTTATTTTCTAAGGTAATTACTATGAAAATGAGAGAAGAAAAATAGCTAAAAATTCATGGAAAATGTATTTTTATAGGTCATAAAATGAACCGAAAGTATTATGATAAATACTATATGACCTCAATTATTGACAAAAACTTAGGAAGTATGTTATCTCAAAATTTTAGGAATTTTTGAGATTATTTCCCTAAAAATATATAGAGCATAAATATAATAATATTAAAAGCACTTTTTACCCCATGATTTTTAATATTTTACATGGGATATAAAATACCAATGTAAGTTAAATAGTTGTGAGATAATAATTTATCCTAATTATGAAAATTATCAACAATTAGTAAGTGGCTAATTAAGTAATTAGTGGCTAATTGTTTAGATTAAGATATAAGTAAATTAATTAGTAAATAATTAATTTAAGGAGAAATTCGAAATTATTAATTAAATAAAAAATAAAAAAAATAATTTATGCTTAGAAAAATAAATAAAAAATAAAATAAAAAATATCTAGATATTTTGATTAAAATAATAATATGTATGGTAAAGAGCCAACATGACATTTGAGAATGGATAGAAATAAAATCTCACACCAAAACATAGGGATAAAGCCTAAGTCATCTGGACTTTTTATAAACCAGTGAAATTTTATCCCGGAGTGAGCGGTCTCAGAAGTCATTTCTGGAACCAACAGCGTAATTAGGAGTACCGGATAATTTGAAAAGGGCAGATAGTGCTAAAAGTAACTTATACAAAACGAATTAGTTATGACAAACCAGGGATAAGGTTTGTTAGGACAGAACATATTACGAACGGCAATTTACGTCGAAAGCGACACTTCCGGGAAGTGATTTCCATAATCGATGGCATCTGACGAAAATCTTGAGACTACGGAATACCTTTAACGGGATCAAAAATTTAGTTAACTCATATATTTCTAAAGAGAAAGAATGGAACTACAAAGGCTAGATCCTGGATTTTTGAGTTTCGTCAAGATTACGCGATTAGGACACCGATCGGGGAACTTTATCGGTAAGTCAGCAAAGATGACATCATCCTCTTCTAGAAGGATGACATAAGCGGGACATGTGGAAGGTCAAGATGAAGCCACGTGTCAAAGTGCGATCCAACGGCCGAAGATTGATTTGAAAAAGGCATGAATAGTGCACCACTTTTTCCTATAAATAGCACCCTCCTCTCATTTCATTCTTCACACCAAATTCTTCTCCCTATTTCGAAATCCTAGAGTAGAGGAGCTGCGGGAGAGTACGAGCGAGAGGCGGGTAAGTTCTTCGGTCCTAGTCTTAAGCTTCGGTAGTTTCTTCGGTAGATATAGTAGAAGTGCTAGATTTATCTTTAAATTTTCAAGATAGTCTAGATATCATATATAGGGGTATATAAGGTATTATTTTCGAAAATATTGTTGGCGGAGAAGTTTGTCAAAATTCTGGAGAAAAACATAGTGAAAACAGCAAAGCTCTGGCGAAATTCCGCCAATTAGGGGGTCAGGGGCAAAATGGTAATTTTTACCTAGAATGCCCGTTATAGTCTTAAATATTGATAAATTTTATCCTTATAGGATATCGAGTTGATCGGACATTTGTTAGTCCGTTGTTGTACCGCCGTCATTCCGCTATTACCCCGCCGTCACCGCTGTCAAAATACCGTTTTTCAGGAAAAGTACCGTTGTGTCGTCAGAAAAGGTACGGACGTGTACTGTAACCCTAATCATGTACTTCTTATATACATATATGTGATAGATACGTTCATAGACTGAGGCTCTGTTAGAGTTGTCAACCATACATACAGTTTACACGGGTTATAGAATTGATAATACCATATGAGTTTTCCTAGCGAGGACACGTGTTGTGATCGTGGCACCGGGTATGTGCGGACATGTTGTTGGGCTTTACATATTGCTTTGTGCTTATGTTACGTCGTTTCTTGTTCATACATCCGCTCCGTGCTTATGTGTTGATATGCTCTTGTGTTGTTATGAATATCATTGTCCATATCTTTTGTTTTATTTGAGTATAAGGTTAACCGTTTTACCCGAGATCCATATAGGAAATGGATCTCTTTGTAGCTTCAGTGGTCGGGAGGACCAAGGTTGGTGATCGGGGCAAGCGGACGGCGTAGGATTCCGGATGAAGATTTATTTCTTGTTTTACGTATTTACTTACGAACCTTGGATGACTGTATCATTACTCTTACACTATGGTTAACGTTTTGTTAATGGTTCAGTTACTCTTCCGCTCCCATGCTCTACTCTGATTGGAAAAAAAAAATCCGCTTTTAAATTGGGATGTTACAATTTTTCTCATCGGTATCCCAAACAAGTCCAATATTTTAGGGTGGCTTTTAATAATTGTTATATAATGTAAAATATATAAATAATTTTGTAAATTTAAAATATATATTCTCTTGAGAATATTTAGGAAAAATCCCATAAAAAAAATATTATTGAAAATTGTAAAGTACCAATATTTTTTATAAAATTTTATTAAGTCATTCTCATCAATACAATTTTCAACGAGGGGTTCTTTCTGGGAAAAATCTATCTCGGGGCCCATATTAGTAAAAAAATGTTCAAGAAAAAGTCACATGTCAAAAAATGCCTCAAGGCCTTTCCTGGTATTATTTCATAAACGTTAACAACTAAATCAATCGCATTAACAACTGAATCAGTACCCGTTAACAACTAAATCAGTAGCATTAACAACAATATCCTAACAATTAAATCAGTACCCGTTAACAATTATATCAGTAGACGTTAACAATTAATGATTTATGAAATAATACCAGAAAAGGCCCTGGGGCCTTTTTTGACATGTGACTTTTTCTTGGGTCTTTTTTGACATATTTTTTCTAATATAGGCCCTGAGATGGATTTTCCCTTCTTTATGAGATATCTCTTTTCTTGATGATAATTTTATTAGTGATAAATTTTTATATGTACATTAATTATTTGCAAATTTTGCACGCAGAAATTAAAATATAGTACAGTTTCTCTAATCAGGTTATTTTAACCCATAAAATTTTCAATAAGTAGTTTTTTCTCAATTTTTCTTATTTTTGCTGATAATTTTATCAGTGAGAATGAATGATATACAGAGTAAATATTGATATTTTGCAAATATTATATGTACAAAGTATCGGTACTCTAATTTAGGCCATTCTCATTAATAAGATTTTTAATCAGATTTCTCCTAATTAAATTTTCTCAAGAGAATATATGTGTTCTGGTATAGAACACAGATGTCTAGCCTCAATGGACTAGTGGATGATTTATATTGGATCAAATGGATTCCCCAAAATATCTATTGGTTAAACACCGAGGAGAAGAAAATTACTCAATGATATCTATGAGGAAGAGGAAGATATCAAAGAATGTTCGATGATCACTGTGCTACACAGGTATGGCGTTTCGCCAGAGGGGTGTGATGTGTGCACAGTAAGACTGAAATATAAGTAATTGAACAGGGAATGGAGAGAATGCACCTGGTGGGTATCCTCCTATTTGTAGAGATCACCTAGGGTTTCAGTCTGCTGGCTGTGCGTCCGTTTCTTAGGCAACATGCGCCTCCACGATCTGCAAATGCCTGCTCCACTACCTTTACTGTCTAGGATTATAGGCATGATCATTGGGTGATTAGCATTTTACCTGATTAAAAATGGATCTTGTCATAAAGTCCCTTGTTGGGCCTTATATCTGTCAAGCCCATTATATGGGTCCATAACAATATGTTTTTAATTTACAAAATTATTTATATATTTTACATTATATAACAATTATTAAAAGCCACCCTCAAATAATACTTTTCCGATTCTATATTTAGATGTTTTCCAAGTTGTTTTCTTCCTTGATCTCATCGCTCCTCCACACTGGACACTCTCATCAAATTGATTCAAAGGCAAGAGCTTCAAAACGGCCTGAAAGAAGCTGATCGAACCCAAGATTAGAGGAGAGAAACATCATGCTATACTGTAACCCTAGCTATATGCGCGTGTACATATAATTACACCTTGGTATAGATAACATTAATCTAGCACCATGCACGCCCACAATTATTGCGGTTTATTTATTACCTCTCTAATAATATATATGCTCCTCATCCCTAGCTATACCCCTATATATATACATATCCTTCTATTATGATACGCTGAGGGTGACATGGTACGTTACACTACACTGAAGTTCGGTGATATATGTTCACTTTCACATACTAAAACCTTGAACCAAAAGTATAGACTTTTTTCATGGGAATAATAATAATAATAATAAAGGAGAGGGTTTAAAGCCGCATCTTTTGATTAGAGGGGAAAAGGGAAGAGAGTCGGGATGTGCTTATGACTTATGTGTAATGGAACTGTACAGTGACTATATGTGGATGTGGCGTATGGGCCCCAGAAGGAGAAGAAGAGCAGATCTTTGGACAGAAGGATCAGTTATAGCAGCGTGAAGCAGCAGCAGCATCAGGGAATTTAATGAAAGCTGCCTCTCTGTTTGTATGCGTATGCGTGAGAGAGAGATTGAAGTAGTGAAAATGCGAAGAAAGAATTAACATCTGTATAGAAAATGATAGGGAATATGGAATAGGATATACTACATCTTGTCTTAAATATAAGAAAAAACTTATAAGTTTATATTACAATTTATATTATAAATTTTATTTTATATTTAATATTGTACAAACTTTATCTTATATTTAAGATTGGAAGAAAGAATAAGGTAAATACCTCTGGCTCATATCGTCCTAACATTCGATCACGTACGTAAGTTACTGTTTCCTTTCGTGTAAAAGAGGTCATAACAGTAGATTCAGACTTTAGAACTATTCCCCACTGTAACCACTAACCATACATTCCATTCCTATGCTCTAATCTACTTTTATATATATATATATATATCAATTTATTCATCTTCTTCTTGTTTTTTTGGGCATTGCGCCCTGGGAATTAAGTAATTAACTGCGATATGGAAATATTTGATGATATTAGTGCCTTTGTTCTCATCTACATAGAATATCAGGTTTCTAAACTAGTCAAGATGAAATGCGGGAACAATTTTCACTGTGGCGATTTTATGTGCAATATTAGAAAAGACGTTATATATATATATATATATATATATATATATATATATATATATATATATTTATATAATAGTTATTAGTTGGTACTTATTGGTAAGCTGGAATTCTTGGGGTTGGTTAGCTTGAAATGGCCGGTTAAAAGGAGGGTGCCTTCCAAGTTCCGATCCGTGTGGAAAGTTTCTCATTCAAATCTTTCTTTCTTTTCAAATCATATCCTTTGGAGGTGACCTTGACAGATATATATCTTCTTCATCTTGGGTTAAGCGTATCTCTCTTTTTATTTATATATACAAAATATAATTCATTCGGCGTTAGGGTTTGATTTGAAATCTTTTCAGTTGACCCCTGGAGGTAACTTTTTCACTGCCGTTTTGTTCCCCTCTCCATAAAGTAAATTGGGAGTTTACTTCCCCTTCAACGAAGAATTGTTATGTGATGAATGATGTGGATTATGTGCTACACATAATTTACATACTCCAATGTTACACACTTAATATTACTTCTCACTCGTCATTATAAATGTTACACACTTAATGTTACTCCGATCGTGGCGTCAACTCTCGGCTAACAGATGGGAATAGGATAACAGAATAATTAATGGAACTTCGTTTTTATAATTTATGAACATGATCTTGTTGCAGAGACAAATTTGATGGCTGACAGAAATAATCATTTCCACTCCTATATAATAGTAATAATTATTGTTAATTATCATGAATCCTACAGGAACATTGAACAACGCGAAAGTCGATGAGGGAGCAATAAGACAAAATGACAAATCTTATAAATAGATTTTGTGCTCGTACGTTCTCTATTTTGCTTGATCACAAGAGGATCAGGATTTCATCTTTTCGATCTTTGAATGGCACATGTAGTTATATGTTGTCCTAAAAATTATGTACAGGAGTATGCAAGAAATTAATGTATAAATTCCACGATATATTATCAATGACCAGAAAATAATTATTGATATTGAGTATATATTTATGTTTAATACGAGTACTTTTGAATAATGGATCAGATCATATGAGTGAATAAATTATAATAAATTAAGATGATATATTTATAAATATTAGACATATAGTATATGTTTGTGTGTATTACTTACATCAGACAATGTGTAATAATAGTATGCAGACTGATCACAATTATAATTAGAGGAAAGGAGTACAATTAATTAGCTTACTGTAAGTTTGATGACCGACCTGCACACTGTGCATGCATGGCACGATGAGAATTTCCTCTGTGTCTGTCCTTTTTGCACACAGTGTTCTACGATGCCTTGCTTTTTTTTGCTCAAAACGATGCCTTGCTTGAGTATATAGCTCTCTTAGATCTTTGACTTACCCCCCTTTTTAATAATAATAATAAAAATACTAATTACCAGTGCAACTTGGCTGGCTGGCTCATGATCTTATCTTATGTTTATCTAGGTTTATAGTGTCCCGGACCACTATGATCCTACAACTATTAATACTTTTAAAAGTCGGTTATGCCCCACTTTCTAATAATATTATATTCTATCTTGCTTTTCCCTCATCGAATCCAAGATGGACACTTGTAAATGCAGTAACACAGTAAACTGATTATTATTTAAAACATGTCAAGATATTATAATTATTGTTATTATTACCATAATTATACAAGAACTGGAATTATAGCACCATAATGACAGCGATTGTAAGTTTAGGATTCTTTACACGGATCTTAAGTTTTTTTTTTTTTTTTTTTTTTCATTTTGAGCTAGACAAAAAAAAATATTGCAAATTTTTCTAGTTTTTTTCCCAGCTTATTCTAAGGGAGCGTGAAGGGGCGTTTAAGCTTCAATTGAGACGCGGTTTGTTTCTAAAAATCTTTAAATTAATGATCTACATTAACATGTAATTTTTTTTTTTGTTTTGGAAATATGTTTGGATCTGTTTTAAATGATTTCAGTGTGATTTTAAATATTTTTATTTGTTTAAAAAATTCTTAAAATATTTGTAATGATTTATTCCATTTTACTTGAGATAAATATGAGTCAGAAGAGTTTTAATAGCACTGAAATCAATTTATACCCTTTTTTTTGTAGTAGCTTAAAAAAAAAAAAGGGGAACAAATTTTCATTTTTCGATTGAAGCTACAAAATGTTGGTCCAAACCTATGTTACCTTGAAGAATGTGAGCCTCTAGGTAATGAATGAGTTAGGGATTTGTGCATATGAGTAAGAAACTTTGAGTGATATCCTAGATGGAGAAGATCCTCAGAAGGATCAAGAGGAAAATAACCCATACCTAATTGGTCCGGAATTGAAATAAGAGGAGCAAATTGGAAGATAAATGATAAGATGATTCCTAAGAGGGATTTGAATTTCCTGAATCTTAAAAAATTCAATGTCAAGATTAAAGTGTTGAAAATCTTAAGGAGATAAAACCCTATGTGTAGGATAATTTGAGTGGCTAAGCCAAGAGAGGCTACTAAGAACATAATTTATAAACTTAACTGGGGACAATCAAGATATCTGGTATTATAAAAGAAAAAACGTTGTCAAGCCATTGACAAATGGTCATGATAATACTGAAGTTAAGATGTTAGCTTGGTATAAAAAAAGATTACAGGACCTATATAGCTTGATAAGGGAAACAAACTAGTATGAATTGCCCTATGAAATTGTATACTTGTGATCCAATCTTTGTTTCAATAAATTTCTTTGGTTGGTAAATTCTTTGTGCATGACTGCGTTGTCATTTCTTCTAATTAAAGTATTGAGTTAAATATATGTCTTGCTAGTAAGGAGACATAAATTAATTCTAGAAATAACATAATGAAAGATTTTCAGTAAAAGAAGTATAATTGAGTACACATTACAATTATTTTGGTTTGTTGCATGTTGTCCTATAAGTATGAGGGTAAGACACAAAGTTTGGTATATTATTACCTTTGTTGATTTCTCATTACTGTAGTCATTACTATAATTCACACAAGTCTGAAACTCGTGTGCTTTTGACAATATGTGAATAACGTTTGAGAATCAATAGGATATGAATTTTAAAGGTCCTACGAATTGGTCAAGGTTGTGAGTATCTATCTAACCAGTTTCAGCGAGCTTTGTGAAAAAGAGATGATTAAATAGTTAATTATTCCTGACACTCCATCACCAAAAGAAGTTTATAAAGGCATAACAGAATGCTGTTAGACATAGTTAAACATATTATGGTTCAAGCTAATCCACCAAATGTGAGTGGGAGAGTATTATCTAGTTCACCTTTTATGGATTAATATACATGCACACATTCTTGGCTTAATCAGGTGTATGAAGATTTGAACTTAACCATGTGCCCTCTAAAGAAGTCGCTTCTACACCTATAAATGTTGGACTAAGCAAAAATCATGTGAGTTATTTCATAAACCGTGAGGGTTATTTGTGAATTTCCATAGTGGTTGCAAGTGGGAGCTCATAAGGGTTTAGCTTTCAGGAGTGAAAACGATGATAGAATTAAAGAATTAAAAGATATCATATTTGTTGTGATGTAATTTTCAAATAAGGATGAAACTAATAACATTGTATCTCTTTGCAAGACATAAGGACATGGCAGTACAGAACAGGCTGGCAGTCCTCAATTGTTTTTATGAGTGAGAGCTTAGAATGTGGTCATAAATAGGCCTAAACAAAATAAAGAAGAAATACAGGAAGCTCCCGTAAAAAGGAGTAATTGAAAAAAAAAAAAAGTTATTTTAGAAGAGGATGATTAGTCACGTTCCGTATAAGAGGTCGTGTCAAGAAAGAATGGCAGAAAGCAATGAAATGAAATGATAAATGTGATGCTTTGAGATTAAATCAAATTTAAGAATCACTTGATTTACCACCTAGTCAAAGAAATATTGGGAACTAGTGAGTTCTCAAGTCTAAACGAAGAGCGGGTGGATCAATTGGCCCAGGGGCGGAATCAGGGAGGGACTAGGGCTGGCTCCTGTCCCCTAAAATTACAGATTTTGACTTAATTTTTTAGGAAATTATGTTTTAGCCTCAGAAAATTTTAAATATTTTCACTTTAGTCCCTATAAAAAGTCTCATGGATGGACTAAAATAAAAATACTGAAATATTTATGAGGCTAAAGCATAATTTTATAAATTTTTGGGTCCAATTCTGTAATTTTCTCCTTCTAATTTCAAATGCTAACTCCACTAATTCTATGCTATATTTTTCACCCCTTAATTTCAAATCCTATCTCCGCCTTTTGATTGGGGCATGTGATTGTGAAGGGGTATGCATAATAGCAGTGGCGGACCCAAAAAATTACAAAAGGGGGCACAATTGGCGAGGAGATTCGGGGGCTGTACCCCCGATTTTTTTTTTAAAAGAAAGTTTTAAATGCATTAAAAAACAAAAGAATATAAGCAAAAAAAAAAATATACAAAAAAATATTTATGAAATCAGGTGAATATTGATGATGTAATACGATAGAAAATTATTTTACAAACCTGTCATTTAGAAAAGCAAGGCTAAATATGGCTAGAAATGCAGCTATATAGTTATTATTAATGCTATCAAATACATATTTTTCAATATAAGGCACTAAACAACCATTCAACTATTCATCCCTCATCCGATTACGAAGTGCAATCTTAATGTATTAAGGGTGGGCACTTAATTTAAGGGTGGAATATTATTCAAACATGTATTAATTCAAGGAAAGTAGACAAATAATGTTAATAATGATGCTAATAGAAATTTGAAACCATCATATTCAAGTTATTAATTCAAACTCCTTTAAGTTGATTTTTTTTAAAAAAAAAAGTCCCAAATTTTTGGGAACCTAGGTCCGTCTCTGCATAACAGGAAGGTATTCTCCTTGCTTGTTGTGCATTTAAATTGGATTTGATCTAACAATAGTTGATCATTTGGGTTTAGATTTACATCAAGCATATGTAAAACCTACACTTTAAGTGGTGATTTGGATAACAAAGCACAAATGCGTTATCAATTGTAAATATCAGGAGCTTTTTTTAAGGTATAGGATATTTACCGCTGGTAGTAGTAACTATTAATCTTTATATCGTAGACTTCTTGAAAAGGCTTTAATCCTCTGGTACTGATTTCAAGATTCTTTCCATTTAAATCATGAGGAATCGAATTTCTGACTAAATGCTTCAAAAACCTAGCTTCCTAGACATAAATAAGAAAATGGTAGGTAATTAATAGATAATGGGAGAAAAGGAGGATGAAAAGAAAATA
Organism: Acacia melanoxylon; assembly: GCA_019022615.1. NCBI lineage: Eukaryota > Viridiplantae > Streptophyta > Magnoliopsida > Fabales > Fabaceae > Acacia > Acacia melanoxylon. The sequence goes on from JAFJYJ010000052.1 coordinate 620,286, forward strand.
GTAGGTAATAAATAGGTAATGGGAGTACTTGTTTAATGAACGTATGAAACTATAATAAATACCACTCTGATTTTATTTATAAGTTTATTTTAACCAAATTTCACATATCAAGGAGAAGGAGTTAACTCAATGATTATGGGGTAAATTTTTGACTTTGCCCTCTTTTATAATTGTGTATTTTTCAACTATTTCTTCTCTTTCTATCTTCATTTGTACAATTAATATGAATAAAATTGTTATAATCTTATTTATTATATGAAATTAGACTTATATAAATAGGATCAAATTTTTTTAATCAAAATAAACTTATAAATAAGATTACAGTGATAAAGAGGGGTAAAAGGGCACAACTAGGGAATATACAGCTTCCTTGCAGATTTGTCCTCCTTTCCATTTAGTACTAAAGTTCTCAATTCTCCGTCATGTTTGATGATGCCTTGGAAATGATCGAAGCTGTGAAAAGAATTACTACTTGAAATCGATCTGCAGAAACCTACATCCCCACGCCTCCATCCAACATGTAATAAAGGCTTGCGATTTTCGAGCAGCTTTTTCCAGTAATTGTAGGAGTATGTATATTCTGAAATTTGAAAGCTTTTCAATAGCTAGTATATAATTAATAGAATAATAAAAGGATTTTGCATGGGAAGTTGGGGAAGAAGTCAATTCAGTGTTGGGGTCCCTGGTGGTGAATGATTACACTGGCGGCGCTCAGAAGTTGTTGCTCCTACAATGGAACTGGTCTCCGCATCAGTTCTTTATTTGTGGCTTTTCACTTATAATCTTTGCCTTTTAAAGTTTGATTATGGGAGGGTTGATGCGTTATTTTAAGCATAACTACTGAGTGATGTGGAGGGAGAAAACCCAAGAGGATTTAAAAGATCACATGGCTTTGTCTCCTATAGCCTCTCCTTGATAGCTACAAATTAAAAGTGATCATCACTAAAAGTAGTCACTGCTCTCTCTCTCTCTCTGTGTGCGAGTCAGAAAAAGGAACCAGATGATCGATGAAGAAGGCCAAGCCCAAGGCAATGCAAAGTGATAATATGATCGACGTTGATAAAGAGAAACAAAAAAATGACGGACCGGCCGCCGGGAGGGGGGTATTCGGGAGTATATAAGCCCTAAAAAATTAGGGTTGGACTCTAACTAGTATCATTGCGATGCAACGGAATTCCCTCAGGGAAGAGTTGCTTTTCGAAATTGTATTCCCAACGAAGGGTGAAATGGACGGCTCAGTGTCCCCAAAAGTGTGTTTTCCCTATGCATAATCTGTGGTCATCGTCTTTAAGGGCATGTTTGGTTTGAGGGAGAGGAAGGGAGTGGGAGGGAGAGAAATTTTTACCCCTCACTTTACTAAATCGCCTAATAAACTTTTCAATATTTCAAAAATATACTCTCAACAAAAAAGAATATTCTTCTCATTAATGGCAATTTAGTCAATTTACTCCTTTTCACTCTCTTCCCTCCCACTCTCTCCCCTCAAACCAAACATACCCTAACCTTCCACAAGCTCGCGCTAATTAATATTATTCTGATTTTAAATATAAGGTATAGTCAATTTTTTTAAAAAAATAAAAATATTATTTAATCATATCATATGTTGTACCACACCTGTCTTATTTATAAGTCTAGTTTGACCAAATCTCACATACCAAGAAAAAGTAGTTACATCAATGATTATGGGGTAAATTTTCAATTTTGCCCTCATTTATGATTGGATATTTTTCAACTGTTTCTTATTTCTCTATCTTTATGAGTACAATTAATATGGGCAAAATTGTCAAAATCTCATTTATTACATGAAACTGGACTTATAAAAATGACCAATTTTTTTGTCAAATTGGACTTATAAATAAGACCAAAGTGGTATATCTTTATATTATATATCAGTTTATAAGTAGTCAAGTAAAATAGCTTGAAAGAAAAATGACAAATATAAATACTTTAAAATAATTTAATTAGCTTCTTTAATATCTTCAAAAAAGTCAAATTTATCTTATATTTAGTTACATTAATGACTTGGTAAAAAATAGCTTTTTCCAAAACCTAGGTTTTGATGTAGAATAAACGGAGAATTTTGAAGATCTTGACAAACTTTTCTTTAAAACAGGTTTTGATACGAATTCTTCTAGGACTTTTGGAGTGTTTGACAAACTTAATCTAGGTTTTGAAGTTATCCAAACAGACTCTAAATGACCTATGATGTATACTATAAAAGATAGTATTATTCATGAGTCAGTGACAATATGTATAATACTTATTACATGTATACACAGATAATACATAAGTAAATTAAGGTTGCATTGTTAGCCCTTAAGTGGTGAGAAGTTGATTATTACAAGTAGACTTTTTAATTAGCTCATAAGTGGCTTCTTTTTCTTTCTTTTTTTCCTCAGATCATAAGTGGCTTTTAAGTAGCTTATAATTGACTTTTTGTTTCAAAAGTTAGGTTGGTTCATTTACTTATGTTTGTGATATCTTTTAAAAGTAAATGTTTTTGCTCTAAAAGTCATCAAAAGTGACCATTGAAGATAAGCTACTGGTTTTTGGCTTAAATTCTTTTGCTCTATTTCATGCTTTTATTCTTGTAGTCGTTCCCATTCTTTTTCTAACCATTTCTTTCTCTTGGATGATTCTTGATATAAACAACTGTTTACTTGTATCTCAAAATTTAAACTGCGTTTTCCTTTTCAACTTATTCTCTTAAATTTTTACTTATGTTCTTTCAATGAATAGGGGCATATTTAGAATAAACATGACACGTTTAACGCATTTATTGTTTTTAAATAATCTTAATTGTTACTATGATTTGCGGAATCAAAAAAGAAGACAATTTTCACACTTTTAATAAATAATAATCAATTATTTAGTATTCAATAATTTAACCGACATTATAATTTAACTTATATGTGTTTTTTTAGTTAAATATATTTAATTAAATATTTTCAAAATTAGCCACCTATACAGTTGTCAATAATCCAAATATAAATGACATTAGATTTCTATCCAATCTTAAGTCTATAAAAGTCATGTTACAATAATATTTTTTTAAAAAACCCCACTTTTACAATCGCTTTTCTAAACAGATACATTGCATCGGAAAAATAAAAATCCAACCTATCCGTTCATATAACTTGTTAAATAGTACGTACTCTGTATATACTCGTCTTTACATGAATATCTTGTATTAAAAATAATTTGTATGGATTTCCTTTGCAGATATTTTTTTAATTTCAAAGGTTATAAGAACTAAGCTTGAGAGTTGACGCAAGTCAGGCCACACATCAAAATACACATTCACGCGCACTCTTTCTATTTGAATAAGATGCTTAATTATTCCTTTTGGGCAAAACACTTAAATTATCTTCAAGAGACTAATTGCCAATCATACTTTTATCAAAGTTGTAAATATATATAGGAATTTATATAGTTACAATTATTTGTTGGTGAGTTATGAGTAACTTTGACATTTCACCTCCATTTTTTATATCCTTTTTTATAAGCTTAATACACGAATATTATAAGCTTATTAAACCAAATTACTCCTATTTGTTCGGCAAACTAGCCCTTAATTATATTAATATAAACTCGCATGCATATATCATCCGTGAGTATTTAAGTGGATCAAGTGGGCGGCATGAATAGTAAACTAGTAGCAGCATTGTAAATCTTTAACCAGTAAAACACAATTATAATTTCTTTTGAAAATCACAGAAAAATACCATTAAAATAGATAAAACACAAATAAGGAAGACCAATATCTGAAATCCTAAGTCAAATCTTAGGGAGGAATTTTGGATTTCCAAATCTTTCTAAATGACCTCAGTTGTTAATGATGCGTGACATATGTGGCTTCAAAATTTACTCTCGGCCAGACTGGTTATTTAAAAAGATTTGGAAGTCCCAGATTACTTCCTGAGGTCTGACTTGTGATTTCATATATTGACCTCTCTTATTTGTCTTTTCTCTATTTTAACATTATTATTTTTTGGGATTTTCCTAGTTATTTTTTGAAAAAGTAAAATGCATGTGTGCTTTTTATTTTTAAAAAAATATACAATATTACTCTCCTATTTCTTTTTATAGGATTCAATCGTTTAAATCAGCATGTTCCTTTTTTTATTATACTCTTTATAAATGTCTAAACATTTAGTTCATTTTTTTTTTACCTTTAATTAATTATATATCTTTCTCTTCATTTTTTTCTCATTGTTCTCTCTCATAATTTTTTTTCACTCATTCTCTCACATCCACCTCCTTTAGAAATAAGGGTGGTTTTGAAAATTGAGTTTTATTTTTGTATATATTTATTGACTTTAACTAATTTTTTTATTTACAAAATTCGGTTACTTGTCTCTTATAAAAGAGGAATACAGAACGAAAATTAATTTTTTTGTCAGCATGGATTAATTTCTAACTTATATTATATCATATTTCTTAAGTCAGTTTACGTTAGTGGTAAAAGTTATTTTTTAACATGATTTATGATTTACAAGTTAAGTATATAAGAAGAGTTTTATCTCGTATTTTCCAAAAACTAACCCAAACTTTTACATAACATTCAACTTGTAAGATAAGTTTTTATTGGTTTATAAATAAGAATAATAATTTACCCTTTCAAATCAATCACTATCCTAACATACCTCTTCCAAGAAAAGTGCTCGCAGAGGAAGCCCTAGCTAGGATCCAAGTTGCAATATTAAGCACAATTATCATTCGTTGGAGTGAAGAGAATTCATTAAATTAAAAAATAGTCACAATGGAATTTAATTACAGCTTATAAAATAAATTATAAGGTTTTATGAATAATATTTTTTTTACAGTTCAATATTATGTGTACTCTTCTGTTCCAAGAGTCATTTTTGAAAGAATATATTCTATAATATAAGTCACTTAAAAAATAATTTATATTTATATTTACCAATTTTACCTAGGTAGTTAAGGTTTAAATTTGATTTCTTATATTTTTTGCTCTCACTCAAAATGTAATTTAATATGATGAAATAAAAAAATTTAATTCAAGGTATATTTGATAAATTTATTATCATTTATTAGTTTTTGATAAATTAATGGAAGTGAGTGGGTGTTAAAAGTTGTTGTTGACATTGATGTTAATATGAGAATTAAAAATTAGGTTCACGTGACTTATTTAACGAAGCTTTAATTATGAAAAAATCAGTAAAATTTCGATTAATGCTTTTTTTTTTTTTGTGCTTTGGGAAAAATATCTTATCTGTAAATATCTTTCACGCGGTAAAGAGAGCTCATCAGTAGTATTTCTCTATAAATAACGGTGGAACAGAATCACTCGAAGCTGATAACTCAGACCAATTCCTTCCCTCCTTGTCTTCTGAAATCCATTCCTTCTTCGCAAATCCTATTATGGAAGAAGCACTCAGGAGGCTTAACGGGTCGGCCCCGATTCCAGAACCCGACCCACAACAGGACTTCATCTCCGACCACCCAAAGAAGTGCCCAACCACCACCACCAAGAGGACGGCCAGAGAAAACGGCGGCACAATGAGGTACCGCGGCGTTCGGCGCAGGCCCTGGGGCCGTTACGCGGCAGAGATAAGAGACCCTCAGTCCAAAGAGCGACGGTGGCTCGGCACTTTCGACACCGCGGAGGAAGCCGCATGTGCCTACGACTGCGCCGCCCGTGCCATGCGCGGCCTCAAAGCTCGCACCAATTTCGTTTACCCCACTTCACCCCCCTCTGCCACCACTGAACATCATCTCTTCCCTCATTTCACCTTCTCCAAACAATCTCACAATCATTCGAACAATAACAACCTTAATCGTCATAACCGCCCTTTAGGGTGGCCTTCTTCTTCTTCTACCTCTAACTCTCACGTTTCTGATTTTTCCTCAACTTCTAATTCTTCTCTGAACATGTTTCTGTTTCGTGACTACCTGAACTCTGCTTCTAATAACCCATCTTTGGTTGCTTCTGCTCAGCAACTTTACAACCCTGGGAACAACAATTTCACATGTTCATGTTCTGGTTCCTCGTCCTCTTCTGTCCCAGGTTGCTGTGTCGTGAATTCTGCTGGTGGTGATATGGAGAATTCCAAAATTAATACTGAAGCTGATAATGAAGAATTTGAATTCTTTCCCAGAGAGCACTCTGACTCTGGATTGCTGGAAGAGATAGTCCATAAGTTCTTACCAAAATCAAAGCCAGCAGAGGTTCGCATGAAAGAGGAGACTCTGTCTCTGTCGACACCGCAGTTGCCTCCTCCTCCTCAGCCAGTGTATGATCATGGCATGTTCACTTCTTCCACTTCTTTGTCCTATGAAAGTCTTAGGAATAAGGAGGTGACCAAAGCTGAGGATTATTATAATAATGTGTCTAATTATGATCCCCAAGGTTTCTCCATGCAGCAATTTGAGAGCTTTCAGAATGGGTATGGTTACAGCACTGGACAAGGCTTACCTCTAAGAAGCGACCTTCACTTGATGCGGAACGAAGCTGCAGGCTACTCCATCATGGAAGATATTTTCCAGCACCCAGAGTTTCTTAATGAATTTGTGGCTAGGATACAAAATGCTTAATTTTAGGCTCATTTCTGTGTAAAATGTTGCTAGTTATGGTAAGTGCTGAGCAATATTCCAAGGAATCAATTAGTCTGGGGGTGTCACGCATGTGTGTTGGTTCCTTTCTATGTAAGGGTTTTTTCTTATAGCTGGGTTAATTAATTATTAGTTCGTCCTTAAAAACTCCATTATGTACTACTCCTCTGCATGCTCCTTTTCGGGGAGCAATTTCATTTAGAAAGTTCTGAACTTTTTCTATATATCTTAATTAGCTTATGGTATAAAGCATGCGGCACTGCCTTTACCCTTCATACAATACTGTTTGCCTTTTTTATTTATGTTTGTATGCTTCGATAATTGGTAGGGAAGAACTATAGAGGAACCATGAGAAGGGACATGATATGCTCTGAGGAAAGCGGAAAATCTTTATGAACATGTTATGCTCATCAATTGATAACTTTGCGCGTTGACTTTGGAACTCAAAAAGTTCGTGTCTGTTTGCTGCATGTATACTTTTCATCTGCTGCGCCATATATATGTGTGTGTGTTTTTTGTGTGTATATATTCTTTTTGTTTGTTTGATTGTGGTGATTTTGGTTCAAGTAATGCAATACCCAGGTTGTGTTGTCGTTTTCTTCTCTTTTTTCTTGTTGGTGTTTAATTTGTTTCTTTGTGTGGGATTGTGATCAAAACCAGTAAAGTAAAAGTGAGAACTGAAAAGGTCAAAAACCCTAGAGAACTAGCGCGAGCTTGGCATTGAAGAAAGTGTACTCATATTTTTGGAAAAAGGCAAGCTGCCAGGGTGAAGATTTTCAGTTAAACGACAAAACATAATCACACAAATATATATTTTTTCAATATAGAATTTCTCTCATCTGGATCTTTTCAGTTAATAATAGTGCTGATAATGTATTATTATCAACTAACATAGAAATTGTGTTACAAGTCGATGAAGAGGTAGCTAGATTGCACGTGATATATCAGTAGATATATGCTTTTGAATAATGAAGTGCTACTTTTAAATCAGGTAGCTTTACTTTTGGGTCGATAATGGAAGTTAGGTTATAAACTTCGACTAACATTTACCAAGGGTTAATACGATGGGCCTCCTTCTGAAAAAAGTACAAATTATGGGGTTATACCGTTAATTTGTTCAACTTTTCATTAATATTCAGAAAGGACGACAGGGTTTGTTGAAAAGATTGTGAGCTAATTAATTGTACGTTGAGAAGATAATAAGCTCTAATATTAAATGTCTGTATAAAATACGTGGTTATGACGTGAGGAATAGGTCTCTTTTGTCAACTACATCAACTGTCTGCGAACTCTCGTCCAAGCAAGTGAGCCAAATTATTGAAAGTAAGCTTGAAGACGAGTTATAGCAATGAAAGTCTTGTTATATTGTAAAGATTGAACAACTATACCGATGTACATGTTGTCGGTAAATCTTGTGGGTACGTTGATATCTCAAGATGTTATTCTATGAACTCATTTAATATAAGACATATTTACCTAATTTAATTGGATTAAAAAAATTAGTTATATAATGTATATTTTACATTCCACTCATCTTCCTTAATAAATAAGTTATCCATTTTGCAATTTTTAAATAGGATGACTTGTTATAAATTCTATTGTTTAGGTAACTGAAAAAATTCTCAACTTTTTGAGCTATAATTATTCTCAAGAATCTTAATTAATTCAATACAATTACAAACAGATATATTATATTAATCCACATGGGGGGAAAAACAGTACAAAAGAATGAGACTAAGTATAAATACAATGAATTTAAACTCTCCAGCAAATACAACACTATATACATTCTCATTAACCCACAAAAAAGAACAACAATAAGCACGGGAGATTCAAAGTAATTATAGTTTTTAAGGGTCCAAAACTTATAATCGATCAATCGCCTTAAATTATTACATTTGCTGCAACAATTAGATAACTCGTGAATAATAGCCAAGGATATATGGCTGGGTCTGCATATTAAGAAATGCGTTATTTCTTCTTCTTTTACACTCTTTTTTTATATGAAATGAAGGATTCGTCCTTTCAAAACTTAGAATGAAATGTGTTTTCACCTCTCCTAATAAGTATGTTTCTCAAAATTCGAACTCGTATTCTCTTTATTATGATATAAACATTTTGACCAAAAAATATTATGGGATAAAATCACGTACTACTTCAACTAACAAATAGATTGAATTGCTAGTTTGAATCATTTATGCGTATATGTGTGTGTGTGTATATTTATATATATGTGGGTGTGTGGGTGTGTTTCCTTGGATTGCTAGGTGCTACGTCCTTTGAGATAAAATCTTCTGGACATCAGCGCTTACAGTACTGGCACAAGACAGTATTGTGTGTGTGTGTACGAGAGAGAGAAGATAACAGGATTGTTTTGAGTCTAGGGTTTGAGCTAACCGGAATTTTGTGACGCGTTTCATCATACAAATACAGTGTAAACTCAAATATTTGGATTTAATTATAGCTTAAGATGATTATTACAACCTACTTAGCTTGCAAACGAAAAAAAGGAACAAGAAAACAGCTTTAATTCAAATCAGAGATATGCGTGACTGGCAACACGTTTGTGACAGAGTGGTGCTGAGCCATTTGTCTCCCTACCTATAACATACTCTACGTACATATAAATAAAAAAATATATATACACGTATTCCTCTTTAATGAATGAATTAATAAATGAATTAATTCCTTTCTGATGCTTCTCAAAACTAAAATCTCTCTTTTTCCGAAACCCTCGCTAATAAAGCTCCCTCTGCATCTGTGTGTGTTGTCCCCCCAGCTTTATTTTCTGTTTCTGGCAAAAACCAAACCATATGCTTCAACCTCACGTATCTATATCTAACCTCATCCCTCTGTCTCACATACACTTTCGTCTTTTCTTCTTTAATTTTCAAGTTTCGAGTTCTCAGCTCAAAGCCATACTATTGGCACTGCATATTTCAACCATTCCCCATGTCAACGCTTTATTCCTTATCTGACACATACGTACACCCACCTTCGTTCCTCTTTATTTCAAACTTACAAACCCTAGCTAGCTCCAAAAAAAAAAAAAAAAAAGGAAAGAAAAAAGAAACCCACAGTTTCTTCATTAATTAGTTCCAGTGTAGCTACACAGGGAAGGCATCCTTGCTTTACAAACTTCACCTGCGTTTTATTATTATAATTCACATTTTTTAACCGATAGTATAATATATGCTGTACTACTGTGTAATTGTTTCTATTCATGGGCATGTGGCAAGCGGGTGTGTGTGTGTAATTAACCAAATTAAAAAAGAAGCAGTGGTCCAGCCTAAATAAATACATTCACTCACTTCTTTTAAGACCATGCTGGTTTATAAGCAACTTTTTGATGAAAAGTTGGATCGTAACTTTGTAGAGCTTTAAAGGTTCGCTTTCAAGTAAAACAGTAAGTAATGAGTATGCCTAGGTCTCTCAGTATTTTTTTTACCACAAATAATTAAACGAGACAATACTATTATTGAATCCAATAACTCCATCAATATTATGCTTATAGCTTAGCTGTAATGTAATTAAATGATTGCTCTATATATATAATAATATTTTATTGAACAGAAATTTATTTAATAACAATCCCTGTTTATTTATTTTCTAAAATAATTTAGCTTAGTGATTATAATGATGAATGACGTTAAAAGAGAAAGCCAGTATATATACTCTATCTATCAAAGTCTTGTTCAACACAATAATATTGGAGATCAACCTTGTTAATTAAATTCCAAAATCCAGTGAGCCTAGTGGGTGAGGAACTGATATATTGAATCGTGGGTTAGGATCATAAATCCAGGGCTGAAACAAGGAGCAGGTTTTGTCAAAGAAACAAGGATCTTATAATATTTTAGTGTTCACATGTGTTGGTCCACGTGTGCAGGGTCTGATACTGATACTCCATTGGCCACTCATATCAACTTTTGCCTGACTCGTAACTTCTCAAGTTGTAAGGCTAATGAAAAGGCACACATATATATATAGCTTATATATATAGAGTGAGACACAAAAACAAAAACATAAAAGCGCGCACAGCTTTGGACAGAAAGAAATTAAAGCAGAGGTTGTTTTGTATGAAACGTGCATGGGGGTAGCTACATCTTTTAATTACCAGAGCTATAGTAGGCTTTCATATTGCGGCTACCCAGTGCCAACTAGTTGACTTTTATTAAATAATCGACAACTGTTCATTCCATTATCATTATCATAATTATCACTATCATAATAATAATTAGTACTCACTTGTATTATTAAAGTTAGTTTAATGTCATGCATGCATATTGCACAATTTTGATGTAGACAAGATGCCGTCGCTTCGCATATGGAAGAGACATACACGACCTTCAGGTTACAGAAATTCACGGTATCATCTCAGTTTTTTTAAATGAGTTTTAACTTTCTTTTCTCATAAAAAAAATCAATGTATATACTCTTGTATGACCTCTATGAAAGACAATGTTTCTTTCTATCTAAATTAAAGAAGATTGAGAAGAATAGTATTAACTCTGACCCCTTATATAGGGTTGAAATTCAATTTTATCCAGAAAGTTGTCAAAAAATAATAATATTGTCTCAGAAATTTTTCGTAGCTCCCAGAAAAATATTTGACCTTAAGCCCTTATATATATATATATATATATATTAAGCAGATGGGGTAATGCGTTTTGGAAGGTGAATATGATAGATTTTCTTAGAAAATTCGGGCAAAATATTGCAGTGAATGTTTCCTTCTCCTCGAATTTGAGTATTCAGACACGGACAAAGCCGCTAACCATATGGACTTCACGTACATGAGGACATACTATTGCAGAAAGAAAACATAATCTATAGATTCTTGATGAACTTGGCACCAAAAAAACAGAGATTATTGCACCTTCAAGTGGTGATTCTGTAGTATAATAGTAATTACTATAATAAGGCAGCTAGAGCTTCCATGTATTAGAAGATCCCAGAATTTAGATCCAATATTAGCTAGAGAGCCATTTGAATTGGAATGCAATTGATGAAAACCTTTCTTTACCGAATAGTCTTAATTAGTTTTCATCTGCACTTTGGCTTCAAATCAATCAGTCAGACTTGTGATATATAGAAATACAAAGGAGCTAGTCTTGAGAATTTACTTTTTGGCTATTCAAACTTATGAGTCATATAACGAAATTGTGGGGAAATATGATTGAACATAGGATGATGCTGGAATGTGGTATTTCTAAGAACCAATTTCACTTCATACCGGAAGATCCACAACAGAAGCGATTTATTTACTAAGAAAGCTAATGGAAAAGTATCAGAGAAAAGGAAGGGACTTGGATATGTGGTTTCCACTTACTTTGAAAAAGCATATGACCGTGTACCAATATATTTACTTTTGAAAGCTTTGAAAAAGAAAGGAGTGTGTGTTGCATATATCAAAGTCATTCAATATATGTATGAGAGTGTAACAAATAGTATTAAAACGCCTAGAGGTGAGGCAATGAATTTCCTATAAGGATTGACCAACATCAAATATCAACTTTGAGCCATTATTTGTTTAATCTAATTGTAGACATTCTAACTAAGCTTATCAAATAAGAGATCTCTAATTGCATGCTTTGTGCTGATGATATCGTCATATTGGCTAAATCAAGAGAAGAGATTAATTCTAAACTTGAGATATTCAGAAGGACTCTGGAATCGAAGGATTTTCGTCTAAGTAAGAGCAAAACAAAAGAATATATACATTGCAATTTTGATAAGAGACAAATGTGAAATGATGTGGACAACAAGTGGCAAAATTTAGATATTTGAGATTAATTATATAACAAAATAGTGAAATTGATGGATATCAATGTTAATAATTGAATTCAAGTTGAGTGGTATAAAAAGAGAAAAGCTTCCAGAGTTATTTGTGATTAGAAAGTATCTAATAAGGTAAAAGGAAAGTTTTTATTATATTGCTATAAGACTACAATGCTATATGGTAATGAATGTGTCATATGTGTGGTCATACAAGAAAAGATGAGATTCATAATAATTATTTATGTGAACGAGTTACAGTGGCACCTATTGAGGAGAAAATAGTAGAAAATTGCTTGAAATGATTTAGACACATTCAAAGAAAGCCAAAGAGGGTGCCGGTGAGAAGAATCGATTTAAGTAATATAGAGTCTTTTAAAAAGATGTAGAGAAAAATCTATATGAACACTCTGAGGTTATAAAATGAGATCTATTAGTTAATAATATATCTAAAGATCTTATTTTCAATAGAGATCAATGTTGTTATGCAATCTATGTAGCTTATTTCATCTAATTGGCCAAGGCTTTATTGTAGTTGTAATTATGGATCATAAAAGTTCTTTAATTAAATTAAAGGCTTATTCAAGATCGCATTCTGAGTGATCTTCAAGATATAGGAGACATATGTTCAATTATGACAAACACACACACAAAAGAACACTTGCTATGGGAGATTAATTAATAGATTTTCTATGATTATTTTTTAAAGTGTCACATACTTGTGAGTAATATCGATATAAAGTTAATGTATACGCCAGACACTCCTTCATGCTGCTGCACAAACCTTATTAATTAATACGAACCAGGATTAGATTTGTGCACTGCTCATAGCTCTTGATCAATTTCTTTAGCTTTTCCTTTGATTTTAGCCATTTCCCTTGCATTCAAAAACCAATTAAGAAAAAGAACAATTTAGATTGAATCCAACAACTAAAATTTAATCTTTTTTTCCCTATGTTAGGACATCTTATCACTATGTTATAAGCTACAAATTAAATTTAAAATCATGTGTATTCTAAGTTATGCATGTTTCACAATTAACACACACACACACTAAAACAAAAACAAGCAAGTGTAAGCCATCTAAAGATCAAACTTAAAGGAGTAAAAGGAAGAGATTAACTTATCAACAAATTACCATATATTAAATCTATATATTATGATATTAACGTATCACATGCCTACACGAATATAGATTGGCTAACACCTCAATTTGGCATGTGGATCCTGAATTTTAGATTGGAAATTAAAATTAAAATTAAAATTAAAGGCGCATCTTTCAACTTTCCTTCAAATATGGGAATTATGGGAGAATATCTTGGGGGCTACCTAAGGACTATAGATTAGCATGGGCCTAACCTTTTTTGACATAATTCACCCATTGACTTAATTTCCTCCGCTAATCAAAATCTTCATTTATTACAACTGTGTTTAAGTCCGCTTTCGATTTCTTCCTTTTCCTTATTCTTATTTTCTCATTTTTTGATTAAGATGTTAACGATCTATATCTAATATATTATATCTTTAAAGTAAAATTATAATAATATTTTTATAATATATTAAATATGGACCGTTGAGATTTGATCAAGAATGAAAAAAGGAAAAGGAGAGTAAGAGGAAAAGAAAGAAAACCAAATCCATTTAAATCATGTTTTTTACTTTTTGCCTTTTCTCAAAGATATCACCTCTAGTTAAAATTTTTTTAGAAAAAAATGGTTGTCATTTGATTTTTGATCCAATAATGAAAAAAAGGAAAAGGAGAGCATGGGAAAAAGAAGGAAAACCAAATCCATCTAAATCACGTGTTTTACTTTTTGTTTTTTCTCAAAGATATCAGCTTTAGTTGATTTTCAGGAATTATCTTGTTGCCCTTTCATTAAGATTGGGAAAAATTGTCAAAGTTAGTTGAAGTTTTTAATTTTTTAAAAGCAAGAGCTTCAAAAATTTTCCCTATCGATTACTTTATGAATTCATGTGCCATTTTTTAAAAAGGTAATTAAAATTACTTCAGAAAATTCATTTGAGTTCTTATATTTGGAATTAATTTTTTGTTCAAGGGGGCCTCATGAGAAGAATTAAAGAGAGTATTAAGAGATAAATGGAAAAAGAACTTAAGGATAAATATAAAAAAAAGGAAAATATTAGTGAGGTTCCAAAGAAAAGAAAAAATATTAAAAAAGCCTCAACTCTAAATCCCCTATAAAAAAATCCATAGGGACTTTTTTGACATTAACTACGGAATTTCAATATAAAAAAAGTTTCGTTGTCAAAATGACTTTTCGTGTTGTTAAAATAGCTTTTCCTGTTGTTAAAATTTTCCTATGAAAATATTTTTGTCAAAATGGTTTTTTCTATTGTAAAAATTTTTTTTTTCAAGTTTTTCCTCCGACGCGTGTAAATTTTAAAATTTTTCTGACAAAAAAAAAACTATTTTGATAATATTATTTTCATAAGAAAATTTAAACAAGCGAAAAATTATTTTAACAATATAAAAAACCATTTTAACAATGACACTTTTTGGGGTTTAGACTCTTTTGATATTTTTTCTTTTCTTTGGACATCTGATATTTTTTTTATCACACGTTTTGTCGTATTCTCTCTCTCTTCATTGTACGCGCGCATTATGGTTTGATTGTAAAATACTTGATTAATAAATTGCATAATGTCGAGTGCAAAAATCAAGGTCACAGCTCACAATCACAAATGGTCACCATGCCAACTTGCTTTGAAATGAAACGTTTTAGGTGTGTAATATATTTTTGTCCCCTTTCACTTTCCCAATTTATAATTGTGATAAAATCTGGCCAGAACCGCCACCGGTTGGATGGACCCAAAAACCGGCAACCCATCACATGTCCCACTCGGGTGGGCAAGAAAAAAGGGAGGTGGCATGGCATGGATAACTTTTTTAAACAAAAAATTACTTAGAAAACACATAAAAGGCAAGAACTTCAACAGGGAAGAAATTTGGAAAAAGAAGAAAGGAGAGGAACAAAATAAGAAAAATAAAAATAAAGGAGATGAAAAAAATATATTGAGAATTTATAAAAGTACTATCATCCAATCTTTTTTATCAAATTCAAAATTTTAAATTCTTCTAGTCCTTTTTACATTGGTTGTATATAAATATATTATTATAACATATACTATATATATGTTTTGTTTAATATGTGCTTTTATGTATTTTATTTAAATTACATTTTTTTCTTTATCTCTACAGTATTTAGCCCCTGGCCAGCGACCATCCAACTACGGTCTCAACCGGTCCAATAGCAAGTCGGGTTTTTATTACCTTTCAATTTAGTCATATTTCTTTCTAGGGCGAGCAAAAAAAAATATTTCTTTCTAGGAATGACCGGTTTATTGAGATAATCTTATTGGGGTCTGGACATTAAAAATGAGTACTTATTGCCAGCGATTTAAATATTGGTTTTGCGTTATAAGGGGTTGGGTTAGTAAACCTAACCTTCATTGGTTATCTTATCATTATCAGTATTATACTATTATTATTATTATTATATCAAAGCCCCAACGGATAATTAAAGTCAATTGCATTCTAGCCCACTTTGACATGGAGAAAATACAAAAAGACCCAACGGAAAGTTAAAGTCCAATAGGCTTCAGCCCGCTTAGATATGGAGAAAATAAAAACTTTTGGGGCTCCGCACTGATGGATAACATCGATAATAAACCTAAAATATTTATTATCAAAAAAAAAAAATTATTCTTTTTTCAACCCCGGTTTAAATTTTTCTCAACGTACGGCGGTGGATACCTTGAACCTAAGGGGGGGGGGGGGGCTTAGCCCTTATAAGTAAAAAAAAATAAAAATCTTCACTTGAAATTAGAATTTTCAAAGTGACAAATCATGGACACGTGTTACCAACATCCTGGGAAAAAAGGGCCTTAGCCTTTATAAGTGGATTTTTTTTTTAATTAAAAATTAGAATTTTAAAAGTGACAAATAATGGACACGTTCTTTTTGGAGGTGGGGGTTCCCTCTAGAACTTACTCTACGGAATGCAGGGCTCTTGACAAAAATAGGATTAATTGTATTTTAAATAACATTTGATGTTTATTCAGTAGCATTTCAATTGGGGAGAGCAATATTCAGTGCACCCAGAAGTTATGATTGTTGATATTTGACACGATTTGATATAGATATATCTTATGTATTTATACTGGTGTGGCAAGCAGAGGACTGGATATTCCAACAGTGGATGTGGTTATCAACTATGATATCCCAACAAATACCAAGGATTATAAGCATCTTGTGGGAAGAACTGCACGTGCTAGCCGATCTGGGTTTGCAATTTCCCTTGCAAATCAAAACGAGTTGGAGTGGTATATTTATATAGAGAAGCTTGTTATTGGCAGGAAAAACAAGTTCTTCTTCTGCAAGAGCGTATTTGCGAGGCCAGAAGATTAGCAGTAATGAGAATGAAAGAGAATATTGGATAGAAGAGGAGCTACAAGGGAGAAGGAGATCATGAGGGGGGAGATTTTGAGAAATACCTGTTCTAAATATAAGACAAACTTTATAGTGTAAATTATGAGAAAAATACTTCTCATGTTGTAGGAGAAGTGTATTCTCATGTCACACACACATAAAATGATGAGACCCACATATATATATAATTAGATTATATATATGTGGGTCCCATCATTTCGTGTACAGTAGGGACCTTCTTCTTCTCACGCTTAAATACGGTGAAGTTTAAACCCCATAAATTATACTACCTCCGGTCCTAATTATAAGATATAATTGACTTTATTTGGAGAGATTAAAGAAGTTTAAATAAGTTACTCAATCATTTTATATGTTGTGTATCTTTAGATTATATATTAGTTTATTAGTCAAACTAATTACTTTGAAGAAAAAAATAAAAATAAAAATACTCAAAAGTAATTTAATTAGCTTCCTTAATTTCTCCAAAAAAGTCAACTATGCCTTATAAATAGGACCGGAGGGAGTACTATAAATTTTATCTTATATTTAGTAACGAAAGTGATACTTAAGTCTCAAGGAGAGAAAATCATCCAATAAGTACACGAGAATATAATATTAAGTTTGATAGGAACGAGTTTATATGTTTTATGTCTATTAGTATTTTATGTCACTTATTTTAAGTTAATGTCAGTTATTTTAAGTAAGAAAAGAATGGAAAAGTTGTATATGCAGTTATTGTTTTAGTCATCATGTACTTTATCAAATATATGGATAAATGGATAAAATTATTGTTCAGATAATTCTGTCATCTCTTTTCTAAAACTTAGATTTTGATTTTAAAGGTTGTCAAACTTATGAGTTTAAATAAACTTGTGATAGTGATATAAAGTGTTGTATATTTGAATTGTAAACTCGTAAGGGTTTACTTTTATCAATAAATAGGTATCAGTGGTGTATAAGTAAATAATTAAATATAATAATGACAACATTTTGATTGAAATATATTTTAAATCCAAATAATTAAAATTAAATCCATTAATTTCATAATTTATTATATATCAACAAAGAATTTTTTATAAAATTCATGTAATCAAGAAACTTAATAAGAGTTTAAGTGCAAGTTAATACAATTTTGTAAATTAAAACATAAAAACGGTAAAAAAACTCATTTCACATATTTACCCTTTTCTTCATCTCTCATCCCTCTCCCCTGATCTCTTATAATTCCACATTTATTTTGAATTACAGATTTTGCTTCTTCATTCTTCTCTACTCTTTCTCCCTTGTCTCCAATTTATATTTCTATTTTCCAAAACCTAACAAATTAAAGTTATGTTTCCATTGTAAGCGGGTCGTTATGATATCAAATGACAAATATCAACAACAATGATTGAAGTGGTGGAATTGAGGTTGGAGTACGTAAGGTTTGACCTCTTATCATGGTGGATCGATGATGAAGTGAAGAGATAAGGATGAAGAAGTTGACTGGGGACACCTCAGCTCAACCAAAAATAAATTCATCTTCAAACTCAATGCAGCCACAAGGTTATTAGTAATAGTTTAATTTGGGTGGTTTTAATTAATATTATCGTACATTATTATTGGATGAGATCTTTTTTTCCACAATATAACGATTACTCTTGTCAAGAGTTTGTTTATTTTGATAATCTCTTCATTTCATATGTGAAACAGTTCTCTAATAAGCTTGTGAATTGTGGTCAGGCTTAACTTCAGCGAAAACTGATGAAGAAAATATGCAAAAAAATGAGTGAAATAAAGAAACTAAAGAATAGCCTTGATATGTGTAATGAGTCCCACATTTGGGAGCCAAGCTCTTGGAGTAAGGTTTATAAGTTCATTGGATTCTCCCTCCTCATAGGCTAGTTTCGAGGATTAATTTCTATCTTTGAACATGTCTTTCGTTACGTTGGTCTTTTCATTGAGAAGTCGATATTTCGGAGGCATTTATCCACGGAGGGGGTCTAACCAGGATGGAGGCCAAGTGAAAGCATTGTTAAGTGGAGCCGCTGGAGGACGTCCTCTTGAAGGGGTGATTATGTTATGAGTCTCACATTAGGGGAGCCGAACTCTTGAAGTGAGGTTTATAAGTCCATTAGGTTCTCCTTTAGGCTTATACTCGTTACAATATGTTAGAATTTTATTTTAGCGGATGAAGATAATTCATTAATAGTCCTTTTAAAAATCTTATCTGCTCAAGATATTTCTGTTGGTAGGACCATATATGTCTAATTATTCTCAAATGACAGGTAATTTAATCCTGTAATGTCTTTCTCTAGTTTGTTGCTATTCATATTCTCCATGACTAGAATTGTTGTATTCTTTGGGGCAAGCGGTTGTAATACCTACCTCCCATAATCTCATCCTTCCTTCAATCATGAGTCACTTTGCCACGTACTCACCTCATCATCCATTAATGTTTGCTTGTAATCCAACAGCGACTCCACCATTGAACCATGACCATGCAATTGTGTCATTTCTTTATCAGGTACCCTTTATTCTGGTAATTCCTTGGTAGACTCCAGTCTTATATTGTAAATTTTTTGTTATTGAAGGCCATTATGATAAGAGATGTGATATGCACATGGTGGGGCGGGTCAAGACAACCATGAACCATCTTCTTCCTGTAGATAACAACAAATCAACTCACTTTCTTAATTTGTTGGGCTTTTATCTAGAATCTTAATGAATTGGGTGTGTATGTGAGGATTTCAAATCCTTCCAAATTTCAGACTGTGAAGGGAATCTTAGCTTTGAATATTACATGAGTGGAGGTCTTTTTGCCATGTCTATTTGGAGGAGCCACAAGCAACAACCCTTTTATTAAAGTTCTTTTACCTTTTCTTTTTATGGTTTTTTTTTTTTTTTTCCATTTATTCTAGTTAATCTGGTTAATTTACCAGGTTAATTGCTTTGGTGATGAACTTTATTCTGTTCTGGTTTTCCATTATCAGTTCATGTGATGTACCTCTCTTGGATATTCTATAAATAAAGTATCCACTTCAAAGGTGCTTCAAGATAGAGGTTATGGTCCCCATGTCATGGTTCTTCTCAGCTTGATTCATATATATCCTTCTGTATATTTGATGGTACCACTTCAAAGCGGTATTTGAATTTGATCTGCCCAAAACCAAATCTAAACTTGATCGTCATTAGCAATCACTCAATATATTTTGTTCAAACACAAAATCACTCAGTGTATTGAACAGATAAATCAGTGAGACCACACGAGTAACGACAGCTATCAAATATACTATCTGGCCAGAATTTTCTGGGAAAAGAAATTTAGTCATGTAGCAACTTACAGTGGCAGCCTGAAAAATCCATCTCTTTAGAGAGTCCTGGTTGTTTCTTTCCGATTAAGTTGTTTGAACCTGCAAACAGAAGAGCATATTATTCATCAAATGAAATATCGAAAGAATATTTTCTATATCAATAAACTCACGAAGAAAAGAAAAAGTTGCAATGGCAGAGACAACCGAAGAAGTTGACAAGGGTATCGCCAAAGCAAACGTAATTGGGGTCCCGAAACATTGAAGCGCACAATGAGAACAAAAGGATGACGGGGAAAACACTGGTAAGATTGTTGGAACTGCGAAAACGAGGACCCAACCTTCATGGAAGCAATTTGGCTATGAAATTAATTTTCCACCCACGGGGAGGGAAAAAAATACTCACAATCGTATATTTATATCCAAAAAGAAAAAAGGACTGAAAATCTTAAACGTTTTATTGTTTCATTTACATCATGTATCTCGGAACTCTTTTCAATGTCGTACGTATGATTTTTAAACTCGTTTTGCCTTTTCTTGTTCGTTTCTATTATGAGATCTCTGTTTCTCATGTTCATCAGTTCATAGGTCCATGGGTAAATTACTTGAGCACTATTGCCAATGGTTCCCGTTGTGGATAAGGTAAATGTGGCCAGAGTTTCTCTGAGGAAGCGGAATGTTCATCCCAGAAGTCTTTCCTATGCAAATCGGATAGGCAACCGGTGCCAATATGGAGCGGACGCACCGGTTGGCCATCGCCGGAATCATCGGATACCTCCGGCTTGATCCAAGACCAGAGCAACCACAAGCAGCGGTGAGACTGCGAGATGAAGACGACGACGAGGAAAACGATGTCGATGAGGATGATTTGGACAAAGACAACGACGAGGACGGCGACGAGGAGGAAGAGGAAGAAACCTTGTTCAAAGATTTTGGCGGAGAAAGGAAGGCTCTGATCTTTAAAGCAGAGGACGGCGAGGCAAAACGATCATATTCCTCAATGAGATTAGCTAGATCTTCGTCTGAAGTGATAGAAACCAGAGCATCGAGATCTTCGGCGGGCAATTGACAGCGGAGGCTAACAGATGAGCCACACAACTCTACCATCTTCAACATTAGCTCTGTAAAACGGGAAACACCAACACAATCTCAGTCTCGGGTGATCATCGAAACAGATGAAAGTGAATTACTGAGCTAAGGAAGAAAGAGAACTGACCGGAGAAAGAAATGGAGGAAGTGACAGAGAGAACACGGGTGTGGCCGCCGAGATAACGGAGCTTGCCGTCAGGATAGCGCGGGAGGATTTTGCCGCCGTAGCTGCAAAGGAATTTGATGGTGGATGGGACGGCGACCATGGCTGATTCGGTTAAGAGTAACTTGGGGTCCGGTTTAGGATGGAGAGGAGGGGATGAGGAAGAAGATTTTTGAGATGGCCTGCTCTGCTCGTCTCTCGGCAATTCCATTTGGGCCTTATTTATAGAGATTCTATGGAACTTAAGTCGGTTTGATTCCCAGTGAATGAATTTGGAGTAACGGATCTTTAATATATTTTAAAAAAAAGGAGTAACGGATCATGCCTTATTCCCATTCCCAATAGTAATAATAAAATTACTTCGCGCGTTTGGACCAAAAATAATTAATAATTACTGCGCGCTAAAGGAGGCAATAAAAGCAATTCCAGCTTTTTGGTTGTGTCCAAGTAATTTATTTAAACAAATTTTTTAAAAGTAATTTTTTTGCATATTTAAATAAATTTTCCAAACAATGAATAAGCCATTAAAATTTCTAAAAAATATTGAATGGTGTATGAATAATTCTCTCAAGCTTTAAAATTTAATAATAAGTCTTCTTGAGCTTTCAACTTTCAACTCTATGCCCATGATCCCAAAGTATCAATCCTATACTCTTTTGTAAGAAGTTGTGTATTTGATTATTGGATAAATTGACTGATTGAGTTAGAAGTTATTTTTTTAACATGATTTACGATATACGAGGTAAGTTTATGAAAAGAGTTTTATCTTAACTTATGTGTACGTTTCCCACCACCAATATGCCTAAGTATTGTATAATGTATATAGGTGTTGTAAGTCGATGAGTTAGTTGAGTCCTGAAACGCTGTCGTGTAGCTCTGTGGTTAGTTTTGTTTTTTTGTATTATAAATAGGGAACATGTGTAGAACTCAACTGGTTGAGGTGTACATTGATTTTTAGTTTTAATAATATTCAGTGTTTTTCAAGGCTGTGAGTTTAGGTGTGAAACCTAAAGATTTTACATCTTTAATTTTTATTTTTGTGTGGGTATAGCCCTTCAAGCTTTTATTGATAAGTTGATAGCACCCTAAATTTTAAGTTCTGTGCGAATACATAATAAATAAAATTAATTGTATGGTAGTAATCTGCAATCTGCATAAATGTAATAATTTAGGGGGTTTGTTGTAAAGTTTCAAAAGTTGAATATGTTATCTATACATGGTCTAAAAAGTGTTATATATAATTGGGTTTTTTTTTTTTTTTTTTAAATATATATATATGTGAATTTTTAAAATAAAAAATATGTCATACTCAAACTCAATCATAGAATGCATTGTGCAACTATAACCACAAGACTCAAGGCATTAGGAAGTAGGAACCATGTTTACACTGGTTCGTGATTTCATTTCAAACCTTAGCTTCCCCGAGAAGATAATTGTTTGCTCATGGATAAGCATGGTTTTGCAATATTTTCAGGCAAAACCCACCAGTTTTTGTACTAGTGAACCTTGCTTTTATTTGCATGTTTGAGAAAGCCGTGAGAAGCCCAAAAACTAAGTTGAACAATAAAATGTCACATTAAGGCTACAACAAACTGTTTGGATTAGTGATTGATCAGATATACCTGGTGGAGAAAAGGTGGAAATTTTTAGGTTTTGCATCTTGCGACATATGTAAAGGGAAAAAATGTAACACATTAGGAGGGGATGGGGGGAGGAAAGTGACTCATAGTCGGAAGGGAAAATAAGATAATTTTATACAACATTGTGGGTCCCATTTTCATTTCATAGAAAAAGAAAATTATTTTAAGAAACTAATAACCTTGTCTAAGAAAATATAAAATTATTCAAATGAGCCGCATAATTGATATTTATAAATGTATCTAAAAGGGGAAAAATAAATAACAAAATTGAGGAAACATTCTCATATTAAAAAATTATCTGGTCAGAATGAAATGATTTGATGATTTTTTTTATACACAGATAATGATAAACATATTTAATTAAGTGTTTTAGTGTTTTCAATAATTAATTAACTATATTTATTTTATATAATTTAAAATTTTATTTTTCTCTTAAATTATCACAATATATGCCATTATAATATATATGTGTGTGTGTGTATATGGACACACATATATATGTATGTGTTGTTATTTAAACTTGTTTTTCAAATTATCATCTAAACAAGTTCAGTTTTAAAAAAGTACTTTTGTTACTACTAATCTAAATATAAATCACAATCACAACATAATTTATCTCATGTCTAGATTGGTGTCACTTTTTTTTTTTTTTTTAAAAAAAGTTTATCACTCTCCCCTGTGCCTTTTAAATATAAACTAAAAATTGTAACTTTTTAAGAGTATAATTAAGTGACACGCTCCTATTTTAATATGAAAAATATTCAATTTGTGATTTTATTTTGTATTGGAAGTTACAAAACAGGGCAAGCTTGATGTTTGTGGGAATACTATTGTGAACCAACGAAATAGTATGTGGAAAGAAATAAAGGAGAGAATTCAAAGGCCACGGAATGATTGTGGCTTGGAAGGCAAGTGATATGTAGTCCTGATAAATGGATGATATACAAGACATTATCTTAAAACGCCTGTTTTTTTTTTTTTTTTTAAATATGGTGCGGGTATATCCGTTTTTTTGTCGTCTTGTGTATTCACGTCCTTCTCATTCTGACTCTCATCCATCTCATACTCATATCTGATTCCATGTTACGGGGCTCCACCCCCGTTTTGTCCCTGCCATTTGCCAATCCACAGGTGCTCCATGTGGGCCCTACTTTCTACGACCCCATCATACGTGCCCTGTTTTAATTGGATTCCCCTGCTCTTCTTTTTGGGTAAATTCTTGGGAAAATCACGGTGCCCTTTTAACAAAAACAAAAAAAAAAAAAGCGCCCCCAATTCTCAAATCCCGAAGCGCCTTTTCAGTGATTTTCAAATCTTACGAGTTGTTAATGGGGTTGATATAGTTGTTAAGATCGATATAGTTATTAATGAAATTTGATTTAGTTGTTAGAAAAGTGTTGTTAATGGGACTAATTTAGTTGTTAATGGCCCAGTTAACAACTATATCCCCCGATTAACAACTCACGCAGATTTTGAAAATCCCAGAAAAGGCCTTGGCTTTTTGGGATTATCGATTCTAAGGGGTTTTTTAGAATTTTTTCTCTAAAAAGTGACTGCAAATTATTTTCCCTAAATTCTTGCATGCCAGAGTTCCCATTTGGTTTCTCTGCTAAAGACCTAATTAAATTTAAATCATCGGATTTGATTTTGAAGGTTTAGATTTAAGTTTTAATAAAATGATGATTTTTTAAATAATTTTTTTTGAAAATAATAATTAATAGATTTTCTTTATTTTAGATTCTATACTCATTAAATTATTTTTTTTAAAAAAAATATAAAACTTTTAAAAAATCAAATCTAAACAATCTAGATTTAATTAAACCTCCCAGTTAAGGAAAATGATAAGAGTTCCACCGCATTCGTAATCAGCAAAAAAAGGGTGAATGTGCAAAAACACTGTATTTTTGCCCCTGGAGTGTCAAGACCACGACCTTTTTCCGCGAGTAAAAATACACACGACGTTACGTTTTGGGAGCGCGCCAAAACCACGGCCATTAGTTGACCGTTTGGTCAACGCACTGGATGGAAATGAACAGAACGTGGGTAAAATAACACTTTTGCCCTAGTTTTAGGTGAAATTACCTTTTGCCCTTAGAATACCTACGGCTGGCCCCACCACCGCAGAATCACGGGCCGCCCACCCACCCACCGCCGGGAACCACCACCGACCGGCCACCCATCGCTTTGCCGCGGCGGATGGCTATGGGGGGTGGTCGCTGGCCATAGCTGCCGATGGTGGGGCCCACCAGCCGAGGGGGTATTTTAGTTTTTTTTTTAATAAAATATTTAAAACTAAGGGCAAAAGGGTAATTTTACCTAAACTAGGGGCAAAAATGTAATTTTACCCGTGTTCTCGTGTTCATTTCCATACAAGTTAACGTTGACCAAACGGCCAACTAACGGGTGCATAAGCACTCCCAAAACGTAACGTCGTGCGTATTTTTGCCCGTAAAAGAAAAAAGGTCGGCCTCCCCGAAAGAAAGGTCGCAGTATTTTTGCACCTTCACCCGCGTAAAAATGACTAGCCACACACACATCACGCATGGGTCCCACCATTTTCTACTAGTTACAGTGTGTATCTTTATGGGACCGGCAGTCCACTTCTCGTTAATATCCACGCCCTCCACTTCCGAAACAAAGCGCCGTTTTGGCGCAAAAAAACAACACTATCGTTCCTTTTTTTTTTTCTAATACATATTTCAGGATACTCTAGGTACTAAAAAGATACTTCAGGATGTTTATCGGTACTGACGGGTACTTCATGATGTTGAAAAATTATTTTAAGATGTTGAAAAAATATTTCAAGGTACTGACTTATACTAAAAAGATACTTCAGGATACTGACTGAGGATACGGGCTGGTACTGAAAAAATACTTAATGATCTTAAAAAATTATTTTAGGATCTAAAATAATTTTTCAAGATCCTAAAATAATTTTTCAAGATCGGCCAAGATCCTCAAGATCTTTTTACATTAAATAAGACTCGAAATATTTTTTTCAATATCGTAAAATAATTTTTCAACATCATGAAGATTTTTTCGACCGATAAACATCCTCAAGATCTTTTAACACTCACAAGATAATCTTGAAATATGTATTAAAAAAAAAGGATCCAAGCCGATCGTTTTTTCAAAAAAAAACTACTGTTTCGAAGTGGAGGGCAATGGATATTAACGGTGGACTGAAGCCGGTCCCGTATCTCTATATATATATATATATATATATATATATATATATATGGTTGGAGAACAATTTGGGAAAAAGGTGATAAAAGTTATGTTACAATTACTTTTTCCTTAAGAAAAAAGAAAAAATAAATAAATTTTGGAAAACTAATGATTTTTTGTTGTTGTTAAAATAGCTTTTGGAGAAAACGGCCAGCATTTTTAGTATATGCCTCTACTAAATTCACTCGTAGGAAAAAAAAAAAGGTTTATTATTAAAAAAATAGGGTTAAAGTGAGTCCCAAAGCTACTCTCAAAGGAGGTATTGAGACTTTAAAGAAATTATATACGGAGCAATATAACGCATATATGCCTTTTTTGTTGTTGCAAAAAAACGCATATACTATAATTATAATGTCATCGTTTTTTAGCAATCAATGTTAATTTGACATTTATATTGAATTTGTTTCATGTTATACATCAACATATTTTCTTTTATTACTAGTAATAAAATGACACAGGGCACTAATTAATAGCAAATAAAAAGGTTATTTGTACATATTTAAATGTTTCAGGAAAAAAATCAGAACAAGCATAAATCTTGTTCTTTAATTTTGTTTAAAAATAATAATCAATTTAGTGATAACAAATTGACTCAAAACAACTCGACCGTTTGTAGTTTATTGAATGAAATACTTACCGGGACGAAATTGTCAGAAGTAAAAAAAATTATAAAGATAAATCAATAAACTATGATCGATGCACTCAGTTGTTTCAAAACAAAATCAATAACTAAATTAATATTGAGAAAAAGTTCAGGGACCAGAAGTTATATTAAGATATAGGGATAAATATCATTTTTGCCATGTAAGTTTAGCCTAAGAAGAATTGGTTACCGGGAAGTTTTTTTTGTCTCATTTTTGCCTTGGAAGTTAAAAAAATTGAGCAATTTTGCCTCAAAAGTTTTTGGTAGGAGCAATTGGGCCCTTGGAAATTTACAAATTAAAACAATAATTTAATGGTCAAGATTAACGGAAGGGCAATATTGCTATTATTTTAAACTTTCTAGCCAATTTTGATCTATTTTTTTTTTTTTTGTGATCAGTATTCTTTAGACCAAACTTTCACAACAAAAATGATATTTATTCTTAAGATATATAATGGCTGAGGTTGGGTGTTTGACAAAGTCTTGTGAGAGACAAGGCCATTCCATTCTTGAGCTGATATATATATAATTCACCAGCCAATCAAAATTCCTTAAAACAATAATAACACGCACCCTCTGTTTTTTAGTGGACGAGGGAAGATTGCCAGGTCTAGAGTTGGGAATCAGGGTTGGTCCGGCCTGATACGGCCTGGGATAAGGAAAACATATGTTTTTTCAAAGTTCTCGCTCTAATAAGTCTTAGGGCTAGGGCGGCTCTACGAGCCGAAAATTACTATTCCAAATTTTAACTATTTTTCTTTCAATTTTTTTAAAGAAATATAATTAGTAAATTGCAATCATTAAAGTTTTAATATATCAAATAAATGTTGGGGTTTAAACTTCTCATGTTGCATGAGAAGAAGAAGATTCCTACACACACATGAAATGGTGGGACCCACATATATATATCCCATATATATAATGCTAATTATATATATGTGGGTCCCTCATTTCATATGTGTGACATGAGAATACACTTCTCCTACAACATGAGAAGTGTGTTTCACATAAATGTTATCAATATTAATATCTAAACAATATAAATCATTCAATAAATAAACACATTCATTAATTCGTAATAAATAACAAATAAACACAAAGAATATGTTTTTTCTTTTTTCTTTTTTTAAAAATATTAAACAAAGGAATCGCTTTATGTACGCCACAACAAAACGCCTTTCCCTCTCGTAATTTTGTGTATCGCAAATTCCTTCGGCTCACGCATTGATTTTATCGATAGGTAAAAATAATTATATTTATTTTACACAAAATATATTTATAATTTATTACTTATATAATATTGTAATACCAAAGTATGTGTTTATTTAATATGAAAACATCACTTCTTTAAAATTTATAATAACTAATTATGTGTTTTAATACAAAATAATAATAAACATAAAAAGGGGTTATAGTTTAAACTAAAAAATCTAAGAATTACAAATAAACACATTTATTAAGTAAGTCGAAAGTAATTATTATTTTTTTTAAAAAAGTCATGATTAAACTACTTAGAGAAGGACGCACAAAAAGACGGACACGCCTAATCTGGACCGCCCAATTAAGTTCTCGGTAGACCTACAGGTCTGGTCTAGAGCCCAATTTCAAATTATTTATCGTGTTGTTTTATTTTTTTCAAGCCTCGAAATTTTTACAAGTTGCTAAAACTTAAACGGCCGCCGACACGCTAATTTGATTTCCCGGCCTACATACGCATGTCATACAATTCTCATCCAGAAAATGGAAAATAGAATTCAGTTTTGGGCTTTGGGGTTAGATATAAAGTTATCGTGTGTGTGGATATATTATTATATATATGTCATCTGCGAGGATTTGGATTTCTTAAATTATAAAGTTATAAAGCATATTCGAAATAAAAAAGCAACGATAGGAAAATTTAAGTAATATAATACTCCCACTCGAGATATGCTTCAATTATAAAGAAATCCAAATTTGGGTGATGATCTTTAATGATAACTCTGTGTGAAGATAATATTAATAATCGATCGCTTTGCTTATTCATTAGGCGTGGTTAGTAAGCTCAGCTCTAATCATTAATATTCATTTTCCTATCATATCACTACCAAAATATATGGCACTTAGCCATGATTAGCATATGTTAATAAGTGATAATCTTGTTTATAAATTATAAAAAAAGAAAAGAATAAGTGATAAAAACACGTGGAGTAAAACAAATTCTCATTCCACAAAACTCATTATTCTTAGCAATCATTGCATAACTTAGCCACAATTTTTTGAGGTAATTAACCATAAAATTGAACTCAGTATTTATTATATGATATTTTATTTGACCCCAGCTAATTTTTTTTATCTTCTCTATAAGGATAATGTTTGGTTCATTATTCATTGGGCTGTAAAAAAAAAAGTAAAATTCTTGTTTGAGATACCTACCGAAAAGGTTAATATCATCTTATATATTGTTTTGATTTATAATTGTCGGTTATTATTTATTTGTATTTTCAATCTTATGTGATACTATTTAGTAAATATTTTCTCTAGTCCTTATTATAAAGAACCAACTAACAATTCTCACAAGTCAATAAAAACAATTAAAGTTATTAAATTTGTCCTAAAATTTAAGTAATTTTCAATATTATCCCTACTGATTACACTAAACTCTAATATCATATTAATTATTACTCTCTCTTTTTTTGCTAAAAAAGAGTAATAATTAATTTTTATTAATTATTGCTCTCACTCACTACCTTTTTAATTACGGGTATACATGAAAAAAAAATTTAATGCTCTTTGGAAACAAGCAAGTATCTTATAAAAAGGACCAAATACACTTGTTAGTTGCTGTCTTATAATAAAGACTAAAGGGAGTAATTCAATATGTTTATTTTTGGATCTGAGCTAAATTTTTTTTTATGGTTCCACCACTTCTTATAGAGATTATGTTTGGCTAGTTAAAATGTGAAGGTGGGTGTCAGACTAGAGGTCGATGGTTCTGCAATATACTACCTTCGGTCCTAATTTTAAGAACATTTTTGTAGTGTAATTTGCATTACAAAAGTGTTCCTATAATTATGACCGGATGGAGTAATTCAGAACGGTATGAGCGGCTTTGGTAGTGTCATCAAAGATGAGGAAGGTCGATGGATTTGTGGGTTCAGTTGCAAGCTTATCTCTCCTCCTGCAGTTGCTAAACAAATAGGGATCATGAATGGGTTAAGTTTGTGCTGAATCAAGGGTTACAAAAAAACATAATTTTGTATTCTGATTATATAAAAGCTATTGATCGACTACTGCATGAGGGATGTGATAATAATCACCCCTTCAGAGACATCATCGAAGACACTAGCTAGACTAATTTTATATAGGGACTGGCAAGTTGTATTGCTACATAGTTTGATTATCTTAATTACAAAGCTATCTATATGTCACGCCCGGAAAGGAATGCTGGATAATTCGCGTGCACATACACTCTACATTGAACTAGGAGGTTGAGACTTCAAGTATGGACAAGTCTAGAAACTCCTAAAATGTTGTAAATATGTGTACATAGTTGTAGAGTTGTGTAGAGAATTCTAGAGAACTCTTGGAATTATGTAAATATCTAGATATTTCTAGGGAAGGTTCTGGAGAACTATTCTCCACCGTCGGATGTAATCGATCTTAGCCGTTCATTGAGGAGGTGGTAGGCTATAAATAGGGGTGCCCTCCTCATTTGTAATCTATCCAAGAGGTCTTCAAGCAATCTAAGAGTCTTCAAGCCTTTGTTGTTCAAGAGCTTCTCTCTCTAAGTTCTCTTTCTCTCTCTAAAGTTCTCTTAGTCTTTGTGTTTATTGCCTACTCGTGAGGTTTCGGCTGACTTAGCAAGATCGAGAGGGGTGATCAAGTTAAGGCCGACACGGTAATTGGGAGATTAAGTCCAAGGCCGTGACAAAGTGGTATCAGAGCTTTGGTTCGGAGCAGCTAGGTTCAAAGCTGTGAACGTGGTTCGTAGGCGAGAATGTCAGGAACGACTGAGAAAGTTGTTGTTGCTGGAGAAGAAAGGGGTAGAGAGACCCAACTTGCTCATGGGGCAAAGAAGACCTGGGGATCAAGTAAGCCCCGCCAAGCTGCGGATATTGCCACGTTGATGGCAAAGGTGGAGGCTTTGGAGGAGGCCTTACACGAGGTGGCTAATAGGGTAGACAAGGTGGAAGGTGACTTTGAGACACTTGAAACCCACACCCTGGGCCAATTAGACAACTTGAGGTCAGATCTTGATTCGCATCTCCATGTCGAGGAGGAACGAGCCGAGTCCTTGAGGCGACTCGAGGCAAAGGTAATGGATGCCATTACCGCCATGTAAGGGCAACTTAACTCTCTAAAGAGTTCTTTGGAGAGACAAACAAAGACTCCGTTGGTTGGTGGTACCGGTGGAGCAAGGGAGGTGAGGTTGGATCTCCCTAAGCCGAAGGAATTTCAAGGCATTCGTGATGCCAAGAAGGTTGAGAACTTCTTATGGCAAATGGAGAGATATGCTGAAAGCCTAAACTTGGCCGACGACACAACCAAGGTACGCACTGCTTCCTTGTTCCATCGATAATGCTATGTTATGGTGGCGTAGGAAGCATGCAGACATGGAGAGGGGCCTTTGCACGATTGAGACATGGGAAGACTTCAAGAGGGAACTGAAGAATCAATTCTATCCCGAGAATGTGGTCTATGTGGCTAGAAAGAAGTTGAGGGAACTCAAGCACAAGACCTCGATTTCGGATTATGTAAGGGACTTCACCGCCCTCACATTGCAAATCCCTAATCTAAGTAGCGAGGAGACATTGTTCTACTTCGTAGATGGGCTTCAGAATTGGGCCAAACATGAACTCCAACGGCGTGGAGTGACTAATGTGGATGAAGCCATTTCCATTGCAGAAAGTCTCATTGATTATCAGAAGGGGGAGAAAGGTGAGTCTTCTGGACCTAAGTCTTCTGAACCCAATCATGGGAACGGTGGGGGAGACAAGGGTAAGGAGTTCATTAAGGGAGGAAATGGAAAATCCTTCTAGAGGAACAAATCTGAAGAGAAGAAGAGGACAATAAGCTGCTACATGTGCAAAGGGCCACATTACATGAACAAGCGTCCGAAGCTTGGGAGTTTGTCAGCCATCATTGAGGGGAAAGATGGACCTGATAAAGAAGAGCCAAGCATGCGAATGGGATCTCTCACAATCCTAAATGCCTTGAAAGCTAAATGTAATACCCGGATACTTGTTTATCTGGAACCCTATGTTTGAGAATTTGCCTATTTTTCGGAGACTACTAGGCCATATTTTTGGGAGTGACAAAATTGGAATCGGATTTTTTGGACCCATGAATAGTATTTACTATTCAAAAATACGTTTTCACTATTCATAAATACATATTTACTATTCATGTGGGACCCACGTCAAATTATTTCTCCCCTACCGACAGACATTCACGTGAAGTTTGAAAAAAATGTCCGCGGGACCCACTCAATAGTAATTTACTATTTGAATACTAATATAATATTATTTCTCCCACTTCATTCAAGAACGCTATATGGAATAAGTTTAGCCCAACTAGGGAAGTCTAATTAGACCATAAATCTCGATATTTTACTACCATCCAAAAAGTATAATCAAAATTTAAAAGTGTTAGTGATTGGTCTAGTAACCATAAATGAATTTCGTGAAAGTAAAGAAATCATATAAAAGATATTTTGTGAATAGGTAGATAAGAAAAGTGTGAACCAATATAAAATAAATCATAACTTGAAATCCGTGAATTAAGTAGGAAACAACTGAACGTATTATGAATCAGTGAATTTTTGTCCAGAAGATGGCTTTAGCGAAGTGATTTATCAGAATCAAGGCGTTTACCCGAAAATCTTTCGGCACAACGGAATACCCTTAATGAGATCAAAAATTTAGTTAACCCAAGTAGTTTTAAAGAGGAAGAATAGACCTTCAACGTTGTGCTGCTGTATTTTCAAGAT
Organism: Acacia melanoxylon; assembly: GCA_019022615.1. Taxonomy (NCBI): domain Eukaryota; kingdom Viridiplantae; phylum Streptophyta; class Magnoliopsida; order Fabales; family Fabaceae; genus Acacia; species Acacia melanoxylon. The sequence continues at coordinate 653,111 of JAFJYJ010000052.1, forward strand.
TCGCTAAGATTTCGCGATTGGAACACCGAACAGGGAACTTTATCGATAGAGTCACATAAAGGTATGGGACCCACGGACAATATTTTCTTCTGCCTCCATCCCCCTTCACGTGAAGTGTTTGAAAATGGGTACGGGGAAAATTACGTAGAATGACCCAGAAGTGAAAATTACACTAAAGGACCCATTTTTCCACCCTATAAATAGAGGCTTCATTTCTTCATATTCTTCACACCAAATCAACCCGAGAGGTGATATCTGAAGGAGCTAGAGAGAAGGAGAAGCCCGGAGAAAGTGTAGTGAAGCCCTAGGTAAGTTCTTCGGTCCTTAGTCTTAAGCTTTAGTAGTTCTTTCGGTAGTTATAGTAGAAATGCTAGGTAGATCTTTATTTTACCAAGATGGTATAAATATCATGTTTTAGGGATAAATATGATATTTATTTCAAAAATATATTGGAGGCAGATTTGATGGACGGGCGTATTACTACTCATGAATAGTATCGTATACGTAAATAGTAAATTACTATTCACATGGAAGGAAAATATGTTCGCGTACTGTAACTTTAACTTTGTTGTGTCTTGTATTCTTATATGTGATATTATCCTTATAGGATATCTTTGATCACGAACTGCTGTTGCGCCGCTGTCGTACCGCCGTCATACCACTGTCAGACCACTTTCCGTGAAAAACACCGTTTTTGCGCCAAACGTTCCAAATACCGTCAACGAAGGTACGGACGTGTATTGTAACACTAACTCTGTGCTGCTCATATACTTATATGCAATAGATACATTCATAGACTGAGGCTCTGTTTAGGGTCGTCAATCATACTTACAGTTTACACGGGTTATAGACATGATAATACCATATGAGTTTTCCTAGCGCTGAGGACACGTGTTGTGATCGTGGCACAGGGTATGTACAGACATGTTGTTTGACTTTACATATTGCTGTGTGCTTATGTTCTGTCGTTATGCTATTCATACATCTGCTTTGTGCTTATGTGTTGATATGCTACTGTATTGTTATGAATATCTGTTGTCCATATACTGTTATATTTGAGCACAAGGTTAACCGTTACCTGAGATCCAAATGGGAATTGGATCTCAGCTGTAGCTTCAGGATCTGGAGGACCGAGGGTTAGAGACAGGGGCAAGCAGCCAGAGTAGGATTCAAGATGAAGATTTAATTTCCGACTATGCATTTACTTTTGAAACACTGGGATGACTGTATCTATACTATTGCACTATGGTTCATGATTTTGCTATGGTTCAGTTACTCAATCGCTCCAATGCTCTACTCTGATTTTTTTTTTTTTTTAAAAAAACGCTTTAAAAATGGGATGTTACACTAAACATGGGGAACCTGTTCCAAGGAGTTAAGGCCTCATGCATGTGGAGGCAACGTTGAACGGGAAGCCAGTGAAGGTGATGTTGGACACCGGGGCGACCCATAACTTCATTACTCCGGAAGAGGCCAAGAGGGTTGGTCTCTCAGTTACTCAGGCACGAAGTGGATGGTGGAAGACTGTCAACACTTCTGCCAAACCCCTTGAGGGCGTAGCTCGTGGAGTGGAGCTATGCATTCGTACGTGGAAGAGGGCCGTGGATATGTCGGTTGCCCCTATGGATGATTTCGATGTGATATTGGGTTTGGACTTTTTGCGCAAGGCAAGAGTAGTCCTCTTGCCGGGTGAAGATTCATTGTGCTTCCTTGAAAAAGGGATTGGTTGCATAGTGCCTACGACAAGCGATGATCGGGATGTTCGCTTGTCAGCTATGCAAATGATAAAGGGACTTGGGAGCAGGGAAGTTACCTACCTTGCGGCTTTGAAGGTGGTGGATCCTGATGTGGAGGATCGAGGGAATCTTCCCCCTATCCTAAAGAGGAATGAAGACCTCTTGCCACCAAGACTCCAGGAGAGGTTGCCGCCTAGACGAGAGGTGGATCGCGGGATGGAGTATAGAGTTGGTACGCACTACTACAAAAAAGGGCTACGGCGTCCTAGTTTTTTCACATTTAACGTCCTATTTACGCGGGGCGCCTATCTGGGGGGCGTTGTAGGGAATACTTATGACGTCCTAGTTTGGAATTAGACGCCTTATGTTATGACTTAAGGCGTCTAAGTTTTATTACTAGACGCCTTAAGTTCCTACTTTAGGCGCGTTTTAGAGGACACTTAAGGCGTCTAAGTTTATTAATTAGACGCCTTAAGTCATACTTAAGGCGTCTAATAAATAAACTTAGACGCCGTAAGTGTTATGTTTTTTTTAAAAAAAAAATATTCGCTTTGTATATTCACTGCGCACAATCGCTTACAAAAACCTTTTTAGCAGGCAACAATCACCACAAATGTGATAAAATATAAAACACCTATGTGCTAAAAGGTTAGCTCAGCTAACTTTATACAGAAACAAAAAACATGCAATGTATATATAACAAATGAATTGGCTAACAAAGTGTAAGTGGCTATAACTTCAAATCATCTTAACCAATTTGCTACTTCTATGTACAACAATCACCATAGAGACAAATCGGCTCCAGATCGAATATTAATCCAATAGTTAGTAGACTATTCAAGTCCAGACCACACATAAATATCAGTTAAGGCTCAGCATGTAAGCAATTTTGGCGTATTTTAGCCCCAAAAGCACATATATTCTCCACAAGCATTTTCCACAAAAGTGACTTAAAGAATAAACCAAATTATAAAATATGAGATTGTAAAAGGCCAATACATCGTGGCGATGGCCATTGATAATGTTATAATCTTCAAATATGCTTTACTTTCAATCTGCAAAAGAAAAGAAGAGTAAAGAGTGAAACCTCATAATTAGATTGTTTAAATCCTTTTATGTTTTTCTATCCATAAAACAACATCTACTCTCAAATGCTTAAAGGTGAGACAAAAAATATGGGTCTGTGAATGTGAGAGAGTCCATACTAACTTAATTTAAGCAATAATATGTCACAATCATATAGAAAAAGGAAGGGAAAAGGGGGCAAATAGTGGACAGATCTATGAGCCGAATATTGTACAATATAACCTAGAGAAGGATTAAAAAAAGCATTAATATGCGAGATAAGCCAAAAATAGAAGACACTCGTTGAAACTGCCATCAGATGGGGATGTCAATGAAACCTTTTTTCATTCTTTATTAGTTAAATGTAACTCAAAGCCCTTGCGCAATTTCCCGGGATCATTTGGTGATCAAGTTAAGGCCGGCACACGGTAATTGGGAGATTAAGTCTAAGGCCGTGACATATAGCTTGGTTAGGTTTTTTTGTATCCTTAAGTAATCTCCACTTAGCCTTCATGCGGTGGTTCTTGATGAGGCCAGGAATTAAACTCTTGTACTTTGGTGTTTGATTAGCAAAGTATTCTAAGTATTTATCTTTTTTTTAAAAAAGTGAGGGTACGTGGGACGTTGCGTGACGCCATTATCTAGAAGGTAGTGCTGCTACGTGTCTGTTTGAATTAGCGGTAAAAACTGTTTTTCCAACATGATTTACGGTATACAAAATAAGTAGTAATGAGATGAATTTTGTCTCAAATTGCGTAACCGTGTTTTTCCAATCCCAATTTAAACAGACTTCATGTGCATAAGTTGCTGAAGAGATGTTATGTGAGTTTGGCAATTGGGTTTGGTTAAATTGGAGTTTGTTTATTTTTGTGATTAATAAAATTTTTTTTTGGATAATATAGGCAAGCCGAAGCTTGAAATGAGAAATAGGAGTTAGATTATAAGACTCTAGCCCCTAATACAAGAAGAAGAAAAATACTAGTAATAACAGGATCGCTGATCCTTCAAAACCATATTCAGACAACCTCTCGGGATTGTTGGAATCATGACCACATCAGAACCAATGACAACACTATGGCCCTTCTTGGCCATATAATCAGCACAAGAGATGATTTCTCTTGGTGTATGATGAAGCTCCACGTCCCAGTCTCGAAACAAAAGGTCTCTAGTCTCTCCAATAATGTCTTTAAGAGGATGATCAGTAGGGCAATCTCTCATAAGGATGTTGACGGCATCAAGGGAGTCAGAGTACATGACTATACTTTGGAATCCCATTTGAACACCAATCTGTAACCCTATCATGATAGCATAAATTTCAGATTCAATGACAGAAAGCAAGCCAAGGGGTTTGTAGAAACCCATCAACCATTCCCCTTGAGAATTTCTTAGTACTCCCCCCACACGTGACTTTGTGTTGATGAAGCACCGATCCGTCCACATCAATGCGAACCGTGTTCGCGGGAGGGTGTCCATGATCTCTCCTCTGTCTTGTCCGGTTGGAAAATATGATGTTTTAGCTTTTGATTCGCTCCATTTTCCATGAGTAGATAGCTGCACCGATGTAACATCTCCCTTGTTTCGTGTTCACTCCCTGAAATTGGAATTTGCATCTGGTTGTCCAAAGAATCCAACACCCCAGGCTAAAGATTCTCGTCCATGAGAAGTTTTGAAATCTCCCTTTGCCAGGATTGTGTTTGGTATTCCAGTTAAGCCAAACCTGCAAGCTGCCAGAGAAAAACTGAGAGAAATAGTTAGGTTTTAAAATAAGTTTCCATAAACTTCTAGCACGCTCACAATCTCGAATGATGTGAATCACACTTTCCTCACTATTGCATTGAAAAGGACAACCATTATCGTTGGTAAGACCCTCCTTGCCCGAAGAGAGTTGGTGACGAGTCTCTCATGACCAACTTGCCACATAAAAAATTTAACTTTTTCCGGAATTTTCCATTTCAGACTTGTACCCGGAAGTTATTAGTGCTTGTTTCATCGGTGTCAGAGAGGAATTGGTAGGCATATTTTACAGAGAAACCACCATCCTTTGCTGCTCTCCAGGTAAAGCTATCCGGGGAATTGTTGGAGGGTGGATTCGAATGTAAAATGAAGTTAATAATATCTGGAGGTAGAACTCCAAACCATCTTTGATAGTCCTTTGTCCATTAGACAAGAGGTGATCTCCGACGATGCCTCCTCGGCGTTGACGATGATAAAGGATACGAATAAAGGAGATGATGGGTTGATCAAGAGGAGCCAAAGGTCAATCCAAAACTTGGTACCCGCCCCGTTATTGACCTTTTTACCCACACCGTGAGAAAACAGTCCCAGAGACTTCGACAATCGCTCTCCAAGCGAGAGGAAGAGTTTCTCTTTCTAGAGATATTAGGCAAATGCGCAGTTACCGCAATTATATTTGGACCACAAACATTGAACCCAAAGGGCATCCTTCTTGGTTAAAAGACTCCAACATAGTTTCATAATAAAAGCTTTGTTCGCGGCGAAGATTTTTGAAACCCGATCCCCTTGATTCTTAGCTTGTGTGATTTTTTCCCTGCAATAAGATGCATTTTTCGCACGTCTTCTTCCCGAGACCAAAGGAAAGTCCTGGAGATTCGCTCAATTTCTCTAATAGTACAAATCGGAAGGAGAGATGATTGCATGCGGTGGCTCGGTAGGGAAGATAACACGAGACTTGATAAGGATCGAACGTCCCGCCATAGTCAAAAATTTGCTCTTCCACGAGGACAACTTCTTCCCGGCTCTTTCCACAATAAGGTTGTAAGTGGCATGAGAAGCTCTTTTATGAATGATAGGAACACCCAAATATTTACCAAGGTCGTGCAGTAATCCCAATTCCCGGGGAGCCGGCTCAACTCAAGAGCCCCGTTGAAGTTAACTTTTTTAGAGCGAACATTCGTGATTTGTCGAGGTTGATTCTATGTCCCGAGACTTCGCAGAAGCTTTGTATAACTTTCCGGACTTCAATCATTTGATTACTAGAAGCTTCAGTGAAGAGAATGAGGTCATCGGCAAAGAACAGGTGTGAGATGTGTGGGCTACCTCGCTTGAAAAGAAAGGGTTTCCACCGATGCCCATCGCATTCAGCTTTAATTAAGTGTCCCAGGCGCTCCATGCAAAGTACAAATAGATATGGGCTCAGGGGATCCCCTTGTCTGACTCCTCTAGAAGGGTTAAAGCTCGGGGTTTCATCCCCATTCCAGAGAATAGACATAGAAGTAGTAGAAATGCAGGCCATGATGAGATCGATGAGATTGTTTTCCAAGTTAATACATTTTAGTGTATTTCTGATAAACCCCCAATCTAACCTGTCAAAAGCTTTTTCCATATCAATTTTGATTGCCACAAAACCTTTCTTCCTCCCACTCATTCTCATGGAATGGATAATTTCTTGAGCAATAAGGATATTATCACATTTGGATCTATTAGCAATGAAACTACACCGCTCTTGACTAATAAGATGGGGCATGATCCCTTTAACCTATTAGCTAGGAGCTTAGTAATGATTTTGAAGCTCACATTGCAAAGGGAGATAGGACGAAATTCCTTCAACGTAGCAGGATTATCAACCTTGGGGATTAGAACAACTTTGGAATGGTTTATCTTTGGATAGTTTAGAGGGATTGTTGAAGCAATCATCAATGAAATCACATATTTTATCGCCTATAACAGCCACCGAGTTTGGAAAAAGTGAGCTTGGAGGCCATCGGGCCTGGAGCTTTAAAAGCTCCTATGGAAAAGGCTGCATTTTTTATCTCGATTTTGCGGGCATTTCTTGATAGAAGGCGAATCATGTTCTCATCAATGGAAGGGAAGTTAGAAAACCACCCCTCAGGATCCTTCACGGTTACATCCTTGGTATATAGCTCTTTAAAGAAATCGTGGGTCATCAATTTCAAAGTGTCGTGATCTTCAATCCATTCTCCTTCAATGTTTTTTATAGCTCCAATTCTCGTTTCTTCCTTTTAACCATGGTTGAGGCATGAAAAAACCTTGTATTTCGTCACCTCCCGAAGCCATTTACTTCGCATTTTTGGAACCAAAAATTTCTTCTTGAGTTACTACCTTATGATAGTCATCCCATAGCTTTCTTTCTAGGCGAAATAGACCGGTTTGAAGATTCATTTTCCCGCTACGTCAATGCCCTCTAAGCGCCTCATCAACTGTTTTTTCTTGCTAGTGAAGTTGCCCACACGGTTCTCATTCCACTCCATAGCCGATTCTCTAAATATGTGAAGACCGTCTAGCCAATTTTTATCCCGCCAGGCTTTATCGGTGATATCTTTGAAATCATTCTCCGGGGACCAGCAATCGATAAGAGAAGGATTTCGAAAACGATTTCGACGGAGAGAAGGAATAGTATTCACCACGACAACCCTATGATCCGATTTAAATTTTAGCTCATGACGGACGATAGAATTTGGAAAACAGAAACCCAAGAGAAGTTGGTGAAAACCCAATCCAATCTTTCCTTAAGGCCCTCTTTTTCCCAAGTAAACTTTTCCCCTTGAAACCTAGCTTCGATAAGTCCAAAGATTATCGATACAATCTCCGAAATGTTGCATTGAGGACCATGAGGGGTCGACCCCTCCCAATTTGTCGAAGGGGAAAGAAAAGTATTAAAGTCGCCAAGGACTAACCAAGGAAGGGTAGAGCAGTTGGCTAAAAGACGGAGGAGTCCCAAAGCACGTGCCTCGCCAATAGAGTTAGTTTCACCATAAACCAAAGTGATAAGGCTTGAAAGATTACTAACCCGATTGTAGACTTGACGGTGGAGCATTTGGGTGGTAGAGGATAAATAGGTAATATCAAAATTTTCCTTGTCCCACAAGATCCAAATACCCCAAAGACAAACCCACTAGATTCCACACGTATCCAATGACTAAAACCAAGCTTACAACAAACATTATCGCTCTAGCTCCGCTAATGCGAGGCTCTAGAAGGCAAAGGATATCAATGTTATATTTTTTGACAATATCTTTAACATCTATTGGGAAGGTCGGTTACGGCTCCCCTACAATTCCATGAGGCTACAATCATTAAATAGATATATAAAATAGAGGAATTAAAAACTTACTCCGGCCCGCCCGACGTCTAGGTCCCGTCCAAGCTCGAACCGGGTTTCGCGACGTAGGATTCTTGCCCCTCCATAAAATCTGCATCAAGCGCAACTACATTCGATCAACTCGGTAGGAGGTAGGGATGACGGCACTTCTCCCGAGTCTTCTTTCCCTTTATCAACATCATCGTTCATCCCTTTTTTGGTAGAAGAACTGCGATGTCGGGGTTGCATGGAACTAATTCCTTGTTCTCTTCATTAATCTTCTTTTTTCCCCCGGCTTGTTCCTTTGTTTCCCTGGATTTCAATATTTCGATAGACTTGGTATTTCCAAAGATAACATTATGTGCCCTTGCTGCTTTCTTTTTATTGCGCACGGAGGATGTAATCGTTGGGCCTTAGATTGTAATCATGAGTAGTATGGCTCAAAATTTCGATTGGCCCACGAGAACATTGGAAGGCTTACCTTCTTTTTCTTTCGCTTTCATAACCTTTTCTTTCTTTTCTTCCTTCGCGAAGGCTTTAAATGAGGCTCCCCAATATCCAAAGTGTGATTTCCATCCGCGTTAAGATTCAACTTTTCCTTTTCGATGTGGCCGGCCCCGCGACCTCTTTATTACCGCTCTCCTCGATGACACTACTTTCTCTATAGACATAATGGCTCGTTCCTTAATAGGAGGTAGGGGCTGGCCCTCCTTCCTTTTCCACGTAGCCGTAGCAACTTCGCTTTTTTAAGGCGATCCACGCCGTTAGGATAGGTAGGATCCTCCACCTCTTGCAACACGTCAAACCTTGAACCTGAAACATGTTTCTCCGCCTTCCCAATTGATTTAATATTCTCGGTTATTTTCCCCACCTTGCTATCATTTTTTTCCGGAGTATCTCTTTGCTATCATCCATGACCCAAATTCTTCGTCGAGTTAATTCCGGTATGCATACAAGAGGCCTAAGATGAGCATTGCAAAGAGCTTGGGTTTTTGAAGTGGGGTTTGTGTGCACTTCGGGCCGAGAATTCTCAAGCAAAACCTTCCCCGTGTTTTGAATAAGCGGGCACTTCTCGCGAGAATGTCCATATTTACCACACTTAAAACAAATCAAATCAAGCCCTTCATATTCCACAGTGTAAATAGTAGATCTAATAACAAATCTAGATTTTAGAGCTTGATTCAAGTCTACTTCGACACTAACCCTGGCAAACTTCCCTCTTTCCACCAACATATTTTGGTTATTACATTGTGCTAAAGTATTAACATCAACCTTGAGGGCCTTTCCAATCATATTACCTATTTCAAGTAAGCACTCTTCGAATAGACATGCATCGGAAGAGTAGGAATACGAACCCAAACCGCCACTTTTTGAATCTCATTGTTGTAGGGGTTGAAATTTGGGCTCCATCTCTCGCTTTGCTAGGTAATGCCCTTGTATCACCCAAGGGCCATCAAACAATAGCCTCAATCGCAGATCTCATTTACACTGTCTTAAACACAAAATAGTTGTTTGGTAGATCAATGAGCTCAAAGCTTTTTGATCTAAGAATCCAAGCAATCCTATCTTTCATCATTGCTAAGTTTGCCGACTTCCCTAGTAAAGTAAGGATTAAGGCATCCTTCCAAGGACGACAAAGGTCCATCAACCTTTCATCCGACATGCTTAGCTTTGGTAGGGATTCAATAAGAATCTTTTGCTCCTCGAAGAGACGGGGAAATCTCTTTCTCCTCACGAGCCATTCTTCCATTTGATCCTCCAATTCCCGAGAACACATCTTGTCTTCCTTCTCCGGAAGTTTGTTTCTATAGGAAATCGACTCTTTTGATAACGGAAGAGAAGGCGGGGGTTGCTAATTCCCTTAGCCTTCGCGTTATGTAGCATTAAGCGAGTCCCTTTCTTTTGCCTCGGTCACCCCTTTTCCATCTACACGGCTTCACCAAAAACTCGGGCGAAACAAGAGCAAGACTAAGCAAAACGCGGCGAGGAGCAAGACTAAGCAAGAAGACGTAACTCCCAACACGGGAATCGAACAAGGATCCAAGTCCAAAATCTCGGAACGAAAGAATTCAACCGAAACCGGAATCCATGACGATACGGATGTGAGAATCTAAACAATCGATTACCGTTCCCAGGCGTTACATTGCGTTTACGGTAACCGGCGTTTCGGAGTAGATCGACCCGAAGAGAGTGGCGACGGATTCTGTTCCTTCTCCACCCGGATGGCCGGCGAAGGAGGTGGTGGATGAGGAAAGGAGCTCACACAACCGCAACGAAACAGTAGAGAGCTTCTCGGCTGGGTTCGAGCGCTCCTTCCTTCACACAAGTGAACGGCGGCGGTGGGGGCGGACGAGTTGGGGATGGAGGGGAGATGCACGCTAACGTCAACCACAGAAAATGAAAGAAAGCTCCTCGTCGGATTCCGAGCTCTCCTTCCTTAACACAGGTGGGGGAAAGATGAGGTGGAGGTGAAGGTGGTGGGGGTGGGGGGGAGGCGGCAACTCTCAGTTCCTCGTGGCGACGTGAAGACGAAGCAGCAGAGGATGAAGCAAGCTGAAGCACCTCACCGACGAAGCTCACCGAATGTGTGGTGAAGGGACGACGGAGGTGGGTACAGTGGTGGGAAGTGGGTGGAGGGTGGTGGGAAGTGGGTGGAGGGTGGTGGGTGGTGGGTGGTGGGAAGTGGGTGGTGGGAGCAACGGTCGGAAGGCACAGCTGCCAAGAGAGAGCACTCGCAGAAAAATTGTGATTAATAAAATGATGCTGTTTTGGTCCCCAAAAAAAAAAGAGTTTTGTCTGATTCGATCGGCAATAATTATGAAGCTGAGCACATCCTCCTTTATCTTCTTATCCTTAGTGCGCTGATGACATCACATTTTTCAATCATGCCCCTCCCAAAGGGATGCTCCACTTGCACATACACTTGTACATTCAATATAATTTTCACAATTTTTTTTACATTCTAAAGCTCCGCTACTATTTTATGGGGGGGAAAAAACTATCGTTAAATGGGACATGTATTAAATTTATGTATATTTAATTTTATTGTCCACGTAATTTGAAAGTTCATTTCATTATTAATATATGTTGGAGTGAATTAGTGTGGGTATAGACTTGTTAATATATATAAAAATATGCGTGTTTTTCATTGAGTACATAATCGGGTTATACGATGGTATAAATAAGTGAAGTGATTCATAACATCATCATATTAAATCCTTCAGTTATGGTGCAGTTTTAAGTCTAATTATATAAATTGCGGAATGACAACTTTATTGATTATTAACTGTTTTTTTTGGAGAGATTAAAGAAGCCCCTTAAATAAGTTACTTAATCATTATATTTCATATGTTATATATCATTAGATTATATATTAGTTTATTATTCAAACTAAATAGTTTGAAGAAAAAAAAATAAAAATATTCTAAACAATTTAATTAAATCCTTCTTAGTTATCCAAAAAAGTTTCAAGTCTTTATAATTATATAATATTATTGTATAAAGAGAATTGGTGAAAAAACTCAGATTAAAAATTTGATTGACGAAAAGTACTTTATATGTTTTTATATACATAATAGGGCATGGATACTCGAATCCAAATCTTAATTTCTGATTACAAAAAAAACATTTTAAATAGAAAACTTTTTACAAATTTTATACATGTATTATATGTACAAGTCTGTATATTAAGAGCCAATGTGTTAAAAGACCCCGCTTTTATACCATTCTCTTACAACAAACATAAGTGGAGGTAACTCTGGTATAAATAGGTTAAGACGTGATCACCCTCTCACTTATACTACATCAATTAATTTATTTGTAGCATAAATTGAACAAGATTTTATATTAGTGATCAGACGAGATATTATTTTATAAATGAAAGGCCAATGTGACTCAATTTTAAAGATGCTTTATTGGGTACAACAAATACAAAATATTATAGCTTAGGGTTAAATACTTTTTTCTTCTAAGTATTGATAAGGAAGACTAAAGACTCGAAAGTTTTTTGCAGTATCGTTTTTGCCTTCGAAGTTTACAAAAAGAGCAAATACATGCCCCTGGAAGTTTTTTACTGACAAATTCTTGCGAAAGTTTGAAAGAAAGAACGATCTAATGGTCAAGATCAACCGTCGGTAAGATTACAAGTTTTAAAACTTTCGGGGCAAAAATGATACCAAAAAAAACTTTCAGGTGCTGAATACTCTCCTACCAATACTTTCATGACAAAATTAGTATTTAACCTTTGTTTTTAATAGAAAACGAATTACGAATAAGGGAAAGAGGGGTGGATCAACGTGGCAAAGTGAATGAGAAGGAGCCATGAACTTGTGGCCTCAATGATCTCAATGTTGGATTTAGCAAACCCAGATTTCATGGTAATCATTTCAATAACAATACGAGTGTTTGACCTACACACATCACGATGACGAGGTTACTGGTATTTTCAAACGAAGCTGTGGTAAAAGGAATAGGACGTGAGTTAGCGTTATTCTTCGCCTGAGTTTCATCACTTAAAATACAATAATTCATTTATTGATTTAACACCAACTAAATATTAACTTCTAATAAAATAATTTTTTTAACAAGATTTACTTTTTCATTACTTATAAAATCTTAATTAATTTTTTTATAATAAAAATATAAATATAAAATATATGAACAACCAATTAAAATTAATATTATATTAGGTGAGTTGCGTTGTTGTATTTTAACTGATCAAACAAATTACTTGGCAAATTATGTTAACACAAGAATTTCATGCCGCCACGCAATCCACACTTGAGAGTTTGGAGACGTAGAGTCTTATGATATTCTCTCCCAAACTCTAAGGTGTGCGCCCACAAGCAACAAACTCTAACCATATCCTCCTCCAACTTATTTAGATTTTGCTCGAATATTGAACAATTGTTAAGATCATATTGGTTAATCACAATGGGTTACCTACCTTATAAAGGAGTCCTAGTTATAGTTTAGCGTATAAAGGGATATTGATTAACTTGAGTTTCTTTCAAATACTCCATCGTGTGTGGTTAGTCAATGAACCTCAAGTGGGGAATGATCCTTATTAAATTTAAGTGGGTTAATATGTTTTTAATACATAATCAATGGTTATCTAATGGATGTTCTTCTTGATTTTCTAACTACTAAGTTTTAAACAAAAAAAGTATATGTTTTTCTTATAAAAAATTGACAAATAAAAGTTATCTTCATCTTATATCCATATACATTTAAAGGTTTACACACATATAAAATTGGGACCACATCTTTTTGTGAGAAGAAGAGGATACACTTCTCCTACAATATGAAAAGTGTATTTCCCATATGTTAAAGTAGTCATCAACCAGCATTGAAACAAGCGAAAATCATTTTTTATATATATATATAAAAAAAAAAGGCTTTTTCGGGATTTTCAAAATCTTCGATAGTGGTGAAATGATATAATTGTTAATGGGTAGGCACATATTTTTATATCATTAACAATAATTTTCTAACGTAAACCCCGCGTATATTTATATTTCTCCTAGATTCCGACAATATCGGGAGAAGTGCCCATAGTAGTCATCAGCCAGCATTGAAACCACCTGTTGCTTTTGTGCCATTGCTCAAGTTCAATTCATTGCAACGTGTCTTTTCCTCCACCAACACATTGATCATCCTCTGACTCCATACAATGTACTCAGCCTCCCAAATGAGAAAGCCGATCTCATTACGATTCCTAGGCTTTGCTTCTTCTACTTGTACTCTAAATTCTGAATATTTAGGTTTTGTGCTTTGGCACCATTCATCTTATTAGTGGTGGAAGCTGTTTTCCTAACGTAATTTACGATATAAGAGATAAGTATGTGAGATAATTTTTGTTTTAACTTATATGAACGCGATTTTTAAACTCCAACTTAAACAAGTCCTATATTTTAGGATTCATTACCTTTTTTCACCCCATGATTTGCAAAGAAAAATTAAAATAGTGTTGTGATTGATTGGATGGATATAATTTAGAGATGATTGATTATAAATAACATGATTTGCAAAGTCCCTGTTATAAATAGCGTTCATCACTTTGCATTCTGCCTTCACTTCCCTTGTTGCCTTTCAATTAGTTTTGCTTATGGACACGTATTTAGTAGTGCTAATTCCTTAATTAGGAAAGTTGATGAACTTGAGATATAATTTTGCATCTTTCGATCATTCCTCTGATGATGAAAGATAATCTCTTTTGATGTAGGCTTATGCTTTTCTGTATTTTCAGTTGATTCTAGAAGCCCAGCCCATCACTGTTCTTTGAATGAAATGGGCCTATAGTCCTTGAAAAGAAAAGCCCATTTGAAATATAATATATTTCTACCTGCCATGAGGAGCTGAGTAGTTTATGAATCTGGCTATGTAATAAAAGGTGTGAGTTGGCGTAGATCGTAAGAGAGGATTAGCGCTTGGGTCGTGGGTTCGATCCTCTGCGTGTCAATTGGGACTCGCTTTTGGTAGACGATCTCGTAAATCCGAGTAAGTCTTCATGGCGGCCGTCTTGCAGTAGTGGGCCCGATGTCGAACCCTCCAAAACTTTTTTCAATAAAAATAAAATAAAAAAAAAGGTGCAGCCTGAATCAGATAATTGCATGTGATTGGAGGATTGCCATCTTTGACATCCAACCAGCAAGCACGCCTACCACGCTCCACCCCTTAATACTTGAATATGGAGGATACATATAAACGTGGCTAACGTGTTCTCTTCTTTAGTACAACCATCTATCCCACTAAACTAGATTCAGTAAATCAATCTCGTCCCTCAATGTGTGTTTGGATTAGTTTTTGAAGAATAACTTTTTACGAAGAAAGCATGTGGGAGGAGTCTTCATTTCTAGAAAAAGACTTTTGAAATTGCGGTTTGGATATTACCTAAACAACCAATTAAACGAACCAAAGGTTAATTAAATTGTCTTGAGAAAGGTACTTATGTTTATGGCTCACAACTAATCAACCTGTTCCCCTTACGAACAACATGCATGAGATAATCAACCTGTTCCCCTTACGAGCGATCAGTCCCTCAAAAGTCTCTTCATGAGCAAAGGCGGATCTCGACTTTAACCCTCCTAAACTTTTTATTATCAAAAAAAAAAAAAACATGCATGAGATTATTTTGTTAAATTTTAACAATTTTAAACCCCCTGCCTCATGCTCACACTTTGTTACTTGGGTTTGAATCCACAACCTCCTTTTTAAGAACAGGTGTTGGGGTCAAATGAAATAGAACTTTTAAAGGATTAATGCGTAATTTTGTCTTAAAAATAATCATTTAGAAGTAGAAGTTTTTTCAAAGAGTAAATGTGCCTCGTCTAAGAACTAATTTGATTATTTAAAAAATTGGCGTTGACTATTAAATATTGTTATGGACTCATATATTGGGCCTAGCAGATATGCGGCCCAGTGAGAGTGCTTAGGGTAAATCTCTCTTTAAAGTTTAATCAGGTAAATTGTTAATCACCCTTTCATCGTGCCTAGGACCGTAAGGTAGTGGAGTAAGCATTTGCAGAACGTGGGAGGCGCACATTGCCTGATGAACATATTCACTGTCATGGGAGCGAAACCCTAGGTAATCCCTATAAATAGGAGAATTATCCACCAGGTGCACTCTCTACATTCTCTATTCGATTATTTACTATTCAGTCTCATTGTGCACACACTCCACCCCTCTGGCGAAACGCCACACCTGTGTAGTACAGTGATATGAGAACGCTCTGTGGTATCTTCTTCTTAGTTATCACTGAGCAATCATCTTCTTATTGGTGTTTAACTCATAGACATCTTTGAGGAACCTTTTGATCCTATATCAACATCCCCTAACTCATTGAGGCTAGACATTTGTGTTCTACACTAAAACAAATATTTTTAATTTTAATGACAAATGATAAAATCACACTTTAAAGTTTAACCCTTAACCCCGTAGAATAATATACAAGTGAAATGGAAGGAAGCACGAAAAAGCGCAATGAATTACCAGTGTTATCCACCCCAAGATTCCATATTTGTGGGGATCATCCAGAATCTGAGCACGGGACACGTGGGCTATCTTCCCCTCTGGGGTCCCGCAACCACTCCATAATCGCCACTCATTTGCATTAAAATCCAAAATCCTCTCTCTACTTCCTTCGCCCCACACCCATCAACAATGCTCTCTCCCTCATTCTTCTTCTTCTTTCTCCACCACCGCCTTCTTCTTCTTCACCTCCCCTGTCTCATCCCACGCTCACCATCGTTCTTCTTCTCTAACCCCATTCCTATTTCACTTCTTTTCATCATATTCCTCTCTGTGAGACATGAATCCCACTTCCTCCAAACACTCCTCTCCTCCACGGCCCTTTCTTCCCCGAAATTCCCATCCCCTTCTCCCCCACAACACTTCCGCTCTCCTCTTCAAGCCTTTACCGTCAAATCCAAAGCCGTCGTTCACCATTCTTAGGATTAAAACTCAAAACTCACACACCCATTTGCCACTCTACCCTCTTTCGCCGAAGCCGAAGGCGAAGAGAAGCAGATCAAACAGGAGATTCAGCTCAATGGGCAGCATCAGGTGAACCACGACGACGACGGCGGGGATCACTTGCCTGGATTTGCTCAAGCCTTTCGCATATCTTCCAGCATGGCTTACGGGATTTCGATATGCATAGCATTTGCTGCTCTTGCTTCTCCGTTCTTCATGAAATCCCTTGGTCAGGGATTGGGTTTGAAGACTAAATTGCTGTCTTATGTTACCCTTGTGTTTGGGTTTTACATGGCTTGGAATATTGGGGCCAATGACGTGGCGAATGCTATGGGAACGTCGGTGGGGTCGGGGGCGTTGACTCTCCGGCAGGCGGTGTTGACGGCGGGAGTGCTGGAGTTCTCAGGGGCGTTGCTGATGGGGACTCACGTGACCAGCACGATGCAGAAGGGAATTCTTGTGACTAACGTGTTTCAGGGGAAAGATACTCTTCTCTTAGCTGGACTGCTCTCTTCACTTGCTGCGGCTGGTTCTTGGTTACAGGTACACTCTGCTGCACTTTGATATGATATTTGATTATTAGTTAATAGAGGATGCTCATTTTTTTAATTCCTTCATTCACTCATCCAGGTAAATTAGGAAAAATAGAAAAATATTAATAAATATTAAAAATAGGTTTTATATGTAGGATTGAGATTAAGTCCCAAATATATGTCGGATGGATGGAGTGTCATTTTATTGGATTGTAGTTTAAGGTTGAATCTAATTACAAATTTTAGTATATCAAAGTTAAAATTTAACGAGTTGGTCAAAAACAGAATTTTAAAATGCAACCAAAACGGGCCACCCTGGCCGCTAGGGCAAAAAAACCCACAGAGTTAAAAAAGCCTGTCTATTAAATAAGCCCGTACGAGCCAAAAAATTATAAAATCCAGAGGGTTAGGGCCAACCCACAAGCCAAAAATCATTTTAGAAAAATTAGGCAATTATAAGTGCTTACTGTGTTGTGTTATCAATTCCAGATGGCTTCCCATGAATAATCTTCTCACCCTCAAAATTCCATTCATTAACATATTTAGGACTATGATCTAAATATAAATATAAAAAATTATATCTTATATTCAGGATTAAGATCAAATGTCAAAGAGGTAGCAATGTACATGAACACCATCCTAGACTTTTTAATTAACTGCTCGTGATTTGAGATAATAAATATAGGGCAACAATTATGTTGGATTTTTCTTTTTGGTGTAGATTTGACGTCTCTCTATTTCTATTTTCCTACTCTTGAATCAAATTTTTTGAATGGTGAAAAATATGTAAAAAAATAATTATTATTAAAATGTGAAATATTTAAAAAAAAACCTGTGAAAACTTGATTTAAACAGTTTTGAACTGTAATTTTTTTTTTTTGGTCAAAATTTTGAACTGTAATTAAGAAACAAAATGAAAAGTTATTTTTATAGAATGTTAAATCCTAATTATTTAAAAACAAAAAAAATAAAAATAAACACCAGGGCTAGGGAATGATGTAAGGTGCGAGATTTTGAATCGTAAATATCATGAAAACGTGAATCACGCCACACGTGAATTTAGGTTTTAAACTAGCGTCTCACACTGTTCTTTCCTGTGCAGGTTTTGATTAAAAACTAGGTTGGCCCCATCATAACCCAAAGGAGTGGGGGTTATTTTGGGTTAGGGCAAAAAATAAAAAATAACCGCATCATTATGGGGCTAAAAATAAGGGGCTGAAAAAGGGGTTTAATGGGCTGGCCCGCGGGAGTTCAAATTTTGTTTTTCTATTTAGAATAGATATTTTAGAGGGAAAATTAAAATAAAGGACATAGAGAAAATAATATTTATTAAAAATGACCATAAAAATTGTAATTACTTAAAAGACTAAATATTATAATATAAATTTAAAATTACTAAATTGTTCCTAAGCAAACCTCTAGTATTATCTCTTATCTTTTGTATTCATAATTAAAAAAATTACTAAAATTAAAATTAAAAGTTCCTATCATGATATGATCATATCTATTTTTTAAAAAATATATTATTTAATTAACAAATGTTAAACTCATATTTTTCTAATTTTTATTTTTCACAATTTTTTATTATCAAGTTCTTAGGATTTATATTATCAACGTTGGTATTAATTAAGCTCTTTTTATGAAAATAAATAAATAAATAAATTATTTCATGGATTTTTTTAACCCACATAAATTGCTTCTAAAACAAAAATAAATCATTCAAACTTTCTTAGTTTAACATATATGATAAGTTTTGGGCAAAAAAAAAACATATATGATAAGTTATAAAAGACACTAACTTTTATTAGAATTATATAATTTCAATTTTTAGTAAAAATTTTGTTGATTTAAAAAAAAAAATAATTTTTACAAATTGAAGAATACATAATTTTTTTCACAGATATATATTTTAAGTTGTTTTGAGAAAACTATTGTTTCATTTAATGAAACTTATAATTCTATATTAGTTTTAAAAATAGAATGGGAAGAGAATGTAGGGGAGAATACAAAATATTTTGTTAGGGGTATTTTAGTACTTTTAATTTTACATTTTTATATTTGACCCTTCTAAATAATTACAATGTTTATGGTCATTTTCCTTTTTTTTTTTTTACGTCATTCATTCTAATTTTCGCATACGTTAATATCTAATCTTACTAAATGTTAAAAGGACCGCGTGAGGAGCTTTAAGCCTCTTGTTTATGTAAGTTTAATCTTATACATTATTATCTAATACTCCCTTCGGTTGGGTTCAGAGGTGAGTCAGGAATTGTAATTTGGGGGTGAAAATTATAAAATAGAACCTAGGTGTTCATGAAACTACATTTAAGCCTCATAAATATTTTAATATTTTCATTTTAGTCCCTCTATAAAACTTTTAGTGGGAACTAAAGTGAAAATATTGAAATTTTTATAACGCTGAAATGTAATTTTCTAAACATCTGTATTCTATTCTGTAGTTTTAGGGGGAGGCGGGGGCCACCCTAGCCCTTCCCTAGTTCCATCCTTGCTCCGGTCTTTAATATGAGATTCAATTGAATTTTTAGAGAGATTAAGAAAGCTAAATAAGTTATTTAATCATATTACATGTTGTGTGTCATTAGATTATATATTAGTTTATAAGTTAGGCAAATTAGTTTAAAGAAAAATTATGAGTATAAATACTTTAAAGTAACTCATTTTATTTTCTTAACTCCTCCAAAAAAGTCAATGAGATATTATATTTAAAACCGGAGGCAGTATTATTTTTGTCATTTTGTTATGGGTTTGGTTAAAGAGTGGATATAAGCAATATGCAAGCTATTATGCAAAGAGGAAAAAAATTTAGTGTTCACTCTTAGATGCTTATTGTGGCGTAAGGTGGTTGGTTTTGCCTGAGTTAATGATTTGATTTTGAATTTATTGTTTGTATAATTTGGCTATTTGAGCAAGTAACATCCTTAGGAAAGACAAAAGGGGAGATAATAACAAGAAGTCCTTGCTAAAGTTGAATAATTCCTTCGATCATATCAAGAGAATAGTATACGAAATCCTGCAGGTACCCTTCTTTTTTGGGGTGAGGAAAAATTAGTTTTTGAAAGAATGTTCCATTGCAACTCTTATTTTCTATACGAAGTTTTCCTACATAGTCTGCTGCTAGTTCAAATAAACACATGATAGCATTTTAAGATATTATTCTCTTTCTCAATGATCATCAAGTGTTGAGTATGAAATTTGAAAACATACGAGGGTATTTGTTAAAGGGTTAAGATGCAATTTGGTTCGGAAGTTTTCGCTGAGGAGCAATGTTGCTTTGGAAGTTTTTTAAGATATAATGTCACCCCAGAAGTTTCAAAATTTAACAATGTTGCCCTATACTGTTAAAAAACTAATGTTGATCGTTAACGTTTAACTTTTTAACGGAAAAAGAACAACATTTCTCTATTTTAACACTTATAGGGCAATATTGAACCTAAAAACACTTCCAGGGTAACATTACTCCTAAGCAAAAACTTCCGAGACAATTTTGCACTTTAACCCTTTGTTAAATGTATCATACATATGCTATGAAGATCTTCCATGTTTGATCAGGAATTTCTCCAAGCCTTCTCTTTGTATGCTAGTTTGTCTCAGCTGGGTTCCTGCTATTAGAAACTAAAAGTATATGGAAGGAGCAGCTAATACCAAAAACGATGTTTGAAAACTAAAACTCTGTCATATGTATAGTTGATGACTCTATCTCTACTTCATGTTTATACATGGGACTCAATTGGGTGAAGACATTGTGTCTTTACAAATTCCACTTTGAAGCAGCATGAATACTACAATACACCTTCCCCCTTTTGAAGATGCACCTCTTCATTGAGATTTATGGCAGCACGGAACCAATAATATTTACACCCAGCAATACCTAAAAAAGGAACTGCATTTATATTGGGATATGCAAACAGTCCAATAATATTATTAGCTCTATACCATCTTGTGTTATGCAGGTTGCATCATATTTTGGTTGGCCAGTGTCTACTACTCATTGTATAGTAGGAGCTATGGTGGGATTTGGTCTGGCCTATGGAGGATCTGGAGCAGTTTTCTGGGGATCCCTGGCAAAGGTCACTTCTTCATGGGTTATTTCTCCAATAATAGGAGCCGCTGCGTCATTTCTTGTCTACAAATGTATACGAAGGGTATGCTCTTGATATTTAGGACTCAGTCCTGCTTGTTGACAGAATGACAGTAATACTAATACCTCATGTATAAAGATTTTGCATTCTGTGAGTTAGTTTTGGCCTGTAAACTTTCCGACACCCCCAAAAATGTCACCCTGTTCTTTTCATCCATTGAATTTAGTAATCAGTAAACAGTTTTCTTTTTACTTCCCCATTTTAATTTCTCAAAAACATGATATTTTTGACAGTATTATATGTTGGATTCTTGCTGTTGCAACCTCTAACCTTTTATCTCATTCAGTTTGTGTACAGTGCCCCGAATCCGGGACAAGCAGCAGCAGCTGCAGCGCCAATTGCTGTATTTCTGGGTGTTACTGGGATTTCTTTTGCCGCCTTCCCTCTCAGCAAGACCATTCCTATGGCTCTGGCTCAGGCTTTGGCCTGTGGAACTGCTGGTGCTTTTCTAGTCAATAGAATCATCAGAAAGCAACTTGGTCATCTACTGGTCAAGACTACTAGCCGACAACCTGAGCCAAAAGAGGACACTGCTCACAGAAACATGGGTTTTCTCTCTGATGTTGCTGGTCCAAAGGGCACCCAGTTGGAAATAGTTTATGGGGTCTTTGGGTACATGCAGGTCCTCTCTGCATGCTTCATGTCATTCGCTCATGGTGGGAATGATGTCTCCAACGCCATCGGTCCTCTGGCAGCTGCATTAGCCATTCTTCAAGGTAATGTCACAGGAACTGAGATTGTTATCCCAATTGATGTTCTAGCATGGGGAGGATTTGGAATTGTTGCAGGGCTTATGATGTGGGGTTATAGAGTTATAGCTACAATTGGAAAGAAAATAACAGAACTCACACCAACTAGAGGATTTGCCGCCGAGTTTGCCGCTGCCTCTGTGGTTCTGTTTGCTTCAAAGTTGGGGCTGCCTATCTCAGCAACCCATACTCTAGTTGGTGCAGTAATGGGGGTGGGATTTGCAAGGGGTCTAAACAGAGTTAGATCAGAAACTGTGAAGGAGATTGTGGCTTCATGGGCTGTCACTATTCCTGTTGGTGCTTTTCTAAGCGTCTTCTATACCTGGATCTTAACTAAGCTTTTGTCCTGTATTTTGTGAGAGCGCCTTCCAAGGTATGAACAACAACTCGTGTGTGACCTCTTGAAGGACAGTTTTCTTGTGGTACAGATCAGAGAAGAGGATAGTGTTCTGAATGATGAGGTTTCCTATGACTCATTTGTTGGGAAAGGGTACATATTTAAGTTTCAGATCATCACTCAATACCTAAGACTGGCACGCTCAGTTTCTCTTGGGATTGAAGAAACTATCTGCTGCAGCATTTTTTGACTCTGTATCCGACCAAGTTCATAAATAGTACCAAACTTCAGGAGTTTAAATATTCATTCAGACCTATCCACTGGGAAAAACCCATGCTTCGCGTAGAGCAGCCGTGTGTAATTAATTAATAGTGTTTCCCATTTTTTCTTCTACCTTAATTCCTAGTCTCTGAGTAATGTTGAAAAATTCTACAGTAGTATAAAGTAGCTCTGTTAACCATTAAGGTTTATTGACTTCTATCTAGATCAGGGCTTTGTGGAACTAACAGAACAACAGTGCTTCTGTGAAAATTATTAAGAAATCGACAAAAGGACCGTGCGTGGAACACCGAATTCGAACTCTATGAAAATCAATACATCCCACATCGACATAAACTTTGATAGAGGTGACAATCAAATCGTGAAATCATGCAGATATTACTTTTCGAATATAACAAAAGTTCCATAGATAAATAATACATCTAAAAGATTAAAAGAAGTTTGATGTTTCTACATTAATATAGGACGCAAAAGATATTGCTTTTAGAACACAGCAAAAGAAATCAGTGACTCTAGTCCTATAAAGATAAAACTATATCTTATAACCAAGCCGTACAAGTAAAACCATAACAAAATCATGGTGAGAGCTCCGGCACGGCGGGGAGGCTGGGCTGCCATCCCGTAACCCGATATGGTCTTACCTTTGGAAGAGGTGGCACAAAAGGCTTCTTCCCTTTTATTCCTTTTCGTTTTGGATATCTTCTGGTAGGCTTATCCCATGACCTTTGTAAGTCCTCTGCAGAAGAGAAGGATTCATTTTCAGTTCCTCCATCAAGAGACTGTTTTGCGTTTGCGTCCAAAACCTCTTTGATTTTGCCGTTCTCTTCTACCTTGCGTTCCCCAGGAGAAAAGGAAGTCTTAGCCTCGAACTTTTCTTGTCCTGCTTCATTGGGAACTTCAGATTTACCATTTTCTCTGATATGTTGTCCAGTTGGTGACTTGGTGATACTTAGTTTCAATAGCTCTGGAGCAACACCATTAGGCTCTCTGGTTTTGCCATCCTCTGTGAGTCTACGTTTCAGCTTCCCCACATCTCGAAACGAGATGATAATATATTTCTGACCTGGAAGCAAACGCTCTTCCGGCCATAACACTGACAGGTGAGGATTTTTGAAGACTTCTGGCCTGGCAACACACATGCCAGGATATTTTTCCATCATCTCGGATGCAAGGATTGCATGTTGATATAGCTCCTGTTTCCCACCTGCATGAACAATTCTAACAAATATATCGTGCGATTTTTGAAAGCTATAATCTGGGGATGCCTTAGTTCCTCTCACTCGTCGGTCCTTTCTTCTGGGAACTTTATCATTCTTCTCTACCAGGCCTAACGAGTGAACAACGTGCTTGAGCATAGCCTGCAGTTAGTGTAACCCCAATCTTTCATTCTCACCCTAGTTTCTGGTGGATAATGTTGGGTAGCGAGGGTTTGAACATGATGAAAGTCAGTCACATTTAAACCATTTAGCCACCACAGATTCTTCTTGTTTGCAATGGCCGGCCTGCCATTAATATAATATTTCCTCCACGGAACCAATGATAAAATCAAGGCTCGGCACATTCTTAAACGTAAGTATGTGAAGGAAGGAAATTGGTTTCTTTGTCATTCTTGTTAGAGTGAGAACAAAATTTTTGCCTAGAGAATATAAGAAAGCATCCACTGTTCCTCAAAATTAACTTCACAGTCTTTGATACGGTGTCAGCTCTGCAGGCACATCCTTGTGCTGGGATCATACTCCCATAAACCTGACAACACTTGACGCTCCAGCTTCTTCAGCCTCCCACTTATCCAATTGTTGTGAATAACAATACATCCCTTCCTCAAACAAACTGCTTTGACATCTTTGCTCTGCCATAGATCTAGGTAAGCACCGTTTGGAAAAAGGTCTCTGTCTAAGAAATATACTGTCAGGTTTGTTTCAGGTTCCACACATGTATTATCACCTGCTCTGTTGATTCCACCTTCCCCACATAACATGTCGTAAAAGCTTGGCTGCTCAGATAAGCCTGAAGTAGCTGCATGTTTCACCACTTTCTCCATGGCAGCAATTGTTTGATTATTGGAATGAGCATAATAGAAGCCAGAGTTCAAGCGTCTGGGTAGGTTTATTGGTCCTGCATATACAAGATTATATTTTTTTAACAAGGATTAAAAAACTGCTAAAAAGTTCCTATATGGCGAAAAAATGGAGATTTCATTGCAGTAGAACTTCGTATTATAATGTTTCTCTCCCAATTCATTTTTATACAAGCATTTTATGTTCTGAATTATGAAAAGGAAAATATGAATGTTAACTGAGGGATGCTGACCTTCCTTCTTGAATTCATCAGACTGTGCAGCAAGAACTGCAGGGCCAAAAGATTGAAGCAATGGAACTGGATTTTTAAACCAATATACATCGACATCACTGAGAAGTACATTGTAACCAAGCTTGAGGATCTTCAGAACTAATCTGGACTTCACTTTCGTCACCCTCTGAAAGCACTTTGTTCCAAAGTGGCAGTCATTAAAGCTGATATTACTTGGAGCTAAAGGATCCCTGAAAACAGGAATTCCCTACCATCAAAGTGAAGGAGAAAAGAGGGAAGTCAAATTCAGACGCATATACCTGACTGCTTTTAAATAGTCAAATAAGCATTTGAGGTCATATGAATGGTGGTTGCAAATCAAAACACTAGACACAAGTCACAAAACTCTTTGCCAAACAAACCATAAAGTTCATAAATCATAGTATGAATGAATAAGGAAGTTTACATAGGCTTGGAGTTTATGCAGGGTATAACTATGGATCAATTCTTGAAAAGAATAAAAATCGAAGTAGTTTAAAGTCATAACCTAGTACAAAATTAATGCAACATTGTATAGGGCAATTAGCTAGATTTTCAAGGTTC
This sequence comes from Acacia melanoxylon, assembly GCA_019022615.1. Taxonomy (NCBI): domain Eukaryota; kingdom Viridiplantae; phylum Streptophyta; class Magnoliopsida; order Fabales; family Fabaceae; genus Acacia; species Acacia melanoxylon. The sequence continues at coordinate 678,394 of JAFJYJ010000052.1, forward strand.
ATAACATGATTCCAACCAATATGATCAGTTCACCAGTTCTTAGGAATATGTAAAACACCAATATAACATGTTCAAACTCCTTAATTCCGCATGAATAAGTTAGGGCATGCGCAACTTATATTCTTCCAAGGAAACTGTGATATACCTGCAAGATTGAGAATTGATAGGTTTCCTGATCAAGGGCACAAACTATAAAATTTGCAATGGAGAGGTGACGCAATCTACAAACCCAACTCATGAGCATGTCCTTGTAACTATATCCAGCAACTGTAACTACAACTGTCTTATTTTTGTCTGCAGTGAGGGACAGGAGTGATTCTAAGGAGAATGGAAGCTCCAAAGGTGCCGAAAGTAACTTCTCTTTGAAAGAATTCTCCAGTATTCCGGCTTGTAATCTCTGGTCAGCAATGCAAGTTACTGTGCTTTTCTTTAACCAAGAATGGAAGATATTCCCCTTCCACAATCCCACTGCACCACCATGTCCAATTAGATAGACACTATTTTTCTGTCTGTCAATTATAAAATATTGATCACCACACCTGAAAAGTTTAAGCAGGCTAGAATAATTAGCTTCATTATACAAGAACGAGCCGTAGCGTGACCCTAGATGGGAATTTCCCATGTACTCCCATTTTCTGCTTTCAATATCTAAAGCTGCAGAATCTGTGACTGTAGGATGGGAATCATCCTGGCCATTCAGATGGAGACATGTGAGGGTCCAACTAGCATCAATCACCAATCTGAACTCAGATGATAGAGCCTCATGGATTATCCAACTATTATGTACACTTTTCCCGAATAAGAAAGGAGGAAGAACCCCATTATGTAGGGGCATGTCCCCGTTGTTCCATGCTATGAGCATTTTCATATCACAATGATTCCTCTGCCAATCCTTTTGAAGTATTTCCTGCAGCTGAAAGAACAAGATATCAGCTAATGTTGATTGCAAATATCAGTGTGCTAGCAGTTGTACAAGATTCTGTACTTTTTATGGGAGCTTTAACTAAATTTTATTGATCTACTTTTGATAAAACACAGAACAGTTCTTCAGGTTCGGTTCTGGAAATTCTTTCATACCTCCTGGATTTGTACTCGTTTCCCATTATCTGTCTGCCAATGTTTCCCAGAGTTGTCTAAGTGAAATGGAAAGTGAGAAGCATTTCGAGATGAAGCAACAAGAAGCCAATCATGGTCAAGTTCAAATGCGTGATTTACGGTGGAGATGAATCCAGAAATGATAATGGTTTCAGGATCAACTATAACATATATGTCTGAAGTGAACGAGCGTGATTTTGCAATCATGGAATGGAAAAATGGAGTCCCAAGGAACCTGGATTCATATAAAAAGCATATATTAGAAGACAGTAACTGTGGGCTTCCCTGCAGATTAAGCAGAGCATTGCTTTACCTTCTTTTTCACACATTTTGAGACAAAAAAATGAACCATTATATCTTATTTTAAAGCTCATATAAAATACTTTACCCTAGTTGCTTTCTTGTAAATAACTAAACAAGCAAAAGAGACGATAAACATTTCTGACCCTTCTTCTCAATGCCTGCAGCCACGTCTCACTTTGTCAATAATCCCTTAAGGATTTGGCTTTTGTAACTTACTATGCCCTTGTCACCAATATACTTAACCACTTGCATTGATCACTAATAACGAGACTCAGCTTTAACTATCCCATCAGAATAAACTGCAGACAACAATTCATTTCCGTATTAAAATATACAGAGTCATAGCATTACTTACGTGAAATCAATGTAGGTATTAACAAGAACGCGGGAACCAAAAGCTGCGGAGAAAGAGGCAACGGATGGGTCTTGGCTGTACAGAATAACTGTAACATTTGGTGATAGAGCGAGCCATGATCGAACAGCTAGAGTTTGTCTGGTGCCAGTCGAACCCGTGAAAGGTTTAGGCGCTGTAAATATGGTTATTTTGAGATTTCTCGAATCCAATACGGCATTTGAGTTTATGTTGGGAGTTCTGCTCTGATCCTTAAGCGAAGGTAACTTTTGAATGGCATAGAGAGAGAGGGCAATCAATATAAATCCAGATAGCCAAATCGACCATAGCTCCAGCTTTAGTGGCTGTCAATCAGATCCAAGATATATATACACAATAAGAAACAGAGAAGACAAAGAAAAATGCAACTCACAAGTGTTGAAACAAATTCAAGAGAACTCAAAGGAAGAGAGGAAGGAGGACCTTCATTGCTGTGTTGTTGAGCTTACAACGGATCAAGATTCTGGTTTCTACGATTGTATTATAGTGTGTGAGTTGGGTAATAAGAGGAGAGAGAGAGAGGGAGTGAGACTTTAACGGAAAGAAGGAAAGAAATGGAGAAGTAACAAACCCAGGAAAGAAGTGTGATGAAGAATTGGGAGCAGAAGCACCGAGACGGGACATGTGAGGTTTGGCGTCGCAAGCACGTCACCAAGATCTTTCATTTTGAATTGAATAATGGAATTCTCATTGGAGGGAGGAGACCAGAAAATGTGACGTGAAGTTGATCACCAAAGTAAAAAGTCAAAACTGCTAAATGGCCGAAAAGCAACACTATATCCATTTGTTTATGTTTTTAATTAATAAGGGTAATGTGTGTGAGTAATAATTAATATGATATTAGAGTTTAATAATTAGTAGGGGAAATACTAGAAATTACTTAAATTTTAGGACAACTTTATTAACTTTAACTGTTTTGATTGATTTGTAAGAATTGTTAGTTGGTATTTTATAATAAAAATCAAAGGGAGCATATACATTTCGTTTTTTTAAAAAAAAATTGTTAAGTATAATTTTTGTTTTAGAAGTTTTGCTTTAAAAGCAATCGGCACTCATAAGTTTTTTTTTTGGATCATTTTTTGTCAGAAAGTTTGTAAAATATACTATCCCGGTCCTAATTATAGGAATACTTTTATAGTATAATTTATACTATAAAAATGTTCCTATAATTAAAACTTAAACAGAGTAGTATATTCGTCCTAACCTCACATAAACCTAACGGCCACCGTTTAAATGACACGATGGCTTTCAAACTGACATGGTGGAGGCTAAGCTGGCACACGTATCAAGGAAACTCGCCTCAGACTCAACCTCCCTCGGAAGAGGATCTTCTACTTATCTATTTTCTCTCATCAGCCCATCTAGGTTGTTGATTGAAAAAAGAAGAAAGATGTTAAAGTAATATTGTGTTTGATTAGAAGGATATGATTTAGAGATGATGAGGATAATGAAAGAAAGATTAGGAGAGAACCTGCCTCCCTCACCTTCTTTCTCGTCAACGTTTACAAAGCCATCGAGCCCATCTTGGTGTCTCGCGAGCTTTGTATCTCCTCCATCGCCCGTCAGTGCCCTCTATTCCCTTTCCCATTTGCCCTCTGTTCTCACTCAAAGTCATCGAGCCCGTCTATTGTTGATTTTTGGGTTTGATTAAACTTTGGGTATATTGATTCTTTGTTTTACACACAGGATTTGAATCAATTGGGTTGAGCGAATCTTTGGGCTTTCTTTTTTTTCCATCTTGATGTATTGATTAGTGGGGAATTCTTACTCCGATTTGGATGTGTTTGAAGTTCAATATGATGAATATTTATGGGATTTTGTTTCATCACAAATTACTCACCCTTCCTTCTGTCTTGTCTTCTTTCACTCTTCCCCCACATTTTCTTTGCCAGCTTTGAAGGTACATGGAATGCTTTTTGATTTTTGGGGTGCTTATATATCATATACAAGGGTTTTGATCTGTGGATTGTTTGGTTTTTGTTGATTCTTTGATTTTTCCTCATTTTAATTTTTGGTTTGCTTTTTCCAGATTTCCCCTTTTCTGGGTTTTGTAATGATTGTTCATGATGAATGATCTCTAACCAAACCCTTTTAATGCGGCAATAGACAACCATGTATCAAACACACTTGTCTGGCGTTTCTTTCGACGTGGCAAACATCTGTTGGTGCTAGGTTAGACTGAATATGCTAGGGTTTACAAACTTCCATGAAAAAGTTATCAAAAAAAATTCGCAAACAAAAATGATACTCATTCTTTCTGATCCTAATTATATAAACACTTTTGTAATGTAAATTGTACTGTTAGTAACACCTAACAGGACAGAAACATGAGTTTCATTCAAAGACCAACGTCACTTTTTGCAACATTGGCAGAAAATTTATGTTAAATCAATCCACTATTTAACATGGAAACATATATATTTTGATGGTAAGCTTAATAAAATCATTTATCCCATTTTGTCCAGACTAGCAAAAAGAAAAAAGAAAAAAAACATCACAAAATTTTACGGGCAATAGTAACAATCTTTGGATTTTGGATATACAAAATGACAAATATAAGAGTAGGCTTTAACATTATCAATATTTATTTTAGAGCTGATGGACATTATTGGTTGCATAAACATTTTATTTTTAATGCCGATTTTGCGGCTCAAACACGGCTTCTTCTCTTTTACATAATTTTTCTTACAATTCACTTTTATTCCTCCTCCTCATATCAGCTTTTCCTTCTACTCTTCCCTATTCTTAATATAAGACATATTTATCTAATTTAATTAAAAGATTAAGGTCGAAAATACTGCGTGTGTTTTTAAAAAACGCCCAAAGACCAAATCTTTTCCAGGGATAAAAGTAGTATGTGATTCTGAAAATAAGAATAGAAGTCACATAATCTATTAACTAGGTTAACGTCCATTAGATTGTAAGTGATTGTGCATTATTTGTCCATATGTAAATGAAATGTGGCATGTTGGGGGGTCTGCTCTGTCAATTAAACTCACCCAAATATTCAACCTTGAATAGGGAAAATCTATGTCAGGGCCCAAACTAGGAAAAAAATGTTAAAAAAGGCCCAAGAAAACGTCAAATGTCAAAAAAGGCCTTAGGGCCTTTTCTGGTATTATTTCATAAAAACGTTAGTTGTTAAGGGGGCTGATATAATTGTTAGCAGTCGATATAGTTGTTAAGCATCTTGATTTAGTTGTTAGAATTTTGTTGTTAATGCTACTGATTTAGTTGTTAATGACTTACCCGTTAACAACTAACGTTTTTATGAAATTATACCATAAAAGGCCCTGGGGCCTTTTTGGGGTAAGTAACAATTTTTGCCCGCAGAAGTATCTGCGGGAGCAATTTTGCCGGAAGTTTTTTACGGAGCAATTTCGCCCCTTCGTTAGCAACCCTAACGGTCATTTGTTAGTTATTTGTTTTGACCGTTAGTTATTGTTAGGGTTGTTAACATAGGGGCAAAATTGCTCCACAAAAACTTTTCGGGCAAAATTGCTCCCGACCCTATACTTTAGGGGCAAAAATGCTACTTATTCCTTTTTTATATTTAATATTTAATTTTGCAATAATGACTCATCAATGAAAATGTAACCTTTTTTATTATCGGATTTGGATCGGTCCTCGTAGCTTAGCATCCATTGTCGTCATTTCACCGCGAGAAAAACACTGATTTCTCTTTTTTTTAACAAATATTTCAAGAGATCTTGTAGGTACTAAAAAAATATTTCGGGATCTTGGCCAGTCTTAAAAAATACATCATGATCTTTAAAAATTATTTTAGGATGTTGAAAAAATATTTCGAGTCTTGGCCGGTACTAAAAAAAAATTTTGAGGATCTTATTTGGTACTAAAAAAATACTTAATGATCTTGAAAAATTATTTTAGGTCTAAAATAATTTTTCAAGATCATTAAATAATTTTTCAGTACCAGCCAGTATCCTGAAGTATTTTTTTAGTACCAGTCAGTACCCTGAAATATTTTTTTCAACATCCTAAAATAATTTTTAAAGATTATGATGTATGTTTTTAATTTTTCAAGATCATTAAGTATTTTTTCCACCCCTAGATATTATATAAATAAGAATAAAAAATATATGATATCATAAATAGCAATTTTAACACTTTTTTTGGGTTAAGTAGCAATTTTGCCCCAGAAGTTCTTTTTTGGAGCAATTTTGCCCCGGAAGTTTTTTTCTGGAGCAATTTTGCCCCTCCGTTAGCAACCCTAACGGTCAACCGTTGACCGTTAGGGTTGCTAACGGAGGGGCAAAATTGCTCCAGAAAAAAACTTCCAGGGCAAAATTGAACCCAAAAAAACTTCCAGGGAAAAATTGTTCCTGAGGGTATACTTCCGGGGCAAAATTGTTACTTAACCCGGCCTTTTTTGACATTTGACATTTTCTTGGGCATTTTTTGACATTTTTTCCCTAAATTGGGCCTTGAAGTAGATTTTCCCTTGAAAAAACCCATCGTCGTGTCTCCAGCCTTCATTTAACCAAGAAGGAGCAAAGCGTCGAGCATATATGCGACAAGCTATGAGGAACGAGAAATCGAGAGGGAGCTTCGATGGAATCGTCTTCAACGGCAACGATGAGGAGAAACGAGAAACCGCGAAGGAAGGTGTTTTTGCTGAGATGACATAGTCGTGAGGAACACTACGAAGGTCCGAATCGGTATTGCCATCACAATTTGTTGGCTCCCCGGTGGACGTCGTGGTCAGAAGGAAACCCAAGAAGGAGGTTTTACGGGTGCCAGAATTACTACCAGGTAAGATTTGTTAGATGTGGAATAATTTTAAATGGGTTGGGTTATTAAATTTTAACGGTTGGTTTAGATCTGGAATTATAGGATGGAGGTTGTGGGTATTTCGTATGGCACGATTGTGTGTTTGGGGAAAGGGAAAATGCAGTGGTTAAAGAGTTAGTCACTGACATAGACAAGTTATATGAGGATCTGGAATTATAGGATGGAGGTTGTGGGTATTTCGTATGGCACGATTGTGTGTTTGGGGAAAGGAAAAATGCAATGGTTAAAGAGTTAGTCACTGACATAGACAAGTTATATGAGGAGAACAAGCAGCTTCGAAAAGGGATGTGTGTGCGAGGATGTACGAAGAGCTTGTTGCACTTGAAGGTGAAGTGATGAAGCTGAAAGCTGGACATGAAGTGAAAGAAAGTGAAGTGAAGAAGGGGCAATGGAAATTGAAACTTGCATTAGCAACATTGTTACTGACTTGGTTGGGTAGTGATGGTGGTAATGAAATTGTAAGGGTTTGTGTATTTTAGTTGTTATTGTAAGGGATTAGACATTGGGTAAATTTTTGTAATGAATATGTAATGTATTGTTCAGTTGTATTTTGTATTTTAGCAAAAAGTAGTGTAGTTGTTAATCCATTGTTTAGCAAGCAACCTATACGTATTAAGTATTAACTATGAAAGTAATGTATTGTTAATGTAAAGTAGTTAATGTATTGATCTGTACTTTCTCAAGTTGTTAAATGTATTACTTCAGCAAATCCTGCATTTATATTGGAAATTTATGGATTAGTTTATTTGTTTATTTTTTAACAGAAAAGAGTCAATTTTCTTATTGATTTTTCTTAATATAAATCCTGCATTTAGATTGGAAATTTATCCATTACTTTATTTATTTAATTCATAAAAGAAAAAATACGATAGGAATTAGTGCATATAGTAAACAGTAGCATGACTCAATCAGGTCCTTCATTTGCATCTGCCCGAGCTTCCTTTCTGCTACCATGTGAACCAGCCAATATCAACTAATCAGCTACCCATAGCAGCTGGTACAAAGTCTGAAGCACAATTATCATGGTAAGCAACCAAGGAAAATGTAATGAAGGAAAGTACAATGCAAATGAAAGACAGGAAAAAAGCATTGGCTAGAACAAGAAAAAGAACTGAACAATGAATGAAGCTAAAGATTGAACAATATGCTACAATGCGTGGCCTTTCTGCTACAATGCATGAAGCTAAATATTGAAGTAAATCAAGCTGAACTAGAATCATTGGCCAACACGGGAAAAAAGAACTGAACAATATGCATTGTCTGCTACAATGCTTGGCCTTTCTTCACATTGGCATTCATACTTGAAAAGTAGTAACTTTTACTGCATTAAACAAGATTGCAATCAAATCATGAAACTTTTACTCATTCACACATCCCATGCCAAATTCATGAAATCAAAGGAAAAATTTGTAATGCAGTAACCTAAAACCAATGAGCACAGACCAAACAGATTTGCTTCATGGCCAGACTATTCCAAAGGATAGGAAAAATGAGACTAACCAAACAGGATTCCAACTATGCACTTTACACCAAGTGTTTGTACACCAAAATAAACCAGGCATGTAATATTTAAAAATATGAGTAATAACAGTTGGTAGAGTGCACATTACACCAAAAGTATTCCTAAACTGCCCATACATTGGGTCACCAAACTGAAGGCTAGCAAGCCTATCTACACCAAAATAATGACCACAAGCGCAAAAGTGGGTGCCTCTGAATTTAACTATACAGTACTAAGCAAAATAATTTATCTACCCAACGACAAACACATTTAAGTAGACTTCTTTGCTTTATCTTTGTGCCTTTGAAGTTGCAACTTTCTATGTGCTAACAGCTGCGAGGTTGTCACACATGGGTGTCCTCTCCCTTGCAGGCCTGAAGGTTGATATGGAAGGTCAGATGACGCAGCAATACTGAGTGGTTGGGGATCAAACTGAATTAATCTTGAACCCTTCATTGATGTGCTAGAGTAACAGCCCCTGGACCTTCTCAATTCCCTTTCATTTGGGATGGGAAATCTCGTTTGTGGATCAACAGTGTTGTGTATCCTCTCATGTACTGTGCCCTCTTGGAGTACCACCTCAAATATAAGTCCAGGCTGCAAGAAAAGCAGAAAACAAGTGTAAATACAACCAGCTCTTGCTTTGTACAGTACATAACATAGTTAGGGTAAACAACATACTTACTATGTGCTTATAAATAAACACATTACTCATTATTCAGTTCTAAGATAATTACAGATTCCCCATTAATCCTTTATTGTAATACTACAAGTTGGTCATGGCCTCTAGCAAGCCAACTAGCAATCCATTCTGTACATTCTTTCTCTATTGTGGAACAACTAGGTATCAAAGAGATGAGAGCTAATCATCAGTCCGGAGAATTGGATGAAGAACTAGATCAAATTCAGACTTATGTTATAAAACTCAAAAATTTGATGACAAGAATGGGTAATATGTTAGCAAAGATCTTGGCGAGGTTTTGCAAACAGGGGTGAGCACCAATGGTGGAGTGGCAGGTTCATCCTTGGATACACTAAAATGAAATAATGTTATGGGCAATTCACAACAGGGTCATGGATTCTCAACAAAATATTCAAGCATTGACTCTCCTAATTTGATGGCAGTGATTTAAAAGGGTGAGTGTGTTACTGCAAATAATTTATTGATGTGAAGGCTACACCAAATGATCATTGGGTCATGTGTATTAGTATGCATTCAAAAAATAAAGTAACTGGTTCCCATCGTAATTGGTAGCCAGCGTATCACAATAAACATGGAAAACTAAAAATACAGAACTTGGCAAACACGTTCTGATGGAAGATTCCCCACTCACATGCGAATCCCACTTTTCCACTGCCTCACTTTCTCGATTCCCCAGTTTCGCAAACCAAATTCTCTGCCTTACTCTCTCAATTTCGCTTCATCGATCTCGTCGTTGTGAACTTTGAACAGACCAGTACAACCTCAGCTCGTCGCGTGAAAATGTTTGGTTGTTGCCTGAACCCTAGTTCGTTGCGTGAATCATCGAATCAACTTCAGTGTTTGGTCAGTTCGTTGCGTTAATCATCGAATCAACTTCATCAAACCTAGTTCGTTGCCTGAACCCGTGAATCTTCAAAGAAAACTGATATACTATTCCCCACTTTTTCCTTATAAGCATTTGGCAGTTTTGTCCTAAATACTATTATTGCAATTTCCTACTCAGTAATTAGTCAGCAATTTGGGGTTTAACTTGCCTTCTACAGACTCCAACTCATAAGTCAAACCGTCCAACTTAACGATCAACGTTAACAGGGTTAATTACTTAATTAGTTTATTTGTTTACTTTCTGATGTAATTAGTTGTTGTAACTGAACATAGCACAGTTGTAGTAACTGACTTCCTGTTGTAACTGAACATAGCACATAGTATTGGTTTATTCTTATTGTATTAGTTCATTTGTAACCAGCTCTCTATATAAAGAGACTCACTGTACACTGACAGAGCATTGAATGAGAATATATTTTTTCTCTCTCAAATCTTTTCTTTCTCAATTTCACTGTACTGTGTTATGGTATCTAGAGCGATTTTTTTTTCTTTTTGTGAGGCTTCCGCATTTATTCCTTCTTTTCTCTCTGACATTGATTTTTTTTTTTCTTTCGGGTGTCTTCTTCCTTGGATTTTTCTCTTTGGCCAATTCATATGTGCTCGCTCTCTTTTTGCATTCAAGCGTTTTCTTCATTTGCTCTGCTTTTCTTCATCAACCGATTTGCTTTTGTGTGTTTTTGAACGAAACTTCTTCCTCGTTCAAATCGTTGTTCCCGTTCTTCAATTTCATTCTTAGCTTCGATTTCGATTTTCTTTTCGTTGCTTTGAACAGAGGACTGTATTTCCTCTTTTCTTCGATTGTTGAGTCTTGGTTCTGATTTGTTGATTCTCGACTCCGATCTGTTGATTTCATCGTTTGATTTCACTCACAACTTCCATTTGTGTTGATTCGACCAACGACTTGACGGCTTGTGTTCTTCTGATCTGTCACTTTATCTCAGATTTGAGTTTCAACTTAGTTTTCTCTCTAATGGCTACTGAAAGCAGTGTATCTGCATCAACGCCTTTTCCGATGCCATCCCAGGATCCGACAAGTTGTTCCTTCTTACATTCGATGAGAACCCGTCCTTAGTCCTTGTCTCACCGCCTCTAGTCGGCTCAAACTACCATTATTGGGCTCGGGCCATGTCGATGGCTCTGATAAGTAAGAACAAGCATCAGTTCATTAATGGCTCCCTGACGGTTCCGGCTGCCTCTAATCCTCTATTTCCGGTGTGGCAACGGTGCAACACCATGGTTCTGACATGGCTTATTCGATCGATCTCTCCTTCTATCAGTCAGAGTGTGATCTGGCTTAACAGAGCAGTGGACGTCTGGAATGACTTAAAGGAATGATTCAGTCAAGGCGATGAATTCAGAGTAGCAGAGCTTCAAGATGAATTATTCCAAATCAGGCAAGGTGACCTTTTTGTATCTGATTATTTTACAAAAGTCAAGATCATATGGGATGAGTTACTGAATTTTTGTCCAATTATTGACTGTTCCTGTTCATCAAAAGAGTATTATTGTCAGGATTATGTGATTAGATTTTTAAAGGGCCTTAATGAATGATTTGCTACTGTACGTTCCCAAATTTTACTCGTGGATCCTCTTCCTTCCATTAATAAAGTCTACTCTATGGTTGCTCAACAAGAACGAGATCTCACTGGCTCTTTAAAGCAGAATGTGTGTTTCACTCGTGTAGATTCAAGTGTGGGAACCAATTCATCAAAACCTCTGTATCAGTTTAAATCCAATAACAACTCCAAGGTCTGTACTTACTGTGGCAAACCAAGGCACACTATTGAGACTTGTTATAAGAAGCACGATTTTCCTCCCGGATATAAGACTCGTAATCGAGCTTCAGTGAATAGTTTGGTAACATCTTCTCTTGAATCATCAGCTGGTATTTTATCTTCAACACCTACGGTTGCTAATCCACCTATTAGTCAAGAACAGTATAATCAATTAATTTCTCTATTACAACCTTCATCTGCTGCTACTCATGGTTTGAATGCATCTGTTTCTAGTTTGCCATCTGCTAACAATTCTTGTGTCAATCATCTCTATGCCCTTACCTTGATTCCAAATGCTGATTCACAGCGTATGTACACAACTTTGGCCATTGATTCTTCTAATCATTGGATTCTAGATAGTGGAGCTACTACCCATGTTTGTTATTCCCTAAACTTGTTTACTACTTACTCTCATATTTCTCCTATTCGTTTGACATTACCAAATAAAACATCTATTATTGCTAGCATTTTTGGTTCTGTACAGATTAATGCACATATCTTGCTTACCAATGTCCTTTACATTCCAAATTTTCATTTTAATATCATTTTTGTTTCTCAAATGACTCATGACCTTCCTTGTTGTCTAATTCTCTCTCATTCTTGTTGTTTCATACAGGATCTGAAGACATGGAAAATGATTGGTTTAGCTAAAGTGCTAAACTTTCTCAAGGATTATACAAGCTGCCTAGTCACCTACATATGTCTGCTAATGATAGTTCTTTTCTAGTAAGCCTGTTGTTAATTCAGTTTCTAGTACAAACTTTGTTGCTGGTGATAGTTCATTTTCTAGTATGTCTCCTTTTCCTTTTGATTTGTGGCATTTTCGCCTTGGACATTTGTCCTCCCCTGTTTTGAATGTTTTGAAGCAACAATATCCTTTCATTGATTGTAATCTCTCTGGTGCATGTGATGTATGCCATTTTGCTAAACAAAGAAAAGTTCCTTTTTCCAATTAGTACATCCAAAAGTGTTTCTTCTTTTCAACTATTACGTGCTGACATTTGGGGGCCATATAAACTATCTTCCATCCATGGCCACCGTTATTTTTTAATAGTTGTTGATGATTTCACACGATACACTTGGGTATGTCTTTTGAAAACAAAATCTGAAGCACGACCCTCTTTACAATCTCTGATTCTTTTTCTAGAAAATCAGTTTGCAACCAAAATCAAAATTCTTAGGACTGATAATGGTGTTGAATTTCAAATGAATACTTTTTACTCTTCTAAAGATATTTTTCATCAAATATCATGTGTTGAAACTCCTGAACAAAATAGTGTTGTGGAAAGAAAGCATCAACATATTTTACAAGTTGCTAGAACTCTAATGTTTCATTCACATTTACCCTTGTCCTACTGGTGCTATGCTATATCTCATGCTGTTTACATCATAAATAGATTCCAACCCCTGTTTTAAATAATCAAAATCCCTTTCACCTCTTACATAACACTAATTCTGATTACACACAATTTAAAGTTTTTGGATCATTGTGTTTTGCTTGCACTTCATCTTCTCATAGGACAAAATTTGATTCTAGAGCTCGCAAATGTGTTTTTCTTGGTTATAAATATGATACCAAAGGATATATTCTTCTTGACATTCAAAATCATCAAATTTTTATATCAAGGCATGTTATCTTTTATGAGTCCATTTTTCCTTATCACAGTTGCAACTCTTCTCAAGCTCCTATTTCTTTACCTAATCCAGATATTTTTTCTGACCTTGATGACCATGTTTTACCTTCTGTTTCCCCACATCCTTTCCCTTCCCCTGTTTCTGATTCTTCTATACTACCTGATTATGTTTCTCCTTCTATTCCCTCGGTCTCTGTCCAAAATCCACCTCTTCGCAGATCCCACAGACCACATAAGCAACCAACATATTTAGGTGACTATCATTGCTCTCAATTGATTTCAGCTCAATCAAATTCCATGTCTGGATCCTCCCGCTATCCACTATCTTCTGTTCTTACGTATGGTAATCTTTCACCTTCTTATAAGCATTTTATTTGTTCTATTTCCATTCCTCATGAACCTAGAAATTAAAAAGAAGATATTCAATACCCTGAGTGGCAGCAGGCAATGCAAGCTGAAATTTTAGCTTTAGAGCTAAATAAAACCTGGATTTTGACTGAATTACCTAAGGGCAAGTTCCCTATTGGCTGTAAGTGGGTGTTTAGGACTAAATTTCATGCTGATGGTTCTTTAGAATGATACAAAGCCCGGTTAGTGGCTAAGGGCTATACCCAAACTGAGGGGGTTGATTATTTTGATACTTTCTCCCCTGTTGCAAAAATGACTACTGTCAGATTATTGCTTGCTATTGCTGTTTCTAAGAATTGGTACCTTGAACAACTTGATGTTAACAATGCATTTTTACATGGAGATCTTCATGAGGATGTTTATATGTCTCTCCCTCCTGGTTTCTCATCTCCTAGTTCCAACTTAGTTTGCAAATTGCAGAAATCCCTTTATGGCTTGAAGCAAGCCTCACATCAATGGTTTGCCAAGCTTTCTTCTGCTTTGCTTTCTTGTGATTATGTTCAATCCAAATCTGATTACTCTTTGTTTACTCGGCAACATGGTGATTCCTTTACTGTTTTGTTGGTTTACGTTGATGATATTATTCTGACCGGTAACGATTCTGCTGAAATTTCTCGTATTAAATCATTTCTTGATGAGACCTTCAAGATTAAGGACCTTGGTAAACTCAGATTCTTTCTTGGTCTTGAAGTGGCTCATTCTTCTGCTGGTCTTTCTTTAAATCAGCGTAAATTTTCTCTTGAAATACTTGATGATGTAGGCTATTTGGGTTGTAAGCCCCTTTCTACTCCCATGGCTCGTCATACCAGATTGTCTCAAGACAATGGTACATTACTCACAGATGTTGCTCCTTATAGACGTCTTGTTGGTCGTCTCTTGTACCTTACTACTACACGGCCTGATATTTCTTATGTTGTACAACAATTATGTCAATTTACTCATTCTCCTACTGATGTGCATTATCAAGCTGCTTTAAGGGTTCTAAGGTATATTAAACATTGGCCAGGCAAATGTATATTTTTTCCCTCATCTTCTTCTTTGCAATTAAAGGCCTTCAGTGACTCGGATTGGGCTGGTTGCCTTGATTCTTGTAGATCTTTATTTGGTTATTGCATTTTCCTTGGTAATTCTCTTGTTTCATGGCGATCTAAGAAGCAGACAACAGTTTCTCTTTCTTCTTTTGAGACTGAATATAGAGCCATGGGTTGTGTAGCTTGTGAAATTCAGTGGTTGCTTTATTTGCTTGCTGACTTACATATTCCCCATCCATCTCCTACAATTCTTTATTGTGACAACCAATCAGCAATACACATTGCATCCAATCCCACTTTCCATGAACTCACAAAGCATCTTGAACTTGATTGCCATTTTGTTCGAGAGAAGGTTCAAGCTGGGCTTATTCGACTTATTCCGGTTCGTAGTGCAAATCAACTTGCCGATATCTTCACCAAACCTCTTGATCCACAACCCTTTCATGGTTTCTTATCTAGACTTGGCATGATTAATATATACACCCCAGCTTGTGGGGGGGGGGGTAACAGAGTTAATTACTTAATTTGTTTATTTGTTTATTTTCTGATGTAATTAGTTGTTGTAACTGACTTCTTGTTGTAACTGAACATAGCACATGGTATTGGTTCATTCTTATTGTATTAGTTCATTTGTAACCAGCTCTCTATATAAAGAGACTCACTGTACACTAACAGAGCATTGAATGAGAATTTTTTTTTTCCTCAAATATTTTCTTTCTCAGTTTCATTGTACTGTGTTAAACGTCAACCCAATTGACAGATTATGTGACTTTTGCTCCTATTTTGTAACCATAGAGTCACTTTTACCCCTCAAAAAAGCACTTGGTGCTGGGTGCTCTTTTAGGAAAAAACACATGTGTATTTTTCTACCTTAACCCTTGATTAAATTAAGGTAGTTAATATGACATGTATTTTTTAAAATATTCTAATCATCTTCCTTAATTTCCTCATCCACTCCTTAATTATTATTGGTTGAACATCAATAGAGGTAAATTAGAAAATATGAAAAATATGTCTTATATTTAAAATTAAGACCAACTCTCCAAATATGTCTTATATTAAATGACATAAATGGTACTATATCTTTGACGTGATTTTATAAATAATAATAGCAAATGCATTACTGTAAACTACTATCTCGAAATATGCAAAATGCAAAAGTCATCTATCTTCATCTAAATTTTGAAACTCGAAATGCAAAATGCATTACTCTATCTCATCCATTTTTTATTTTTATTTTTTTTTAAAAAAAAACTTCATTCTATATCAGATTTATGGCTTTTCCATTACTTATATTTCTATCTTTCTCTTTCCTTCACCAATCTCTCACCCTTAATTTCCCTTTGTTAAGAAATCCTCTGTGGGAGCGTAAGTGAATTGGAGGTGACGGACATGTATCTGCTTATTCAATATATGGTTCATATCACATTAGAATGTGACTCCTACACTTTGCCTGGAATTGAAAACAGATTCTGTTCTTAATAACATATGAAGAATACGATTTCTTGTGTACAAATGGATTTTGTAACAACTAGTAATTAAGTTATTCAAACATTAAGAAACAAAATTATAGTTATTATGGTTGCTTTAATCCCAAGGGAAAAAATAATAAACTTGGCTCAAAAGGTAAGGAATAATTACACGCTTTTTTACCTATTTCATAGAATAAGTTAACATCATACATTCCAAATTGAAAAATACAAATGTACCAATACTCAAGTATAATTTTTTTCCTTATATATATATTTTTTTAAAAAAAGTAAAAAAAATTTCCCCGGCAAAAAAAGGTAGAATTTTTTTTAAATTTTATTTGGCTACACAAGGCCAAAAACTGAAATAAGTATTCTAGCTATGAAGTAGAAATACAGGGCAATGATTTACAATGCCTAATCATTCAGCGAACACATACAAATCAAAATCAAATTTCTTCCCCCTCTAATGAATATGTCGCCAAAACCAGGACATGGGCATGATTACATACAAACAGACTTGCATCGAAGAATATGGAGATGCTAGAGACCATATATTAAATTTCTTTACATCAAAACACATACAACAGAAAAACCAGGAAAATATCGGTATGGACGCATTCATTTGACTTACAAAAATCGTGCTACTCATGAATCCTCACTGATTCTTTCTCACACTAGTACACGACCTCCATACTTCGCGCCCACACCCTCCAATTTTCTGTCCTTTTATCTGAATTTTGTTGGTGCAACCGTCTCAGTGCTATTCGTTCAGGTATTTCTGGTTAATCATCGATGCCGCCGACTGGGTGACCTGGATCTCGATCTCCTTCCTCTGCATAAAAGGAAAAACAGCACTGTCAACGAGGCAGCACTAGAAGGCACATATTAAGAAGCCTGACAAATTCACCTGAGTAGCTTATTCTTAGATGATGGTGATGGGAGTTTTGTCTCAAAAACTTAAATCATAATCATGGAAAACTTTATGGAAACAAACCTGGAAGTATCAAGAGAAGAATAGGGAGAATGCCTGCGCTGAGAATGCTTGCTATGAGGTGACCGCGAAACTTGTCTAAAAATGAAACCACCGTACTGACTTGATGAGTTAAAAGGCACACAAAGTTTAGGACAACAACTCAACCTTGTACAGAGTGAAAACTCCATAGGAAGCAGCCTATTACTGTAAATCTTTTTTTCTGTTTTCAATTAATAGAGTAGAAGACATAATCAAACCGGCTACTAAAACCTCAATAAAAGCAACAAAACTAACTGATGAGATCCTCCCCTAGTTCAATTAGACCGCGCTTGGACAACAATCATGGACCACAATTTTGTTCACCAAACATTGAGCTATTGCTATAAATCACGGTAACCAGAAGAAATATAACAGTGCCTTATCACGCGTATACATGTATTGACCCAAACACTTACTTGAATTGAAGATTCATGGCGTTAATAAGATTTCACTGTATAACATGCACAGGGAGATGACTTGAAAGAGATTTTAACTTTACAATACAGGAATTGCTAAAATCCCACGCTCAAAAGGTGTTAAGAGAGACTAGCCATTAAATAGTTCAACTACCACTAAATGAGTAAAGACAACAACTTAGCTGGATTAATATGCCTTTGGAACCTTTTATATCTTGGTCCCAACTACTAACTTGTGATGTGAGAGTAAGAAGTTACTTGCCACTATATTTTTATTACTTTTATAATTTATTATATTATTATATTTTAAAAGGCTTATTTTTCTAAAAAAATATAGTAAGAATTAACATAAAGCATGTCTTCCTGGTTCAAATTTACTGTCTCTGCAAGTTTGACATAAAAGTTGCACTCATGAGATAATATCATCGAGTAAATAGTAAGTTAGCAAGGCAGAGGCACAATGATAGGCAATGATACATGCATTTACCTAGTGGTAAGAATCCAAAGCTCAGACATATACTTCTGACCCCAAAAAAAAAAGAAAAAAAGAAAGAATAAATACATCATTATTAGGCTAAAAATCTGGTCTATGAAAAGTGAGACGCGTTCTTTCAGTTATGAGAATTTAGGCAAAGGGTTGTGAAGTCATAAGGGATGAACTAAGATTGAAACCAGGAAACAAAAATGCCAACAAGAAGATAACATAAAAGCAGCTCACAGATGCATACAGAAAAAGATAAAGGATTTGACTATAACTAAAAGAACATGCATTCTAATCCTTCCATGGTACCAAATAAAGGCTCAACTTAGTTCGCACATAAAATAAGCAAACAAAAAGTTATTAACCGCAACCACTGAGATTCCATTAAGAAAAAGGAAAAAATGGATATTATAAAAAAACCTATGTAAGTAAGCACGAACTAAATGATAGTGATCGTTGCTCTATTGAAGAAAGAAATTGCCTTAAGCAAAACAGCCCATCTCTATATCTAAAGGAACTGAAACACCAAAAAATGATAGTGCAAACCTGAATATAAATAATAAATGATTTAATAAAGTATACCTTCTTCTAGACCTGATAGGAGATGGTGATAAGTCACGTCTTCTGGAATGTGGCTTCCTGCAGTACAAAAATGTTACCATGCACTCTATGTTACAATTAAATGAAGAAGCTTAAGTGAACTCTGTCCAAAACCTTTTCGAGCCATCTGAGCCTTCATCACTTGACTCACTTGTGCGATTAACTGCCTGGTCCCTGCTGCTTCTACCTCTACTGCTTACTGATGATGAACGTTTCCTTTTATGCCTGTCAGACTTACTTGACTCTCTGTGTCTTAATTTATGTTCCCCCTTATCCCTTGAATGTTCCTTTCTTCGGCTAGTTTCTTCCATGGAACTACCTCTGTGGGTTTTTTCTGCTCCCTTGTTGTCACCCTTGGCATCCGCAAGCGAGGACTTTTTCCTTGACTCAGAATCCCTTGTCTTCTCCCCATGCCTGACACTGTCATCCTTCCTTCTTTCTTTTACCTCATTGCTGCCATCTGCTTTTTCCTTTTTCTGATGTCTTTCATCCTTTCTTCTATGATTCTCATTAACTTTCTCATCCACCTTAGTCTTACTACTAAGTACATCCTTAGCAAAGTCCACTGAAGAATACTGGGCATGCCCATCGGCTTTTTCCATTCTTTTTCTATTTTCCCTAATCAGAGGATCTTCTATTATTTTTTCAACACCAGTAGTCTTTCCATTAGACCTATCATGCTTTCTTTCAAAAGCATTAAACTCATTGTTCCTATCTTCAGGAACATCCTTGGAAGTTTGTAAATGATCCAATTTTTTTGTCACCTTGTCATCATGAAAATCTCCAATAGCCACACCATTGTTAGTTTCGCCCAAATTACTCACCAAATTCATTTGACTTCTACCATTTTCTTCGAGTTTCATTTGTGAACTGCTATTAGGAGACACATCATGCGCACCTTCCACTGAATTCTTAATGCCTGACTGATGCACATCGTTTACAGGTGGCACATTTGAACCATCTATTTCATCATCTTCATCAGAAGCATAGTTCCCAAGACCTAAAACATCTCCTGGAGTGCTGGAATTAGACTTTTCACTGTTGGCATCATGTTCGGGTTCCTTGACTTTAACTGGAACTAGAACCTTCGCAGATGCCTTATGAACTGGAACTGAGGGTGGAGATGCTGATGCCTTATGGTTTGAACCCACTGGAAAAAAAAAAGGCAGAACTCATGATGTTCAAAAGTCCAGAAAGTTAAGAATTCAATTGTCCATTAAGACTTGGGTTTAAAAGGAAAAACTAGAGAACGTCAGAATATTACCTTCAGAAGTTAGATCATCTTCCCTAAGAACTTTAGTTGCAATTTCATCAAAAAGCTCATCAGTTACCTGTTATGATCCTTTAGTTAGAACTACAGATATACTGAATTTATTTCTTTCTTTATTTTATTTTTGTGCTGCCTCTCTTCTCTTTAGCAGACAGATTTGAGATAAGATAACCAATATTTCTAACTAAGCTAACCTTCAAAAGAACTTCAGTTAGCACACGTTTTATTTCCTGGTTAATGGCAGCAGTTCGAGCAGCTTCAACATCATCCTACATAAAAAAACATAGCTGATCAAATTTCACAAACCAGAGCTGATATATAACAATTAATCAACTGAAATTGAAGAATATATAGAAGACTTATTTTGCAAAAAGAAACTTTATAGTATAAAAAACCTCTTCATCTTCCTCCTCCTCAGCTGATCTAGAAGAGTCAATGCTTTTGCTATCTTGCTCGTCACCCTTTGTATATGACTTGTCAACACCATCATTCATGAATTTTGATTCCTCCGTAGGATGCTCAACAGAAGGAGCAGCAATAACAGCTTTCTTTATTTCCTCTCTAAGCCAATTAGGTACTGAGGCCTGAAAAATAATTGCAAGTGAGATTTAATATGATATATATCCCACCAAGCAGAAACCTTCAAAGTATAGGTACCTTTTTAGGACGTTCAGGGACACCAGAAACCCCATATGCATCGGTAGAGAAAGCTGATGTGGGATGTATTGTAGTTCCGGCATTAAGGGCAAAAGGTGCAGCACCTGGTGGAATTGGAGGAGGAAGGCCAGATCCAGGAAACCTTCCAAATGGTGGTGCCATGTGCCCAGGCACAGGAGGTGTGGTAATAGAAGGGTCATGCTGCATGATGAACTAAATGTCAGCATAATCACATCAAACCCATGAATTAGAGAGAGAAAAGACAATCAAATCAAAACCTGTGGCCCTGAGGCAAGAACTGGAGATATGGGAGGATAAACAACACCAGGTGCCACTGGTGGAGCCCAATTATTCATCAAAGGCACACCATTTACAGGATCAATGCCTCTGATAGAAGCAGCTGAATCATGATGACCATAAGTTGATTGCATTGGTAGCTCACCATCACGATTAAACCTAGGTGCAAAATCTAGAGGCTGATCAGCAAGACTGATCACTGGGTCTGCTGAATGGCTACCAGATGCAAAGGGTGCTTGCACCGATGGCTGCACATGATGCTGTTCCTGGGATGATGAACATGATAAGTGCGTCAAGGTGTATGGTTGCTGACTCAGATCAGTAGTTCCATTACCTGTCATTTCTGTCAATAGTCAAACTACGAAATAATTGAGGGAAGAAAGGAATGCTTGAAGTTCAAAGTAATGCAGTTGCTTCTTCCCCTTTTGTGTGATAACCCAACTTGAAATATCTTAATTGGAAAATATGCTATATATAAATCTTATAAATCTTATACATCAAAGATCTAACAAACCAAATATAATCTAAAAGATCCTTTGCCATTATACTAGTGCACCTAAAAAATGTTTCTCCAACTTTTTAATTTAGATAATCAAAATAAAAGTGCCACAACTACACCTAAACCAAAGGGAATAAAAACTGCATTAACTGATAACATATCACTGAATAAGAAATAACACATTCACCGAACTGAGAATTCTCCCAATTATATTTACAAACCCAGTAGCAAGGCCTGCCCATTCAATACATTTTAATTGATGCTAAGAATTTCAAACAAAATACCATTAACATCTGTTAAAAAGAACTCTCTCTATGATTCCATCCGAACATCTTACAACAGTATAACATGATCCACAATCACATGTTCTCTGTTCTATATTCCCCTCCTTTCTGTTTCCTCCCTTTCTATCTTCCCCTCTCTTTCCTCTCCATTTCTCCCACTTTCCCAATTACAATTATATATCAGCAGCATCAAGAGCCAGGTCATCCTTAGCCAGTTCAGATGGAACCCTCCTTATTCCCAAATCCCACTACCCTTAACTAACTCCATACAAGGATTGTAATAGAATATTTTGCTCAAAGGAAATATAGCAGGGACAACGAGGTAGGGTCAAAAGGATCTTTGTTTGGACCAAACTTTAGAGAGCAATAAAATTTTTGAAGTTACAATTTTTTGTGAACTGACATGTTTGGTTTACAATTAGTCCTCCATTTGCCATCATATATATTACAAGGAAAAAAAAAATAGAATATTAATTTATGAGCCATTTCCTCATGATTCTTGAGCAAAACTTCACTGCCAAATTCAATATACTAAGTAGTTAATTACCTGTAACAGAACTATAACTAGAAGGTACCTCCTGCTGATGAACTGATGGGTTGGAAGGTAGGTTTCCTTGGTGTTGATATGCAGCAGTTGGATCTCCAGTAGTGGTTCCATCTCTAGTATTGTATGACAAATGTCCATCTGATACATAGGGCGACTCTGAACTGACAGATGCATGCTGCTCCTGATGTCCTGGAAGGTGTTGCATAGATGCATCTGAAGAGGAAAATTGTGGATAGCTGGATGAAGGATGAGACTGGTTTTGAACATCAGGATAACGTGAATCAACAGGTTGTTGATACTGATCATGATAATGGCTTGGCTCCTGTGATCTTCCAGCAGGTGAAAATTGTGGTTGTGGATGCTGATGCTGGCTTTCCATTGCAGCCTTAGCATCTGCCCACGCTCTGGCCCTGGCACCCCAATCTTCTTCATTCTTGTGAGCTACAATTACAGACCGACAAGTTAAAAAAGAAGATAGAGGTTGGCAATAACCTTTAGCAATTTCCAAAGGGGTAGAAGAGGACTTAAAGGTCAAGCAGAAACACGAGGAATCACAAACTACAATTATAGCATGCCAAGCCACTTATTGATAGCTATTACAAACTACAAATGCAGCAACAAAAAAGAACACAAAAGATGACACTAAAGAATAAATCGAGAGGCAAAAGCATACACTAGCATAATAATACCATTCCTTTATTTTATTTTATTTTATTTTTTAATGCAAAGGCTTGCTCTCTTAAGTTGACAAATTCAATTCCATACTTCGTCTCAATCTAATGGTAAACATCAAAATTGTCCATTTGCAGCTTTCATGTCAGTAGTACTCATGGAGGGTACCATTCCTTGAAGCGCAGTAACAAACTGCAATAAATCCGCATGATGCAAGATTGGACTGACAATCACTGGAAATCTCAAGTCTTAAATTTGAGCGCATGTCTTATTTAATTCTATCGTTGAAACCATCATCTATTTTCTTTTATTCCTGGGCTCTAGGGAGTTACTTTTGTAGAACGCGATAATGACCCTTCTTTAGATGAAAACTATCGGGCATGATTTAGGCCAATAAATGTTCTACATTCTACTAAAAACTATAAGTAGGTGCGCTTGGCTGTTTCAATGCTGACAATAAAGATTAAAGAAACAAAGAAAAAATCTAAAGAAAACGGATGGGAGAAGACAACACAAAATCAAGTTACAAATAAAAACAAAGATTCTCGTATAAACGTATAGCAACTAACCTGGATGATCCCAGCTTTGGTTGGGAGGCCAGTTTGGAGTGCTCCACTCCTAGAATAGTTCATGCAATTTCGGAGATTAGTCAATCAAACAAGCTTAAACCAAAAGAAGCTCACATTCAAAGTACATATACATTAACTTATCGAACTTTTCAAGGTCATAAACTAATCGATCCAATAAAAATAATTCAAGGGAAAAACCCTAGATAACCAACGACGTGAGTACATTGGCACCACTGTGAAGAAAAGAACGAGTGCTTATGGGCACCAACATTACCTGAGGATAAGGCTGAGGAATGTGGGAGTAAGGAGGGAACTGGGGAGACACATGGGAGCGAAGAGGGGGCGGAGGCGGAGGGAACTGGCCGTGATGGTAGGGAGGGGGCGGGGGATAAGAATTAGAGTGCGGAATGTACGACCCCGTCGGAGGAAAATGGTCAGAGTGAGGAGGAGGGGGCGGTGGTGGTGGGGCCCACTGCGGCTGAGGAGAGGGAGTCTGAGATGGGTGGTACTGAAATTGGTTGGAGAACCAGGGGCCTTGAGGAGGGTTTGGTTGCCGCGGAGGCTGTATGTGATTGGGTTGATGAAACTGAGAGTGGTTGGGATCCGTCGCGTGGGGCGGAGGTGGCTGTGGCCTCATGTAGCCGTGAGGCTGTTGGAAAGAGTCCATGGAGGGCCTTCTCTTATAGCTCTGAGCTGGTGGAATTCGACCTTTGAGATTATGGGAGATGTTGATTTGGATCGCGGGGAAGTGTTCGCGGGGCCAGAGAGCTGTAGCGAATGAGAGAAGCAGCCGTCGGGGAAGGGATTTTAGGAAGACGAGGGTTCACGGAGTCGGGGTGGGGCCTAGCGCTTGGAATAAAAAAAAAAAGGGAAAATCACTTTCAGGCCCTTTTTACAGAAAAAACCCCTAAAAAAAGCCCTAAGATTTTAACAATCCCAGAAAAGGTCCCATGGCCTTTTCTGGGATTGTAATCTACATGAGTTGTTAATAGGGCTGATATAGTTGTTAACGGGGTACTGATATAGGGCCTGTTTGGGTTGGCGGTAGGAACGGTGGCTTAAAAGCTATATGATTTTTTAAAAAAAAAAATGGGTAAGGAAAAAGTCAGGTTATAGATAATGATTTATGTTTAGATTGATGGGGTAGAAATGGCGGGCCCACGTCAAAAAGCTGAGAGCATTATGGAAAAAGATGGATTTTGAGCTTTTTCCTTAACCGACTTTTTGAGCTTTTTTTTGATTTAAAGTTCCGTAACGAATGATGGGTAATCCAAAGAAAAAATTTGGTTTTTTTCTCACTAAGTCGTTGGCTTAAAAGCCACTGAAATTTTTACACACCAACGCTGAAAAATAAGCCACTCCAAACAGGCCCATAGTTGTTAACGGAGCTGATTTAGTTGTTAGAAAATTGTTGTTAATGGTACTGATTTAGTTGTTAATGACCTACCCATTAACAACTCACGTAAGATTCTGAAAATCCCAGAAAAGACCCTTGGGATTGTCAGAATCTTGGGGCATTTTTTGGGATTTTTTTTGTAAAAAATGTCCTGAAAGTGATTTTCCCTAAAAAAAACATCAATGTATCGATATACCCTCAAATAAAAATAAATTAATACTCCCATATAATTGATTGATTTTTTTTTTTGAAATAAAGAAAGCTAAATAAATTATTTTATGTATGTATCATTGGATTTACAAATCATGCAAATTAGTTTGAAGAGAAAATGATTAATATAAATACCCTAAAATAATTTATTTAGCTTCTTTAATATATTTAAAAAAAAAATTATGTCTTATATTTAAGATAATATGATTACACTAAAAAGATAAAGGGAGTTACTATGGGTTCAAGAAGAAATTTAAGCAATTAATGTATATTTGAAAAACACCCAAACCGCGGTTTCAAAACCCATTTTCTACAAATCGAGATAAAACTCTTTTCACATATTTAACTCGTAAATCATAAAAGATATTCTCCAAAAATTAAACTATGAACAGTTTTCCCCAGAATTACTATGGGGTTGGAGAAGGAACTTGAACACCAATGGTTCTCAATAATAAATGACGTGTTCTTATTTTTTACACTTGAACTTATTATTACAAGCTCTTCAGTTATTATTGAAGTTATTTTGTAATTAATCCCTTATTTAGGAGTTTATAGTAGTTCACAAAAAAAAAATTAATGTGAACCCTTTTACTTGAAAAAAAAGTTATCATGAACCCCTTTTGGTTTTTGTTGATAGGTCATGTTTGAGTTAGCGGTGGGAGCGATAACTTATTTTTCTATTTGACTTTTGCAAAAACCCGATGGAAAAAAAAAATCATGTTATAAATATAATTTATGTTTGAATTGTCAGACTTTTGCTGAGGTGACTTTTTTTAAAACTGATTAATGTTTAAATTATTATTTCAAAAGTTAGTTGAGATGAAAAATAACTAAAAATTGCATGAATTTGATTGAATACCACACACATATACATATTTCACAAAGATTTTTTTTTTAAAAAAAATGAAAACAAAAAAAAAACAAGAAAAGGAAAATTGTTTTTCTTTAAAAAAAAAAAATCATTAAACGGTGGGGATGTGTTGATCCCACACCATTTAAAACTGGGCAGTTGCTGCAGTCTACTCAAAATGCTCCAGTCACTCAATGCGTCATTGGAAGCTCCATCTGTGAGCTTTTGGAATGCATGAGCTTTTTTGTATAAGTCCAGTTAAGAAAAAACCACCCCAAACATTTCAGATTGGGCTTTTTCTCTACCTGACTTTTTCACTGGGGTTTTTTGTCCAAACGCTATCCAAACGGGGACTCCAAACATACTTGTTTTGTGTGTAACTTTGTATCCTTTCTCTCTTTTTTAGTGATTTTTTTGGTTCCTTTAGACTGAGATTTTAAATAAAAAATATACATTAAAATTTAAGAATTGAGAAACAAATTATTTAATAATACATTTTTACCCACTTTTTATATTACATTAATTCCATGTGTCATTCACAACATAGCTCGTCTCTTATTTGTTTTTTCTCTCTTTTTTTTTTTTAATCAAACCAGAGGGTCTTAAATACTATAAAACAAAATTGACTTTTTGGAGAGATTACGAAGTTAATTAAATTCTTTAGAATATATATTTATATTTTTTCACCAAACTATTAGTTTGGTAATAAACCGATATATAATAAAAGAATAAACAATATATTATGTGATTAAGTAATTTATTTAGCTTCCTTAATTTCTCCAAAAAAAAAAAGTCAACTCCGTCTTATATTTACTGCCGGAGTTAGTAGCAAATTTCAGAAGTCTATTTATCTAGTTTTTGAGAGATCAAGGATAATACTTAAATTAGTTAATTATATTTATTTTTAAAATGCCCTTATTTAAGACTGTTTCTGCGCCTTTTTCCCCCTCCCCTTCAACATTCCCCTCCAGTGTAGCGTCCTTGTTCAGCGCCTTGTTTTGCTCCACTCTAGCATCTCTTACAAATTTATAAAACACCAACCACTATGAAAACAATTGGGGTATTTTGGGAAGAAATTGACAAAAATTAGAATTTTGTCCTATAATTAGGACCAAGCCCAACTGTCATATATTGTCCTATAATTAGGACTCGAGAGAGTACTAATAGATTGCATTACTTACATGATCCATGAATTCATAGATTCAACATAAATCACACGTAAACCTTTATATTAACCGGAGTATAAACAAAAAAATCCAAGGTGGCCACATCCTGGCTATCAATCAAAGCTTGGCTCTCATAGGGATATTACCCCTTCGTTATGCGTTACCTTACGCCTTTGAGAACCTGCTTCAGTCAAATTCTTCCGTCCAAAAACATCAGCAGCAGCAGCAAGATGTATAATTGTTCTTGATGAAACCACTTAGTTGCGCTTGCTTAATGCTATAAACACATGGGTCAGCAGTAGAAAAAATTGCTTGCCCCACTACACCGCCTAGGATGAGAAAGAAGCAACAGACAAAAATAGAAAAATCATTCCACTAAGTCAGCTTGTTTACTGGTTAACCGTGCATACAAACCATCTCTTGAGAGAAGTTCTCTGTGACTCCCAATCTGTGTGGACACAAGTTATTCACAGTTAGGCTTCAGATCAGGGAAAGATAAAGGAAACAGGAACTAACATATCTTAGTTTTTCATTCACCACACAGGAAATACTTTGTTTCAGTATATTTCGTGGGGTTTAAGGAATTATTCTTGATGTGAGTTTTAAGATTACTTTCCCGGCAAGAATGAAATAATCCGACAAATGAAAGTAATATGGCAAAAGTTGCTGGCTTCATAATCTAATATATAGAACACGTATGAACATCCAGACTAAAAAACAGATGATGGGAAAATCAAATAAAATAAACTTCAGAAAGGAACATCAAGGAATAACTGTAGGTAACATAGGCGTTGGAAATGATAGAATTAACCAACCTCAACAATTTTACCACTATCCATTACCACAATCCTGTCTGCTGCTTGTATGGTAGAAAGCCTGCAAAGAAGGTTATAAACTTCAAACGCGGAATCAAGATAGAACTTAAAAGGATAACTTCAACAAAGATGACCCACCTGTGTGCAATTACAATAACACATCTCTTACTCAGGGAGTCATTTTTAACAGAACGAAGAACACCCTACACATAAAGGAAACTCAATCATCAATATCTCTCTCTCTCTCTAAAATTTATGGTGCCCATAGCCTATACTGTCAAGTGGCTTTAAGTCGGTTTTAGAAGCAGACCTTGACATTATACTCACTCTCAGCATCCAGTGCACTAGTGGCTTCATCAAGTATCAATACTTTTGGATCCCTAAGAATAGCTCTAGCAATAGCAATTCGCTGCTTTTGTCCCCCACTTAACAAATCATCATCAACAAGTGTTTCATAGCCATTAGGAAGTGCTAAGATGAAGTCATGGGCATAAGCTTGTTTTGCGGCCCATTCAACATCCTTTTGCGCAATCTCTCTAGTGCATCCATATCTTATGTTTGAACTAATATCCATTCTGAAGAGCTTAGGTTCCTGCACGAAGAAAATCTTTTGGGGTCAGGAGAAATTACATTTAAGTCACAGTAATTATACCGTGCTGTCAAATCAATAACCTGTCCAACAAATCCAATTCTTTCTCTCCACCACATGATGTCCAACTCATTAAGAGGGACGCCATCAATCAAAATCTGCAATCAAACTTAACAATAAAAAACAAAAGATATATGTATATTCAAGTAAAAACTATCTACTCAAATCATATTAACCAGTACCATATAACTAGTTCTCCCCAGAAACATTAACCAGCATCCAAAAAAACGAAAAAAAAAAAAAAAAAAAAAAAGTGACTGAATCTTTTCTTCTTAGCAAAAGCTATTTAATGAGTACTACAGATTCTTTTCTCAGCTGTTCCTTTCCGATTCTATGCTATAAAGTATAAACATCAAACTATCCAATTCCATAATTTCTAATATTACATTTTAAATATGAACCTAAATCAATGCTACCTGACCATTGGTTGGCTCATATAGGTGGAGCAGAAGGTTCACAAGTGTACTTTTTCCACTGCCACTAAGACCAGCCTATGTCAAAGTAAAGGAAATGGCAACTTAATATCTTGGTAATTGTGCAGATGAGGAACCGCTGAAAAAATTTGAAGCAGTTTCTTACTATTGCAACCACCTCACCAGGTCGAACAGCAAAATTTACATGCTGCACTACAGATACCTGTTACAATGGCTGTTCATTAGTTGGGCGCCTATTAGTGACAACATGATTGTTAACCCTATGCATATGCACAAGAAAATCATATTTAGGAGGGAGAAGGGTGGCAGAGAAATTGTCAAGATATTAATACCCATCAAACTAAAAGCATGCTACTCGCATCAGAAATTGCATTTTTATTCAAGATATAAGTAATAGAATGAAGATAACAGTGACGAATGAGATAGAAGCACCACAATGTCAAGAAACTCTCCATCCTCCCCCTCCCTCTTTTTCTCAAAAAAAGAACCTGAACCTGATCTTTTTCAGAAGTTTTCACAATTTATATTACAAATACGTGTTTGAGTCTTCCAAGTAAACAAGATAATTTACAACTTTATTGACTATCCATGCACAAATTATTCCAGCACTATTCATAATGCATTGAAGCCATTGTGTTTAGCGCCAAAAAGAGTATCAAATATTTTTGAGAAGCCAAATGAAGAATTTAGAGAAAGGTGAGATCTACCGTTGGTCTTGAAGGATAGTGAAAAGATACATTTGCAAATTCAATATTCCCAGTTAACCTCTGCAGCTTCATTCCTGTAACAAAGTCACATCCAATTTTCAATATCAATTTTAACTAATTATGAAAATATCCGAAGAAAATTGCACCATCAGCCCTATAATTTCTTTTTAAGTTTTTATTACTTATCCAATGAAAGGCAATCTTCCTATAATCCAGTTAAAGGTGGCCACCAAACAAAAGGAGAAAAGCAAAAGACTTGTTTAACGTTGTGAACTTGTGAAGAAGTTGACATGACTCGTAACAAGGACTTGCCTTTTGTATGGAACTGGCTGCTTGGTAAGAGATCCATCAATTGGAATACTTTTTCACTAGCCCCAACAGATTGCATCAAAGATGATATACTGTCTCCCACCCACCAGGTTGAATAAATAAGCCATTCACTGTATAGTATAAACTTAGTAAGTTTCTCTGCTGTAATATGACCTGCTAGAATAGACATTCCTCCAAACAGCACGGCAATAACCTAAAAGATAAAACGTTCAAATAAAAGCAGAAGTCACGTACAGAGGCTTAACAAAACTTTATTACGAAATTATGAATCAGTGGTCCTAGCACAGTTTCTTACAATGGTGCGATAATATGTTTAGTAGGAAAAAGAACAAGACACACACACAGTTAGCATTCTCCATCTTTGGTGTTGGACCCAAAAAACGATTTGTATTTATTAATACCATATTGATTTGATGTTATTGTGTTTCTCTGATTATTATTATAATTATTATGTGTTGTTTTTTAAAATTTCAGTAAATTTTATCATTATATTAGTTTAATACATACTTAAAACTTTCATTTTCAGTAATTATCAAATCTTATATCAAGTATGAACTAGATTTTTTCCCTGTGGAATGCATGGGGTAGATAATAACTTGAGGAACTCTGATTTGATTTGAAAAAATTTAAATTGAAAATTTTTGGAGAAATACATTTTTTTTTTAAAAACAAAAAAAGTAAAATTGACTTCTTGTAGATTTATTTGATATAAAGACTTTTAATATATTTTTTTTTAATTTTTTTTTTTTTTTTTTTTTTTGGTCAAGATAAATTTCTTTTTTCCCCTGTATTAACCTTACACTTTTTTTTGGGACTGTAGCCTTACACTTACTTTGCCTTAAAATGAGCTTCTTCTTTTTTTTGGTAAAGGAGCGAGATATTTTTTTCTTACAAGAAGCAAAGGGAATGATTAAACATTACTCAAGCTAATTTTACACTCGAAGTGATCTTAAGGGCGCATTTCAGTATGTGAATTTATGCCTTTACTTACCAAAGTGCTTACCGGAAGAATCAAACCCAATTAGTTAAACACAGCAACTGTCTCTCTTCAACAATTGAGTAAACCCCTTTGGATGGAAATTTTTTTTTTTTTAGGCCATTCGTGGAAGTTAGCCATCTTCATATAACCTTCTTTGACCAAAATGGCCTTAATGCTTCACTCGAGGGAAAACTAAATGCAATGTAATCTAGAAGTCTAGATTATATCTTCATAACCATGCATTAATTTTGTTCTTGAAAAACTAACTATATATCCCTACATTAATTGTCAATTAAGAAATGATCTAAATAGCGTTATATCTGTTGTTTCTTAATGTGAAAAGGTAAAGGCATTTTTTGGTCAAAAACCATAACGTGAAGATTTAGTGTGTTTAAGTGCACAAGAGTTTGGTAAAACTTTTAAAGGATAAGGGTCTTAAATGCCATGGAAGTTTTCGATCAGGAGCACTGGTAAGACGGAAGTTTTTTTTGGACCAAAAATGCCACGGAAGTTCACAGGAAGTATCAATTTTGCCCCGGAAGTATCACTTTTGCCACATGGAGCAATTTTGCCGGAAGTTTTCACTAAGGAGCAATTTTGCCCCGGAAGTTTACAAAACGTAGCAATTTTTCCCTTCTGTCCCCAAATATTAAATTTGACTATTAAATTAGTCAAAGACCACACATGTCATGCCTTGAAAAGGTCAAACTTGGAGTCAGAGAAGGAGATCCTTGAGATGTTGAACTCAAGACGGCCAGAATTTGTGAAGCCAAACTGGTCGAAGGGACTGAAAGGTCTGTCACAAAACGCAAATAAAAAGCAAAACAAGAAATGAATTGTTCCAAAAATTGGTTTAGTAAAACAAATCAATAGTGATAATATTTACGTTTGTATAGACCGATCATTTGCTTAGATCATAAGTGATGCTTCCTTTGGGTTTTGTTGTGATCGACCTTTCGGTCCCTTTGACCAGTTCGACTTCACAAATTTCGCGCCTTGAGCTCAACATCTCAAGGATCTCCTTCTCTGGCTCCAAGTTTGACTTTTTCAAGGCATAACATGTGTGGTATTTGACTGATTTAATAGTCAAATTTACTATTTGGGGACAGAAGGGCAAAATTGCTCCTTAGTGAAAACTTCCGGGGCAACATTGCTTCTTAGTGAAAACTTCCAGGGCAAAATTGCTCCTCAGCGAAAACTTCCGTGGCATTTTTTGTCCAAAAAAAACTTTCGTCTTACCAATGCTCCTAAGCGAAAACTTCCATGGCATTTAAGACCCTTATCCCAACTTTTAAAGTACTACTAAAGTGAGAGAGAAAGAAGAGAGACAATGGAAAGAGAGAATTCTCATAATGATAGGATCATAGGATTCATTGGCTAACCTGAGTTGAATGATAAAGATTATTGAAGCTGAAATTCCAAAATCCATAAGCAGCACTTTGTCTCAAGCTTATATCAGCTAACTTTTCCAGCCACCATTTGTACCTGGAGAGAGAGATTGATAATATGCCTATCAAAATTAATGGAACACAAATCAATGTTTGCTTTAATACGTCATAACTCAAGTACGCTCACCTTCCAAGTTCTTCTTCTTCTGTTCCATAAACACGGACAGTTCTAATCAGAGAAAATGTCTCTTGTGCAACCTATGATTCAACAGTGAAAAATGGTTATATGCTGCTGAAGAAACGGGGAAAAAAAAAAAAAAAAAAAAATTGCCCAAGGAACTTATTTACTTCATTGGCAGAAGCAGTGACATCTTGGATCAACTTTGCAGCCTTTTTCTGGTACCTATGCAGATATACACAACGAAATAACACAGATGATATACAGGAGACAACAAATAAGGAAACTCCAGGAAGAGGGAGAGGAAGCTAAGAAGGAAATGCTGAGATTCTGAAATTAAATCTGAGGAAACTGAACAAAACATTCACCTTCCATAAAGGAGCAAAACTGCTGATAATATAGAGCATATCATCAATGTAAATAAACCAAGTGGCCAAGACAAAAATAACAAGTAGGTTAATGCACCTGTTCCCTGTACAGATGAAAAAACAAATTGAAGGCCCAACAAGGGGGGTAAATTTTTAAAGGGTTAAATACCATTTTGCCACTGAAGTATTGGTAAAGGGGCACTCAAAGACTGTAAGTTTTTTTGGTATCATTTTTGCCCCGGAAGTTTACAAAAAGGAGCAAATATACCCTGGAAGTTTTTTTTAAGAGCAAATTTGCCCCGGAAGTTTTTTTTAGGAGCAAATTTGCCCTGAAAGTTTACAAAGAGAGCAATGATCCAACAGTCAAGATCAACCAATCGGCAAGATTACTATGTTTTTAAACTTCCGGGGCAAAATTGATATCAAAAAAACTTTCAGGTGCTAAGTGCCCCCTTACCAATACTTCCAAGGCAAAATTGGTATTTAACCCATTTTTAAAAGCATCAAAACTTCATAAGCAAAGAAACCTGAAGAACATTGCGCAATATCAAGTTAAGATCATTTCCAATAACACGTGAAACTTGTTGGCAATCAGCACCAAGCCTACTTGTCAGATCACCAACTGTTGCATTGTCAAAAAATGATATATCCTGAGGGAAAAAAGCACTTCCAAATGAATAACAAATACAGTAATGGGACAAAGAAAATGCAACAAAAGAAAGATTAAGATATCAAGTATTGAGGGCAGAAGAACCTGAAGAAGAAGGGAGGAGTATAATGTTTCTCTCATTCTCTTTACCTGCAGATATAAGTAACCATTAAACTCCATTCAACAGTAAACATACATGCACCTAAAAACCTAGAATAAGAAGTTTAATCAGAAGACTTAATGAAAACTGAGAGCACCATGGGAAATCGTTTAAGTAATGTATTCTTAAATTTGAAAATATATATCTGCATTGTCTCAAGTCTCTTAAAAGAAACTTATCAATAAAGATTAAAGAATGTAACCGCGTCCTATTTGTCGGTGCATTGGGAGCCATGGAGGAAACACTCACCAGTATCATATTTGCAATTCCGAAACAGCAGCCTCGTATGCCACTGAAGCATATTACATGCAAAATGAAAAGTTTCAAATGAATAGCTAGTGACAACAACCGAAAAAATTTGTTCAATTTCTCATATACTGAGATTTGAAGGTGTTTTACTTCAGCTGCCTTCAGAATCTTTAAAACATCCGCTTAATCAGCGGTTAATTAGAAATTTTCAGAGAGAAAAAGAATTATACAAGTAAGCTAAAGTAGAGTAGAATGAGAGCAATTATATTCCGTTCGTTCTTGATTTTTGTTAGAGCAGCAAGAGACATAGAAAAGAATCATATCACTGTCAGCAGGTAGAAGGGAGATTTGACCATACAAGATTTTGACCTGAAAATTCCCGAAGTTATACAGAACAGAACCAAGAGGAGCACATTCCGACGGAAAACCGGAACATCCGCACCCTGTGCGGAGAAGATAGATGCTGTTAAGAAATGCGGTATGGAAATCTCCGAAACCTGAAACACAGCGAAGGAATGATTAATTTTGACCTCATCGTCAAACTAAATTCTAGAAATCAGTCAACAAAAGAATAAAATTTGACCGCACGCACCGCCGCAAGAATCAGAGCACAGAATGCAGCGAAAATAATCCATCGGTCTTGAGCAACAAGTTGCCACATTTTGGCAAGCGCGCGCCACACAGTAACGGGTTCAGCTGAATCTTGGATTTCGAAGTCTTCGGAGAAGTTCCACCAGCTTCCTCCAGGCAAAATCGAAGGAAGAAAACTGAACCATCTCCTAAGCCTCTTCAGAAACTCTTTTTCTTCTTCTTTTTCTTCACTTAAAGCTTCTGGATTCTCCTGGACAGAAAACCCATCTATGGACGCTGACTTTGGAGGGCTCGCAAGTATGCGTCTCCGATTAAAAGGACTGGAAGGAACAGTATGATTTCTAGTATTAACGGCGAAATGGAAGCGTCTACGACAAACTCTAATACAAGGTTTTCTATGATCATGAGGAGAGGAAGTTAGTATCTGAGGCTGAATACCGCCTAGAAGCAGAGCCATTGAGGATGGAATGGAGCATTACAGACCATATATATAGAAGATATGGTGTGAGTTGTGGATAAAGCTACGAGCTCGAGCGCGTTTTGCGAGGCTTGGTCGTCGTCTCGGCTCTCTCTCAGCCATGCACGACCAATCAAAACGAAACGACACCGCTTCATTCCTTGTGACGTGTTTGGTTTGGCGTCCTCGAATTTCCTAATTCGTGAGAAAAACTTCCAAGTTGCCAGACGGTTCTCGCCTCCACAGTGCCACGTTTTCAATTTTCACTCTCTCATAAAGACCCCAACGTCCCTGCGCAATTCGGAAGCTTTTGGAATCCTTGGAGATAGATTCATGGGCATTTTGGTCCTTACGTTTTGAACCACCAAAATATCTTCCCAATCATCTTTTCATGGGGAATCAATTATCTATGATTCTCAACCCTCCTCGTTCTATCAATTATCTTCTTCGATTCTATGGCCGTCAATCTGGGGAAATTGTCTCTGTTACTAGATGTGGCGTCGCTGCGGGGTTTAACACTGGAACGGAAGGGTCGAACGGTGGCTGTGGACGTCGTTTTGAGCTTGCCTAAGAGGGATTCTCACGCTTACTGTGCACCTGTTACATGTAAGGGTTTTGACTACGATGGAGAAGTTCGGAACAGAGTTGTGGCTCGTGGTAAGTCAAATTCAGAGGTGAACGGTGTTGATTTTGATGCAGAGTCTAGTGATGAAGAGAACAACGAGAACGGGCTCGACGATGAGTCTTATGATTGGGAGATGCAATTGCGGATGAGACTGAAGGAGCTCGAGGAGAGAAGAGAGCTGGAGAAGAAAGCTGAGGAATTACAGACTCGGATGGACGATGAGGAAGGGGAAGGAAGTGAAGAGACAGAGGAAGAGAAGCGGATGAGAGTCAGAAGAGAGCTTGAAAAGGTTCGATTTCTTCTTGGTTTGCTTATCCAAGGATTATCAGACTGTACAAAAATTAAGTAATTAAACCAGAATTAACTCCAACTTGTTCATGGATGTGATGATTTTAGGTGGCTAAGGAGCAGGCAGAGAGGAGGGCCACGGCTCAGCTGATGTTTGAATTGGGTCAGAAAGCTTATGGGAAGGGTATGTATGGACGTTCCATAGAGTTTCTGGAAGCCGCACTTACGATTATTCCGAGATCTACATTGTTTGGTGGCGAGGTTAGTTGATTGTTACTTATAATGGTATTTATTTAATGATCAAAACAAAGTGAGTTGGTCTTTTTTTTTTTTTAAATATCTTGTTTTTGGTGGGAAATTTCAGATACAGATATGGCTTGCTATGGCTTATGAGGCCAATAACCGCCATGCGGATTGCATAGCTCTGTACCAGCAACTAGAGAAGAAACACCCAAGCCTCAGCATCCGACGTCAAGCTGCAGATCTTCGCTACATTTTGCAAGCACCAAAGCTCAAGATATCCCAAGAGGAGATGGTCACTATACCTTTGATTGGTTCTAGTTATGACAGGTATTTTGTTGCTCTCACTTAGTGCCTTGTTATTTCTGCATAATTGTTGGTATTGCTATTATTCTTATTTATCGCTGCTTACGTGGTTGTGTAAACGTCCCTTTTGGGCTTAAAAAGGCTTAGGTTTTCTATAACTTGCACTGAAAGTCACAGAGAGATCATGGATGTTGAGAGGGGAAGTGAATAATATACAGTACAGGATTGAATTTGAAAACTTGAAAACTGTATATGATTAATGAAAAGAATGAAGGATGGAAATTATCAAATTCTTGACCATTTGGTTAATGGTTACGTTAGAGTTTAAGGATTGGGATCGATCGCTTCAGCTTGCTAAATATGATGTTATTAGTAGCATCATATTATATTCATACTTTCCTTTGCAATTTATCTTTTGTTCTTAACATCCCAATCTTTGAAGAACTCTTTATGTAAGTGTTGCACATTTTTGGTTCTCAAGATTTATGAAAACTTTGTACCATGTATGCTTTTTAATCTCCACTTTCCTCATCTTGGCTTCTATGGTGTTCCTAGAATGAAGGCATTGTTGTTTGAGAACTTTTATAACTACATTTGTGACTTTGAACAAATTCATAAGTTTGAAGAAATTGGATGTGTGTATGCCCATGACTGTAGCTATGCTGGCACATGGAGTGATAAATATAAGGATAAGGATCGAAGTGGGACAGTGACCAATCAGCTTCCATCAACGAAAGACTATCTCGCCGACTTTCTTGTATGGCGGCCGCCGGTTGGAATGGAGAAAAACCGAGCTTTCTGGGTTGGTCTGACAATATGGTTGGGATTAGTCGGAGCTGCTCTCGTTCTTCACAGATAAAATACATGTGCAACTTGAATTCCACAGCTTGTGATATATTTATTCGAAATATTTTGCTGAAGTTCTCGTTCTTGCATATAATGTTATGCCCATGTTGTAAAATTAGTGTATGTATATGTAGTAAGTATATAATTTAATGAAGTGGCTAAAAGTGTTTTTATTTTTTAAATCTCCTCTCCATGAGATTATTGTTAAGGTAATTTTTTGGGTCCAGATCCTCTCATTGGCGTTTTCTCATTGTTCCTCATCGACTTTAAATCCGGACCATATATCACACCAACAACCTCATTAAGTTAAATCAATGATTTAGATTTGATGATGAGAAATGAATTATTGTGTTTGCGTGGCATGAAACCAGGCACATATGCACATATTTAGTTGATGAATTTGTTAAATATTTGCTTCACCTAACATTCTTCGATTAAAATGGTGAACGGGTTGGTGCGTTTATCTATTTTGTCTCATTAAGAAATTCTAAAATCAATTTTCGTCCTCACAAACTTAGTTTCTTTGAAAATTTGCCCCACATCTTAGTGAAATTGTGGATCCGCGGCCACTGAGAACATTATATCCCAAATTAAATTTATATATTCAAACTCAATGCACATTTCACTGAGCTATTTTCTTATCATCACTCAAAATTTTTAAATTATATCCGTCCAATTAAATTTAAAAGGTCAAAGATGAATTACATCATCAAGTTATTACTCCTTTGAATTTTCTCTCATATTCCAAATTAATTATTTAAATTAGCTCCTTTTCTCAATCAACAGTCCATATATATTTATGAAAGATTATAAGAATTTTTTTTTTAATATAAAAAATGGTGGCGAAAGTGTCTAACCATTTCTAAGCTTCGTTAAAGACCAAAGTGGGGGCTCCTAAGGAAGTTTTTTGCATTTCTGACACATAAACCGGCACTCTTACTTAAACGATCAAAGCCCCCTTCCGCTTAGGCCAACTCCCGCTAGTAGATTATAAGAAATTGAGACAATGAGAGGATCGCTCAAATTCTTCTTGTGTTTTTTCGGCACCACAATGCACCTTTTGTATTTGTCAGGGTTCAGGTTGAGGCCCAAAAAGAAAAATAGTCAGCCCATAGACTCTGATAACGAAATTTTATTTTCCAGTTTTGCCCTCACCTGCTGAACCCTAGAGGCAGAATGTTGACAAATCCAACCTCCCTCTAAATATATCCCCAAACCTTACCTCCTCAAATTGGAGGCCGAAACCTGAGAAAAGAGAAGCTTTTGCGGAGATCGACAGATCGGAGATGACGACGCGCTTCAAGAAGAATCGTAAGAAGCGTGGTCACGTGAGTGCCGGTCACGGCCGTATCGGCAAGCACCGGAAGCACCCAGGTGGCCGTGGTAATGCTGGTGGTATGCACCACCATAGAATCCTCTTTGACAAGTATCACCCTGGTTATTTCGGGAAAGTAGGTATGCGATACTTCCATAAGCTTCGCAATAAGTTCTACTGCCCTATTGTCAACATCGACAAGCTCTGGTCATTGGTTCCGAATGAGGTCAAAGAGAAGGCCTCCAAGGACAATGTGCCCTTGATCGATGTCACTCAGCATGGTTACTTCAAGGTTTTAGGTAAAGGAGTTTTGCCGGAGAACCAGCCTGTTGTGGTGAAGGCCAAGCTCGTTTCCAAGAATGCAGAGAAGAAGATCAAGGAGGCTGGCGGGGCTGTGGTTCTTACTGCTTAGGTTCTGGATACTTTTTATGTTTATTAGAATTTTGTTTCTCTGTTGTTAGTTCCTCTTGAATTGATTGAAATTTTAAGCTTTGATCTATTCGAACTCGAGTGAAGGTTATGCATTTGGCTTTTTTAATCCCACGCTTTCCCGTTTCTTTTTTATTTTCTTACGGTTGATAATAAATCTTATAGAACTTTGGTTCTGCGGACTGAACCAATCACGGAATCCTTTATCATTTCTAGATGTTGTGAAGTTGTGAGCTTAATCCAACCTCATAAGCTTTATTCATTTGGGTCGACCCATGAAAGGAGTGAGGGAGAATAGGGGAGAGGGACTACGGATTGAAAACTGTGAAGAAATTTACTATTTTTTGGGAGTTTCCTCGTATTCTTTTCCCCCTAATTTTCTTTCCATCCAAATGAGCCTTATTTCACAGCAATGGACTGACACTAATTTTTGCTAAGGGAGAATCGTTTCTTTTAGATCAAGTCCGGTGAAGAATTATTCTGGTTGGGGTGTGTTCATTCTATATCATTCAAAAGAGTAACTTGAAGTATTTTGCCCTTGCAAATTTTCCTCTAATTAATCAACTAGCTGCTGAAGGTATTAAGCATATGATCTGATCCGGGTATCTGTTTTTTGCTGGAAAGAAGGAATAATTCTATGTTAATTATCTTTTGCCTTAGAAATCAAGATTTTGCTATACCACATTCCTGGTGGTCATGTCATGGTATCTTCTCCTTTTTGGATAAATTGTCATGCTATCTCGTAGTACTACCTTTGCCTCTGTCGTAGCTTTAATTTATGATGTACATGAGCGACTTGTGTGAATGAAGGGCATTGGTCTTATTTATGGGTATTTTTCACTATTCTTCACTTGTGGTGTTCTGGGTTGATCCTTTTGCCCACCCCACTCGTTAATCCTGTCTTTAGCTAGAAATGCCTGCGATTTTACAGCAAACTCATCCATCAAAATTTGAACTATGTTCGTCACGCGCATTGCCTTATTCTTTATCTGTTGGGTTTGCTTTGAATGTAATTTATATGGCACCAGAATTAGTACTACCTAGGTCCA
The DNA here is from genome assembly GCA_019022615.1 of Acacia melanoxylon. Lineage (NCBI taxonomy): Eukaryota > Viridiplantae > Streptophyta > Magnoliopsida > Fabales > Fabaceae > Acacia > Acacia melanoxylon. The sequence continues at coordinate 718,382 of JAFJYJ010000052.1, forward strand.
ATTATAATTATAGTTGAGAGATTAAGGAAAAATTTAAATAAGTTCTTAATTATTTCATATGTTGTGTTTTCTTAGATTATATATTAGTTTATTAGTCAAACTATTTAGTTTGAAGAAAAAAATAAAAATACTCTAAGCTAATTTAATTTAGTTAAACTTCCTTAATCTCTTCAAAAAAAAGTCAAATTAATTTCTTATAATTGGGGAATGGGAGGAGTATATCATTATAAAGTATAACTCCTCTAACATACTAAACTATTCAAATGACATAAATAAAGTGGCTCATTGCTCAAATTTCATCCAGGATACTGTGATCGATGCGACATCTCAATCTCTCTGTTCCAATCGGTTTTGTATGAAGTATGAAGAATTAAACGTCAGTTTGTGGGATGATCCCTAACGTCATTCCTAACATTAAATTTTCCTTGTTCTAAATTATAATGATGCTGGAGTTAAGGAAAATGAATATTAGGGATGCATAATTTATATCCTCCTAGAAGTCATGTTTAAATCTTTTTAAGGTAGGCTATTTTTTTGTTGGGGTGACACAAGGGGATTGAATGCATATACTGGCAAGTTGTAGTCACTCAGTGTATACGGGGAAGCTCCTAGTTGTAGTCACTCGGTGTATACAGGGAAGCTCCTATAACTATTAGCAAAATACTCTTATAGGATATGTCTCTTTGATCAACCTCATCCTTTTATTTAAGAGAGGTAGAGGTTGATGAAGGTCAGGTTCATGTTGATTTTGTTGTAATGTCTCCTTTGAGTGAATGAATTTCAAGGTTCATTTTTAACTTTCTCACTTGCTGAGTTTGTAATTTTAGATGTTCCAAATCTTTTTATGATTTTAGTGATTAAAAGAAGAGAGAGTATAGAGTCTGATGTTAAGCTTGGAAGTTGTAACCAATGGCAACGAAGTGATAACAAGGAAACTGTTTCTAAGTGATGGCACCGAGGGAGTATTATGCAAATGGAGGTACCAGAGCTTATTGAACTCCATGGAGAACTCTCTGAAGAAGTCAGTGACGCCGCTGATGGGAGGAATGTCATCAGAATGCGGCCGGTGAGAAGAGCATGACTGAAGCCAGTTTCTGGAGAGGACGATGATGAGGATTGGGCTAAATTGCAAGAAACCAAACCCTACGTGTGGCATAGAAGAGTTTTTAGTGGATCAATTTTAAAATAGTCTTTGTCTGGCCCCTACCATTTTGAAGAATACTGGTCAATTCCCTCTCCCAAACTATATCTTCCATAGAGTGTCGTGGGAAAAGAAAAAGTAATAGATGGAGCTCTCGTTTCTAGCTTCTTCGCAAGTTCCTTTGTCTACGAGGAAAATGATTTAATCAACCGGAGTGCAAAGAAGATTAAGAATGGAGAAGTTGATCACTATGGTGAAGAATGGCCAAGGCTTGGCACAGAAGGGAATAAACCAAAAGCTACAGGATCAACATTCGCAGAAAAACTCAAAGGGACAAGCCAGGATGAAAAGATGGAAGAAGACCCTATGCCTGATATAGGTTTGTCCGAGGACAGCCTCTCCGATAAAGATGACTATGAACCTATTTGTGTAATCAAGGAGGATTCAAAGAGAAATTTCCCCACTTTTTCGTTTTCAGGAAAAATGAAAAAACATTTATGTAAAGCATGGAAAAAAGCTGTGATTGTGAAGCTATTAGGGAGGAATATTGGCTACAAACTCCTTTTGTCTATTCTTCAGAAGCTTTGGGCCAAGAAAGGAGTTCTTAGTCTAATCAACATTGGCCATGGCTTTTTTGTAGTCAAACTCACTAATCAAGAGGATTACCTCAATGCCTTAACAAGAGGTCCCTGGATGCTCTTTGATCACTATCTCACAGTGAGACCGTGGGAGCCCTAGTTTCAGTCTAAGACAACATCCATTAACAAAGTGGTTGTTTGGGTTCGTGTACCTAATATCTCATTGGAGTATTACAACAGAGGAGCTCTGGCTTGGATTGGGGACAGAATAGGAGAAACCATAAAGATTGATATCAATACATCTAGTCAGCTTAGGGGCCACTTTGCAAGAATCTGTGTGCTTGTGGATTTAACTAAGTAGTTAATGTCAGGATTCTTCCTAGATGGTGCAGAGCATTACCTGGAGTATGAATGTTTGCATTGGCTCTATATTGGGTGTGGGCTCTATGGTCAAAAAATTGAAGATTGCAAAGCCGTTGCCAAGAAGCCGGATATTGGGTCGAAGGCTGGAGCTAGCATCAACGGACCTCCCAAAGACCAAGCGATGGGTGATCCTGCAACTAAGGTGGATCAGGAGGTTAGAAATGTCGACGAGGAGTGGAAATTTGTGCAATGGCCTCGCCGGCAGAGAGACAAAAAAAAAAACCAGCAAAGAGACAAAGCAGGGCGATTTCCGACGGAAGGAGGACAGGTCAAGGTTTGGTGTTCTTGCCGAGGAGGGTAACGACGATGTGGACGAGCAGGCTGCGACTGGTCAATTAGTCGTACGGGACGTTGCAGTCGAGGTCAATACCTAGAGAAAACCTACGTCGGCGCAACAAATCAATGATAAAAAAGCTGAGACAAAGAAGAAACAAAGGAAAGAGCATTTGCAGGTGAAGGAAAAAAGTGTGTAGAAGCAAAGTAAACAGAGTTTAAGGAAAGAAAAAAGGATGAGAGACATGGTGCAAGATGAAGACAAAAGCAAAGAAATTATGATGTTGACATATGGTGAGGTCGGTGTGTTGCCAGAGGAGAGGAAAGCAGTGAATAAGGAAAGGGATAAGAAGGAAGAGGGTGAACAGCTGGATGTGGGGCGCGGGTTGAGAACACCCCTGATCCGGAAATGGCGCAATTCGCTGATGGGCCGATGGATGCTTATGGAGTTGCACCTCTTGATGGGCCCAAAGGTAAATTCTGGGCCAATCCTTTAATTGATGAATCAGGATTGGATCAGGATATGGACAATTCTGGAGGTGAATTTATGGACACTGTGGTACTCGAAACTCCTTTTTGAGTTTAATTGGGATCCTCTAATTGCGGTTATACTCGTTTTTTTGAGTGTTTCAAACAAATAACCTTTTAGTTGATGGATAAAAATATTTTTTATTGGAATGTAAGGGGGGCTTTTGGTCCTAACCTTCTTCAAAATGTTCGACTAGCTTGTTCTAAGAATAACCCCTGCCTGGTGTTCTTGTATGAAACCAAGTGTGAGAAAATTGAAAAGCTACAATGTGTGAGTAAGCTAGGTTTTGATGGAGCTGCTTATGTGCCTAGCGTGGGGAGGTCAGGCGGGTTATTTGCAGCGTGGAAGACTGATCGGATCAAAGTGGAAATTATTCACCAGGGTAGACAGTTGTTCCACTTACGGTGTCGTTTCCCTGGGGGTTGTATTTTCTTTGTGACTGCAGTTTATGCCATTCCTGACTTCCATCATAAACAGTTGTTGTGGTCTGAGCTACGTAATTATGCTTCATCAATGGTGGAACCATGGGCAGTTATTGGTGATTTCAACGACATAACTTTTTCTGCAGAGAGGACGGGTGGTTTGAGTTCTCCGGTAGCTCAGTGCGCCCTTTTTTCTGATAGGATGCGAGACTACAACTTAGTGGACCTTGGAGCAGTGGGCCCCAAATTCACCTGGAAGGGCCGTAAGTTAAGGGGTCGGTGTAGATTGTTTGAACGATTGGACCAAGTTATTGCTAATGAGGAGTTTATCTCGGCTTTCTCGAAATGTTTAGTACAGGTATTACCTCAATCTCGGTTTTCTGACCATAATCCAATTTGTTTTAAATGTGTGAACTGTTCTAATATCAGGAGAGGTTGTAGACCATTCAGATTTGAGGCTATGTGGATCTGGCATGATGATTTTTCTGATTTTTTACGTAATGCTTGGGCATCTAATGAGAATATTAATTATTCGTTAGAAGTATTGCAACCTCTTCTTAGCTCATGGAATAAGGAGGTGTTTGGTATGATTGAACAAAAGAAACATAGCATTTTGAATAGACTTGATGGCATCCAAAGGGCTTCTGGATATCCCCATTCTGATTTTCTTTGTAACTTGGAATTTGAGTTGCAAACGGAGTTGGAGAGGCTGTTGAAATTAGAAGAGATCAAATGGTTTCAAAAGTCTAGAAGTGAGTGAATTTCTAAAGCTGATAGGAATACTAATTACTACCATCTGAAAGCCAAAATGCGAAGTAGGCGGAATAAAATTCTAATGTTGAAAGATGAGCATGGGATGTGGGTGAGTAATGAGGAGGAGCTAAAGTCGCTTGTTCTTCGTTATTTTAAGAATATTTTTTGCTCGGAGCCTCAGGATGTTGTTGATCTTGCTACTAGATCCCTATTTCATGTTATTGATCTACATCTTCTTCTTGATCTCTCGGCAGTTCCTTTGGATGATGAGATTAAAGCGGCTTTATTCTCTATGGAGAGCTATAAGGTGCCGGGTATAGATGGTTTTCCTCTACTATTTTATAAGTCTAATTGGTCTACGGTGGGAGCTGCTTTTATGCGATTTTGTTACAAAGGTGTTTAAACGGGAAGTTTCTCTTAAGGAGGCTAATCAGATGCTCATCTCTCTCATTCCTAAAAGAGAAAGTGTTGAATTTGTATCTCACTTTATACCTATTTCGCTATGTACTGTGCATTATAAATGTGTTACGAAGGTGTTGGCTATGAGATTGAGGGGTGTTATGAATGACCTTATTTCCCCCTTCCAATCTAGTTTTATCAGGATCAGTTGGGTGTTTTTGAGACAGGTATTAACTGATACTGGCCTTGGAAGGGATTTGGTGGATATTATTATTGACTGTGTATACTCGGTATCGTATAATGTGCTCTGGAATGGTGCCAGAACTGAATTCTTCTCTCCTCTGAGGGGGATTAGACAAGGTGGTCCACTTTCTCCCCTTCTTTTTGTTATGTGTATGGATATGTTATCTCATTTAATATGTGATGCGGTGGAAGATGATAGGTGAGAACCTATCTATGTTACGAGAGGTGGACCTAAAGTGTCACACCTAATGTTTGCGGATGACTTACTTTTGTTTGGGGTTGCTTCTGAGAGTCAAGCTTGTATGTTGAAATGCCTTCAAGAGTTTATGAGAGCCTCAGGAGGGAAGGTCAATATTGTTAAGTCATCTATGTTTTCCCCCAGAGTGCCTTTGCATACTAAAATGCAAATTAAGGCAATGACTCGTATGCATATATCTAGCGAGATTGGGAGATATCTTGGTTTCCCTTTATCTCGGAGTAGAAGGCTAGGGAGAAATTCCAGTATGTAATTGACAGAGTTAAAGTGAAGTTGAGTGTTTGGAAGGAAAATTGTCTCTCTATGGCAGGTAGAATTACTCTAGCAAAGTCGGTTATTAGCACTATTCCTATGTATTCGATGCTAGTTGCTAAATTACCGATGAGTGTTTGTAAGGAAATTGAGTGTCTGCAGAGGAATTTTATATGGGGTCACGACAGTGGTGGAAAAAAATTTCATTCTATTGGTTGGTAGCTAATTACTAGACCTAAGGAGTATGGTGGTTTGGGTTTTAGAAGACTTAGCTCGGTGAATCAAGCTTGTGGTACTAAACTTGCTTGGAACTTAATTTAAGGGGCGAAGGGGTTATGGGCTGAGATCCTCTCTAATCGCTACATGTTGAGGGACTCAGAGTCTCTTTTATCTTATCGACCTGGAGATTCCAAGCTATGGAGATTTATTTGTGATTAGAGGGAGGTGGTTGATCAAGGTTCAAAGTGGTTAGTTCGTAACGGATTGGTAGCTAACTTCTTTCATGATTGTTAGGTAGGGGACAATATTAAGCTTGCTGATTTTTGTCTTAGACCCTTGTCTGCGGAAGAGGAGGATTCAATGGTGTCTGAGTGGGCGGAAGAAGGAGTGTGTGACATTAGCAAAATCGATGCCGTCATTAATTCAGACGGTATGAGGAGAGTCTTGACAGTTCTACCTCCTAGATCTGATGCAAATTTTGATTACTTGGCTTGGGGTGCATCCGGGGATGGCCAATTTTCTATTAGAAGTGCCTATTTCCTTATTGAACCTAATGCTATTTCTCTTTGAGATAGAGTTTTTAAGGACATATGGAAGTGGAACGGAGCTAAGAGAATCAGGCTTTTTATGTGGAAGGTGGCGCTGAATAAATTGTCCACTAATCTCTGGTGAAGCTCATGGTCGAGTAGTTCTGATGCTTGTGGTATGTGCAATTCTGGGCCGGAGGATATTTTACACATTCTTCGAGACTGTTATTATGCTAAGAGTGTAACATCCCAAATTTTGGGATTTTAAAATTTGAATAATATATGAAAATTAATTTTGAAATTTTGGTTTAAAATAATTATGAGAATAATTGTTAGAAATTTAGGCTTATTTTGGGGAAGAAGAAATCCTTATATAAAAATTAAGGATTTATTTCTAACATGAATATAATATTTACAATTAAATTATTCAAAGACTTAATTTTAAATAAGAGTCTTGAGGAGAATCAAGTGGGTTAAATTTTAGTGGTGTCACAATACATGTATATTCTCAAGCAAGCCCAACTCTTTTATCTAAGTTGGGTCAAAAGCAACAAACAAGTGCAAATACTCCTATGCAGATCCATTCAAGCAACAAATCGAGCTCAATATAATAATACTTCAACCTATTGGATCCATTAAACCCAATATAAACTTCACACCCAACCCATTTATTTCATTTATCCATAACCTCATACCATCTCAGCAACACCTTCACCAGACCACACGGCCCAAATACGTAGACATTGGAAGAGAGAGAGAAAGAGAGAAGAAACATCACCCAACCCATACATCATCACTCGGCCCATGATTAAAAACTCTGACCATTATTCATTTAACCTAACACCTTTTAGCTAAATAAATCAATTACTCCCTCTGATACGGATGAGCTGAAACACGGACTGAAAACAAGCAAAAGTTACATCAGCGTCATCACTAAAACGCCGAAGAAAAAAAAAAAAGATTTACTCAGCGTGTTCCTCGGTCACGCAACAGGAACGCCTTACTTTTTGAGCCCAGCATCCTGCACCACACTCCTGTCCTTAACCATCGGTCTTTCTTCTTCCTCGTTCTTGGACTGGACCCATATTTTGCTTATTTAAAACTTTCCTCCTTGGCTCCCATTCATTCTCATCGCCTCAACGAGAACCAGAGCTGAAGCTAAGAGCGTTGGTGAGTCGGGAGAAAGAGTGAAACCAAGCTGTGATTGAGAGAGAGAGAGAGATGGAAACGAAGTGAGCTTTCCTCTGTTTTACACCAGTAAAAACAGAGGCATTTGTGACCAGCAAGGATTTATTTTCAGGCAGGAAACCGAGGTGAGTCTTCAAGCCTTTTATCTCCTAGTTCGTGAGTTCCAACGTGAAGCTTTTGCTCTGTTTTGAAGTCTCAAAACAGAGAAGGTTCAGCTTGGATTATATACATATATCACTGCACAAAAGCTGAAATATATATGTGTGTGTGTATCGCATGACTAGTATATATATATATAAATGGGATACTATGAATAATACTTGCTTATATGAGAACTTGCTGTCATGAGTTGCATGTATATAAAAAGAAAGTATATATATATATAGGCGCTGGGTATTTCGTTGATAAGGGAGGAGTTGGCTGTCAAAGTGTATATGTGTGTATAGCAACGTTATTTATAGGAAAAAACAAGAGGAAACTAATCATATATATATGTATCATTGCTACATATAGGAATAGTTAAGGAAAAGCTTGTTTTTATACACACACACAACGTGGTACAGGGAATGAATCGGGAAAAAACAAAAGTGGTTTTATATATAGGGTGAAGGATCAATTTTCAAGCGTGAAGCTTTCTTTCAAGGATCCTAAAGACGCACGACCTTTTTAGGAATAAAAAATACACACGACGTTACGTTTTGGGTGCGAAAATACCACGGCGTTCGTTAGTTGGCCAGTTAACGATGGCGTGGATCTTGACGTGGCGATGATTGAATTTGAAAGCATTTGATGTGGATGATGTCGTGGAATAAAAAAAATTAAAAAAATACTTAGAAAAAAATCGAAAAAAAAATTAAAATAATTAGAAAAAAATTCAAAAAATTAGGGAAAAAAGAAGTAATTAGAAAAAAAAAATCAAAAAATAGGGAAAAATTGAAATAATTATAAAACAATTAGGGAAAAATTCAAAAAATTAGGAAAAAATTCAAATAATTAGGGAAAAATTAAAATAATTAGAAAAAAATTTAAAATACCTCTGCCAGTGGGCCCCACCACGCGGCGGTGGACCGGGATAACCAAAAATACTAGGGTAAATTTGTTGAAGATGCACTAGGGTAAGCTATTAGAGGAGAAGTTGTATATACACGGCGTCTGCAGATAATTGTTGAAGATCTAGGGTAAGTTGTTCATGAAAAAAATATATTAATTAATTAATTAAAATAAAGGCGGCGGCCGACGGTTTCGGTGGTGGGGCCCATTGGCGGAGGTATTTTATTTTTTTTTCTAATTATTTTAATTTTCCCTAATTATTTGAATTTTTTCTAATTTTTTTGTTTTTTTTTTAACTTTTTCAAGAAAACAGTTGTTGAAAGTTAAGAAAAAAAAAAGTTATAATGATCTGTTTTTAAGAAAACAGTTGTTGAAAGTACTAAAAAAACAGTCATTAAAAGTACTATTTTTTATGACGGTCATTAAAAGTACTCTTTTTTACGATTTGTTTTTTGAAAAAACGGTCATCAAAAGTATTTTCAACAACGTTTTAATTCCTCTTTATATTTTTTTTTCACTCAGAGGCATTAAAGAGGAAAAAATGTAAACTTGAAAAAAAGTTGTAAATGACGTTACTTTTAATGACTGTTTTCTTAGTACTTTCAACAACTGTTTTCTTAAAAACTATAACTTTTTTTTTTCTTTTTTTCTTAACTTTCAACGATGGTTTATACGAAAATAGTTGTTGAAAGTTAAGCCATTACTGAACTTGTTAATCCCATTACAAATTTTGTTAAAAGTTCATATTTACGGTTCACCTTCTTCCTCAAACGCATTTTGTTTATTCTTGGATTTTTCGGCCTCGAGCTCGTTTCTTGTTCACCTTTTTCTTTATCTCTTTCCTTCACCTTCCAACAATGGAGTCCAGCCCCAACAGCCACCACATCCCAAATGATTAAAATTTCAGAAAATCAAACCTGATTTTTCTTAAGGGATTCATGGCCTCATGAGGAAGACGATGAAGAACGCGCTAGGGCGGTTGAATGAGAAATGGATTTCGAATGGGAATGGAGTGGCCTTACTCCCTCCAGTGTCTTCATAAAGTTACTTAAGGGCAGTGCGGACTTTTCACCTGAATTTGCATATCTCTCATAGGTCCTTGTCACTTCTCAGTTTTTTTACAAATTCGGTGGGCTTCTGGAGGTTTTACAAATTCAACTGGTATTTATATGAGATTTTTCCTTTTACAAACTTATACAACTTGTTCAAACAGTCACTTAAATTGCAAGCACGTGTTGATGGTTAAATTAAGGGTGAAGGGTCAAAAATACACATAACCTTTTCCCCCAAGATCGCCCAGCACCACGACATTTTTAGGGGATCAAAAATACACACGACGTTACGTTTTGGGTGCAAAAATACCACGGCCGTTAGTTGACCGTTAACGCTGACGTGGCGATGATTGGACTGAAACGCTGACGTGGAATAATTTTTTTTTAACAAAATCAAAATATTAAAATATTTAGAAAAAATTTCAAAAATTTCAAAAAAAAATTTCAAAAAATTAGGGAAAAAAATAAATAATTAGAAAAAAAATCAAAAAATAGGGAAAAATTGAAATAATTATTTAAAAAAATTAGGAAAAAATTCAAATAATTAGGAAAAAAATCAAATAATTAGAAAAAAAAAATCAAAAAAATTAGAAAAAAGTTCAAAAAATTAGGAAAAAATTCAAATAATTAGGGAAAAATTAAAATACCTCTGCCGAGTGGGCCCCACCACGGCGGCGGCGGCCGGATAACCAAAAATACTAGGGTAAGTTTGTTGAAAATGCACTAGGGTAAGCTATTAGAGGAGAAGTTGTATATACACAAGTATGGCATTTGTTGAAGATCTATTTAGGGTAAGTTGTTCATTGAAAAAAAAATATTAATTAATTAATTAAAATAAAGGCGGGGCCGACGGTTTCGATGGTGATTTACTTGGCGGAGGTATTTTAATTTTTTTTCTAATTATTTTAATTTTTCCCTAATTATTTTAATTTTTTGAAAAAAATTTATTTGTTTTTCTAATTATTTGAAATTTTCCCTAATTTTTGAATTTTTTTGCTAATTATTTCAATTTTTTCCCTAATTTTTTGAATTTTTTTCGATTTTTTTTTGAATTTTTAAAAAAAAATTTTTTTTTTTTTTTGATTTTTTTTATTTTACGTCGGCGTTTCGGTCCAATCATCGTCGCGTCATCGTTAACAGTCAACTCGGTCAAATTACTAACGCCCATAGTATTTTTTGCACCCAAAACGTAACGTCGTGTGTATTTTTATCCTAAAAAAAGGTCGTGGTCTTTGGGTGATCCTAAGCAAGAAAGTCATGTGTAAAATTGACCATTCACCCTTAAATTAATTCGCAGCATGTGTAAGAAACTAGTAAAACGACTTGACGATCTATTGCATCTCTAGTAATCTATAATGTAAAATTGTCAATGTTATGTCATTCGTCACGATGAGTGGGTATGATTACGATGGTTCAATATTCCATCCCATTTGTCAGACGAACAAGAATTTGAGGTTGTTTTGTCACGTAATTACTTTATAATTATTTTGAGGCTAGGATGAGCTAGTTAGCCGTCACAAACAAAATCATGGGAACGGGAATTAGACGTCACACAGTCCCAACAATGCAGAAGTAAAGTAGCAGTTGGAAGAGATTAAGGATATTAAATAAATTACTTAATCATTTCATATGTTGTATTTTCTTAGATTATATATTAGTTTATTGGTCAAACCATAAGACAAAAATAAAAATGCTCTAAGCTAATTTAATTAAATTCCTTAATCTCACCAAAAAAAGTCAATTAGCTCTTATAATTAGAACCAGAGGGAGTACTATTTTTAATATTGTCGTTCATGTGACTTGTTTTGTCGTTTTTGTAACATGCAGGCTGGCACTCAGAAACTGGAACTGGAGAAAATATGTATAAGACGAAAACCGCCTCCGGATGTTCTAGTTGTTTTCTGGAAGAGGGTTTTTTGGAAGGAGATCTTCTCCTTATCTTGTTTCTCATTTTTTCTCATTGTCTTCATCTGGACCCTTGATTGGGAAAGTGAGAGAAAAGTTAAAGTCGTATTATATTGATTGGGTAGATGTGATTTAGAGATTATGAGGGATGATGAGAAAAAGATTATGAGAGAAATTCGACCCAGGTTTTTCTACTTCTTCTAGACGCATCCTCACAACTTTTTGAAAATTGTACTTACTCTACTCCTAAATAAGTTGTCAGCTTTATTCTGTTTCAGAGTATAAAATATAAATCTATTTTATTTATCAGATTTATAACTTTTTAAAAAAAAAATTATCTATGTCAATTCATACTAAGCATTTTATATCAAAAGCTAGTTTTATCAATATCTTTTTCTTTTTTTAAGTTAAGGTGTAAATTTGTTTTGAAAGTCTTTATTTAGAAGTATATTTGTGATTTTAAATTTTTGTAAGAAATGAAATTTAAGGTTCACTCGACAGCCATACTTCTTTTTCCGACTATTTATTATCCTAAGGCTATATATAATTTTCAGTTTGGTTCTTCAATCTGTTCTGTAGGAATCTTATTTCTTTTCCCCCCTAATCTCTCTATTCACTAACCTGATACTAAATCATGTGATCTATATAATACAATGTCCCCTTTGGAGATAGCCTTTGATAATTTATCTACTGTTTAGTTTAAGGAATCACAGAAAATGTAATGGATTATAATGCAACGTGATGAAATAATAATTATATAAATTTGTTTGGTTGGTTATTATGAGAAAGATTATGCATGCTTGACAAATTGCTTCTTCATCAATGATTTTTGAGTTAGTTGGATAAATCAATGAATGTCAACCAAAATCATGTTACAAGTATATTGAAAGATTTTTCTATCATCTTTTTTCAGAGAAAACTCAGAATATATATGTATGAATGTATTAGTGGGTTCAAAAAAAAGTATTGACCCATGGTAGGGTTGTCCAAGAAATCTGGTAGTCAGGTTGGTTCGATCTAGGCAAAAAAAATTTGGTCTAAGACAATTTCACCAGACTGGACCAGACTATTCGGGTTGGATCGGACTTCGGTCCAGGGGCTTAAACCCCTTGGACTGGTCCGGTATGACATGATTTTATTTTTATTTATTGTAAATCATCACTGCACTCAGCCAATCATTGGAGTATGAACATCCTAACGTGCTTTTTAATTATAGGAATCACTTTTCACTCAACACTTTTTATTACTTTTGGAAGTCAGGTGAAACCAGAGCTAAAATGTTACTACCTCCAGTCCTAATTATAAAACCTAGTTGACTTTTTTTTTAGAGATTAAGGAAGCTAAATAAGTTACTTAATTATTTCATTTGTTGCGTATCTTTAGATTATATATTAGTTTATTAGTCAAACTAATTAGTTTGAAGGAAAAAATAAAAAATAAAAACTCTAAAGTAATTTAATTAGCTTTTTTAATCTCTCCAAAAAAGTCAACTAGGTCTTATAATTAAAACCGGAGGAAGTGCCTTCCAAGAAGGCAAAAAAAAAAAAAAAAAAAAAGCTGGACTATCCGGTTTCGGCCCAGACCTCATTTAGTACTAGATTGACCGGACTCGCGCTAACTTTTCATTAAGGTCTATTGGGTCAGACTTAGGTTGACCTCCAACCCGATCATTAGACATTTCTAACCATAGCCCGGTAGGATCAACACATTTAAGCCCACGGCTCTATAGAAATGATCTTTTTATGCCTAGCTCCTTTTAGATACTTTAAATTATGAGTAAATAGTCTTTCTGGTCCTTGACAAAAAACGCGATCCCCATTTTGGTTCCTTAAAAAAAGGTCATTTTTAGTCTATAAAAAGGACGAATAAGGGTCGATTGGTTGACATTTTGATATCTCACAAATTTCCAAAATGTCATTTTTAGTCCATAAAAAAGGACGAATAAGGGTCAATTTTTTTGTAAGGGACCAAAATAGGGTCCATGTTTTTTGTCATGGACCAAAAAAAGTATTTACTCTTAAATTATAAGCTTGATGCTTAGTTTAATCGGGCCGGTCCAGGGCTCGACCCCCGGCTCTATATGAGAGTATTGTGATAACTGATACCATAGAATGAATGGAAGAAAACAATACAAAAGTTTAAAGATTAAACAAGGTTGATTTTATTCATTAAAATACGTTTTGTTTTAAATATTATATAGAAAAAAAAGTAATTGTTTCTAACTCATGTTGTCGATTTTCAACGCTCAGGTAAGCGTAAATTTGGGGGTGCTTGACTAATTGACTTTGAGAGAAGACTCACTCACTATTAAACACGGATTTTTCTTAAATATTATTTTTAAGTTTTTGTTGCCGGATATGACATCACATAATAAATGAAGATTTTTTAAAGTGGGGACAAACAAATACGGACCAAGACTCTCATGCTAAAAAGTCTTCTAAATTTTCATTGCACATAATATAGGTTATATAAATGTCCGCAGAGTAATAATATTTTATTTGCTTTTCAACATGATAGCAAAAGAAAATTTATTATAAGATAACCATTATTATATAGAGTAATCAATAAGAGTATTATAGAATAAATACTTAGAAAAATATCTGACAACTACGTTTAATTGAATCTCCTTAATATACTAGTACCAAACATTGTTTGATATTTTCAATGGCAATGTACTACCACATACCTTCAATATAAAATTTAGTTTCTAGCATAAATTGCACTATAAATTAGATACTCCATCTGGTTCTAATTATAAGATATAATTGATTTTTTTATAGGTTAAGGAAGCTAATTAAATTACTTTAATTTTTTTTTATTATTATTTTATTCAAACTATTGAGTTTGACTAACAAACTAAAATATAATCTAAAGATACACAACATATGAAATGATTAGATAACTTATTTAGCTTTTTTAATTTCTCCAAAGAAAGTCAATTATATCTTATACTAGTAATTAAGACCGGAGATAGTATTACGTGAAGGATAGAAGATACCACGATACATTTATCATATTTTGATGTGTGCGTGTATTTACTAATTAAAAGTTATATTTCTAACATATAGAAAATAAATATGGATAATCCGAATTTCATCATGATAAGTATTGTATTACCTATCAGTCTATTACCGTAATGGACCCTCAAATAGATCATATCATTTTCCCTCAAATGGATTAAACTTTTAATGGATACATAAATGAAGAAATTTGAAATTACTAAAATTGAAGAATTGAAATTTGTTGTTGTGAGTTTTTTATAATTCTATTCTACTCCTTGTCCAGGCAGCAATGTGTGAAGAATTTTCTTTGTGACAAAACCATGGAAAAAGTTTCTTAAGTTTCTTATTAAAAATTTATTGGGGGAAATAACCCGATAAATTTTAATATATAGAAAGTATTAGTATTTTCATATTTTGCAAATTTTATATTTACGGAGCATCAGAATTTTAATTTAGATTATATTAGAACATCTTAAAATGAAGAGATATGTTTGTTGAAAAGTCATGTCTTAAGAAATTTATGGGAGGGAGAGGGTGATTTAAGATTTTGTCTTCCATCCCCTTCAAAATTTTAAACCAAATTAAATGGGGGGAGGGGATCATTTTCCCTTCCGTTCCACCCCTTCCCTCAAACCAAACATGCCTTAAGGTATCCTTCCAAGCACACCTGATTCCCTTTCATGTTTGTGATTCCATCAAAAATTACACAATAACGAGATCAAACTCATTATCTTTATCTTTGAGTGCACACAAATACAAATTACTCCCACTAGTCCTAAATATAAGAAAAAAATTATAATGCAAATTGTACTACAAATTTTGTTTTATATTTAGGACCGAATGTAGTATCATTTTGTAAAAGTCATTTTTGCCTTAATTTAGGTGTTGGGACTTGGGAGTACAACTCATATTTAAGGGTTTTCATTGTATTATGCTAGAAATTTGCTCATCAATCTAAATTGTACCTATAAGATAGATCTAGAATTATAGATGTGGGCGAATTAAATCTAAAAGAAAGTGTTACTCATATCATTGTGTTTTACTTTCTTCGTCTTTTATTCTTGTACTCTTTAAAGGTCCAACCCCTCCAATATACTACTCTAGTTTTATTCATAAGTCTATTTTGATAAAAGATTTTAGTCCTTATTATAAATTCAGTTTCAAAGTAATAAATGCATTTGTCACATTTTTACCCCTATTAATTGCAATAAACAAAAAAAAATTATTCATGTTGACTTTTGGAACCAATTATTGATAAGGGAAAAATTGAAAAATTAGCTCATAATTAATGAGTTAACTAACTTTTTTTGGTATGTAAGAGTTAGTTAGTTTAGACTTATATATAAAGTGATATTATTCCCACCAATAAAATTTATAATTGGGATTTTTCCCAATTTGCCCATAATTTTTTAAAGAAGTCCCTACTAAATTAATGTCAGCATAAATTTGTTTTGACTACAAATTTTGACATTTATCATTCTTATTTATAACTCTCTTTTAATTAAATCACACATATTAAAAAGTGATAGTTAACTTAATGATTATGAGAGATTTTCAATTTTGCCATAAGAATAAGTATTCTTCAACTCTATATTCTCTCCCTATTTTTATTTGTACAATTAATATGAGCAAAATTGTCACAATATCATTTATTACCTTGAAATTGAACTTATAAATATGACCAATTTTTTTTGTCAAAAGAGACTTATAAATAGGACCAGAGTGGTATTATAAGTTCAGTTTCAGGGTAATAAATGTGATTTTTACAATTTTACCCCTATTAACTTCAATAAACAAAAAAAAAATATTCATGTTGACTCTTAGAATGAAACCATATCCTCTAGTCCTGGTCATAGGCAACAACTATCAATTCTCACAAACCACACTAGTGCAAAAAAGGATTTTAAGACCGCCTCATTTAGACCGGAGTATTGACGCACCGGTCTTAAAAGTATGACCGGTGGCAGTTTTGTAAATATCAAGAACTTTTTGGACCGGATTATAGAGGATCCGGTCTTAAAAAAGTATGACGATGTGATTTGTAAATATAAAGAACACTTTTAAGACCGGATTAAAAAGGATCCGGTATTAAAAGTATGACCGTGGCAATTTTGTAAATATAAAGAACACTTTTAAGAATGAATTAAAAAGGATCCGGTCTTAAAAGTATTAGGTAGCAATTTTGTAAATATAAAGAGAACTATTTAGACCGAATGTTAAAAAGAACTAGTCTAAATTTTTTTTAAAAAAAATATATATTACTTATAAGACCGGATGTTTTAAATATCCGGTCTAAAAAGTTAAAAATAAAAAAATAACTAAAATGTCCATTTTTTTAAGACCAGATATTACAAAGAACCAATCTAAAAGTTTAACTTTTAAGACTTCAATTTGATAACAACCGGTCTTAAAGATTTTCATTAGGGCGTGAAACGAAAATTGAATTTTCATTATTCATTTTCTAGTTCCTCCACTTCCCATTGATTTCTCCGCTCTCTTCTCATTTTCACTTTCCCACCCCGCGCATTCACAGTGGCTACTGTAACCTCAGATTTCAGAGATCTGTGGCTCAACAACAATCCGAGAATGATTCGTGCAGTTGAGTTTGTGTTCGTTGCGTTTCTGTTTCCGTAGCTCAACAACAAAATATATATATATATATATATATATCAACAACAATCCGAGAATCATTCTCGGATTGTTGAGATATATATATTATATATATCTCAACAGAGAAATATATATATATATATATATATAAATCTCAATATAAATATCAATATATATATATATATATATATATATATATATATTTTTGTATTGTTGTTGAGCCACTTAAAATAAACGCATAATGTAGTAAATCATTGACGTAGATTTTGGCTTAAGTTTGAAATTAAATATCAATTTCTTATTTCTTTGTTTTATTGCTCATCTCCTCATTCTCGCGACGATAAAGCTCCAAACTTGATTTTCATGGGGAACGAGTCTCGATGCAATCGTCGCCTCTCTTGAGGTAAACCTATTATGTATGTTTTGCTTATTTCTGCGTTCTCAATCGATTGTTTTTGTTTGTTGTTTTTTTTTTTGAATATATTGAGATGTGCACACACAAAAATGACAGATAGATAGATAAGTGAACGGAGGAGTAGAAGAAGATAGATGAATGGCTTCCCATAACTTCTTCGAGGAATGCAAAATGGTATTACTCTTCTCTTGACCTCCTCTCTCGTCCTTGTATCGTTTTTTTTTTTTTTTGCTTCCACCCAAAATTTTCTTTGTTCCTTCTTCTTCGTCTACCTCTTCTCGAGTTCTCTTTAAAGCGGCCTAGGTACTTTCTCTCTCGAATCTATTTGTTTTAGTTCCTGCGGTGAAAGATCGGAAGCAGGTTTTCTCGAGGCGGCGGCTCAGTGTCTACAATCTCACCTTTTTTTTTTTCGTAGAAAGGAATTTTTAAGACCGGACTTGAAAATATATACGGTATTAAAAGTTCATTTTTTTTTAAAAAAAAATGAACTTTTAAGACCGGATGTTTAAAAAGTCCGGTCTTAAAAGTGTTTTTTTAAGACGGGATGCGCATCCCGTCTTAAAAGTAACAGACTTTTAAGACCGCCTGGAACAAGACCGGTTATAGATCCGGTCTTACGATACCTCTTTCATCCGGTCTTAAAATCCTTTTTTCCACCCGTGCCAATAAAAACAATTAGAGTCAGTAAAATTGTTCTATAATTTAAGTAATTTTCAATATTACTCATACTAATTGTACTAAACTGTAATATCATCTTAATTATTACTCTCACCAAATACCCTTATTAATTATGAACATACATGAAAAATTAATTAATGCTCTTTAGGAACAAGCAAATACCTTATAAAAATGACCAAATACATTTGCTAGTTGATACCATATAATATAATAAGGACCATTGGAAGTATAAATCAAGATAAAATAAAAAAATTAGCTCATAATTAATGAGTTAACTAACTCTTCTTGATATAATATGAGAGTTAGTTAATTCAGATTGAATGAGAGAAAAATGTTTTTTTTTTAAAAAAAAAAAGTAAAGGCAAAACTCATTACATTGTAAGAGCACCTTTGAAAAGGTTAAAGGTTAAACAAATCTGTAATAAATCATTTGCAGGAATTTTTTTTTAAAAAAATTGTTACGGATCTGACTCACGGCCCAATAAGGACACGACCAAGCAAGGGCATACCCGGACCTCGGCCCAGCCAGCTGGCGGCCCAGTAGTAGGATCCCGAGTATCCCGGTTTCCCCCCGCAATCAGGGGGTAATCTATCATATCCATAATCCCGGGATATGATAGATGGCGCTAAGATACCACGCCACACCCTATAAATACGGGGGTAACACCAAGGTGCACACGTTCTAACTCAGCTCTTTACATTCTGCACAACACAACCCCCACTAAACACATACCCCCTCCCCCCTTTTTGGCGAACGGCCTTGTGTTTGGTGATTCCTTGCTCACCGGGATATCTCCACTCATAGATACTCCGTGAGCCAACCCAATCCAAAATCAAACCACCGGCCGCACGGGTGGACATCCAGTTCCACACCGGAACATTGGCGCCGATCGTGGGGACCGTAAATTTCGATCCCCGTGACCAACAATGGCTACTACCGTATAAAGACTCGGAACCCTCACCGGGAGAGTCCATCGCGTGCGCGCAGCCGAGACAGTCGGAAAGAACAAACTCAAGGACCTCCCTACCGAGGATATCCCCAATAACAATGATAGCAAGGATGGGAACGGTGTGTCGGACACGGCCTCGTCTCCCGCTTGGAGCTAAGTGTAACGACATACCGAACCCAGACCTCATCCTCCTCCGAATACACAAGCAATCAATTTCGAGGAGGATAGAGAACATGGAGAAGCGACATGACCTCCGGCGTCAAGAAGACTTTAGAGTAATGCAACGAGATCATGGAAGACAACCGCCGGCAAGCCAAAACGTCGGAACACGAGCAAGACCAAGGGATACACGAGAGAAAGAAAGTAAAGATATCCGGAAACACGGAGGCCCTAGGCCGGTCGAAGCTCAAGGAATGACCGGTATGCAAAGAAAACGACCTCTTCGGAAACGGACTCGAGCGAGGAGACCCGAGACCCCAGTCGGGTCGGAAGAAACGTTTTCTAGGGAAAACCTCGGATGGCGAAGACCGAGACGGAGAGAGGCCGCCCCAGCCAAAGGGCTCGCCCTAGGAATATCATGTGAAATATATAGCGGGCCACAACATCAGCCCTTTCTCGGAAGAAATCGAGAATGCTCCATACCCTAGCAAATTTGAGCTTGCCTCTTTATCGAAGTATGATGGCGTGTCCGACCCGAGGGCCCATCTCGACGCCTTCGAGCTACTCATGTTCGTAAGGCAAATCAAAGGCCCGGTCATTAGTCGGCTCTTCGCGGCCACTTTAATCGGTCCGGCTCAAATTTGGTTACACACACTGCCGAGAAGGTCCATCCACGACTTTCAAGGCCTCGGGCGCAAATTCAAACTGAATTTCGTAACTAGCCGGAAACAACCCAAATCTCAGTATACCCCGAGTAAGATAAAGCAAAGGAGGGGAAATGCTACAAAAATACCCGGACTGATTTAAGGTGGTAGCCCTCGGGTAAGGTCCCTCCCAGAAAGCGTTCATGTGCATTGTCTCGTGGACGGCTTGGAACCCTCTTCCCGGCTGGCAAACTCCATCTTCAAGAACCGGGTATACACTCTCACTGAGTTCAACACCCGCGCGAAGCAATATCTAGAAGTAGAACAGATGGAGATCGCCAATACTAATGGCGATGAAAAGCGAAGCACACCACCCCGGGTCAAGAATCAACCGAGTGGTCGTAAAGAGGAACCCCGTGCTCAGAATCGAGACAGCAAAACAAAGCCAGACAAGTCAGAGAGGAGGCCGAGGTACGGGAGGTACACCCCGCTCAATGTTTCGCGGGGCCAGTTATGGAAAGAAGTGGCCTCTACAAAGATGAGGAAGGTAGACCGAGCCCAGGCCCCCACGTTCCGACCCACCACGGATCGTCAAAGTTCTGTGATTTCACGACGGACCGGGGCACACCACGGACCGGTGCCGAACTCGGGGACGCAATTGAAAGATACATCCGAGAGGGTAAATTGCGCCAATGCACGATAAAAACACGTGGTCGAAAGAACAACAAAAGGAAACAAGACCGAAGCCCGAGTCCGCCCCCACTCGATCGGAAATTCGATGGAATAGGACGACAGTCATCATCCGACGACGAGCAGTTTCCGGAGATAGACATGAACCACAGGTGTAACGTAATCGGTGGAGGCATGGACGGAGGAGGAGACACCTCAAGTCAAAGAAGAAAATACTTGAGGAGGTGCGTCGTAAGAGCCCCCCAAGTTCAAAGACAACCTTGATCGACCGACGCCTCCAAAGATTACGGTTCACCACCGAAGACACGAAAGATGTCGCACGGGGCACCAAGACGGATTGGTAATTACGGGATCCCGTAACCGCTTGTGGAAAGGATTTTCGTTGATCCCGGCTCAGCGGATATCATCATGTGGGACGCCTTTAAGAGGATGAACTTGGATAAAGAAGACTCACGTCCATGCAAGACAACACTCGTAGGCTTTAACGGCGAACAATCCAAGCCGAAGGGTACATCGACCTCAAGCCGACCTTGGGAACTAAAAAAGCCTTCAAAGCCGAGAGGGTAAGATTCATCGTGGCCGACTTCCCCTCCCCGTATAACATGATTTTGGGCGGACCAACCATCCACGGTGGGATATGGTTGCATCCACCAAGCACCGAAGTTAAAAATGGTCGGCTCCAAAAATACGGTTATCACCATAAGCGGGGACGGAAGGAAGCTCGACAATGTTATTATGAAACCATGCGAGAGAAAGGGACCGGGAAGGCGTCAACACCCCGGGGATCAAACGCCACGGGAAGCTCGGCCGGCGAAAAATGCAAGCAGCAGAGCCGACCCGTCAGTGTGGTGGAACTGGACCTAAGAGATGAGGAGCCCGAGAACCCAAGACCCGAGCCAGAGGGAGAATTGGAAGATTTAGTCCTGGGGGAAGATCCGACCCAGGTAACGAAGATAGGAGGCGCAATGACCCTAGAGCTCAAAAGGAATTAAGTAGTTTCCTAAAAGCAAACCGAGATCTTTTTGCATGGAGGGCCTCGGAGGTACCGGAATCGACCCCAACTTCGCCGCCACGGGTTGGCAATCAAAGGATCTACCCGTATCGCGAAGAGAGGCAAAAGCGGGGGGACCGATGTGCGGATCGCCTTAGAAAAGCATGTGAAGGAAGCTAGAGGCCGGATTCATCCGAGAAATACAATACACCACATGGTTATCCAATACGGTCATGGTCCTAAAGCCTAACGGGAGTTGGAGGGTGTGTATAGATTACACCAACTTAAACGAGCCTACCCTAAAGACTCGTACCGTGCCGAGCATCGACCAATTGGTCGACAACTCATCCGGATTTCAACTATTATCATTTATGGATGCTTACTCCGGATACAATCAAATAGCGATGCACCGGAAGATCGAGAACGGACGGCCATCATAACCGACAAGGCCAATTCTTCGCTATAATGTCATGCCGTTCGGGTTGAAAACGCCGGGGCCACCTATCAACGAATGATGAACAAAGTCTTCGAAGACCGCTCGGCCGAAATGTAGAAGTATACATTGATGACATGATCGTCAAGTCGGTGAAGCGGAGACCACATCCAAGACCTCGGACGGACGTTTGAAAAGTTACGAAAACACCGAATAAAGCCGAATCGGCAAAAGGTGCATTTGGAGTCCAGCGGGAAAGTTCCTCGGGTTCATGCTCACACACCGAGGAATTGAAGCAAACCCCGATAAGTGTAAGGCGGTCTTGGATATGAGAGCACCAACCAACAAAAAGGAGGTACAAGAACGGCCCGACCGAGAGGTTGGCGGCTATGACAAGATTCTTACCCGAGTCGGCCGAAAATGCCCTTCCCTTCTTCAAACTACTAAAGAAGGAGACGAGGCGGATGGAACTCGAATGTGAGTCCGCATTTGCAAAAATCAAACAATGCCGGCAGCCCCGCCGGTCCTATCCAGCCCGACTCGGGTGAGACGGTTTTCCGTATTTATCCGTCGGCCAAGAAGCCATAAGCGCCGCCCGGTTCGAGAAACCCAATCCGGCCGACACCGATTTACTTTGTGAGCAAGGCACGGACCTCGGAACTCGGATATCGAAGTTGGAGAAGGTAGCATTCGCCCGCTTAACGGCGGCAAGACGCCTACGCCCATACTTCCCGGGGGCACAAAGTGGTGGTACGAACCGGCCCGGCCAATCCGGCGGGTTCTACACAAACCAGACTGGCGGGCGAATGACACGGTGGGCCATTGAGTTATCGAAATTCGACATTTCGTACGAAGCCTAAGCACGCGATAAAGTCGCAAGCCTTGGCCGACTTCGTAAGGAGCTTACCCGAGCCCTCGAGGGAAGGGACGTCGGTCTTAAAGAATGGACGGTATACGTCGACGGATCCTCAAATACAAAAGGGAGTGGGGCCGGGAATAATAGTTGAAAATCCAGGACGGAGTCGCCGTCGAACACTCCCTCCACCTCAAATTTCCGACATCCAACAACCAGGCAGAATACGAGGCAGTACTGGCCGGTCTCGAACAAGCAAAGGAGCAGGGGGCGCAGAGAGTCAAAATCCTGACCGACTCCCAGCTCGTAGCGGCTCAGATACAAGGCTCCTATCAAACCAAAGGCCCGTTGTTGGCAAAATACTTGAACAAAGCCAGAGACATGATGGCCGAGTTCGAAGAGGTGACGATCACTCATATCCCGGGAGGAAAACACCGGGGCCGACATATTGTCAAAGCGGCTAGCACCAAAGGTCCGGGAAATTACGGACCGTCGTCCAACAAAACACGGACGAACCAAGCCGTGTCATGTCCATATCATCGGCCTCGAATTTGGAGAAAACCGATCGAGGACTACCTAGAAAGAGGAATCATACCCACCGACGCAACGGAAGCTCGAAAGTTGATCCGGCAGGCCGCCATGTACACGATGGTGGACGATCAGTTGTACAGGAAAGGATTACACTCCCCCATGATGAGATGCTTGAATGCAACCGAGGCCGGTGTGCGTTCTCGCCGAAATACATGAAGGCATTAACGGTCAAAGATATGGGAGGAAAATCCTAGCTCGGAAATCACTCGGAGCCAGGATACTTATGGCCAACGATGGCGGAGACTCCATGGAAACGGACGAAGGTGCGCGGATACATCGAAACACGCCAACATCCTCCGGCGCTCCCCGACGAACTAAAAAGCATTACGGCTCCCCGGCCGTTCTACAAATGGGGGATGGACCTTCTCGGGCCATTCAAAACGACCCAGACGGCTAAGGTACCTCATAGTCGCGGTCGACTACTTCACCAAATGGATAGAAGCCGAACCACTAACCACAATCACCTCGGCCCACATTCAACGATTCTTTCGGCAAAGCATCCTCTCTCGGTTCGAATACGGCCGAGATAATTACGGACAACGGAACGCGGTTCATCGACAAAGGATTTCGAGCATGATGTCGGACCTCGACATCACACATCACTTTGCATCGGTCGAACACCCTCAATCCAACGGGCAGGCCGATGCCGCCAACAAGGTCATCGTTGACGGGTTAAGAAGACGCATGGAGGACGCCGACTCTTCCTGGGTTGAGCAACTCTACAGCGTCCTGTGGGGGTACGGGACGAGCGTCCAAACCTCCACGCACGAAACCCCATTCCGTTTGACATATGGATGCGGCGATGATCCGGTCGAGATAGGCCAACCGACGTGGAGGAAAATGAAAGCTAGCGAGGGGAAGGAGAAGAGCCGAACGGTGACGCCTTGATGACGAGAACTAGACCTCATTGACGAGGCACGGATCCGGCGCACCGCGAGACCTCACCGCAAAGCAACCGATCGCGAAGTACAACCGAAAGGTGAACCCCCGCTCCTTCAACCGGGGCAACCTCGTGCTCCGACGCGCCGACATCGGAAATAAGAACGCCAAAGATGGCAAGCTAGCGGCAACCGGGAGGCCCCACCGCGTAAAGGAAAAGCTGGAAAAGGGCGCCTACATCCGGAGACCCGAGCGAAGTCGGTCAAAAGGACGTGGAACGCCGACAACCGAGAATCTACTACAGCTAGACCTCGGTCTGCCTACCAAGATAGAACCGACGGGCGTACTTATGTCGCAATTTTTCAATTAATTTAGTATTTTCGATTCCAGTTTTTATATTTCGCTGAAAGACAGCACTCATTGTTTCTTTCATTCGTTCTTATTGAAAGACTCCCCAGTGGAGACACCAATTGTCCATTACGGATTGGTTAAATAAGGTATCACCGAGGCACAAGCAGGCCCGGTCAAGCAAAAATACCAAAAGAAGGGATTACACCGGGGTTACCACACCCAAGTTGCGTATAGCCCGATCTGTGGCATTACCGATGTACCCCCGGTCGCGGTACTCACACGGCTACCACGCCCGGTTCGCGGGACAGTAAAAACACCATCTCTTTTAAAAAAAGATGCATCGAAAAATGCTCCTAAATAGGGAGGTGAATTGTCACGCAGCCCCGATCAAAGCCGACACGTACAAACCGCGCGTTCGTGACACCGCGATTGTGCATCGACATTTTGCCCTATTCGGATAAAACAACCCCGGACTGACCATATCCGGATCTCGGTAGCTCGGGTTACTCCCCTACCCCCTTTTCCCGAAGTCAACCTATCGGAAGAAACACTTAGCGAGATCATGCGTATATAAAGGCCACGGCCCGGCCATAAAAAATAAAGAATGTTAACTAACGAGTTGACAAGACAACCGATTGGTTGAAATCAAGTTTTATTATTATTACAAGGTTACACAAAGGAACCCGGTACAAGGCACCGGTTCAAACCTACAAATTACAAAAGGAACCCGGTACAAATGTCCGGTTCAAAATACAATGCTGAAATAAATTATGCGGGGAGGGTCATCCTCTCAAAGCCACGGCCTCCGGAGAATCTTGCCTCGATGGACCGGAGCACATTTGGAGCTCCCTCTCCACCATCACCCCGTCGGCACCCGAACTTCCCCTTCCCCATCCAAATCCTCCGTAAAGGAGTCGAGTCATTCTCGGGCAACGCGGGGGCGGGGTAGAAGACGCCATCCTTCACATAGGCCCGGTAATGATAGCCGTCCGTCATAAGCTCTACCCGGGATTAAGGAGACGGATCGGGTCAAGGCCATGTCGAAGCGATCGAAGCGGTCCCCTTGCATATGTCCCGGCATTCGATCCGGCTCGCTTCTCTTCCAAGTGCGCATTGACATCTTCAAGTTCAGAACATAGGTCCGCCGCGGCTCGAACGGTCTTCGTGGCATCCAGCCACGCCAAATGTGCCTTCCGGAGAGCGGCCGGGTCCGAAGTAGCCTTCTCTGCTTCCTTGCAAAGAGTAAGCTCCTCGGACGCCTTCAGGCGCTCGCCCTCGCGACCTCGGCGTCTTCTTCGGCTTTAGCCATGGACGCCTCCGCGCGTCTTTTTTTCTTCACGGTGGCGAGCCTCGGCGAACTTTCTCACATACTTGCCCTTAAGGTGCGGATACGCACAGGCCAAACCAACACCCCCGGCGCAGAGGCGAGCCCGGATGTCGTGAACCACGGCCTCATCAATGTCGGCCGGTGGCGGCGTTTGTAAATTGGCGAGGCGGCAGGAAGGCAACTTCGAGCTCCTCAGCCAAAGGGCCTTTCTCCCAAGCGAGACCCCGGACGATCTTGGGAGCATATGGAGAGGCGACAGGAGATGAGGGCCCCTCGGCAACCTCCTTACCCTTGGAAGGAGAAGCGGCCGACGTACGGACGCATCACCTTCGGTAACGAAGGCGCCGGACAGGAGACGCGACTTTGGCTTTCTTAGCAACCCGGTCTTGTGCGGCGGCACCGGGGCCGCGCCTCCGGGGCTCGGAAGGAGGACGCTTCCGAGGATTCCTCTTCGGAAGAGCCTCCGGATCGGAGTCACGACCGTCAAGTACCGCGGAAGCTCCCCATCGCCTCGGCTACAAAACACAAAGGAAAGTAAGGAAGTTAGTGAGGCGACAAAATCAACGAAAACAAACGCAAGTAACAATAACTACAAGCCGCATACAAATTACGTATCCGGCTCCGTCCGGGCCGGTGATGAAGAAGGCGCGCTCCCGGCACCGTATGTTTTCACATACGAAACCAGCGGTCAACGAATACGACCTCGCCGGCGGGAAGGTCGTCGGACATCACTTGGTACGAGGCGGAAGCGAGCCTATGGTGGTCAAAAGTCCGATAGAGGGGAAACCTCCAGCCACATCACGGCCTCGGCCCCTTCAAGAACCAAAGGTCTTGGCGGGTTTCGCCACCACTTTAAAGAAACCATTCTTAAAGTATTTGAAGGAGTCCGAAAAGGCGGTAAGCGGTTTTCGGTCGGGTCACCCCGGAGGAGGTGCGCCCTTTAGTTTCTCGTCCTCCTTCCCGGAGCGAGGAGTGAAAGGGCCGAAGAAGAAAAAGAATAAGGTGGCGGTACAAGGAATAGGTTCCGAGAAGGATCGACATAGCCGCTCGAAAGCAACTATGTAAGCCCACCCCGTTGGGGTGGAGTTAAGATGGGGCCGACGAGGAGATGGGAGGCGGGACATTTGAAACTCGGTGAACGGAAGCGAACACCGAGCCGGGTCATATAGGCCTTATAAAAGAAAAAGAAGTTGGTGAAATCGCCAACCCTCGAAGCACGACGGGCTCCTCCCCCGGGGGCAAAGTAATGCCAAGCATAGCCGAGAGCTTCATCGCGGAGGGCACGAACGGTGATCGGCGAATGGGTCGTCCACACGTCTTGGGTCACCCAATGAAGTGGTCCGCAAGAGTTTGAGGAGAGGCGGGGATCCAGGCCTCCCCGCCCGAGGGGGCATCACTTGGCGAAAGCGACTTTTCCATTTACCTATAAAAGCAAAAAACAAAAGTGCTAGAATCAGTAGATGCGAGGATACCTGTCACAGAAGAAACAGTCGGTCGAGAAGAAGAAGATAGGGGCGAGCCGACAGCATGACGACAAGAGCCTAAAATTGCGTCGGCCCTAAAATCTTCGCTCTAGCGACAAAGTAAGAACTTGACTCTACGCAATCCCAACAAGGGCCGGCGTACCCTCCCGGCATATGAGTGGACCTAGGGCGAACGGGAGGGTTATAAGGATTAACGGGTGAGGCCGACAAGACCGCGACCTCTCTCCGCCCTCTCCGGAAAAGATCTAACGGGGGCGAGACCCTCTAACGGCCCCCTACGCGTGCCACCCGAGCCGCCGCCCGGGAAGGAAGCCGGCCTTTGCTCCTCGGACAAAGGAGTACCCGATAACCAAAGTGGCTAGTTCGAGGGAAGCGGGCACTAAGGGCTTCCACCTCTTCGGGGAGTCAAGTGACCGAAGTCGAAGGTCGATTACTCCCACTCATTGTCACCCAAGGACGCAAACCTAAAGAGACAGAAATGACAATAAGGAAAACGACGATAACTCCTCTGGCAATGGAGGCAGAAGGTTTGTAGGCAGAGGAAGCAAAACAGAAATTAGCAACCTAAAACCTACCCGAAATCAGCAACCTAAAACCTACCCAGAAATCTCTACAAAGCCACGGGCGTACTGGTTTCACGACGGGATCGAGCAAATGAAGAAAAGAAACAAAAACCCAAGAACAGGAGAAGTGGCTTACCGGGATAAGGAGGAAGAGGACAGTCACGGAGGAAAAAGCTGAAGCCCGGAAGGAAGCTCGCCCAAGGAGAGCGCCGGAATCAAAAGACCTAAGTGGTAAAACTTGTCGAAATCGAAAAACTTCGTAGAAACTTCGAGAGAGAAACTTCGTAAAATGTTCGAAAGTGGAAGAAAGAGAAGAGAAACAGGTTTAAAAACCCGTGAAACACCAGGGGATAGGAAAAGGCGCCAGCAGAATTAAGGGCAAACCCGTAAGTTCACTGGCAAAAACGAGGAGACGTACCCCGGGAAAAACGCGCATTAATGGCGCACGAAAACCAAAGGCGCGAGAGAGTGACGGTTGCAAAACCTCCCCACTCCAAAGCCGCCAAGTGTGGCGCCATGATGGCGAAGTCGAAGGGCTTTTCAAACCCCGAAGCCAGCGGCATCACCTCGGACTCCTAGGGTCACCAACGGCGACGCCGACCCTCGAGAAACAATCTCG
This sequence comes from Acacia melanoxylon, assembly GCA_019022615.1. Lineage (NCBI taxonomy): Eukaryota > Viridiplantae > Streptophyta > Magnoliopsida > Fabales > Fabaceae > Acacia > Acacia melanoxylon. Next base: position 746,831 of record JAFJYJ010000052.1, read on the forward strand.
GGTCCGAATACCCGTGGCCGGGCACCCACTCGGACCGCGTCGGACAAGTCCGCTAAGGTACCCGGGACCGGGCAAGGCGCGCGTCCGGCCGGAGAACCGTGAACACCCCAGCCTCAAACCCTTGAACTACCGGAAAGGGGGCAATCACGGATGAGGATCGACTCACGGCCCAATAAGGACACGACCAAGCAAGGGCATACCGGACCTCGGCCCAATGTGGCGGCCCAAAAGAGTAGGATCCCGAGTATCCGGTTTCCCCCCGCAATCGGGGGTAATCTATCATATCCATAACCCCGGATATGATAGATAGGCGGTAAGATACCACGCCACACCCTATAAATAAGGAATACACTGCGCACACGTTCTAACTCGCTCTCTTTACATTCTCGCACACAACCCTCACTAAACACATACCCTCCCCCTTTTTGGCGAACGGCCTGTGTTTGGTGATTCTCGCTTCAGGGATATCTCCACTCATAGATACTCCTGAGAGACAACCCAATCCAAAATCAAACCACCAGCCGCCTGGGCTGGACATCTGGTTCCACACCGGAACAAAAATCAAGCACGGAAATCGAAATATCTATAACATAAGGATACACTTCTCTTGCAACATGGGAAGTATATATATATATATATATATATATATATATATATATATTTAACAGAGTTTAAAATTGTTTAAGAAATACATTATTTCTTCAAAAGCTCGAAATTATAAATTGAAAACTTGGAATCATTGTCGTGGAATATAAAATAGAGGGAGAATGACGTTTTAGGACAATTGCACTAATTTAACTTCAATTTGAAATTAAAAGTTTCAAAATCTTAGTAACAGGCCTTTGGTTCTTAATAGTTAAGGCTTATATAAAATTAAATAATTACCTTTGCGTATAAAATGTCCAATATTAATTTTTGCAAATTATTATATAGTCAATAGTAAACTGTAAAAGATGAGCGTCAAATCTTTGTAACAAATATTTTCCAAACTTCACGTTGACGTTTTAAAATTCTACACTCTTATATCAGGCCAAAAAAAGACGCTATTATATGAAAAATTTGTAATTGGTATTTTAATTCATAACATGAAAAAATGAAAAAAAAAAAAAAATCTTTAACTAATAGTAGTATCATATAGTTTTCACTTATATATATATATATATAAGTTGACCAAAAAAATGTATATAATGTATATAATAAAAATTTTATTGAAAGTAGCTCATGAATCGTGTCGTAAAACATAATCTGGTAATAATTTTTTTATTTTTATACAAATAAGTAATTCAAAATTTATAATGCAGGTGATAAAATTTTCTTAAAAAATATTGCAAGTAGAAGAAATTAAACAACTCAACGATAAAAAAAAAATATATATATATCACACACAAAAATCGCAATTTTAAAAATTTAACTTGTAGAATGTAAATACATGAATATTCTTCACTTTATTAAATTTACATTGATGATTAGCTTAATTTGGTCCTAAAAAGTTACTCCCTCCGGTCCAATTATAGGAACAAATTTTGGAGTTGGTTTTGGTCATAATTATAAGAAAGTTTTAACTTTTGTTAATTTTTTTCCTATAATACCACTATTTATACTTTCTCAATAATAATTAAATAATACACCTATATATTTTATAAAGTAAATAATGTCTCTAATTCATTAATGTCACGGTATGGTCCAAACTCCAAAATGCATGGTCCAAACTCCAAAATGCATGAGCTAATTAGGACCACTCTTTTTTTATTATTATTATTTATTTACTTAATTAATTATCATCGTCGCTTTTCTTTTCCTTTGTTTATGTGGCCATGCATTTTATACGAAAGACAATTCAAAAGTGTAATGCTACATCATGAAAACATTGGGAAAAAGTTCTACTTAAACCGGCGTTTTTAAACTCGAAATAAAATAAAATTGGAAGACAGTTAAAGAATATAAATGAACTATATTTAATCATATAAAAACTAAAATTTAACAGTTGTAAAAAAAAAAAAAAAAAAACTCAACTTGGCTGAACTTAATATTTTACGCTCCAAGTTTTAATTTATTTTTTCAGAAAAACTCACATATATATAAGTTGCTTTTAAATTATAAGTACGTAGAGTGCGTCCTTGGGGACCAATAACCATCACAATATCCCACTCATAATCTTTTATATTCATTTATATATTCTGGGCCTTTTCGCTTTTTATTTATTTATTTATTTTATCCTTCCAATATGGGAAATCAAAACGAGAGCCAATAATAAATATTTCATGTTTTTTAATTTAAAAATTATATTTTAATATAACCCTACAATTTTATTTCAATGAAAACGCTGAAATGGATTACGCAGTATGAAATTATTATTACTAATTAGTCGGAATATAAAAAATGGATTTAATATTTAAAAGGCGTATACTTTCTTAAAAAGAAACTCAAATAAATCTAAAGAATATCCTCTGTTATCATGCTGACTAGAAGTTTTTGGCTAAAAATTAAAGCAGAGGAAAAGAAAAGGATAATCAGTGGAAGATGGAACGGAGGGTATTTTAAATTTTGGGTAAGGGTATTTTAGGAAAATACACATAATTACCTAATTTAACTTCCTTCCTTAATCCCTCCAAATTGCAGTAACTTACTCCTATAATTGGGACCGGAGGAGTAATATTTTACCTCTTCTAAACCTTTCTTTTTAAAATTGAAAGGATTAGAAGAGGTAAAATAAATTTAGCCTTGAGTCCTTCAAGTTTGTTCTTATTTTGGTTTTAGTCTCTCAAGTTTTAAATTATTGATTTTGATCTCTAAAGAACTAAAACGATCTGAATTTTTATTAATATATTGGATCAATGTTTTAAAATGAATCAAATTTAAAGAATCAAAATATATGATCTGAAATTTGAGGAACCAAAACTAAAATGAAAGTAAGTTTAAGTGACTAAAAATGTATTAAAGAGGGTTAAAGTGTAAAAATGTCATGAACTTTTATTAAAAGCGCGTCAAAACTATATATTTTTTGGAGGTGTAAAAATACTCATAGATATTTGAAATGGAAATAAAAATGTTAAGATTGTTAAATATAAACTAATACCGTTACTTTTTATGGTGGAACCCATATTATTTTTGCATAGATACATGTTTTGAATTACATTCAACAGTTCTCTCAATTTTACTCCTATGATAAATAATAAATATTTATAGGTTTTTTTTTTAAAGAAAAGCATATGGTGTTAAAGGAAAAATCCAAAAAAAAAAAAACATTTGAAATAGGAAAAAGATAAATGAGAGAGTTCAATATCAAAATTCTCGAGTCAGACCTGTGGGAGGAATCTAGGATTTACAAATGTTTCAAATGGTCTGCCCCTTAACATTTGGAGGGCTTAAGTTGTCCATATGTATATTGAAGTTGTTAATTACGATTCTTAGGTTATTATTATCACCTATAAGATTGTTGGTATTTGGAGAACTTAAGTTGTCAATATATATACTAAAGTTGTTAATTGCAATGTATAATCATCTTAGATATAGAAAATAACAACTTAAAAATCAAAGTTAACAACTTTAGGATATATAGTGACAACTCAAGGTTGCAAATGCTATCATGGCATATTGGTTATTTGAAATCTTTTTCAAATATCAAATTCTTCTCACATGTCTGACTTGAAATTTGTGACATTGGACTCCCAAATTTGTCTTTTATCCATTTTAAACCTATTTTTCTGAAAATTTTCCGGTATTAAATGCATTTTTAATAAAAGCTTATCGATATTTTTCCAACTTAAATAAAAAAAAAAAACAAAAACAAAAAAACAAGAGGAGGAATTAGGGTCTTCTTTGTTGGTCACCAAGAGGTCTTGAGGGTTGAGAGCACACTCTTTCCTATCAATGCCGGTAAGTTACGTAGGAGTAAAACTGACGCTTCTTCCTCCGTTACCGCCACGCGCTCTGGGTCCGTCTTCCTTCAAACTACGTTCTGAAACACACATGCCGATGTTGTTTGTCTCTGCTCACGACCAAAAAACATGCGAACCAGAAGAACAAAGTATTAGTTTTATCGACCTGAACCACAAGAACATTTCCGAACTCGCTTGAAAAACCGCTCTAATACACACACCCTCCATAGAGATTACATAAATTTCTTACCTTCCTTTCCGTTTCTTCCAAAATCACGACCAGCAAAACGGTTGAGTTGACTCGGTGGATGACTCATTGACTCGTTGGCAAATATGGCGTCGGAGGACCCGCGAATCGAAGACGAGCTCTCCTACCCGATTCTCCTGGCGGAGCGAATCCGAAAGTCCGTCGGTGAGGCTGAATCCTTCAAAATTGAGTGTTCCGAAGTGTGGAAGATAGTCGATCGTCTTCTTCAAATGCTTCGAACCCTGGTTCGCTTTGCCAGCACAACCCCTTCGCTGTACGAGGTACCAATTCGGCGCGTGGCTGCCGAGTTGTCGAAAAACCTCGAACGCGCCCTTACCCTAGTCCGAAAATGTAAGCGACAGAGCTTCCTTCGGCGGGTCGTTAACATTGTTAGCACCGCAGATTTCCGGAAAGTTTTGAACTTTCTTGAAGCTTCAGTGGGCGACATGAAATGGCTTCTTACCATCTTCAACACCGATGGCACCGCTTGCGGCGGGATTGAGCTGTCTCTTCCTCCGATTGCCAGCAACGACCCGATGCTCTCGTGGGTTTGGTCTTTCATTGCTTCTATTCAAATGGGACAATTGAATGATCGAATTGAAGCTGCGAATGAACTAGCTGCGCTTGCACAAGATAATGATAGGAATAAAAAGATTATTGTTGAAGAAGGTGGGATTCCTCCATTGTTGAAGCTTTTCAAGGAAAATACACTTCCAACTGCTCAAATGGCAGCTGCTAATGCGTTATGTCACTTGGCAAACGATCACGACAGAGTTAGTACGATTGTGAACGAGCTAGGAGTTCCAATTGTGGTGCAGGTTCTTGGAGATTCGCCGATGAGGGTTCAGATTCGAGCGGCAAATTTGGTGGCTAGAATGGCAGAACATGACCCTGTTGCCCAGGAGGATTTTGCCAGGGAGAATGCAATTAGACCACTTGTGACATTGTTGTCTTTCGATACTTTTGATGATGATCACACTGGTCAATTGGGTAAGCAGAGTATTCATTCTATTATGCAAATTAACAAGGAATTGGAGAAAAAGTCAATGGTTAGGTCAAGTAATCGCCCATTAACAAATTCATATTCGAATTCTTATTCACATATGGAGGGAAGTAGCCGGCCGGGGAATCATAGGAAGGAGAGGGAGAATGAGGAGCCTGAAGTGAAGCTTAAGTTGAAGGTTAGTTGTGCCGAGGCTTTGTGGATGCTTGCCAAAGGAAGTGTGTCAAATAGCAGGAAAATAACTGAGACAAAAGGGATGCTTTGTTTGGCCAAGTTGGTTGAGAAGGAGCAAGGAGAGCTTCAGCACAATTGCTTGATGACAATAATGGAGATCGCTGCCGCAGCCGAATCCAATGCTGATCTTCGCCGGGCGGCGTTTAAGACCAATTCACCCGCTGCCAAAGCTGTGGTGGAACAGCTCTTAAGGGTGATTAAGGAATTCGACAATCCATTTCTGAAAATTCCAGCCATAAAGTCAATTGGTTCATTAGCTAGGACATTTCCTGCACGAGAGACTCGGGTAATTGGTCCTCTAGTAACACATGTAAATCATATAATGTCTGGTGTAGCAACTGAAGCTGTCATTGCACTCTGTAAGTTTGCTTGTCCAGACAATTTCCTCTGTGTGGAGCACTCTAAGGCAATAATCGAGTTCAACGGTATTCCTGCACTTATGAAGTTCCTACGGCGTAATGAAGATACTCAGTTGCATGGAGTAATCCTTCTCTGCTACCTTGCACTGCATGCTGGCAACAGTGAATCCTTGGAACAAGAAAGGGTATTGACAGCTTTAGAGGGTGTTGATCGAACAGTTATTTCCCAGCATCCGGAAATAAAAGAATTAGTGTCAAAGGCATTAATTCACCTCAATCTGTACCATGCTGGATCCCATTCTCAAAGGATTTCATATTATCCTTGAGTACTTATTCAGTAAGTCGGCCGGGCTCTGTTTTCATATGTTCATCAGTATACTATTGAGTTAGATGCATACTATGAAGCGCTGATACTGGAAAAGTTATGTTCTCTCGTAAATGTCACTTCAAAGTGTAGTTGCACTCTGCTTATTTCGTTGTGTCATGTTTTGTATGTGTATATATATTCTGTATCAGTCTTTGGCTTATTAGGTTACATCTGGCTAACCCTTTGTGGATAAAGGGGGTTTATAGGAACAAACCGTACTTTCTGTAAGATTATACTTTAGTTTTTCTGTTTTCAGCTTAGGTTGTCTTGTCTTTTTCTTCCCATGAACTGGGGAATGTGATAAAGGTCAGAGGTTAATTTATTTTGGATAATAAGCTCTTTCAAGGCATTTGGATTTCTTTGTATACCTATTTTGTTAATTAAATTGATTCTCTATCATCCCTTTTGATGCTGCATTGTCTGGTTGTGGAATAGGATTCTCTGAGATTTGATTCATCCATAGAATGTGCGGCTGATATCTTCTTTGCCTCAAATTTGTCTAGATGAATTCTGGACGCTAATATTCTGTGAATTTGAATATGCTTTGTTCATTTTCTTTTGGATTTTGTTTGTGATATTTCTATAGCTTCATATGAAATGGCATGTTTTTATGCAGTAGGAACTCAACATAGGGGAAGGCTAGGTGTAATATGGTTAGTTTGCAGATGAAACATAGAATTCCCTTCGTGTTTATGAAAATATTTAATTGAATGTTGAAATATTTACTCCCCCCTGCTCTCAAACAAACAATTTATGTACCTTTTTATATAATTGAAAAATTCTTCATATTTGGGTGTCTTCAAGCTCTGAAAACGCCAAAGTTGTGATCCTAGGAATTATTGAACTTATTATCCAGATAAAAATGAGCTTTTTCCTATCAAGAACGAAGGCTCCTGCTCGAACGAAACCAGAATTCTGGTTTCTGGTATGCTGGCTTTGTGGTTTTCTAGAAAGCTCCTGACTGAATGAGCTTAATACTCTTAGTCCTTAATTTAAGATGTCGATAATTAATTTACGGATATTAAATAAATGTGTTTGTTTCGTGAAAATATCATCTCATGTGCATTGGAGCTGCTATTGATATAAGTCTCTTTAACACGTGTAATCAATGAGGATACTTTAGAGAAATCAATGAGGATACTTTAGAGAAATAATTATAAATTTAGAAAATAGAGTAGATAGGTCTTATATTGAAAGCCAAACAAAAGTTTCTAAACTTTTTTTATTGAGCTGTAATATTTAAGATCCAATAGAGTATACTTATACATTTCATTTAAAATCGGAAAAAGGTTGAGATGCAAAAGTAGAATGTGATGATCCGATTCGATGACCAACATGGGGACGCGTTTTCCAATTATGAATCATGGGGCTTGTTTTTGTTAGTGGAGAATAATCACATTCTCTAGAAAGTGAATAACAAGGTCGAACAAATGGTTCTTTTTTTTCATTTTCTTCTTTTCTCAGCACATATATCTTTCTTTTGGAAACAATTATGTTTAAAGCATTATTGAAAACTAACTATGGACACTTCTTTCAACAAGAATTTAAACTTTTGCTTGCCATGTTACGAGAGATTAGCCACTTTTACTAGACCCAACACCTATTGGGTTTTGGCAAGATGTTCGGGTTTGGCTATGATCTACTTCTCTTACCATCCTCTTCTTCATCTCAACCGTTGGATTGAAATCTCAACGGTTTAGATCTACTAATTTATAAAAATATTGTTTTTAAATGTTTTTAAATAATTTTTTATTAATTTAATATTTTATTAATATTTTTATAAATCATTAGATAAATCATGCGAGTCAGATTTGAGATTTTAATTCAATAGCTGAGATGGAAAAGAAGATGGTAAGGAAAGTGAACTGTAGCCAAACCCAAGATGTCCCGGGTACAATAGCAATCAGAATTAAGAGCCACTCTCTATATATGTTGCGGATAAATTCGGGATTCATACAAAATTACAAATCAATGCAACGATCCAGTTCCTGCCAAAACTTTTTAATTTTAAATAAAATTTCATCTAATCAGATATAATAACTTCAAAAGGCATAATATAATTTACCACACCTTTCACAAGGAGGGAGGGAAGTGAGGAGTCTAGGGAAATCAGCATATATTACAATCAGATGACCCGAAAGTCAAATATAACAGCATCCTTGCCCTTGGTTTCATTTCATCACACTACATTGTTGGTTAGAGATGTCATCCCTAAGCCCAAGAGCATTGGGTCTAGTGGCATAATATATGCTCTTTGTGGCACCAGGTTTGGAGCTTGATTCCCAGAGCTCCTCAGGCTCTATGACTGCCATCAAAATCCAAAAAGAAATGCCATCCTTGACACGAGAGCTTATGACCTACCCAGAAGGCTATTTTCTTCAAAATTCCCATACAGGGTGTAAGGCACCGGTGAATGAGTTCTGGAGTTCTAGGGACCCCATATCTAGTCTGGAGGGTGGCCTTGTATAATGCTAATATCTATTGCATGCTTTCTAGTTCTAGATGTCCGAGAGCTACAAGCACGAACTAGGTTATTTTACAGAGGAGGACCTCAATTTTCAAAATTTGTAGGAATGGCATCCTTGTCAGTTCCTTTCTTTTTGCCCATTTTCTGGCTTGCTTTGTCAACTTTACTGTCAAGAAGTTGCAACATCAGCAGTGAAGGTAATGGGATAATGGGACTCCTCCTTGCCACGCATGCAAGATATGATGACAGGTCAACAAGAAGGCAAACCACGCCACCTGTCAACAAGAAGCATGGCGTGATCCTGAGAAGACGCTGAAAGCTGCTGTAGAACTACATTCTTGACACGAGCAGCAGCTATTTCACCAGCACGTGTGGCAAGTTCTAGGTATACCACAGCTTTCATCAAGTCACCCTTCTGTTCAGATACAATATCTCTATTAGAACCATGTATAATCTAAAAGAAAGTTATAAAAATAAGACAACAACCGAAATCTTATGCCCGGGAACACTTGGCCATTGCTGACAACTATTCCAATCTTATGTATAGATGTCATATACAAACAAATTTTAAAAACAAAACTAAAAAAAGGCAGAGTTGATGTAAGTCTAATTTGCGTTAGTCACATAGTGCAACTGAAGTCTGAAACTAAATATCTGTAACGATGTAAATCTGAGTATAACTATGGTTGATGTGAACAGCAAGTCATATACTACACATAGGCAAAAGATCATGGTTTAACTACTAACAAGCTATAAAAATAAAGGATGGTGAGATCATAAAGTTCAAAAGCCAAAATCATGAAGTCTAGTTTAATATAGGTCAGAAACAGTCACACAGAAGTTGTATGTTTCATTTTTTCCCATTTAACCATGAACATTCAAAATAAGAAAGCATATATTGATTGCTTACAGAAAACAGAGAAAGTCCATGCTCATATTGAGCTTTACTGTGACCATGATCTGCAGCCCGCTTCATCCATTTTCTTGCAAGCTGATGATTATGTGCCAAACCTTCCCCAGAGGAGTAGCATAAGGAGATATTGTACATTGCACGCACATACCCTCCTTCTGCAGCTTTAAAATACCATTTAGCCTGTTCCATGGAAAACTTGTTAGTGGCAAAGGTCAGAATGCATCATGCTAGTAAATGAGCATAATTGCACAATATTATAAGCCTTTTTCCATTAAAAGGCCAACTCACAAACAAAGGTTTAATGCTGCCATCAATTCATAACTTAATAATCAAAATATAAAGAAGGAATACAAGAATAGTTACAAATATCAAGGGACCTTACAGCTTTATATTGATGTCAAACAAATGAACACTTACAGCTTCTTTTATGTTGCAATTGACCTTGTGACCTCGATGAAGGCAAAGTGCCAGTTGGTATTGAGCACGGGCATTCCCACCAACTGAAGCTTTATATAACCATTTTAAGGCTTCCTTAGTTTTTGGAGGTTCAGCTGCAGAGCAAATGTAAACCTTCATATCTTGAACCAAGTGAAGTTATATCTTGGAAAGGAATACTTTGAATACCTAATAAGGAAAAGCAGAAATACAGATAAAACCAAAACCTCAGTTATTTTATAAAAGACCCAGTCCTCGACACATGCGAGAGATGCCATAATATTGCACTCAACCCAGAAGGACTAAATGGTTTCACAGCAATGAGTTTCTGACTTCCTGCTGCAACCCGAACTATGTACTTAACGTTGCTTTTATGTTTATTGATTTTGATTTTATCCTCGGTCCAAACTGACTCATATCTTAAGACAACATTTGTACATGAAGATTTCAAGAGCATGGATATCATTATTACATAACACAAAACTAGAAATCGCTGTTGGTATGTAAATGGTGCACTCAGTAGAACTGTAAACGAGCTATTGAAACATGAAGGCACAACATAAGTCTAAATGCATTGCATTTTCCATATTCCCATTACATCGCTTCAATGCACCCTCTAAATTCACGAGTCCATATCATCAGAATATATAAATATGCAATATGTAGTTTGGATGGAGACTTGAGCAGAAGTGCGTGTTCTCAAAACGGGAAGGCAACAAAACAAAACAAAGAAAGAAAGGATTTTAGGACTAAATTCTGGAAATACCTTGCAAATAGGAAATCCCCAAATTGCACTGCCCGGCTGGGTCTCCGAGTTCAGCAGCTCTCCGATACAAAGCAATCGCTTTCTCCTTCTCGCCCATCTGCCAGTAAATGAGACCCGCGTCAACCATAGCCAGAGCGGAGCCTCGAGCAGCAGCTTTCAGGAACGAATCGAGGGCCTTGTCTATATTCGGACGAACACTTCGCTTTCCATGCTTGAATCGCTTTCCCCAACTCAAAAGAAGCATCGCCTCCCTCAACGGCTTTAGCGCCTCCGACCAGGACCGACAAACCAAAGACGCCGCTTGAAGGTTCGGGAGTGTAAAGGAAGCTGCGATTTTCGCAAGAATGTCGTAGGGAAGGGCAGAGAAATCGGCATCTCGTGACGAAGATCCCGATGGAGTGGAATCTGAAGATGCCCTTGAGCAGAGTCGAATTGAGCTACCTGAGTAAACCGATGATTTGAAAGGGGTTTTCGAGGTAGAATCTTTAGTGGAAACATCAGAATGGCCTATATTAGAAAATGGAAGAGATGAGAAACGAGAGGCCCCAGAGCGAGAAGGCCATGTTCGGTGCTTCATCTTCGTTTCTTGGTGTCGCAGAACTCAGGCAGAAGAAGGAAGCCCCTGATTCGCGGAGAACGGGACGACCATATTTGGTGACGGACGAAGCGACGTCGGCAGTTGCTTTCGGCCAAAGCATGCGATTGCCATATCTTTTTTCATTTTTTTTACTACTAAGTGACATATATTTATTTTTAATGTTAATTTTGACATTCTAATAAGAAAACCCTATGCTTCTATACTTCTATTGCAATATGAAAATGATATAATTTCTATTTATTTATTGGGTTAAAGAGCGTCCCAAAGACAACAAACTAACCAATTTTCGGGGCGTCGAAGACAAATAACTATTAAGTGACCACCCAAGACAACAAACTTTTAAAAAGGCCTTCCAACACAACGTTAAAAAAAGTTAACGTTAGTTAAGAAAAGTTAACGTCCAGATTATCTAAGGAAATGCGCCAAGACAACAAACTATTATTCCAAGAAATGTCCTTCAAAGATAAAATTCTAAATTTTACTAAATTAAATAATTTTTTTCTCAATCATTATTCAAAACCACTGTATAAATATCTCCGGGACAAAAAATTACTCATTCTTCAATTTTGTCAAAATTATAATTTACTAAAATAAACAAAAGTTTTGATTAAAAATATAATTATATTATTTAAATAAAACTCAAAGTGTTTTATAGTTTATTATATATGTTAAAAAAAATATATGATTTATTTTTATTTTAGAAGAAATTTATGTGAGTTAAAAAATTCATTTAATGTTAATAAAAATTAAAAAATCTAAAAAATCTGTTGACAAAATTGAAGAATGAGTAATTTTTATCTATAGATATTTATACAAATAGTTTTGAATAATGACAATTGAGAAAAAAATTATTTAATTTAGTAAAAACCCAAGATGTTTTATAGTTTATTATATATGTTAAACCAAAAAAATATATAATTTATTTTTATTTTAGAAGAAATTTATGTGAGTTAAAAAATTCATTTAATGTTAATAAAATTTAAAAAATCTAAAAAATTTGTTGACAAAATTGAAAAATGAGTAATTTTTTTAACATAGATATTTATACAAATAGTTTTGAATAATGACAATTGAGAAAAAAATTATTTAATTTAGTAAAATTTAGAATTTTGTCAAGCGACTTTTGAAATAATAGTTTGTTGTGTTGGGCAAGGCCTTGGGATAACGGACGTTAACTTTTTTGCTAACTACGTTAACTTTGTTTTAACGGTGTTGTCTTAGGCCTCTTTTTAAAAATTTGTTGTCTTCAGTATCTCACTTAATAGTTAATCATCATTTGGATTTCTTACCTAATAGTTTATTGTGCTCGAGGCTCCTTAACCCTTATTTATTTGAAGCTGTTGTTGATGTTGATCTTGCCGTCTCATAAAAGAAAAGAAAAAGACACGCCATCGTTTTCCATTTCTAATACTGAGAGTATTGATAAGATTTTTTCCAATTTCATATTTGCCTAGCTTTTTTTAGCCGGTATATTGGTCAAATTTAGTATCAGGTCATCTTCAAGTTTAATATTTGATCGTATATATATATATAGGGATAAGATATTGTCACTACCATTTTCTGTCACTAGTGGATGAGATTCTGATCTAACGACGAAAAAGTGGTAATGACATTGGTAGTGACAATATCCTATCCCATATATATATATATATATGAGCTATATATGCATATACTGTGCAATTTAAATGTTTAAGTTTTTAATAAATTACCAGCTAAAGTATATTTTTAATCCTTAAAATTTTACCTAAGGTATATTATTAATCTTTTAACTTTATATAATATACTTTTAATATTATATTTTTAATACCGTTAATGTTATTAATGAAACATGTTGACGCATCAAACTCAAAAGATGACCGTGTAATTGATAAAACATATTTAATTTTTAATGTTTTAATATCATATAATCAGATTATTAAACTAAAATAACCCATATTTAGATTATTAAACTAATTTTTTTTTAATACAATTAAGGTTTTGATTTTGACTACTTCATTATGTTTTTAGATATTTTTAATTTACATATATTTTAAATTAAAGATTAATAAAGATTTAACTATATATATCACTTACATTTGTTACAAAGATTTTTATTAGAACATTAAGGATATTAAAATTATAGGGTCAGAAATATACTTTATAAAATTAAAGTATGCAATAAGTATAACTTTGTTAACTAAAAGTATATTTTAGTTATAAAATGTCATTATGTCAATCCATTTACCCGTGCTTAATAAAAGAACCAACTGATTTTTTTAAAAAAAAAAAAATTTAAGGAAGCAAGACAAGATATATTAAGATATTTATATGTATCGTTTTTCTCCAAATTATTCTATTTCCTTTATAAACTAATATATAGTCTAATAATATATCATATATGATTAAATAAGTGATTTAGCTCTTTAATCTCTTTAAAAAAAGTCAATTAACTTTTATATTAAAAATAGTCGGGAACATTATATAAAAATCATACAAGTATTACTATTGATCCATCTTGGACAATAAAGCACTTGTTTGGACGAGAAGAAAATATAAGGGAAAAAAATACATTTTTCTTTTAACTTGTTCTATTTTATTTTATTTGTTAAATTATCCATTTCAATATATGAAAATATATTTTCTGACAAATAATCTGAATTAAAATAAAAAAAAATCTACATAGCGGCAGGTAGGTATCCTTGTTACAAAATACAAACTAGGCAGACAGGGATACAGTACAGTGGCTGTATGTGAATATGTCTGCAAATAAAATGAGTGTGAATAACTGAATATTGAAGGCAGAGTCAGTTATATTTATATGTTCCGTGAATCAGAATTCAGAACAGAATCTTTTATCTAAGTCAAATAACTCATCACATGTTCGCACAAATTTCATATTTTTCTTTAGCTCCATCATCAATTGCTTGACCTAAACTTTCCACTATGAAATCTCCTGGTTGGAATGTGAGTCTGTGACAATTTGCTCTGCCACAATCTCCTTAATCTCAATATGCGATCAAGTTAAATTTTGTAGATGGATTATGGATATTCATTTCGGTACTAAAGGTAAGAACTTAATTTACTTTGTTAACCTAAATTTATATTTTTTTAAAAAAAATCTCTCTATTAATTACACATATTAGTATATTACGGTCATCTTTGATCCCATAAGTAATTTTTAATACAAATGATTAAAAATGGACATTTGAAGAAAATCAACTTTAACTAATTTTCTTAACCAGGTAAATGTTGGAGTTTTGAGCTAAAAGTGGGTGTGTCAAATAGAAACAAGTTTTACATTGCTTGGAAGAGAAATAATAAGTGTATATATTATACCTTATAAGTTTGAGTTAGTGAATGAGCTAAGAGGAGAAGTGGGCTTGCACGCACTACAATGGTCTACTAGGAAGCAAACGCAGTGGAAATCCAACCATTTCCCCCTACTACTTTCATCCCGTTTTTGAGTCCAGCCGGTGGTTGCAGAATAGCTCTTAACGTTGCTTCCTCTCAGCTGGTGGTTGTAGAATAGCTCTTAACGTTGAGCTCCCTCTTCATTTCATATTCTCTTTGTTGATTACTTTTTATCTCTTGTTGTTATGTTCACCCTATATCTGTAGAAAGGGTCCGTTTAATCCTAGAGTGCCATAGAATAGTCTTAACGACAACATTCTTAGACATAACTCGGATTACACGGTACTGTATTTGCAGGATCTACTCCAATAGTAAATTAAAGTCACGTACATCTAGCTTTTATGTTCAGAAAGAGAGTACTATTTAAAATTCTACCTCGGTTTCTTAATATATATAAATTTAGTTTATAATGTAATTTACATTACAAATTAGATCTTATATTAAGAAACGGAGGTGATATTTAAAGTTTGAATTTTCTTAAGTTTCAAGCAACATGATTTATGGCTAGATGGTAAGGAAAATATTCAAATTTATATTGATTACAACTCAAGTATTTCAGGAAATACATGCAAGATTTCTTAAGGGTTGTTATCAATACTCTGTAATTAACAGCCCCATATGGAAAGAGCCAATATTCATGAACGAACTTATGAATGAATGAAGGGGAGATCACTGTATTAAACTTTGAAACCTAAATATTAATATTTCTAATAATTTCACAATGATCGTTAACTTTTAAAATATTGAGCATGCATGCATGCAAGCTAAGGGACCAAATTAAAAAGAAACATATATATGATATAATTATAAGAAGCGTAATTAATTAATGGACGACGTGAGTATTTTCGCCAAATCACATATTATTGGAACGATCAAAATTTCATCATTCGTAGAATCGTAGTGGATCCAAATACCGTAATAACCAATGCTCCGGGGATTGGATCATTGGAATCTTCCATACATCAGAAAGATTTATAATCAATTTTAACATTAAATCATTCTACCCCTTGAATGATACTCTCTCTAATCTTTATTATAAGTTATATTTACCTAATCTGATTAGGTTAAAAAGTTAGTTATGTTAATTAAAATGACATGTATTTTCTAAAACACCATAGTCATCTTCCTTAATTTTATTAATGTTCATCTTCTTTTTTATTATTGTTGAGGGGTATCCATAGGAATAATTAGAATAAGATTGATAAATATAAAAAATATGTCATATATTTAGGACTACATTTAATTCTTATTTTTTTTATTCAAGACAAAATTATACTCATATTAAGTAAAAACAAGTTTTACAAATTACCTTTTGTTAGAACACCACTATGAAAACTAAACAACTTAAGAAAATAAGGCAAGGCAATGATCCTAATTAACACCAACAAATTAAAAGTGAAATATCATGAAGCAGCAATGCCAATATATATGAGAGGATTGAGTAAGAATATGAATGTAGCCTTTATTGACACAGTAGATTATGAGAGGCAACTTGCATCAGTTGCTATCATGTCAGAATCATGAATCTAGAATAATGAGGCTCTTAAACATTTGGAGAGGAAAGTTAGACCTGCTATGCTATTGATTGATTTCACAATAATTCTTTGAAAGAAGTATTTCTATAGTAGATGATTTCATAACAATAATGCCTATTCAGCCTCTTGTATTTGTAGAGGACAATATCCGAGATTTCGTGAATATTAAAAGAGATTAACTTCTCAAATAGACCATATAATAAAAACAAGAAGAGGGAGTATTTAAATATTGAATATGCTCCTTTCTCTCTCTCAATTTCTCCCTCTTTCCAATTCGGATCTGGTTATGATCATATTCTCTTCTCATCCTCTTCCTCATTTCAGTCGTTGGATTGAAATTTGAACGATTCATATTTTTTTTTAAATAATTTACGTCGTGAGGTAGCGTGTACCTCATGAGGTAACAATTTAATTATTAATTTTTTTAAACTGTATAGATTTCAATCCAACGACTGATATGAGGAAGAGAATGTGAAGAGAAGAGAACCGTAGCCGGATCCTTCCAATTCTCTCACGCTCTTCTCCCTTGTCTTCTTCCTTACAATACTAAAATTTTGAGTTTTTTTGAAAAAAACATATAAATTAAAGTAACTCTCAAATGGACCTCAAAGTCCATATACAAGCAAAACGTGGCGCACTCATTCAGCTTTGCTGTCTTATCTCTTTAACCATATCATTATAGTCTAATTGCTTTATGTTTATGCTGCTATATGCATATTAACTTGACACTTTTTTTTTATTAGATACTAATTTAACACCTCAGAGAATTGAAATCCAATAAGTAATGCACCGCAATTTTATTCATAATACAAATTATAATAACTGAAAAAATTATGCATAATTTACCAAAACATGCACCATCAACTATCATTAATTCATTAGTTTTGTGAAAAATACTAGAATATACCCTTAGCACAATATATATATCAAATTTAAGTTTGTTTATGTAACATCCCATTTTCAAAAGCAGTATAATTTTTTTTTTCATCAGAGTAGAGCATTGGAGCGATTGAGTAACTGATAATTAGATTCAAAATGCCGTAAGTCTGGCTGATTACAGAAGCGGTACAATAACCGAGAGTTTTTAAGGTAAATAACAACAAAAGTGTCTCTCTGGCAACACCCATGCTGTGGCAACAAAAGAAATTCTCCGGCTGAGACTCTAAGTGTGCTGCTTGCCCTTATCTTCTTTTCTCGTCTCCCGACCCGAGAAGTTATTTTAGAAGCCGAGGTCCAAATGCACACGGACTCGCACCTGTTAACCTCATACTTATATAAACAACATATGGATGACATCATAGTATTAATCAACACATAAGTACATAGCAGATGCAAGATTAATATAACAACAGTACACATCTCATGTAAAGTTATCTACGCTAACAGTACACATCGCATGTAAAGTTATCTATGTTAACAATACACATCACATGTAAAGTTATCTATACAAATCGCTCGTATAGTCGTCTATCACATATAAGCATACAATAAACATCAGAGTTAGTGTTACAGTACGCGAACGTACCTTCGATTGACGAAAAACGACATGTTTGACAGAAAACAGTATTTTTGACAGGAAACAGTGGTTTGACAGCGGTTAGTGATTACAGATATCCTATAAGGATAATATCACATTTATAAAGATTTGGCATCATAACAGGCATTTTAGGTACAAATTACCATTTTGCCCCCGACCCCTAATCGGCGGAATTTCGCCAGAGCTTCGCTACTTTAATCCTATCTCTCCAGAATTTTGACATATCTCTTCTCCCAATATATTTTCAAGATAAATACCATATTTACCCCTAAAACATGATATCTAAACTACCTTGAAAAATTTAGAGATATATTTAGCAATCCTACTATATCTACCAAAGCTAAAAGACTAGGGACCGAAGAACTTACCTTGGCTTCGCTACACTTTCTCCGGCTCCTCCTTCTCTCTAACCTCTCTCTAGGATTCAAAATTTTGGTGTGAAATGAGAAGGAGAGGTGCTTCCTATTTATAGAAGAAAGGAATGACATTTCGGTAATTAATTCAAACTTTATCAGATTGATTTTGAGCCGTCGGATCGCACTTGGGGAAAATGGCTTGATCTTGGCCCTCCCTCCCTCTTAGCCGACCTCCTTGCACTCTTCCCAAGGTAAATTGATGTCATGCATGACATCACACACTTGCTTTATGTGCCAGTACCGATAAAGTTCCTAGTTCGGTATCCGAAACGCGCAATATCGGAGAATCTCAAAAATCCGATAGCAAGGCACTGAAGTTTTATTCTTTCTCTTCAAAACTACTTGGGTTAACTAAATTTTTGACCCTGTTACGGGTATTCCATAGTCTGCTGAAGATTTTCGGATAAACGCTGTCGGTTACGGAAATAACTTCTGGAAGTGTCAGCTTCTGGACAAAAATTCGCTGGTTCGTAATATGTCACCTAAGAAACCTAATCCCTGGTTTGTCACAACTATTTCGTTTTCTATAGGTTCTCATTTGTACTATCCGCCCTTCCCTTTATTTATCTTGTCTTTTAAATACGCTTGTTGGTTTCGAAATAACCCGGAGATGTCGGCTCTTTTCGGGATAAAATTTTTTTGGTTTACAAAAAGTCAGGATGACATAGACTAAATCCCTATATTTTGGTGTAGGATTTAATTTCTATCCATTCTCAAATGTCCTGTTGGCTCTTTACCAAATATATTATTATTAAATTCCAAATATCTAGATATTATTTAAAATCACCATAACCCTTTTCACACACAAAATATTATTCAACATTTTTCATTTATTTTTTATTATGAATTTCGGTTTCTCCCCCTTAATTTAATTATTTACTAATTAATTTACTTATATCTTAATCTAAACAATTAGCTACTAATTACTTAATTAGCCACTTACTAATTGTTGATAATTTTCTTATTTAGGATAAATTATTATCTCACAACTATTTTACTTACATTGGTATTTTATATCCCATGTAAAATATTAAAAATCATGGGGCCAAAAAGTGCTTTTAATAATATTATATTTATGCTTCTCTATTTTTCAAGGAAATAATCCCAAAAATTCCTAAAATTAGAGACAACATACTTCCTAAGTTTTTGTCAATATTTGTTGCCATATGAGATTTATCATAATATTTTCAGGCCATTTTATGCCTCATAAATGCATTTTAGGGATTTTAACTCTTTATCTCTCCTAATTTCCATAGAAATTACCTTAGAAAATAAGATAATTATTACTTATTATTTGAAACCACATATTCACCTATTTCCAATAGGTATTATTTATCGAAATATGATACTTATCATAAATACGATTTTTAGGGTATTACATTTTAATTATTCTTAATTTGGATGAGAAGAAAATGATAGAGAAAAAAATATTAGGAAGGAAAACTTTTTAAAATAATAATTTTTTATTTTGAAATGTTTTTCTTTCTAATATTCTCTCCATCCAAACATAACAAAGACACATTTGAAAATTGAGATTGAGATAGCCACATCTTGCTATTTTAAGTCTGATGATATTTAAATTCGATTTATATAATTGACATATTAAAGAAACAAGCAACATTAATTGACATTTGCAGTATGATTAAGATATGTAAGGTATTTTCAATTATTATAGCAAGCATGAATATCACAATATCTTATATATTACTTTCGGGTTAAACTCACGAGTTTAAGCAAATTTGTGACAGTGAGGTAAACTCGTAAGAGTTTACTTTTACCATTAAATATATATTAATAGTGTATAATTAAATAAATAAAATATAAAAAATAACAACAATTTGATTTATATATTTTTTAAATCCAAATAATTGAAATTAAATCAATCAACATTCATAATTGATCATATTCAACAAAGAAATTTCTATAAAATTTATATTTAAAGTCGCTAAACATGATCAAATTAAAGAAGTTAACACGAGTTTAAGGACGAGCCAACACGATTTTGTAAGTTGGAAACGTAAAAATGGTAAACTCGATATATAAACTCATGAGTTTAACTGAGTTTACAACGATAATGAGTTTACCCGTAACTCAACTCGATTTTATAAACTAGAAACATAACAAACGCTAAACTCGGAGAGTCAACTCGTAAGTATCACAACAATGTATATCACTGACATAGCACATTATAAAATAAGATTAAAACACAAGTCAATGATGACCTAAATAGCGTGCCAAGCACTGTCTCATATATATAGTTTTTAATTCTCCTATCTGAAACACAGACCTTCAAAATTTTATAGGGCGATAATCAATTATATTAAATAAAGACGCACATTATCTAAGGATGTTTTGTCCCTTGTCGCCCTCGCACACAAGTGTAAGAACAAAGAGACACATATATATATATTCGGTAAACTAATGCACAGCATGTGTGTAGGTAGCAAAAGTGTAAAATGATGAAGCCTGACAAGTTGATAATGTATCAATTAAATGGTGTGAAGTAATTAAATGGAGGTGGATTAAGGAATCTTATAAGCAATCTAATCCACTAATTAGAAACCACATAATAATCAAGCCAAGAAAAATATGTTGTCTTATGTACTCTTAATTATTGTGTACCATCTGATTGTTATTCCCTCAATTAATTACAGAGGCTCAAATCCCATGAAAAAAATTATTTTTCAATTCTCGATCACCATTATTAGGTGAACCTCCTCTTCCCACTATTCTAATCCTATCCTATTACATTGAATCGATTTTAAATTAATCCTCTTGTTTTATATACTAGTGTTTTTATACTCCTATGATTTATTATTTAAGAAAAATTGCACTCAAGCCTTAAGTTAGAGAACAAACAACTCAAAGGTTCCTTAAAATTATCAAATTACAATAAAATCCCATAGAACATGGGTGATAATAATTGTAAATGTGAAAATATTATATTGCCTTCTTTCTTAAGCCATATCACGTTCTGATGGCTCTCCCTTCATCCTTCACATTGTCTCACCAGCTCACAACGTTTTCATCACCGCCGGCGACAATAGTGGCAACTGTGACTGTGGCCTCCTCCAGGTGAGTGACGGTGACCACATCGTCCCTACAGCTCACATCATCTTTCAAGAGAATTTTCTCTAACTTGTGGCAATAAGAAAAACGTTGCTGTTAGATCCTTGTAATAATAAAGATTATGACTATTTTATTATTTTAATATCGCATATTTTAAGGGTATTATGATTATATACAAGCAAAACATATCTTTAATTTGTTTGATAAAATTTAAGGGAAAATAACAAAATACCACTTAAACTTCAAAATTTTAAACAATGATTTCCTACTAAAATGAGTTATGAATTACAATACCTATACTTTTATAGACAATAAGACTAATTTAAGATTTTAAAGCTTAAGTGATATTTTCTTATCTTTTTCATTAAAATTTAGGGTGATCCTCACCTTTTTCTATCAATTTTTTGTGATAGAAAATTAATATACGCATAAATATGCATGTCAACAATATTAATGAAATTCAAATAAATAATTAAAAAATATAAAGTATAAACTACAAAAAATTCGGTTTTAAAATTTTAAATTCAAGGTGCCATGCCCATGCCTACATTAGTTATGTCAATTAGATTATTAGAATTCATTTAAAATAATCATTATTTTTCATAAAAATGAAATGATCCAAACTCGGGGTATGGTTATAAATGTGTGAAGTACCTACTTAAATAGTTGGGAGCACATTGATCGTAACTTTGATAAGTAAAAATGTGCTCATCGTCCATCTATACTGTTAGTCTGATTCTGGATGGTCCGAATTCGATTTTATTATATATATATATATATATATATATATATATAAATAAAATTTTATATATGTAAAATTAAAATTAAAAATAATCTTATAACTATAATTTTTCATAAAAATGAATTTATCATTTTAAAAGTAACAAATTTAAAGTTTTAAATTTAAACCGTTGATTAAATTTAAGCGGTTAAAATTTCATCACAGAAATAAGAAATTAGGTGCTTATGATTGTGATGAGCACTGAATAAGGACACTTAAATAGTAAACTAACAAGTTTATTTGCAATTATGTGTAAACATAATTGGCTTTAAATACTAAATTTACAGAGCAATATATATATGGGATAATGATTTGTCAAGTGACCGGATATATCAATTTGTCCAGTGAATAGGATCCGACGTCGTTTGGTTTAGTTTAGGAAACAATATATATAAAAAAAAACTTGCAATTGGGATCAGCAAACGCATAGCAGCGCGCGAACTTGGGATCAGCAAACGCATAGCAGCATGCAAACTAAACCAAACCTGCAAACAAAAAATATATTGCAATTAGAATCATATATCAGAACCAGCATACGCAACACGACTGGAATCACATTTGTATCGAGCAAACACAGAGCACTGCGCAAACGAACAACTTTAATGACAAATTGTTATGACCTTCACATTGAAATGATTGAAATAAAACCTAATTCCTAATTATGGAAACAAAATCAGTATTGAAATAAAACCTAATTCCTAATTCTCTACTTCTATCTGCGATCAAGACAAACAGGCCAGAGTGTTGCTGCAACTTGGCTTTGATGCCTCATGGTCAGATTCTTCTCAATTTAAACATTTGCAATATGAAAGTTCTTCATGTTCGGTGACCTTCACTTGCTTTTAACCATTTGCTATATGAAAGTTCCTCATGGTCAGGCTTTAATCGGTGACCTTCACTTGCTTTTAAACATTAGGATCTAGAAAGTTCTTCATGTTCACATTTGCAATATAGACCATACAACTTTGTTTTGGGCACTAAGATGATTTTATACAGATTCTTCCTTCTTCAGCCGCTAACTACGTTTCAAGGACCTGACACAACAAATCTTAACATTAAAAGGATGAAAGACCTTAATAAAACCCGAAACAGAGAGGGTCAAATCCCACTAAATACAACCAAAATGAAGAGGTTTTTATCCATAAACAATGATCACCTGCACATATGTTTTTATCTTGGTTATCTTTCCTATTTATTGAGATTTGGATATCTTCATCACATTTAATCATGCTTATTTTGGTTAATGTAGTAAATATTGTATAGGCTAACAATCAATTTTTTCACAGCTTTGTAATGGATCACTCCCAAATAACAACTATTGAAGACATTGACATAAGTGGAAGTTTAGTATATGCTGATGACGTTGTTGATTTGGAGAAAGACAATGATGAATTTAGAGAAGATGATCAGTGTCAAATCATGGAAGATGAAGATGGTGATTATGGTGAAGATAATGTGCAAGAAATTGTGGGAGATGATGATAGTGGATTCAGTGATGCCCCTATTTTAGGGAGAGTGTTTAAGACAGCAGAAGAAGCTTATGGTTTCTATAATGATTATGCACAAGGTAAAGGATTTGGAACACGTAAGCAATATACTGCAGGAATATGAAAACGCAGCAAATATATAGGTGGAATTATGTGTGCTCAAAGTAAGGTGTGAAGAAACACAATGACAAAAGAGTTGGTGATCATAATGTCAAAAGGCGAAGAGATTCAAGGACAAATTGTTCAGCAATGTTACAAGTAAAGTTAGTGGATGGATTATGGATCGTGGAGAAGTTTAATGATGCACATAATCATCCATTGATTATGAATCCTTCAAAGGTGAAGAAGTTTCCTTCTCATAGTGATTTACGACGCTCAAATTTCACTAAATCACTTGTTACTAAGCTTTTCGGGAGGGTTTAACATCTTCAAAAATTTCAAAGGTGGTGAATGCTATGAACAAAGAAGTTGATATTACTCCTGTTCAAGTCGGCACTATTCTATCAGGACAAAGAAAGAATAATGTAGGACGAGAATGTCAAGACATCATCAAACACTTTCAAAGGAAGTCCGCTCTTGATGGATCTTTTTATTTTGATATGCATCTGGCAGAAGATGGTACACTAAGAAGCGTTTTTTGGGCGGATGGTAGGTCGAGAGTTGCATATGCTCATTTTGGCGAAGTCCTTGTGTTTGACGTGACTTATAAAACGAACAAGTTTAGGTTTCCTTTTGCCCCTTTTGTAGGGGTTAATCACCATGGGCAGTCAATTTTATTTGCTGCCGCTTTGTTAGAAGATGAAACAGAGGTAACATTTACATGGTTGTTTGAACAGTTTCGGACATGTATGTTTGACAAGTCTCCTATTGCTATTATCACAGATCAAGACAAAGCTATGGGAAAAGCAATTGATAATATATTTCCAAAAGCACGACATCGTTTTTGTGCATGGCATATCAAAAAACATGTTATGGAGCATAGTCAAGCATTGCGCACACAATTTAAAGATAATTTTGATATTGACTTCCGTGAGTGGTATAAAAGTCGAGACATTGATGAGTTTGAAGGCAAGTGGAAAGAGTTGAGGACTAAATATGATATTAAAGCAAATAGTTGGTTGCCCAACATGTATAATTCACGTCATCATTGGTCAAAGGCATACTTGAAAGATACTTTTTTTGCTGGAATGATCACAAGTGGCCGAAGTGAGAGCATCAATTCATTTTTTGATGGATAATCATGAGTGACACTATGATTACTGATTATTTGCAGCAACAACTAGAAAGAAAGAGAAAGAGAATTGAAGACGAAACAACTCCCCAAATTGTTCCTTCACCAATTCTTAGTAATGTTTCTCAAGTTTCACTCATTAATGATGTGCGTGATCCCACCCAACTAATCAGAACTAAAGGGCGTCCAAGGGTTGCTTCACGTATAAAATCAAGCTTAGAAATGTTGACAAAACAACAAAGGACTTGCAGTTATTGTCAAGGAAAGGGTCATTATAGAACTGGTTGTTCGAAACAAAAGGTATGTGTGAAGTTGATGTTTTGTGTTTGACTCTTAAAACTTGATGAAAAATTTAAATGATTTATTTGCAGATGGATATTGCAAGAGATAAGCAAAAGGAGTAGAAATTATTGTTCATATTTTCATGGTTTCATTTTGGTAAGCATTGACTTATGTATTTATTTATTTATTTTTAAATCTAACATTTATTTTTTTTGTAGATATTGTATTGTACTGCAGGCCAATCTAAAGCTCAAGACTTGCTTAACCAACGAAGAACTGAAGACTTAGTATCTAATGTTTTTAATAATGTATCTAGCTTGTACAATGTGAGATAGCACGCACTATAGACTATCTGGGATTTCTCTATAAATCTTGAATTAATAGAATTGAGGGTGCCTTGTAGGCTGAGTCAACAAATGCTTTGCCATCATAATTTTCAATCATAGCAAACAATCATGCGACTGTAATCTTTTTGGTATATAGACTGTGATGCCTTGTCTAACTTTGAAGTTGTTCATTCTCAATTGAATTAAATCCTATGATCAAACTAGTTCATTCTTGAGTTGGATTCTAATTGGAATCTAGCTAGCCGGCTAGTTTTGGCTCCTAATGACTATATAGAATAGTTTTAATTAAAACATTTTGCATTGTAAAAGCCAATCAACCAGCACTAGATTTGGACATAAGAAAGTATACAAATAAATTCGTGTACACCACTCAACTGCACTATTTTGGGCTCTTCAATTAGTTATAACTACAGTGTAATCAGCTTTTGCCCATAGGTCAATGTTTGTGACAACAGTAACAGGTGATCTTTTTGAGCTATTTCATTTATCTGGATGAATGGCTTGAACAGAGCTTGCTCAAATTCCATTTGACAAGCAGCAAAGAAGCACAATGCAAGATGAACTCCTAAGTTGGGAGTTAGTATTTGGCAGAACTGATAGTTTAAGTTAAAACCAATAAGTGTAACTTGGCTCAAAATCTCCTTGAAGTCTTCAAACAGAAATGAGGACCAAATATTCTTCCACTAATAGTTAACGTATTTAACTGCCTATAAGTATTCAACCCCCATGTTAATATTTAGAAGTATTCATTTAAATTTAGTAGTAAAAAGCCCTTATACAAGAAATAGTAAATAAATCAGGACAATTGCTGTCACAATTCAATAAAAGGACAATTTGCAATTCACTCTCAAGTATCCTGAGCAGAAAAATATTACTCACCAGGTACAAGATGGTCGGATCCCAAATCAGTTCCACAATCAAAGAAAACAGCATCTTCCACCATCTTGTTCTACAACAAGGGAGAAGTCAAGTAATTTAGTGCATGGTCATTTAGAGATAAATGTGACAGATTCAAAAGATGCGTGTTACATGCTTGTATTTAAGTCTCTGTGTGTGAGTGTTTTTGTGATGGAAAAAGCAAAGACAAGGCCAATGTTTAGTCAAACAGATATATCATGCATCCCATTTATTTTTGTGTAAAGACGAGACCAATGTCTACATATATTCATGGCCTGATCAACAACAAAATTCAGGAGGATTAGATATTTTAATCAAATACAGAGATTTCTATACTTGTAACTCATTAAAGCATGTAGCAGAAGGGCTGGATAAAATTTTTGTTATAGTTTGGACCTTTAATTTCACTATTTGCAATTGACAAGGAAGCGTCTCTACTGGCAAGTAGATAGCAAAACCCATCGCCAATATCTTCATTCCAGGCAATCAAAGATTTACCAACCCAATATGCTCTGGAGTACAACAGACTATCCTCCATTTGAATCACCAATTTAAGATACTTGTTAGTGATCTCAAGAAACAGGCTCAACAAAGAATAATAAACAAACACATAGATATATGCAAACGAAACTCCATTGCATGCAGATTATAAAACTATACTGCAATAATGTTCAAAGAATGGGAAATAACAAGGATAAGGGCCACACAAACAGGGACATTGAAAAATGTTCAGGAAGAAACTGCAGCAAAATCTTGTACCATCATCATACCAACTAATATGTTCAAAACCATAATAGTTGTTCAAGCATATAATATTTCATTCATGTTTCTCAAGATTCCAAATGTAAAGTCACAAAGAGAGTGCACTTCTCAGTCTTGTTCCAGCTTCATAATATTGAGCTGTCCTTGATTGCTCTATCTACATCGAACAACATATTCCAGAATCTTGAAATAAAAAATCTTTTTTAAAAAAATTGCCACGAGCTTTCTCAACATTTCACATTGTAATCGGAATTGAGCTTTTCTCAACATATATATATATATCAATTTAACCATTAGCTTTACTTTAGGGTTGGAGACCAAAAAAAAAAATTGCAATTGGAATCACATTGTAGAACTAGCAAAATTTCACATTTTCAAGATGAATCCATGTCTCATACATCACCCATTCACGGTATTTATTTAAGGCTGACATCACAAATGAGCTTTCTTTGTTTCTTTAATAACAATAAGCATTTCTTCTTTAATGCCTCTTAACTACATTGAATAAAAACATAGCAGTTATTTACGCCATAACTGTCAGGGAATGCTAACCTTTTCAAGAGAAATGTTGGTCCAAGTTTGATTCCTTTTGAAGCAGCAAACTTAAACCGATTGAAGATTAGCCACTTCGAAAGGACTGGATAAATAGAGTGATTAGCAAACTTGCCCAACGATTGAAGCATATATCATCGTTCACCTTCGCAGATGCCAAGTAAATCATGGAGTTAAGAGGCTAATCTTCACAGATGGAGAAAGAGAAAGAGAGAGTGACTGAAAACGAACAACGAAGAAGAGAGAGAGTGAGTGTCGCAGGCAATTTGTGAATGTCTTTTAAGCTTCTAGTTTGAGCGCTATTATGCGTTTGCTGATCCCAAGTTCGCGGATCCACATGAGGAGCTTATAGCTTACATGCTAATGTATAAGCATGTAATATATATATATATATTATTTATTTATATTTAAAATGTCTTTCAACGATTTTTTTTTTACACCCAATATCTCAAATTAATTAGTTTGAGTCCCAATCCCGAATTCAAAAAAATATATTAACACCAATATCATAGAAACTAATTAATTTGAGATATTGAAAAAAAAATTGAGAAAAAGACATAATTTAAATATAAATAAATACAATATATATATATATATATATATATATAAAATTACATGGATATAAGCATGTTAGCTATAAGCACCTTATGTGGATTCCAAGTTCGCGCACTGCTATGCGTTTGTTGATCCCAATTGCAAGTTTATATATATATATATATATATATATATTGTTTCCTAAACTAAACCAAACACGTCGGATCCTATTCACTGGACAAATTGATATATCCAGTCACTTGACAAATCATTATCCCTATATGTATATATATTTGTTGGATAATATAGTGTAAGCTCAATTATTGGTCGTCAAGTGTGTTTGAAGCTTTAGAAGTGGAATAAGCAGGGGCCATACAAATAAAGCATAGGATTCTTAATCTTGCTTTAATAATTCACATGTGGTTTGTCTTTTGTCGCTTTACCTAATCACCTTACAATTCAATTCATTAGCTAACTCACAAAAAAATCCATTGCACAGAACCTTCCCACTATCAATCCCAGGTGGGTTCGCCTTCCACCAGGACATATATGGGTCACTGTAAGACCCTAAACGCCCTAAGGTCAAAAGAAGTAGAACAAGATAATACACACACACACATACATATATGCACAAATGGGGCTACCTACGTGTTCTAGACTTGTGTGGGGGCTTTCCTCTAAAACTCTCTCTCGAGTCTCAAGGGAGCAATGAGAAGCAGCAGCTGCAGTGCAGCATCTTGCAGAAGCCATGGTTCTTTTGAAAATGACTTCACTCCTACTTATCTATTGGCCTGATATATATAATATATAAAATATATACCCTTTGATTTTGACTTGGAATTTTTTTCACTTTTGCGCGTGGTTATCAACAGTTACTTACTAACACTTAACGTCGACATCACTCACTGGTAAATATGGAAAAAGTATTTCTTCTTAGATCAGCTTCATACACACAAAAAAAAAAGCAGAAACTTAATTGAGCTTTCCTGTTGTTATCTTTTTTATTTTTATTTCGCTGCCAGATTTTAGTGGCATTTAATGATGTCATATATATGTCATGTCACCAAAACATTTTGACTCAGTAGTTTGATTTCATTACTGACACTAAGTAACTTTATTGAATGGAGTGGTAAAATGAATCAAAACTTAAAAGCAACATGAGAAGGAAAAAGGTTATGGTCATATGTATATTGCTGCTATGATAAGGTTGAGACCTGAGAATGAACCCAGAATAATTAATATCAATATAATTACAGAAGCTGGTTAAAAGTCATTTTATTGATTCAGACTAGTTTATACAAATAGTTCTAGCTCCAAGCTAATCTCTGCAAGCAACTGAAACTGAAAGAGAAGGTCTAGAGAGTCGAGACTATAAATAAGAGCTACATCAGAAGATATATATTATATATATTGCAGATCAGTTAGCTAGCTAGCTCTTTCAACATGGCGTATGAATACAGTATCCAAATCTGGAGGAGTGAAGAACTTGTTTACGCCACGGCGATACTTGCACCTGAAAGCTGACGCCGGCGGCGGCGGCTTTGGCTTCCGGGGAGCCGGCGGACACGTGGAAATAGGTGGGATTCTGGACTCTTCCCCTGTTGGCGTCGTCAGACACTCCTCCGTCTCCTCGTCGTCGTCGTCGTAACCGCCGCCGCTTGATTTCTCCGCCGTGTGAATTGGCTTCAACGGCGCACGTAAAGTGATTCCGGCGATGACCCTTTTTTTAGTATTACTAGCATCAGACGACGATAGTGACGAGGACTCAAAGCCTCCTTCCACGACCTGTGCCTTCTCGGAGAACCCCATATTTATAAACCAGAGAAAAACAAAAAAACTGTTTCAAGATAGTGTATATATGTAAAAACGGCAGGGGAATAAGGGAATAAAGATCACTTTTTTAAGGCAAAAAAAGGACTTTGTTCTTTTTTTCTTTTTCTGGGTGTAAGGGGAATAAGAATAAGAGATGAAGCCAGTAGGAAAGTGCAGAAAAAAAAGGAGCTTTGAGGCTGGTTCAAAATATGAAAAGATCAAAGAGTGTAAATGAAGATTGTTGAAGCAGAGGAAACAGTGAAAGAGATTGGAGAGAGTTGTTAAGATATGATTATAAATGAAGAATGTGAGGAAGGTGAAATATGAGATGATGTGAATTGAGATGGCGACTTGTTATATGCGAATTGGGAAGAGAGAGGGAGAGAACCCGAGGAAACTCGTGAGTTGCTGACAAAGATATAGAAAAACCAGGTGAGAGAGAGGGGGGCGGTGGAAGAAGAGGGTGCCCGAGAAAATAGCTGACCGTTGGGCAAGAGAGAGAAAGAGAAAGAAGGGAGACATGAAATTTGGCGCCAAGTTTGGGGTGTTTGGGATCGCCACCACATCAGTCAGTCCTAAGCTAATGTTAGGCTAAAGTCATTTGCTTTTTAAAAGGGACAATTACACTAAGGTCCCAAGAAAGAGAATTTATTACAATAAAATTTGAAATCAGCGAAAACACGGGAGTTAAGGGGACCATTGTAATTATTTGTGAATGTAAAATTACCATTTTGACCTTCCCTCTCATGTCTTTCTCTCTTCGTTCTCCTCTCTCGCTCTCTCTCCTCTCTCCCTTTTTCTTCTCTCTTTGTTCTCCTTCTTCCAATTACATGAGTACTTGCTCGAAGCAAAGCAAGCTCTAGGATACTCACTCGAGCCGTCAGAAAACCTCGGGGATGTTAATCCGGCAAAGCAATTTGATACTTTGTTATATTTGGCGTTTCAACATCCTTTGTGTGAGAGAACAAAGGCAAGGCACGTGAGATCCGGCCATACTAGGCTATTGTTTTTAGGGCAGTATGTTCTTGAGTTAGCCTTCACAGAATATTTCTTACAGAGATATCCGAGGGAGCCACCTGGTCCAATGTGAGAGAGGGTATTCGGGTTAATTGGAAAGAGAAACTTGCCCAAGTGGATTAAAGCCGCTATCTTGCAAAATTTGATCTTTCCATATGATAAACACTTTGTAAATTGTAATGAACAAGTAATATAACATTTTTTCATTTCTTCAAAGCTATTTACAACAACAAATGCTATATTTACAAAACAAAACATATATTTACAACAAACTTTCAAAACCAAGATTTTTTTTTTTTCATTTTTCAAGTTCAGATATTAAGTTCAATGAGTAGGTTCAAATAGTCACTTGCTCATACAACTTAATATTTTGAAATGATATTCACTTCTTAAGCTAGCCTTATGTAGCTGTCAAAATTCTTAAAAGATGTTGTAAATATAGCATTTATTGTTGTAAATAGCCTCTGGACGTGAGAAATGAAAAAAATCCAAGTTTTCAAAGGTTGTTGTAAATATATGATTTTTATGTTGTAAATATAGAATTTATTGTTGTAAATAGCCTTTGGACTTGAGAAATGAAAAAAATCCAAATTTTCAAAGGTTGTTGTAAATATATGTTTTTTCTGTTGTAAATATAGCATTTGTTATTGTAAATAGTCTCTAGACGTGAGAAATGAAAAAAAAAATCCAAATTTTCAAAGGTTGTTGGAAATATAACATTTGTTGTTGTAAATAGCCTATGGACTTGAGAAATGAAAAAAATCCAAGTTTTCAAAAGTTGTTGTGAATATGCTTTTTCTGTTGTAAATATAACATTTGTTGTTGTAAATAGCCTTTAGAGGTGAGAAATGAAAAAAAAAATCAGGTTTTCAAAGGTTGTTTAAGTTCGAACGGGTAGGAGGATACAATAAAAAAAAAGTAAAATTACCATTTTGGATTTTTTTTTTCATTTCTCACGTCCAAAGGCTATTTACAACAACAAATGTTATATTTACAACAGAAAAAACATATATTAACAACAACATTTGAAAATCTAGATTTTTTCATTTCTCACGTCCAAAGGTTATTTACAACAACAAATGCTATATTTACAACAGAAAAAGCATATATTAACAACAACATTTGAAAACTTAGATTTTTTTCATTTCTCACGTCTAGAGGCTATTTACAACAACAAATGCTTTATTTATAACCAAAAAAGCATATATTCACAACATCTTCTAAGAATTTTGACAGCTATATAAGGCTAGCTTAAGAAGTGAATATCATCTTTTGAAAAAGCATATATTTACAAAGTGCTTATTGCTGCTTCCTTTCCTTGTAATTATGGCCGACCTAAAGATTGAAGTATTTGAACCATTCAAAAGCATCCGCCTTCTCGACCTCGTCTTAAGTCTCAAGTAGCAAATCGCCTCACTGAAGTCGCAAGTCGTTGGGCTGTGGCAAAATCGCAGATTTGACCACTCTCGGCTTCGTAAAGGTATGATAATCTTCTGATAGAATAATCGAAAATCAACTGAAGGTGTCGATTTTATCTTCTCACCACTTGAGTTGAGTAGGCAGGATCCAGCCGCTTCTCTTTTCGATTCAACAATGGAAGGAATGGAATAGAATGGGGGTTGTTCCCCTTTGTCAACAGAGAGAGGAGAGAGAGAGAGAGAGAAGAAGGAATAAGGAGAACAGAGAGAGAGTGGAATTGGAAGACATGAGAGGGAATGTCAGATTGGTAATTGTACATTCACAAATAATTACACAGAAGTCTCTGTGTAATTTGGTGAATTCAAGGGACCTAATTGTAATTATCTCTGGTCCTTGGGACCTGAGCGTAATTTTCCCTTTTTAAAATTCTTCCTCCTTTTTGAAGATGTTCCACGTTTTTATGTTTACTTTTTTTTTTTTTTTTGAAACAGTCATAAAAAGAATCAGAGAAAATTAGGAAAAGTTTATTAATAAAAATAACCTAAATCAGAATATTAATACTTAGTGTTTTTTTTCTCCCTCAAGTCCACATATCACACTTGTATGGACTTTGAGTCTTTAGGGTGCCCTGATTACTATTGTGATCGAGCTGAGTATTAATACTATGTGTGTACAAGAATTTGTAGAGTACACTTCCTGTGTATAAAAGTTTATCATACACTTATAACTTATAAAATTTTTAATGAGGGATTTCCCACAATTTTTCTGAAAAATTATCTATTTAAGTTTAAGATTATTTAGTTAAATTATTTGTATATACGAGTTATATGTACAATTTGTCTTATAATTGTACAATTAATTATAAAATGACACATTTATTGTATTTTATTGAAATAGAGATTAATAATTAGACCGTTAATTATCGATCACCTTGTGTCTTATACTCTCTGGTTCTAAATGGAAGACTCAGTTAACTTTTTTTAGAAATATTAAGGTAGCTAAATAAGTTACTTCATCATATCATATGTCACGTGTCATTAGATGATATATTAATTTATAAGTCAGAAAAATTAGTTGGAAAAAAATATTTTAATTTTTTAAAATATCTCAAAAAAATTAACTAGTTTTATATTTAGACCGGAGAAGGCAACATTTAAAAGCATTTTTCTTTGACAATTCTTAAATGTGACAACCCTCTACTTTTTCTGTTGTTGGGTGAAAAATGATTAAAAAGGAAAAATCAGACCCTCAATTATAGATTAAGGGATAATCAAATTGGATGAGATGTTGTTAAGGCTAAAGGATATATTTAATTTTTTATGTTTACTTTAAGGTTTAATTTTGTCTTTTAAATTTATAAAGTGTATTTTTTATCCAAAAGCCCTAACACCATTAATATCATATAACAAAAAAAAAAACTGACGGTACAATTAAATAAAATAATCTTAAATTTTAAATATGTAAAAAGAAATTCTTATATATTCTCACTAATCCATTAACAAATAATAATCAAATAACCAGCTTTAGCTTCTTCCTACCAATACACACTTCCCATCCTCCTCTATTAATATGTCTACACATGATTGAGGTGATAGATAGTCCTTTAATCAGACCCAACAAAGTCTTTAACAAAATTATAACCAGGTACTTCTTCCGATTCTAATTATAAGAACATTTTTATAGTATAAATTGTACTATAAAAATGTTCTTATAATTAGGAACGGGGTAATATTAAATGTTTTTTTTAAGCTTTTGAATGAGAATCAAGGGCAACTGGTCACAATGTTGCCAAGTTAATGGAGGAGAGGAGGAGTGTGCATCGGTGGGAAGAAGACAGAAGGTTATTAAATTATTAAAATTTCTTTTCATATTTTAAATTTTAAGCATATTTTATTTAACTGCCCACTCAACATTTTCCATCACATGAATTTAAGGTGTTAGGGTTAAATGACTAAAAATATACTTTTTAAACTTAAGAAATAAAATTGAATCTTAAAGACATAAAGAACTAAATGAATACTTTAGCTTATTGTTAATGTAAATTTTGATAATAAAGTTCTGGCAAAAAAAAAAAAAAAAAAAATACAATAAAGAGATTCTTTTTTAACAATAACATTCTCTCTCATATGTTGGTTTATGGAAAAAAAATCCTATTTGCCTCTTTCTATTTATATATACTTATTAAATATATGTCACTTATAAATATATGTCATTTATAATTTCTGTAATAAATCTTCATCCGTTATCTCTCAAATAAGAGTATAATTGGATAATAAGATACATAAATTATACTTTTATTACTTTTAACTACTCCTTCCAGTCTTTTTTTTATAAGAAACTATATCTCTCTTAAGACTGATTTTTATTATAAATAATTTTTTCCTTGGTCTCAAAATTTAAATTACCTTTTCTTTTTCTATCCATATTAAATACATATCTTCATATTAATTATTCTCTACTCACCAATAACTCTTTTTCATTCAATTATTTATTACTTATTCTCTCTCATACTTTATACTCATTATTTCTCATATACTTTTTTTCAAAAAATAGGGACATATTTGGGAAAAACATGACAATCTTTACACATTTATTGTTTTTAACTAATCTTAACTACTAGTTCGTTTTGCGCAATCGGAAAAAAAAAATACTTATAAAAAGGATTGCATTTTGAACTACGATAATTTTACTAGTTGTTCCTTATATAAACCGGCCGCAAGGAGTAATATACTTAGTCTTATTTGTTTTTTCTTTAAAAAACTACTCAATATCATTACATGAAGATTTATTTAGAGTAAATACCCTTTTGGGTCCCCGACAAAAAACACGGACCCCATTTTCATTCCTAGGGACTAAAATATGACTTTTTATAATTAAAAAAGCGCTTTTTGGAAATTTGCGAGGACCAAAATATTCACTAATCAACCCTTATTCGTCCTTTTCAGGGACTAAAATAACATTTCTTTGTGTGAGGGACCAAAATGGGATCCTACGTTTTTTTTCAGGGACCAAAAGGGTATTTACTCATTTATTTATGACTTATGAATAATGATAAGCTACATGACTTGTGTTTTATTTTGGTTCCTTACTCTTATATAGTATCTTCTCATTCAATTAATTATAATACCACGAGTATCACTGATAGTTGTCTTTACAACTGAACTTAATATATCATCATTAGCTAATGTTATATCAATATTTAAAATTTTAATGTCAGTATCTTTTGTTAATAGAATCAGGAGTAGAGGACTGAAAAACATTATAAAATTAAGGTACCAAAATAAAATCTTATGTGGAGTTAAACAACTAAAAGTATGGTTTTCCCTTTGATACCTATAACTAAGTTTCCTATTTTTGATGGAATAAATAGAAAAATGCTGGTCCTCCTGTCATTTTCTTTATTAGGTAAGGGGCCAATGTTATTATTCATCTTCATTTTTAAAATAATTAAACAGAAAATTTTTGATAGGACAGATCCTATCAAAATTTTGAAAAGCAATTTTCCCCTTTTGTTTTTTTAGCAAAAAAGCTACAACATGCTATCTATTATTGGGATACAAAACTTATTAGGAAGGGTAAAACCATATTACACATGTCATCTAGAAATAGGTTCCTATACTCCAGACATAACCATCCTTGTAGTTTTCTGCATTCATGTCTCATTGTGTGTGTGTATCCCATTTGTGCCTTCTGTTTTCTTTTTATTCTCTCACTTTTTTGGGTGGATTATTTAATTTAATTTCCTGCACCCATGTCTTATTGTGTATCTAATATCTTAATAGATACATGAATGGAACCTTTTTTAAAAAAAAAAAAATTATCAAGATATGGCAAGATATAGGATTAGCTGGTGGTTTTCAAATACAATTTTTAAATGGGTTGTTTTATAATTAAATATCCATTATAATTGATGATTAAAATTCAAAACCCTATTTTTTAAGCCTCAGTCTTAAAGCACTTGAATAATCTCAAATGTTACTTTTTATTTATCCTGCTATAATTGCAACAAAGGCAAATGAGGTTTTTAAGTAAAAGACAAAAGGTTGATTTTTTTTTCTTTCAAAACTGTTGATACAAATATCTGTATAATTTTCTCATAATAGTATCACTTTCAAACTAGTGGGAAATGATACCACTATATGAAAGCAATTCTGGCATTACATAGTTTTTCTTTAAAAGTATCTCTTTGATTTGATAAAATATAAATAGACATCTACCTAAATATCTAAGGGATAATGACAGAAAAATAGCACTAAAACTTCAAAATCCTGTTAAAAACAATAATAATGGGATTGACAAGAACAATAAAGCAATTAACAATTCGTTTTGTTAGAAAACACCTATTTGAAATTTTGAAGTTTAAGTGGTATTTTCTTAGAATGTTCACAATATTCAACGTGTTGTTGTCTTTTACATATTTTTTTGGGAGAATGAATTTTAGGTCCCAACCAAATAAAATAATACATTAGCAAGTCCTATAAGTTGTTAATGATAACTGATTCACTTGTTAACCCTACTGTTTACTTGTCAATGAGGACTTCTATAATATTATTTCCTTTAGTTGTGCCTAAAAGTCATTCTCCCTATTTTTTTTCTTATGAGACGTACACATTCAAAATGACTTCCTCCTGACATGAGCAATTCAAGAAAGTCATCATCATATACAGCCTGAAACTATATATGCTATGGCACTACCAAGTTATGAGTAATTTATAGGCTGATTTCTTTTCCCAATTGTTCAAAGACATGATATTTCTTTATTATTAATGGATGAAACATATATAACTCTTAATCATAAGTAATCTCACATCAATATCAGATAGTTTAACTGTATCTGTGTGGATGAGAAAGAAAGGAGGCGAAAACAAACAAGAAACAGCTGTAGGCTTCAAAGCTACTTTTTTTTTTTAACGTACAATATTCCATATTACTTTTTATCTTCCCTCATCTTTACAACTTGGAAAAGACAGTCCTGCTGGGAAACTCTGGATTTTATCCTTCTATTTTCTTCATGCATGACTAAAAAAAGATTGGAAGTTATGAATCTGTATGTATAACAAGTTGTACTATTCATAAATTTCTTATAATACATCAGAAACATATGTAGCTGTAGGAAAACTAACCCCATACTTCTCATAGATTTAAAGTGGGAAAGTCACAATGAGGTCTTAAGAAAAGAACATAATCATAAAAAAGTCCCGCAATTAGTGAACATTCCTTAGCATGAATCTTACGTTAGAACTTGTCATTGTACGCTGATTTATAATTGTGAGACTCTTTAGTGGATTACATTTCTTCTTTGAGACTTCATCTTTTAAGGTGAATAAATCAGTTATAATCAGACTCCACATTGATCATAAGTACACTCTTCTCTGTTTGTATGAATTTTGCCATTATGGTGTCCATAGGCTCGGTCAGGTTGAGTTTATCATAGAACCCTAGTTTTAAAATTTGAAGTTGACATTCAGAATTCTCTGTGCAGAAGATGCAAACGATTATTATTTTTTGAAGGGTAAGGATTGATGACCAGCTCCCAGGTGCACATAGATATGAATAAAATGTAAACTCAAAGTGAACTGATTACATCCTTGAATAAATCTCTATGGTCTTCATATTGATCCATGAACTCATCATTGAATTTTTTGAAACTGTCCATAATAGCAGGCATGTCTTCCTCGGCTGGCAAAATAGTTGCCCTCAAATGGAACTCCCTACAAAACAGGAAGTTTCAGTCATTAAAAGTTGATTAACAGAGAGAGGAATACACACACACACACACACACACACATATCTCTGTTTTGTTGAATAAATTATCAAGTCATTATTTATTACCCTTCTTTCTGGCCAAATCCTGAACCAGGAACAGTGGATATGCCAGTAACTTCCAAAAGCTTGAGACAATAAAAAACATCAGCGGCTTTTCCAGCTTGTTGAGCAGCCTCTATTGCTCTTGGAGGCAATCGTATTCGAGGGAATGAATACATAGCACCTGAAACACCATCACTTGATTGACGATCAATGGTAGAAGCACAAGCAAATATCATCACATTCCACAGAAAAGCTTTTGTTAAGTGTATCACCTTCTGTAAAATTACATACAACATTTCTGCAGTTGTTGAATCCATCAGTCATTAATCTCGCCCTTCTTCTGAGTGATTCAAGTATTCCTTTGCTGTATATATATATATATATATAACATAAGAATTGTCAATTTAGATTGTAAATGAAATTTAACACCCAGCAAATGGGGTCTTATTATTCTTTGTTACCTTTCCCTAACAAATTGGTCATAAGATATATCTCCAGGTTTGGGTGGATTCACCATCAGCCCCATCTGTACAACAAATGAGATTATAGTTCAAAAAAATGAGTTCGTACTGAAATATCATATCAGAAAACATTCGATCCATCCAGCTTACAAATATCTGTGCTGGAACATTTGGACTGAGGTAGATTGATGAAACTTTGTAGATCTCATCAACCGTCTGCAAAAGAAATAAGTGCGAGTCAAAGTGAATCTCAACGGGAGTAAATAAGAGTAAAGAACTGAGGTACCACAGCAACTTTAGTTTCATGAAATAACATTACACGAGGCACTGACAGATGTATTTCTGGGTCAATGTCACAAACAACATTGTTAACAAAGTTCCTCAGTAACTTCAAATAAAGGAATTGCCAAGATATACCTCTGGAGGAATGTTAGTCAACTCATAATATCCACCTCTCTGGCCACATTCACCCCAATATCCTTTTGACACTGTGTGAAAAGAAACAAGCTGGAGTTCCTTGCTTATTGGTGGGCCCATATCCATCAAAACCTATTTGAGGAGGAAAACAAATAACTATAGTATTAGCTGTTAAGGTCACAGGCAAAACTGCAAGATTAGTGGCACAACAAAGAATACCTTTTTGGCACTAATAAAGGGTCGTTCATCTTGATATATGTTTTGTTGGTAAACCTCATCTCCAAGCAATACTAGATTTTCTTGGTAACAGTAACGCAACAGCTCTCTCAAGTTTGCTTCACTAAGGCATTGACCAGTAGGGTTTCCGGGATTTATGATCACCATTGCTCTTACCTGCTCATATTTCAGTAAAAGCATGAAAACATAACAAGCGACACTGGCAAACCCAAGCACATAAATAGTATATAAAACTTAATAAAGATGCACCAATAACACCATCATGGGTGAGCCACCAGCTTATATTTGGTCATGTTGTTTATCAATCACAATCAACCATCTTCTTCTACTTCTCTCTCTCTCTCTCCTGGGTGCCTGAGGAGAGAAAGTACCAACAAAACTTGGTTTCACTGTGAAAACGCAATGTTCCTCATATGAAACCAATGTCCACCTCATCCAAGCCTAAAGCATATAATTTTGTAGGTTTAAATTAACAGAACACTTCACATCATGTCAGCAAAGTCAGAGACATACAGTTATTCCTTTACAACGAGCCTGAGAAACAGATAGGCGAATTTCATTAATATCAAGGCCCCAGTTCTCTGTCTCTTCAAGATAGTATGGTACCAGTGTACCACCAAAGAGAGCAATTGTTGCTGAGTAGAGTGGATATTGAGGGACAGGAACCAAAACCTGGAAAATAAGAAAGTGTTGGAAATTACTTTGAAATTGAACTTGGAAGACATATAACTGGGGCACCAAAAAGCAAAAAGTCCAGATTACCCCATCCCCTTGGCCTCGGATGATAGTTTGTAAAATCTGCATTACAGCCTTGCCGGCACCATCAGTGAGACATATGAGCTCTGGATCACTGTTAATGGAGCAAGAATCAATTATTCTCTCACATACAACTTGTAAACTAACCTTAAGAAACCCTCTAAAACACTAAAACAACAGGAGTAGCAAAGTCTTGTCCCACTAGAAGGGTTAGCTATATGGATGACACGACGTCATTGTGTTCTATCTAAAACAATCTCTTTGGATAGATTATTAACCAAATGATCGCAAGTGTTCCCTTTAGTCTTCTTCTACCTTTCAAGGGGAAGATGTTGTTTTTAGAATTTGAACCTATGAGTCTATGACCTTTAGGTCATATGGTATAAACCATTGTTGTCAAAAACTAGTATAAAAACATAAAAACGTACGTTTTTACTAGGATCATACGTGCCGAAAAGCAAGTAAAAACTGTCTTGAACAGAAACGGGTAGAAACGCTGCTCAAACACGTAAACGGTAGACACGTAAGTTTTGACCGTTTCTACCGTTTTTATTTTCAAAGAAAAAAAAGGATGAAAAGTTTTTTTTTGGCCAAAAAAAGGATGAAGCTAATGAACACGTCTTGAAGATCTACTTCAATCTCTTTCCTTTCTACATGATCCAGAACAGGAAAGAGACCCCTTTCCACTGGCAAAAAATAACGAATGAAAATATTATGAAACCTCTTATATTTTTTCTTTGCTTAATTCTTACAATCATCTACATGTATAATCTTTAATCTACTTAAACCAAAATACTCTATTAATTTGCTACTTCTTACTTTCCTTTCCGTCGCGTTTATGTTGTGGCAATTTTTTTTCCTTATTTATCTTTTCCGTTGTATTTCTTTTTTAGGACGAATCTCTGTTGGCATTTTAAGAAGTTAATTACATAATAAAGTTAAATAAAAGAAAGAGGGAAAAAATATATAGGATACATGAGAAATTGATAATTCTATGTGAAAAAATCACCCCCAAACTTTATTCTTTTGATGTTTTTGAACTTATGTTTTATATAGTTATATGATTTATATATTTTAAATATGAAATTATTCATTGAATTTTGAGTAGTGATTTATGTCTTTTTTCCCATGCATATATATATAATTTTGAGATCTGACCTTAAGTAATAGAAAGTAGAAATTTTACGTTTCGTGCCGTTTCTATGATTTACGTTTCTACCACCCCTCCATGTTTACGTAGAAACTCGATTTTGACAATATTGATATAAATCTTATCACTATGCTAAGGCTTACCCTCCCTTAAGAAACACTGTTAAATGTATATATATCAAGAAAATAAATGATCCACCATGAATCATAAGTACCTTGGATAGCCATCACGCCTTTGTATGAACTCAGCCACCTCCTTCCTTACCCCTGGTAAGCCTCGATAATCACTGTAAGCACCTACAAGATATATCTTTAGTTTTGCAGTCACTGGTGAGGAGATTCGATATCAAGGAGAAGAATATGGTAGCAGCAAGAAATATTTGCAGATTAAAAAAAAGATACTGCTACATTTAAAAAGCCTTTTAGTTCTAACTTAAAACGCAGTTCTGCAAAGGTGAAGGTTCAATTCATTGGGATGGAAGGGATTTTTGTGATACAAATGTTACTGTATCAATATTTATGTCTTCATTTTCAGGTATAGATTTCAAATGGATGAAAACGGATCATATGCTTAAAAATTGCTCAACCAATTTGTATATCTGCTAACATCATTTTAGTGAAACCTGCTCTCCGGGGAAGTTTCAGTTTGGGGTTTGCCTTGATACAGGATCTTGGGCAAGAAATTTACACGGGGTAAAAAGAGAGACCCAACAGACAGAAATAGATGCTACTTGCTCCGTAGTTAATATAAGATATTTACCTAATTTGATAAAATTAAGAAAGTTAGTTAAGTTAGTTAATATAACATATATTATCTAAAATACCCTTATCATCTTTCTTAATTTTTGCATTCCTCCTCCTCCTTGATTATTGTTAATGGAGTATTAATGTGGATAAATTAGAAAAATATTGACAAATATAAAAACTATGTCTTATATTGGAGACCAAGATCAACTCCCCGAATATTTCATATTAAGAACCGGAGGGAGTATATTGGAGCTACATTGATAACTCTGAAGTTCATACCAAAAACACCAGGAACTTTAAGAGTGAATTGATTCATCAAGATGATGTTCAGTATAATTTCAATTTCTCATTTTCTTTGAAAGCAACAATTTCCGGCTTCCTGCTTGAATGACTACCTTTAACAAACGTTTTTTTTTTTGCCAATGAAAAACTACTTTTAACAAACTAGACATTAAGGCTGTATTGGTTTGAGGGAAGGTTAGGGAAGGGAGGAGAGGGGAGGAATTTTTTTGACCAAATTACCCCTGAGAAATTTTAAAAATTACATAGCTTTTTGCATCGTTTTTTGTGCATTAACTTTGAAAGCATGTCACATCAGGGACATATCTGACTTTTTACACTAGGGAGGGGCACCTCCCCTCCCTCCTAAACCTCCAACCAATCACAGCCTAAGCAACTGACAACTCTCTATTTAATTCATACTGGAAAATGCAATCTAACCTTTCAAAGGCCAGCTTAAATTATTAGAATCCAGAGTACAAGCTAAGCCAGTCTATATAGTACTTTCTCATGTCTTTAATATAAAATAGATT
The DNA here is from genome assembly GCA_019022615.1 of Acacia melanoxylon. Taxonomy (NCBI): domain Eukaryota; kingdom Viridiplantae; phylum Streptophyta; class Magnoliopsida; order Fabales; family Fabaceae; genus Acacia; species Acacia melanoxylon. The sequence goes on from JAFJYJ010000052.1 coordinate 789,553, forward strand.
TGGAGAATTAACCTTGGCCCTAAATATAAGACAGAGTTTTCATATTTATCAATATTTTTTGAATTTACCTTTATTAATGCTCCATCAACAATAGTCAAGGAGGAGAGGGAGAATGGGGGAATTAAAGAAGATGATGAGGGTGTTTTACAAAATACATATCATATTAACTAATTCAAGTAATTTTTTTAAGGTAAATATGTCTTGTATTGAGGATCGGAGGTAGTAACACCTACTTAAGACTTAGACGAGGATAGATTAATAATAACACCTGCTTAAAACTTAGAGGAGGATAGATTGAGAATTAAGGAGTGTTTTTTTTTTTTTGGGGGTCAAAAATTAAGGAGTGTTATAATTTAAAGGAGAATAAGAAATATGTCAAACTGGGCCACATTATCTTCACTCTATGATTCAGTATAGTATAAAGCAATAAATATAGAAGCAACAATACCAAGACCGCCTGAAGTCATTGAAAGATAATGCTTAGCTCTAGAAATTGCATCAGCAGGGAACAGAAGGCCCACATTAGGATCATCTAGAAGAAACGAAGCCTGGCACAAAGCAACAACCTGTGACACAAAAATTGACGAGGTTCAACATTATCAACAAATACAATAGTCATCTGCATTCCAACAATGAAATCACACAAAGAGAATGTTTTGATCTTGAATTTAAACATGTTAAAGATAAGGCCAAACAAATTTCTAAGTAGCAAATGTAAACCTGGCGAGGGAAAGTCAGTGGTCTCTGCCCCAGAGCGTGAGGATTACCAATATTTAAGAATATAATCTGTCAGAAATACTTAAAAAAAATGAGTTCGTGGACATATACACAATAACTTAAAAGCGAATATACGTGTATATATATTGTGTGTGTGTGTGTGTCTGTCATTTTTTCTTCGTCTACATTTATAGGATTTTCAAACTGACAATACAAACAATTAGACTATGTTTACATACAGGCATATAGGGGAAAGAACAAACTCTTTTTACAACTCCACTTCAAGTAAATGAAAGTAGAAAGCATAGAAATTATGATCGTATTTTATCTGAAGCATACAAGAAGTCTGGCATGAGCAGCTAATTTGACTATCACTCCGATCCTTATTATAAGTCTACTTTTAGAAGATATTTTTGGTCCAAAATAAAGTCTACTTACGTGTTATTAATAAACGTTTTCCAATTTTATCCTTATTTAATTCTTGTTGGAAGTGAGAAGGAGGAGAGAAACTTGAGAATGATTTGTAAATACAAAGAGAGAAAATTTTAATAAGGGTAAACTTGAAAAACTTTAAGCATATTTAATAACTTAACTAACAATTCTTGACACTCCTCCCTTTGGTCCACGGTATAAGATTTTGTCAAAAATATAAGTCATTTGTAAAATAATTAGTGCTTATTTTTTAATTTTGTCCCTATAACTAATACTAATACTCATGTTATTAAATTTTCAAACATATTTTCCAATAAGGATAAAAGTGGCGAAAAATTTCAGTGATGACATATTTAATAAGTTAATTGTCCGTTATTATTTTTTGTGAATTAATTAAAGTGCCCGGCCTGTATTATAGAACAGAAAGAGTATGTGTGATTAGTTATAATTGACTTATAACAATAATGTGGTAATGTGTTAGTTTTTTTCCATTATATCAAGGGTTAAGGTGGCCAATGAACTATTACCTCAAGAGCACCCCGCACAAATAATTTTAATTTTAAGTGGACCAAAAATACCAAAAACCTTTTAAAAATATGCAGTCAGCACAAAAAGTAGAGTACAACATTTTTGTGTTAGGCGCTCCTAGAGTAAAACTTTTTTGTGTAGGGCGCTCCTGGAGTAAAAGCTTTTTGTGCTGACAGCACAATTTTAATTTTTTTTTTGGTATTTTTAGTCCACTGAAAAGTTATTTGTGCTCGGCGCTCTTGAGATAATAGTTCGTTGGTCAAATTGCTCTTTAACCCTTAAATCAAATGCGGCATTGTCAACACACTCAACACGGTGCCTGTACAGCTCTTGATACAACTAAAAAGGGAAATATACTACTACCTCCGGTCTTAATTATAGGAGCACTTTTGTAGTGCAAATTGCACTACAAAAGTGCTCCTATAATTAGGACCGGGGGGAGTAATTCATTCACCAAAATGGAAGGACCCAGTACATCATATATATACTCTCACTCTCACGATGCTCATGCCATAGCCAATTCTCTCTCATCTAACTAACTAATGAGTTTCTCTCTCATCTAACTAACTAATGAGTATTATTCTCTATTATTATTTACTATAATATCCATATATCATTACTCCTCCCCTAAAAAGAATCCTTGTCCACAAGGATTTCATCAGCACAGTAGAGAATTGAAGAAACTGGTGTTGAATGATAGCAAGGTCCCCCCCATATAGCATCTTCAGGTGGAGGGTGATTCTTGATTCTTGATTCTTGATTCGAGCGAGGCGTTTGAAGGTGGACGGATTGAGAGAGCCCTCAACGGCGTGAACACTGCGGTCGGCCACTCCAGCAGTGGTGCCCAGCACATCCTCAAAGTGATCTTCGTCATCATCAACGAGGAGCATGTAGACATGAGAATCTTGACACCGGTGACCAGAGGAGTATTTCGCAGGGCACCAGTAGCATAGACCTTGCGGGTGCCGGTCATCCATTTCACGCTTAGACAACTGTCGTGTGGGTTTCTGGAATGATCTTGAAGAAGGCGTGGATGATGGATTCGAAGTGGAGCCAGAGGAAAAGGTTGGGGTGCCGGGTTTGGAGAACGAGAGTTGGGACTTAGGGGGATCCGAAAGAAGAGATGGGTCTGGCCCAGGTTTAGAGCCCATAACTGTAGCAATTATGGGACCCGAATCCGGTGAGCGCCTGCAAGAGAAGAGTCAACGATCACGACTTGGGGCATTTTTGTGGAGGGTCCGAATGGTTGCCTCTTGCAACCGAGCCGAGCAAGTGGCGCTGGCGAGCGACAGAGGAGCGAAGTTCAACACAAATTGATGGATATCCGGTCGGAGTCCACCGATAAACAGGTTCACATCGATGGGTTCTGGAATATAAACTTCAGACAGTAGCTCATCAAATTTCTGCTCATACTCAACGACAAGCCCCTCGCCTTGCTGCAATTTCTTCAGGGCAATCAAAGGATGTTCATCGCGGACGTCAGTGAACTTAGCCTCCATGTGTTTAAAATACTCGTCCCAGCGGACGTCGGAGAACGAACGGTGGCGCATAAAGGTTTGGTGCCATCTAAGAGCATGGCCTTCAAGATGGATACTCAGCAAACGGATGCGATGCTCGGGTGGGGTGCCGTCGACTTCAAAAAATTGTCTGCAGCGATAAGCCCAGCCGCGGAAGTCAGAGCCATCGAACCTCGGAAACTCTACACGGCTCTGTTTCGTGGGAATAAAGTAAGATGAAGCTTGCTGTTGATGTTGCAACTCGTGGAAGGAACCAAATGGAGGAATACGAGCAGAAGAGACAGAGCCAGATCCTCCGTCGTGAGTGCTGTGAGTAGGTTGCAAGGGCGTTTGCGGTTGCTTGCCAGTGTTTGGCGAGGGCGTCGGTGGAAATCGAGCTTCCAGTCCTTTCAGGAATTCCTCAAGTCGAATGGTCGTTTGCTTGAGATCAGCGATGTCGTGTGCACTCTGTTCAAATTTAGCGTGCACGGTCGTGTGAAGCTTCTCCAGGCGGAGCTCCAGATCACCCAGATGGTCCTGGGATCGTGTGTCTGGCGGTGCCATGGCCAGAACAGAGGGCTCTGATACCTTTGATACAACTAAAAAGGGAAATATACTAATTCATTCACCAAAATGGAAGGACCCAGTACATCATATATATACTCTCACTCTCACGATGCTCATGCCATAGCCAATTCTCTCTCATCTAACTAACTAATGAGTATTATTCTCTATTATTATTTACTATAATATCCATATATCAGCTCTGATAAAAATAAGAATCTATGAAGGATTATCTTAGAAACCGGCACCGATTGGAAGTCAAATGTAATTTATGTATGAGACGACGTAGAAGAGATGATAAAACTACCTTCTTTCCTTCCTTTTGAAGCTCAGAAGCTCGAAGGTATAATTCACCTCTAACAGCATATTGAGCCTTCTTCACATTTTCATTAACTAACTCGTAGTCTAAAGGTTTTGGAGGCATGGCGAAGCAGATGACTAAGTGTGGATGCCAACAAATACGAAAGAGCCAACCTGAATATAATTCAAAGAAAATTATGGAATGATGAAAAAATAACCACATATAATAATGATCACGTATAATTTCTTTCACGTGCAAAATGTTGTTAAGTTGGGGATCATAAGTCCTTCATGTTTGAATACTAATTAATGACTTAAATTAAACACTGAATTCTAAGGCAAATATAGCACACTCAATATATATGTAGAAAGAAATGCCGTAGCAACAAATTTGCAACAACGTAGAGATAAAAGAGCAAAACCATATTAATAGATCGAGAAGCAGAAGAAGGTATAGAATCACAATTCAGTTACCTACGACACCAAATCAAACGTAAGGCTGGTAAAGGAAGAGTTTTCTACATACCCAGATGATATAAAACGTATAAGATTCAGTCTTTTCGCTGCGATTTTGCTAACAGTACGTCCTGCTGTAGATCGACTATGTTATAATATATGTTTATGAACCTTTTTGTTTTTGTTTTTTATTTGGTCTTGTATGCATGTGGAAGCGGCAGTTGGGGGGGCACTATTAATGGCCGCACTAGAACCACTGAACGATAGCAAGTAACTAAATAAATTAATTCATCACATTTACATTAAGTAATATAATTAATAAGAAAATCCTATGATATGATTCGATACCAGCTCAGCCACATGCTTGTTACTACGCAAATTCAGTCTTCCTAATTTTTTTGATTATCACCCTCTCCTTTGCTTTTAGAGATGGCAATGTTGTTGCTTAGAAGAGTCTTTCAATGGTTGAAAAGAGTAGGCATCGTCATTATAGTAAAGGCAAGTGTGGGCTGCAATTCGGGAAATTGGAATACCTAATGCAGAAAATGCAATGTTACTTGTTCTTTATCCTGATGAAGAAAGGTACAAGCTGAAATTTTTTATGGTTGAGTCTCAAATGGTTGATGGCAAATGCTAGATTTTAGTGAACTAATAGCGTTGACTTGTTTTGTTCGTAGATCGTTTATAATGTGTTTGCCATTTTTAATTTTAAGGAAAGACTTTTTTGTCATGATGCTTATGATGTAAATGATAGGTTCACCCTTTTATTTATAATACCACATGATCACGGGCTTTGAGATTTTCAGTAATATGATTAATTTTAATAGCACTATTATTTATTAGACTTAATATATGTTAAGCATGTTGATGTGATTAGTTGGTTGTAAACGTAAGACACATGGTATAAACTGAAGAGAGATGCATATCTCTTGTAAATGTACTTCTCTAGTTCATAAGTCATAACCATATAGCTTCTTAATTTCTCTTTAATCTTGGCTTCTGGCATTAGTGGCATTTTCATTATATCAAATTCTTAAGCTATTATACCATTTTGTTTTTATATTGAATTCTTATCATTTTATTAATAATATTGGATAATGCATACTTTGTTTATTTCCATTCATTATATTTAATTTCAAAAACTAATCTTTTTATTTTTTTTCATCTTAAAAATAAGGGACAATTTCACTCTGATGTCAAGAAAGGCAAATTACTACTTTAAGGTCTCTAAAAATCTCCAAACAACTGACAAGTCCCATGGGACTGAGGGTAAAATATTGAAATTGTGAAAAGACACCCTTACCCTTAGTAATATACCCCGTGTGAAGCCCGTTCCGATTATCCATAAAAGAGTTACCCAGGCCACTTACTACCCCCTTGTGCAAAGAGCCAGGAAAAAGCTGTCCATGTGGAAAAATAAATTTATTATTATTGCAGAACGTTCGGTGCTTATCAAGTCAAGTATTATCTTCCCTCCTTAGCCATTGTATGCAATCAACCCTCCTTCCTATTTGTACTCTAAACATAATTGAGAAAATCTCTAGGAAGTTCCTATGGTCTCAGGAAGAAGATGTGAAAAAAATGAATTTCATTGCATGATAAAATTACTCAGGCTAAAAAGTTAGGAGGTCTGGGCTTCAAAAATCTTCGTCGCCAGAACAAATCTGTTGGAGTCTCTTAACAAAGAAAGATGCTCTTTGGGTTCAATGTTTTTGGTCCAAATACAATTGTGGTGACTTACATCTGCCCAACATCTCCAGAAAGAGAAACTCCTCCTCTGCTTGGAAAGCAATTGTTGAAGTTTGGGGTAAATTCATCAGTGATGTTGGGAAAAAGGTAAATAACGGAGAGGGAACCAAGTTTTGGTCTAACCTCTGGCTTCCCTTTGAACAACCCACAATATCCTTTGTTCATAATCCTTCTTTAATTAATGAAGAGGAGACAGTAAGGGATCATTCAACATCAAATGGACAATGGGATCTTAATAGTTGGTATGGAGTTCTTCCCCCTGATATTATAAATATCATCTCCAAAACAAACCCCCTCCAACAATTCTCCAGATTGCTTTACCTGGAGAGCAGCAAAAGATGGGGGTTTCTCTGTGAATTCTGCTTATCAATTCCTTTATGCCAGAGGAGAAGCTAACACTAGAAGCTTTTGGGCCCAGGTGTGGAGATGGCAGCTTCCTGAGAAAGTTAAATTTTTTATGTGGCAAGTAGGCCATGAGAGACTTGTCACTACTCTTCGGGCCAGGAGGAGCCTTACCACTGATTGTACTTGTCATTTCCAATGTAATAGTGAGGAAAGTGTGATCCACATAATTTGAGATTGTGTTCGTGTAAGAAACTTGTGGAAACAAATTTTAAAACATAACTATTTTTCTTTGTTTTTTACTCGCAGCTTGCAGGTTTGGCTAAATTGGAACACCAATCATAAGCCTGGTAAAGGAAGATTTTAGAACTTCTCGTGGACAAGAATCTTTAATTTAGCCTGGGGTGTTGGATTCTTTGGACAACCAGATGCAAGTTTTTATTTCAAAAAGTGAGCACAGAGACCAGGGAGATGCTCTACCAGTGTAACTACCTCCTCATGGAAAATAACGCGACTCAAAATCTCACTCACCAGATTTTCCAACTCAACAAGCTTGAGGAGAATCCCTTGACCTCCATCCTGCTAATGCAGTCCGCATTGATGTCAATGGATTGGTGCGTCAACAACATCAAGCAGCTTGCATGCAGGGGAGTGATTAGAAACGCTCAGGGTGAATGGCTGACGGGCTTCTATCTTCCCCTTGGCCTTCATACCGTTATTGAAGCTGAAATCTATATGCTATTATGGTTGGGTTAAAAGTCGGTCTCCAGATGGGTTTTCAGAGTATCATCCTCTATTTCGATTCCCTTGATGTCGTCAACATTCTTATAAGAGACCGCCCGAGCTAATGCACTATCTCATGCTTTGATCATCCGATTGGGAGGTTTTTAGAAACATTATTGGAGAGATCGTGTTTTGGTCTTAGAGATCATTTGCTCGATTCTTGGAATGGAACATCTATAGAAGCAAACTTTTGGAAAAGCGAGGAGGAGGTGTTTTCATTCATGAAAGACTTTGTGAGGAGAAAACATTTCATGTGCAAACTTAGAAATGACTATATCATTGCCAAAGATTAAGGTCATACAAAGAACGAGATTCAAAAAGTAGCAGGTTGGTAGTCGTATTCCTACTCTTCCGATGCATGTTTACTTGCGAAGAGTGGTAACATGATTGGTAAGGCCATCAAGGTAGATGTTAATACATTAGCACAATGCAATAATCAAAGCATGATGGTGGAAAGAGGGAAGTTTGCCGTTAGTATTGAAGTAGACTTGAAGCAATTCAAATCAACTGTTTTAAATGTGGTAAGTATCCCTGCCCGCTTTCTCGGATCACGGGGGGAGGATGCCTTCCGATAGCCACACTTGGCCGATGAAGAATTTGGCTCATGGATTAAAGGAGTCCGGAGAGGAAGTTGGGGAAAATGCCCGAGAACAATAAGTCATGGGAAGGAGAAGACATCTGTTTGTGTTCAAGGTTTGATGTGTTGCAAGAGGTGAAAGACCCTATCTACGTGGAGAAGGAGCAGGGTGAACCCCTTACCTTCCACCAAGGATGGAGGCCTTGTGTGTAGAATATAGTTTATTTGGAGAAAAGAAAGAGAAAGTGATGAAAGTGAAAGAAAAAGAGGGTGCTCATCCAATGTTCTGCGTGGGACAATCGAGTCATTCTACTCACGATTACAATCTAAGGCCCAACGGTTTATCCCTCCGTGCGAAATAAGAAGAAAGCGAAGGGCACACAATGTTGTTTTGATGTATTAAGGACTAGATTCTCTAATCTAGCTTCCTTACTATTTAATTTAGCCTCATGGAATTGTAGGGGAGCCGGTAAACGGACCTTCCCTATTGATGTTAAAGATATTGTCGAAATTATAACATTGATATTCTCTAAATATTCTGAGCCTCGTTATTAGTGGCACTAGAGCCGATATTGTTTGTCGTAAGCTTGGCCGTGTGGAATCTAGTGGGTTTGCATTACACGGCTATTGTGGGACAAGGAAAATTTTGATATTACATATATATCATCTACCACCCAAATGCTCCACCTTGTCAAGTATGCAATCAGTAAGTAACTTTTCGTGCCTTATCACTTTGGTTTATGGTGAAACTAACTCATTGGCGGTATATATTATGGGACTCCCCTCCGCTTTTAGCCAATAGCTCTACTCCTTCCTTGGTTAGTCCTTGGCGATTTTAATGCATATCTATCCCCATCGGACAAATTGGGAGGCGGTCCCTTCATGGACCTCAATGCAACGGTTCGAGAGATTGTATTGATGATACAGACTTATTGAAGCTAGGTTTCAAGGGGAGAAGTTTACTTGGGAAAAAGAGGGCTGAGAAGGAAAGATTGGATTGGGTTCACCAACTTCTCTCGGGCTTTCCCGCTACCAAACTCCACCGTCATCCGTCATGAGCTAAAATTTAAATCGATCATAGGATTGTGGTTGTCAATCCCAACTCTCTCCCCGTTGTTATCGTTTTAAATCCTTCTCTTTATCAGATTGCTTGGTCCCTTGAGAACGATTTCAAAGATATCACCGTTGAAGCTTTGGAGGGATAATAATTGGATAGATGGTCTTCACAACTTTAGAGAATCAGCTCTCGAATGGAATGAGAATCGTGTGGGAAACTTCACTAGTAAGAAAAAAAGTTGCCGAGGCGCTGTGAGGGCATTGACAAAAGCGGGGAAAATGAATCTCCAACCGGTTTATTTCGCTTAGAAAGAAAGCTTTGGGAAGAATACCACAAGGTGGCAACTCGGGAAGAAATTGTGCGGGTTCCAAAATCCGAAGTAAATGGCTTCAGTGGTGGTGATTTAAAATGCAAAGGTTTTCATGCCTCAACCATGGTCAAACGAAAGAAGCAGGAGAGAATTGAGCTGTAAAAAATGATGAAGGGTATGGATTGATGATCACGACACTTTGAAATTGATGACCCATGATTTCTTCAAAAATTTATTTACAAGGGATGCAAAAGTGAGAGATCCTGAGGGATGGTGTTAACTTTCCTTCCATTGACGAGAATATGCTTCACTTTCTCGTCTACAAATGTTTGCAAAAGTCGAGATAAAAAATGCAGCCTTTGCCATCGAGCTTTTAAAGCTCCCATTCCGATGGTCTTCAAGCTCGTTTTTTCCATTCTCGTGGACTCGTTATTGGAGATAAAATTTGTGACTTCATTGAAGATTGTTTTCACAATCCTCTAAGCCATCTAGCATTAATCATTCCAAAGTTGTTCTTATTCCCAAGGTTGATAATCCAGCTACGTTGAAGGAATTTCGTCCTATCTCCCTTGCAATGTGAGCTTCAAAATCATTACTAAGCTCCTAGCTAATAGGTTAAAGAGATCTACGCCCCCATCTTATTAGTCAAGAAAGGGTGTAGTTTTATTGCTAATAGATCTAGCCGGTGATAATATCCTTATTGCTCAAGAAATTATCCATTCCATGAGAGGATGAGCGGGAGGAAGAAAGGTTTTGTGGCAATCAAAATTGACATGGAGAAAGCTTTGGCAGTGTTAGATTGGGGGTTATCGTAAATACCCTAGAATGTATTTGGAGAACAACCTCATTGATCTCATCATGGCCTGTATCTCTTCTACATCTATGTCTATCCTTTGGAATGGGGATGAAACCCCGAGCTTTAACCCTTCTAGAGGAGTCGATTGGGGTGATCCCTTGAGCCCATATTTGTTCTTTGCATGGAGCGCCCGGGCCATTTAATTAAAGCCGAATGCGAAGGGCGTAGGTGGAAACCCTTTTCTTTTCAAGCGAGGTAGCCACACATCTCTTGCTTTTCTTTGTATTGACTCATTCTTTTCCTGAGAAGCTTCTAGTGATCAAATGATTGAAGTCCGAAGAGTCTTACAAAGCTTTTGCGAAGTCTCGGGGCACGTAATCAACCTTGACAAATCACGAATGTTACGCTCCAAAAATATCAACTTCAATAGGCTCTGTGAGCTTAGTCAACCCTTGGGATTGGGCCGCCGACTTAGGTAAATATTTGGGTGTTCCATCTTCCATAAAGAGCTTCTCATGCTACCTTTAACCCTATTGTGCTAAGAGCCAGAAAAAGTTGTCCTCGTGGAAAAGCAAATTTTTGACTATGGCAAGACGTTCGTTCTTATCAAGTCTCGTGGTTATCTTCTCCGCACAGCCACCGCATACACAATCATCTGCTCCTCCCAATTTGTACTATTAGAGAAATTGAGCGAATTTCCGTAAATTTCCTTTGGTCTCGGGATGATGACGTGAGAAAAATGCATCTTATTGCTTGGGATAAAATTACACAAGCAAAGAAACAAGGGGTGCGGGTTTCAAAATCTTCGCCTTTAATAAAGCTTTTATTATGAAACTTTCCGGAGTCTTTTAACAAAAAAAGATGCCCTCCGGGTTCAATGTTTGTGGTCCAAATATAATTGTGGCAACTTGTATCTCTGGGCTTAATATCTCCCGTGAAGAAAAACTCTTCCTCCGCTTGGAAAGCGATCGTCGAAGTTCGGGGATAATTTTATCGGTGGTGTGGGTAAAAGGTCAATAAGCAGGCGGGTACCTGTTCCGACTGACCTTTGCTCCCTCTTCTTGGATCAACCCATCATCTCCTTTACTCGCATCCTTCCTCTATCAACGCAGAGACTTATAGTTTATTTTCCTTTTGATGTATTAAGGACTAGATTCTCCTAATCTAGCTTCCTTACTATTTTATCAAGCTTCAGGCTTGCCTGTATTATTAAAAAAAAATCCCTCAATTTGAATTTCAAACCTCATTGAACCGAGTCCTTAAATCACATTGATATGTGTCTCTGCATTCGTTCAATTTCTTCATCGTCGCCGTCATCATGGTAGCCGACCACCGCATTGCCATCGTGAAGCTCTTGGTTGCTGGTGTTCAGTTGAAGGTGTCACACGTCGCCGTTGAAGTTCTTCCTTGTTGCCGCTGAAGGAATTCATCATCGCAAAGCTGCTGAAGCAATTTTCCCTTTTTGTTTTTTGGCAAAAAAGCTATAACACCAAGCCATGCTATATATATTGGGACACAAAACTTATTAGGAAGAGTAAAACCTTATTATACATGTCATCTAGAAATAGGTTCCTATACTCTAGACATAACCATCCTTGTAGTTTTCTGCATCCATGTCTCATTGTGTGTGTATCCCATTTGTGCCTTCTGTTTTCTTTTTATCCCCTCACTTGGTGGATTATTTAATTTCCTGCATCTGTTATCTTCATAGATACATGAATGGAGCATAATTATTTTTTTAATTTATCAGCATATGGGAAGATATGTCTTTTGCATTCATGTCTTTTTTTTAAAAAAATTATTGTGTATCCTGCTCCCATGTCTTGTTGTGCATCTGACTAACTTGAATTCTCTCAACTGTTAACATCTTATCCTGATATAATTGCAATGAAGGCATCAGAGGTTTTTAAGTTAAAGACCAAAGGTTGATCCCCCCCAAAAAAAAAAAACTGTTGATACAAATATCTTTATAACACCACTTTCAAACTAGTGGGAAATTATATCACTTTATACACGAAAAGCAATTCTTGCATTATACAGTTTTTCTTTACAAATATCTAGTTGACTTGATAAATTATAAATGGACATCTATATAATATTCAAGGCGTTGTCTTTTACATTTTTTTTTTTCGTAAGAGACGTACAAAAATTCAAAATGACATCCTCTGACATAAGTATGTTTGGGATCACTTTTAGTGGTTTTAAAAGTGCTTATTCATGTAAATCGAGACAAAATTTATTTCACAGTGATTGAAAAACTATTTTTGAAGGCTTCAATCTTATAACAATTCAAGAAAGTCATTATACAGCTTGGAACTATGTTAAGGTACTACTTGGCAGAACAATATGCGTAATATCTGAGCCATTTTCTTTTCCTAATTATTCAATGAAACAATTTTTTTTTTTTAATGAATGGATGAAACATAAATCGTAAGTAATCTAACATCTATATATCAGACAATTCAACTGTGCCTGTGTGAATGAGAAAAGAAAGGAGGCGAAAACAAACAAACAGATGTAGGCTTCAAAGCTACTTTTTTTAAGGGTTAAGGTACAAATGTGCTCCAAAGTTTCAAAACGTAATAATATAACACCATACCATTAAAAAATTAACGTTGACCATTAAAATATGGAAAAATGCCATTAAAATACCTTTTGAATTTGCAAAACCCCCAGAAGTCTTCTGAATTTGTAAAAAGATTGAGAGGTACAAAGGACCTATGAGGGATATGTAAATTTGGGTGAAATTACCTTTTGCCCTTACTTTTTAATAAATAAAAAAAAAATACCCTCCTCCATCCCCTCCCCGCTGGCCACCACCACCACCACCGCCGCCACCACCGGCCCGGATCCATTTATGGTCATGGCCGCCGGGGAGGGGGGTGGAGGAGGGTATTTTTTTATTTATTAAAAAATAATGGCAAAAGGGTAATTTCACCCGAATTTGCATATCCTTCATAGGTCATTTGTACCTCTTAGTCTTTTTACAAATTTAGAAGACTTCTGAAGGTTTTGCAAATTCAAAAGGTATTTTAATGGCATTTTCCCTTAAAATATTGACATTGAAAGTTAATTTTTAATGAAAATGGGCAAAATTGCTCCATTTTTACACTTCCGATGCAATATTAAACCTAAAAAAACTTTCAGGGTAACATTGCTTCTCTCCGAAAACTTCTAGAGCAAATTTCCACCTTAACCCTTTTTTGAATTTTTTGAATGTTCTATATTCCATATTACTTTTTATCTTGATTCCCACATCCTGTCATACTATTCACAAATTTCGTATAATACATAAGAAACATATGTGGCTGTAGTAAAACTAGCTCCATACTTCTCATGTTTCTACGGTGGGAAAATCATTATGAGGTTTTGAAGAAGGAATATAATTAACAAAAAATTCACAAGAAGCAGGATTGGCATGTTGTTATTTCCTGCGTCGGAACTGGTCATTAAACTTTTTGGTGATTATATTATTTTCTTGAGACCTCATAGTGATTTTCCTTTTAAGGTGAATCATAGATATATTGATTTTGTTATAATCAGACTCTACATCAGTTATAAGTATACTCTTCTCTGTTTGTATGGATTTTGCCATTGTTTTATATAATGAAGTCCATAGGCGAGGTCAGGTCGAGTTTACCCTAGAACCCTAGTTTTGAAATTTGATTTTGACATTCAGAATTTGTTATCTACATTCTCCAATAAAGGAAAAGTAGATTCTCTGTACAGAAGATGTAATGATTTTTCAGAAGGGTATGGAGTGTCCATATCACAGATGCAAATAAATATGAATAAAATGTAACCTCAAGGCGAGTTGATCACATCCTTGAATAACCTCTATGGTCTTCATATTGATTCATGAACTCATCATTGAATTTTTTAAACTATCCATAATAGCAGGCATGTCTTCGTCAGCTGGTAAAATAGTTGTCCTCAAATGGAACGCCCTATATAAGCATAAAGTTTTAGACATTAAAAAGTTTATTAACAGAGGAATATCTGTTTTATTAAATAAATTATCAAGTCATCATTTATTACCCTTCTTTCTGGCCAAATCCTGAACCAGGAACAGTGGATATGCCAGTGGCTTCCAAAAGCTTGAGACAATAAAAACATCAGGGGCTTTTCCAGCTCGTTTAGCAGCTTCTATGGCTCTTGGAGGTAATCGTATTTGAGGGAATGAATACATAGCACCTGAAACACCATTACTTGCTTGATGATCAACGGATTACCCCGGATACGATTTTCGAAAATATCAGAAGTGTAAGCAAATATCATCACATTCCACATAAAAGCTCTAGTGAAGTGCAATCACCTTCTGTAAAATTACATGCAACATTCCTGCAGCTGTTGAATCCATCAGTCATTAATCTCGCTCTTCTCCTCAGTGATTCCAGTATTCCTTTGCTGTATTTAACATAAGAATTGCCAATTTATATGGTATGGAATGTGACTATGTGAGGGATGTTGGTACATCTCTCAAGAAAACCACAGATAACTAAAATGAAATTTGGCACCCAGCAAATGGGTCTTATTATTATTATTATTATTAACTTTCCCTAACAAATTGGTCGTAAGATATATCTCCTGGTTTGGGTGGATTCACCATCAGCCCCATCTGTACAACAAGGGAAGAGGGGATGAAGGTACTTGATGAGATTATAATTCCAACAAATGAGTTCATACTAAAATATCATATCAGAAAACATTCATTCAATCCAGCTTACAAATATCTGTGCTGGAACATTTGGACTGAGGGAGATTGATGCAACTTTGTAGATCTCATCAACTGTCTGCATAAGAAAGCGAGAGTCTAAGTAAATCATCAACCGAGTCAATAAGAGTAAAGAACTGAAGTAGCCCAGCAACCTAGTTTCGTGAAATAACATTTCTCGTGTGTTTGGATGGAGGGAAAATTGAAAGTAAAATAGGGAGAGGAAATGCTACGAAGGAAAACTACCCAAAATAGTAAAAAATATTACTATTTTTGGAGTTTTCTTTCCTAGTATTCTTTCTTCCTTAATTTTCTTCTTGTCCAAACATAGGGTTCATGTGCACCGACATATGTATTTCTGGGTCAATGTCACAGACAACATTGTTAACAAAGTCAAATTTGGAGAAATAACAGTTGCTGTTTTTTTTTTTGTTGAAAATATTAATGATATTCAGGCCATTCTTAATTTCATATGTCCATCACTCCATGTTCTAATCCAAGTTCCTCAGTACCTTCAAAGGAATAACCAAAGACATACCTCTGGAGGAATGTTAGTCATCTCAAAATAACCATACCTCTGTCCACATTAGCCCCAATATCCTTTTGACACTGTGTGAAAAGAAACAAGCTGGAGTTCTTTGCTTATTGGTGGCCCCATATCCATCAAAACCTATTTGAGGAAGGAAAAATATTGTATTAGATGTTAAGGTCAGAGGCAAAACTGCAGATTAGTGGCACGACAAAGAATACCTTTTTCGCACTAATAAAGGGTCGTTCATTTTGATAGATGTTCTGTTGGTAAACCTCATTTCCAAGCAATACTAGATTTTCTTGATAACAGTAACGCAAAACCTCTCTTAAATTTTCTTCACTAAGGCATTGACCAGTAGGTTTGCGAGACTTATGATTACCATTGCTCTTACCTGCTCATATTTCAGTTTATGAGAAACTGGATAGCAAAGATAAAGTAAAATCATGAAAAGTTGGTAAATAATTTGGAAAATGAAAATGATAAATCAGGAGAGGATTTAGCTTTGAAACTCAGATTTGCATCACATGGGAAAAAAACTAATTGGAAAATAGAAGTTCCACATCTAGATGTAGTAAGAAAGATTTGAGTAAATAAACTTGTGGCAATCCTAATAAAGCTGCTTAAGCTCTCTTGGTAATATGTTATGAAAACCTAAGAACCACAAGATTCAAGAAACGACATACTAGTTTAAGCTATTTTGGTGACATAGGCAAATCCAAGCACAGCTATATAAAATGTAATAAAAATAAACCATCATGGGTGAGGCAACCAGCTTTTATTTGGCCATGTTGTTCACAACCTCCTTCTATTTCTTGTTTTCTTTTTCTCTCCTGCGGTGCCAGAGGCAGCCAGCCAAGTCATTTCTTCTGTCACCTTAAGATTACTTGGTTTCACTGTGAAAAGGAAATTTTCCTCATATGAAACCAATGTCCACTTCATCCGAGCTTAAAGCATCTAATTTTGTAGGTTTAAGTTAACAGAACAGTTTACATCATGTCAGTCAAGTCAGAGACACACCGTTAAGGTTTTGGAGGCATGGCGAGGCAGAAGCTTAAGTGTGAATGCCAACAAATACGAAAGAGCCAAAATTGAGAAACAAGTTAAGCCAATTGCCAACCTGAGTAATTCAAAGAAAAGAAGGAATGAGACCATTGTAATATAGACTCATATTGTATAAGGCCCACTAGATCTCTCTTGATCTTGAGTTCAAGTAATCAAATTAGGTAAATATCGTTTATACTCCTTCCGGTCCTAATTATAGAATAAAGTTTGTAGTATAATTTGTAGTATAAATTACATTACAAACTTTATTTTATAATTAGGATCGAAGATAGGATTAAAGATTCTTGAGAGTATGATATGATTCTAAAAGTTTTAACTAACCGAAATTCACACTTAGCCTGTCCTTCATATCCCCAAATAGAGAAAAGAAAAGCCAACAAAGATCAACGTAGGCATCAATCCCATTCTTTCTCAGACACCAAGTTTGCTCTGCATATCATTTGCCAATCCTCGCAACGCCCAAACCAAATTTGCTCACACACATAGGAGATTTTCTGTTTGATTCAACCTCTCCCCATTTGAGGCCTCCTAGTGGCAAATGACACTAACCCCCTTGAGTCTTTCTTAACCATGAGTTGTAAGTTCAAACTTTGTTATGAGAGTGTGAATTATAGTAAAAGAAAATCTCTTCTTAAAAAAATTCACATTTAAAAAAAAAAAAAAAAAAAAAAATCAGACCAAAAGATATCCTTTAGGTATATTAGACTCCGATTCTACTAATTTGATTTGAGCCGGACTTTGCTATAAGAATAACAAAGATTTAATGCAAACACAGTTACGTACCCAATATAATGTGACTCGATATGTGTGAGGGAAAAGAATGAATTGAATATTATTGATAGATCAGTGTGTTTATATATATAAGCAATGGAATACACAAGATAACTACATGACAGATTATAAACTATACATAACAAATTAGTATAACAGAAGGGAAACTAACTAATTAATATAACTTGCTATGTTACACCTATCACCCCCACAACCTGGAGCATGTATGTTCTTGATGCCCAGTTTGGATGTCAGCTCATGAAAACGAGTAGGATGCAGAGGTTTAGTAAAAATGTCTGCAATTTAATCTATGGACCGAATTGGAAGAATATGGATGACCTTTGCTTGAAACCTTTCCCTTACCAAATGACAATCAAGCTCTATGTGCTCTGTTCTTTCATAAAAGGTAGGATTTGCAGCAATTTGAATTGCAGATTGATTGTCACAATACAGAAGAGCGGGAGTAATGTGGGAAATGTGAAAATCATTCAAAAGATATATAAGTCATTGTAACTCACATGTAGTAGAACCTAAGGCACGATATTTAGCCTCAGAAGATGATTTAGAAACAGTGGCTTTTTTCTTAGTTTTCCAAGAGATTAAAGAAGAACCAAGAAAAATGGCAAAACCAGTTACTGACCTTCGAGTATCTAAACAACTAGCCCAATCCAAATCACTAAAACTGCGTAATTGTAAGTCAGAAGCAGCAGAAAAAAAAAAAATCCAACACCAAGGAAATATTTAATATAACGAAGAGCGCGATGAGTAGCAACCAAATGAATATCGCAAGGACTAGACATGAATTGACTAAGTTGTAAACAGTGCTCCTTCAGGCTTGGTAATCATCTCCCATCTCATACCAAGAGCTCCCTTCCTTATGAGATATACTTCATCCGGACTTTTTTATAAGAGCTTAAAATTTGAATTGTCTAAGAATCCGACAAGAGTTGTCTCAACATTTAATGAGTTCTTTCCATATGTATCCCTCATTAATTATATATATTGCATTTATTAAAGGGTTGGTTATACCTATATTTATTCTATTTCTCTTTCTTTTTGATCCTCTTATAAATAACAACATACTTAAAAAAAAGTTTATTTTAAGATATGCTTATTATTTTTTACTAATTTTAATCGTTTTCTTAAACCAAGTAATTCAATTATTGAACTTTTATAAAAGGAAGTACTCAGCCGACCTAGAAAGCTTCATGGCCCTTACTCTCTACAAAACTTGAGTTAGGCAAGTAGATTCTTTTAAGAAGCCCTCATGGCCCTTAGTCTCTACAAAACTTGAGTTAGGCAAGTAGATTCTTTTAAGAAGCCCTTATCCTAAAATTTTGGATTCCACGTTCTAACTTGAAAACATATTGAATACAGTATATTCTTCTTTTGAATGGAAAGCATATTCAATATATATCATTCTTCATTCAATCTCTGTTGGCTTAATACAGTCTTTTGATCTCTTAATTTCGTCCTCATTTCTGTTCTCAAGAAACAAAATGATCTAGGCTCTTAATAAATTATAGGAACCCCTGTTTTAAAGGGAATAAAACTTATGGGACCAAAATCTATCATTTGAAACTTAAGGATCAATTCTGGTAAAAAGAACTAAGGATAAAAAAATAAAATAAGTTTAAATTTAAAAGAACAAAAATTATATTAACACATTTCTTTTATACTTGCAACTAATTTTCAAGGCTCAAAGCTGCCAAAATCAACTGCTCACGACAGAATCTTTTCTTTCACCCAAAAAAAAAAGACAAAAAAAACTTTTGGGATACCCAACCTCCCTCAAAAAATTTCCCAAGCTGTTTTTTCGGCGAGAAAAGTATCAGTTTTCTTTCTTTGAGTGTTGACAGTATTGTACAACAAATTTTAATATAATCTGTTTGAACAATTTTTAGTCGTTTCTTGAATGCCATTGCCTAATCAAGGATAGGAGTGAAGACTGAGGAACAATTTTGCGTCGTGATGGACTTGTAACAAATAACGAAACCGTAGAGTCGCCTAAAGACTTGTGATCGTCTGAAATGGCGGCGACTCCGCCGTTTCCGTCGTACTCGGTATCCTCAAATCCAAGCGGCTTCGCCCACGTTTCCAAATCTCCTAAACCCTTTTACTCTGTAGTCCTCCCGAAACAAGAATCAGTCATAGCCGTCAAGAACAATCGCATTAGTAGGTGCGAAATTAGATGCTTCGAACCCCGTCGTAGCTGGACATTTGAGCACGTGCCGGAAATGAAAGATTCGATTCAGAGTAACTCCTCCTCCTCTTCTTCTTCTTCGACGGTCTCAGTCTCTGCCGCTAATGCCGCTTCACAGTATCCTACCAGGAATTCCAAAAAGGTGTCTCTGTTCTACTGCGATGAGACGAAGTCGCTGGCGGAGAAAATCGCTGCCGAGTTTGACGCCATTGAACTTCGTAACATCAACTGGGGGTTGACTTTTCTTCTTTATATTTTGATTCATTTACGATACACATGCTTCTTGGTTTTCAATGAAATTTGAGTGAATGAGGAGGTCAATTTGTGCCTCATTAGGCCAAAAATGGCTGACGGTACTTCGTATAACTCTCCTTGCTAGTTACATTTTTGTACTGAATTTAGTATTAATCACCTTAGGAACTTAAAAGAACCATTAGGAGAATATCCATAGATTCGTTTAGGGAAGGTTGAATGCCATTGCTATTGCTTCACACGGTTATCTCTGTCCCCGAGGAGTTGGGAAATTGGTGCGTTAGAGTGTAGTTTACCATTGTCGATTTTTTAGCTTATTCACGAAAGTTATATTCCTTTTTCTTGCTGTGGAATACATGGAGTTTTCACTGAAATACTCTTATGGCTAACACATTTTAGGAAATTTCCTGACGGCTTCCCCAACATATTCATTCCTAATGCTCAAGGCATTCGTGGACAGCATGTAGCTTTTCTTGCTTCATTCAGTTCACCAGCAGTAATTTTTGAACAGATCCCTGTCATATATGCATTACCTAAACTTTTTATTGCATCGTTTACTCTTGTCCTTCCATTTTTCCCTACGGGCACTTCAGAGCGTATGGAGGATGAAGGAGATGTTGCTACAGCTTTTACTTTGGCGAGGCTTTTGTCAAACATACCGATTTCAAGAGGAGGACCCACTAGCTTAGTGACTTTTGACATTCACGCTCTTCAGGTTCATCATTCATGTTTATTATTTGAAGATATGCTTTTTTCAAGTGATTTTTGGATTGGAAATACCATATAATTTTCCTTATCTTTGTTGCAATCCAGGAGAGGTTCTACTTTGGTGATAACATCTTACCATGCTTTGAGAGTGGCATACCATTGCTTAAAAGAAGGCTTCAGGAGCTCCCTGATTCTGATAATGTGAGACTTACACTTTTATTCGGTTCGGTTTCTATGCTTTCTATGCTGTGATTCCTACAAGGGTTTAACTCTTCCCTGCATACTCTTCTATTGGAAAGTACTACTTATCACTATCCATTGGCATCTCGAAGTAATAAATTTCCTTTCATATTAGGCCCAGTATGGTAGACGAGAAAGCTAAGGAGTGAAAAGGAATGCTGTTAAAAATAATAGAAAATTGTTCATGATGTTATTATTGTTTTTCAACAGTACCTATCCTTTTTTATTATTTTTCCAAAATTGAGACCTGTGCCATTACTTGTTTTAGTAAAGCCCATGCCTTTTACACTTCACATGTCAATTTGATTCTAGAATAATCATATGAGTTATGTGGAAAATCAAACAGTTGTTTTACAGAGATTGATTTGAATGTAGATTATTATTTTCAGATATATCTGATTCACTAATGTTTGGTTTAAATTTATTTTTCAGATCTCAATTGCTTTTCCTGATGATGGTGCTTGGAAACGATTTCATAAGCAACTGCAGCATTTTCCAACGGTATTCTATACAATTCTATTGATAGTGTTGCCCAAAAATAGGTTCAATGTTATGCCAGCACTTATATAGGAGCTACTGATATCAACATACATAACCTGCAGTGATGCTTTTATCTGTTCTTCATACATCGCTTGACTCTTGTCCATACAGATAGCTCCTAATTATCCTTTACATATACAGATAGTCTGTGCAAAAGTTCGGGAGGGAGATCGTCGGATAGTTCGTATCAAGGAGGGAGATCCTAAGGGCCGGCATGTTGTAATTGTAGATGACTTGGTTCAATCAGGTGGCACTCTGATTGAATGCCAGGTATAGACATGATAGGTCTTGCCATCTTATGCAGTTTAATTTGTCTGTCCAAAGATCTTCGATTCTACACCAATGTAAAAAAACACATCTACATTCAGAATACTTTCCAAGGGAAGCCAAATTTGTTTTAATTGAAACAGAAATCCAATTGAGAGAATAATTCAAACTGTTCTTTTCTTACTTCGTAGGATCTCTGAAAAATAAAGAAACAGAAGTTGATATACATGAATTTTTTTTTGGTTAACTTGCTCATCGTGGCATGAAGGAAGAAAATTTCCTTCTTAAACATTAATTGGTTGCATGGAAAATTCAATCACATGATCTTAAATTTTAACCAAGTACATGGATCAATCCATGGCTGCATTATTCCTTTGCTTAGGCCTATTTCATTAGGACCTGGATGGTTTGACGGGCATATATGTTTTTCTATATGATGGACGAGACCTTGTGTAGTTTGAGTTTCATTCCTCTATTGTTTTGATTAGTCATTTCCGGCTCTAACTTAACCTGCTGCTGAGAAAGTCATAACGCTTGATCCACATTTATAATATGAAACTGTGAAACATTTTTGGAAGAAACTGGTAACTACTTGCCTCAACAGGAAGAATTAGGGCTAACAAAAGGGATCATTAATGTTTGCCTTGTGTGATGGGGATGGTCTACTTTTTAGCCCCTGTTCTATTCTTGTACTTAAATTTTGTTTTCATTGTTTTTTTAAGGGGGGAGAGAGAAACAGGGAGTTTTGACTCAAAGCTTAAATTGCATAATATGAATTTAACAACTGACAAAATCTGTCATCTTTCAGAAAATCTTGGCGGCCCATGGAGCAAAGAAGATCAGTGCTTATGTAACTCATGGCATTTTTCCAAATAAATCATGGGCACGCTTTGAACATGATAATGGAGGTAGTGCTTGCTTTACTTGTTTATCGTCTCTTCTTTTCTAAGGAGGAAAACAGTACACTTCAAATTTCAAAATATTTGTGAATTTAATACTAATTTACCTACTTATGCGAACTTTTACTAGGTGCGCTTATGCCAAAGGACTCTACCTGATTTTTTTCATTAGTTTGCCTTTAAAACTGCCTTCCTACATTTTCTCGTGTGTCCTTTTACTTTCCATGCTTTCTGTGATGGCTATTGAATATGATGTTAGTTACTTAAATGACTTCCAGACTACACTTTCCTTCCATGTTCTTGTTTGATTTTATTTTATTTTTTTTTCTGATACAGGACATCCTGAGACAGCATTCACGTACTTCTGGATCACAGATTCATGCCCCTTGACCGTGAAGGATGTCATGAACAAGCCACCGTTTGAGGTTCTCAGCCTTGCAGGCTCTATAGCAGCCAGTCTTCATATCTGATAAGATTCCTACACAAATAAAATGGGCTAGAGAGTAGACCTCCCCTTGGTAGTGACGGTTTTTAGTTGAGCTATTTAACGTGCGGCTATTAGTTAGAGATCTCTGCAAAGGGAAAATAAAGTACCACCAAAATTGCTGTCTTCTTGATTTCTCCTGCTTAGAGCAATGTGATCAAAATAACATTTCAAAACTAAAGAACCTGTTATGAATGTTTAGTATTATAAATAAAACGACCTTCTTTTCCGAGCTATTTGTTCTGTGCCAAGCCGGTTTATGTTGCTTTGAGAAAGGAAGGAATGTGGGATCTAATTAAGCTTTGATTTTATTTTAATACAGAACACTATTTGCCTAGTCATTAAGATGTTACACATGGCTGTAGCTCCTAGAAAGTTGTCAAAATACTATAAAAAAGTACGCACACACATGGTTGTCGATTTAAAAAATCATTATTTGTCTTCCACTGCATTATCAAATGCATGGTGACAGTTGTGCAACTAGTAAGCAGCCGGTTGCAGTCATTATCAATGGGTCTAAAACCTTAGCCGGCATGAAAATACCCTGAAATATAATGTCAACACCAGCTTCTGTCACGCCTTCTCATTTCATAGTACTCTATGTCTTTCTTTTTAGGGAGCGGGAGTTTCTAAAAAAGGAGTGTAATAACCAAAAAGTGTCACAACGACGTGACCTCATTGTGATTCCCCCCTCTTTTTAATGTAGACTTTTCTCGCTCTCTCATATGGTTGGTTTAGAGTTTGGACCCCAAGCAAGGTTTGGTTTTTGATAGGCTTCTTCATGCTTTATTTTAACGTTTGATGACCTCAAACATGAAAATTTGCCTCCTTCTGATATAGTAGAGCCATGTTAGATTGAAAAGGAGCTGAGTTAGGAGTCGCTATAAAGCAGAACAGGTCAATGGCACTACAAGTTGACACTTGGCAATGCGTTGTGAGAACTGAGAAGCCACCTTAAAATGATCGCGCGCAGATTTCATAAGCTACAACGTTCGACAAAATTGTTTGGTTGGTTCATGACAGTCAAGCTGCATCTTCAAAGTTAAATTAAGTTAAAATAAATATTGTCCTTCTTAAGAAGATTTTTATTTATTTTTTCATTTGAACGAACAGGCACGGCATTTTATTAAAAGAAAATGAAACCGAGCTTTCCTCAAGTCTCTCTCATACTCTCATTACATTAAACTTGAACGCGATGGCCACCATATTAAGTTGTCACTAAATGCTAAACTATAAACAAAGTTTTATGGGAAAATACACGTAATAACTGACCAAAGATAACACCATATAACATACTAAATTTCTATCAGAACTTTATCTGATTTGGCGTTTGTTGCCATCAGAGATCCCACAGAGTATGCCATCACTCTCCTTGGCATTTCAGATAATAAGCAGCTAACATCTTAAATACCGAGCACTAATTGACTAGGAAACCACAGTAACATCTTAACTGTTCAAAGAAAACAACTGGTATGACTTGATACAAAATTATTAATTTATTCATCTTTGAGAACATATGAGAAGATGGGTCACAGAAAATATCAATCTTCATGGGCTAAAGTATTTCTGTTTCTTCAAGGAAGCAACAACAAAGTAATGAGAAGCACAGAAGTTGATCTTTAAGCATTGTTTATTGCCTGCCTTCTTTAACCTTTCTCTCTCTTCCCTCTTTTCTTCCCAAGGAAAGCTTCATGACCACCACAACCATGGCTTCCTTTAACCGCCTTCCTTCTCTAACTCATCTCTCTATATTGGCCACTTTATTTGTTGCATCTTTTTCCTCTCAAACTTCCATCAAAGGATCTTATATGGTCCCTTTTGAATGCTCTTCAAAAATCAACACATGTAATGCCTTACTTTACCACATAAACCATGGTCTTGACATAGAACACATAGCCTCTCTTTACTCTGTTAACTCATCCCAAATCCAACCAATAACACGGGCCGCCAACCGCGACTACCTCATAACTGTTCCTTGTTCTTGTAAAATCGTCACTAAGCTTAGGGGATATTTCTTTGAGACAACATACACAGTGGAGCAAAATGATACATTTGTGGGTATTTCAGAGTTTTATTACAGTGGACAAGCCTGGTCTCCTACTGATAATTTGTCCATCGGCGAAAACTTAACAATACATCTTCCCTGTGGGTGTACAGAAAGTGATTCTCAAATTGTTGTGACATATACAGTCCAGCAGAATGATACAGTAGCAGAAATAGCTAATCTGTTATCATCTACACCTACTGGCATTCAGAATATGAACGGAATTTTAGCTAATAGGCCTTCATTCATAGATGTGGATTGGGTTTTATATGTTCCTAGGGGGCTCAATGGGATTCCATCTTCAAAAGGAAGCGGTAAGTTATCTAGTTTTTACAAGCTATCTTTTACTTGTGTGATTATGTTTGGTGGAAAGTTTTGAACTTTTCAACTTCATAAGATAATGTATTGTTCTTAAGTCCTTGGAAAGCATCTGTATTTGTAGGTACTTCTGATGTTTAATACTTTTCTTTCTGCTTGTTACCAGGAAAGAAACTCAAGCACTTTATTATTATTGGTGTCTTAGTGGGTGTGGCATTACTTTCTGTTATCACAATACTCATTCTTATTCTGTGGAGAAAAAGAGCCACTGAAACCAGCAAAAAAGATACAAAAGCTGTATCAAAAAGATCAGCTTCAAGAGCATTCTCTAAAAGATTAAGTTCGAATAGAACTGATCTTTCCTTAAGGAACCATCAATTTCATATAGAAACTATAGAAGGTAAATCAAAAGCTATTTATGATTTCTGACAAACAACTTTTACAATTCAATCTGGTGAGAGAGACTAAATAAGGGTAATTAATGTTGGTGCAGAAGTAACATCAATTGACTCAGAAAGACCAGTAACATTTTATCTCGAGGAGATTGAGGAGGCCATAAACAAAGAAAGTAAAATAATAGGAAAGGGTGGATATGGGACTGTGTATTTTGGAATTTTAGGAGATAAGGTATGTACAATCCCATCAAAAGTATAATGATCATGATCAAAATGCAAGTATATCTAATGACAAATTTTACTTTCAGGAGGTTGCCATAAAAGAGATGAGGTCTAACAAATCCAAAGAGTTCTATGCAGAATTGAAGGTCTTATGCAGGATCCATCATATCAACATTGTAAGGAATTTCTCTGGTGAAAGGATCTTCAATTTAGTTTCTAAGACTTGATTTTGATTAATTTACAGATGTAACTTCTGTTGCAGGTGGAGTTATTGGGATATGCCAGTGGAGAAGATAACCTTTATTTGGTGTATGAGTATGTTTCAAAAGGATCTCTCAGTGACCATCTTCACAATCCATTTCTAAAAGGTGTTCCTCTGATCCTTAATGTAAAGCCTATATATTTGATTAAATTAAGGAAGTTAGTTTAGTTAATATAACATATTTTTTTTCTAAATCACCCTAATCATCTTCCTTAATTCCCTCTATCTCTCTTTTACTTGATTTTTTGTTAAGGGAGCATCAATAAAGGGTAATTTGGAAAATATTGACAAATATGAAAAAATATGTCTTACATTTAGGATCAAGATCAACTTCATAATTAGGTCCTACATTGAGGACTAGATGATTATATTGATTTAGTTCAAGATTTTGTTGCCTGCAACAGATACCTAAGAGACCTCTTTAGATACCACAAAATAGGCCAACAAAGGCCATAATCCTAACTTCTAGGTCAGGGGCACTTTATTATTGCTTATACAGAAAAGAAACCAGATGTTTATATATATTTATAAAAAACTTTAAGAATGGTACTGGAACAGGTCATGAACCTCTTTCATGGACTGCTAGAGCACAGATTGCTCTGGATGCTGCAAAAGGTCTTGAATACATACATGATTACACAAAAGCACGGCATGTGCACCGAGATATCAAGACTAGCAATATTCTTCTTGACAATAAACTCAGAGCCAAGGTACTCATCACTTGAGTTCTTTTATTCTTAAGGTCCCATTTGGTACAATATATGGAAAAATATTCTTTCTTTTTTTTCCCCATAACATACAGATAAAGATGTAAAACATCTATCATACCCTTATCATTATTATTCAACAGGAACTTTTATTATTTTTCTTTTCATTCTTTTCCCCTTTTCAGTTCATTCCATAATGTGTGTCAAACAAACTCTTAGTTCTACCTGAAATATCCCTTTCTGGATTTTACTTAGTATTTATATGCTATCACATATCAAGAAGTTGTCTCTTAAAATCCACTATTGCATCTTCTGAAAAGTAATGAAGCTAGCTAAGGGTGTCAGAAGTGACTCCAGGTTGGAAAACTATCAATTTTTTCATTTGTTTGCAAAACTAAGTTGTGAAACTAACAATGAATCAAATATGTGTACTCCACAGTTCACTTCATTAACTTGGTACACAGATTGCAGATTTTGGACTAGTGAAGCTGGTAGAACGAACAAATGATGATGATTTTATAGCAACAAGGCTTGTTGGAACACCAGGCTACCTTCCACCAGAGTATATTTTCTTCCCGATTAATTAGACTCTGTTGATTTTTCTCCTGATATTCATGATCATATATATATTTTTTCAGATCTGTGAAGGAGCTTCAGGTGACCTCAAAAACCGACGTTTTCGCATTTGGAGTAGTTTTAGCAGAGCTAGTAACAGGGAAACCTGCTCTGTTTCGTGACAGCCAAGAAACCCCCAAAGTCAGATCGCTTATTTCTGTTGTAAGTCAGATTCTATTTTTGGAACTGAAGTTTTTATTAAGTCTTAAGCATGATTCATTAGTGTTCATACGTATATGCATGGCACGAATTCAACTTTGAAAGTGTAACTCATATTCTGGTGCAACCATTTCACTGTTGACTTCAGATGGAAAGCTAAACCTTTTTTTCTTTTCTTTTCTTTTTCTTTTTCTGTTTTTTAACATTCAGATTCAGAAAGTATTTGAAGATGATGATCCAGAGAGTGCTTTGGAGGATATCATAGACAAAAACCTTCGTGATATCTATCCTGTGGAGGATGTCTTCAAGGTTACATTCAATCTTGGTTCATACACCCATATATTTTTTATATATATATATATATATATATATGTATGTATGTATGTATGTATAATATAATGCTCACTTTTAGTGCATATTTTTCCATATCTGAGAAGACATAACTCTTATTAAAAAACCTTTTGCACTTTACAAGACAACTTGTCTCACACATTTATCTTTTACAGGGCAAAATCACTTAAAATAAACAAGCACACACGAAGGAATATAAATTTGTGTATGATTGCCTCTAACACAGAACGTAAATGTTGCAGATTATAGAAATAGCAGAAAGATGCTTACGTGAAGAACCGATAGAGAGGCCAGAAACGAGGGAGATTGTGGTGACATTGTCACAGATTTTGATGTCTTCCACAGAGTGGGAAGCATCACTGGGTGGAAACAGTGAAGTCTTTAGCGGCGTATTTACTGGAAGATGATCACTTCCCTCTCTCCCCCCCCTCTAAAGTGTTATTATTTCACCTCACTTTTGAAGCCATCACACACACACACACACACACACATATATATATATAATCCCAATAGTATAGTCAGGAGCCTCTTGTAAATTATACCCACGGTTTTCAACAAATTTGAAACCTCTCTCATATGAAGGACTCATGACAGTGTCACATTATGGGAAAAGAAAGGTAGATACAGAGTCAGTGGGATGGTGGAGCATGGAGGATTGGAGGGGTATTTCACTGAGTCGTATTAATGAACTCGAGACTTTTTTTGTTTCTTTTTACTGAGTGGCCGCTAACTCGAGACCATTCTGTATCAAAAAAAGTTAATTACGTTTGATTGTACAGATCATCGTCATCTTTACTTTGCCTGTTCCTATAGGTGTGATTTCTGTCGGAAAGGTGTTTAATAAACTAGACTTGTTACCGCGTGAATATGTCTTAGCATTTGAGAGGTAATAAAAATTTTGATACTTTTTATTAGATAAAAGCAACTGAATAAGTATATTAAATTTTTTGTTACAATTGGATAAAGAAAATAAATATGCAAAAGTTACTCATTCGACCATATTTATGAGGAGGGAGAGTATTTTTTTACTGTCCATGATATAAGTCAGGTCGTTAAATTTAAAGAAAATTACACTAAAGTCTTAATTAAGAAAAATCAAAATTTATTCCATGATATAAGTCAGGTCATTCATGGACTCTTATGATATTATTTTCTTTAATTGGGACATTGATGTCATTTTTGCTTATTTATTCCATGAATGTATAATTTAATTCCTAATTTATTATTATGTAAATTGTTGTGACGTATATATGTTAAATAAAAGTTAAAAAGGCATTAAATTTTAAAATGGAATAAAGTAAGTTTAAATTTTTTTCTAAATTACTAATTTACTGTGAAACTTTAGAAGTGTCCTAATAAAATGAATTTAATAAGAATTAGATCCAAAAAAATTTGTGAAAAAATAGGTTAAAAATATTATATTAAATTGTAAATATGAGATTCTCAATTATAAATTGCTGATAATGATTTAATAGACTTTAAATGTCTGGTTTACATTTTACAACTGAAGTTTTTATATTGGGAAAATTACGCTCAGGTCCCAAGGAAGGGAATTAATTACAATAAAGTCCCTTAAAATCATCAAATTATTTTCGCCCCAAGGAACTTCTATTTAATTATTTGTATTAACAATGCGAAACGATATATTTACAACAATTTTTAAATACCCGATCATTTACAAATGAAATGCGTATATTAACAAATGAAATGCATATATTTACAACAACATTTAAACACCCTGGATTTTGAACATGTATAGGCCATTTACAACCGAAAAAACATAGATTTACAAGGGAATGTTGCATTTGCAACAAAATTTAAAATATGGTCATTTACAAATTAAAACGATATATTTACAACGAAATGACGCATTTACAACAACTTTTAAAAACCCTGGATTTTATTTCCATACAAATAATTACACGTAAGTCCGCTATTTACAAATTTAAAATGCATGTATTTACAAAAAGTTAAACGCATGTATTAACAACAACATTTAAAAACCTCCATACAAATAATGGGCCTGTGCGCTCCATGCAAAGAACAAATATATATGGGCTCGGGATCGCCCGTCTCGACTCCTCTAGAAGGGTTAAAGCTCGCGTTTCATCCCCATTTAGATGATTCGATGGAGGTTGTTCTCCAAGTTACTACATTCAAGGGCATTTCGATAAAACCCCAATCTAACTCCGTCGAAAGCTTTCCATGTCAATTTTGATTGCTACAAAACCTTTCTTCCTCCTCCCGCCTCAACCTCAATGGAGTTGGATAATTTCTTGAGCAATAAGGATATTATCACGCCTAAACATCTATTAGCAATAAAACTACACCGCCTTGACTACTGCACGGGGCATGATTCCCTAAAACCTATTAGCTGTGAGCTTAGTAATGATTTTGAAGCCTGCTTACTGCGTAGGGAGATAGGACGAAATTCCTTCAACGTATTTGGATTATCAACCTTGGGAATAAGAACAACTTTGGAATGATTTATGCGAGACAACTCTTTAGAGGGATTGTTAAAACAATCTTCAATGAAGTCACATATTTTATCACCTATAATGCTCCACCGAGAATGGAAAAGTGAGCTTGAAGACCATCTAGACCTAGGAGCTTTAAAAGCTCCAATGGCAAAGGCCGCATTTTTTATCTCGACTTGCAAACATTTTTAGACGTAGAGTGAAGCATATTCTCGTCAATGGAAGGAAAATTAGAACACCATCCCTCAGATCTCTCTACCGATGCATCCCTTGTATATAAATTTTTAGCAAATCATGGGTCATCAATTTCAAAGTGTCGTGATCATCAATCCATACCCTTCATCGTTTTTTACAGCCCAATTCTCTCGCTCTTCCGCTTAACCACGGCTCGAGGCATGAAAACCTTGTATTGCTACCACCCTCGAAGCCATTGACTGGATTTTTAAACTGACAATTTTCCCGAGTTGCCACCTTATGGTATTCTTCCCAAAGCTTTCTTTTCTAAGCGAAAAAGACCCGCTTTGGAGGTTCATTTTCCGCTTTTGTCAATTACACAAGCCCCTCGACTTTTTTTCTTTGCCGCGGTGTTTCCCACCGATTTTCATTCCATTCTGTGAGCCGATCTCGCTAAAGTTGTGAAGACCATCTAGCCAATTATTATCCCGTCAGTTTTCGTCGGTGATATCTTGGAAATCGTTCTCGTGACCGTGCAATCCGATGTTGTAAGGATTTCGAAAACGATAGCAACTAGAGAGGTCGTTGAATTACAACCACAATCCTATAGTCGATTTAAATTTTAGCTCATGATCTGACGGAGCTCGCAAGGTGAAAGCCAAGATAAGTTGGTGAAGACCCAATCCACCTTTCCTTCGGCCCTCTTTTTCCAAGTAAACTTCTCCCTGAAACCTAGCTTCAATAAGACCGGTATCATCAATACAATCTTTGAACTGTCAGATTGAGATCCATAAGAAGGGGCCCCTCCCAATTTGTCCGAAGTGGGATAGATATGCATTAAAATGACTAATAAGGATTCATTGGCTCCGAGCGTAATTACGCGTAATTTGATGATTTGAGAACTTTTTGTAATTTTTTTCATTCCTTGGGACCTATATGAAATTTTCCCTTTTATATTTGTGATTTGTAATGTAACTGAAAATAATACTTATAACCTAACTAAAAAGAGAAAGTAAATAAAAATTTTAAAAATAAATAAATAATATTTATAAAAATACAATTGATATTAAAAAAAATTAAAATCATTCCGACAAAAATGGGCATTTCTACGCTTAGATATGGGTATATATATTAATATAAGTATAGGAATAGCACTGTTATTTTTTTAAAAAAATATATATATATAGATTGTAATAAGTTTAAGTGGCAACTTGCAATGTCGTCGTTGCAGTTTCTTTATACGCGAAGAAAAATTTCCCCACCACCATCCACAGCGCGAACCATCTCCAGCTCCATTAGCATTCTCGGACAATAAAACAAGGAGCTTTGCAATTCCCCATCCTGTAACTGCAGAAACTCGAACACAAACCTTTAAAATAATGGCTCTGCCATTTACATGGCGGGCTTAGCCCTAGGCTCTCCAATTTCATTTCCACATACATACTTATTTCGAATCTAGATCTACCTCTGGTTGATTCCCTTCCCGTCTCTGCACCGCCGATCCGATCCGATTCCAATCCGATCCATTAGGATCCGGTACTCGGGATCCATACCAAGCTTTCACCAATGGCAGGGGCAGCCTCTGCTCTCTTCCTTCTTGACATCAAAGGCCGCGTTCTCATTTGGCGCGATTACCGTGGCGATGTCTCTGCCGTCGAGGCCGAGCGCTTCTTCACCAAGCTCATTGAGAAAGAGGTCCGCTGCTGTGTACTAATAGATCCGTGCCTTTTGAGTTTTTAGTGTAGTGCTTGTTTCTGCAGAAATTATAGAAAACGAAGTGGAATCATAATGTATATATGCACTTTTCGTTTGCATTTGGTAAATTTAGCTTAGCAGAGGTGACGCTCGATTTCTGTTTAGTTCTTTCTTAATGTTGATTGGAAGAATTTTAGATTTAAATTGTTCAACGGCGTTGTTGAATTTTGAGTCACTAGAGGCAGAATTGGATCATTTGTAAATTTGTTTGTGAATTTTCCTTTGCTCTCCATGCTACGAGCTTCCTATATTACGGGGAAACTAAGTTCAGCTTCCTTTGGTGTTTTGTAATGCTTCAGGGAGATCCGCAATCTCAAGATCCAGTTGTATATGATAATGGTGTGACCTACATGTTTATACAGCATAGCAATGTCTACCTCATGATAGCAGCCAGGCAAAACTGCAATGCCGCTAGCCTTCTTTTCTTCCTACACCGTTTAGTTGATGTAAGTATTATTGGTAATTATGGTCCTAAAAGCATCCGGACATGAGAATTTTACAAATGATTACTATGATGCCATCAAATTATCCTGTTCTTTGCGACAGGTGTTTAAGCACTATTTTGAAGAACTGGAAGAGGAATCACTCAGGGATAACTTTGTCGTTGTGGTAAAAGGCCCTCGGACCTTCTAAATTATCTTTTAATTAATTATATTGATACAGTTAGTTCTATCTTTTACTTAAAAGAAAATGAACAATCGCTTAATTTTTTCTTGTTGGCAGTATGAACTCCTTGATGAAATTATGGACTTTGGCTATCCTCAGTACACCGAGGCAAAGATTCTAAGTGAATTTATCAAGACTGATGCTTATAGAATGGAAGTTACACAGAGACCTCCTATGGCTGTAACTAATGCTGTGTCTTGGCGTAGTGAAGGCATAAGTTACAAGAAAAATGAGGTGTCTATTGTTTTCTTTTTTCCAAAAGTCCCATTTTAATTGGTAATATGATGGTCTTGTGCACCAGTTTTAATCTTCCCTTTTCATTCAGGTTTTCTTGGATGTGGTGGAGAGTGTTAACATACTTGTCAATAGCAATGGGCAAATAATTAGGTCTGATGTTGTTGGAGCATTGAAGATGAGAACATATTTGAGGTTTGTTTTCTGCTTCTGATTTTCTAAGATAAGCTGGTAGCAAACTAGGTTAGCTATTAGCGTTATAGTTTGATGATTCCCTTTGCTTTATGGCCTAGGAAGAATTTATAGAGGGATAAGAATGATAGGATCAAGAATTTATGGCCCTTGCTCTATTCAATTGAAACAACTAAGGTGCTCTTTAGGATCTGGTGCTAATATACTGCTGACATGGCCAATCTTTGGGGTTCATTTGGCTCTCAACAGTTATAGTTGAGAATGATTTGGATATGTTTACCCTGATATTTCTGTTAATCTATCCAACATTTTGCTAGAGATTATGTAAATTTGAAAACTCAGAGATGACGTCTTTGGCTTATCCAATGCAGTGGCATGCCTGAGTGTAAACTTGGCCTAAATGATAGAGTATTATTAGAGGCACAAGGAAGGGCGACCAAGGGAAAGGCAATTGACTTGGAAGACATTAAATTTCATCAGTATGTATCCTTGAGTCTCTTGTCTATGAAAACCTGTCTATATAGTTTATTTATAACACAATATTATATTCATTCTACAGTAAAGTATCTCCAATATAAATACTTGTTCTAAAAAATGTGTTGACATTTTGATGAAGGTGTGTTCGCTTGGCCCGATTTGAAAATGATCGAACAATTTCCTTCATACCACCAGATGGATCATTTGATTTGATGACATATAGGCTCAGCACGCAGGTTCATTTTCTGTAAACTAAATATATTCTTCTCTATTTGAGGAGTAATATTTGTTTGCACATAGACATGCATGTGTGTGTGTGTAGAGTAATAGAGAGAGAGAGAAGAGAGATGGCCTAAGGGAGAGAAAAGGAATCTTAATTCTTAGAGTTGATTTTATCCCCTTGTTTCAGGTTAAGCCTTTAATTTGGGTAGAAGCTCAAGTTGAAAGGCATTCGAAAAGCAGGATTGAGATTATGGTAAAAGCTAGGAGTCAATTCAAGGAACGTAGGTACTGACTGGGATTTAGTCCTGTTCTTGTATGGAGCTAGTAGAATTGCTCCTCTTCAACATATGTACTCTGAGCTTTTGGCTCTAGATTTGAGATAGCCTAAATTTTTTACTATTCATGGAATTTGATTCTACAGCACTGCCACAAATGTTGAGATTGAGTTGCCTGTACCTGCTGATGCAACCAATCCAAATGTTCGAACTTCAATGGGATCTGCATCATATGCCCCTGAAAAGGATGCATTGATCTGGAAAATTAGATCCTTTCCTGGAGGCAAGGTGTGTGTTGACTTGGAGTGGCATTATACCCTACTTAAAATCTAATATCAATACCTTTTTTTGATTGTGAATCGTAGGATTTAAAATTTTTCTTTCGTGCTTTCAGGAGTACATGTTAAGGGCAGAGTTCCGTCTACCCAGCATAACAGCTGAGGAAGCAACTCCTGAGAGGAAAGCTCCTATACGTGTGAAATTTGAGATACCATATTTTACTGTTTCTGGGATACAGGTATTTATTTATGCTTGGACATGAATTTTCTTCCATTCATAATATTGCTAGTCCAATTTTTTAGTACTGGAAATAGTGTTTACATCCTTCAATGCTTCCCTACGTTGTGTCTGATCATATTTTGATTCCAATATTTCATCTGTCCTAGAATGTCGTGGTGCAGCAACTTGTCTTTGCTCCCTGCACCCTTGTATTCCTTGCTCAAGTCCCCTCTATGCGGCCAAACAAGTGGAAAACTCAATAAATGCCCAAATATGCCTAAAAACTTTATCCTAAGTACAAATGAATCAAATCTTCCCCCATCTACCAATTTATATTTTTTTTTTCTGCTTAATTGATTCAGACAACTCTGATGACTCCCTTACTGTGAAAAATACCTCAATATCAAATATAGGGAGTAATCACGTCGAAATTCATTTTCTGCCTCGTTATTACTTGCCTACTGGTTTGCGGCGTCAGGAACTTTTCTCAACGATCATTTTGATCTCTGCCATCTGCAGACTTGATTGAAGTAGTAAACTAAAAATCTGTGATTGTTCAGTTGGTTTCCCTCAGTTGGGACAAGGCTATCTGAACGAAACATTAGCATCTATGTTATATGTTACTGTTATCTGGGGAATCTTTCATGACTTAATTTAGCGATGTTGAAAATTTAACGAAAACATTGACCGGCTTGATCAAAATAGTGATAGTGTTTAAATGTTTAAATACTTGTAGGTAAGATACCTGAAGATAATTGAGAAAAGTGGGTATCAGGCCCTTCCGTGGGTGAGATACATTACAATGGCCGGAGAGTACGAACTGAGGCTTATTTGAGATCTTTTATCGTGGCTGTGTATTTTGTGGTCCACCAAATAATCATGCCATATTCAATGACCAGTGACTTGGGAGTGGTGGATGAGAAGAGGGGATCTCCAGAAATTGATTGTCTGAGGCCCGGCTAAAATGATGAATTTATTTGACCCACCATCTTTTTGCATGGTAGTTGTGTTGCCAGGATTTTGTAAGTTACTTTAGCTGTCTAGAAAATTTATGTCAAATGATGAATTCACAATTTGTTCGTCAAAACTGCTGAGCCCTTCTGGCCATATCTGTACTGGATTCCCCCTTTTGATTTTGTATTCACAGTTTGCTCATCTTTTTCTATTGCCCTCATAATGTAATTTGATTTCCACCTGTAAGAATTTTTGCTTTTTTATTAACAAGATTGATATCTGCAACTTTATTAAAGCTTCAATTACCTGAGGCTGAGAGCTTCAAAGTTGAGGAAGTCAAAAAAAGCCAGGAGGGAGTATAAAAAACAACGGCTTGAGTTATTGTATACTTCAAAATAAATATATATGTTTTAGGATTATGGGGCAAAAATATTCATAAAATTTTATTAAAAGTTCACATGGCACCATAAACTATTTTTAGGTGCAAAACTATTCATAAACTTAGTAAAGGAGGGCGAAAATATTTTCTTGATTAACTTGCACTTCCACAAACAGCCGTTACTTAACTTTTTAAGTTGTTGGTCCCACCAAATGCCACGTGTCAACGAAACATTAGTCCCTTGTCTTTTATCTCTCTGTCAACCCCCTTCCTCTCTTTTTCATCTCAGTTGTTGGATTGAAATCGAACGGTTTAAATTTAATCTTTTATACAAATATTATTTTTCAAATATTTTTTAATAATTAAATATTTTATTAATATTTTTATAAAATATTAAATCAGCTTTTTGATTTCAATCTAATTTGAGATAGATGAAGAAGAAAATGAGAAGGGAGAGAAGAGGGGGGTTGACAGAGAGATAAATGACAAGGGACTAATGTGTTGTTAACATGTGGCATTTGGTGGGGTCAACAACTTAAAAAGTTAAGTAACGGCCGTTTGTGCAAGTTCACGGATAAGATCTTTTTGTTCATTTTTGCAAAGTTCATAGGTGGTTTTGCACTCAAAAAATTTATAATGTCAGTTGCACTTTTGAGAAAAGTTTATAGGTATTTTTGCCCCTTAACCCTATCTTTTAATTACTAAATAAGTAGTGCAATGTGCATGTCGGTTTGTAGGCCAAGCTTTAAAAAGATTAGTCTGGTCTAGGCTTTTAAAGATGTCGATTTGCAAAACAAACTGAGCTCAGCCAAAACAGTTTTGGTATGAGGGATTTGGGGGAAGGGAGGAGAAGGAAAATTTGTAAGAATAGATTTTTTAAAAAAAATAGAGAAGTGGGGTTGAAAATTTTTAATTAATTTTTCGTACTCTTTTATTTTACTTCTTATCATTACTAAAATTTTATAACCTCACTTCTCCAATTTTTTTAAATCTAACTCTTAAAAATTTTCCCTTCCCCTCCATTTCCCTCCTGCCGTGAACCATTCTTCTCTACCCGCCATTATATTTTTCTGGTACATGATTCTTTTATCTCTAGACATCAGTAAGCATTCATGACATTGAAGAAAGCCCTGAAAAAAGGGTTGGTAACAATAATTTGTAAAATCAAATTAGGGATTGGGTCCCAAATAAGTTCGCCACAGCGTTCAAGAAGTAACTCTTCATTGGAAGATCCCAGAATATGCATGACTCTTGAAGAACTGTATGTTGATAATGTAAATATTCTCTAGCATAGGTACTTCCTCCTGTCGCCAATATAGAAGTTAAACGAGGGATTTACTTTTGTGTTAAACATAAATCTATTTTTTCTTTCAAATTTATAAATTTTACTCCAAAATATTATTATTGTACATATTAAAAGGTTTCTATGAAGGGAAGTGTCAATGCAGATAACTAAAAAGGATATTTCAGAAAAACTTATACTCATTTATTACATACTCCCTCCGGTCTAATTATAAGAACATTTTGTAGTGCTAATTTGCACTACAAAAGTCTTCTTATAATTAAGCCGGAGGTAATATAACTTAACTAATTTTTTAAATATTCATATATTCGTTATCTAACTCTCATGTTTAGTAACATTTATTTTCTTGTTTTTCCCCTCAAGTGTTTGTGTTTGAGGATTGGCTACAGTCCTCTACTTTTACCGTTCTCTTCCTATTCTCTTTCTCTTAATTACTCATCTCAACCTATGAATTGAAATATGATTGATTCAAATTTAATATTTCATAAAAATATTAATAAAATATCAAATTATTAAAAAATAATTTAATGAATTTTAAAATTGTTAAATTTTAGTTATGATAATTTAAAATTGCAATATAAATATTTAAAAATAATATTTTTATAAAACATTAAATCTAAACCGTTTAAATTTTAATCCAAAAGTTAGGATAAGTAGTTGAGGAAAAGAGGATGAGAAGAAAACAGTAAGAGCGGGAGCCAATCCCATGTATTTGGGTATATCTTACCATTAAAAATGAAAATCAATAAGAAATACAAATTTT
The DNA here is from genome assembly GCA_019022615.1 of Acacia melanoxylon. Classification (NCBI taxonomy): domain Eukaryota; kingdom Viridiplantae; phylum Streptophyta; class Magnoliopsida; order Fabales; family Fabaceae; genus Acacia; species Acacia melanoxylon. Next base: position 827,774 of record JAFJYJ010000052.1, read on the forward strand.
TCCGAAGATTCAACACTATCCACTATTAATAAGCGTTGGATCTCTTCCCACAGAGCTATCAATTACTGAACTTGGTAGCAGCAGAAAGAAAAAATTAAAAATTAAAAAGAAAACTCACATTTGCAAAGGTGAAGAGGGGTCATCATGAAGGGCTGAAGGCAAAGAACGACCTTTATCTTTCATATTTATCTTATAAATGTTTAATCACAGTACAAATATTATGCTAATGATGAATTTCATTAGGTAATGTTGGAAGCTTCTTCCTGAAAGCGTGCCTTCGGCAACGTCCAAAAATGTCATCATATATTAAATCAAATTGAACTCCAGCCCTCTCCCGATTAATAATGAATAGAATGTGATCACCTTCCACAAACTTGTAATACCTGTTTCATCAAATTATAATGATCCATTAAGTTCCATACAATAATTTCCATTTTCCAATATGGAAAAATTGCTTGTGTAGAAAGTGGTCACTAACAAAATTTCCCTTCAACAAGGAATCTGCAACCTTGCGCTTCCCCATCTATATATCTCTATGAATTTGCACATTTCATTACAGTAAATAGTCTTCCTTAAGTCAGTATTTTCAAACAGTTTTCAGAATATTTTCGAGCAAGCTTGGAAGTTTAGCAATCGAAGGGAACCTTCCATTTATTAAAGCCCATGCTGAAATACCCAAAATAGTGGAAAGATTGTAAGTACTAATATATGATAATGTGATTATTCTTTAGCAAAGTCAACCCATAAAAAGAATACAGGTTTGGTTATATCAGTAAGTACTATTGAACCTTAAAAAAAACATAAGGTAGGGCATCATCATCACTTACCAGATGCCTGGCTGCAAGGGTTCACAATCTGAATCCTTTTCAATGAAATGGTTCGGGTGTTCAATTGGGAAGCGAGGATGGGTCATGGATATTGTGTTCAGTGCTCCATCGTTGTCCTGCCAGTCCTCATCCCTGCAATAACAATTACGAAGTAGATGATTGGTCAAGGTTAACTCTAGTTACAACCCAGAGCTGCCCAAAGGAAAGGCAAGAGCGAGAGAATGTCTAATGCTTCAAAAATAAGAGAGAATAATACTATGAAGTCCCAAGGAAGGAATGTAATTACTATAAACTCCAACAATAAGTGAGTGATATGCAATGACAAGCTCTAGTACAGAAAATGACAATAGGTCTATGCTACTTGCTTGTTTTTGAGACTTTTTGGTGATTACATTCCTTCTCAAAATAAAAAACCGTACCTGTAACCTTTGTAAGGGAGAGGAACATCAGAAGGATGTCGCCACTGGGTCATCTGCAAAACTCTAATGAAAAGCAACGGGTGAATTCCAGTTATGCTTGAAGGAAGTGTGACGCCCAGGATTTTCCTAGTACGCTTGGTAGCATAGCTGAAGTAGTACGTATTTGGGAAAGTGTGTAGATGATAGTTGAGCTTTATAGATCCTTGAAGTGTAAGATCAGGGAGGATCCAATCCCCTGAAGCAAATGGACCAGCATTCCCTAGGAGGCAATCAACAAGACCTGAAATGCCCATCTTTCTCCATGACATGTTGAAGTGATCAAACCCAAAATTGTAGTAGGTCTTCAACATGGAAATATCCAACCAATCATAGATTATTGTTCCAATACGGCAAATTTGTAGCAGACAAATAGGTTTCAATGCTGTACCATCTTCTGGCCTAAAACAAACTCAAATTGAAGAGCACACAAGTTTCAGCAATCACAGTTTGTTCACGAGTGAAACTCAATTCTCAAGATTAGCAACAGTGCACAAATAATGAAAACACTCATGACATTCAGTTGAAGCAGGCAAGTACATGGTCTTTTTGAGTGCAGACTCCATTATTAAGACATCAGATCACATTTACCAGTTAACTCATCACATTAGCACCAAAGGAACATATTAGTTCCAATTTAACCTCTTCAAAAAAGTCAACCGAGGGAGTATAATTGAAGCATCAGGTTAAGCTGGGATACAATTTTCCCATAAATGACATGAGTTAGAAGGTGAGGAATCTCTGAGTTGGATAAATGAGACTACAGATAGGAACTTACTGCATGCCGTCTAAGTAGGTTCTTGTAGTGCCATTAAATGCTCCCGATAAGGCCGTTATGCTCAAAACCCAGTTCTCTGAAGTGTCTTCATGCCCCTTAAATGCCTGAAAACAACATGTCAAACAATCTTCAACAACTCATCTTCCACACTACAGACTATCAGCATGACGGTGCAAAAGCCATAGAGATTTTTGGGACTAACCTTATCAGCAAGCATTTGTTGCAAGACACGAGCAACCTGAGCTCCAGCTGAGTGACCAACAAAGTGAATAGGATGATCCTCGTCCCACTCAGGATAGTGGCCTGTTTTCAAATTGTGAAGACATTATATTTGTTTTCATTGAACAAATAGAAACGGGCTATTAAGAACATAATATCCTACAGAACAAGCAGATCCTCCAACCTTGTTCATAAATTTGTCCAAATTGCGAGTGTCCATAAGCAATGCTGTGTTCTTCACCATAATCAACTTGCCCGCCTTTTAGATAATAGAACAATTCACGAGCCCTGAGACAAAACACTTTCAGAACTTTCCCGAACAAGTATAAAATCAAGAACAATCCAAACTAAAAGGAAAAATCCATCAACAAAACCCAGAAAAGTAATGGGATCACTCACCTGTCATGGATACTGGTTAAAGATCCCAAATCAGGGACGAGAACCCTTTCATCTTTCTTCTCGGCCCCGGCAAAGTACGATAAGCCACCCAATCTCTGAGAATTAAAAACGGAATGAGATTCATCGAACAAGTCAAGTTCTCCGCAGAGACAAAGGGAAACAGGCGTTTTACTTACCCCTTTGCCAAACCCGAATATTCCATGAAGTAACACAATAGGAGGCAGGTCATCGTTTCTATCTTTTCGGATTTCCTCCTTGACCTCAATGTTCACCTTAGACTTGTAAAAGTAATCGCTGAGAGCTTGTGAGAGATCTCCAGCAACACCTGTGCTGAAAATGTAAAACCCATAAAGCAAATGGATTATAGAGCTTAAAAACAGCTCCGCCAATTGCAGATAAGCCATCCATAATCTGATCATTTTGCAGAATCAACCCCCAAAGTGAAGAAGTTTCCAAACAAAAGAGCCTCTTTGAACCCAGAAAACACAAGAACCACAAAGAAGGCTACTTGTTGAAGAAGGTAAGAAACGCTTCAAGAGAGCCTTCTTTTGTGCTGTCGAAGCTAAAATGTTACGCCGCCGTATAAGATAAAGCAGTAAGGAAGTCTCTGGCGGATCGGAAACGGGATTTGTAGTCGTTTTTACGCTTCAAAATTCAAACTTTGACAAAAAAAATGGTTATTCTGCACATGTTAGTTGTTTTCCTAATTCCTTACCACGTCACAAGTGGTCCACCAATCAAAATTCGATAGGATTTTTTATTAGTTTTAGGCGTCCATCGAGAAAGCAATGAACTTTATTAAATTTATGAGAGAAAAATCCCGCCAAAAAAAAGAAGATGCTCGCAGTGGGTTGATGACACGTGTCAAATCATAGCCTCAGAGACTGTAAGATGAAGAAAACAAGATCCACAAATTCCAGATACTAGCCTCCGAATCAGCGAAACGAAGGGACAAATAAGACCGATTCAGATACGAATACGATTCGAGAGGTTTCTCTATCATGATGATGAAGACGGAGCAGCGTACAGTGCAAAGCTGGCAGGGGCCCAGGCCCCGCGTCTCAGGCCAACGCTCAAGCTCTACTCCCACAAATCTTTAATTTAATATAAATTATATTTATCTAATTTAATTTAATTAAAAAAATTAGTTAAGTTAGTTAATATGATAAGATATACTTTTTTAAAATACCCTAATCATCTTCTTTAATTTCTTCATTCCCTCGTCTCTTTAATTATTATTGAGAAAACATCAACATAGGTAAATTAAAAAAAAATTTAATAAATATAAAAATCATGTCTCATGTTTAAAACCAAGATCAACACTTTAAATATATCTTATATCAAAGATCAGAGGAAGTAGTAGTCTGCTTTTGCAAAAATAATTACGAGTGTGATTAAGCACAAAAAATTATGATTAGTTTTTTTTTTTTTTTTTACATTATAAACTTTTTATACTCATAAATAATTAGAATTTAGAACTTGTGAATAATTATTTAGTAATTAATTTCAATGCATAACACACTTATAAATTTATAAGTCTCAAGATTATTATTTTTTATCTAAAATTTTATGAATTAACTAACTAAGTCTCGCATTTAAAATACGAAAGAAATATGGAATAGTACCAAATAACCCTTCCTGTAAATAACATTCTCTCCCAATGACTTAATGTTATATGGACTGCAAGCAACAATTAGGGGCGGGGGCGGGCATGGGTAGGGCTGAGCAGGGCAACGGTCTTGCCCTATGCCCAAAGAATGAACGGCGCATTTTCAGAATGTTGATGTTCACCGCCCGATAAACGCCTCTAACCATTTTTAGGTAAGGGTAAATTTGAATAATATGAAAGCCTTCCCCTACCCAAGTAGTGACGCGCTTGCTTCACTAAAATTCTAGTCACACTTCACATAATTTCAAAGTTTTTGGAGATACTTGAAGTATAATATAATATATTTATAACATATTTAGACATAATAATATAATATATTTTAAATATAATAATATTTATTTAAATAAATTTAATTTTCCGGACATGACCAAATGGGTAGGGCAGGACCCCTGCCCAGTTATTAGCCTAGCCCAAAACTGCCTGAATTTTTTCATACCATTTTTTTAGAATTTCAAGTAATTTGGGCAATTTTTGCAAGGGCTTGAGTGGGTATAACGGCATCTAAAAGCACTACGCTTCACCCCTAAAGAACAATTTCACTTTGTCTAATATTTTGAATCATTTTTTCATTTTTATCCCTAATTAATTATATATTTTTCTCGCTTTTTTTTCCACACATTCTCTCTCATCTTTTTCCAATTCGTTCTCTCACACATTCATCTTCTTCATAAATAAGGGTTGCTCAAAAAAAAAGTAAGGATATGTTTGGGGAAAATTATATCTCTTGTACACTTGTTGTTTTTAACAAATTTTAATTATCAGTTTGTTTTGGATGATTTAGATAGTTTTGCCTATAAAAAAGACTAAAAAGAACACCCCTTTGTGCCTAGATGTAAATCACTTGTAGAAAAATATTTGGTTCAAAATACAAGCCACTAGTAAAATAATTAATAATATTTTGTCAATTTTATCCCTATTTAATTTCTATTGGAAAGAGAGAAAGAAGAGAGAGGTGTGAAAATCATTTATAAAGTAGTGAGAAAAAAATTAATATGGGTAAATATAGAATTTATCAATTTAATTTAATACATTTCTTAATATTCGAAAATGGGTACAAATCACCTAAATTTAAGTGCATTTTTTAATTAATTTTTGAAGAATAGGTTTTATGATTTTTTTTTAAAAAAAATAGATTAAAAGAAAAGAGTTCATGAGAACACAATTTTACGGTTTAAAAAACATTCACAGTCACAAGAGTGGTATAAATATAAGGATTCAGTGAAGGTGCTTCTAAGGTACCGAAAAGATTTGAGGAAGGAAAAGAACTTAGAGAAGGAAAAGAAAGGGAATGAAAGATTTTGAGGGATGAAAGAGGATGGCTTGAGGGAAGATAAATTGTTTGGTAGGAAGAAAATGAAGGGGTAGTAGTTGGTAAAGAATCAAGAAATACCTATTTTACCCTCAAAATTAATTAATTCAAAATGAAAACGAAAATTGATTTTTATGCTATAATATACTTTCTTAAAAAAAAATCCTCTTATTAAGTTCGAATTTGTTTAAAATATTCTCCTACCAAGTTCGAATTTGTCTAAAAAATCTCCCGTCAAGTTTGAACTTATTGTATAAATTTGAATTTATCATATTTTTTTGCATTTTAGGAAAAAATATTTTATGAGGGGTAAATATGTCCAAAAGTGTCACCGTTCACGTGGGAACTTGAGATCCCAGCAATTTTAATTGGTGAGATCTTATCTTCCCACATATAAAGGAAGATTGAGTGGCCTGAGAACTTGAGTTCCTAGAAGATTTTACACAAAAAGCATACCACTTTAGTCCTCTTTATAAGTCTCTTTTTACCAAAAAAATTTGATCCTATTTATAAGTCCTCTTTCAAGTAATAAATGAGATTCTGACAATTTTGTCCATATTAATTGTACCAATGAAAATAGAGAGAGAATAAAGAGTTCAAAAATACACATTCAAAATAAGGGCAAAATTGAAAATTTTCCTTATAATCATTGAGCTAATTTCATCTCCTTGATATGTGTAAATAAGAGTACCAAACAAGGAGACTTAATAATCTTCCTTCCCCTATCCATTGAATCCGTGTACGTAAAGGGCTACGTAACAGGAACCACTTACCGTGCTCGTCCTTGGGACGAGCAGGGTAAGCTCGGCCGATCCTGGCCGTCCGGATCAGATCTGGGACGGCCAGGATCTGATTTTTTAAAAAATTTATTTTTTATAAAAAATAATTTAATAGGTAGAGAATAAAAAATAAAGATAATCTTTCAACTAACATTTATTCAAAGAATGATTTTTTCATATAGAAAAATAATAATTAATAAATTTAAAAAAAAAATCAGATCCTGACCGTCCATATCAGTTCTGGACGGCCAGGATCGGCCGAGCTTACCCTGCTCGTCCCAAGGACGAGCACGGTAAGTGGTTCCCTAAGTAACAACTAACAAGTGATGTGGCGGGGCACATGCAGATTCCGCGTCTTCTGGGAAACAACAAACCTGTTCGGATAAACTAGCTGGCCAACTTTGTCTGGCAAAACTCTAAAATGATTTATTATTATTAATTGTAATATTTATAATATATAGGAATGAATGAACGACGTGGATTTTCATTTTTTTCATAGATTCTGGATCATTTTTTATAGTGTCTATGACATTTTTTTTCAAAAAAGCAAAGGGATGGGCGGGGAAAGAGGAGGAAATTAAAATAAAAATGAGAAAAATCAAAGGAAGCTAAGACATTGTTGTTCCTGGTAATTAATGATTTGGCCTATAATTTATAACATCATGAGTTTAAATCTTATGGAGTATTATCAATATAAAAACTTTGCTAATAGGCAATTTATAAGTATTTTTTACAAGTCTTCTTTAAAATTATAGGAAGTATAGCTAATAAAGCATACCACTTAGGATATATACATGAATAATTAAAACATTGCGAGAGAAAAAGAATGAAAATGCTTAATTGCCTTTGCTTATTTATTTATTTTTTATTGCTGGCAAAAAAAATCATTGTATAAACTTTGTAATTCACTGGCTTTATATTTGGTGCCCTAAGAAGAAGGTACTTTCTATCTAAACAAACATATAATTTAAGCTAATGGAAACACATTAAACCAAGAATTTAAATATACAACAACAATAAAGTATTACCTCCGATTCTAAATACAGGGTAAAGTTTGTGATGCAATTTGCACATAAACTTTTTCTTATATTTAGGATCGGATGGAATATTATCCTACCAAGTGGGATTGACTACATGTATTGCACTACGTCATTATACTCTATAAAACCATATCTTTTGATATATATATATATATATATATATTTGATTTTATTGTTTGTCATGTCACTTGACATAAGGTTTTTCAATTCACCCAAAAACCATGTCGCCTTGAGTGTTAAGGGAATTAATGAAGGGTGTTTTGGTAAAATTCATATAATAAATACAAAAAATGAAAAATATCAAAACACCCTTTATTAATTCCCTTAACTCCCAAACCGACGTTATTTTGGGAGTTAGGAGAATTAATGAAGAGTCTTTTGGTAAAATTCATATAATAAATAAAAAAAATGAAAAATATTAAAACACTTTTTATTAATTCTCCAAACCCAAAACGACGTTATTTTGGGAGTTAAGAGAATTAATGAAGGGTGTTTTAGTAAAATTCATATAATAAATACCAAAAAAAATATCAAACACCCTTCATCAATTCTGCTAACTCCCAAAACGACGTAGTTTTGGGGTGACTTGACAAAACCTTATGTCAAATGACATGACAAACGATAAACCCTAAATATATATATATATAAACAAAAAAATCTTACTGTACAACCTTTTTGAGCGTTTGTTTCAATTTCTCTACCTCTTTTCATATGACTTTACGCTGCTTAATCGATCCTCCTTTCCCGCACATCCAATAACCTCTTCTAACACACATATTAATCACTTTAAACAATTTTCTACCATTTAAAAAATACATGAATGGTGAGTAATATAATATTAATTTCATATGATGTTTATAAAGAAGTCATGATGATTTACTATTACTATTTACGGAGCTTTCTTTTCTTTGAAGAAATGAAAATTCAAGCTTGTGGGCAACTTATTCCCTGTCCTCCGCACATTATTTTTTTAATTTTTTAATCTCTTTTAAAAAGAGTTTGATAATTCACCCTTTTTATCTTGTCATTTACGCCAACCCTCTTCTAATTAACTAAAACAGTTTCTTAAACAAATGGTTATTGTTTCGACTTTTTAAATGTTACAAATACATTAAATCCAGTTAAGAAATTGTAGTACGAGTACCGTTCAAATTGTATCATATTCCAAAGAAAATTAGCTTCCGTTTCTAAAATAATTGATAATCTTGATATCAAGAGTAAGAAAAAAGCCATAGTTTTATATGAATCGAATTTCAGTACCTGGTATTTCATATACGCGTAATAATAATATATCCCAAGCGTAAAAGGAGTAATTTAAAAAACTGTAGAACAAGAAATAAAATAAATGTGATTTAATTAATGGTCAACGGTCGGCGATGACCAATGGAATCAGAACATTCTAGACGCTGGAGATTTTGGACCATTCACGTGTCCCGCTGGTCAATCAGTGAGTCCTCTTTATTTCCCTTTCAAGTTTGTGGCTCATGTTATTTTGAGTTCGTTTTTTAATTTCTTGCATACTAATTAAGGATCGAAACATTAATTTTACAACGAGCTCATCTTCTTTTTTAAGAAAATATTGATGATTCAAAAGCGTGAAAGTCTCTTACAACATAACACCTTTATCTTGATCACCAAAAACTAAGATGATAAATAAATAAAATAAGATGACCTAGACAGAATGGCAAAGATCAAAGGTTCGAACCTATTTAATGAATTCAAAAAAGTGAAAAAATTGAATGGATGGAAAAGAAAATTAAATGCAATAGTTAAATTTTAGTAAAAAAGTAGTTAAATGAAAACATAATTTATTCAACCCGAATTGGTCTAGTGATGTAATACTCATTAAGTCCTTTTAATTCTCGAATTCAAGTTTTAAAAGAGACATTTATTTTAGAAGGAATAATTTCGATCCGCACCCAATATTGGATGGTAGTAAAAAGACACATAATAATTCAATAAATAATGTACTTAAAAAAAGGGTAGGACAAAATATGTACCCACGTAAAGAGGTGGTTAAAAAGTGAAAAAAGAAAAAGAAAAAAAGAGTTGGTTGAAATGAGAGTTTTAAATTTAACTTTCTGAAATATTTGACTCATTTAATCCTTTTTTACAAAGTGAACTTTAATAAGGAAAGGGTTAAGGGGTAATTTTGCCCCGAAAATTTCAAAAGGGAGAAATTTTATCCTAACCATTATTTCAATTAATTTTGACAATTAATTGATCGAATATACTGAGCTGACATACCACATATCATTCTTGTTAAGATACAAATTTACATCGAACGTTCATGTGTCATTTACTTCATTTTTTAATTTTTCTTAACAATTTCTAGAAGTAAATTTGTATTTTAACAAAGATAACATAAACGACATGTAAATTGTCAACTCATGATCAAAATAATTGCACTATCTTTTAACTTGTGGAGCAAAACTGTTAACAATTCCGGATAAAACCGCTCCTTAAGCAACCCATAAAGAAGGGAGAGAAAAATGGTGGGTGGAAAGAGGAGCACGTGAAAGGATGATAAAAGAGAAAGTGATGCGTCATAGCCTACGCGTATGAACCAGAACCATTGAGCCCTAGACGTTTCTAATACGACATCGTCACATACACGTGGCTTCCCTAAACGACACATCCATATATTATTAGTATTTTCTTCCATCCATACAATTTTCTCGCCCCTTTTTGGCCGCTTCCTCACTGTTTTAATTTTCTTTGGCCTTAGTTTCAATTAAATATAAATGTGGGCCCAAAAAAGTAATAACACACGTAAATTTTCCACTCAGTCCATTAAGTTTAATGCAGCTTATTGTTGCGAGGCTGTGAACGTGGCCATCCAAGGCAAGTAGTAGAGATGATATCTAGATAGCTAGGAGATGAAGTACTACCTCCGGTCCTAATTATAAGACATAGTTGACTTTGTTTGGAGAGATTAAGGAAGCTAAATAAGTTACTTAATCATTTTATATGTTGTGTATCTTTAAATTATATATTAGTTTATTAGTGACTAATTACTTTGAAGAAAAAAAATAAAAATAAAAATACTCTACAAGTAATTTAATTACCTTCCTTAATTTCTTCAAAAAAGCTTAACTATATCTTATAATTAATTAGGAAGGAATAATAAACTAGTACTATATCATATATTATCACAATCAAGCTTAGTCAAAGAAAGTGCCAACCAACAAAAAATACTTATCAAAATGACCAAATTTAGTTTTTATGGTCACCTCATGAAATGAAAGTTTCTGTCTTTATGTCACATTTTTCTGTTAACCAAAATTATGGAAAATGACTAATTAAAGATTCTGAATTATTTATTGAATGCTGCTTTAATATAACATTTTATTGCAGTAATTGATTGATTGATTATTATTATTATTATTATTATTATTAGAGTTGAAAAATGTAATGTTTTTTTTTTGTCTAAAAATTTTGGGAAAGGGGTTAGATTCACCCATGATCCAAAGGTAAGCGTAAATCTCCCTTCCTCCAGGCGATCTTAATGTTGGGCAGAAATAGCCCCATCTATTACCCTCGTGCTGCTAACCCAAGATCTGGAAGGACGATCCCTCAAATAGCACTAACCAAGGATCGAACCTCTCCCTTTGGTAAGAGTATCCAACCCCTTTACCAATCGGGAAATTTCGCCGACAAGGGTAAAATATAATGTTTTTTAAAACGCGTATTCATCACTCTTAACATAAATAGCATTTATACCTATATTTGAAAAAAAAAATGAATGCTTTTACTTTGGGGAACTCGTCCATTTTAATATTAAATAAATATTAAAAAAAAGTAACAGATTTTAGAATGAGACGTTAGAATACATAGGTATAAATGCTATAATTATTAGAAGACAAATGCAGGTAACCAATGAAGAACGCAACTATAGAATTATCGTGTTGTGAAAGATAAGGAAAAAACCAACAAAATAATCATAGTTTTATTTTTCCCAAGAAAAAAAAGTTTGGAGACATTTTCTAAGCACTACTCTACAGGCTAACCAAAAAAAGGAGGGGAAAAAACAATACAGATTAGTAGTAGTTTTCAGTTATCATCAAATGTTCCTAACGTCATTTTGTTCCACAGTCTGATACGCATCATAAAGTTAAAAGATCTTTGAAAGCTCAGTAAGCTCTTATCCTCAAGGGCGAAGTTTCTGGAGATGACACGAAGACGACAAATTACAAATCAATATGTGAGGAGCCCAATAAATGGGCCCAGCTTATTGGGTTTTTAAGATCAAAAGCCCATGTATCAATTTGCCGAATTCGGGCCTGGATTTTGAAAGATATCCATTTAGGGTCTGGTTTAGTTGATGTTGAAAAGGCACGTATACGCAAGATAAAACGTGAATGAGGAGTGATATGGTTGGCTAAGTTGTCGGCCTTCATCTTAAAAGGGAGGAGGTTCGATACCCGCTGGTTGATGTGAGAGCCTCATTGGCGATCAATCTATAAGTATTTCTATAAGTGTTCTTTGAGTTTGAAGGCGTGCCTTAACTTTAGTGGGCTATCGGTGACTACCCCCACCTAAACTTTTTCTTATGAAAAAAAAAAGAATCGGGATAAAACCCCTCTTACAAACTTACCTCGCATATCATAAATAACGTTGGAAAAACAGCTTTTATTGCTAATCCAAATAGACATATAATGGGCTCTAGGTAGGACTTTGCTAATAAATGACTGACTAGCTGCCTGTTATGTTCTTGTCTGATAGAAAACCAAGGCAGAAGCAACACAGAGTTTGTCTAGCGGTGTAAGACTCCACTAGATCTCTTTGGGTCTCAAATTCGATCCTCACAGAAAACACTCGTGTTAGGAGGGACAGTCATGAACTCAAACCAAATATCAGATAATAATATATAAAAAGCCGAATTAGTTTCATTAACATCATTTTTTAAGTGAGAAAGAAAAAAAAAGTTTAGAAAATATTTTCCTTGAAAACACAATAAAAACTGAATATATCCATATATCTATATATGCCTTAAAATATTGCGTTACAAGCACAAGTAGGCATGCCTTATTCAAGGATCCATATTCTCCGCAGCAGCTTGCGGGTTCTTAGTTATGACAACTGCAAACGTGTTACTTAGTCAATCTTCACTTCACTTCCAAGTCAATTCCACATTTATGTATATATTTAATAATGAATGCATGTTCAGTATACTAAAATGGCTTATAATAGTGGAGGACAACAACCCCAAGTCAACATTTCAAAGTTCGAGTTTATGGGTTCCATTATATATATTATTTAGCTCAAATTTATTTCAATGGTACTTCTATATCAACTTAAGTCTATCCACCCTTAAAAATCTTATAAAATAGACACAATAATATGTATATACTATTCCAATTCTATTTATAAGTCCATTTTGATCAAATTTCACATTTCAACTTTACCCTCATTTATGATTAAATATTTTTCAGCTATTTTTTTTCTCTCTATCTTCATGAGTACAATAAATATAGGTAAGATTGTCACAATCTTATTTATTATATGAAACTAGACTTATATATATGATCATTTTTTTTTGTCAAAATGGACTTATAAATAAGATAAGAGTGGTAACAATTAACAAGGATATACCCAAGATGTGGGGAAACACAAAGACACCAATAAGATATTATATTTACTATTTAACTTTTTGAGATTTACACAAGAGTCTCTACTCTATAATCAATGGTTTTTTTTTTTGCTCGAATATAATCAATGGTTGACTTGTTAGTCAATATGCAAAACATTAAGAAAAATACAAATATAAAAAAAATTAATATTAATAAATAATCAGCCTGAGAAAGAAGCAACCTCAAGAATACCCCCCAAAAAAAAACCCTCTCTTTTTTTTTCCTCTTTAATTTTAGAAGAAGCGGTATGTAATTAGGGACACCTAACATTTCTACCAGGTCCACCGTAGTAAAAATAGTTGCCCCACACACGATTAATACCGCCTTGAATATCGTAACAATTCGGATGATCGGCGAGGACCCGAAGATTGGACAAAGGGACCAAATTATTGTCCCAGTCAACAACCTGTAAGTTGCGAAAGTAAGAGGCTCTTCCAAAGCCTTCTTCTGCAAAATGACCACTTCCCATTTGGGTCAGTGTGTGGGGACCCGACGATCTCAAGTTCACTATTTCTCCTCCAAATTGAACCATGCTTGCGTGTTGCCTTAGGTGTGTGAATAGCATCGATGGCCAGTACCCAACTAATATACCCGACCCGAATTGCAGCCACCAGTTCCCGTGCTTCGGATCCTGTCATTCTCTATTCGGGTTACAAATGACACTACCATAAAACAACCTAATCCAAATATGGTTTCAAAAACAACCTAATACAAAACTCTTTTGACATACTTTACTTCCATGCCCCTAGGGCATAATAATCATCATCTAGTTATGAGAATTTTGAATGTATAAAGAACACGAAAATTTTCAACTCAAATTTATTTAAGTTATGATAAATTTTATTATTTTTAGTATCAAAAATAAATTTTTATATTATAGTAAAAATTTTTTTCTCACTCGGTAAAAATGAAGGTTATTTGGTATAAATTTTTTTTAAAAAAAACAATTATTGATTGTCGTTTTCCCTTAAATATTGTCCCTGCCTCTACTTTAGAGTTTTTAGACACAAAATTCAATGGCACCACGAGACTTCCAAAACAATGGAGATCCCACCATTGACCATCTCTTCCATTTTTTTCTTTGACTACCAAAAGGAAAAAAACTCACCATTTAGTCCATTCCATGATTTGCTCTTTGTAACTACATTTTTAAGCTTGGCTTGGTTTAAAATACAAGTTTAGTTTGATGATATACAGAGCATTTAATATTCATTTATTTATTTTTATTTTACCCTTTTAACCAATTAAATTTTATAAGTAATTAATTTATTATAATTAATATAGTATTGACTATTGTCCTGGGCATATTTTAAAAGTTTTACAACTTATTTACATGTTTAGTATTATAACTACTTTTTTACTAATATTTTTGGTCAATATGAAATAGTTAAACCATACTTATGTTGTGGACTGGATGGAAGAAAGCTTGACTTTAACAATCACAGTAAAAAAAAAAACAGAAAATCAAATGAACCCACCTAACATAAATGAAAAAAACATCGAATGTAGAGCTTTTTATCATGGTTTGAAAAATGATAGAATTTGAATTAATCAGTAATACTAAACACTAATTAATTGCAAAAAAAAAAAAAATTACCTTCCAAATAAGCAAGCTGATATCAAATTGACCACCCCTGTAAGAAGAAGTAGGCGAAATTGCAGCCCCAATTGCAATTTTATTATTAGTTTGAACAAAGCCAGAGCACAATAAATTGTAGCACCCAGTTGTTTGATATGCATCACTCTGCAACCACACACAAGCATTAAATATGAGTTAGATACTTTCTCCTGTTTACAGTATAAATCGCTTTTTACCCCTATGATAAATGTTTAAATATGATTTATTGTATTTCTCTTTTTTTTTCAAAACCTTATTTAATATGAGTAAAGTTGTAAATTTTCCTCAATTTAGGATAAATTTAAAGAGTTAGCTACCATTTATTAGTTATGATGAATTTGTTAAAGTGACTTATATTATAGATCAAAAGGAAAAAATAGAAACTAATTTACAGATATTAAAAAAATTATTTAAACTAGTTATTTATAATAAATATGTGTCGGATGGTCAAAAACACCATTTCTAATTATGTGGATTGTAATTATTTATTAATGAAAATTCTCCTACTATATGCAAATAATCGAGGTATTTTAGGGGGAAAAAGTTATAAATATAAGAGTTAAAGTGAATTAAAATGTTATATTTAAGATTAAAATAAACCTTTTATTTAGCTTGGGATATTTAGGAATATGAAATAATGGACACAGCCTTGTAGTAATAAATTTACTTACCGTCCAATAAGTAAAGAACCTGGGGTAGCTGTCACCATATAGCTCAGGGCTGACCTGCATCAAAAACTGATACAAGTTAGCTTCATTGCTTGCTTGCAATCCAAATATTATTAATTACACTCAGAAACAGAATTAAAAGCAGAGCGGTTGGTGGTTGGTAGCGGCCTTTTCTTAAATGCTTATCTTAGTGTGATGCATTAATAAGAAAGTTTATGGTGCAGAGGAAAAAACAGAGTGTTTGCTTTGTTCAGAATTAAATGAGAGAAACAGACCATATTACTATACCTGCCAACCAGCTTCAATGGTGTTGAGATCTTGCCCAAATGAGCCTGAAATTACCCAAATCTGAGATAAACTGAATTCATATTGATTTGTCACACGTGGTGCCCACACGCTTACGCTTGCTTTTGCTCCATAATACTTATCACCACTCACAAATCCTACTGCATGCTGAACCAAAAAAATAATAAAAAAATTAACAAGTTTGTAATATACAATCACAGGTTTGTGTTTTGCTTGAGAAGTTTTCTTGTAAAGAGGTTGGTGGTGGGTGTGATTTGTAGATGAAGATGAGTCTGTTTTGTTAAAATCATAAGAGAAAAAGACATCTTCTGAAATTTTTGCTTTGGAGTAAGGGAAACTATTTGCAGAGGGATTCTGAAACTCTGGTCACTGGAATAATTAAACAGAGGAATTATTAATGGATGGTGTTTCATCGTCAAATTTGTGGTTATGGCATTAATTGTAATCAGAATGGGAGAAAAGTGGCAATGTTGTGTCATATATATATATATATATATATATATTATCTGTTCTCGTTAAATATGCTTCACAATTGTCAGAGAAGATTAAAAAAAAAAGGAAGGAAAATTCTGGGTTTGTGAATGAATATACCTCATGGCCATTACTATTTGAGTCTCTCCTTACACGTCCTCTGATTTTTCTTCCAAATCTGCGAACTGAGCTGGCTCTTAACATGTCTTCTTCTCTTGTCCTTCTGATTGGGATGGTTCCTTCAGGACATGATTCTCCAGACAAAGTCCATGTCTGAAAATTCTCACTGAATGAACCCATTTGGTTTTGATGATAGGTTTTAGGCCTTTCTGGAGGATCCTGAAAATGAAAAAGGAAAAAACAAAGTTCCATTCTTTTAGTTAAAATCCATATCAGAATAACAGATTCTGAGAACCCATTTAAAAAAATATATAATTTTTTTACCAATGGTTTCTGTCCTTTCAGAAGAGGATGATCAAAGGCTGGTTGGTGATGAGGCAAAACACAGTCTATTAAGTCTCCATCAGGACTCTGCAGAAAACCACACAAAACTTCATGCAAGATGGAAAAAAACAGAGAAGGAAAAAGAAAAAAAGGAGGGAAATTGATGGGTCAGAATTCATAAAAATTGGATGTACCTGAATTGATTTAACATAAGGCTTGTTAATCTGCTGGAGACGAGTTCTTATGATGTTGAGTTTCAGAAACTCTTTCTGGGTTTGAAAAGTCTGATTCAAAATCTGAGACTGAGATGAAAGAACAGGACAAGCCAGAGAAGCAACAAGAAGGAGGAAATGTACAAGAAATGAAATGATTGGAGAGGTGAAACACAAGGTAAAATCCATGCTTGAGAAATTTCTTTCGCTTGTTTCTATTTAGAACCATGCGTGTGTGTATTGTTTGTTGGCATTGAGGTTGTCTTCTTCTTCCATGAAAAAACAAAACAAACAAAAAAACAAAAACTTGAAGAAGATCCACCACTCGACACAGAAAAACTTGTGTTCTAAGCACCTTATAGTTTAGTCTGCTTCACTATTTCCAATTCCTTGTATTCTCTCTCACACTCTTGAGTCTAGTGCTTGAAACTTGTGAACAATGGATATAGTATTACAGAGACAACTTGGAACTATCTTAGGTTTCTAGCTAATTAAGAATACGCAGAAAAAAATGGTTGGGGTTTTCTTAAAGGTTTGGCCATGTGGGGGTGGGAATTATATATGCCATAAAATCATTCCCACTTTTAAAATCTGTGAAGAAGAGAGAGAGAGAGCGGGGTGTGTTTCCAGAGTGCAATACAAAGACTGAAACTTTAAGCTTTTGTGTGTGGATATTAAAGGGCAAAATGGTACATATAATTTCCTGTCATTTTTTTTTTAAAATACTTTTGGACTGAAGACAGAAGGGAATTAGAAATTATAATTCTTTTTTTCTTTCCTTTTTTAAGCTTTAAAGTCCTTCCTTTTTCTCTTTCTTTCTCACTTCCCTAGATGTTCTATTTGTCAGCTATTCCAAATTTATTCTCATTTTCATTTAGATATAGGAGTATTTTTGTGTGTATATACCAGTATTTTTGTGTGTGTATACCATACCACCATGTACACATACTAACAAATAAAGCTAATCCACTTTCATGTTTCATCCCTCCCACTATTTTGTATTCCCAAAATTTTAGGACTTGGATAAGCTTATTAACGCCCAGCAACACCATTGATATGCAAGTTACCAACAAAAAGACAAAAGGATTTTTTTTAAAGAATGAGAGGAATTGAATAAGCGTTAATAGTATGTACCATATTACCTCCAATCTTTAATTAATATAATATTTCATCTGTAATGAAAAAGACTGCAAGATTTAAATTGCTTACATTTCATTTAGTTAATTTTTAATTCACAATTAAAAGTTATTTTAGTTTTGATCACTTATTTTGTTTTGTTTTATAAAAATAAGATGTGAAAGGGGTTAGATTTAGATTTTGAAATGTCAAGATTATATTCAACTAACCTAAAATTTGGGAAGTTTTGTATAATTAAGCCTGAAACTAAAATCATAGGATCATTTTGCAGTTCTTAATATTTCTTGTAATAAAATTTAAAATATATTGTTAACAATTAAAATAAGAAGTGAATAGTTTTTTATTTGCCAACGCATTTCACAATTTAGTTATTTTAATATATCTGGTGGGTCTCGAGCAAAAAATATATCTGGTGGGTAGTGTTGCAATTAATGAGAAAGTAGAGTAAATAGGAAGAAATATGAGTTATAAAGTGTATAAAATACAAACCCATTGCGTCCTTCTTAATATATCGTCAATTTTTTACTATGTCTTTCTTCTTCAAATTATCGAATGTGTAAAGGATAAGCAAATTATTGATAATAAAAAAAGGATAAGCAAATTAATATTTTATTATTTATTATTGTTATTATTATTTGAAATTATTCACGGGCACATTAATAAATTATAACACTTGAACAGTGAAGTTTAGAAATCCAAAAGCCGCTTAGTTGGATGTTGAATTTTGATTACATGTTGATGCAATTTGATAAATGTATCTTTGATCACATTCTTAATTTTTTTTAATAAATATAAAATCCTTGTTGGATAGTTTATCCTACTCGCTTCTTTTATTGTTGCTTAATCATTTTATACAGGAAAAAAAAAATATTTCCTTAATGTACTGAATATACGGAAATTAATTAATTATATTGTGCATCTTTTTAGGTGTGTGTCAATGATGCCTACCGCTTCGCAAGCACTCCCTTTATAATATAATTTGTGAATTTTTAATGGATAACCCTAATTTAATTAATCCCAACCATCAAAGTTGGCAAAAAAAAGCGCTTGCGCACACACACATCTGATCTTATTACAGGAGCTAATTTGAGTTTGACCCTAAATATATATCAATAAATCAATATCATTTTTTAACAATCCTCAATATCATAACAACATAATTTAAAAGGGCATTTTTGAAACAAATAAGTAATTTCTTTAATTTATCCAAATTAATAAAATTAACGTTTTTAATGAAATTATACCAAAAAGGTATTTGGAGAATCTTTGGTCTTTTTTTAGGTTTTTCTTTGTTATTTGGGCCCTCATATGGATTTTCCTTTAATATTTTGACTGTATAAATTAATTTTAATTTATTACTTAACGTACACTTGAGTGAGATGAATGGGTCATATAATTAAAGGCAAAATATATACAAGCTGAAAAACATATGTATTATCAGATGGGAATGGGATTCATAATTAGCCAACACATGCACCTAACCTCTACTTAAATCAAATTCTTATTCTAATTCATTTATATATATATATATATAAAGAAAATAATGATGTAAAAATTAAATAGCATTCAATAAGATCAGTGATGATGCAATGCAGTTGCATGCATGGGATATATTTTGGTCGGCACATATTGTCCACGTAATTGCTGACCCATACACAACTACATATTTAGGTTTATTATTATCAAAATACAATGTATCATTTACTATATATATATATATATATATATATATATATATATATTAACTATAAGTTAACATTTTTTTTTGGTGAGGAATTTTTAGGAAAGGGTTAGGCCACCCACACCCATATCCAAGAAAAGAGGCTTTGAGCCCGTCCATGCAAGCATCTTGGATTAAAAGACACACGCATCCATCTCTCGCCCAACGTTTTCATTGCTTCGTAGGCACCTCTGAGGCCTCCCCAACATCTTCGACTAACTCAGGATCGAACCCCTCCTTTTAGGTGAAAGAAATTCACCCTTCGTGCCAGTTGAACCCAAAGACGAGGGGTAACTATAAGTTAACATTTATTGATGCCTCTTGATCTTAATTAATTCATCACGAGAGAGGGGAAAAAAGTAGAAAGTCATGATTTAAAAGTGAGTAAAATGGCCCATTACTCTTATTACTTTATACCCATAACCCTTTAATTTGACCCAAATCAGCAGTCAAAATATATCCTTTCAAGTTCCAACCGATACTTTGACTTTGACCAACCTAATTGGGTCATTCATGCATCACCTACCTAGCTAAGCTCATCATATTGTAACACTAATCATCATGATTTGATTCTTCTCCCCTTTTAATTCTCATATTCTGGGGAAATTGCTCAAAAACTAAATATTATTTGAAATTAATTAGCTATTACAATAAATCATATTTCCGATCCTTGCTTCATTTAATTAATATTCATGAACTTGAGCTGAAATTTTTTTGCTCGTGTGTCACTGTGTATATTCAAAAGAACTACCTATAATTAAGAAGAAATTAAAGTTAGGCGAACTTTCCAGGGGTTCTAAGTTTAAGTTGTGCTAGAAACCTCGAAATAGGAGAGTGGCAAATAAAGTAAAAGATGCACAAAAACATTTGATCAATCCCCTGATTTTTCATTCACATATTTCAAAACGATGCTCCTCTAGATCTACTGCTACTATATACAAGACAGACATCTTGTTTTCTTTTCTCTCCGTATTGTGTTTAATAGTTTTAAAAGGTACTCCTTTACTTTAAAACATAAGATATTTTCAACCAACCACCTCATTATAATAAAGGAATGACAATGTTAATTCATTAATTAAGAAAAAAAAAATCAACTTTACCCATATTTAAAATTTGTCTCACATTTCTCATGCCTTTCGTTATCTAGCTAGTGTGTATCACCTACAAATAGGGTAAACTACTTGAGAAATGGTGATAAATACTAGTATTTCTCTAGATGACCTATAATTAAGGACCATAAATTAAAAAGTTTCTTCTCTTCAATCCTTGCCATAACAAGCAGTTCACACACACACCCCCCCTCCGATCCATAATATAAGTTACTTATAAAGTAATTAACGTTTATTTGTCAATTTTACTCATGTAGTGAACACTCAAATGTGAATTTTTATTTGTTCTCTCTCATTTGAAATCTAATTTAATATGGATCAACTTAGAAAAAATAATAATTTTAAGATACATTCAATGAGTGAGTTAGCTATCATTTCTTGATTTTGATTATGATGAATTAATTGAAGTGTCTTATATAATGGATTGGATATATCTCACCCCATACTATTGGTGTTTTAACTGGTAGGGTCAAGAAAAATTTATTATATGTTTTTCATAAAAATATTATTTAATATGCCTTCAAATTAAATTCAGTTCAACACTCGTTTTAAACTACAATTAAGCTTAGAAAGTAAGCCGCGAAGAATATATATATATAAATATAAAAGTTGCATGATGGAAAATATAGCATCAAGGCATCCAACTTTAGAACTGCATCTGTTTTTTTAAAAAAGTGGGATATGAACAAAGCGGGGCATCATAAAAAGAAGAGAATAGAATCATGAGAAAGAATAATTAATAATGGCAATAGCTTAGGTTTAAATCATGAACATACAACAAGACTACCCTTTCTCTAATTTTATTAATTTATTTATTTTAAATATTTGAAAAAGGGCCAAATATAGATATAAATGTGTATATATTATATAAAACCCAACTGGCACGTTCTTGAAAAACGGCCAACTATATATATTCAAATTCATTCGTACTTTATTATCTCTTGAAAATAGCTATTTCTACAATTCTATATACTTAGTTTTCAGAAATTAAGCTAAGTTTAAATAAAATGTAAAATTTAAGGCTAATTAATTACATAAAACTCTCTGGACTTTGAATCCACATAAACCTTGATCTATGAATGGATAAATCTTAACAATCAACAACATATAATCCCAACCCCTCGTCGTTGGGTTCAACTGGCGAATGAGTCGGATTTTCTCATCAAAGGGGAGGAGGTTCGATCCTGGAGTTGGTCGAGTGCGGCCCAGGGAGGCATTCTAAGGGTAGGAGGCAAGCGGTGGAAACGCTTTGGGAAGAGGTGGAGCGTGTGTGTTTTCTAACCAAGGTATCCCTGCGGACGGGCCCAAACGCCGCCTCTTGACTTGGGGTGTGGATGAACCCAACCCCTTTCCTAAAATTTTCTTATAAAAAAAAACAACATATAATCCCTCAAGTTTTATGTTCTCTCCATATAAGTCTCTAAATTTTAATATATATATATATAAAATTCAGTGATGAAAAAAAACTACTGGTAGGAAAGTCATATGTATAAATATCAGAGTTTAGGGAAATTGATGGTAAAGTTTCAAAACTTAAGAAGGTTATCTATATGTAACATAAAACTGAAGATAAAGTTATGTATAGTCATATGTATAAATATCAGAGTTTAGGGAAATTGATGGTAAAGTTTCAAAACTTAAGAAGGTTATCTATATGTAACATAAAACTGAAGATAAAGTTATGTATAGTTTCACAAAATTTAAATATGGACATAAAAGTTAAAAGTAAGGATAGTCACTCTTGATATTGTTGAAGATGCCGGCTCCTGCGGAATTATTAAATATTAAATATTAAGAAAAGGGCCTGCAATAATGGGACAGAGAGATGCTAAGGCAATGATAGTGTCTAAAGAGTCGAAGAAGGAGCATGACGACCCATCAACTTTCCAACTTCAAATAATTTGAATTAATTAAAAAAAAAATAAACAAAAACCCTGAAACATGTTACAGAAACAACCTAGCTAGCTAGCTGATAGCTAGGTTCGAAAAAGATCATCAGTGTTCATGTGTTTGCATGAGCCATAATTTCAGAGTGTGGCTCTTTGTTGGAAGGAAAACAGATTAATTAAAGTTGTTTTAAGTTTGTCTGCAAATTCAGTAATGTTTTTGCTGTGTTGTGATCTGTTATATTTCATGCTACTGTAAGCATCATCATCATATATCATCTTTTTTGTATGGGCCATGGCTCTCTCTCTCTGATAACATCATCGATCGTCTTTGTGTGATGATGATGTTGCTTCATCACTGTACATAATTTGAAGGGTTAGGTTTAGGATTGATATATAGTTATATATGGAGACGCATGTTAATGATTATAAATCATGTTCTTCTTCCATCATTACTCAGCATCAAGCCTGTTGTTTACCAACTGGTCCTAGTAAAACCTAAACCTGTACTCATCAACAGATTTAGATTCACACACACACACACACACACACAAAACTTCACTTTCTCTGACAATATTATATATATCTCTCTCTATATATATAACCTATACTTTTAATTGGACGTAGGAATGTTTCAGGTTTTACACAACATATCTTATATCTGAAACAAAAATAATGATTATAACATTAATTTTTCTTTAATACCATCTCGAGTTTAAGTCTGTAAAAAAAAAATTAGAAGTGGGGAAAGCTTTTCCCTTTAATGAATCCATCTGACTCAATTCAAATCAATCAGAATGTAATATAGTAGTTATCAGAATTCAAAGATTCGAGTCGAGAGACTTTTTTTTGGCATAAAATCTGTAGTAACCCATTCCCATAAAAAAACCTCAAAGTTAAATGAAGATTCGAGAGACTTGATCCGGAAAAATTAATTATAAATTAATAACAAAGGCTGTTAAAATGGTGATTATTTATTTCTAGTAGTAAAATGAACGGGAATTGTTATTCTTGTATTTTTTATAGCCTGATGTTTCAGAAATCAGAATTCATGCAGTTGTTTTTTTTTTTGGTTCAAAGAATTCATGTAGTTTTTCTCAGCTCACTGTTTATGGACTTTCTTCTAAAGTTGAATTCCGTAGCCCAATAAAAAACGGGCCATGAAAATGGATCCATAACATTTTGCAAATGGGCCATCATATTCAGAAATTTTCCCAAAAACCCACAGTAGAAAAACACTGTATCGAGTGCAATTGGGAATTCGTTTGTTTAATAACGCAATCCAGATTTTTTATGTTCATAAAAGCTACCGTGCCCCATTGAAAAGAGAAAGAAGTAATAAGTATAATGATAAAATATAGACTCTAATTTCATTTGTTTAAATTAGGAGAAATTGAATGCACACCATAAAGGTCCAATTTGATAATTGAGTTATGGGTGAAACATATACTCCGATCTATCACAGCCCCTATATATATTGAATCTGTTTGGGATTTTAGTTAGTGATGAATATATCGAGTCTGATGAAAAATGTGGTATGACAATTTATATTCTAAAAAGAATAAATGAAATTGGAATGAGAATAATAAACAATTTGATTATATCCCTATGATTGATGACGGGTTTGAGTGTTATAGACATTACTACTGCATCTGAGTCATGAGTCAGAATGACTTAAATTCGAGTATCAGAACTTTCTATATATAAAATCCTGCAGACCAATACTTTATGTGAATAATAATAATATATCAAGTCCTTCTAGCAAATAAAATTTTCAAATAGTGTCTTTTTCATTTATCTTTCTAAAAAATACTCCCTTCGGTCCTAATTATAAGACAACATTTGAGAGTTAGTTTTGGTCATAATTATAGGACAACATTCTAATTTTTGTCCATTTTTTCCTACAATACCCCTATTTTATTTTCTCAAGTGTATTTGGTTTTTGGTGAGTATATGTATGTGGATGCATAGACTCTTCCAGTCAGTGAAATTTTAAAATTGTTGTATTTTAATTTATTTATTGATCAGCTGACATTAATTTATCAATATATATATATATATATATATATAGACACACATAGAGATATGTGTGTGTGTATATCTATGTGTGTCTACACACAAATATATATAGACATATACATACACATAAATATATGTGTGTGTTTATACACACACATATATGTGTGTGTGTGAGTGTACATATAGGTATATCTTTGTGTGTATTTGTCAATATATGTGTAGACACGCACACACGCGCGCGCATGCGTGCGCGCGTGCGTGCGTGCGTGTGTGTGCGTGTGTAGCAAGATCATTATTGCAATTAGAAAGCGTGTAGAAAGAAAAATTCTAAATCGGAGAGGCATGTGATAGGGGTTGTTGATTTACTTTTATTTTCATTTTAAATTTATATAAAGACATTTTAGGAAAATGAGTAAAATTTATCTTCCTAAAAAATAAATCATAAATGGAGTATCATAAATGGAGTAAGAAATAATAATAATAAACTGAAATATTACATGTTTAAGAATGCTTACAGGAAATATGACTAGTTTTCATTGTTAACATAAGCTATAACTCAACCAAATCTTTGCTGATCACTTGGTAATATTCTATCCTCTGTTTTGTAAGATTCCAAAGCACTTAAGAAAATTCGAATAAATTAGTTGTGTTGCTAAATATTGGATTATTTGACCCGTCCAAATTATTTGGTCACTTTCCTGGGAAGATAATGTAAGGAACTTTCACAATAATTAGTCACGATCCATCAAAATTTTGGCCACTTTAATGATTCCTCTGCTTTTGATTTTTTGATTGTACGATGTTTACCCATTGAGGTATAGTGGTTTGAGGCTATTTCTGAAACAGGAAAACAATTGTGGGAGTGACACCTTAAATAAAAATTAGTGGGAAACAGCAAAATCAGTGAGATGGGAATCAAATCACTTGAAACTAAAGAATTCTAAGAGGCCTATCCTCCTACTCATTTTGATTCTGCAGAAAAATCACATGGCGCAATTCCATTGTGCCACCTACCAATCTCATCATTTTTTTTATTGTTCTGTGAATTTAATATTGGACTAGACCACTTCTTGTTCAAACGTTCTATGTTTCACAGAAGGGTTGTTCTTTCCCCCCCTAATAACAATATCATTAATAAATTGAAGACCCCATTTACAAGTTAAACACTATCACTCTCAGAGGGTCTATTTAAATTCAAGGCTTGAAGCTAAGATTGAATAGTGTGAGAGAGAAGGGGAGGAGAATATGGAAAGAGCAATCATATACTTGCTCTGCTACTTGTGTATGGGACTGTGTCACTTGAGTGGTAAGACTAAATATGTGTGTGCCATCGAAGAGCCGAACTACGTAGTTGTGCGGTCTGAATCAGAGTTTGAGATCAGACTTTACAATGAATCCTCATGGATGTCAACTTCTGTACGAGGATCTTCCTTCAATCTCTCCACAGCAATCGGTTTTCACAGGTTCTGTTTCCTTCCCAGTCTGTTTGGTGACTGAGAAAACCAGACTCAATATTCTGCTTTCACTACTCCCTCTGGATATAGGAGTTAGTTATGGACCTATGAGGGTTTAGTTTGGTCCTTAATATAAGACTTTAATCCACTTTGTCTCTTAAATTTATACCGTCTTTGATTTTATTATAAGAGCTAGATAACTAATTTACGGATATTAATGAAATTAGTTAAGTTAGTCATTTGTAACAAATATGTTTCCCTAAAACACCCTCTTTTATCATGTGCATTGAAACTACCTTAATGGAATTCTCCTTAATTTGTGCAATTAATAGAGATACTTTTAAGAAACAATTGTAAATTTGGAAGAAAAAAAGGATTTGGGTCTTACATTTAAGATCAAAGCAAACCTGTTGCTTAACTCTTATATTTAGGACCGAAGGGAGTAACTTTTTTCCTAAACTATCTCTTGAGTGTACATAGTAAGGGGGTTTTAATGTGAATGATGTTTAAAGTTGTTTTAAGAAAATCAATACACATTTTTTTTTTTATAAATAACTAACTTAACTAATTTTTTTAATATTTACAAATTAATTATCTAACTCTTATATTAAACAATAGTAGGCCAGGATGTACTTATAATACTCTGCTTCTTGATTATGGGGCAGGCTGTACCAATATATTCAAGGGGCGAATCTGAATTCATCTCATATAGAGTTCACTGCTCCAATCTTAACAAGCATTGCCTCATCATCATCATCATCATCTAGTGGGAATGTTGAATATACAGTGAGGTTTTATATGTCGCCAAAATATAAAGGAAATCCTCCACAATCCAACCCAGAACTGAAATTGCATTTAGACAAGTGGAACTCTAATTGTGTGGCAGTTAGAAAGTTCAGTGGGTTTGCCAGAGACGATAACATTTATAAAGAAGTTAAGGCTCTGTGAGCAGCATCAACACACACTTCCCACCTGGAGATTCAGCAGCAATACAAGACAAAGGTTCCTATGCCATTGCTCAGTACAATGGTTCCCATAAACTTTCTGGCAGATTAAACGAAGCTTGGGTTACTATTTCAGGATCCAGTGTCGTAGGTTGTCCACCTCCTCAGTAATGTGTGTCATTTTGTGTTCTAAGATTGTCTGGCTTCCATGTGCAATTTCTGTGTGTGATTTTTAATAATGTTCCTAGGATTAATATGGCTCGCCATTAATCTGGGGTGCTAAAATGATGGAGTTGGGGGTATGTTGGTGAAATTCTGGTCTAAAGCATAACCTTTTAAATTCCATCATGTATCTTTATGTTTTATTAGCATCATATTATCATTATTGTGTGCATCTAGTCATCAAAAAAGTTTCGTAATCATGTTAAGCAAGATTCAAATGACAAATTTGAGCACTCTGATTAGCGGAAATACATGACAAGCTTCAAGTCATAAACTGAACTAGGTCCCCTTTTGCTCGTTACTGCTTGATAATTAACAGAAAATTACAATGGAATGTTAGACAAACAACGTACAAATTTTCATTCTGTAAGTGTATTTGTAGAAAGGTAACTATAACATAATAAACTTAACAGATGCATTCGTATTATCATACAGACCGCAATAAGAAAAAAGAGAATCCATGCAAATTTTCTACATCAGCATAAATAAATAAATAAATAATTAATTAAAAATAAAAATGAATGAATGAATAATAGCGCATATAGAATTTTCTTATTTACATGATCAGGTTGCGAGCATGCCCATATTTTTATCACATCAATACCAGTCACGTTGAATTTGCATCTACGATTATAATTTGGCCCGCAAGTTCAAACTCTCAAACTGGGTTGATCATAATTGGAGTAGGTGAATTAGGTGACATGGGTTTAGAGGCTTACATTTGTGGTCTGGTTTGGACAACATAGACTTTACCATTTTTTATCACACCTTCAATGTCTTGAGGAGAGCCATATAATTGTTCAATAGCACTTCCTGCACGAGCAATGCTGGAAAGAATTGACTTGCGAAAACCACTATCAACTATGACCGGATCAGACGAGTAATCAAGCACAACTTTCTCTGCCTCGTCCATTGGCACACTGTTGAATGGAAATTTCAATTATTATATTTCAATGTGCATAAAGAAATGAGAGAACAAATGATTTATTCACCGGACAAATTATGCCCACCGTGGCAATGAAATAAATAGACTTGTTATCAATAAGGCCAAGTTCTTTCGTGACACTGGGAATCTATACATGTTTACCTGTCATAAAGACCAGCACCGGCATAACCTTCAAGATCTTCACCATTGGAGTCAGATCGGAAAATAATTGAGCGCTTTATATAGAGGCCAACAGGTTTGCTAGGATATCCCAAGACCTGAAGAAGCTCAAAGGGCCAAACCCATTAGCATAAAAATGAAGAACTAATGGAATAGATACAGTTTGCTGGTAAGAGTAATTTCATAAGCCTGCTATCACGTCATTATATTCAATTAAAATTACATAATACTGTGAAAGATTTGCCAATTCAAGTCACCGAGAAGAAGACGACGACTTAATATAAAGTAGTTACCTGAGGGGAGTTCAGGTCATGTCTTTGGCATATAAAACTTAAAGCACGACCAGGGTAAGCTCCAACTAGAGTTTCCCCAAGTCCCTTTACCACCTATGTCAAAAGAAAGTGTAGAGCTCAATGAATGTCTAGGCTTCTTTTAGTTCTCTCTTTTAGACGGAAAACAAGATTCGATATTAAAAGCTATGTATCCATTAACAATTATACCTCAGCATATATTTCCGATGAATCTCCTGTTGACGGATTAGTTGTGTGGATGACAAAAGCATAATCAGCGTTAATAACTTCTTGGATAAGGACAGCCATGGAAAGATAATCATGGTCCAGTTTCACTTTTCTTGTGCTAAAGTATGCTCTTTCATTCCACTTTGAACCCCAAACCTTTTGCAAATCCATATAGTACAGTCAATGACATTGACAAAGAAGAGATGAATTTTATGAAAAAGCTGAACAATAAAATAAAAATGTAGAGAGTACTGAAGATTTCAAACTATAATTTGAAGCAAGGCACATAAACCATACACCTCAAACAGGCTATTTTTCCAGACCTATCAATTTTAATCATATATTGATAGAATGTCCACGCACAATCATAGAGGAAAAAAACCAGTATAAAAATCATAGAGAAACATGGAAGGCCCATAAGAAGCAGTGTTATGGAAAAGTCACATGTCAAGACTGAATCTCTTATACAACTTAATAGCAAGTAACAACAGAAACAAATACTAAGAAATTCATTCAGTTTAAATTTTTACAATTTTCTAAACCTATTTTATATGTAGGGATAGGGCTAAAGATTGTTGACCTTTGTCATTGCTTGTGGGCAAGCCAATAAGCAATTCATTAAGTGAAAAAATACAACCATGAAGTAGTAAATTTAATTCTGGACAAAAGCATCTAAAAGAACATAAGAATGTCAGTGTGAAAAAATTTCTGTTGACCCTATGGCAGCATAGCCGAAATATACAACAGGAAACTCTTTCCATAGGAGACGCCAACATTTAAACTGGCATGGAATTCTATGCTGTGCACTGTAATTTACACAGGGAGTATTACCTTTTTTATAGCCTTCCATGCCAGCTCCCATCGTTTTTCACCTTCATCACCAGGCCAAGGCATTCCAGAACTTTTCATCTTAGTCCTAAGCTCCTCTACCTGAAAACAAGGTAAACCACTACCTTACATCTATAGAATTCTAGTTTCTACATCATTTTAGATCAAACCGTTTTAATATTCCATTGAAGATAACAGCAAAATGTATTGCATCACGTGAGAGAGTAGGATGAGGGCTAGCTTTTCGTTGAACAAAAGAAAATGTTGAAAGCACGCATAATCAAAATATAATTATTTGAATCAGTTAGTTTTGGGATGTTGATCCTATAAATTTGGCATCTTTGAATTTCTATGAAGGAAGTTAAAAAGAGAGGAAACAAAAAGTTCTCAAAAACTAAACAACAAAAAGAAACTGATCACAACTACACAATGAAATTCAGAGGATCCAATCTTGCTAGTTCTGAACTAAGATATCATCTTCCTCAGTTCCATTATAACCATCCAAGGAAGGGAGAACTTAGGGGGAGTCACTGATAAAAGAATATGTTAAAGATCTAACTCAACTCTAAAGTGGAAAAAAAAATTCATATGCAGCTGCTTAGGAATCTAAAGGAAGAAATGTGTCACTGTGTTAATCTTAAGCCAACTACTAGAAAGAACATACCAACTGGGATGGAGCATTCAACTGTAACACTGCCTCACGAATTTCCCTGAGGGCATTGAACTCTCTCTCATCTAACTTCCTTTTAAGATTTTTAACCTTCTCAGCCACTATCTGTGACATTTAAATAAAAAATTCCATCATAAGACAAGACTTGCACAATTGAAACTTTTTCAATAAATATGACATAAATGTAATGCATGTATTCTATGCAGTATTAGATGAGAAATTTAACGCCAACTAAATCTTTAATAGAAGTTACTGCCACTTCTAATGTCTTATCTTAATAGTTAATACTCCTTGACTATAGATGGAGACTTGGTAGTACATGAAACCTATGTCCCATAATATTGAGCAGTACAGGATGCTCAATGGAATAGCTAGTTTTTGGGGAGGGTTCTCTATCTCACTTAGGTACCCATCAATTGCTATCAAAACATTGTTTGTGAAGGGTTTTGACAGACAAGAAAGTCAAGTACAATGGCAATGGGTGGGTCATAAGGTGAAGTTACTAGGATGTCGAATCTCCAAGGGGGGCCAATTGATAGAGACTTAGTAGTAAGGGATGTCGAATCTCCAAGGGGGGCCAATTGATGGAGACTTAGTAGTAAGGGATGCCTAAGTCCCGCATTGAGTTGTATAGGATGCTCAATAGGGTATTTAAGAGGGTTAGTTTTCCCACCTCAATAGTTACCTTTTGAAGTTAAATTTAGAACCTTTAGGTTCCGTTTATATTTCAACGACCAACTCTTGTCTTTTATTCACAAGTTGAAATCTTCCGCTAAACTAATACAAAATATTGATATAGGCTAGGTAGTGAGAACTAAATCATTGTTCTCCTAGTGAATATGCACCCATGAAAATGCAGGACAACAAGGATATGATGATAACCTTATTTGATTTATCAGAAATAACATGTTCGAATACTCCAAATGGTATGGCAACTGAAGTGGGGATTCCAATCCAAGAGGGCACTTTTCCTTTTAAATAAGATATATTGCGTGATTTTGCTCCAACCTGGACAAACATGGGTAAGTCATGGAGAAGAAACACAATAAAATAATTTGTATTCTCAAATATCTTGATTCTTGTATTTGACCAAACTCAATGATTTAGTCATAATAAATTAAAACTCCTCAACTTAATTCTGCTTTTGACAAATCTTACCAATTCATTTGTGAATTCATCGGACACTATGGCAAATTTACCACAAAACTGCTTTCTGGTCAAAGTTATAGGAGACAAAGAGGCAACTTCTTTCTGCTTAGTTGATTTGGAATCATTCACCTTTTCCTCTTTGACCTCACTGACAGAATTTGCCAAACAGTGAGTAAATTGATCAAAAGGGGGGAAAAAGGAATGAAACTCAGCAATTTGGGTCATTCAGCTAGAGAGAAAAGAAACATTTTTCGAAGGTCATTATATATCATCATAAATGTTTTAGACATCTTCAATATATCAAAGTAATAATGGGATGTTACCTATAAATCACATCAACAGATGAAGGTTTTACATGCAAAAGCTTTCCTTTACATGCTTGGAGGCTAGCCAAGATATTGGGATCAAAGCATGTGGCAAAACAGACCTGGAAAACTTGAAAATAGGAAGTCAGTATTTTATATATGTCAATGTAGATAAAGGTCATGTCAGCCATCTTCATCTTTTGCATGTCAGGGAGAATATATTGACACCAATATCATTTTGCATATAATAAATGCTACATTTTACTTTAATGAATCTTGCTTTGCACTTTACTCAAAACACATTATTGAAGCATATGGAAATATCATAGCTGTGAAGAAAAAATCTACTTATTTTTTGCAGTTTCTCCACTATGTAAATTTTTAAATAATTTAACCTACGAACAAGCAGCCCAGTATCAGGTTGAAATGTAACAAACTATCAATATAATTTCTATTATATGGTTTTTGCATATTTTCCTTTGATATGTAGCGGATGAAGTGTGCTAGTTTTCTGTTTGAAGATATAAACAGTATCATCATTTAATAATTGCCTTAAAGTCATGGAAAAGGACCAGAGTTCTAGTTTGTCATACCTTGCTATTTCTTGCTCTCACAGAAACATGAGATAGGACATCTGGCATATCGGGTGTCAGTACAGCAACTGTGCCATCTGGTATTTCTTCCTCTCCTTTCACGCTCTTTGCAACCAAAATTGTAGGCCGTTCATACGATTTGTTTTGAACAACAAGCAACTCATCCACAACCTCAACATATCCGTTGGCTTCAACTGGGCTAATAATTTGCCAGCTGTTCCAGGCCAGCCAGAGTTATGTTAAATATATCATATCAACTGCATAATGCTGTAACAGTCTAGCATGTCAACTGGCAGAAACTGGAGAGGATACTTTGGAAACCTTAACTGATAGGCTTACACTATTAAAAATAGTGAACAGAAGACTATATAGCATGTAGAGAGAAACAAAATAGAACTGATTATCTGACAGAAGAAAAAGGAGGGGAGAGAGACTAGAAGAATACTTGATTCTCCTTCATCATGCCCTGAGTTACAGCTTATATAGGTTAGTTAGCAAAGGAATTGAGAGACTTAATCATGTTTGTTCCAAGTAAACAACCTGATAAACCTATCATAATCTACAACCAGAAACTTTAAATTACCATTCAGCAATAATTGCATGCTCTCTTCCCCTCTATTCATACTTCACGGATCTATTCAGGTTAGTGAACTCTTAACCACTATAACTATCTTCCTCATTCTGTTTTTTCTTATATTAAGACATACTAGTGGCTATTATGATATCACTATCTCTAAACTAATTTCTCCAAGTATCATTACACAATGATAAAAAACAAGGGGCTAAAGATTATACAGCCTGGCCCGCAATTAACATCAAAGAATTATGTTTAATTTCAACAAATATTAGCAATTCACCTTCCAAGATTAGCTGTCTTTCGGAGGATTGGATCCAGTCGATTAAGAAGAGAAGACAAAGAAGCAGCAGACCCGGAACGGATAATTTCTTCAGTGAAGATTTCCACCTACAAGAGGAGATTTTCAGGAGAGTGACAAGGAAGAAAAGTAAATAACAAAAGTCAATATCAAATAAGGACGTACAGCCCATCTATCCACCCTAAGCAGTGATCCAAGGTATTCTGCCGATGGTTGCAAAATTTTCTGGTACCACTCAGCCTTGTTTGCAAGTGCGAGTCGTGTTCTATCAAGGACTGATTTTGCATACAGTGCCCAATGAGTATCCTTACTCTTGCACATACACAAGGCGACATTCCATCCCTTCAAGAGCAAAGAAATGTATATCAGATCATGGTAAATATTCTTCAACTAGATTCTAGACTAAAGGTGCATCAACACAACATCTTAGATAAATACTTTAATTATCATTAAACTTTTTCCCCCAGAATTATCATCAATACAACAACATGATGTGATTTTCAAGGGCTTTCATAATCAGGTCTGGAATACTAGTAAAGCAATATAGATTTATAGTTTGGTGATTCCGTAGGGTCTACTGTCTACTTACAAAGGAACTGCCCACATTATACCTTCAAGCAGTAGACAAGATCTTCATTGTCATCCGATGAAAGTGCGACATTTTCAAGGACCATGCAGATGAAGTACATTCTATTCTGCAGAAAACATAAATCAGCTTGTCAGATTTAATATCTTCGTATGTTATAGAAATACCATTGTAATAAAATAATGAAAAATTGACATATTACAGCATAGATAAACTATGTGACATAATACTCAGGACAAGACTTACCTCTGGTCCAGCATTATTTAATTCCTCATATCCCCTTTCCAGTGCAGTTCTAACAGTAGAATCTAGGGCCATATCCAAAAATAGAAGATCTTTCA
The DNA here is from genome assembly GCA_019022615.1 of Acacia melanoxylon. Lineage (NCBI taxonomy): Eukaryota > Viridiplantae > Streptophyta > Magnoliopsida > Fabales > Fabaceae > Acacia > Acacia melanoxylon. Next base: position 862,062 of record JAFJYJ010000052.1, read on the forward strand.
AACGATCTTGAGGCATAGAGAGCAATGGACGCAATTCTTGGCGAGCCTCAAGCAAACCCTGTTGCAAAACATATGTATATCAGTACAAGAAAAGCTACCAAATAAAAGCATCAATGAATCATTATTGATTGCACTAGAGCAGCATAAACCTCAAGAAGTGGTTCAACTTCCTTAACCTCAATGTTGTCCATAACAAACTGGAGCAATTCCTGCTAAAGAGATACAATATACTCATTTTTTATGATTCAGAAGAGAAGACACAATAACAACATAAAAAACTCCCCAAAAAAGTTTAATAACATTACTGAAAAACCAGATGGCAAACCAGGCACTGGGTTTATCTGCACACCAACCATGAAGCCTTGACCCTAAGGAATAATGGAATGGAAAATAGAAAAAGAAAAATGTAAGCATCTAAAGGATTTATCATATGTTACAACACTATAGTTCCTTGCAAAACAGAAGAAGCTACTTTTGTTACCTCAGCTTTATATCCCATACAATATGAAATAGCAGACTCAAGATCCGCACCTGAATGAACAGCCTGCATAAAAATAAAATAAATATTATGAGTGAGCAGAATATAACCTGTAAGGAAAATCAAATCTAAGCTACACGGAACTGGACAAGTTATCTTGACAACACCACCAATAAGGGTGTGAAAGATGCAACATATATTCAAATAAATTGTAGCAGGAGCAAATGGCCAATAGAATGTAAAACAATATATTATTGACCTCCTCTGCTTTTAATTAGTTAAAAGAATTCTTATCTGAAACCCAGTGAGCACCAAAAATGTTAGTGTTCTTTTGCTATCAGGCACACATGAAGCCATATTCTATTAGATTTTATATTTTGATCATATCTCACCGATATATGAGCACATAGTTAGCAGCACAGCAGGTATACAAGGAAAAAATGTATAGAGCCCAAGAGCTTTCCCAACTAATGCATTTTACCTTCAGAAAAAGATAAGTAGAATACATTATTACTAAGATATATCAGTTTAACCTTCAAAGTCCTCAAGTAGTTTCCAAGGTCACGCAAAAGGCCTTCCTTCTGATCTCTTTGGAAATTTGGTTCAGAATGGATAGCACGGTCATAGCTTAGAAGACGATCTTTTGTTATTCCATTGGCGTTCAATGTTTTCCAGTAAAAACCGATGTCAAAGTCATTATTTATATAATCAATCAGTGCCTGGAGATTTTACCAGAAAGTTAAATGTGAGCCTAATAAGGAATACCATATGGAAATCCATAATTAAAGATTAAAAAATATATTACCTGACAGATTACAACGTCATCAGGACTAGTATTATTGTGCAACTTCTGGTGCCATTCCTCCATCATTCCACCTTTGCAATGATTATTTCTCTGCAAATCACATAACATTTTTCCATGTGGTTAAGGAAAATGATCAGACACCAATGAAAATCAAATAAGAAATTAAACCACCTGGATAACAAGAATTTCATCCCGAATCCGCTGTCCTACATCCCCTTCACCTCCACGGCCAACTGTAGACAAGATCATTCTTACAAGTTCCCTATACTGTGGATAACTTGTATACACTTTCTGAAGTGAATCCGTAAGCCTATCCTGAGCTTTACTGATCTCACTGTTGCAATAATTACATAGAATCAAAACTTGTGATCAGCAGATGGCTAGTTGTGGACAGAAAGACATCAATAAAGAACACAGCAAATGAATATCTTGTTCCTAAAGACAAGGATAAAAATCCAAATTCTGAGAAGATTTAAATCATGTACTATTCGCAATTGCAATTATATTTGGGGAAAAACCAATTGTCTACCGTGGCTTCACATTGTAATTTTTGTTCCATATGAGCTGTCTTGTTGCCATGAACCTCATCCACACCAAAATACCTGCAAGACCCAATTGACCAGCATCCTTTGCTTGATCTATAAGATCTGCTGCAATGTTGAATCTGCAAAAAAGTTTGAGTGGTTTAATCAAATCCCACCAAACAGAGATACCAAAAGAACCATATTGGCGAGCATTTATGAGATTATAGGAAAAAGGTTAATTTTCAACTTCCACATGACAGATTTGATTAGGTAAATAACAAGGCACTAAGAAACCCTCATGCATTTGATACTTAGTTCTACCAAGCAGATCCAGGATGGTAATAAAGGCAAGCCATAAAAAAAGGCACGTTAAATGTAACAAAAAAATAAAGGCAACTGAACTAAGTCTTGTGATAGATTAATGCATGCAATACAAACGTGTAACAAATGGAACCCTTCAATGTCCCTTACTCAATCTTTAGAACTGAACCAAAACTCTAACTACAGGTGTTCAAGGCTGGACTAACCCAGCCACATTGAACTAACTTGAGTTGGGCAAAAGAACATCTTTTGGGGTTGGGTCATGCCCTTTTTTTCTTTCCGGGAGGGGGGAGGTTTGGCCCAGCCCTGTGCAATCATGCAATATTCAGAAAAGACAGGAACTGGTAGGAAGATTTGAATTTATTTTCAGAAGCAAAATATAACTATACATAAACTTTATACATAGAAGATGAGATTGCAATCACATTAGAGGACAAATAAAATTAATGTAATGAAGTCAAAAGCTTCTAGGAGATTACTGACCTATGCATGAAGGACCTTTGTGCCTCATCTTCCATTTTTGCTATTTTATCCAGCAAAAGTTTGGCAGTACCTTTACCATCAACATTATCCTTTCAAAAAGAAAAATCTCGTGATTAAATATAAAAAGTTGAAATAAATAGAGAAGACCGATGATCAAGGATTATAACCTTCTGTATCTGCTTCTTTCCACTACCAAATGCAATATAGAAGTTTGACCCGTTATTCTTTATCCATTTTCCACAGGACAGAAGGACAAAAGGCATTCCTTTAAAAGTATTGTCTTCGACCTCTATATCTAATGATTGAACCTGGAATTTTATTGATTGACACAGATCTGAATGACCTCAAATAATGAAAAATATAACTTCAGAAATATTTTGTATGATACCTCATGAAAAGGGTCAGATGAAGAACTACTTCTAAATTGTGTCTCAGCAGCCCCATTCACGGCAACTGAACCAGGGGGCAGACCACTTTGATTTGGCACCTGCCCATTATTGAACAGTAACTAAGATGCCAGATAAATTTGGAAATATCAGACAACCAATGACATGAATTTTAACATCCAAAATATGCCATCTTCAGTATTAATTATAAAGAAAACAGAAATATTCACAGAACCGACCTCAAGTTTAGGGCTTGATAGAGGGAATGGTTTGGGATAATTATTAAATAGGTGGAAAAACCCATCCCACATCCCAAAAACTCTCTCAATCAAGCCCTCCGAGATCATAGAAATAGACTTCTCAACTTTGCAGTCAGGCAATTAAGCTCATAAAACTCCGGGAAAAAAATTCAACAACCATTTTCAGCCATTTTTATTTTCTTTGCTAACAGTCTCATGATTAAATATTTTGATTTCTTAGTTAATATGTTCATGCTTAGAGTCCAAAATATCCAAAAGTTAACCATTCCATGCCATGGAAATGATCTAAAATTTGAAGGGATTTTGATGCTCCTTAAATTAATGCACTCACCAACCACTCCCCCGGTGTTGTTCTAGATAAGGCCCAGTGAAGGGTAACAGGCGACTTAAAATCTGTAGCTAGTTGGACCTTTGTCTTGCCAGCGTCTTTAGTAACAAGGACCTTGAACATAAGAAACACCATCAATATGCAAATGTCTACATGAAAAATAAATAACAGCAGAAACAGATTAGAAGAAAACATGAATAAGATATTTCCCCACCAAAAGATCATTATCGCCAAGCTTGTAGATTTCCTTATTCAAAAGGAGACCCCTATTCTGTTCCTCCCTTGCCTTGAAATATCGCTCAATCACTGTCAAGGTTTTTGGAACATCTATATCTTGTTCAACAATGTTTTCAGCGACATGTCTGTTGATAAGTTGCATCAAATCTCTCTCTTTCCGTTGGATTCTTTCAGCACGAAAATATTTTTTGGTTTTCAATTGTTTGGCAACCTTTGTCTGTATCTCTCCTTTAAAAATCTTTTTCTTTATCTCATCTACAGAGATGCCTTTCTCAAGCTCAGCTAGCAATTCTTTTCTTGCTTCCTCAAATTCCCTCTGTTGTAAACATCGCAGGAGTCAATGAGCAATCACAGCTTAAAGGCATGAATAGATAAATAAAAGGGTTAGATAAGCAAAAGAATATTTACAGTCTAAGTAAGACTTGACAAAAAATGTAAATCAGGAAGTATGTGCTATAATTACAAGCTGTTGATCTGGAGAGTAGTTAGGCTTCCCAGCCTTTTCCCACCGTATGTAGGCTTGTACTTGTACAAGTTCATCAGGTATTATCTTTGTTTCAGAAACAGAAGGCTCCTTGATTTCTGTGGCAGTAGTTTTGTCTTTTAATCTCACATAAAGGTCCTCTATTGAAGTACCCCTAGCCAGTTCCTCCAATAGTTCTATTCTAGCTGCTTCGTATTCCTCCTATCAGAAAAGAAGGAAAATTATTTATCCATTACACTTAAGTAGACAATTGCAAAAGATCCATGCCATGCAGCGAAACATAGGAAGCCAGCAGCAAACTGGAAGAAGGCAACAGTTTTCTTTGGGTTTTCAGAAGGGTATTATAAAATGGGAATTTGTAAACTAAAAGATCAATGGAGTAGGATAAGAAATTCAAAAATAAAAAGAACAAGTAATTTCGTTAGCTGAAAGTAGATATGATAAAACTAAGATTTGTTTTAGACATAATCGCAAAGGACTGCAAAAACAACACACTGTACACTGCCTAAGGATTTTAAGCACTTTATTTTTGCCGAAGCCTCTCAAACGAATAGCTTTAAATGGTCTAACGCAAATGCACTGCTCATCATACAAGGTCAAAAGGCCTGTCCAAAAGCTGCAAAGAAACTTCAATTTGAAAACAGATACAGCATTTTGGTGAAAGCTATTTTATGGATCACCTTAGAGCATCTACACATGCGCCTTTCAGGCTGCAGTTGTACATGAGACCACCAAAACGGTTGGGGTGGGGGGGAGAAAATTGCCTTATTTGTAATGATCAAATTTCGCAGGATAATGTGAACATGGGGTATCATCTTCTCATTAAAAGAACAACTAATAATAAAGAAGCTTTTTCTGTAACTTTTAATTTCCAAATCCATGTCACTTAGAGGGACTGTTTGATATGCAAAATAGAATTGATAAAGACTAAACTGCTATACATGAACATGACTTCATCACTGACCTTTTCTTGCTCTGGAGTGTATATCTGCTTACCCTTTCTTTCCCACCTAACATACGCTTGTATCTGTACAAGGTCTTCAGGAACTGAAATTTTTTTATCTGACTTAACTTTCAATGGTAGCTTAATGTGAAAATTCCCACCATTGTTTTTAAACCTGTAAAAAGAAGTGCGATATAACGATATAAATGTGAATTTAATGAAAATAAACAAAATATACAAAGACTAAAGACTTGCCACTTATCTGAGCCTTTGTGAGTATAAGTAACTCATTAAACAACAACAACATATACAAACACTCACCATTTATTTTGAGCCTCATCAAGTACAAGGAACTCAATAGCTTGTGCCGCAGGATCATCTATTTCTATTTCAAGGATGGATTCAGAGCCCCTCTAATAACAATTTCATAAAAATTAAAGTGAATATATCAATTTTTCTTGGAATTTTCTTAATTTTCAGTTATCATTGGAAACTTACTTTCGCAAATGGAGTCCTAAGAGCTCTGTTTTTATATACTTTTGTTCCATTTGGGCGTCGTGAAGGAATTACCCACTTCCTATAAAACAAAAAGCAAATGCAAATGTACGGGACATTCGTAATTAATTCAAGCATTTGAAAATCTTGGGTTAAATATCGAAAATTGAAAACAGTTCATGATGGATATACCCTTGTTGATCACAAATAACTCCCCAGTGCAAAAGCAGAGAGTCGCTACTACTAGAAACTTGTATATCTATTTGTGTAAGACCTGGTGCTGAAGATGCAACACCAACCTGGTACATCAACAATAAAGCATCCATTAATTCGTAGATTACTGCTATACCATATAAATGCCTTGAACCATTTATATTTAGGCCTGCTGTATACCTGCAATTCAATATTCCCATCAAGGAAATTTCCTGAAATCTGTTCCAGGGACAAAAGCTGTTAATAGAGAAATCCAGTTCAAGTGGATAGTTCAAAGATTCATGAAAGTTGAGACTTGGAACACTTATGGCCAGTTCTTATTTCCTTTTTTGGATGACTCAAAGATGTGTTGATTAACTATTTGTTATGTAAAAGCAATTAATTGAACCATCACTACATGGTAGCACATATCTAAAAAAACCATCAAACAAACGTGCGTGTACATCTATAGCATAAGACCATTGCTCTTTATTTCTCCTACTTTTTGGGGTAGGGGATGCCTGAGAATTTACATTAAACTTAACAATGAACATTTCTACTGTAATACCTCAATAAATTGAATCAGACAACTCGCCAACATGTTCATGACTATACTCTACATTTACTCATAGGACTGTAAATGAAATGAACTACTTAGAACCTCATATCTAGGCTGCTCTCATCTTACTTTATTCATCAAACGAAAGAAACTTGAATATAAGATAGACCTCATTTAGCTGCCTCAATCAAGCTTAAAAGACTCGTGTAGTGCACAAGTGACTGATTTTTGTATTTAATTACAGATATATAAAATGAAATTTCTAATTGTTCTAATTTAATTAAGCTCAATTTATTTTTCACATTTTTGTAGAAGATACAAACCAAGCCTGATCTCTTTCTTAGGCTTAATTCAATTGAACTCTGATCCGAGCAAAGTTCAACTAAGCTTCACCCCTACTTACAGTATACAAATAGAATTCTTTGTTCTTTCTTTTGACACATACTAACAGAACTTTCTAATCCGCATGAAGATATTAATTAGACCATGTTCATAATATTTCACATTTGAAGCTCACCTCAGAAGCTTGACCTGTGGGTGAAGACACAGCATGTGGAACAACTGCAGCTTGTTGATGCCTTGCCATGGCTAATTTTCGTTTTCTTACACACAAATTGTTCCCACAAAATTTTGTGGCAAGAAGAAAATTCTGTGCTTGTGCTTGTGCTGGCGCTTTGTTCTCACTTACATCTTGGTATAAAGTGTTCGCAGATATGAAGGAATAATTAACTCTACTTTGATATATAGCAACCTTTGGACGAATCAAAGTCTGGTGCAAGATGCCATGCGTGACGAGATTACTCATACCAGGTAACCCACTCCTTATTTTAAAGAAATCCAAGCACCAGCATGAAGTAATTAATGGAAATTCCTACAAAAGGTGAGTAGAAAATTGAGGCATGTAATGCAACACGATGCTTTTAAAATTTGGGACCCAAAACAGAATTGCGCGCTCAGGGACTCGGGCAACTAATTAATTGTTAGTCATAACTTGCTCTAAGTTCGCGATCTTCAACATCGATCTTAATCCGATCATTTCCTAGTAGCATGTTCCGTATTAAGACATAATAAAATTTGAAAAGTATTACACCATTCTAAAACTTCAAGGGGAAAATTGAACACAGCATATCTTCTTCGACACTCAAACGGACTACGACACGAAAACGGAATACAAAATTTGCATTCATTCTCAGAATCAATTCATGGCTCGACGAAAAACTAGGGAATCTCCAAAGTGAACGACTCAGCAATGTCCAACCAAAATACAGCGACAAGCAAATCAACCTGGTCGGGGATTGATAAAGTTCGAGCGTTAGAAACTACCTCCAGGTGGAGTTCAAGAGGAGCGAGGATGCGAGCGAAGCTTCAGAGATAATTGAGAATGAATAGCGAATGAGAAAATCAACGAGAGAGCTCAGTGCTGAGAGTCAGGACTATGGAAAACTCAGCTCAATGCTCAGTTCAGTGAACTCAGTAATCAAGAAAGTGCTCCGACGTTGCTAAATATGGCCATTTGACGAGATCGTTGTATACGTGGCACTGTGTAATTACTCAGTATAATCCACATTAGATAATTCTTTGAATAAAATTGTGAATCGCGTTATTCAAAATATTAATTAAAAGTAATAATTGTATAATGTATATAATTTTATTTTTAATTATACCCTTATTTATTATTTATAAAGAGAGTATTGTTAACTCTTATAAATTGATAATATTTCAGTACATTTTCTTCTCCTTTTAACCATTTTTGGATCCAAATAGTGCATTGAAAAAAAATTATAGAAGAAAATATGCAAGTCAAAGTATCAAGCCAAAGTTAAAGAAAGTCGCTAGAAAATAGCCATCGAAGTTAAAGAGATAACAAAAAATCAGCTAAATTGGAAAGAGAACAACTATGTTGAATGCTTCAGTAGCCCTTGTGTCAGCAACTAACGTGATTGCTGAGATGAACAAGGAACTTAAAGAAATTCATAGTTTATGTAGCATTTGTCACGGCATCTAACATGGTCGCTGAGGCCACCAAGGAAAATCAAAGTTTATGTGGCACATGCCTCAACAACTAACATCGTTGTTGATGGTTGCCGAGGCGACTAGGTAAACATAAAGTAACTGTGTTAGTTGCCTCGGCAACTAACACCGTTGTTGAGGCGAACGGGGAAAAAGAACAGTAGTGTGTTTTAAAAACTAACGCATCAGAAGATAATAAAACCAAGGAAAACACCCCACTAGAGACCATTATGCACTAAGAAAAGTTGGAGCACGAAAATTCTCACCTTGGGAGAGGGTTCTTGAAGGGTTTGAAGGCTTGGATGATTATCCTAAGAGAGATTTTGGAACTAGAGGGAACCTCAGTTTTTTGAAGTTAAAATCAAATTTTATCTTGCTTGATGCTTAGTCCATTTTACCTTGTTTTAAACCATAAATTGCTTTTTATAAATTGAAAAATTCAAAACGACTCCAACCTAATTAAAAGCACAATTGCATTAGTTAGTCTATTTTTGCCTTAGTTCTTATGGAATGATAACTTTTTATATTACTTGCAAGCCGTGTAAATATAGAAAAACGGTAAGCAAGTACATGAGAGATAGTTAATAAAAATTTATTGTAGAAATAAGGAGTGATATATATAATATGGGTAAATATGAAAAAACGTGTTTAAATTTTCTGATACAAAATTTTATTCCTTATATTAACTATCACCTCTAAAAAAAAAAAGACATTTGTCCTTATAAAAAGGAGGTAATGGTGTGACATGATTGTATTTTATCCATTGAAGGACAATATTATTATTATTATTACCTGAATATTATTCTTATTTGTTGAAATCATATGAAAAATCTAATTATTTATCAGCTTTGTTAGCCATAAAAAAGATAGAGATGAAGTTACAGATAAAAAAGAAAAAGATCCTAGAAGAAGTTAATAAAGAATGATAAAGGATATTGTGGGGTCCGTGAGGAGACGTCAGTTACTAGATCTATCTACTCTATAATCATCATGCAATAGTGTTTCGTGATTTCTCCTATATTTCCTGTTCATGATTGATTCAACAACGGCCCAAATACAAGAGTTGGTATTAAAATATCTTATCCCTGATTAAATTATTTTTTGTTAATTTTCTAATCCGTTCCATTATTTATTTGAGATTTATTCTGAAGAGTTTATCCTTGTTTGTTTAAATAAAATTGTGGATAAACTTAAATTTTTATACACATACTTTATTTTTATTTAAATTAATAAATTCATAGAATGTCATATAATTTTAAAAAATATAAAAAACTAATTATAAATAATATTAAATTAGTTTAGAGTATTTTTATTTTTTTTTTTCTTCAAACTAAATAGTTTGACCAATAAACTAATATATAATCTGAAAAACACAAAATGATTAAGACAAGAACTTATTTAGTTTTTTTATCTCTCCAAAAAAATTAACTAAGTTCTTATAAGGGATTGAGGATTCCTTGATTATTATTTGAGTAAACGAGATGTCCTTTTCTCTTTTCCAGAATATTATCATCAATTTTTAATGTAGCGCTTGTTTCTAGAAGATAACTTTTTTTCATACTTTCATAAAAAAGACTGAATTATGAGTTATCCTCACACACGTTAAGTATTTTAAAACAGTATTACACTTTTATTAGTATATCTTTGCTAATGAATATAATTAAACAAAATTGCCAGAGAATATAATCCATATTTTTGCCTTGTACGCTCTTTAACTCTAAAACCAGTTCTTTTTTAATATTTTTGAATTAGACAGGGAAGCACTAACAACCTTAAATTAGAAGCATAGTTCCAAAAACTATCATGCCACTGACTAATCACTAGTTCAAGCCAAACAGAACTGTGGGTTGTTAGGTTTATTACACGTTGAAGTCCTCCAATTGAGGAGCGGACTCAAACTTACAATGATTTCTTTTTTAAAAAAATGCAAATGCAAGTAAATAATTATGGAATATTATTTATCATAAAAGTTCAAATAATCACGTATTCAATAATCTGATCCCTGTGTATTACTCCTGGAACTCAAAATTTGAATTGTCTTTTTTTTTTTTTTATAAGAGTCCGACAAGAATTGTTTAAACATTAAATGAGTTTTTTTTCCCTCATTAATTATATTATTGCATTAATTAAAATGTTGGTAATATTTATATTTATTCTATTTCTCTCTTTTGCCGACCGTTGGTCAATTTCCTTATTGGCAAGTGAAGTGAATCCTTAATAAGTAATAATAAGAAGTTGAGTAGAGTATCGTCCCACAGATCGAGGATCGATGATGACGCAGATTCACGCAAACAATTGTTTAAAGAAGGTAAAATAAATATGATTGAGTTAGGATTTTTGTGTTTATAATTAATAAGATAAATAACAAAGGATCATAGTCGTAAGAAGATATCAATAAAAGATAGGTTGAGCATCACATTTCATCCTAAGTGCATTAATCCCCCTGTTGCCTTAACGCATTATTATAGCAATTATGCTGCACAGCTTCCACAATACTATAGCATAGCCGTTTTCACAACGTTATCCTAGTTAACTCACTACTAAACTATACAGAAGCTTTTGCGTCCTATACGTACAACCTAAACTATACTTCTCCCATATACCTATGACGATTTTCTAGTTAAGATTATCTTTTCAAATCAAGGTTTTAAGGTTATGAGCGGTAGACTCATGCCTGAAGTCTACAATGATAGGTCAATCCTTGCACTAGCTTGCCCAGCAAACACTGCTTATCAGATGTTTAACCTCGACTCTCTTCTAGTAAGTTGAAGCCACTGATCTAGCCCTTAGCTTCCGCTAACTGACAGAATTTAAGAATATGATAAACAAACTGAATTTATAAAATTACGTACTAGCAAACTAGGTTTATTCTACACTCAAGAATTCATCCTCGCTCAGCCACAGGAGGTTTAGTTTATGATTGACGAGGGAATTACTAAACAGACCACAACAAAATAGCCCATGACAAAAGATTAACTAGAATTAAGAAAAGAAAAAAAGGAGAGTAGAAAAGCAAGACAAAGGTTTCGTCCAACCGGCGACCTACGTCCAGAGGCCCACACGGGATTTCCACTATATCAAAAGATTACATACTCCACAAGAGTAATTCTCTCACTAGAACTTACTCCCCCTTACAAGTTGTAATCAATGAACCCAATCACCAAGTCCCCGATTTGTGATTCCTTTACAATAAATGATTTACAATCAATAAACTCTCTAAGAGTAGATAATGATAAACACTGAAGCTCAATGTATCAACAGATACTTTATACTAGAAAACTCAAGAGTAGTTGGAAACTTGAATGATTTTCGTTTTCTGTAGTCTTAGTTGTAGAGAGGAATTGAATGCAGCTCTATTTATACTGAGAGTGCATTAAATGACCGTTGGAATCCTTCATATAACCGTTGGAGACTTTAACCAAGGATTAGGAAATGTCTTGGTCATCTTCTCTCACTAATCTTCACTTAATCTTTGGACAGAAGTTCGAGTTGACTTCTTGTAAATAAATCCGTTGGGGAAGCAAAGCTTGATTCTTTGAATGAGAACATTCTTTAATGCTTTGCAAGCGTGCATGATGGATTACGAAGTATGCAACTTTTCTAGTTGAAGCATTTAATGTTCTGACATGTTTTTGCTTTTTGCTTTAAACCTTCAATAAACACTCTCTAATTCATCTGAAACTCACTAAAAAAGTGGTTAAACATATCTAGGAACATTAGAGAATAATGATAGGAAGTATTAAGATCAAACAAGAAGGTTTTACAAAATCGTCATATTTGAATTTCAAACTCTGCGATGAAAACTTGAGTTTTGATATCAAAACTCGAGTTTTGAACTTTGGTGAGTAAAATCGATTTAAGTCCAAAACATCAAAACCGGAGGTTTTTTTTTCAAAACCGCAGGTTTTCAAATCATTGAAAAACATCAAACTTTCTCGTTTGGCCAAAACTCGAGTTTTCATATCAAAACTCGAGTTTTCATTTAAATATGAAAACTTGAAGAAATCGCGCCAAGTCAAAACGGAGGTTTTGGAGAAAACCGGAGGTTTTGAAAACCGAGAAAACATGAAGACTTTTTGCCTAAAGCAAAACTCGAGTTTTGAAATCAAAACTCGAGTTTTCACTTTACCGTGAAAACTTTGAGAAAACTTTGTCAAACTCAAAATCGGAGGTTTTCACAAAACCGGAGGTTTTGAAAACCGGCTAGAAATCGAATCCTTCGCTAACTCAAAACTCGAGTTTTGATTCAAAACTCGAAGTTTTGATTCAAAACTCGAGTTTTGATTCAAAACTCGAGTTTTCACAAATTTAGTGAAAACTTGGAAAATTTCAAGTTATGTTGAAAACTCGGAGGTTTTCAAAGTTCAAAAACTTAGGAGACTCTTCGTAAGTCTAAAACTCGAGTTTTCAATGGCGGAGTTTTGTTTTTTCCAAAAATATTGAGAAGTCTCCGTATTGTGAAAACTTGAGTTTTCTCTGAAAACTGGCGGTTTTGCTTTGTTTAGGATATATCTCATTAAGATCAAAACTCTTGGCTAATCTCAAACTCAAATTTATGTGTCCAAGCTCGAGGTAAGAATCCAATGTAAGAAGAATCAACTCCAAACTCATTGTATTATGTCCGTTATGATCCGATGAATGAAGGCCGTTCTTGACAGCGTTTTTGCAACGTCTTAAACTCACCGTCAACTTTCGAAGGCCATATTTCTCTGGTCTGAACTCCGTTTTGGTTACTTCAAGTCTTTATGGAAATTCCTTTGAGTCTTCTTTCATATGCCACCAATTTCAGCTCAATCGGATTTGTAGTTTGTGAGATACACTCAAAACATTGAGGCTTGGTTTGCTGTGTGGCGTGAATCTCAGTGTCAACTTCCACAATTCATAGCTCCTTGATCTGAACTCTTTTGGGCTTGAATTTTATATGAAAATGACGTATTGGAAGTCTATTTTCATATGCCACTGGTTTCACCTCAATCGGATTCTTGGTTTAGGAGATATCATCGAATTACCGACCTCGCCGCCTGAAACGTGAAACGAGTAGAGTAGAGTTGTTTGAATAGTCTTGAAACTCGAGTTTTGATTTGGAAACTCGAGTTTTCCTAGTCCGAGACGCCGAGAGATGCTGAAGACACTTCAAAACTCGAGTTTTGAGTCCTAAACTCGAGTTTTCTCATGAGGAGCAAATCATTGTAGACAAGTAGGAAACTCGAGTTTTGGGTTAGGAACTCGAGTTTTCTCATCCCGGGAGCTGATTTTTGCCGACTTTAATTCCTAATCGAGCCATTCCAACTTCCATATGATCTTAGAGGCTTCTAGCATCAATATAAGAACTTGAATAATGATACCTTCATTCCATTCAACAAGTTCTTCCTTTTTCCATCTCCCAACTTGATCATTCTTCATCATTCAACTCTTTCTTTCTTCTCTTGATCATTTTCCATAATTCGATTCTTTCTTTCTTCTCTTCTCTTGATCATTCTCTCGTCATTCAACTTGTACTCATCATTCTTTGCAAGTTCTACCTTCTTCAATATTTCCTCTTCTTCTGATTATTCCCAAAATCCTTTGATAGCTTCTTGCTTCCTCGACATTCGATATTCCCATTATATTGTGTGCAAGAACTTCTTTCTTCTATCTACTTTCTTGATCATTTTCCATAATTAAACTTTGCATCTACATTCAATATAAGAATTAGTCAAAGCATAATGTAAATGTAGTGTGCAACCTTTTTGCTCTTAAGAATGACATCTATATAAGACATCATCAAAACTAATCATAACCAACAAGTGCTTCTCTTCCTCTTCTTTCGAGCCTGGCCGAATAAGAATGTTTTATAACTCTCCACGACTCGACCGCCTTTAGGGTTAATGATAAGTAGATATTTTATAATTAAATAGGTATATATTTTATGGTATAATGAGTTGGATTTATTAATATTTTATACCTATTTAATTATCTTTTTATATATTTACATATCTTTTAATTAAATATAGGATAAAAGAATATCATAACAGAAAATCTATTGATATCCTATTTTATTTTGTAGGAGATATTATGTGATCTACGAGGGGAGAAAATATAGGAAAGACGATAAACAGAGGCAACAAATTAAATCGATGTTGTGATATATGATCTATCATATCTGGTGGAAACAAAGATATCAGAGCCCAACTGCCAAATACATTATAAAAAGACGCACAAGACGGGGAAGAAGAAGAAAAGCCGCACATACCACGCAGCAATTAAAGAAGAGACGCGAACGAGAATTCAAGAATTCAAGAATCGGGAAGCACGCACATCAACGCGGGAGGAGTCGAATAGCAATTCAAGGACGCCATAAAAGATTGACGCAGAATTTGAAGACGCGGCAGGGAGGAGCATATGAGACTAAGGGATTCTCCGGGAGTCTTTATTTCTCTTTCTTTTTCCTATCTTATTTAAATCTGACCTTTATTTATTTTATGGATTTTATTATAGCCATGCTAGGCTAGTTTTCTTTTGTAGTTAGGGTTAGGATGAACCCTATGCGAATTTAAAGTATTTGTTTGGATTCTTTATTGATCTTCTTTTCTTGATTGAATGAATTATCTTTGCTTAAAGCTTTCTTAAAGATTGATCACCTTTTAGATTGTTCATAGGTTGGTGTATGACAATAGAGATGTTGGTGCATTTAACTAGAACCGCTAATTCATCATAGAGTTGCATGACCTAGACATAGGCTTACGAGTTTATGCGATCGCATAATTTTGGTTTAAAAATATGATCTTTCCAAACAATACTAAGACATTAGGTTGTTTTCAAAGATAACGGACTAAGGTAGCATCAAGACATTGGGACTTAGTCTAACTTTAGAGAATTGATCGTCGGTCGTGGGAATAATAATCAAGTTAGGAATTCAATTCAAATACTTGGAGGAACATAGGGGGATTCTCATCCCTAGCCGCGTTTTTCTTAATTACTCATCTTTTCTAAACGTTTTCTTGAAATTCTTGATTCTTGATTCTTATTTATTCTTTAAATTCTGTTTGGTTACAACTCACCCCATATTACTCAATTCATCCAACTAAAGCGAAAATAACGAATTAGTGATTGGAGTACTATTCCTCGTGGGACGATCTTTTTCTCATTACTTTATTACTTGTAACGATCGGTGCACTTGCCGAAGTCGCTACCAAGTTTTTGGCGCCGTTGCCGGGGAATAGTTTTATTTCAATACTAAGAGTAGTTATTGAAACTCTAGATTGGATTTTTTTTTCTTTTGTTATTTCACTCTGTTTATGCGAGGTATCACTGACAGAAATTCGCTGCAGTTTGATCCTGAAATCGAAAAGACAGCAAGGAGAAACCGAAAACTTGCTGAACAGAGAAAAGGAAATGTTGTTAGCTCTAGTACGGGACCGAATGGTTATAATGGCAGAAAATGGTGCAGATCCTCCCGTCCTCCTCCAAAAAGGACCGGGCGACTACATGACACTTAATCCCGCCGGATCGCAACTAGCATTGTCAATCCCGCTGTGAATGCGAATAATTTTGAAATCAAGCCGTCCCTTATAAGCTTGGTTCAACAAGGTTCTTTTAGTGGGAGTGATTTAGAGGATCCTAATCAGCATATTGAGACTTTTCTGCAGATTTGTAATATCATCAAGACGAATGGGGTTCCTGAAGATGCTCTTCGTGTGAGATTGTTTCCTTTCTCTCCGACGGGAAAGCAAGAGCTTGGCTTCGTTCTTGTCCTCGGGAAGTCTCACCACTTGGGAAATTATCACCACAAAGTTCCTTGAAATTTTTTCCCCTTCTTCTAAGTATACAAAGCTGATGTCAGATATTAGTTGCTTTACTCAAGGCAATGTGGAATCATTCTGTGAAGCTTGGGAAATGTTTAAGGAGTTGCTTAGGAAGTGTCCACAACATGAGCTGCAAGACTATGATCAGGCGAGAATATTCTTCAATGGGATGCTTCCGTCTTCTAGGATGATGATTAACGCCGCGGGTGGTAAGCTCGAAAAACAAAACCCGAAGAAGCATTGGAGTTGTTTGAGGCTATGAGGTCCCTTGAGAATGAAATTGTTACTCCACAACCAAAGAGGGGAGTTCTTCATCTAGATTCTTACAATACAATTTTGGCCCACAATGAGAACCTTTCCCAACAAAACAAGATGATCCAATAGCAGTTAGCTACCATCACTAAACAACTTGCCTCTTCTCAGGTCTCATCCATCACTTCTCAGCCTCCTTTGCTTTGTGATTTTTGCAAAGGGGAACACGCTAATGGAGATTGTGAAGTTGGTAGTACTGGAGAAACAGTTGAGGTTAATTTCATGAGTAATCCTCCTAGGAATCAATCAGTTTAATCCATATAGCAACACGTACAATCCTGGCTGGAAATCTCACCCAAACTTTTCCTATAAACCCCAAGCAGCACCTCAGCAGTTCCACCAAACCACCACCACCATTACTGATCTGGAAAAGGCTTTGACACAGTTGACCCATACCAAAGACCGAATACATACAGGGTTCATAAACTTTCCAGGAATGAAACAAAGTCTTCTCTCAAAAATCGGAGGCTTCAATCCGAACTGGAGAATCGATTGGTCGATTATCAAAGCAAATAGCGAGAGGAGCCAAGGGTCCTTCCCTAGTGATACTGTGGTCAATCCAAAGGAGCATTGTAAGGCCATATCTACAAGGAGTGGTATAGTGATTCAGCCAGTTGAGAAATCTGTTCCGGTGAAGGAAAAATCTGAAAAAGGGGTGGAAGAACATGAAAAGGCTTTAGAAAAAGAGGAGGAAAAGGCTGAGAATGATGATGTGCAGCAGGTTCCAAAGGAGATAGCTACAAAGAAGTCTCCCACTCCTTCTTATGCAAAACCTCCTTACCCCCAAAGGTCAAGCAAACAGATTCGGTAACAACAAGATGCTGTGTTCTTTGATATTTTTAAGAAACTACAGATTAACATTCCTTTCGCAGAAGCTCTTGAAAATATGCTTAATTATGCAAAGTTCATGAAAGATTTGCTTTCCAAGAAGCATAAGTTGCAATAGGCCGAAACAGTGGCATTGACTCAACAGTGTAGTGTCATTATTCAAACAAAGTTACCACCAAAGCTTAAAGATCCGGGCAGCTTTAGCATTCCTTGTACAATAGGGAACGTCAATATGGGTAGAGCACTTTGTGATCTGGGAGCTAGTATAAATTTAATGCCCTTATCTGTTTCGAAAGCTCTCGGCATTAAAGAGATGAAGTCTACTATGATGTCGTTACAGTTGGCGGATAGGTCTATTAAGAAGCCAAAAGGTGTAATTGAGGATGTGCTTGTGAAAGTGGACAAATTCATCTTCCCGGTGGATTTTGTGGTTCTTAACATGGAGGAAGATACTGAACTTCCTTTGCTTTTGGGAAGACCCTTCTTAGCTACTGCTAGAGCGGTAATTGATGTAGCTGCAGGAAAAATGGAGTTCCAAATGAATGATGAGAAAGTCACTTACAATGTGTTTCAATCCGTGAAATACCCAATCGATAATAGTGGATCGTCAGAATTGATGTAGTTGATGAGGCCATTCATGAAGAGCTTTTTCAAGAAGGTTCGGATGAGTCTATGGACGATGATCTTGCTCAATTGTTACAAGTGGAAGAAGAGGTTTCGCAGATGAGAATTTCGATTTACGGAGTTGAGGAGCCAAGAAGAAGGATTATGACGCGCCACTGTTACTCCTAAAGTGGAACTAAAGGAGCTCCCTTCTAATCTAAAGTATGCTTTTCTAGGGAAGGATGACACTTATCCCATTATTATTAGTGCTGAGTTGTCACCTACCGACGAAGAGAAGTTGCTGAAAGTTTTGACCACCCACAAGACTGCAATAGGGTGGTCTATATCTGATTTAAAGGGGATTAGTCCTTTATTTTGCACTCATAAAATTCTTATGGAGGACGATGTGAAACCAGTAAGGCAGCCCCAAAGGAAACTTAACCCGACTATGAAGGAAGTGGTGAGAAAGGAGTGTGAAACCGTTAGATTTAGGTATGATTTATCCTATCTCCGATTCAAAGCTGGTTGGTCCAAGACATGTAGTACCGAAGAAGGGTGGAATCACCGTAGCGCAGAATGAGAATAATGAATTGATACCCACTAGAACCGTTACGGGCTGGAGAATGTGTGTGGATTATAGGAGGTTGAATGATGCCACTCGCAAGTGACCACTTTCCTTTGCCATTCATGGATCGACTTTGGAGAGGCTGCAGTCACTCTTATTACTGTTTCTTAGATGGCTATTCCGGTTACAATCAAATAGCAGTGGCTCCAGAGGATCAAGAGAAGACAGCTTTCACTTGTCCCTTTGGGATTTTTGCTTATAGACGGATGCCCTTCGGTCTTTGCAATGCCCCAGCTACTTTTCAAAGGTGCATGTTGTCTATCTTCTCTGACATGACTGAGAGATTTATTGAGGTATTTATGGATGATTTCTCTCGTTTTTGGCACTTCTTATGATACTTGCTTGGCTAATTTGTCTTGTGTGCTCCAAAGATGTCAAGAGAGTAACTTGGTGCTTAATTGGGAAAAATGTCACTTTATGGTGAAAGATGGGATAGTCTTGGGTCATAGAATATCTGATAAGGGGATAGAAGTGGATAGAGTCAAGATTATAATCATCAAAGACTTACCTCTTCCTACCAATGTGCGTAGCGTCGCAGCTTTCTTGGTCACGCAGTTTTTATCGGAGGTTTATCAAGGATTTTTCCAAGATAGCCAAACCACTTAGTCGCTTGTTGGTCAAAGATGAAGACTTTAACTTTAACAATAATTGTCTAGTGGCATTTAACTCGTTGAAGGAGAGATTGACCACTGCACCTATTCTGACGGCGCCTGATTGGGAGTTACCGTTTGAGCTGATGTGTGATGCCAGTGACTATGCTATAGGGGCTGTGTTGAGGCAAAGGAAGAATAAGTTGTTGCATGTTATTTACTATGCGAGTAAAGTTCGAATGAGGCACAACCGAACTATGTAATAACCGAGAAGGAGATGCTTGCAATTATTTATGCATTAGATAAGTTTAGACAATATTTGATTGGTTCCAATGTGATTATTTTTACGGATCATGCTGCTCTAGAATACCTCTTGACTAAGCAAGACGCTAAGCCAAGGCTTCTCCATTGGATGCTGCTACTCCAAGAGTTTGATATTAAAATCAGAGACAAGAAAGGGGTGGAGAATGTGGTAGCCGATCACTTATCTAGGATACAGGTTAAGGAGTTGCAGATGATTCTAGACGGAGATTCGGGATGAATTCCTAGATGAGTATGTCTTGGCAATCAACAATGTACCTTGGTTCGCCGATATTGCTAATTATAAGGCAATTGGGATGATACCGTGAGGGACTAACATGGCAAAGAGGAAGAAGTTCATGCATGATGTTCGCCGTATATCCGGGATAAGCCTTTCTTGTTTTTCAGGTGTGTAGATGGAGTGCTCCGGCGCTGTATCCCAGAGGAGGAAACTCATAAGGTCCTCTGGCATTGTCACGGTTTAGATTATGGTGGACATTTTGCTAGGGAACGCACTATTGCTAAGGTATTACAAAGTGGTTTTTATTGGCCTACACTATACAAGGATGCGTTAGGAAGTTTGTGGAGTTGCCAGATCGTTGCCAAAGAACTGGGAATATCTCTAGGAGACATGAGATGCCCCTTAACAACATTCTTATTATTGAGATATTTGATGTGTGGGGGATTGATTTTTGGGGCCATTCCCAAGTTCTTTGACAACAAGTACATTCTTGTAGTTGTGGACTATGTCTCAAAGTGGGGCAGAGGCAATTGCTCTTCCCACTAATGAAGCTAAGGCGGTGGTATCTTTTCTCAAAAAGAATATATTCAACAGGTTTGGGGTACCTAGGGCCATTATCGTGAGAGGAACTCACTTTTGTAACCGGCGTTTCAATCGGTGCTAGCAAATATGGTGTCACTCATCGTGTCACTACTCCATATCACCCACAAACTAAGTGGGCAAGTGGAGATGTCTAACAGGAATGAAGCAAATTCTGGAGAAGACTGTTGGGAAGTCAAGGAAGGATTGGTCTAAGAAGCTTGATGATGCTTTGTGGGCGTACAGAACGGCATTCTAAACTCCTATTGGCATGTCACCGTTTCAGCTGCTATATGGTAAGTCTTGCCACCTTCCAATGGAGCTTGAGCATAAGGCGCTTTGGGCAACTAAGCGCTGAATTTTGATGCTAAATGCGCTAATGAAAAGAGGTTACTTCAGTTGAACGAGCTTGATGAATTCAGAATTTTTGCATATGAGAGTGCTAGCCTCTACAAGGAAAGAACCAAGAGATGGCATGACAGGAGGATTATTCCTAAAGAGTTTCATCCGGGACAGCAGGTACTACTTTTTAATTCTCATTTGAAACTTTTTCCAGGGAAATTAAAGTCTAGATGGTCGACCTTTTTGTAGTCAAAGAAGTCACACCTTTTGGTGCAATTGCCATTGCACCAATAGGTTCAGATGAAGCTTTTAAGGTGAATGGGCAGAGATTAAAGCCTTACCATGGTGGAGACATTGACATAGGAAGAACCTCTGTGGCATTGGAAGTTGAGAATTAAGGTGACATATTCGGGCTGAAGACTATAAACCAAGCGCTTCTTGGGAGGCAACCCAAGGGTTCTCGTTTATTTATTTATTATTATTGTGTTTTTCTTTTTTGTTTTTTTTTTCTTTCGTTTTATTCGTGTTTGAAGATGATCACCCTCTCAGTAGCCGCAAAGTCCGGCCCTGTGCACTCTTCTCTCTCAAAATTTGAAACATCATGGATGGTACTAAAGGAAGAACTCCACATCGTAGTTAGAGACCTAAACCAGGGAGTACTAGTTCCTTTCCTTTTTATTGATTTATGCAACATTGAGGATAATGTTTGATTTAAGTGTGGGGGAGGGATATAATTTCTTTGGTGATGCTTGTCCTTAATTTTTTTTTAAGAATTTAATATTTGAGATTTTTGCATTGTTTAGGATTGACCTTAACTTTGAGCTTTCCTCATCTTAGAAAATTTTATCAAATCAAAAAATTAAAATAGAAAGAATGTTTCAATTAAGCCTCTAAGTCTTGAATTTTTGTATCAATCTTAAGATTGATCATGAGAATAGAGATTAGTTTATAGTATGGTCAACAGATTATTAGTTTATGAATATTTTGTTACATGATTTCTTTAGAAAATTAGATGAAGACCTTGCTAGCTAAGTAAAACTTTTGTGTCGGGAAATGACTCAGGTAAAAAAAAAACTCCTCTGATATCTCTAGACTTGACTTAGTAACCGGCGCCGCATCACCCACATGTTGTGGTCGCGTCAAAACAGTAAAGTCCAAGAGGTTATGAGTTGGTCTAAAAGCCTCTTGAGGCGCCCGTTGAGTAACCGAGTAACCCGTCCTGCATCACCCATGTGTAGGGTCGCGTCAAAAAGGGACCTACAACGGCTCAAGAAAAAAGAAAGAAAGAAAGAAAAGAGCTATGTTTTACCTGAGGATCCCTATTAAATTAAATAAAAAGCTTGGTTTAGTGGGGGAATTTGATTTTTTTTGGAGAAATTGAGTAGCGTAATATTCTTTTACTAATCTTATTGTTGAATTTATTGCGTGCCGATCCTTTGATCATGGGATGTTAAGAGATTATTACAATTGTTTAAGGCTATTGGCTTAGTAATCTATTCTTATAAAACATTAACGAAATAAGATTTGATGATATGATCTAAGTGTGGTGGTAAACTCTCTTTGTTTAGGAATTTCATGAGTGATATTCTTTTCAAATAATGAATTTATTTCTTTTGCTTGAGGACAAGCAAATGTTTAAGTGTGGGGGAGTTTGATAAGTAGATATTTTATAATTAAATAGGTATATATTTTATGGTATAATGAGTTGGATTTATTAATATTTTATACCTATTTAATTATCTTTTTATATATTTACATATCTTTTAATTAAATATAGGATAAAAGAATATCATAACGTAAAATCTATTGATATCCTATTTTATTTTGTAGGAGATATTATGTGATCTACGAGGGAGAAAATATAGGAAAGACGATAATGAGAGGCAACAAATTAAATCGATGTTGTAATATATGATCTATCATATCTGGTGGAAACAAAGATATCAGAGCCCAACTGCCAAATACATTATAAAAAGACGCACAAGACGCAGGGGAAGAAGAAGAAAAGCCGCACATACCACGCAGCAATTAAAGAAGAGACGCGAACGAGAATTCAAGAATTCAAGAATCAGGAAGCACGCACATCAACGCAGGAGGAGCCGAATAGCAATTCAAGGACGCCGCAAGTACTGACCCAGGAATTTGAAGACACGGCAGGGATGAGCATATGAGACTAAGGGATTCTCCGGGAGTCTTTATTTCTCTTTCTTTTTCCTATCTTATTTAAATCTGGCCTTTATTTATTTTATGGATTTTATTATAGCCATGCTAGGCTAGTTGTCTTTAGTAGTTAGGGCGAGGATTAACCCTATGCGAATTTAAAGTATTTGTTTGGATTCTTTATTGATCTTCTTTTCTTGATTGAATGAATTATCTTTGCTTAAAGCTTTCTTAAAGATTGATCACCTTTTAGATTGTTCATAGGTTGGTGTATGACAATAGAGATGTTGGTGCATTTAACTAGAACCGTTAATTCATCATAGAGTTGCATGACCTAGACATAGGCTTACGAGTTTATGCGATCTCATAATTCTGGTTTAAAAATATGATCTTTCCAAACAATACTAAGACATTAGGTTGTTTTCAAAGATAACGGACTAAGGTAGCATCAAGACATTGGGACTTAGTCTAACTTTAGAGAATTGATCGTCAATCGTGGGAATAATAATCAGTTAGGGATTCAATTCAAATACTTGGAGGAACATAGGGGGATTCTCATCCCTAGCTGCGTTTTTCTTAATTACTCATCTTTTCTAAACGTTTTCTTGAAATTCTTGATTTTTTATTCTTATTTAATTCTTTAAATTCTGTTTGGTTACAACTCACCCCATATTACTCAATTCATCCAACTAAAGCGAAAATAGCGAATTAGTGATTGGAGTACTATTCCTCGTGGGACGATCTTTTTCTCACTACTTTATTACTTGTAACGATCGGTGCACTTGCCGAAGTCGCTACCAGTTAACCATCTTTTCCTTTTATAGTCAGGTTTACTTGCGGTGTAAGTTCAGTGATCTGGGTCTGTCCAAATCTGTCAGGTCCAACTAATTTAGCTTTTCAAATTCGATAGATTGCTTCTACTGATTTTGTGGGATTCTCCAAATCTAAATCTTCGATCCTCCGCATCTTCTATTCCAATCCGTTGACAATCTAATCGTGAACTAACGTCCGTCCATCCACCTGTACTTAATTCCTGAAAAAGCCTCGAGGAAAAGTCAAAACATACGGCGCACAACATTGCTTCCTTTACTCTGCTATAGCATATGAGTTGCATTGTATTGCAGCTTGATATGGCTGACCCGATGCTATAGCATTGTATGGACAGTGCTATGTGCGTTCATAATAAACCCTTAAGCTTGCCTTCTTTTTATGCACATGTACATGATATTTATGCATTCGTCGTAACTTATGAAATGTATCGTATATTTCCTTATATGCGTGAATTATGACATAATTGCTCAAATAACATGCTTTTATGCTCATATTCAACTCACAAAATAGTAACACAGTATAAGAAAAACATGGCATAAATAGTACTCATCACCGACCCCCTCGTAAATAAGGGTATACTTGAGAGATAAAAATATTTTATACATACCCCTTTTGATCCTTATTATAAGGTACGAACTAACAATTTCACAAACCAATAAAAAAAATTAAGTAATTTTCAATATTACCCCTACTAATTGTATTAAACTTTAATATCATATTAATTATTACTTTCACCCACTACCTTTATTAATTATGGGCATAGATGAAAAAATATCTAATGCCCTTTGGAAACAAGCAAGTGCTTTTTAAAAAGGGTTAAGGTGCATTTTTGCCCTTAAAGTATGCGCCCAGGAGCAATTTTGCCCCTGAAGTTTTCGACGTAGCTAATATTGCCCTTGAAGTTTTAAAACGGAGCAATGTTGCCCCTCAGTCAAAAACCCTAACAGTCAACTAACGGTCAACGTTAAGGTTTTTGACGGAGGGGCAACATTGCTCCGTTTTAAAACTTTAGGGGCAACATTGCTCCAAAAAAAGTAGCAATTTTGCCCCGAAGTTTTAAACGGAGCAATGTTGCCCTTCCGTCAAAAACCCTAACGGTCAACGTTAGTTGACCGTTAGGGTTTTTGACAGAGGGGCAACATTGCTCCGTTTTAAAACTTCAGGGGCAACATTGCTCCGTTTTAAAACTTCAGGGGCAACATTGCTACGCCGAAAACTTCAGGGGCAAAATTGCTCCTGGGCGCATACTTTAAGGGCAAAAATACACCTTAACCCTTTTAAAAAAGATTAAATACACTTGTTAGTTGGTGTCTTATAATAAGGATCAGAGAAAGTACTTAATATTTTTAACTAATTGAACCCTTTTCTTAAATTGTGTAGTAATTCGGTTATTAAAATTTTATAGATTGGACCAGTACTTATAATCCATAGTGGAAATTAGATGAACCAATCTTGTGTGTAAAAGCTTGTGTTGGCCCAAGAGTAGCCAAACGCGGAAGCAAAGAAATGTGGCAGTTTGCATGTGATTTGCAAATATGTTTTTTTGCTTTGAACCATATCACTCAATAATGTTGACCAAAAAAAAGTTCACTCAATAAGGTCAAAAGCAAAAAAGGAAAAGAAAAAAAAAACATCACTCATGGTTTAAGTCTGAAGAAATCAGTGCCGTGATATTGGAAAGAAAAAAGGGAAAATTCATATGAGGGCCCTTTTAGGGCAAAAAAATCAAAAAAAAAACCCCAAGATTCTGAAAATCTAAAAAAGGCCCAAGGGCCTTTTTTGACATCAAAATATGCGCTTAACCCACCACTGACACAGCTTATACATCGACGTATGCCGCATATTCGATGTTAAAAAAGGACCCTGGGGCATTTTTTTTGGTTTTTTTGCCCTAAAAGGGCCTTCATATAAATTTTCCCAAGGAAAAAAAGGCCAAAAGAAAAGCGCACAGAAAGAGAAAAAGAAAATGCTGTAATAGTTAAGACTCAATGTAGCAAAAGATCAGGTGAAGTACTTTTATGACCAAGTGATGGGCTCGAATAAAGTTAGCCCCAAGTAAATCTAAAACTCACAAAAAGGGTCCGGAAGGGTGGTTAGCAATTAAAGTGGACCTTGAAAAAGCATATGATCGATTTGCGGGACTTCATAGAAGAAACACTTTATGACGCGCCTTCCAAGAAAATTTTCCAAAGCCGTGATGCTATGCGTTTCTACTTGTAGTATGAGGGTTGTATGGAATGGTACGCATCTTGAGAAATTCTCGTCCCTCGAGAGGTATTAGACAAGGGGATCCACTCTCGCCTTATCTTTTTGTCCTCGCATGGAAAGGTTATCTCAAATGATCAACAAAATGGTGACAAAATCGGTGGGAAGCCAATTCATATGGGACGGAGGTCCTCCTCTCTCCCACCTATTTTTTGCAGATGATTTAGTGCTCTTGGTTCCACCGAAGCCTCACGGTGTATATTTGATCAATAATATCCTCCGTGATTTTTGTTCTAGCTCGGGTCACAAAGTTAGTAACCATAAGACTGAGGTGTTCTTCTCCAACAATGTTCCTCATGGCGTCAAAACATGGGTGAGTGAGGAGTTGGGCTTTAATCGAACTGATGATCTCGGGAAGTACCTCGGCGTTCCTTTACTCCATAAACGTACGGATTGGGACCTATGAGTATATAGAGGATAAAATTAAAAACAAACTGTCTGGTCAGTGAAGACTCTATCACTCTGCGGACCGTATTACATTAGCAAAATCCGTATTATCTCATTGTACCAAAGATATGCAATGCGGACAACGGTTACCATCCGGAATGTAGCCGCATTGATCGACATATCGTGAATTTTGTGTGGGGTAGCATGGGTAATGAACGGAAGTCAAGCTTGGTTAAATGGGATGAAATGTGTACACCTTACAAAGCGGGTGGTTGCGGTTTTAGGAGGCTAGAACAACAAAATCAAGTGTTCCTGATGAAGCTTGGTTTTACTCTTAGATCTCAACCGGAGCTTCTTTGGGTACATGGTGTCCTTCGAAAGAAATATGGGTGGGATGATTACCGGGGCCCTCACAGAAAAATCACAATTGTTCTTATTTATGGCGGCACATTAAGAAAGTATGGTCTCGATGTGGAACTTGGTATAAGGTGGGACGTTGGTGATGGTTCTCGTACTTTTCCGGGATCGATAATGGTGGCTACGGAGACAGCCCCTTAAACCTATTGGCATTCGAGATATCACGAGAATGAGGCCCCCTCCCAGCTTAGCCACTTTGTTACCCCGAAGGTAATTCGAACGGGACCGCTTCATGGCGATCTCCCCAAGATATTCTTTCCTTAATTTCAGTTGCAAAGCCCGGACGCGAGGATGGTGCGCTCGTTGTTTTTGGGATCGTTCACCTGATGGATGCTTCTTTGTCTCCTCCGCCTGAGATGCTTTGTGATGTTGAGATCGAGGAATCTAATCGCCATGGAGGTGATCTCGAAGTGGGAGGGTGCCCAGAGAGTTAGAGTTTTCCTCCGGCTAGCGGCATTTAAAAGATTACTTACCAATGCGAGAGGCGCCGATGTCATATGGTGGACTTGGATCTTTGCATGCGTTGTAGAGACGTAGTAGAGGATACAGATCATGTGTTACGAAAATGCAGGTTTGCCTGTGAAGTATGGAGCCACTTGATGCCAATCGATCAAAGACAACGTTTGTCCAACATTGATTTCATGATTTGGATGCTACTGAGTAATCTTGGAACCAACCGTCAATGTCTTAACGGGCGGGCCAAATGGGGTGCTTATTTGGTTTGACATGCTGGAAACTTTGGGAAGCTAGAAATAAGGCTGTATTTCAGAATATTCATCTTCAACCAGCTCAACTAGCTCGAGAAGTAATGCTTTTAGCTGATTTCAATGTACAAGCAACGGAACTCGTTTGTTCAAGACGAGGTGATCGTCGAGGAAACTCGGAGCGGATTATAAAATGGCGTAAACCTTCGTGTAATACTATCTCCTTGAACTCGTGATGGGGCGAGAAAGAGCGATTCTAGACTTGCAGCAGAAGTTTACTTCGGGATCAGCGAGGACGCCGGATACCGGTTGCCGTCGACACATTGGTATCTCGCACTCTCTCCAGTGAATCGTGGCCCCTCATGGATGGCCTTCAACCGGCATGGGATAAAGGCTTCGTGACGGTGGAAGTTCAAATAGACTGTTTGGTTGCACTAAGTTTAATTCTTAGGGAGGAAGGACACGCTAATCCAAACATGTGTTTGGTCGGAAGATTCAACGCCTTCTAGCCCAGGAATGGTTAGTAATCGTTACTCATACTTTTCGTGAGGGTAATCGGTGTGCTGATTTTCTTGCTACATATGCTCTACATCCGAGTATGGATACCACATACTTGACGAGCCACCCTGGTAGACCTTCAACGCTTCCTCCGGAGGATGTAGAAGGTATCGGACGAGTAAGATTTTGCTCTAGTACTTCCTGATCTTTGATGATCAGCCCCTATTGTAAACACACACAAAAACTCACAAATCTACCTTTAGTTTAAGATGACTTTTTTTTTATGGGATATAAAAGATGGCCAAAGGCCTACATTAAAGGAAGGAAATTACACAATAAGGGAATTTAATCCCAAACAATCTAGATTAACCCAAAACCTCAAAAGAAGAGGACAATCATTTGAATAGAAGAACTTGAAATGCCTAACTTAACTAAAGCATCAGCTACTTTATTTAGGTTTCTAGGGATAAATTTAATTAAAAGCTCCCAATCTTTGTTCAAGAATTCTCGGATCTGGAGAAGCTGTAAACTGCCAGAAAGATAGTTGGAGTCAAGGATCAGATTTAAAACCATTTCAGCATCTGATTTAAGGATAATCTTCTTATATCCCATGCTAGATGTAGTCCATCCAATATGGCCCATTCTTCAGCAGCATTTGCTTGGCAGCTCCCAAGTTCCTTCGTGAAACCGACTAGCCATTTTCCAGAAGCATCTCGCACGACTCCCCCACATCCAGCTTTGTTAGAGAGATGAGACATAGCACCATCAACATTTAATTTAATCCACCAGGATGACTTGTTGATTTGCTTACAAGTCAAGTTATGTTTTTTTTTTTTTTTTTTCACATTTTTTCCTTTTTGTGGTAAGATCGTGCCAATCCTTAAGTCAAGGTTAAGTTAAAGAAACTGAATATTGTTGGTCTAGTGTGAAAACCCAGTGATAAATGGAAGGGCCCATGTGAAATCCATAGATCCAAAATAAAAAGGCCTTCTCTTTTCTGGGCCTTGAATTGTCGTTACATCGAGCCTACAAGAGAGTGCAGACCCAAGCTGTGGATTTCATGAATAAGGGATTACTTATTGCTGTAAACTTTATCTTTCATATTAATATAAGTGCATATATCAATATATATTTATATTTATATTAATATAAGTGCATAGTTTTAAAAGTCATTTTTCATAAATTGAGATAAAACTTTTCTAACATACTTATCTCATAAATCTTAAAAACATGTTTAAAAAGCTAAAACAAACAGACTTTTGAAAGAAAATTGCAGCCCTACATTTTTGCCAATCGGACTCGGTTGCTGATAGCACAAGACATTAGTGGCTAAATTCAAAAAACTGAGAGAGAATTGATGAGAAGACCCGCTTGAATTTGAATTTGAAGTTTTACATTAACACACTTCTTTCTTACCAATAAATTTCTAGATAGATGTTTTTTTTTTTTTAGAAAATATTATTTAGGTCACAATTAAAAAAAAATATTAACAACTTTCATAACTTATGATTGCCCTATGCATTTAAGAGCATGGATAGATTAAGAGTGTTTAGGATTAATTTCTCATCATTGTAATTTTTATATTAATCCTGTTGGCTTTTTAGCCTTCCTTTTTATATTAAAAAAAAAATCTTATAATTTATTAATAGTAGCTCTTTCATTTCATCAATATGAATTTTGTTAATATTATTTCTTGTGGATAGTGGTATTTTTTTAATATTGATGTAGCTGTTTTCGCTCTCATAAATGATTCGTAGTATATACTCCACTTTCAGTGGAGCCAAACAACCACGTCCCATTCCCATCTACCACCATTACATTATTATTTAATTTCACCATTAATTTAAACCTTTCAAATCACAAAACTATCGTCATGATGTTTTTTCTGAAAAGGAAAAAAAATCTCGGTCCTTTGATATAGATCTGTAATAAAGATTTAAAATTTGGGCTTTAGAGGATCAACACACATCCTTTGGATCGACTAACAAATCTCTTACCATCTAAGGCCAACTCTTTCGGTGGTCCTTTATATATAGATGCTGTAATAAAGATTTAATAGGCTTGATCTATCTTTTTAGTCTGGGCTTGGATTTTAAAAAATTTGACAAATCTTAAAGTTGTTTAAAGGTCTATTTAAAGTTAAAATATAGGCATTTAAATAACCTTTAAAGCCTATGCCTCCAAATTTATATATAATCATTCAAACTTATTAATAATTCTACATTATATTTTGAAAGCCTAACATTTGTTATCATCGTAATATGAGGGCTTAATAAGGAAAAGAAAAGAATGCATAATGGTAATAATTATCTAAGTAAGTGTAAATAAGAAAAACTAATTGTCTGTTAACTAATAAGATATTTTCTAAAATTGATCAAGCATAACAAATCACAAGTAAAATTGGATTTTACCTTTTACTTTTTCCACGTAAATGGAGAAAGCTCTTTCTACTAAGATTATAATATTTCACTTGGTAATAAAATAAACTTATAATAATAATTATAATTTAGTGAACAACACAAATCGATGGAATATAAGATTGTCATCTTGATCAATCAAAGAGAGAGAGAGAGTTAGAGATGATTGATTGATGTGAATGTAAGATTTGAGTGTATGTAAACGACGGTGAAATGTGAAACTTAGGATTAAGATTAAGTTTGTAAATTTATAAATAATTTATAAACATATTTATATAATGAAATAAATTAAAAAGTTAAATAGGTCAGGTTTGTAAGCTTATAGGCTAGGTGACTAGTGAAAATAGGTCTGACCCGTTTATTTAAATAAAGTTTTAATGACTTGAAACACCTATTTACTAAATATGTTAGGCTAGACTTTATATAGGTTAGGGCGTAGGCCCGGTTAGATGTCTGATTTATTTTCATCTCTAGATATAAGATATAGTTATCTAATTTAATTATATTAAGAAAGTTCATTAAATTAATGACGTAATATGTATTTTCTAAAACACCCTGATCATCTTTTTTATTATTTATTTTTTTCTTCATTAATTATTATCGAGGAGCATCAATTAACATAATTTAAAAATATATATAAAATTGTTTTATACATAGAATTAATTTCAATCACCCAAATATATTTTATAGTAAATATTAGAGTCATTAGAGAGAGGACATAGAAAAGTGGATCCCGCATATAGTTATTTATTTTTCCCCGTCTAGTGGGATTTGAAGATCCACAACGCCCTCCCGTATTCGGATGAGAGACCAGAATACACGAATTTAATATTTCTAATGAAAATATTTTTTTTAATCATTTTTTAATTTCTTTATTATTCTTGTTTTCGTGGAACATGAACATTTGACTTACTACAATTTGATTTTTTTAATTATTATTATTCAATGAGATACTTTATCATTCCGTTCCCCTTTGGAATAATAAATTATCTCATTGAATAAACCCCGTTTAAAAACGGGTTTTCTGTTCCCACTTGAGACTTCATAGATAGATAGAGGTCCCATATTTTTTTGGTCAACTAATAGAGATCCCATATGAACCTTTAATTATTTAAAATTATCGTAAGAGTAAACAACACTATTTTAAATTTTTTATTTTTTGGAAAAAAAAAAAAGAGACGCGTGGCAACTGACAATCAGTAATCAGCAGTTTCGTGGGAATATTTTATGTCTAGGGTTGGGAAAACAATGTAGGCACAGTAGATTTTGTTGAATATTCTTCAAGTAGGTCTTTTTTTTTTTAAAGAAAATATATTTCATTAAAATTAACCTAATAAGAGATACAAACTCAAAATAAAAAGTTTGGGTGGATAAATGTCAAATTATTGTAAGAGGTGGTTGTTCAACAACCATCTCAAAAGATTTACCGCTTTTATCGACAATAGAACAATTAGAATGGTTGTTGAAGAAACTTCATGAAAAGATCTCAAAGAAGGAAAAGTACTCACAAACCCCCCAAAAAAATGATGAAGACAGAGAAAAGTTGTCACCGCACAACGAACCTGGTCGAGTGCCAACAATCCATAATAGTCTCACAAACCCCCCAAAAAACTGATGAAGACAACGATATTTTCACCGCACAAGAAGAGCTCGCACCATCCAAACATATGACCAACCCAAAACCAACCCAAAATGAGAGGAGGGGGAGAGAAAAACTAAATGGCCTAACTTGAGGCTTTGATTTGGCTAATATAAAATTTACTACTCTATTTATTACTACCAAAAAAAAAAATCAACATCAACATCAACATAAGAAACCCAAAGAAACATAAAAATAAACGGAGATCAACATAAAATACGGACATCTCCAACCTGACTGGAATCAGGAGGGGAGACAAAAAAAAAGCTATAGAACAACAAGAGAAGTTTGGATTGACCATCCAAACAATTGAAAGGAGGGGGAGAGAAAAAAGAATTGGCCTGACTTGAGGCTTTGATCTTAATATAAAATTTTTTATTTTCAACCAACGTTAAATAAAGATAAAGTTTGTTTTTTTGGGTTGTTGGCTTAAAAGCCACTAAAATTTTTCAACGGAAAAATTAAGCCCACTCCAAAGTATTTATATTTGACATTTTATATCCAAACTATTTTACATAACTTATAAATGATATATAATCTAAGGATACATAACATATAATATGATTAAGTAACTTATTTAACTTTTTTAATCTCTCTAAAAAAAATCAATTACATCTTATATTGAGGACAAGAGGTAGTATTTTATATTTTTAGTAGGTCCCATATTCATTGTATGAGCTATGAGGACAATAGAAAATGCAAAAAAAAGGACAATAGAAATTCATCACAGGATAGACCATTGCCATTAATAGGCCAGCAATTTCTAATTTACAAACGTACCCCTCCTAAGTTCCCCCTTATTTATATCGCAAACGGATGAAACGTTTAATATTCTTATTTTTTGTGTCCAGATATTTATTTTCTATTATAACTCACGCATCTATTATATTTATAGATAGTTTAAATTTAAAACCTTACACTTAAAAATGAATTAAAAGAAATGACAAATTGTTCCAGTGTCAAGGCTGCTGCTCTTATATAATGGCAAACAAGTCAAAAGTATAAAGGGGGCCTCTTCGTAATTATAAGCATATACCACATCTTATTATATGAAATAAAACATGGATGAGAAAAAGCTTATTTTAAATTATATTTTAGTTTCCAATCCATTTAATTTTTTTTTCTTTCAATCATGTTGGGCAAAGAAAAGCAAAGCATCCACACTGTCAACGATTAGCTTATTTTTAATCTCAGCCACGGAACGTGAAAATATGACTAAAAATACCCTTCTTTCAATAAATGAATATATATGAGCTAATATAATTTCGGAAAAATTCCATAAAATACCATTTGAATTTCCAAAACCCCGTAGAAGTCTTCCGAATTTGTAAAAAGACGAGGTACAAAGGGCCATGGGGGATATGGTCCAAATAAATTCTTTTTCGCCCTTAATTTTAAATAATAATAAAAAAAAAATTACCCTTCACCCCCGCCGGCCCACCTCCGGGCGGCCGGCCACGCGTGTGTCCGGCCGGCCCAATTCACGGCCAAATGGCCACATCTTGGGGAGGGCATTCTCGATTTGAGAATGCCCGAGGCATTTCTCTCCGAGAATGCCGAAAGCATTCTCGATCCGAGAAGCGGGGTGGAGGGTAATTTTTTTATTATTATTTAAAATTAGCGCAAAAGAGATTTTCACCCGACTGAGATATCCCCCATGCGCCCTTTGTACCTTTCGCCTTTTTACAAATTCTAAGACACGGGGTTTTGCAAATTCAAATGGTATTTTATTGGAATTTTCCCTATAATTTCTCTTAATAAATTTGTATATAATAGTACTGCAACTCTGCAAGTTATATCTTATATTAAAGATATATGAGCTAGTATAATTTAATACAACATGGAATATTCACTAGATTCCTTTGAATATTCAACTGCTTGCTTCGTTGAAAAAAAAAAAAAACACTGCTTGCTTCCGTTGATAGGATCAGGGCAATAAAAATTCCAATAATTAATAGATTATTCCCATTAATAGGTCAACGATTTCTAAATTACCAACGTGCCCTCCCAAGTTTCACTTTGCTACTCCCTCCACTCTTGAATACATCCATCCCCATCTGTTTCTATTTCTATATATATTGAATGTTTTAAAATTAGGGATAGGATATTGTGATTATTATTTTTTGTCACTACCACTTTTTCACCGTTAGATCAGAATCTCATCTACTTTTATTATTTCTCTCTCCTATTGATATTCTGATCTAACGGTGAAAAAATGGTAGTAATAAAAAATAGTAGTGACGATATTCTATCCCTTAAAATTATCATATAATAATTTAGAAATTACAATAGAAAAGAAAAAAAGAATTATCATATAATAATCTAGAATCTCTAAAAAAAAGGGTTAGGACTCTAGTCCCGAATATTCTATCCCTTTGAAAAACATATGTTTTCCTTACTCCAAGTCCCATTGTTAGCCCGACCTTTCAAAAGGCTTTGATTTCCAGTTCTAAATTCACAATCTCATTTACTATCTTCAACTGGACTTATAAATAAAATTAATTTTTTTTTGATAAAAAATGACTTATAAAATAAGACTATAATGGTATATTTTTTTTAAAGCAAAAAAATCAGTGACGGTGATATATAAATATGACTAAAAAAAAATTTCTTTATCTTATAAATAGGATGAGAAGAATACAAGAACATTAATCAGTGCTAATAAAGAAGGTCTGAGTCTCTAAATTTGATATGAGAACTTTGTTAGTAGGTAGTCTATAAATATTTTTGTAAGACTTTTGAGTCGGAGATATCTTAGCTTAGGTGAGCCACAGACCAAACTTACCTAATTTTTTTTTTTAGAAAAAAAAAAGGAAAAGAAAGTTTGAGTCTCTAGAGTTAAGGGAAAAAATACTACGTGATTTTTAATATAAAATCTAGAGTATAATATAATTTGTACTACAAATATTCCGTTAAAGATGAAAACTAGCGAATGTCCGTGCTCCCCCTATGGTACGGGTAAAATCAACAAACTGGAGCAATTCCTGCTTTAGAGATTCAACAATATACTCATTTTTATGATTAGGAAGAGAAGACACAATAACATCATAAAAAACTTCCCAAAAAAGTTTAATAACATTACTGGAAAACCAGGCACTGGGTTTATCTGCACACCAACCATGAAGCCTTGACCCTAAGGAATAATGGAATAGAAAATAGAAAAAGAAAATGTGGGCATCTAAAGGATTTATCATATGTGAAAACACTATAGTTCATTGTAAAATAGCCATTTAAATAGCTATATCGACAGAGAAATAATAGTATTCCAAGTCAGTCAATAAATGTGCTATTTTTGCTCAAGTTCTCCAAAGTCAATGTCATTACCTCCTTCCAATGTTCTCTCGAGTTTGTGAGTTTGGATAACATTTAAATAATATTTTTGGGAGTCAAAATGACTCAAGCATTTAAATAAAAATCAGAAACACTTTTTTCTCCAAAATCATGCTTTGCACCATGGATTTCTCCCAACTCTAAAAGTGCTTGTCCAAAACACAAGAAACGCTTGCTGCGTGCTTCAGGCCACCCCCTAAAACTGGTCTTTCGCCTCACTATTTTCAAACCAATCGATCGTCTTTTAGTTCTCATGAAAAGTCATCTTTCCGTCAGTTTCAACTATTCATAATCTGACATCAACAAAACGACAGCGTCATCATCTGACTTTACATACATGTACTTATAGATATTTGCATCTACCATCAAAGCATCACTTTCTCTCCTTGTAGAAATCAAAAAATGGAAATTCCAGATTCTGGTTTTGAATCCCAGGAGCGAAGATTTGCTCTTCCTGTGGATTCTGAACACAAAGCCACAGTGTTCAAACTATTCTCAGTGGCCAAACCCCACATGCGAGCCTTCCATCTTTCATGGATTTCCTTCTTCTCATGCTTTGTCTCTAGCTTCGCAGCTCCACCTCTGCTTCCCATAATTCGCGACAACCTAAACCTCACAGCCACAGACATCGGAAACGCAGGAATCGCTTCAGTTTCTGGTGCAGTTTTCTCTCGAATCGCCATGGGAACTCTTTGTGACTTGTTTGGCCCTCGTCTTGCTTCTTCTTCTCTCATTCTCCTCACAGTACCAGCAGTTTATTGCTCCTCCATTATTTCTTCTCCTACCTCCTTCCTTCTTGTTCGGTTTTTTACTGGCTTCTCTTTAGCCACCTTCGTGTCAACTCAGTTCTGGATGAGTTCTATGTTCTCTACTCGGGTCGTTGCTTCTGCCAATGGACTTGCAGGTGTGTTGGAATAAAGTTCAATTCACATGGGCTATTATTATGTGAATATTGAGAGACATGGGTCTGGAGGAGGAATTTTATCCTTATGATTTTAAATTCAAATCAATGTAGATATTGGTGCTTTCAAATTCACAGCTTGTTATGGACTTGCAGGTGGATGGGGAAACCTAGGAGGAGGCGCCACACAGCTTGTTATGCCTCTTGTTTTTGCACTCATTCGTGATATTGGTGCTGTTAAATTCACAGCATGGCGAATAGCTTTCTTTGTTCCTGCCACGTTTCAGATGTTAACAGCTTTTGCAGTGTTCATATTTGGCCAGGATTTGCCTGATGGGAACTTTAATAGCTTGAAGAAATCTGGGGAAAAGATAAAAGATTCCTTCAAAAAAGTCCTTTTCTTTGGGGTTTCAAATTACAGAGGGTGGATCCTGGCTTTGACTTATGGGTATTGCTTTGGAGTTGAGCTAGCAATAGATAATATCATAGCTGAGTATTTTTATGACAGATTTAATCTGAAACTTCACACAGCAGGGATTATTGCTGCAAGTTCTGGATTGGCTAATATATTTTCTAGACCTGGAGGAGGATATATATCAGATTTAGTGGGAAAGAGGTTTGGAATGAGAGGTAGGCTTTGGGTTTTATGGATGTGTCAAACCATTGGAGGTGTGTTCTGTGTAATTCTTGGAAGGGTGGCTTCTTTAACAGTGTCTATTATTGTGATGATCATATTCTCTATATTTATTCAAGCTGCTTGTGGAATGACATTTGGGGTGGTTCCTTTTGTCTCAAGAAGGTACCTTTTTTCCTTTTCCCTATATAGTTTCTTACTATATCAGTTCAAAGATTTATTTGTTATTATATTATATATAAAAAAACTTCCCTTTTTCTTCTTCAACTTTAAGTATCTGGTGTTGTGGGTACTTGTAATTTAGCAGTAACTTTAACTTGTTGGTTGTTAGCAAGAAGGGGTCACCATCAGATATAGAGGTATATATTGACTTAACCAAAGTGGAAGATATTTAGTATGCTAGGAAAAGTCATCCAACCTTTAATTTGTTGAAAAGTATAAATGTTTGAATAAATGAATGTGTTTTTTTCTGACATTTGTCTATTCCTTCATGCCTGCTTTCTGTACCTTATTTTTTACAATAGTTAAGATAATTGATTATTGGCCATCAATTGGCAAGATATTTCTATGATAGGACATCAAAATTCTTTAAAATCATTTCATTTCAATTAAAGTGATGGTAGAAAGTCTAAAAAACAATGTTCAAATAAGAGTAATCTCAGTAGAATTTTTCTTTTAACTTTTTTCTCTTTGCTCACTTTCACTAAATTGCACTTTTGAGGCAAATATGCGTTGGTCTTAGTGGAAAAAAGTCAAAAACTGTAACCATTTAAGAGTTTAAGTCCGGGTGAATGAAAAAAAATACAAAAACACTCTCTTGGGACCGCTTATCCCC
The DNA here is from genome assembly GCA_019022615.1 of Acacia melanoxylon. Classification (NCBI taxonomy): domain Eukaryota; kingdom Viridiplantae; phylum Streptophyta; class Magnoliopsida; order Fabales; family Fabaceae; genus Acacia; species Acacia melanoxylon. The sequence continues at coordinate 899,789 of JAFJYJ010000052.1, forward strand.
CATCTGGACTTGATGACAATGCTCAAATGTGACTCTATAATATAGCCATATAAAAAAGTTGGACTTTTGAGAATCTAGATTCCTTATAGGTTCCCCCCACATTCGGGTTCCAACTTTTCTCTTTCTTTTTATTTCACTTCTAGTGCACTTTTTTTTTTTGCTCATACTTCTAGTGCACTTAATACAGACCAAAAGACATACACACAACAAAGTCTGGTCTATAGTCCCATAACATAAACAGACCTATATTGACAAAGTGCTCAAGAATTTACTGTAGATCGATTCTAATAACTTGTTTTAATGAAATGTAAATTTCAGATCATTGGGAGTGATATCTGGAATGACAGGAGGAGGAGGAAATGTGGGGGCAGTTATAACACAGTTAATATTCTTCAAAGGATCAAAATACTCAAAAGAAACAGGTATTACCTTAATGGGTTTGATGATCATATGTTGTACTCTCCCAATATGTCTCATATACTTCCCACAATGGGGTGGCATGTTTTGTGGGCCTTCGTCCAAGAAGCAAGTTTCAGAACAGGATTACTACTTGTCTGAGTGGAACTCAGTGGAACAAGAGAAAGGGTCCCACCATTCGAGCTTGAAGTTTGCAGATAATAGCAGAAGTGAAAGAGGCATAAAAAATAGTGCTCTTTCTACTACTGCAACTAGGCCTTCTGATGATGCCACGCCACCAAATGTTTGAGCATTGTTATATATATATGCTCAAGATCAATTGTTGCAAGAATAAAAAATATTATGGTTAATTTGCAGCTCCTGGCTCACAAATCGTTTATCTATCATATTGTTTGGACTTTGGAAGGCACTTTTACTTTCCATGGAACATTGAAATATACTAATTCCATTTATCTTTATTATAAGGTACTCCCTCCGGTCCTAATTATAGGAGTACTTTTGTAGTGTAATTTGCACTACAAAAGTGCTCCTATAATTAGGACCGGAGGTAGTACCAACTAACAAATATTCTTAGTCATTTTTATAAGGTACTTGTAAGTTTCCAATGAACATTAAATTTATTTTTTCGTGTATGTTCATATTTAATAAGGGTAGTGAGAGAGTAATAATTAATGTTTTATATGAGTTTAGTGCAGTTGATAAAGAAAATATTGTAAGTCACTCGAATTTTAGGACTACTTTAATGTTTCTAACTTCTTTTATTGGTTTGTGAGAATTGGTTGTTGATGTCTCATGATAAATATCAGATGTGTTGGATGAGCTGGATCTCTGAGGAGTACAAGAATAAGAAATAAAGAAAAAAGTAGTGTACAACGTCTTCAAGGCATGAGAAGCACTGCTCTTTAGGCTTAATTCATCCTAACCCATACCCATCTTATAAGGTGCAAGTTGGATTGATAAAAGAATTTCTTGCAGGATATAACGAAGACCGTTGAGTTTGAATTGCACTTCCAATACTCAAGTAAGATAATAATGACTTTTATAAAATGATAATTTGATTTTATCTTTGTGTACTTAAAAACAAAGGCAATAAGTGTGATTTCTTGTTATTATGTGATTTTTGATATAGTATTGTCTGTCACAAATGAAGTGATATACATGGTATTTATAAACCATGAACTGATGTTTAAAGTAGTGCCTCTTAAAATAACACCTCTTCAATTAAAAGTTATAACCATATGTTAGATTCATGAACCAACATAACTTCAATAACTAAATGTCAACATAACTCTTCCATAAAGTGTTGCATCTTTATAGTATGTAGGATTTTCTTAAAAAACCAAGACAAACATCCACTAAGTAGTAGTTACTACACCTTTTCATAGGTATCTTTAGAAACTAAAAGTTTATTGTTATAACTTCTTATACAACTCTTCATATAAATCCTTTAATTTAATGAACATGACTTTAAAAAAAACACATATCTTCCTTTTAAAATATTTCATTAACACAGCAGTGTATATATAACTACTGCTAGTTATATATATCTATATTAGTCCTACCAGTAATAAATTCTGCAGAAAATTAAATGATGCGGCTTCGCTTGTAAATATAATTCTGGTTAAATCTTTATTTTCAAAGTACGGATAAACCAAACTCATTTTGCATAATAAATTACTTATATAAACTAGGGTTAGCTTCATTTGTATGGAGCTCGAGAATAAATTATATTACTCATACTTCATATATTTTTTTAAATAAATTTTACACTTTCCAATCCTGTAAACATTTTCTATCATCCCTTTTATAAGACAATTGATAGTTATGAGGAGTGTCAAATATTTTTCTTCCGTGATATATCCATATTAAATAGAGATAGCTAGATAGAATAAAATTTAATATGAATTTTCGGAATTTAATGTAGTTAATAAATGTAATACTAAAAATTAATTGAATTTCATGATAAATGGTTAATATTTTTAACTGATTGATGATCATGATACAGGTATGTAATGAATGCAAAGTTAAAAATAACTTATATTTACAACAAAAACTCAAAAAGAGTTATATTGTATAGATATATTTAAACAATGAAGGAAAACTTTCTGCGAAAAATGGGGAGACCAAAAACAAATATTGAAGGAAAAAAGATATAGTTAAATATTGTCCAGATTAATAGTAAAAAAGCATATATAAAACAATCACTCTTTTCAAAGATTCTAAAGGAGTTTAATAATGATTCTACTTCATTTTCAACCAATCCAAAAGAATCACCCATCATCCACTTCCATTGATTATGAGCACGTTTATCTTGTTATTCAAAGTGCTCCAACATTGCGAAGGCATGGAGATTGCTTTTATTTTTTAATTTCACATCATATATGTGGCAGCTCCACCCATGTTCACTATAGAAATTAAGCAACAAAATGTTGGGACACATTAATGAGACAAGATTGTAAAATAATAAATGAATGCAAAGTTAAAAATAACTTATATTTACAACAAAAACTCAAAAAGAGTTATATTGTATAGATATATTTAAACAATGAAGGAAAACTTTCGACCAAAAACAAATATTGAAGGAAAAAAAGATATAGTTAAATATTGTCCAGATTAATAGTAAAAAAGCATATATAAAACAATCACTATTTTCAAAGATTCTCAATAATGATTCTACTTCATTTTCAACCAATCCAAAAGAATCACCCATCATCCACTTCCATTGATTATGAGCACGTTTATCTTGTTATTCAAAGTGCTCCAACATTGCGATTGCTTTTATTTTTTAATTTCACATCATATATGTGGCAGCTCCACCCAAGCAACAAAATGTGTAAAATAATATATATATATATTTCACCATCGTGAAAAATGAAGTTTACTACTCGAACTGTAGTATTTATTCAAGAAATTTTTTTGTATAAACCTAGTTTGTCACATCATTCATGCTTTAACCAATTAAAATACTACAACTTATAAGCTGTTTTGACACCTTCTAGATATTAACTGGCATATTAATAAATTTAAAAGTTTTCATAAGCGTGTTTTTTCATTACTTATGAAATTTTAATTAAGGGATCCATTTAAAAAAAATAAAAAATTATGAAATGTTTGAGCAGCCAAATAAAAAATCAGGTTCACACAAGAATTCCTCTTGTTCAAAGAGAAAATAATTGAAGTTAACATAATAAACTTATTATGTTAACTATAACATATGGATTTCACATAAATATAAGAAATTTGATTTGCCTTTTTTTTTTTTAATGCACATGCTTTCTGTTCTTCTCTTCTGATCACAAGCAAAAAGGCTCTCATATTGCAAACCATGAAATTTTCTGATATTAGCACAAGTGAAAGAGGCAAAGAGTATGTTGAAGCCACACCGCCAAATCCAAATGCACTAGCATGAAGAAATCCTTACTAAAGAATCAAGTTGTCTCAATATTTTGGATTAGCGGTAGAAACTGCTTTTTCAATTTGATTTACAATATACAAGGTAAGTTTGTGAGAAAAGTTTTGTCTCGACTTATATGAACGTAGTTTTTAAACATCGACTCAAATAGGATGATCCTACTAGTTCACAATCATTTGCATTGTGTTTGGCATGTGGGCTTTTTAATTTCCAAGTTCTTGGAAACTTAGTTATATATAATTTTAGACATAAGATATATGAAAAAGTTTTTCACAATTAGTTTTTGTTAGTTGGATTTGTATTTAATATTTTATATGGGTAGCTATGTTGTGTTTTATTATTGTGTATCTCTTTTGGTATGTATTGGGCCTTGTGGACTTGTGACATTATATAAATATAGGGGCTACCAGTCAATTACTGTTGACTGGGTTTATTGTTCATTTTTGGATCCCTTTACTCTGGTTTTCAGTTTTCCACGTATTTGGGGAAAAATTCCATACCAAACCTCAGGGTTATTGTGATTGGGAATATGTTTCTTTGGAGAATTTTATAATTTGAGTATTGAGGAATTTTTAGTAATCCCTGGCTTTTGTTGTATTTGATATTGTGTTTATCTTCTCTGTGTCATCTAAAACAGTTTTAATTCTTCATGTCAATAGGATAACCAGTTTTATGACTTCAGTCATCTAAAATATTATTTATTTATTCTATTATTATTATTATTATTATTTACCTATTCTATTAGTTTGAGAGCTAATTTTAATAGGAATATACTTAACCATGGATGAAGACGTAATTCTCACAAATATTGGATGGGTAGACATAATTAACCCAATAATCATAGCTTTGAATATGGAGATGGCCATTCAAGAATTTTAAAACACAAGCACGTACAGTATCTATTTCTCAAAAAGATGCAATAAAGATATAGAGGCTTCTCTATATATATTATTTTGTAACTAATGTTATAAATGAAATAATATAGGGGTTTGTTAGATTAGATCTTATTATATAGGAGTTTATAAATACTAGGAAAATACACTTTTTATTATGATATATATATGTGTAGTACAACATATATAATATAGCAATCTCTTATTATTATTATTTTAATAAATACAACACGCACAGCAACCCTTATTCCTTATATAAATATGTTTTAATGTAATATACATATTTATGTTTTAATATAAATATAGTTCCTTTCTTTTATTTATGAGTGCATCGATTACACCCTGTATTAGCAAACTTTTATTTTCTTTTTCCCTAGCCCAACGACACAATAACGCTCACTATATATATATATATATATATATTCATAACAGCCAAATCATTTATGCAGCGGTATTTTATAGATCAGTAAGGTTTCGGGCTCCTAAAATATTATTCAAGCTTATCTTCCCAGACAGTAAACTACCCCTCATACCTACATCTATCTGTAACACCAGTATTATGAAAATTAATTAATTTGTAAACCGGGTGTAAAAAAAATATCGAGAAAAATGCATATAATTTAAATTTAAATAAATACAATATATAAAAAAATTAAAAAAAATATGCTTATACCTCTTATAAGAGGTATAAGCACCTAAACATTACATGCTTATAAGCATGTAATGTGGATTCCTATATGAATCTTCCTTTTCTTATTATATATACTAGGGGTGGGTATGGGACAGGGCTAGGTAAGGCGAGACCCGTAGAAGAATGAAGAATTTGAATTTTGTATTTTGCGACCCGACGCCCAACCCCGATCGATAAAAGTTCTAACAATTTTTTGGGTTTGGAAGCGGGCTAGGCAGAGCGAGCTTCCCTTGCCCAAGTAGTAACGTCTTACCCTGCTCATTGAAAATTTTAGTTGATTTTAGTTCATAGAATTTCAAAGCTTTGGAGATAGCTGAAGTATAATATAATATATTTAGACATAGTAATATAATATATTTTAAATAAAATAATATATGTATAACAATATTTATTTAAATATATTTAATTTTAAAGCGGATATTAAATGGGTAGGCGCAGACCCCTGCGACGCACCACCGCCTAATTACGCCCGGCCTAAAACTTTTTCAAATTTTTAGGGCCACTTTTTTAGCAAGCGGGTTAGGCGATTTTTTCTTTGGGGTTGGCAGACGGACATCTAAGCACCATGTTCACCCCTAATATATACAGCAAAGTTTGGTTTTTCTCATTCTTTTCCAATAGTCTCAATGCACAGGATAGCAAACTAAACTCTTTTTGCAACCACCTGATACATACTTTTTTTTTATACATATATATATGCAGCGTTTTATATGTATAAGTGTTTCCATCACCACAAGTTTCCCTCAATGTATATGTATGAGCAGAACACACACAACCCAGCTTTTTGGATCCAAAACCCACACACATATATATGTAGATCAGTAACTTCGGTATATATCAGCAAAGATATAAGCAGTAACATACCTCTGTTTTCGTTGCTAGATGCAGAGTAAGATGAACACGTTCGACTCTCTCTCTCTCTCTCTCTTTCACAGCTTGGTTTCACTCTTTCTCCCGACTCACCAACGCTCTTAGCTTCAGCTTTGGTTCTCGTTGAGGCGATGAGAATGAATGGGAGACAAAGAGCAAAGTTTTAAATAAGCAAAATAAGGGTCCAGTCCAAGAACGAGGAGGAAGAAGAACCGATGGTTAAAAACAGGAGTGTGGTGCAGGACGCTGGGCTCAAGAAGCATGGGGCTCCGTGGGAAAATCCTTTTAAGGGGCTTTTTAGTGTAAAAATTCTAAAAAAGGCCCTTAAAATCTGTTCGGAATCTTGGGAGAGTTGTTAACGGAGCTAATATAGTTGTTAACGGGATACTGATATAATTGTTAATGGGGGCTGATTTAGTTGTTAAAAAATTCTTGTTAATGGGGCTGATATAGTTGTTAACTAACAACTATATCAGCCAAATTAACAACTCGCGTAAGATTCTGAAAATACCTATTGTCAGATTTTGAGGGCATTTTTTGGGATTTTTACACCAAAAAGGGGCCACAAAAAGATTTTCCCGGGCTCTGTTGCATGTGGTCTCTGCCTCTGGTCGCGTGATCCAGTGTTCTGGTTAAATGAGATAAGCAAATCGAGAGGAGTAAGGCGCTATAATCTCTTGCTGGCTCTACTCTCCTCTTTGACCGAGATGGGATAGCATTTGAGGGAGTATATAGGCTTTGTGTTGTAGGTTCAGGCCAAATTAATATAAAAGAATAAGGACCGTGAATAATGGGCTTCGCTGCTTCTGTGTATTGGGCTAATGGCAATTTGGATAGGTTGAAGCAATTGAATGGTTGGGTTATTAGAGAAGTGGGAGTGTACATATATCTAGCTATTATATTTAATTATCACGTGCAGTGAGGAATAAAGGAGAAAACAGATTTGTTCAATAAGAGGTAATGGGTTCTGCATAGGTAAATATTTTGGCACGTGGGTTCAAATAATAATGATTGGTTTAAATTGTTGGGTTTTGAAATGAAATAGTATATGGGCTTTGCTGCTAAAAATTGTAAGAATGGGCTTTTTTATGTGTTGTAAAACAAACAATTATTTCATTTGATCCTCTACGAGCCTCTTATTTGCAATTACTGGAATAAATATTAAAATTTACTTCTTAATTTCATTCAAGGATTTCTTCCTCAATTAAATTTCTTTAAGCCTTAAAAATAAAATTTCCATAATTTTAGGCATAATTTATTCTTTATTATTTTTGTTATATAATTATTTATTATTATTATTTTAATCCTAATAAATTAGGATATTACAGTACCTTGGGTTGATAAGCTGTATCCACATTTGTCTTGCATAAATGCAATCTCTCATGATATGCATGGAATCTTCCACTTCCAACTTACAAAAATCACATAAAGCTGAAGATTGCAACTAAGAGCTTCTCCAAGCATTTCTAGGCAATCTATGCAAGGAAAGCTTCCACATAAAAACCTTAATTCGCTCCGTCCCTTTCCATTTCCAAATAGTCTTATAAAGCTTATGTCTCAAATGAGGAGGGTTTTTTTCCACTAAGAAATATGCACTTCGAAGGGAAAATTGCTCACTACTATTCGCTCCCCAAACTAAGAAGTTGCTGCTTGCATTAGATGACGGAGGCAAATGTGCAATAAACCTGCTAATGACCATTGGATCAAAAATAGACGATAATCGATCCCAATCCCAAGTTCCATTCCGAACCCAATCCGCAACGGAGGATTGCTCTTCATCCTCTGAAGGTTGTCTAGTACACCAAACCTTTAAAGGTTGGCCCTCAATCAACCAGTTGTCATTGAAAAAATTTACCAAATGGCCATCCATGATTTGCCATTTCGAACCTAAGTCAACAATATCCTTTTGGGCACAGATAAATTTCCATATCCTCTAGTCTTCCTTCTTAGCAACCAAAAGGGAGTCCTCCTCACGTAGCATGTACCTTTGCATAAACATGTCAGACCAAAGGCCTTGAGATCCCACAATAAGGTGCCAAGCCAACTTTGCACCGCAGGCTTTGTTAATCAAAGAGAGTCTCCTAAACCCTAGACCACCAAACTCTTTAGGTCTGGTTATATGTTCCCACCCAACAAGATGAAAACGATTAGAAGTTACATCATGTCCTCAGATAAAGTTGCGCTATAGCCTCTCAACCTCCTGGAAAACACTTCGAGGAAGGATAGCTCCTGCATGGGATACATAGGAATAGAACTTAACACCGACTTAGCAAGGGTAATCCTCCTTGCAATTGATAAACAATTAGCCTTCCACGCAGATAACTTAACCCAGACTCTGTCGATAACATACTAGAAGGTCTCCCTCCATTTCATGTTCCTAGTTAGAGGAAAACCCAGATACTTCCCAATCTCAGATGAGATTTTAATCTGAGTGATATCTTTAATTCTCTGTCTGGTTTGAGCCGACACACGGGGGGGAAGAAGATAGAAGACTTCTCTCTGCTTACCTTGCCACCAGAAGCGTTCATAAACTTATCAAGGCACCTCATCATGCAGTGAGCCTGTTTTTCCGAGGCAACCCCAAATAATAGCAAATCATCCGCAAATAACAAGTGAGACACTTTGGGACCAGCTCTAGAGGTATAAATAGGCCTTCAAGCATCCTCTTCCACAGCATCACAGATTAAGTGGGAAAGCTTATCCATACAAAGAACAAACAGAAAAGGTGAGATAGGATCCTGTTGACGGAGACCCCGAAGAAGAGAGAAAAACTCAGTTTGAGCGCCATTCCAAATCACTTTATAGGAGACCGAAGAAACACAAGATATGATAAGATTAATGAACCCTGAATCAAAACCAGCCTAAAAAAGGACTTGTTTCAAAAAGGTCCAGCTAATTCTATCATAAGCCTTCTCAACATCAATTTTCATAGCCATAAGCCCTCTTTTACTTCTATTTTTACTCATAATGTGGAGAAGTTCTTGCCCTACAACAATATTATCTTGAATGTCTACCTTTAATGAAAGTAGCTTGAAAATGAGAAATCAAGTCATTCATCACACCTTTGAGACGATGTGTAATAATCTTAGTAACATATTTATAGTGATAGTGCACAAAGAAATGGGTCTGAAGTGACTTACCAATTCAGGAGCATCCTTCTTCGGGATAAGAGAAATGAGCGTTGCATTAGACTCCTCAAGAGATGTAACACCTCTGAAGACATCCTTCACAAAAGAGCAGAGAGAAGCTCCCACCATGTCCCAATTATTTTTGTAGAAAATGGGGGGAAATCTGTCAATTTCGGAGGCTTTAAACGATCCCATGGAGAAGATAGCCAGCTTAATTTCCTCATCGGAAGGCACCTTAGCAAATCCGGAAATAAGGTCTTGATTAATAAGAGGAAACCTTGATGTCGTTACAAGAGGGATTGTATCCTGAGAACAACAATACAAAGACTTGAAGTGTTGTGAGAGAGCCATTCCGATGTCGTATACTGATCTTATTGTCGTATTGGGCCTTATAAGGATTCTATTGGGCTTCTTTTTAGTATGAAGCTCCACAAGCTTCTTGGGGCATTCTAAGGTTTTATTGGGCTTAGTGAGCCCAAACAATTTTTTCAATTATTCGTGATATTGGACAAAAATTCAATGGACTATTTGATGGGGGAAAAGTATTATTAAAGTCAAGGATAAAAAAAACTTCATAAGGCTAATTAGAAATTTGATTTATTTTATCCCAATGATTAATATTCTGAAAGTATGCCATGAAAAGCTGAAAAAAAAAATGGAAAACGAAACTGATTAGTACTACCCCAGTCCTAATTATAAGATATAGTTGACTTTTCTTGGAGAGATTAAGGAAACTAAATAAGTTATTTAATCATTTCATATATTGTGTATTTTTCGATTATATATTAATTTCTTAGTTAAACTAATTAGTGTGAAGAAAAAAATAAAAATACTTTAAAATAATTTAATTAGCTTAATTAATCTTCAAAAAAAAGTTAACTATGTCTTATAATTAAAATCGGAGGGAGTGTATTTTATTTTTATATTATTCATGTTTTTTTTTATAAATTTAAAATGTTTGTTCACCGTCCCAAAAGCATTAAGTCAATAAAAAATCTCAAAAGTTATACGCATGAACGTGTTTTTCTTACCAAGAAGGAGAAGAAGATGATCATACATTGCAAGTAGCAAATGCGTGTTTTGGTTTGGTGTAGAACAGTACAAAGAAATGATATGATAATTAAACAAACAAAATCACATGTGAACATGTTGAAGAATGGGTACGCGGTGCTATAAACATATAAATAAAAAATAATATAATGCTTTCCTGAATAATTTATTACCCGCTCACTTAAGTCTCCGTCATTCCTTAAGTCTCCGTCATTCCATATTTTTTTTAATAATTTAATATTTTTTTAATATAAAAATAATATTTTTTATTAATGTTTTCGTACTTCTTTCAGATTTAACAAGCCTTGAGATGATGAATTTACGTGGGCTAATTTGCGCCTCACAAAGTTTTCCCACGATTTTTTATCTAACAAGTATAAAAATGAACCAATTTCACTCTAACCCAATTAATTTTGAGATTAAAGTATAAATTTACTTCGGATGTCTATGAGTTATATACTTCATTTTATTTTCAAAGTCTGATTTAAAATTTTAGAGGTTGATTTATGCCTTAATAAAAATATAAATTATCAGTTTAATGGATCCCTGGAAAAAAAAAACACGGACTCCATTTTGGTCCCTCATACAAAGAAACTTTTAGTCATTGATTGAAAAGAAGCGAATAAAGGTCGATTTGTGAACATTTTTGGTCAATCGTAAATTTCCAAAAAACCATTTTTTAGTCCATAAAAAATCTCATTTTAGTTAAGAGACGAAAATGGGGCCCATGTTTTTTTCGGACTAAAAGGGTATTTACTCTTAATAAAATAATAATTAAAAATTAATTGAAATAACTTATCTCTTTTTGTTTTATAAATAAAATTCCACCTCCAAAAGCCTCTGTGAAAACTTTCGGTCAATTTATGGACAAGGACGATTCCGCCCTTATTTTCAACGCGTTCCGACGGTTTCCGTCACTTTCACCGCATGTGGCTCTGCAACAAATTCCGACATCTTCTTTGACGTTAACGCAAGCATTTATCTTTAACAACAAATCTCAACCATCCTTATACCCCACAAATCATCTTCACACCACATTTGCATCAACCTCAGTCTTAAAAATTAGTGTAAAAATATAGAAATTTATGTTTTTATGTTTTTATTAAAGTAGTAATTAAAAACGGCTTGGAGTAAAGACTGATAAAAATTACCTTAAGCATATACCATGATGTTTAACTAATTTATTTTTATTAGGTTTTCTTTGATTGTTTCTTATTTTATTAAAAATCTTAAACATATATATTTATGATTTGTGTGAATGTATGTCCACATTTAAAAGAAATGTTTTTTTTGTTTTCCAATTACCCAAAGAAAATAATGTGGCTCTGCCACTGTACACATATATATGTGTCTATATATATATAAAATTTTGTATCTTAATCTTAAATAAATAGTAAAAACTTTACATGTGCATGATTTATGTCTTTATTACCTTATGGAAACTCGATTTTCACGGGAGACTTTTTCGAAATCCTAATACACTGTTAAATTAAGTCAATGGACTTTCGGTCGGTGAACTAATACATATCATTACTCGGTTTCTTGTTTGTTTAAACTTGCGGCACTTCACTCACATGAACAACAAACAATATCCCTAAAAACTGTCTTTTTCACTTTCCTTCTCTTTCTTGACGACTCTGTTTTGTTTTCTCGCATTCCTTTAAAAAAAAAAAAAAAAAAGCAGAGAACTTTGTTTCCATCGGCAATGTCTGGAACAACCCTTCTGCTTCTTCTCCTTTTTCCCTTCGCAATTCCTTCTCTTTCTGATCCAAGAGCTTCAGAAATAGCTCTTATGTGTACAAACAAAACCACACCATTTTCCCAACGCAATATCTTCACAGACAATTTCTTAGCTGCTTTAGACGGCTTAACCCCTTCAATCGCTTGGCAAAGATACGCCTCTGTTATTATTAACAGAACTGGAAATTCCATTGTTTATGCTTTTGCGCAGTGCATGGACGATCTCACTGAATGGGATTGCAATATCTGCTTCGCTCAGATAAAGACTAAAATGCCAAGATGTTTACCATTTCAGAGAGGGACTCGTGGGGGAAGGGTATTTTTTGATGGGTGTTATCTCAGGTACGATGATTACAATTTCTTCAATGAAAGTCTCAGTGATCAAGACAGAACTGTGTGTGGAAGCAAAGATTTTGGGGGAAATCAGAGTGTTTATGAGGCTAATACAATGGAGTTAGTGAGGAATTTGAGTGTGGAAGCACCAAAGAATGATAGGTTCTTTGTGGGTTTTGTGCGAAGAAGTAATGTGACTGTTTATGGTTTGGCTCAGTGCTGGGAATTTGTTAATGGAAGTGCTTGTAAGAGATGTTTGGCAGAAGCTTTTAAGAATATTAGTTCTTGTACTCCAAAAGAAGAAGGAAGAGTTTTGAATGCTGGATGTTATATGAGGTATTCAACGCAAAAGTTCTATGACAACATAACCAGTCCCCTTAATAGAAATGAAGGTAAGATCAATACTTCCATAGAATAATTTTCTTCTTTGTTTTGGCATATTCAGCTTCTCTGCTTTTTTTCTTGATCCTGCATCATATTCTGCATATATTCTCTTGGAACAGCAATATTGTGCAAAAATCCTTTCAAATTTAGTCATATAATGTGAAATTATAGCAATAAATCTAGAGAAAATCCAGTTGAATTATCAAATTCGAAATTGAGTCATTAAATTTCCCAGATCCTAAATGAAGACAGATGTCCTAAAATGGTATTACGCTTGAATGTTGATGTTGCTGTGTTTTACTGTATTGTCAGGGGGGAGAGAGGTAGTGATGAGGGGATAAAATCAAATGAGGGGTAGTAAGATAAAATTATCAAATTTTGAAATCCCATTTAGGATATCTGACCTGATTTAGGATTTGTTAAATCTAATGACCCAATTTAGAATTTGGTAATTTAGCTGTCTTTTAAAGGGATTTTCCAATAAATCTATATGTTATCATTTCTCAGGGAGCAGCAGCAGTTCAGTTATAATGCTGGCTGCTGCATCAAGTGCTGGATCAGCTCTTGTACTGGTTGTTGCAGTAGTTGCTTTCTTTGCAAGGAAGAGGATGCTGAGAAAGAAGAGAGGTATTATCAATGTTTGATTACTTGAGAGACTTCTGATAGGTTGTTTTGCTTTTGAACTTGAAGCATAATGAATCTTTTTTTTTTTTTTTTTTTTTTTGGTGTGGATTTCTGACTTGTTTCTCAGAAAGAAGACAGTTTGGTGCACTTTTGGACAGAGTTTACAAGTCCAAGCTCAATATGACATATGAAGTCCTTGAAAGGGCCACAAATTTCTTCAATGCCTCCAATAAGCTTGGACAAGGAGGTTCAGGTTCTGTTTATAAAGTAACTACTGGTCTTTCCTATAATTTCTCTATTTGTATCAGCCAAATTTTAACACTCAGATTGGTTCACTATATTTTTTCCCCCTCTTTAACATATATGTATGTAGGGAGTTCTGCCTGATGGGAGTATTGTAGCTATAAAAAGGCTTAGCTTTCACACAACACAATGGGCAGATCATTTCTTCAATGAGGTCAATCTGATCAGTGGCATTCATCATAAAAATCTTGTAAGGCTTCTGGGTTGCAGCATTACAGGACCTGAAAGCCTTCTTGTTTACGAATACGTGCCAAACCAAAGCCTCCATGATCACTTTTCTGGTTGACATCTATCTTAAAAGTCTTTTGGGGACATTTCCTCATAACTTTTTTTCATGTTACTTATAATACATTTGCATCATTTTTTGATATGCTTTCAGTGAACCAAAAATCTCAGCCCTTGACATGGGAAGCGAGGCGTAAAATCTTATTGGGAACTGCGGAGGGATTGGCCTATCTTCATGAGGAATCGCCAGTGAGAATCATTCATAGAGATATTAAACTAAGCAACATTCTGCTTGAAAAGGATTTCACACCCAAGATAGCTGATTTTGGACTTGCTAGATTATTTCCAGAAGATGGGACTCACATTAGTACTGCAGTTGCTGGCACACTGTAAGTTTTTTTACATGACCTCTTCTTCAGTTATCTGAAGTTTTTTAATGAATCTTCCATTCTAGGAAACATCCTGAGTTTTGGTATTGTTAATACATATGTAGTGGTTATATGGCTCCTGAATATGTCGTTCAAGGAAAATTATCAGATAAAGCAGATATTTACAGTTTTGGGGTTCTTCTTATCGAAATCATATCCGGAAAGAGGAGTAGTTCTTTTGTTCTAAATGCATCCTCAATCCTACAAATGGTAATTCTTCATTTTTCTTCAAGGCCAAGTTTTTATTTTTATTTTAAAAAGAACCCTTTGATTAAGTTTGCTGATCCAATATACTTCTCTCTTGGTTTTTACAGGCTTGGAATCTTCATAGGTCAGGCAGGCTATGTGACTTGGTAGATCAGAGGCTTGAAGGCAATTATCCGGCCAAGGAAGCATGCCGGCTACTTGAGATAGGGTTGCTTTGCGCACAAGCATCGGCGAATCTACGACCATCGATGTCAGAAGTTGTGAGAATGATAAGTAGCAATGAGGAAATTCCTGAGCCAACACAACCACCATTTATGGTAGCAAGCAGTGTAGAATGCAGCAAATCTGAATATAATTTTCAGGTTTCATCCAAAACACATTCTTCAGAGGACACTATGACCGAAAGCCTTATTCCTCCAAGATGAGTGTCTATCAGTTTAAGGGTATAAGCTTGATCTTTTTTCACATGGTTCTGTTCTTTGTATCATAACTTCAGAACCAAAATGCCTTGTATATATATTAAAGCTTCTTAGCATAGAATAGTAGTATATTATATTGAGTTTGCACTGGAGATTTATATATTGTGAATAGAGAACTTGATTGATGTAAAATAATAGTATGTGGAATGCTTCTTCCTCATCTTCTAAAAATACATCACCTGTTATTGTGGAAGGTCAACTCCACCTCCAAAGTCAAAAGATGCAGATTCTGCCAAAACATCCATGTTGTGTTATTTTCTGGGTATATGTAAACACGGCTAGGTTGTCCACATGCTTAGCATATTTTGTTATTTTGTTGTGTTGGCGTCTTGTTTATATTGTATTTAGTATTCAAATTAAAAAAAAAAAGAAGGAAAAATTGCTTGAAAACTCCCTATCACAAAATTTATTACTCAAAAGTATCTTAAATTTGTTGAAGGTGCAGGTGCAACCTATTTTCGACTGGTGTAATTCTTTTTCGGTTCCATGCAAATTATTTCGTCTCAGCCAGCTTCGAACATAGTATGTCATGCATGGTTTGCACCCATAAAAGACACCCTTAATTGGAAAATAAAAATAAAAATAAGTTCTCTTGAATGTTGACATACATTCACACAAATCATAAATATACATGCTTAAGATTTTTAATAAAATAGGAAACAATTAAAGAAAACCTAATAAAAATAAATTAGTAAAACATCGGGTATATGTGTGGCTACTCTTAGTTTTGAAGATCAATGACTTTTACAAAACTCAGTTTTGGTAATGTTTATTTGAGTAACTCAAAAGTAACTTTTGAAAAATGGAATATTAACCTAAAATTGAGTTTTGTAAATGGTAAAGTGTTCTTACAGGAAATTGGTTTTTGAAGCTAAAGCGGTTTGAAAAATTAGTGAGTCTCACATATACATAAATGTTTTCTAATTTTCCTTCAAATGAGATATCTTGTATCTTCTTGAAAGTATAGTTCATTCTTTGCATTTGATATTCTTTAGTTGATTCTTAATTATTATTATTTTATGTTTAATTGAAGTTTTCTTTTTAGCTATATTCTTTTGTTTTTTTAATACATTTAAAACTTCATTTAAAAAAAAAAATGGGGCTATTGCCCCAACCCCCATTAATGTGCAAGGCCCACAAATATGAAATTCTGACTCCACCAGGTCATGCTAACGTCAATCTATGAATTATCATGTGGAATTGTGGACCAGCAAGCCGGCTGTAGGAAAAATTTGTAAAAAGGGCAAAATGGTGCTTTCAGATGAAATAACATAAAAAAGGCAATTAAAGACCCAAACTTTAGTAAAGTTTATCTTAAAGGATATGCAAAATTATAATTGTTTTGTACTACGTAAAAAGCATCACTAGAAATTGCAGAGGATCTACTAATTTTCAGAAAAGTTACTATTAAGTTATTTAAGAAAAAATCTCGCCATTGTTATTTAAAATTTCACCCTTTTTAAATGTAGCATATCTTTTCTAATGCTCTACATTAATAAGTTCCTTAAACGCTCATTAGTTTGGATATACTATCCAGATTAAATATAGAAAATTTCAATTTTATAATTTCGATAATTTTATATAAAAAATGAAAATAAATAAAATTTTAACTTAAAAATTAATAATTAAAAATCTAAACCACCAAATTAAAATTCCAAATGATCAAAGAGCGCGATGAAAACGAGGAATTATACACCCTAATTTTTGAAAATAAGTATAGCTCGTAAGTCGTAACATCCCTTAGGCTAAAATCAAAATATTACAAACTTTGGGTAAATATATGTAATATTATCCTTTCAGACAAACCGCGTAAATTTCCCAGAAATACGAACGCGTGTTGAACTGTTTCTCACAGCAAAACGCTATCTATCTGTCAAGGCTGCGTTAAAGCCTTGTCCTTCACTTCGCACAAAAAAATCAATTTCTCAACTTCATTGCTTCATTTAGAATTCACATTTCTCTCAAACAGAAACTTCAACTCAGTTCAGGAGCACAATACAAAGCACAGGTAAGAACCTTCTAAACGCAAATCAGTCTTACTCTAATAATAGTCACAGCCTTATCTACTTCTCTTTCTCATTCCCTAAATTCACTTCACAGTTCATACTTCATACCTCACTCTGAAATGCTTGCTTCTTCCATATAATTAACTTTCAACTTCTTTATTTAACTACCATACTATCATTGCACGTACAAAACTAGAACTATTCATGGCTGACAAATATTCATGGCTGACAAATTACAGTCTCGCGTGATGTTTAGAACTTTCCTTAAATAGATGTTGTACAGAAAACACAGACCTTTCAACTGACTTTTTTGGCTGTCTGTTTCAGCTTGCTAAGCAGGCATGGCCTTGGTTCTTCATGTCTATGTTTTTTTGTTGCTCTCTGATATTTTATTGGAGAAGATTACTTTTATTGATGGCGGGGCTTTGTGGGCCTTATCTCTTTTAAATATAATAAATTGGGACAGGTTTTCTTGTGGCCTAAAACCTATAATTTATCACCGACAATTTGTCCTTTTTAAAAAAACTTTTAATATCCCAACAAGAATAGCAAGTCATGTTGACTTTGGCACCTTCTGCATGTTAAGGAATATTGGAATATTCACCCAAGCTTTCCTATTTCTGAAAACTTATTTTATATAATTGAGATTATTTTGTCTTAGATTGCCTTTTTTTTAATTTAAAAACACATTTTACTCCATCAACTAAATACACTAGAAACGTTTTCAAGTTTTTTTTAAGTTAAACTTAACTTCTCAGTATATTATATTTATTCTTATCAACCCAACAACCTTCCTTGTATAGCTCCAATGACCTTTGAGGAGCTATTACTTACTCCTTGGCCCTAAGGTTTGTCCAAAAAGGCAACCCTCCAATAGTAATCACAATCGTGTCTAACGGTGATGTATTATTCTTAAGTGGGGTCCGGTTGCATGACAGCTCATCAACCCTACTCTGTGTAGAATTGAAATGTGAAACTAAATTTGATGCTGATATACAAACACGTGCCAGCAAAAGAAACAAGATTTACCTTTGAAGTACTGCTGGAGAAATCATTACCCTCTTGGCGTGGCAAACCTCAAATAGATCTCCTACCAAAAAGTCTGTGCCTAAACCGGTTCTTGTACTCCTTTCACAAAAACACTACTTGTCCTGTCTGCAGCTACTTTTGTCCTTGCATAGCCTTTGAATGATGCATTTCATGGATCCAACAATTTGTTAAAAAAATTCTGAGAGTAAAAGATGTAATCATAAAACAGAAGTTCTGAACTCTCCTTTTACTGCAGTTTCTT
Source organism: Acacia melanoxylon (assembly GCA_019022615.1). Lineage (NCBI taxonomy): Eukaryota > Viridiplantae > Streptophyta > Magnoliopsida > Fabales > Fabaceae > Acacia > Acacia melanoxylon. The sequence continues at coordinate 918,270 of JAFJYJ010000052.1, forward strand.
GTTGGGCAGCCCAGAAATCTGTATCAGAGAATATGAAGAAATCAATCCAATTAGTCTCTTGTCAATCTCTTATTCTCCTTCTAATCAGATCATTACTACCACTGCTTATGCTACCAGAAACGGTATTGGCAGATCCAAGAACCAAGACAGTGCAAATAATGTGTGGGCGTCAATTAGAGGACAATATCACAAACTTTGTCACAAATTTTGTTACAACCATGGATAATATCAGTGATCAGATGCGCAATAATGGGTATGGCACAGCAGTTTCAGGGACAGGTCCTGATACCAACTATGGCCTTGCTCAGTGCTATGGAGATCTTTCTTTACTTGACTGTGTTCTATGTTATGCTGAGGCAAGAACAGTTCTTCCCAAGTGTTTTCCCAGCAATAGTGGTCGCATATACCTTGATGGTTGCTTTATGAGGGCTGAGAATTACAGCTTCTTTGATGAGTACAAAGGAGCAGAAGACAGGGCTGTGTGTGGAAACACAACCGGAAAAAGCTCGAGTTTTCAGGCGACAGTGAGGCTGGCGGTTCTGAGTGCAGTTGAAGCTGCAACAAATAATAAAGGGTTTGCCAGGGAGAGTGTTGCCGTATCAGGAAGAACAAATGAGTCAGCTCATGTTTTGGCTAATTGTTGGAGAAGTTTGAACACAAGCTCTTGTAAAGCATGCCTTGAACATGCATCTTCGTCTATATTAGGATGCTTGCCCTCCTCAGAAGGAAGAGCTACCAACACTGGCTGCTTCATGAGGTATTCAGACAAAGATTTTCTGAACAATGAACTGGAAAGTGGAAGTTCATCAGGTAATTGTGTGATGATCCAGCTTCAAAGCATTAAGAGAAGTTTACATATGATAGTGATAGATCAATCATAGATCCTGAGAATTACAACACATTGCTGAATTTTGCAGGTAATCTGATAGTTCTATTGGTAGCAATTGTCAGTTCAGTTATTGTTTTTGTGGTTGCAATCGCTATTGGGGTTTATGTCTGGAAGCAAAGATACATTCAAATGAAACGAAAAGGTATGAGACTTGTTCAATGCCCTGTCTTTCAGAAAACTTTTAAATCAGAGGCTAATTTTAAGGTTTGAATGATTTTAATATCCTTTTCACCTTCCAATCTCACAATTTTATGCCTCACAATATCAAAAACTATCCAACACATATAACTCAAGCATGTTACATAAAATTATGTAATTCCCAGTCTCAGAAAAATAATCAGTTTCTTCAAGATGTTTACTGATCCCAATGGTTGTTCTTTGTAGAAGGTTCAAATGATGTGGAGAAGTTAGCAAAGACCCTTCACCACAACAGCTTGAACTTCAAGTACTCTATCCTGGAGAGGGCAACTGACTCTTTCGATGTTGCGAACAAGCTTGGACAAGGAGGGTTTGGGACAGTTTACAAAGTATTTCCCTTCTTCTGCAGACTTGTGTGTCCAGCATTTATCAAATTAAAACCACTCTTACCATTTGCTATTGCAGGGAATTTTGCCTGATGGAAGAGAGATTGCAGTAAAGAGGTTATATTTTAACAACAGACATAGAGCAGAAGATTTCTATAATGAAGTCAACATAATCAGCAGTGTGGAACATAAAAATCTAGTCAGATTGTTAGGATGCAGTTGTTCAGGACCTGAAAGCCTTCTTGTATATGAGTATCTACCCAACAAGAGTCTTGATCGTTTCATTTTTGGTAATTTTACTCAACTCATTGGCTATTTATGGCCTATTGCAACTCATTGGCTTTCACTATGTGAGTTTAATATGATATTTCTTAATTATTTTAACGCATGACAGATAAAAACAGAGGCAAGGAACTAAGCTGGGATAGGAGATATGAAATTATCATCGGGACCGCAGAAGCATTAGTCTACCTGCATGAGAAGTCCAAGATTAAGATAATTCACAGAGATATAAAAGCCAGCAATATCTTATTGGACACAAGGCTTCGAGCTAAAATTGCAGATTTTGGTTTGGCTAGGTCTTTCCAAGAAGACAAAAGCCACATCAGTACAGCTATTGCAGGAACTTTGTAAGTATCTCTAGCGGACTTTTGATCAAGTTAGACTACTACTGAATAACTTAATTGTCCTTATAAGACTACTCCCTAATATAGGGGACCTAATTGGAGAGTGAATCTTGGTTTTAAATATAAGACCTATTGTCTATATTTGTTAATTTTTTCCTAATTCACTCTTATTGATACTCCCTCCCTTAACAATAATCAAATAAGAAAGAGATGAAGGAAATTAAAAAAGATTGTAAAGAAAGAGAGAGATAGAGGAAAAATGTATTCTCAAATACTTGCTTATTCATGTATATAAGAGGGGTATTTATACACAAGAGAGGAGCCTCATAATTAATAGCTTATTATAATGATTGATTTCCTAATCATTATCATAATCCTTGATTTTGTGTGATACTAATTGATTCTAATATATTTACATTAATATACTTCCTAACAAAGATGATTAGGGTGTTTTAGGAAAAAAAAAAAAAAAAAGTCATACTAACTAACTTTCTTAATCTAATTAAATTAGGTAAATATTTACATTAAGGACCGGAAGGAGTGTGTTGTATCTGAAATAGTCTTTTCTTTACTATTTTTACTGTACCTGCAGAGGGTATTTTTACTATTTTGTGTGATACTAATTGATTATAATATATTTACATTAATATACTTCCTAACAAAGATGATTAGGGTGTTTTAGAAAAAAAAAATGTCATACTAACTAACTTAACTAACTTTCTTAATCTAATTAAATTAGGTAAATACTTACATTAAGGACGGGAAGGAGTGTATTGTATCTGAAATAGTATTTTCTTTACTATTTTTAATGTACCTGCAGAGGGTATATGGCCCCAGAGTACCTAGCTCATGGTCAATTAACAGAGAAAGCAGATGTATATAGTTTTGGAGTATTGCTACTGGAAATAGTTACCGGGAGACTGAACAACAGAAGCAAAGCATTAGAATATTCAGACAGCCTAATCATTGTGGTCAGTTGCAAATTATTCCATTAGTTAATGAATTGTAATTGTTTTCAACCACACATTTCGTTTGACTTGTCTTTATTTTGACTTGTGTCTTCTGGTAAGATCAGACATGGAAGCATTTCCAGGCAGGCACAACAGAACAACTATTCGATCCGAATCTAACATCACAGGAAAACCACAATAACAAGGTCAAAGATGAAATTTTACGAGTGGTGCAGATAGGACTTCTATGCACTCAAGAGATCCCTTCATTACGACCAACAATGGCAAAAGCATTAGAGATGCTAACTAAGAAGGAGGAGCAACTACCTGCTCCCTCTAATCCACCCTTCGTAGATGAAAGCACAATGGAACTCCAAAACATATATGATGATCCACTCTATCGTCTCAACGCAGCTGATTCAATCGCTACTATGTCTTACAGCGAATTTTATCCCAGGTGACCATGAGAATGCAGAGAAAACTCACTTCTATGTCTGCACACCAGCTTCACTTAAGCTGGCAGATGGCTTGGCTTGGCTCAACTCAAACCTGCATGTGTTGCAAGTTGCTAGCAATTCCTTGTATTAACTCAAATTTGATGACGTGCACATTTGGATGCATGGGGAGCAGCTAAGCTTTAAGACATCCTAGTAGAGTTGTAGGAAGTAAATAATATATATATTGTATAAATTGAATCATCATCGACTTGACTTAGAATGTTGGGTCAATCACATGCATTGTTTGATCCTTTTTGCTACATTTGCATAGAGCACCTTCCAGTTACAATCACTAGTTTTCAATGAGAAAAGATAAAGGGTTAAGGTGCAAAATTGTCTAAATTATTTAGTGTAAAATTGCAGAAAAAAATATTTTAAGGTGATGGATGTATTTAAAAAAATGCTTTAGGACACTGCATGCATAATAAAATACTTTAAGAGACTAGATGCATCTTAAAAAGTACTTTGATTTTGCACTTCGATCTGCTAAGTAAATCAAGTCGCTTAATCATTACAAAAAAAAAAAAAAACTAATGTGTCATCAAGGGAGTAGGTGGAAGAGCAGGCATGATTAATTCATTAATAATGCATTGAAATTAAGAGCCTGTTTGGCATAACTGCAGGACCATAAAAAAAGCTCAGTAGTAGTGAAAAAAGCCCAATAAGAAAAAAACAATGAAAAAATCTCTGTTTGATATGGCTTCAAGTTGTGGTGATCTTATATCAAAAAAGTGACTTCTTGGGTGAAACAATTTTTTGTAGCTTTTACTTATCTATCACAGTGGCTTTTTAACTTTAGCTAAAAAGGAGTGTTGCCCCCACACATAGAGGCTACAGTATCATGAATGCTTATAAAACAAATAGGAGGGCTTTATTGATGAGCGGTCTATAAGTACCTTTGTAAGTGTTTTTTAAGTCTAGAAGTTTGTCCTGGCCCTGGTGGGATAATGGTGTCTACTCCCACCTAAACTTTTTTGTATATAAAAGATATATATATGAATTAAAATGTTTTTTTATTTCTTTAAAAAAAAAAAAAAACAAATACATGGCACCTTTTGCCCAATATGTAGGATAAATGAAGATGGATAAAATTAAAAGCTAAACCATTTTTATGAGTATTGAATTTTAATCAATAATTTGCATGAAATATATCTTATTATTTTAAGTATGCCTTATTAATTAATAATTTGCATGGAAAATAATTTTTCTAATGGTAATTTTACTGTTTTTTTAGCAAATTTATATTTAAATTTAAATTTTTATCTCAAATTATCACATAATATACAATATATGTGTGTAGTATTCAATAAAATTCATGTCATTTTCTAACTTAACTGACTTTTCAAACATTGTGTCAAACAAGAACCCATCTAAAAAAGAGTCACTTTTATCATCGATATCCTAAACACAAATCACATCTACAATATGACTTTTAGAGGAAAAAAAAAAAAAAAAAACTCATCTTGAAAAGCCCAGCAGAGAAAAAAAATACTTTTGTCACCACTATACCAAACAACTTGGGCAGAACTTATTTGAGGGGCAAAACAAGAAAAAGAAACGACTTTTATTTTTTCGTGCATTGGCTGGAACATTTATTTTGGCAAAAAGAGTAAACAGTAGTCTCCATTATACCTGAAAATGTTAGGCAGAATAGGATGTGATGATAAGTTTAACAAGTGGAGCATTTTAATTCAGAGAAGAGTCTATGTAATTACAACCCGAGCACAAATGACCCCAGAAAATAATACATAAATAAATACATTATCCAGTGGAATTATAATCCATAAATAAATCCCATCTAACGCTTTGCTACCAGGCAGCCCATAACGCCTCCATTGATCTCATAATGTCGTGCACTAGAAAAACCAACTTCTAAAGCAAGTTTCTCCAACTCCTTCCCTGCGTCAATGGAGGGTTTTATTAACTACAGTACTACACAAATCAATAAGACAGGCCATCTAATGGTCACAACGGTTTGATTTTTCCTTCTATTTACTGCAACTAAGAACTAAATAAACGCAGGAAATTACCCCAAAGAACGAGGCATTTCGCACAAAATATGTAACTTAAATAAATCCTTTATTTAAAAAGGAAAATAAAAATGTCAGTTTACACACTTTGATTTCATTGAAGGCAGTAGAGGAAAAGCATAGATTGAAAACAAACCTGTCAAAAACTCTCTGATTGAGCTTTTAAGATATCTATACTCTTCGGAGAGGCCATAACCAGAGGCCACAGGAACAACAACGTTGTCAATAAACCATTCCTAGCAGAAGTTGATATATGGAGAGAAGACATCAATTTTCCAAAAAAAGAAAAAAGAAAAAAAAATTATAAAATTGCAGAATTTCTGACATAGTATGTCCAACCCATATATAAAAGGATACTTAAAGTATTCTTTAAACATAAGCAATGCATGACTGAAAAATGAAACAAACATCTCTCTTGCATTTCCTTGCCCTAAGGGTAGGGATACTTCCAACCATGGTTCCACAGAGGTAAAATAACACTTATATGCATATTAATGATAAGTAGCCCCCATTATCTAAAGTTAGATATTGTAAAGTAATAATCCATAAAAATCATGCCTACCACAGCTGAAGCAGTCAGAAACTGATCGCTCTTATTAAAGTCAAGGATAGAAACTCTAGAGCCTGGAAAAACAAGAGAAAGCATAAAAGGATGCCAAATTTAAGAGATCACCAATTATAAAATTGATGGAGTTGAGAGACAAAAAAGGCTACCAGCTTTTAGGACTCGTAATAATTCTTGCATGGCCTTACGCCTATCAACCACATTTCGTAGACCATAACCCATAGTTATAGCATCAAATGAACCATCAGTAAATGGCAAGCCAAGAGCATCACCTTCAATCCATCTGCCAAAGCAATGAATTGTCACTGTCTTGACATTTTGGTCACATGCAATATTAAACTACAACTATTTAACACAACTTTGCAGCTTAATAGCAGCATGAAAATTTTGTGAATGATAGTTGTAGCAAAAGAATCAATTATATGCCCCATGCTACTATGTAATGTTTCCATACTACTAGGATTACCGATGCTCACTCAATATTACTGAAGCAGTACTTCGAACGCAAGTTCTGCCGAGATGAAGCAATCAACAATTGCTCCTTTGAGAAGTCAATACCAATCACCTACAGATTCCATGACCCCAAAAAGACATGAATGACATTAAAACCACCTTAAAATTTAAGAAAACTTAATATTACTCATACGAGAGTGTGTTTGTAATCAGCAAGGTTGTCTTGCAATAGCTTAAAATTCTATTCCCACAAACTTCCACATATCTAAACATTATTTCAAAGCCAATAATATATAATCAAGCATATAAAAACCATCCAAAGAAAGCAAACCAGGTTAGTTAGTTAAACTAATATCTATGCTATGCTGCCCTAACAACGAAGATGAAACATCCAGGCTCATGTCTCCATACTATCAATTCAAAGACCAAACTTCCAAACAGAAAAAAGGCCATAATTTCTCAAGATGGTATACTGAACATTGACATAAGAGTGTGTTTGTAATCAGCAAGGTTGTCTTGCAATTGCAATAGCTTAAAATTCTATTCCCACCAACTTCCACATATCTAAGCATTATTTCAAAGCCAATTATATATAATCAAGCATTGAAAAACCATCCAAAGAAAGCGAACCAAGTTAGTTAGTTAAACTAACATCTATACTATGCTTCCCTAACACCGAAGATGAAACATCCAGGGTCATGTCTCCATACTACTCAATTAAAAGACCAAACTTCCAAACAGAAACAGAGGCCATAATTTCTCAAGATGGTATACTGAACATTGACATATTCCGAATTAAACAAAACATGAGAACATGAAATGGGAAAAGGAAGCAACCTGGCCATTGGACCCAACTTTCTCAGACAACAGAAACGTTAAATCCCCACTTCCACAGCACACATCCAGTACACGGTCTCCCATTTTCGCTCTGTTTCAAAGTTCAAACAAACAGCAAATTAAGGGAGGAGGGAAAATACTCCAACATTTGAAGGAAATATTTTGAATCAGAGATCGGGAAACAACATACCCACTCCATGACACTGCCATTCGCTTAAAAATGCGATGCTGACCCAGGCTGAGCAAATCATTGAGCTAAGGAAACGGACAAAAAACAGAAAATAAAAAAAGTGTTGTGATACGATACACAGCAGAAACGACCAAGAAGAAGAAGAAGAAGGCTAACGTTATCATAGACAGGAGCAATGCGATTGAACAAGGCCTGGCGTTCAGGGGCGCATCTAACTGGGCGGCATCTGAAATTGGGAGAAGCAAGGGGTCGGGACGACGAGAACGGAGCAAGAATTACGTGCAAGCACGCCATTTCGGATCTGGCTTGTATCCTTTGCCCATTACATCCGCTGCTGTCCTTTGCTGAAACACGTTGACGTTTTGGCGCATATACAAGCTGGGTGCTTTTTTTTGTTTGAAAACTATTTTACTAAAACGGCACCGTATTGATGTAAATGGCAAAGGATATAAGCCAGATCCCGCCATTTGTAGCTACGCGGCTTATCCCCAGAACCCACAAGGCAATCCAACTACTTGTCACTTCTCAAGAATTGGATACGATTTTGTTCAAAGTCGTCAAGTAAATATATTAATTAAATCAATACATCAATTTTTGAGAGTAGGGGTAAAGTAGTGCACTGGGGAGTTCGATCCAGATAATGGAAGAAATTATGGCGCTTAGTTGGTTTGGGTTCGTGTGTGTGTAACAGCTTTTGAAAGAATTACAACAATTTCATTTTTAGGCTTAAATTTGACCACAAGAATTACAACAACTTACTAAACAATTAATTAATCCAGCATAGCATCATTACCCTCTAGCTCTCTGTTGATACTCCATAGTGTTATTTATAAAGCACCTCAATAAAATTTTAAAGGGATTGTGGTGATTTTATTTTCATGTATATTAAGTAGGGGCTAATTTTGGTTCTTTATATTTGCTTTATGTATCAATTTAATCCGTAAATTCATAAAATGTATTTTTAGCCCTTTTTTGTCTCACTGACTCCGTAATTAAATGCTGTTTAAATTTTAATTATTTAATATAATAATTTTTATATTTAAAAACTAAAACAGAGATAAAAAAAGACCGTCTTCTCCTCTGTTCAACCGTGGCTGTATCATCCTTAAATGTGTTACAGTGGCCACCACTGACTCTGAGATAGGAGGAGGAAAGAGAGGATGAGAAGTTGAGTTAGTAGGGATAATTTTTGAAAATGAAGCCCCAGTGTCGCTGGAGCATAGTGGCGATGATTTTTTATAGAGAACCGAGGCAAGGCTTTTGGTGGTTATCCCATTTAGGTTGAGGCAAGAGAGTAGTGGTTTTCCTTCCTTTGTCCAGTAAGCACCAACACCCAAATTCAATTTAAAAATGGGGTCTTTCTTTAACTTGCTTAGTCAGCAGTTTGTCACACAGATGATTCTACAATATTGTAGATATGTGTACATAATGAAAGAATTGTATAGAGAATTCTACAACTCCAATGTAAGATATAAATATCTAGAAATTTTTAGGACAGGTCCTAGAGAACTATTATCTACCGTGGGATGTTTTCGATCTTAGCTATTCATTGAGGAGGTGATTATCCTATAAATAAGGTGCTTCTTTCATTTGTAACCATCAAAAGCAATACAAATAATTTGCATTCAAGAACATTTCTCTCTCTCAAAGTTCTCTAGTTTTTTTTTTCTTTGCCTATTTTTGAGGGTTTGGCTGACTTAACCAAGATCAGGGTGAAATGATCAACGTTTTAAGAAATTTAATCTAAAACGTGAGCCTGGAGCATTGTATTAGTGGGGAGACACAATCGTCCAACAAACGAGGGAGGAGATAAGGAGAAGATGCATCTTTTTGCCTCTAATTTAATTTAAACATGTTTTAATGGCTGAGTTATCATTTTCAACGGTGTTAGAATAAAAGAATTAAAAATATACTTTATAAACTTAAAAGGACTAAATTGAAACCTAAGATAAATTTAGAAGACTAAAACTATAATTTAGCTAGTTGAAAAGTTATTAAATTTTATGAGAGAATTAATGAAATTTTAAATGACTAAATAGATTTAATATCAAGGATAGGGGGGAGCGTAAATTGTATCCTTTGCGGTTTTGCTGGCGTTAATTAAAAGTGCAAAATCAATCACTATATATATTTTCGGGGAAAGTGTTCAAGGCATACCAACAATTGTCTAAAGTTATTCATAAGAATTACAGAGGAAGCAAATTATAATAATGCATTTCCCAACCTTAACGGGAAATTTTAAGTTGTGCAATTCTTGTGCCGTTTTAGAATTTACAAGAGGAAATGGAAGCCACCATTTTAGGAATTAAGATGAGATGTACAATTTAAAGGTAAATGTACAACGTGAGGGCTTTGCTTTGCTTGATCCTGTTCATACACGAGGATCGGAGTAGAAGCCGCCAGTGAGAGTATCCGTAACAGAGAAGTGAAGGTTCTCGGAGGGTTTCCAGTGACGCTTCCTCTGATTAATAAACCAATTGTTGATTTGCTTTTGATCCAGCCCCGTCGACTTTGCCAGTTCTATCTTATCTCCTTCCTGCATTGTTTATTCATTATGAATAATAATAACCTTCAATTGATTTGGACGTTAAACCCAATTATGCAAGTTTTGAATGGCCAGAATTACCGTGGGGTAAGGCCATTTGTAGTGAACATTCCACCAGTCAAGAAGCGTTTGCCTAGCTTCCTTGGGAAGTTTGCCTTTCTTCTTCTTCTTGGAAAACTCCAATTTCAAACTACTAATCCGACGCCCAAACTTATTTAAAAGCCTATCCTTTAGCTCCCGATCTTCCCCCCGCGATCCGCTTGCATCTTCTGCATCACCATCTTCTGAAGACATGCCTCCATCATCTGCACACAAGAACCTCCCAATCATATGGTAATGATAAGTATTTTTGCTCAAAGGTAATGATAAGTATAACACAAGAAACTATACACCGCATTAAAAGTAAACTAGTCCCATTAGTCAAAGAAATGTCCAACAGTACCAGGTGGCAGAAATAATTCGCTTCTGGGCCGATTAATCCAAGGGAGGGCCCAAGAACCGGGGTTAATGGGCTAGATAAGAGGCCCAGAGAGATGTTGCGTGTGACAGGCACTATATCCGACAAGGATTTGACCCTCACATGAGGGGGAGGGGGAGGGGGAGGGGGAGGGGTCCACTGTAAAGAGAAGGACTGTGTTGGAAAAGGAAGAAAAAGTGAAAGAGGGATCAGTGTCAGTGGCTGGTTGCGTCGATTGTCATTTGTCAAGTCAGAGTCAGTGCGAGAAACTGAGACTAAGACTAGAGAGAGGCCCGATACAGTAAGATGCGTTGCGGCGAACGAGCCAACCCAACCCCAGAAAGCACATGAGACGCCTAGCTTTTTTTGTTTTTTTGAATTAGGGAAAATGGAGAGGCAGGAGGCAATGAGAGGGGGCCCATAAAAAAAGAAGATTATAAGACATCCTATAAAGGAGTAGCTTCAGAACAAGCGCCAAAAAGGGAACGAAGAGTGAGTGGATACATCGTAATAACAAGTGTTAAAATATGTGAGCTGCACCAGATAAGACTGCTCATTGAGGACGGAGGGAGGGGGAGGGGGAGGGAGGGGTTGTTGTGTTGATCTGAAGAAAAAGCTGCGAAAAGAGCAGAGGGGCCAGGGAGGGCATGTGAAAGTGTTAATAATGGCAATAACTAATACACGCATCAGAGACCACCCGCTCTGCTCGGGATTTCCTACTTTGTATTCCCTCCCTCACCATCACCCAAATATTCATTGCTCTCTCTCTCCCTCTCTCTCTGCGCATAATGCTCCTCGTGACTTTCTCCTTTCCAAATTCCAAGCCTTTCATCCAAAAGAAGCATCTCCATACAACATACTTCCTACTACTCCTATTTTCATACACTCCGAACAAACACTAAATTTCTCCATTTGAAACAATATGTATATTCAAAAAAACAAAACATTCCCCAAACAAATTGAAGTTCAAGCCCCAAAAAAGGCTGATTTATTTCTAAAGAAAGGACCAGACACCGTCAATTAATAATTAATAATAAGAACAGCAAAAATTAATCAGATACAAATATTATCTCTGCCCGTTAACTTGAATGGGAGGTGCCGGAAAAGCAAAACCTATCAAGGCAAGACAAATTTGCTTCCATCGTGTCTACAAATGTGATCCATATAACACGATAACCACTCGAATCGAATCAAGCAATTTGACTTGTGAAATACATTAAGCATTGTCGTCAGCTAGTCTGGGTGTTAGCAAAAATACTGCAACACTTCAAGCATTCTAGATGGCCAAAGATTACATCAATGTTTCAAAGCGAAGGAGTTTTGATTGTCTGAGACATCAAAACTCGATAGTTAGCTCAATAACAATCCAAACACACGTTGATCAACAAGCAGCTAGCATATTTCGCAAAGTTGATCAAGTCCCTTGGATATCAATATATACTTATATAGACCCTAGGGAAGACAAAAAAAACCCAATAATTAAAACACAGGCGGTTTAATAAACTGGCCGATCAAGTAGCCCAAAATATGCTAGTTAATTACAAATACAAGATCCGATTTTGTGCCTGCGATGGTTGCACTACATAAGAAAAAAGTGAAAAATTCAAACAAAAGTATGAACGTTTAAGAGAACTTTGTCAGCATTATTATATAGGCTGTTCCTATTGCTTTTCAAGCACGCGTTCAAGGAATATGTAAGGCTTACAAATGCAATGCAAAGGCCATTAAAAAACTAAAACATCACTGAAAAGTTAATCTGTACTTCCAAATATATTATACAAGTTAGTTATTAAAAATGTAAACATGAACACTTGAAAAGGTAATCTGTACTTTCAAATAAACAATTAGTGTCAGTTTGTGTTATCGTTCAAGAAGCACATTCATGTAAATCTAAACAAAACTCCTCTCACATACTTACCTTCTTACCTCATACACCATTAATCATATTGAAAAAACAACTTATACTGCTAACCTAAGCAAACGTACACCAACAAAAGCAAATTACTACACATCTCGTCTAGTTGATGTACAAAAGACGTGGGCAACTATTTGTTAAAAAGGGAGAAAGAAGTAACAAATTGTTAAATAGACAATTCATTAAGAGCAAGTATAATTCTTTCCACATTAATTATCTTGACTCTCTTGAGTACAATTTCCAAAGGGGCATTTCATACTACAACAGCCTGCATCACTTATGCTCTTTTAGAACTCGATAACTAATAAAGTATGAAAGAGAATGGCAAGACATTACTGTCAGATCTGATTAGCTCAACTAATCCAAAATGGGAAACTTGAGTAGTTACCATAAGGAGTCATATAAATGTCCAACAATTTGATTAACAGCTAATCCATGTCGAAACTTCAAGTCTGACACATATATGACTTTCACATGACAATTTGGACTTTTTCTTTTAGCCAAGACAACTTGAATTTAACAAGACCAAAATAAAAGCAAAAAATATTCTGGAATCTTCTTTGATAATTAACAGCTAACATTTTTTATTAGTTTATTATACTTATAACACGCGCCACTGCATAGGATGGAAAAATCAGGAGTTCGAACGTTGAGTCATTAGGAATAAGGAGATAACAAGATAAAAAATACTATTATTAATTTTATTCTATTATGAAGCAAAAACATACCCAGCAATTTCCACGATCAAAGGTAAGCCATGCATCATTTAGATGAAGACTAACAAGAATATATTGCAAGCATATATACAACAATTAGAAACCAAGAGTCATGGGGAAAAAACTTCTCAAAGAAACTAGCTTGTACATATTCTGAATAAATATGAGCTGTAAGCTAACTGATTATTAATGAGCATGAAGCTAAGAGTCTAGCCTGTTTCACTCCATCAGATTTTAGGCAAATAACTAGAAGAGAACATCTAAAGACAGAAGCTAAAGGAACACTAGGGAAAAACATTTGAAGGGCGGCAGAGGTGAGATGCAAATTAAAAGGCCCCTTAAAATAATTGTTCCATGAGAGCAGATTACTATGTCATCAACGCCTGTCTGTCGGTCTGGATCAGCAATGTCCAAATTAGAGAGCCAAGCACAAAAATGTATTGATTGTTTAAAAAACACTTTCAGCAGTCAGAAGCTAAGCAGAACAAAAGGGGTAAGAAGGTGGAGAAAACAACTAACAACAAATCAAACAAGACGATTTGATTCGAGACCCACATAAAGAAGAAACTAATGAAGAGAGAGAGAGAGAGATTTAAACACTGTTGTCCAGTAAATGACCAAGCAATCCATGTTTCTTCCCCAAGGCGAAAGAAAGAAACACACGAAACGCGGGCAAATAGTGAAAGCGCGCTGGAAGGAAGAGTCACAAATCAACTGCAGATTAGCAGTAGATCAAGAAACGCAATAGTTCTTAGGGTTTTCTTTTCTTTTTCTTTTCTTTTACAGTTGTTTGATGTAGCGTTAGGCCATCCGCTATTTCAAACATGTATTTGCTGTTACCAAGTTAGATTAAGAATTCTGCGGAGGCAATATTTATGTTCTCATTTCTCAACAAGAGAGCAATCATATAAACAATGCTCAGCGCAGGTTCTTCCTCATCCAAAGCTTTCAAGGTAGTCGTTAGTATGTTTCTCCAGATATAACGCAACAGAAGACGACGCTGGCACACAGAAATAACAAAGAACATCGAGAAGTTAACAAGGGACGAAAAAGACTACTGACCGGAGAGGGTAGGAACGGAGGCACCAGAGCAGAGATGGCTGAGCTGGATTTCGATGTCGTTGAGGAAAGTAGTGGCTTCGTCAAAAGGCCGCGAAAGGTCAGATTTATATTTTATCAGAAGATCGCAATACGTTTCCTGTAACCACACAACACGCACAGACAAAAAAACTGAGTGAAAAACCAGTCAAAATGAACTCGTCCGGCTATAAATAGAGCGTAGTAGTCAGTAGACGTGAGCATAAGAGAGAGAGTCAGTAAACCAAAAAAAAAAACAAAACAAAAGGAAGGAGGGAAGGGAAGGGGGGACCATGAACTCGTCGAGCTCGAGATCGTCACCGAAGCACGTGGAAACAACCTCTCGCTTACGAACATCATTTTCTCGCTTGATTTCATCTAACAGACACGCTATTTCTGGAGTCGCCCCTACCTGACATACGCCAAAAAGAACGCTTCACAACGTTGCAACGAATTATAGCAAAGATATATAGTTTGTTAAAATAACTGCTCAAGAACGATTCCGTTCAACAATTTAGGGTCAGAAACTAGAACCAAAAGGCCTGGTTTGAGACTTGCGATAGTGAAGTCCTTTCTTTCTTACCTTGAGTCCTGGACGACGACTTCAGAATTTCTAGAATTGAAAAACGACTAAAAAATAGAAAAGAAACCATGATGCTGACAAGCCTCGAAAAGCTTGAAGGAAAAAACAAACTCAGAAATTAAATCAGCTAATAGAAGTGCATTCGGAAATGGAAATGAAGGAAAAACAGTGAATCGAAGGGCCTTGGGTTTTTCCTGTGGTTATTTATGACCTGGAGATTATGAAATCACCTTCTGACAGTCGATGAAAGCTTGAAGGAGACGAGGATAGTGAGGATGAGAAGCGATTTTAGCTTTGATGAGAGAGGAAGTGGAGGCATCGTCGTCAGGTTGAATTTCAGGTGCAACATACGGCGGCTCAGCTTCGGTAATGGCGGAAAGCAGGTCGTCGGATCCGAACATCGGATTCCGATCGTGGAAGCCACCGGAGGAGGAGGAGGAAGGGAGAAAACTCTGGTAATCAGTGTCGAATATGAGGTTCTCCGGCGTCATCAAGGCCTTGTCAGAGTAGTCCGCCGACAAAGGCGCTCCATAGATTTCTTCCATCGCCGGACAACCGCAAAAGCACGAGCACCGAGTGCGTGTACTTGGCAGAAGCAACTTCTGGAAGAAGAAACGATACCGGTAAATACAGCCCCTTCCAAGTACAATAAATCCAACATCTCGCACACGCTCAAAGTTACATGTTTTCTGCCTTCACAATTTTGTAAATACGAGTAAGTTTAAAATTATCTCATCTTTATAGTGAAATATAATCAACGTTTAATTTGTTTTTACAATGACATTATTATCTGTATGAAATTTTAGTTTAATTCTCCACTAATTTCTTTGTTCGCTTCCACTCCAATTAATATCTCAACCATTAAAACATGATCTAATTGATAAAACATTAAGTAGAAAAGAAGTGAAAATGGAGACACCTCTCTCCTAATATCAAGAATTGTACTGTTATCTCTTATCATTAACATCAAATGTCCTTGTTATTGTAATTGGCACTACTAACAAAATGTTATATTGTTACGATATTAAATATAAGACATAGTTTATAATGTAATTTATACATTATAAACTATATCTTATATTTAAGATCAGAGGTAATATCAAATATCAAGAATAGTGTCATACATTGGTGTGTTGATTGTAAGACATAACTTTACACAGTAATTAATTAGCTTAGGAGAAAGATATGTTGCTTATAAATATCAAAAGGACATTTTTCATTAAGGGGTAGTATATAATGCATAAAAGGTTAATATCATACTTAATCTTTTAAGTTTATCCTTATTTTAACTTTGGCGTTACGCCTCAAGTTTTTAAACCATAGGTTTTTGTATCAAGTTTCATTCATTTACCAATCCTTACGATTTAATAAAAATATAAGTCATTTTGCCTTTTTTCATTAAGGGTCCAAAACCAAAATAAAGTATATATATATTAACAAAAATTAAAATGGTTAATATCTTTTTATAAAATAAAATAAAAATTGACTTAACTAATTTACTTAATGTACATAAATTATCTATTTAACTCTTATATTGAGAAAGAGAGTAAATAAATGAATATTTGTTATATATAATAAATAAGTAAGCATTTAAAAGGAGGGTTGTGGAGGATATGGGAGTAAAGAGAAGTATGAGTTGGGATTGGGGGAGAAGAGCAGTGAAGGGACCCAGCAGGGCAGAAACAAAACCGAGCAGGTAAGCAGTCGTATACTAGTATTATTCATTTATTCCTCATATGGCTTTTTTATTTCTATTTTTAACCACTTATTCTACTCATTTTCAATCCCATCCCTATCAAAAGTGGAGAGAATCCAAGTCGTTTTTTAAAAAAAAAATAAGTTTGATTAGGTCTCCATGTTAAGATAGCATCCACAAGTCAGTTATCAACAAGATTTTTATATCTACATTCAGATTTGATCTCATCATTACGTGGGTTATGAGTTAAATTCTTACCTACCTGAATCAATTTTTGCTTGTAAAACATGTTTATTACAAAAAAAAAAAAAAGAGCATGTGTTAAGCATGGAGAGGAAATTCTCTATATTTTTTTGTTAGGTCTTAAATGATTTTCCAATAAAAAATTTATTTTATTTTTAATTATGTAAAAGAGCCTTTCATCAAAATAAATAAGAAAATGACTCTTCTTGAAAAATCATGATGTCCGGATGATGACATCCCTACTCATTATATTTCAATACTAATAATCTATTTTTAATAAACAATGCTGGTGCATTTTTTTTTTTAAAAAAAAAAGTTTAAATTTCATTGGTTTTATATCTTTTTTTTTTTTGCCCAAAGGTTTTATATCTTTAAATAAGCCAAATTATGATAGTCCTATGCATATCCCATTGAATTAATGTTGAATTATTTTTTTAAAATTCATTTATTGCACATCCATTTTGTTTTTGCTCGGGTATTGCACATCCATTTGTCTCTTTGGAAAGTCAGTTTCGCTTTAATATATATTCAGTTAATGATAATATAGCTACGATAACAGTTTCAGATAATATAGTTATAAAAAAAAATATAAAATCCATACAGTAATATAAATTAATAATAATACACACACAGTACAGATTAGAGTAGATAAGTACAGTATATATTATTGTCGCTGGCCATCTTTCCTGACGTTTGAATTAAGGGTTAAATATCATTTTTACCATGGAAGTATTGGTAAAAAGTCTTTTCAAGACTTGAAAGTTTTTTTGGTATCGTTTTTTGCCCCATAAGTTTACAAAAGAGGGCAAATATGCCCCATAATTTTTTTTATGAAGAATTTGCGCCGGAAGTTTTTTGTAGGTGCAAACTTGCCTTGAAAGTTTACAAAGAGAGCAACGATTCAACGGTTAACATCAAACGATCAGCAAGATCATTATGTTTGTAAACTTCCGGGACAAAAATGATACCAAAAAAACTTTCAGGTGTTGAGTGCCCCTTACCAATACTTCTATAACAAAATTGGTATTTCACTATTGAATTAATAACAGGAAGACATGACCCAGAAGCTAAGATTATTTTTTTAAAAAAAATATTTTATTTATGTCTTGGCGAAAAAATATTAGATTCCAGCCGTAGTACATATTTTAATACGTGAAAGACCTCACTCGAAATATTCCAAGTCCTTTGTCCAAAAAAAAAAGAAATATTCCAAGTCATTTTTTTTTCATCACCGAGATGCTAAACAACACGGCAATCTCGTATCTCCTTTTAAAAATAAATAAATTAACTACTCCTATGTTTTATTCCTTTCGCCCACATGTTTTGAAAGGTCTGTTTGGTGTTAGATTCTATTTTCCCATAAACATTTGTCTATAATATTTAATTATTTGATACTACCTCCGGTCCTAATTATAAGACATAGTTGACTTAAGAGATTAAGGAAGCTAAACAAGTTACTTAATCATTTTATATGTTGTGTATCTTTAGATTATATATTAGTTTATTAGTTAAACTAATTACTTTGAAGAAAAAATAAAAATACTCTACAGTAATTTAATTAGCTTCCTTAATTTCTCCAAAAAAATCAACTATGTCTTATAATTAGGACCGAAGGGAGTATTATGTTTGTGCATTACTATTCTTGAATATTTTATTTATCAAACAAATATGCGAGCTATGGGCAAGCAACTAACTTCTTACAAGGGTAATTCAAGGATTAGCAATCCAACCAGAATCAATGGTTTATGGTTATAGAGGTTGAAATTGACTAGGTTTTAGTAAAGCTATTGAGATCCAAAGTCTGAGTCTGCATATAGATTTTTTTTTAGGCCTGAGCCTGAGCCTTCAAAAGGTCTGACAAGGCTTTAAGCCTACTTAAATAGACTTAATGCTTATCTATCTAAGTTTATATATAATTCATCAAGCCTATTTAAAAGCCTACATTTTGTCTTAAAAATTTAGGAATTTATTCTCAGAGTTAGCAAAAGAAGGAAAAGAACACCGAATGGCAACAATTGTCCATGTAAGTAAGAATTGAATAAGAAAAAGCAATCATCTAAAGACTAAGGAGGTAGATTTTTTTAAAATCAACCAAGTACAAATAAGTGGCATGTAAAACTAAATTTTACCTCTTGATTTTATTGTGGAAAATGAGACAAACTCCTCCTATAGGTATCACTTTCATTTGGGCATCACTAAAATAAACTTACTGCAATTTATTGCATCAAATGACACAAATCAAGAAAGAGGTAGTGATCTAACATTGTCATCTCTAAAGATGAAAAAAAAAAAGTAGATGTGATCAATTGATAAATGAAAATGTTAAGCTCATGAGTAAATGATGAAATGTGAAACTTAGGGTTAAGATTAAGTTATCAATTTTACAAATAATTTACAAAATTAATTTAGATTAAATTAAATATAATTATGCATAATAATACATTTAAAGAAAAAATTAAATAGGCCAAGCATATAGTCTAAGCCTTATGAAAATAGGTCTGGCATATTTACCAAAATAGGCCTAAACCTAAGTCTGATATATTTAATAAATAGGTTAGGCCATAGGTCCCTAATAGAGGCCTAACCTATTTTCACCCATATATAGTTATAATATACCGAAATATTAATATATAACCATGAAAATATAATATTAGGAAAATGATAAAAAAAAATCACTTAAACTTCAAAATTCTGTTGACAGTAATAGTAATGAGATTAACAAAAACAATAATGTAATTGGCAACTCGTTTTTGTTGTGAAATAGTCTTCTATTTTATATTTTGAAATACAAGTGGTATGATTTTGTCAATAATAGTTAAATAAAAATGCTCTAATCCAAGAGTAAATGAACGTTCATTAAAAATCACACACATATATAACCTAACAAAACAATTTTACTAAAGTACATATACGATAGACTAATATATTTTTTACTGCAAAACAAGATCGTTCTAGACTAGACTAAATAAAATTCAACCTGATTAACTCATCAACGGGCCGGGTCAAGTTGATCAGGTCACCTTAATTATCCTAGTGAGATTGGGTAACAGGTCCGATCAACTGAACTAATTCAAGTTTGCTTTTGTGATGGATGATACATGTAAGGTAGATTGTAAAACAAACAATCAAAGCATATATGCGTTTTCTTTGTTTAATATTCCATTAGTCATATCACGGCCAAATGTTATTACTATAATAAAAAGCCTTCATGAATAAAAATAATATATATAGTATTTTAAAAAATGAAATAATGGAATAAAGTAAAAGTTTTATGGATCGAAATTGTGCAACTCAACTCAAGCATTTTATAGAGTATATATGGAACTATGGATTCATATTTATTACTAAAATTTAATAAATATTTTAAAACTACACACACATATATAATATTTATTTTTCCTAACATCCGTCCTATATTTTGATGGAGAGAAAATTCAAAAATATGAAGTAAAACTTAAAAAAAAAAAAATTAGTAAATTTGTTTATCATTTAAAAAAAAAAATCTTCCTGATATTATTTTTCCTTCACTTTTCGCAATTTTGTGAGTGTGAGGGATTAAAATATACACAGGATTGGGAGATTAAAAGCAAACAATCCAGTTATTACACTTTGCTGATTTGAGTAAGTTCCTTGATTAATATGGAATTCAAATCCGCGTGGCTCCTACATTAATCGAATCTAAGATTCCTTTTGTTCTTTCCTTGTGTGATCATAGTAGTAATAAGAAAGAATCTTCACTCAGCTGTTTGTTTCCGATATGATTCGATCCATTCAAATTGAAGTCCAAAATATATACTTTAAAATGAATTAATTAATTGGAGTCTAAATGCCAAATTTCGAAACTCGCAAGTTGACTTTCTGAATTTAGTATTTTTACATTTCTAGTTTATCAAATTGAGTCGAGTAACTGGTAAACTTGTGACCATTGTAAATTCGGTGAAACTTACGAAGTTTATTTATACACCGAGTTTACCGTTTTTACGTTTCTAACTTACAAAATCGTTTTAACTCACTCTTAAACTCTTGTTAACTTTTTTGATTTGATCACGCTCAGCGGTTTTACATGACTTTTTATAGAAATTTATTTGTTAAATATGATAAATTTTGAATGTTGATGGATTTTATTCAGTTATCTAGATTTAAAATATATTTAATTCAAATTATTGTCATTTTTTATATTTTTAATTATTTATTATATATTATTAATACATATTTAATAGTGAAAGTAAACTCTTACTACTTTACGTCATTGTTACGAGTTTACTTAAACTCGCGAGTTTGACAACCTTGATTGTGAATACTTTAGGATGAATTATGCTTTTTATATATAAAAAAAAACAATTATTGCATTCCTCAATCTTCAAATGTAAGTTTTATTTTAAGGTTTAAATTTAAGGGAAAATAATAAAAAAATCCCGTTACCCTTAAGAGTGGCGGGATTAACAATAACAATAATACAATTGATAACTTGTTTTAGTGAATTCATCAATTTGAGATTTTGAAGTTTAAGTGTTTTTTTAAAAAAAAAATTCCCTAAATTTTATAATTGTGAACATTAAAAAGAAATTATTTTTTTCCATTGTTTGGATTCTCATTTATCCAAACTGGCTGACAGGAATACCCGATTCTGATTGCTAACAAGGCCCACAGATGCTGATTAGAAGCTAATTAATTGAACAGTGAGAATATGTGTGTACTGTTCCAAGTTTTTTAAAATAATAAATATACTGTTCCCGGTTTTAATTATTTATAACCACTAGAGATTAGATGACATTTATGGCAAATTCTTCTATCTTTTTTACAAACATCTAAATGAAATTAAAATAAGAAGATTTTTTTAAAAAGGAATATGCCAGAGTCATGACATGTGTTATTACTTTTTTTTTTTCTTTTTATGAATTATATATTATAAAAATATATAAGAAAAAATTAAATTCTTGACCCAACAACAAAAGTACGTTAGAAAATGAAGTTTTAATTATAATGAGTAATTTTTTACTTTTTGTATTAAACACATCCTCTTAGAAACTGAAGAGCCAAACTTTTTTTTAATAAAATATATATCAATATGGAATACATACAGTATTAAAAAATAACATTATATATGCTCCCTCATAAAAAGGATCAAAACTCAAAAGTCTCACAAGATACCTTATTAAAAAAAAAATGGATGGAGTAGAAACTTTTTGTTATTATTATGCATACAGGTTTCAAATTTAAAGGCAACTTTAATGGAACAAAAACTTGGAAAATTGACAATTAGTTCTAAAATAGAAAAATATTTATTAGGTCTAAAATATATAGATCGACGGCTAAAATACTGTAAAGTCTTGAGAGATTTAAATATGATTTTTGACACATGTAAGGAGATCAAAACACCTTTTTTCGAAGGCTTAACCAATGATGTTGACCACCTTTGACCAATGACTGACTGGTCAGCCAGTGGTCAAAGAAAATATTTTTTAAAACCTTCTTTATAACTAACAAATCAATATCTCTAATGTAAGAAAACTTCTCAAATTTAAATTTGGGGAGAAATTTTTATATGAATCTGGTTTGCTGCGTTATTTACGATCTAATCAGTTAAAATAAAAAAAGGCAGGAGTTGATTTTGCACCACCTAAATATTAGCTAACAAAGTAATAAAATTAAAAGATTTCACAAAACTTATTTTTTCTTTACTTGAATCAGCAACCCGCTAAGATTAATATTAGTTGAGTTGTTATATTTTAACTAGTTAGACTATCAAGGACGTGTCAAAGCATGTTCATACAAGAATTTCTCAAATCCGAGCATTATCTGTCTTGCCAATTTATAAAAAATGTCAAAGTTTAGAACTTTAAATCATGTTGGCAATGATTTATTTCTAAATACTAGTGTTAATATTTTAATAAAACAATACAAAATTACAATATTGTTTTCTTTAACTAACATGTTTCTAATTAATTGAATATCCTTACTTAATTAAAAAGATTAAATGGATAATTACTATTTTTAAAAATATTAATGTGACAATTATGTTGCAAGGAAGAGAATATTCGATAATTTGTTAAATGGGTCTTCATCCTATTGCAGTCATAACCAGAAGTATAGTGGCACATAACCTAATAGGCTTTTAGAAACCAACCAAGCCCAACACTTATTAGGCTCATAACAAATATCTTATCTAAATTATATGGTTAATTAACCTAATGAATGTAACGTATAATTCACGTATGAGCCATACTATTTTTTTTAAATGGTTGCATCCCTTTTTCATTCATAAAAAAAACGATTATAAACGTCTTTCTTTCAGTTCAATGAGCAGAGAATTATCGAAAAAATCACATATATAGCCACACATTAAGAGTTTCATACATACCTGGAATTTGACTGACTCGCTGAAATACCCACATGAAACTGAAGCACCGATGTGAACCCTAATCACATTACACAACAAATTTTCCATAAAGAAAGAGAAGAGATAAGTCAATGGGAGAACTACTATTAGAAAAAAAGATTTTAAAATCGCTTCATTTAAACTAGATATAGAGGATGAGATCTAAAAAATATGATCAGTGACGAGTTTTGTAAATATAAAGAACTTTTTAGGCGGTTCCTTTAATATGATATCTAAAAGATATCATTTAAACCGGTTTCCTAAACAACCGGCCTATTTTATTTTATATTTTTTAAAAAATATATTACTTTTAAGATAGGTTGTTATAAATAAGCTGGTATAAAAAGTTTAAAAAAAATGGGTTAAGTAGCAAATTTGCTCGGAAGTTTTCTCACGAAGAGCAATGTTTCCGAAAGTTTTTTTCTTGTCTCAATGTTGCTATAGAAGTTTCCAAACATAGCAATGTTGCCAATTTTCATTAAAAATGTAACAGTCAACATCAATTCATTGATAGCCAACGTCAGTTTTTTAACAGAATATGACAACATTGCTATATTTTGAAACATTTGGGGCAACATTGAGAAAACAAAAACTTCCAGGGCAACATTGCTCCTGAGCCTATACTTCTGGGGCGGATTTGCTACTTAACCAAAAAAATTTTTTATTACTTTTAAAATTGGTAGTTACAAATAACCGGTCTAAAAAGTTTTTTTTTTTAAAAAAAAAAATCTATTACTTTTAAGACCGATTGTTACAAATAACCGATATAAAAAAATGAAAATTTTTAGACTTTATATTTCTTATAATCGGTCTAAAAGATTAATCTTATCTATGATCACGCCGAAAATTGAATTTCGCTCTGTCTAACCAATTCTTCTTCTTTTGTAACTCGTAAGGTTAGCCATAGTTTCTTCAATTTCCTTGCCCTCTTTTCCATTTTTATCGATTGTTTTTTTGGCCTGGTTCTATTTTGATTCCCATCCTCAGGCTCTCAATAAGATCGCCTGCAATAGGCTTTAGAAGGAACTTGTCAAGTGGCAAGTTAATCCCCCCTCCGTATTCAAAAACAAAGTCACTGACAATCTCCAACGATATTCTCTCTATTTTTTCCGTTTTCATTTTCACCTCCCGAATTTGTTTTCCGTGTTAATGTATAATAATTGAATTTTTAAGAGCTAATTTAGGTAGAGAATATGCAAATTGCAAAGACCTGAGTAAATTTGTGATGAGTATGAGAATGCTGATTTTGGGATCCGAAACATCGGGAAGGAGCAACAAAAACCAAGCTGCACCATAGAGACGAACGTTTACTGCTTCAGTGTGGTGTTGATGGAGATGTTAACGGGGAAGCTCGGCACAGTGGAGACAGTGGTTTGGGTGAGAAAGGCGGTGAGGGAAGGGCATGGAGAACGCGTGTGGATGAGAGGCTGAGACGAAGTTGCAACTGAAAAATTGAGGTGCTGGAGAGCCTAAGAGTTGCATATTTGTGTACGGCTAAGTCACCCGGCAAAAGACCCATTATGCAACAGGTCCTGGGTTTGCTCAAGGACATTCACCTACACGACCTGAGTTGACTCGCTCCCCAACTCGTTCCTCTTTTTCGATTTCCAACCTAGTAGTAATCACAAACTACGGCTAGGGCTCCGTCTCATCAAAGCAACTCATTCCATCAAGGCTGAGGGCGTCATCAAGAACATACCTCAAGAGTTCCAAAACACCATGCTCATGGCCCCCTTGACCTATACTCTGGATGAGATAGAAAGACCCTTCGAAGGCTCACCCGACGACAACGTCAAGATCGGGGAGAAAGACGGAATCGATGACGTCGATGTCACGGTTCAACTTTCTGGTGGTGAGCGCGTGCCTTATCTCTCACCATCAAGTAGTTGATGGCCTTTGGCAAACCAAATAGCTTCGACGAAGAATTTCTAGTACGTCCAACCGTGGATCGTTATTCGTGGACCCAAAGGGAAGAGCTGCTTTGCAAGGAAAGGGGAGATTTTTGTTTTGCCAACTTAATTTTAAGATCGGTTATTTAAAAAATCGGTCTTAAAGTCTTACTTTTAAAACCTCATATTTTAAAAGTCTGATTTAAAAAGTAATTTTTAAGACTGGTTACTTAACTAGTCTAAAAAATAATAAACTTTTAAGACCGACTGTATCGAGACTAGATCCAAAACTAGTCTAAAAATCGATTTTTACCCGGTATAAAAAATGATTTTTGTAGTAGTGAACCTTTTTGATGGAGGATTGTGTGTGTTATATTCAAACTTATTACTCCCTTGATCCCACATCCTATGTATAACATACTACTTAATTATAGTCACATAGAAATAGAAATAGATGTAACCCTTAAACATACGGTTATAGGATAATAAATAAAACCTTACCATAAAGGAATATCTCTATATTTGCATGATAGCCCCTATGGGCTTTAATCCACTAAGGGTGAACTAATATATTTCAACCCAATCTAGTTAGAGTTTTGTAATTTCACAATATAATGATATATGTCATGCCTGGATGTAAGATATAATTAATCTAGTTTATATTTCAAGAAAATAGCTAAAAACCTCCCATTGAAAAATTTATCATTCAAATGTATCTAAACTTATCTAAACTTATATACAACATATCTTCAATTGTGTTCAAGACACAGAAGATATTTGAACATAATTGAAAATATGTTATGCAATTGAAGAATAAGAGTTCTGTTCAAACACCTCAGTCCTTAGATACATCTAGACAATAAATTTTGCAATGAAAATTTTTCCCCACAATTTTCCTAAAATAGGAAGTAGCTTAACTTTTAGCAATACACACAAATCAAAAATTAAATAATACTAGTAGAAAGTATATCACACAGAAATCAAGTTAAATGAATGAAACATACCTGCTAGGAAGCCGAATGAGGGAGAAAGAACAGATACAAATACTGAAACTACGAGATATTTGCAGCTGCTTTATATAGTGCTAATTTGGTATACATCTCTAATAAGGCTAGAAACTCAGATTAAACCATCTCAATTCTTGTTAGATAATTTTCTTGCTGCGTTTGGACAATATAATGGAATATATATAGCAGTGTTCTTCATATCAAACGCCAAAAATATCTGAGGATCCAATTTAAAATAGAATATCATGTGGAGATTGCAGAATAATCCATCAAAACCTACACTATGCGTGCATATTATAATTAAACTAAGAGTTGTTTTCCATAGACGACTTTTCTAAAGTTGTCTTTGTGTAGTTTGTATTTAGACAGCTTTCATCTTCATCAACTTTAATTCCTAAATATTTTCCTTCCTTTCTGATTCTCTTATCTTAGACAAAAAAAAAAAAAAAAAAAATCCATGCATGCACAGACACATCTTTCAAGTCTGCACGTGCACTTTTTTTTTTAAAAAAAAACTCACTTTTCATTGATCTTTTATGTCCGAATAATTAATATTTAAGTCACACATTATATGCGAATTCGAATTTGTTTGAATTGTAAATGTTTTCATCGAATTAATTAGTAAAATTAAAATTAAAATGATTGAAAGTTGAAGCTTCAATTAATAAAAAGATGAGTCCGGTAAAAAAAAAAGTAATACAAAGATAGGGTATTTCGTTTTTCTTTACTACTATATATATATGGGGAGATAATGAATTTTTATGTAGTATAATATATTTGTTGAAATTAAAGGATCTAAATCAATCCATAATATTCTTAGGGTTTTCTTTTCTCTTTTCCTTTCCAATCATTGGAAACATGCATGTAATATTTTTTCCAGATTAATCAAATAATAGCAAGGAAGAAAGGTATCTTTGGACGTCATGCACGTCTATAATAAATATAAGTATCTTTGGTCCAAACTCCACGGTTCTGATGATTTAAGCTTTTAACTATGCAGTCAATTTCAAGAAATTCTTTTGACCTGCTTTAATTATTTAATTAGCCTCATATATATTCTAGCCCTTATTTGCTAAATCTACTTACTTTCCAAAGTATCCACCTTTTGCTGCCTTTACTCTTTTCTTCTTGAATCAATCAATTGATAACAAACATATGCAATATCGGTTCAAAAATTGCCCTTATGAGTACTATGGCTAAGAGTAAAATGATACTCTCTTTTATCTTTATTATAAGACACTAATTGCTAATTCTTAATCAAAGAATGATAATTAAATCATTATATTTGGCCTAAATTAATAATTTTTTCAACTATGCCCCTGGTTTTTTGGTGGAATAATTTAGTTTTTTTTTTTTTCATTTTGAACCTCAATTAATAAATATGGTAAAGTGGGAAAAAAAGTAATTAATGAGGCGGTTGGGCCTTATATTTGGTCCTATTTACATATTAGAGAGAGAAAAAAATTCATATGAATACAGTACAATTTTACATTTCATTTATTATTGTGTTAAGGTTAACTCATATTATGGGATAATGTACATTAAATATGAGTGAAGTTGGAAAAACTTTTAAAGTATAGTTAATGAAGTTTAAGATTTTTCTTAATTTGTATGAAATATGTTGAAAATGACTTATAAATAGGATTAGAGAAGTATTGATTACAATAGCACGCATGATGAATTATTAACGAAAGTCATCAATATGATGAAAAGGGTGATCGTTTGCCTTTAGAATGATAATTAGGGGACAAGCATCTAATTGATTAATTACCCTAACAAGTGTTTTGCCTTTAAAAGGATGAATTATTAACGAAAGTCAATATGATGAAAAGGGTAATTTGCCTTTAAAAGGATAATTAGGGGACAAGCATCTAATTGATTAATTACCCTAACAAGTGGTCAAATTAAGGGCATTCGTTGTTTAAAACTTTTATCATGATCTTTCTGAGTGACTGATAATTATTAATTAGTCAATTAATAAAAAAGGCGATCACAAGAAGTTGGAGTAGTTGGCCAAACAGTCCTCATCAACCACAACTTGAACAATGAATTCTAGGTAAATATTCCGAGCAAAAAAAAAAAATCTAGGTAAATAAAGGCATCATTAACTTTTTGAACAAAGCGAAAACACCCCAACGCTCGTTTGGTTCCACCTCGTTGCAGGAATGCAATGATAATCATGATTATATAATTAAAATAAGAGTGTTTGGTTGCTCTTTAGTATGATAATAGAGTTTACCATGTTTATGATGATACCAAGAAATTAGTAACCATCATTTATACCTCCCCTTTTGATTACTCATTACAACCCAATAATTACATGGTTAAAAAAAATCCAATTTACCCTTTAGTTTTATTTATCATTGTTCCACTTATCTTATTCTACTCGCCACGCCACAACCACAACCACCACTGCCTTCTCCTACTCCACCACAGCTATAGCCTCCCCCGCTGTCATCGTCATTGTCGCCACCTCCATCATTGTTGCAACATCTACCATGACAATTGTTGCTACCGCTACTACTACCCCCGTTGTCACTGTCGGCTGCCGCCATCTCCACCATCCCTACCACCTCTACCATGACAATTAACATCACCTGCTATCGCCTCCACCACCACTATCTCCTCCTCCTCCTCCATTGCCGCTAACACCGTACCCGTCACTGCCACCTCTACCATGACAATTGTTGTTGTTGCCACTACCTCCTCCTCCTTTGCCACCGCCGGCACACCATTGTAACCATCGCCTTCACCACGGATTATGTTAAAGCTAAAATAGACTTTGTGTGATATATAAATTTTAAATAAATATTAAAAAAATAACTCATTGCACAATACTTAAAAATCAAATCAAACAATAGCCCTATAATTAATATTGCATTGCACTATTATTGCATCACATTGCATTAAACTGCAGGGTGCAATGGGATCAAACCAAACCGGTCTTAATTACTTTTAATCTCAAATTCCAAAACTTTAGTCCAAAAATGCAACTTCTTTTGTTTGATATTTATCCTAAGGGTACGTAATTGGACTTGATATCAACTGCTTTTAAAATTAAATATAATCCAACATATATCTAATAATTAATTTGATTCAAACATTTAGAGTTATTTTCCCCTCTTCTTTGGTGTAAGATCTTCGGCGCTCTCGTCGACTAGATTTCCAGCGCCTCTCAAAACAAGCTGGGGAGGGTGTGCTCGGAATGAGTGTGTTGTGAGGAGTTAGGGCTTCTTTTTAGACTTAATTATAATCTTGGTTATTTCATAATAAATTACTTCTTTCTGGGAAAACAAATTAATTTGATTCTACAGTAATTGTTTATTTCAAATTATCGCCCATACTATGGCTAGCCCTTCCGCAAAGATGAAGTTCTTGCAAATAGTATAGGAAAAACTAATCATTTATAGTTTTTATAGTTTTACCTCAATTATAAATCAATCAATAACTTTTAACTCATAGTATAATTCAGTCCCTATAATTTTGATTCAGTTGAAACCCAATCTTTATAATTTAATCTTTGACTCGGTGCTCCGCAATCCCTATAATTCTAATCATTCAAAAAATTAGTCCTTAAGTTTAAAAATATAACTTTAGTCCTTACATTTTAAATGGTTAAAACTATAAAGATAGAGTTGTTCTGAATCAAAGTTCAGGGATCTAATTTTAATCGAGTCAAAATGATAGGGGTTGAATTGCAACTGACTCAGAATATAGATCAAATGATTAATTTTTCCAATAACATACGAATCATCTGAACTTCACAAATACAATCCAAGTTCTTTAATATCAAACTCTACATCCATAACACCAATTTTAATTTAAAATTAAAATTTGAAAACTTTCATTATCGTTGAAATCAATCCCTTTTTAGCAGAATTTAGGCTCTTAATCTATTAGAAACTCAAAGAACTAGCTTTAGCAAGTTGTGTTCTATGACCATCTGATCCTGATACCTCACAAGATATAGAAGTACGTGTTGATATAGAAGTGGGAAATAGTTAAAACGCATGTGAGAGTGGCTTATCAAGATAATGCACAAAACTATGCTATGGCCGACAAGGTGCTTGTGCTCTATGCCCTAATTGGCTTAGCACATTGCTTCATATGTTAAGCTTTGGTTGACTCTATGTCACATATATACCATTGGATTGGGAAATTATATATATGGCTCTTTCGGTTGGTTTTTCTCGTTCAAAATTATGCAAAATATTATTCTGATCTCCAGACACAGAAAAAAGGCATGCCTAGCTTTGATTTTTTTTTGTAAAATGATATTCTTTACAGTGGAAAAAGTTAGAGACCTAGAAATTTTAGGTCTAGGTTTCTGGCATTTATGATTTATCATTATCTTACTGTTTCTTCATTATTATAACGCTCCACATATGCTAGAGATTGGAGAGTTGAAGAAATTTCAAAGAAAAATAGAAAAGAAGAAAAAGTAGTTCGTGAGCAGGATGGGGCGAAATATTGGTTAATTTTTTCCTCTAAAATTTTTTATAAGATAAAATTGATTTTTTTTTAAAAAAAATAAATAAGTTAATTAAATTACTTTAGAGTTTTTTATTTGTATTTTTTTCTTCAAACTAATTAATTTAACTAATAAAATAATATATAATCAAAGAATACATAACAAATGATATGATTAAATAATTTATTTAGCTTCATCAATTTTTTCAAAAAAAAAAGTCAACTCTATCTTATATTTAGAACTAGAGGGAGTAACTAGTTTTTTATGGTGGAAAATTAAATATAATAAATTAAAGAAAGATTTTATTTTATGTATCAAAAAACAAAAAGATCATTTTTTAAAGAGTATATGGAGAAGACGTCAGATTAAAAACTAAGACATTATAAGTGCTAACAGAAAATATATTTCACTTAAAGATATTAATTATTCTTAAAAAATAAAAGAAAAATATTCTTTGAATTTGCAAAGTTTATAATTAAGTAATAAGGTTTAGAAATATCAATACAATTTTTTTAAAAAAAAAAATTTTTGAAAAAAATTTAAAGTATTTTTTTTAAAAAATAAATAAATTGATTTCCTAGCTTTAGATCTTAAAGTGAAACTTTTCCTAATATGCAAGTTAAGAATTTTGCCTAACTAAGGCGACACATGCATTGTCACAAACAGAAGATGCATAGTGCTGATTTTATGCACTTTATATATATAATTAAGGGGCGCTGAGGAAGTTCAAAAAGATGGGAAGGGATAATTAAATTAAGTGGAAGATAATGCGTTTGGGACTTTATTGGATGAACTGGTTTGACATAAATTTGATTTGTTGTTTAATTAATAAATATTGATTCCTTTTCCTCTGAGTTTGAATAACTGGAAAGCAAAAAAAAAAAAAAAGGAAAATTCAGGTGTTTCAATGGAACAACCTGGATGCAACTCAAATTGAGAATATTTGATCGCAATGTCTAAATCTTCATCTTTTTATATAAATGTGTAACTCAAATTGAGAATATTTGATCCCAATGTCTAAATCATCTTTATATATAAATGTGTAACTCAAATTGAGAATATTTGATCCCAATGTCTAAATCTTCATCTTTATATATAAATGTGTTTGTGACTTTGGAATATTTATTCATGATATTATTGTTATTTCGATCTCACATGTACTCATAATCAATTGTCTAAATATCTAATTTCTTCACTATACTGAGCAATTATTCAGTTATATTCCTACTTAATTAATTGGCTTCTCCTCTCTTAATGTTCCAATATTCAATTTATAAATTAAAGGGAAAAATTAACAGATTAATCAGGAAAATAAGCTATAAAATTAAACCATCTTAAATAATTTATGACTTGCTTGCATGTGGGGTTCTTTTTCATTTTCTGATAATAGGGGGTTTTTTCTTCTAATTTTCATCTTAAATAATTTGGTACCAAACATAACTTTCCAAAAAAAAAAGAAAAGAAAAGAAAGCTGTCTTGTGGTCAAAAAGTAGCACAAGTTATGTTTAATAATTGTTGTGGGACAAACTAATATTATGATAATGCAGTTTTGGGGGACAAAAATAGAAAGCTAGCTAGCACATCCAACATAATTGAAGGCATTAATTCAATGCAAGGCCTTATCACTATCATATTCATAAATTAAAAAAAAAAAATTCTTTAACATCAGTTGGCCAAAAAAAAAAAAGATTTTAACTTCAGGCAGCATTTCTAAATTTAATAATCTTTAACATCACTTTAAGTTCTAAAAAAATATCTTTAACTTCAGGCAGCATTTCATTTAAATCCATTAATTTAATACTAATTTGGTGGACAAAAAAATTGAAATTTTTCTTTAACATCAATCAGTTATCATAAAAAAATCATCATTTGATACTAATTGTAATCAAGTTAAAAGATTAAAAAAATAATTTATAAAAGTTGACACACAATTTGGTGAGAGAATAAAATCTCTTGTTTAGAAGTGCAACGTTTGATGTTGTACCATTTGTGTTGCTTTTAGTGTTCCAGATAGATTAAATTAAATAAATATGGGATATTTGACCACTACTAAGAAGATTAATTAGTAATTAATTTTAATTAATGCTCCATATATTCCGTATGATATTATGCATGTAAAAGATGCCTTTTTGAAGAGGAGGAAAAAAGTTATTGAAAGCAACACAACTAATTGTGGGAAGAGGATCCTCCCATTGTCATTTTCTTAATATCTCATGTCCATCCTTAGAATATGAAATGAATTATTTATTTTATTTTGTAAAAAATTATTATAATATTTTATAAATTAAAATTTATTTGTTTTTTATGTATTGCAATTATGAAGGGTATAGATCAAATTTTAAGAATTTAAATTTACTTGTTTATGTTTATAGAAATAATTTTATAAAAAATTGAATCTAAATCATATATTGTTTTTATCTAACGGTGGATATGAGATGATAAGAAGATAATGAGAATGGGGATAATAAAAGAAAATCTAAAATAAACATATAAATAGTACAAAACAATAAACAAATATTCAACAAAATAGAATCCTATCAAAATATTCAAGTGACTGATTTCGTGAAGTACTATCTACAAAGGGAGGTAGTAAATAATTGAGGCTGTAGTTTAAAACCCATTGAAACCTATGAAAATGTGGTGTTTTTATGAAACAGCCCTTTTCAAGAGAGTTCGAACACACACCTATACAGGGTTAAGGTAGGGATTTCCTTATTTAGAACTTGTATATAAGAGCTTTGCACCTTTTAAGTCTTTATCTTTTTTCTTACATAGCCTAACTATAGTTTTCTTAAAAAACTTGCTTGAATTATAATTTGGGGGGCGAAAATTATAAAATATAACTTATATGTTCATGAAACTAAATCTAAACCCCATAAAAATTTTAAAATTTTCATGTTAATCCTTCTACGAAAATTTTAATGAGGACTAAATTAAAAATATTGAAATTTAATGAGGCTCAAATATAATTTCCTAAAAATATGGGTACCATTCTGTAATTTTAGAGGGCAACCACCCCTAGCCCCCTTCTAGTTCCCCCCCTCTGGATGCTATGTTTTTACATATACCTAGCGTTAATAAGTATATTTTATTATGATTGTATTACCCCTAACCCTTAATATAAGAGCTAGTTGATTGATTTGGGTATGTTAAGAAAATTAGTCATATTAGTTATTTGTAACAAATATAAGTTGATTTTTCTTAAATACAATCTTTCATCATGACTACCCTTAAATATAAATTTATATAAACTTGTTAATATGTGCAATCAATAGAAATACTTAGGGAAAAATTTATAAATTTGGGAGACAAAGTATATTAAGGTCTTATATTTAAAACCAAACTTTATCCCAACTAACTCTTATATTAAGTAAACGTGGGAAAATGGGTAGACCCTTCATGGGCTCGGGCCTAAATGGGCTGACCCGTTTAGGCTCGACTCCCATAAAAGTTTCTATATTTTGAAGCTTGACCCATTTAGTAATGGGCTTGGGTTCGGCCGGGGGCTTCAAGTCCGTTTAACAAAAAAAATATTTCTTCATTTTGTTAAATAAATTAAATTAAAACACTAACATTTTTAATTTAAGACAAATATTTTTAAAGTATTAAATGTTTTATCTTTTTTTGATAAATAGAATAAGTGACAATTTTCCTTAAAACAAAATTCTTCATGAGATAGTGATTCTACTTTCTCATTTTTTTTAATGTGTGTTATTAGTTTTTCTTTTTTATATAATTTGCATAATATTCAGACCTCTTCAAATACAATTCAAAAATTGTTCTCTTTGTTTACCTTACATCAATAAAAATGATTCTTTCAATATTTCATAAGGCAAACTTTCTTTGCGAAATATTAAGAACAAAATGAAATATTTTTAAAATTTGAGTTAATATTTTTTTTACAAATCAATTAAAAGACTTTTAACTAAATATAATCTCAGCAACAAGCTTCTCTTAGCTTCTTAATAACAATATAGTGCCTATTTGATATGGCATTCAAGCGTCAAAAAAGCCCAGTGGGGGAAAAATTTGTGTTTGGGATAGCATTGGTTTGTGATAGGCTTCTCTTGAAATACGACTTCTGAGGAGAAGCCAAGTTTTCTGCCTTCTGGTTTCATTGTCAACCCCCTCGATCCTCACTCGCGCCATCATCATTGTCGTTCGTGCTTTCACCCTCATCCACCATCATTGTCAACGACCTTTATCCATCTCTCCACCACCACATAGTTACCATTTCGTAAAGAAGAAACAAAACCGAGCAAAGCACCAGAAAAAAAAAACTTATGATCTAGAGATGAGAGCTTCACCTTTGTTTTCCCCCATCGATTTCGCCGTCAACCATCATCGGCGATGAGTTTAACCGCCAGATTCTTCTTTCTCAACATAGGAGAAGGACCTAGACCACTCAGCTGTGATTTGAGAACAGATTGACGGAGTCTGCATCGATTGAGAACTAAAGTTTGATGATTTGAGAAATGAAATTTGATGATTTTGGTGATTTGAGAACCGAAAATAGTGATGGCGGTGAGTTTGGTGATTTGAGAACTGAACTTTGGACCTGGAAAATTTTTGGAGACACAATACCTAAAGGAGTTAATTTTGGATGAAAGGTTGCAAATGGTGGGTGTCTGATGAAGGTGGAATATCACCTAGTGCAACATCCTAATTTTTAATTTTAGGATTTAATTGTAATTAGAAATAATTATATATGATAAATGTACTTATTATGCAATTTTTTTGGAAGAAGAGAAAGACAAAGAAAAAAAAAAAGAAATTTGAAAAAAAAACTGAATCAAAAAAAAAAAAAAAAAATATGCTGCAGTTGCAGCGTGAGATATGATGCCCCATCCCCATTTACTTGATTATATGGAGAGGTGGTTCAACCACCTCCTCCAACCCATTTCCCTCTCCTTTTTCTTTATACCCACCCCCCACACACAACACACCCACACTTAACACACACAAACGGTTTCGGTTCCAGCAGAGGAGAGGCGAGAGTGAGAGTGAGGAAGGAGGGAAAAAGATAGGTTTGGAGGCTTTTCAGTCTATTTTAAGGTATGTTATTTATCTTATAAGATTATTTAGGTAGCTAAACTAGCTTCTTTTCAAGAAACTTTCTTCATCAAAGTTATTTGATATATTTTTCTCTTTCTAATGAGGTTAATAATATGTTGGTTAGTGAAAAGTTTGAGATTATGATTTTAGGAAAGTTTTGAGTTTTGACAATAGAATACTATATATATGTAGTGGATAATTAATAGTAAATTTTAATCGGTTTAGATTTATTATTTGGTTGTTCTAGAAATTTAAAATGAATTTTTTCTATTTATGAAGTTTAGGTTTTATGTCCTATAAAATGTTTTTACCGATTACATGTTATGAAAATGATTTATTTGGGGTTAGGGAGATATTATTGGAATTTACTTAATTTAGCTTTTATATATGAAGGACATAACTGTAATTTCTGGGATAAACCTGTAATTTTTGAAACTTTGGGGCAAAAATGCAATTTCTGGAATTT
The DNA here is from genome assembly GCA_019022615.1 of Acacia melanoxylon. Classification (NCBI taxonomy): domain Eukaryota; kingdom Viridiplantae; phylum Streptophyta; class Magnoliopsida; order Fabales; family Fabaceae; genus Acacia; species Acacia melanoxylon. Next base: position 954,330 of record JAFJYJ010000052.1, read on the forward strand.
TGGGGGAAAAACTGTAATTTCTGGAATTTTGTGGTAAAACTGTAATTTCTGAAAGTTTTGTGGTAAAACTGTAATTCCTGGAATGTTGGGGGCAAAACTGTAATTTCTGGAATGTTGGGGCAAAACTATAATTTCTAGAATTTTAGGGGTAAAACTGTAATTTCTAGAATTTTGGGGGCAAAACTGTAATTTCTGGAATTTGTGGGACCAAAATGTCATTTTCAGTTTTTGTTATAATAATATATATTATTATTAGAATTTTTATTTTAAGTTATAGGAAATTATAAATTATAATTGTGATAATGTAGAGTCTTACTTGTGGACCGATGCGGGTGGTCTTTCTCCTGGTAAGGTTAAGGCTTGGAATTGAGATAGCAGGGGTTATTTTATTTTATATCTTGTTTTGAATTTGTGAGCTATTTTTTTCTAAGTCTTACTTTTACTACTTGTATGTGTTTTGAAAAATTTTGTATATGTTTGAATATGAAATTATCTCAGTGAAGCAGTGTATTTTCCAATCTGTGTATTTAAGTAAATATTATTATTAGGGTTGTTATTGTTGTGATGGTTGTAATGTTTGAATCATAATTTAGTAAAATGTTGATGAAAATTTTAGTGACATAATATTTTGTTGTGAGATATGTTGGGTTGTGTGGAAGAGATTGAGGGTGAAATTGTGCCCATCGACTCTCTTTCCTGGCCGGAATGCGAGTTGAGTGTTTTGGGTGGACACCTCCCGTTACGGTATATTGGTGGTGACATGGGAGGGAGAGTATTCTTGAAGTGACTAGCTAACCTTGGCCGGGTATCTAGCAGCGATAAGTACATACCACGTCCGGAAAATATAAGGAGGAGCGAGGATGGATGAGTGGAGATGGTTTTAAATATTGTTAATAATTATGTATTATTTAATTATTATTGATATTTTAATTATGTTAATAAACCCGCTTTCTCGATTTGCAATCTTTTTCCGCATATTTGATAAATTAATTTGTTCTGGGGACTTTATGTCTCATCCCGTTATTATTAATTTTTTCCATGGTTATGAAACCGGACCGGACCGCCGGTTAGACCGGAAACCGCGAAGCCGTGAAACCGGTCCGATGCATCATAGGAAACCGGTTTACGGTCAGTTTTTTTTTTTCCCAAAAACGTCTTACGAGAGGGGAGATGGAGAGCTTCGAGCAAAAAGAGAGAGAGATGGAGAGAAACAGATCCAGGGGAGCCGATGAGAAATTTATCCAACTTCTACTTGGCCACAGTTTCTCTATTTGTCATAGCTCTATTTTCCAGATCTGAAGATTACGCTTGACTTTACGATGATGTTGTGAAAGGGTGCGTGGAGGCGTTGGACACGGTGGAGAAGAGCACGGAAGCGGGGAAAGTGGCTATGGGGGTGAAGAAAGAGAAGGAAAAGAAAAATGAGGAAGAGAGCATGAGAGTGACAGACGAAGGAGAGAAGAAGGAGATGGGTAAAGGTTTGAACTTTGAAGAAACAAGAAAAGAAAAAGGTGATGCGGTTGAACAAAGAGAGTAGGAGAGGATGATTTTTCAAGAAATAGACTATAGAGTATAGCCTATGGAGACGTGGGAGCAGACATGGGAATGCTCAAATCTTGGAAATGACAAAAAGTATGGGAAATTATAAAACGGTGGATAATAAAAATTTGAAACCAAAAAATAAAATTTAAAATAAATTAAGTTAATATTAATATTTCAGTCAAAGTTATTAAAATGATTTTTTTTTTTATAATTTCATATTAATAACTCGAAATCCTAACTTTCTCACCGGTTTGGCCCTGGTTTAGTTAGGTTTGACTCGGTCGACCATCGACCCTTGACCGACTCGACCGGTTCGGTGACCGGTCCGGTTTTAATAACCTTGATTTTTTCAAGCGAGACCTCTAACCTTGTTAGAGGACAAGAAAGCGACCCGGAGGCATAGACGTTGTGAAATTTGTAGGCCTCTTTTTGGTATTAGTGTTGTATTGATTTTTATATTGCCAACCTAGGGCCCTCATATTTCTGAAATACTACATCGACTATTTTTGGATAACTGTTTATTTTCCTAAGGCCTTATTTTATACACTAACATATTATAATGGATCCACAATTATATTTTGTGTGAAAATTGTTTTGTGTAGACCCTTTTACTGTAGGGGTTAATGTTGTAAGACTCGTGGGCTATATAAACTCTTGTTCGATAATTGTGCCATGAGTTATGGTTTCTGTGGTGGGTTTGGGGGAAGAATTTGTACCCAGGACCCCGAGGTGTGCTGTCTTGAAAAGAAAAATGGTTCTTCATAATTACCTGTTAATCCTGTTTTATGAAAACATTACGGTTAATTGTTGTTTAGTGAGAAATGGTCTTTTCACCTTGAAGGGGGTGAATAGGTGATTATAAAAAATCTTTCGCAAAAACTCAAGAACATAAAACAGAGACAGAGAGAATAACAATGGACACAAGAGATTATACTAGTTCGGTCTAACTCTTTGACCTACGTCCAGTCCCCAGAAACTTTGGGAATTCTACTATCTTTCAAACACAAATACAATTACACACTCTGTACTCGAGATGATCCTATCACACTAGAACTCACTCCCTTTACAAGTTGTAATCGTATACCCACACTTAAGGTTCCTCAACCTTAAGTTTTAAACAGAAAATCAAATAAGTGTTTAACTCCTCACGAGTAGATAATTAATAAACACTAAAGTACAGACAATATCCGAAGATATTAAATGAAGCTAGTGAAACAGTTGATCGCAATAATACAGAATTGAATGCGCAGAGTTTTTGTAGTTCAGTGGTTGGCGGAATTGAATGTGGTGAGCATTTGTAGCGATCTTCAATTAATGTCGTTGTGACACTTTGAATATAGCCGTTGAGTTTCTTCGTAATTTTGTTAGACACAGTTGATTTCCGTTGAGCATAATCGACCGTTGCTTCAATAAATGCGTTCGCCGTCGATTGTACTTGTGCAAAAGGTGACTCAGAATAATAGCCGAAATAAGTATGCCTCGAAGGAATGTATACGTCTGCTCAGAACATTTATTCCACTTGTATCCTCTGTTTTCTGAATTGCATTTAATGCTTTTGACACGTCGAATAGCTTTTCGGCAAATCTCAATTTAAACAAGATTAATCAACTGAAATTCACTCAAAAAGATGATTAGAAGTAATTGAAATAAGTTTGAAAGTGATTAAAAGTAGTTAGATAATGACCCATAATGATTAGAGCAGAGATTAAGAGCATACCGATAGTTTCTGTGATTCGAAGAAAACTTACTCGGGTAACTTAAGAAATTACTTGAGTAATATCGCAGTTTTTCAAAATAAAAACTTACTAGAAAGATATTACTTGAGTAACAAGAATTGTTACTTGAGTAATATGCAAAGTGTTCAAGAAATAGAAGCTCCAGAAGCGAAATAGAGAAATTACTTGCAGAGAAAAATGTATTACTCGAGTAACCCTGGAAAGTAATATCGAATGAACTAGCTTACTTGCGGAGCTAAAATGCATTACTCGAGTAACCCCGGAAAGTAATGTCGAAATGGTTTCTTGAAAACGAGTGAGTATGACATTACTTGCGGAGCTAAATTGCATTACTCGAGTAACCCCGGAAAGTAATGTTGAAATGGTTCCTTGAAAACGAGTCAGTATGACATTACTTGCAGAGCTTGTATGTGTTACTTGAGTAATGTCCGAAAGTAGCCAAATTACTTGCTCATTACTCGAGTAACACCTGAGAGTAGCTAAGTTACTTGCGGAGCGAAAATGCATTACTCGAGTAATGCGTGAAAGTAATTAAGTTACTTGTGGGGCAATTACTCATTACTCGAGTAACGTCGGAAAGTAATGTCAAATCTTTTGAAAAGAAACGACAAAGACATAGTTACTCGAGTAACATTTTGTGTTACTTGAGTAACTTTGCGTTTTTGAAAAAGAACTGTTCTATTGGCTATATTACTTGAGTAACCAAAAAGACTTACTCGAATAATTAATTTATCGATTAAAAACACAAATTCTTTTCAACAAAAAAACTTAATTAATTAAGTCTTGTTATCATCAAAATTCTGAGAACCAACATCTAACATACAAGAAGAGTCTAGATCGAGATTTTTTTTTCAAACAAAAAATGATGATGATATGGCAAAACATGTGCCATGCACATCAACAAAATTAGCAATGTAACTCTTATTCAAGTATCAACCTATTCATATACATTTGTATGCATTCTAATTATATTCAATTTTACGGATTAAATATATTTAATTAGGGAATTTATTGTCTTTAATTTTTTTTTAATAATAATCTAACTTTTTTAATCAAATTTAGATTTTTATCTTCAATTATTACAATATATACAACTGTGTGTGTAGTATTCAATGAGGTTTATGCCCCTTTCAATCATTTTCCATATCAATGGACTTTTTAAGAGCTATTCCAAACAAGAGTCTATTTGGAAAAAAATCATTTTTGTCACTTCTATTCCAAACACAAATCACATCTACAATATAACTTTTATCTTATCTTCCATTTGCAAAAGCTCATCTAAAAAAAAAAGTCACTTTTGCCACCACGATCTGGGCCTATAGGGCTATAATCAATTTTTTCCTTTAAAATGTTCAAATAGCAACACTATGATTTGAAAATCATTTCTAATTTTAAAAAAATCATTTTTTTAAAGCAAAACTCAACTTGTAGTAATTTAATAAAATTAAACAAATTTGGTGGGATTAAACGGGCCAACTCGTTTAAACCTGCAGCCCTACAACGCTTATATTTTTAGGCCCGACTTGTTCTAGAAACTCTATTATAAACCGGCCCTTAACGAGATCGGGTCTAAACAAGCCGGCACGACATACTCGACCTGATTTTTGAGCTCTAAATTAATAAGGACTGAAGGTAGTAATTCTCACTTTTGTTTTTTTGTTTTATATAAAAAATGATGGCAAAGTGTGCAACCACTTCGAGGTTTTGTCGGGCGCCAAAGTGGGGACCTCTCTTAGGGAAGTTTTTTTCATTCATAAGGGTTCGAAAGTGAGACCTCTTACTTAAGGGCTAGAGCCCCTTCCACTCAGGCCAACTTCCGCTGATTGTTTTGTTTCTAATTAAATCTAACTATGGGATGCATATTCAGATATTCTCACACATACAACAGTTTTGAACCTTGAGGCCTGTCATGATGTTGTTTAGCTTTTGGACTTAACTCATATATTTTAGGGTTAAAGAGCGTCCAGCACAACAAACTATTAGCTCATGAGCGTCCAATACAATTAACTATTAAATGGACCATCCAACACAACAAACTTTTAAAAAGGAGCGCCAAAGACACAATGCCATTAAAAAAAAGTTAACGCCGTTAGCAAAAAGTTAACGTCCATTATCTAAAAGCGCGTCAAGACAACAAACTATTATTCCAAGAGCGCCAACACAAAATTCTAAATTTTACTAAATTAAATAATTTTTTCTCAATTGTCATTATTCAAAACTACTTGTATAAATATCTATGGACAAAAATTACTCATTCTTCAATTTTGTCAAAATTATAATTTGCTAAAATAAACAAAAGTTTTGATTAAAAATATAATTATATGATTTAAATAAAAATCAAGGTGTTTTATAGTTTATTATATATGTTAAAAAAAATATATGATTTATTTTTATTTTAGAAGAAATTTATGTGAGTTAAAAAATTCATTTAATGTTAATAAAATTTAAAAAATCTGTTGACAAAATTGAAGAATGAGTAATTTTTATCCATAGATATTTATACAAATAGTTTTGAATAATGACAATTGAGAAAAAATTATTTAATTTAGTAAAAACCCAAGGTGTTTATAGTTTATTATATATGTTAAACAAAAAAAATATATGATTTATTTTTATTTTAGAAAAAAATTATGTGAGTTAAAAAATTCATTTAATGTTAATAAAATTTAAAAAATCTAAAAAATTTGTTGACAAAATTGAAAAATGAGTAATTTTTGTCTATAGATATTTATACAAGTAGTTTTGAATAATGACAATTGAGAAAAAAATTATTTAATTTAGTAAAATTTAGAATTTTTGTCTTTGGGCGATCTTGGAATAATAGTTTGTTGTCTTTCATTTCAGATAATGAGACGTTAACTTTTCTTAACGGCGTTAACTTTGTTTTTTAACGGTGTTGTCTTTGGGCGCTCCTTTTTAAAAGTTTGTTGTCTTTGGGAGGTCCACTTAATAGTTAATTGTGATGACGCCTCCCGAAATTTAATAGTTTGTTGTCTTTGGACGCTTCCTTAACCCTATATTTTATTAGCTGAGAATTTTCAAGAATAAGCACAAAAACCATTAAGTTAGCTGGCTATTTGGGCTTTGGGCCCAGTAGACACATTTATTTGACATGCACTCAAGTTTTGGGCCCAAGAAGCCTTATTTGACAGGATTCAAGAAAATTATTCTTAAATCGGATGCGGTAAACATTATTGATATGATATAGAGAGCAACAGCAACAATGGATGTAGCTTATGATTCTTGCAGATTCAGCGAGAATGAGAGGGAAGTGAAATTACAATATACTCCCTCCAGTCCAAAATATATGATAAAATTTTTAGTGCGAAATTACACTACAAACTTTATCTTATATTTAGAATATGAGATAGTATATATATCCAGAGATCCAAACCAGCTTGCGGATACACTAGCAAAGGAGGGGTTATTAGATTTGTTGACCATCAAACTTTTAATTCAACGCTAAGTTGGTTTATTAAAGCCCTTTTTTTTTCTTGTTCACACACACACACAAATATTTTCCATATAAAATTAGTATTCGTACGTACTTATGGTCAGTGGCGGAACCATGAAATTTTTTTAGCCCGGGCCAAAAAAATAAACATATTGAACTATTTATTAAATAGTATGACATAACATTGAAAATACAAATAAATAATAACTGACAATTATAAATCAAAACAAGATATAAGATGATACAAATCAAAACCGACAGTAAGATTTTAACTTGAAAATTTAATTATAACAGAAGTTGGCTTTCATCTTTTAGGGTTTTGCTTGAATTTGCTTATGATAAGTTTGTTCATATAGATAGAGATAAAACTCATCTCATATATTTATATTATAAACCGTAAAATTATCACAGGTTGAAGCTTTCACAACACTAATCCAAATTATTTTTAACTAAATATAGTTGGGGTTCGATGTTTTTTCTTATACAACTCATGCACCCAAATTTATTAAACAAAATTCCTTTCATGCATTTACTTGATACAGTTTAAAATTATTTAAAATAAGTTAATTCAAACACTCATTATTAGAGCGTATGTGTTTTGTTTTCCTAACCTCTGGTATTTTTGAATTGAAGAATATAAATCCTTTTAACCTGAGAATATGCAAATTTTCTATAGCTTTTTTAAAAGAAAAGAGATGTTTTATAGAACTATGATAAAATGATAAAAATTAAAAAGAAAAACCATAGAAATGCATTTTACCAGAACTTGGATTCCAGTCGAACTGTACCAGGCACGTTTTGGACTGTGGCCTGGGAAGTCAAATGTCGATAACCAGTAAAATCGTAAAACTGGATGTTTTACTTTACGTGTCGACGTTTTTCTGGTAAAAGACTGTCATCATCATATGATTTCTGACTATCTATATGCTGCACATTCTGATGTGGCCATGGTAGTCAAAAACGCGTTTTAAACGGTAAAAACGTCGTTTTGCGTTTTTTTGGGCTAAACGTGTTGCGTTGTGGAAAAAAGCGTATCGAGTAAAACGGTAAACGCGCTGCGTTTTTACGCAAAACGCTGCGTTTTTACGCAAAAACGTAAAACGCTGCGTTTTTGCAAAAACGTTGGGAAAAAAAAAAGAGTAAATACTCTTTTGGATCTCCGACAAAAACACAGACCTATTTTAGTCGCAGGGACTAAAATGAGATTTTTTATGGACTAAAAAAAGGGCTTTTGGAAATTTGCGAGGCAAAAATGTTCACTAATCGACTATTTTTCGTCCTTTTCGGGGACTAAAAAGGGCATTTCTTTGTGTGAGGGACCAAAATGGGGTCCGTGTTTTTTTCCAAGGGTCCCCGATAATGCTTCGTCGTGACCTTGTTATATTTGATTGAGTGATTTTAAATCTTTCTAGTCAATTGAAGCTCATTCCGCCGCAACTTGTTTTATTTCGCTATATTTGAACTCGAGAATATTATTTCGAGTTGCTCTAAATAATATTGGGTGGGCTTTCGAATAATATTGGATGGCTTCTACGAATAATATTGGGTGCACGCTAGGAATCTAGGATAATATTGGGTGTTCTTCCGAATAATATTAGTGAGTTTTTTCTTGCTATTGAGAAAGTTGTTGTGCATGATACGACTGCGTCTAAAGAACTAGTTGTTATATACATATGCGGTAAAAACTACGTTTTATATTACGATTTTACGTTTTACGATTTTTCATTCTCCTTCCGTTTTTAGGTAAAAACTACGTTTTCACTACCTTCATGTGGCTAATTGTGAATCATATAAATTATTGCATTAATTGGGCTAAATTATTTCACCAATATCATATGATGAATGGATATATTTTAACAAATTTTAGAAGGTTAGTTGGCCTTAATAAAAAATTAGCTGGGGTTAAATTAGTGGCCAAAATAAAATATTATATAATATATACATATATTTTAACAAATTTTAGAAGGCCAGCTTGGGCCATTGAAGAGTTCCGCCATTGCTTATGGTCATGGGTGGGCTTGAAAGAAGCAATTAACTAGATATCAAATGGTTTTGCTAATTATCATTTTAAACGGCTTTTAAGTTTTACCTCAACTAATTAATAATACCTATGATCCTAATTATAAGACCTAAGTCACTTATCTTTAGAGAGATTAAGGAAGCTAAATAAGTTACTTAATCAGTTCATATGTTGTGTATCCTTAGATTATATATTAGTTTATTAGTCAAACTAATTAGTTTGAATAAACGAATAAAAATACTCCAAAGTAATTTAATTAGCTTCCTTAATCTCTTCAAAAAAGTCAACTCGATCTTATAATTAGAACCGAAGAGAGTACTAGTTTTATCCTAATCCTAGGATTCCACTTAAATCCAGATATAAAAATAAACATGTATGTAGACACATCTTACATTAGGTACATGATCCCTCATTTATCATTTGTCTCATATTAATAAATTATCACATCAAATACACCCATATAGTGGCCACTCAATGGACAATTCGTGCATGTGTGTTTGTGTGTGAAGAGTTTAATGTCAACTCTACTTAAAAAAACTGTTAGTGCTTGCTCATGTTGATGCTTGATTTTTCAATGTGTGCAATGCCAGTTAAATAATAAAAGGCCCAAAAGAAAACTTTTTAAAAAATATTTGGGAAGTTTAATTTTTAGATGTCCACCTTATTAGATCAAATTAAGGGCTAAGTTGACCTTATTGATGATTATATTTAATAGGCTAAAGTATATTTTTGCTCTTTTAAGTTTACCTGAGGTATCAATTTTGTCCCTTAAGTTTATAAAGTGTATTTTTAGTCCTTAAAACTTAACATCGTTCATGTTACAAATGGAAAATGCTGACTAGACAGAATTAAGGTGTGATAGTGCGATGCTGACGAAGCAAACTTAAACTCAGTTGCAACTCCTATATACCTAACCCAATAAAAATAAATCAATGAAAAATTGTTAGCTAACATGTAGATTAAAATTATTTGACATGGTTTATTTTTATTAGGTTGAGTATATATAAGATACCACTGGGTTTAAGTTTTCTTTGTCAGCATCGCTCTATCACCCCTTAATTTTGTCTAGTCACCATTTTTCATTTGTAACACGAACGGTGTTGAGTTTTAAGGACTAAAAATGCAATTTATAAACTTAAAAGACTAAATTAATACCTCATGTAAAATTAAAATATCAAAAGTATACTTTAGCCTACTTGAAAAAAAAAAAAACCTAACTATTGTACATTATATACTGGATTTTGCGTGAAAATAGGGATATTATAGTACCAAATGCAAGCTGATCAAAGATTCATTGAATCTGGTGTGGTCATTTTAATTGGATTCGCTGGATATTCATTTTGTCAATTAATGTAATGACTTTGTGGGATAAAGCTAACAGAATATTAAAGATTTAATGTGTCCTTGCTTGTTTTTGTTTTTGGAGTAAAAACGCGAAAGGAGATAAAGTGTGGATAATGCAAAGCTTAACCATATCCCACACTTTGGATTCTCCATTTTAATTTATTGTTAGTAGTCATTCCGCACCTTAAATATGTACCTTTTAATAATAAAATATTGTATTATTTTAGCTTCATTAGTTCATGCATTCCTGAAGAAATTAGCAGACATCACAATTTTGTTTTGTTTTTTTCTTCCTGAACCAATATTTAGATTTGAGTTCTCTCTTAATTTGGATTAGGAACCTTGTGAAATGTCTTTAAGATAAAGCAAGGAAGACTTAAATCGAGATAAAACTCCTCTCACATACTTACAAGAGCGAAGCTAGGGGTGTTAGGGGTGGCCCCTGCCTCCTTAAAATTACAGAATACAACCTAAATTTTTAAAAATTATATTTCAGCCTTATACAAATTTTAACATTTTCACTTTAGTTCACACTATTTATTTCGTGAAGGGACTAAAATGAAAATAGTGAAATATTTGTAGGGCTAAAACGTAATTTCATGAACATTTGAGTTTATTCTGTAATATTCGCCCCTAATTACAATTTCTAGCTCCACCTCTACATATTTATATCGTATACCATAAATTATGATTGAAAACTATTTTTAAAAATTATAATCGTTGTTCCAAACGAGCACAAAGCATGCATGTATAATGATACAACGCATAGATTTTCATAGAAGTATAGACGAATTAAGTAGGTCAACTTATGATAGGCTATTAGTTAAATGAGGGCAAATTTAGAGGGTTACTACAAACAGTAAAATCAATTACCTAAATGTTATAGGGTGGAAAATAAAAATTTCATGTGAGCATAAGCAGAGGAACTTTCGCTGCTCGGACTCCAAATGCACATTTCTTAGGATTCTTTATTCGGTGCTTTCGTAACTTTTCGAACATCTCACCGAGGTCTTGGATGTGGTCTCCGGCTTCAACGACTTGCCGATCATGTCATCAATGTATACTTCTACATTTCGACGTTTGGTCTTCGAAGACTTTGTTTATCATTCGTTGATAGGTGGCCCGAGCGGGCCCGGTTTTTTCAACCCGAACAACATGACATTATAGCGGTAATTGGCCTTGTCGGTTATGAAGGCCGTCCCGTTCCTGATCTTCCGGGTGCATCGCTATTTGATTGTATCCGGAGTAAGCATCCATAAATGATAATAGTTGAAATCCGGATGAGTTGTCCACTGGTGGTCGATGCTCGGCATCGACGGTACGAGTCTTTAGGGGTATGTGCGGGGCTGTTTGGTGTATTCTATACACACCCTCCAACTCCCGTTAGGCTTTAGGACCATGACCGTATTGGATAATCATGTGGTGTATTGTATTTCCGGATGAATCCGGCCTGCAACGTTCTTCACATGCTTTTCTAGGCGATATGCTGTCCGGTCCCTGTTGCCTCGTCTCTGCGATACGGGTAGATCCGGTTTGATTGCCAACGTATGCGCGCGAAGTTGGGGTCGATTCAGTACCTCCGAGGCCCTCCATGCAAAAGATCTCGGTTGCTTTTAGGAAATTACTTAATTCCTTTTGAGCTCTAGGGTCATTGCGCTTCTATCTTCGTTACTGGTTAGGATCTTCCCAAGGACTAAATCTTCCAATTCTCCTTTGGCTCAGGTCTTGGGTTCTCGGGCTCCTCATCTCTTAGGTCCGGTTCCACGCGGCGACGGGTCGGCTCGGCCGCTTGCATTTTTCCGGCCGAGCTTCCCGTGCGTTTGATCCTGGGTGATGACGCCTTCCCAGGTCCGTTCTCGCATGGTTTCATAATAACATTGTCGAGCTTCCACGGTCCCTTGTTATGGAAAACAACAATTTTAAATTTGTGAATAACTTGTTCTTGCTGTGAGCCCGTGAACGAGTTTAGCTTGTTCTTCTTCTCTTTATGTCATATCACTTCCTTCGCTCATCTCTCTCACTCTCTCTTTTACTGTTTACATCGCTTTAAATCAGACATTTATTATTTTTATTTTGTAAAAAATGAAAAGTTGAAATTGTGAGAGAAGAAAATGGTGAGACAGATAGAGAAGAAGAATTAGCTAAACTCATTTATGGCAAGAATGAGTTTTTCACAAATTTAAGTATTTTAGGAAATCGTTTTCACCATAAAGCATTTTGATATATATATATTAAACTCTTTGTAGTATCCAATAAATTTGCCGTTCAATGAGTAACTCATTTTAAAAGCGAAATTCAAGTATATGTTTAACTCATTTAGGAAATAGTTGATAAATTTTTTTAACGCTTTTTAGCTATAAAAAATAAAGCATTGTGTATATTGTCGTCACCACTAATGCCAATATCTCTAAGCATCTAATTACAAATAAATGAGGACACAAGGTTGAGAGGATATGGGATCAAAAATTGAAGTGATTTTAAATTTTCCTCAGATTTATTTAGAATACTCAATATATATATAAATAGAGAGAGAGAGGTATTGATCTGAAAATTTTGGGAAAAAAAATTCCTTGTTTTAATATTATTGCTATCCAAATGGGCTTAATGGGTAAAGCTCGTTTAGTTTGCAAACGGGCCCAACAGGTTAAATTGGAAAGCCAACCGATGAAGATTGCGAGTTGGTTAAGGTGTCCCCTTAAAAAGGAGGAGGTTCAATAACCATGGTCGATGTGAGGCGCCGTTGGTGAGCGATCGTAAAGCTCTATCGTAAGCATTTCTTTGAGCGCTGGAGTCACGCTTGCAGCGCAGTGGGAGTCTTGGTGTCTACCCCATCCAAACTTTTTTTTATATAAAAAAAGGTTAAATTGGAAAAAAAAAATATCACTTATTTTTGTCTCTAATATATATCCAAAAATCATACTACTATTATCTCATTTAAAAAAATAATAATCATATTATTATCGGTAACACCAACTTATAGTTGAGTGATTTAGGCAAGACTTTAATTCATTCTACATTTCCGGTCAAGAAAAAATTTCATTTTGTATGTAAAAATTATGAAAAACAATTAATAAGAATAGATAATAAAAATCTTCTCAACATAATTTTTGGTTGAGCATACTCACGTTTTTTTTTAATAACCCTCTCTTTCTTAATTTACAGATATTATTATCTCATAAAATCCAAATGAATTAGTTTAATTGAAGGAGGCTGCAATAAAAATAAATAAATAAAGCCACTTTTTGAATTGGTTTTGCATTCTGAATCAGAAGTGCAGACTTTTGATGAACTTTTTTTTTTTTTTCAAAAGGCAAAAGAGGCAACTCAACATGTTTACCCTAAACTTGTCTTAGAGGTCACCGACTGTATCTTCTTGGACTTTTCTCTGCTTTTTTAATGGCTCTTCTTAAAATATTATTTTCATATTTTTTACTCTCCGAAAACTAAAATAATATCTTATTCTTGGACCCATATATGTGTGTGTCGGCTATTATTAAATCTAATCACATGTTGTTGGAGGGGCTGCATAGTATAAAAAGAATAGATAAAGAAGAAAATAGTGTATAATATCTTTAAGGTATAAGGATCACTTTTTTTAAACTTAATCCATCTTCACCTATATCTATCTTATAGAGTGTAAATTGGATAGATGAACGAGTTTTCTGTAGCATATAATGAAAACCATTAAGTATGGGTTATCAAGCCAAGACAACAATGAGTTTTGCAAGTTGATAATTTGACTTTTATCTTTGTGTGCATTCAAGGACAAAAGCAATAAGTTTGATCTTTTATTGTTGTGTGATTTCTGATCTGATTTGTACTGTCTGTCATAAATAAAGTAATGATGTACGGTATTTATAGATTATGAAGTGATATCTTAAAGTAATACTTCTTGAAGCAACACCTCATTAATTAAAAGTCAATACTATGTGTTATTCATAAACGAACCAATATAACTTAAATAACTTTTCCATAAAAAGTTATGTCTTTATAATATGTAGTGTTTTCTTTAAAATCAACACAACATTTCATCAAAAATCTTTGTTGATAACATTTTATATGTGTCTCTCAGAACTAAATAGACATAAACTTCATCACATTTAGTGTTATAACCCTCTATACAACCCTTCACATAAATTCTTTAATTTATATAGACATGATTTTTTAATAAATACATCTCTTGATTTTAAAATATTCCAACACATCCTCCTAAAAGATAAATGTATGTATTTGCAAAAATCGATTTGTATTGATATGACTGCTATTGGGCTGATAATTATATACAACGTATTAATACCTAGATTATTTTCTTTTACCAAAACAAATATAAAATGAACTTGAATAATCTTTCACATTTTTGTCTTTTGAGTGAGCAAGAAGGGTCTTAAATAGTCCAAAACCACAAACTATATTCAAGCGAGGAAGTCGACAAACACACGTTGTTAATCTTTTTCTTCTTTTCTTCTCAAATCTTCATGCATATGAATTTTTTTTTAGTATAAATATAAAAAAGGTTAGAAATAACAAATTTCAAATTTTTTTTTTTTTTTTTGTTTAATATTAAAATTTTAAATGTTAAAAAAAAAATCTTTTTAAATGTTGACATATTAAGTTTAATTTTTAAAACAAAAATTATCGTTACAAAAAAATTATCATGTGATGAGACAGACAATGTTATGCAGGGACAAAAAATGTTAATATTAAAAAAATGGACTTTTTAAAACATAATTTTTAAAACAAAAATTATCGTTTTTTTGATGAGAAAAATGTTAAGAGGACTTAAAACATATCTTTTTTTTAAAAAAAATAAGGGAATATATTAAAAGTTTGTAAATTTGATGATTAAATGTACACTTTTACCTATTGACACATTAAAAGGCATAATAAAATACCATCAGGATATTATACAAAAAGAAAAAGAAAAAGAAAAGTACCAACAAGTAAGTTAGGAGTACTTGTTTAGTTCCTCACAATATGATAAGTTAATATTCAAATCTTTATATGGAGAAATATCCACATTTAGTCCTGTTACCTCACTCCGACAAGATTACATTTAATAGGAGAATATATTTACTGGCAATAAAAAAAATTAATTTATTTTGATAGTCTTCTGCTTCCAAAATATTTTGGCCTTTTTGTATATGATTAAGGTGGGCTATTGGTTCATAGATACTTGATCGTGGCCAAGAGCCACCTAAAAGTAATTTAAAATAATTTAAAAATTAATTAAGACTAGCTGCCCATATTTCTTGCACAAGTGGAAATGATATAAGATTATCTTTTCTTTCACATAATTGAAGCGAGAATGACTCAACAGTGAAATTCCATAAGGCTTTGTTTGGTTTGGGGGAGGGGAGGGGAGGAGAGGGAAAATGGAGGAAAAAATTTAAAAAGTGAAAATTCCATTAAATAATGTGTATTGTAATAAAGTCTATGAATTCTATCATGTTGTGACAAAAAAAAAAAATTATCTGAGTATAAAACAACTATTATTTGAAGATAACTCCTTAAGTTTTGAAATTTTACAATTAATTAATCCCTCTAAATTCTTATATTTATGCAATTAACTCTTGTTCTAGTAATTTTATCCATTACTTATATATTTGGGGAATAAAAGAATAAGAAGTTTACATTTTTAGAATGAATTGGCCAAAAAGAATATCAGAGACTTCAGATCCGAAAAATATGGTAAATAGAAATGATTAAAGAATAAAGATGAGATGCAATAAAAGCCTCGTTTGGAGTATCACCCACCATTATGATCAAGTCTTGCGATTCGGATAAGATTTGGATTAGTCGGAATAAAGCCGGATCTAGAATAAAAGAAAAAAAAAAAAATGAGATGCAATATTGAAGAATGCAAGAGCCTCCTAGAATTGAGCTACCTATTGGTCAAGATGTGGTGGTTAAGATGGCCATATGAGAATCAGAGAAGATAAAGAATAATTATTAAAAAGATTACTCGAGCACTAAAAAAGTAACCCCGATTGATTCTCGCACTGAAAATAGAAAAAATATATTAAAAAAATGAGAAGAACAAATAATTAAATAATGTGGGTCCCATTCCAGAGAGTTGGAATCCAAATTGAAATCAAATCATAGAGATGTCTAAGTGTTATAACCTTCTAATGACGTGTGGAAAGTGAATATGCGTATGATCAAACATGTAAATTATAAGCATCATTACCACAATTAATGGATCATTCAATCATCAATTTTTTCAAATCGTAAAAAATAGTAAAACTATATCTCACTCTTAATCTTTTTTTTTTTTTTTTTAAAGACTTTTATATTTTGTGGGGACGATCTTATTGATTGCCATTTGGAACCAACTCTTGAGACTTTTTGGCGATTTGAAGGTACGTGTTGCGTCCAATGAAAAAGTGGTAGACAACAATAATCATACTAATTACTATTATGATTAATCAACATAATTATATTGGTTTAAGGTCTGATCCAAGGACGGACCCAAGGGGGCTAGGGGTGGTCCCCCGGGCCCCATCCCCCCCTAATATTTTTTAAAAAAAATGATATATGTGTGTGTGTGTTTAGTTGCATATGAGAGTTAGCCACGCGGATGCATGTTTGAAAATCTCTGTATACTCTCTAGCCTCTCTATATATATATATAAGACCTAATTAATTTTTTATAGAGATTATCAGTTACTTAATTAATAATATGTTGTGTATGATTAAATTATTTAGAAAATTAGTTTGGAAAAAAACTGATAAATATAAATACTTGAAAGTATTTTAATCAACTTCCTTAATCTTTCAAAAAAGTCAATTAAGTCTTATATTTATGACTGAATATTATGTTTAGCATGTCATGTATATATATGAAAACAAGTAGAGTAAGAGTTAATTATAGATGAGCTTAACAATATAAAAACAAGTAGCTTCCTTAATCTTTCCTTAATTTTTTGAGTTTTAGCATGGATTTAATTATAAATAAGTTTAACAATATGAAAACATGTAGAGTAAGACCCAAGTGAAGTGATATGTAATAGATTTCTTTTAATTTTTTTGTATATTAGGTCTATATTATATTTCAAGTACTTTTATTTATGATACAATATTTTTTATTTTCGCCCCCTGTCATCAAAATTCTTGGGTCCGTCCCTGGTCTGATCTAATTATTAAAGCATCAGATTGAACAGTTAAGGCCATCAGCCGGACTTGCTATTGGCTCAATTTAGATCAGAAAACCATTTTCATGGTTAAATCAAGTTGGATCGAAGTTGAGCTCTATTGAGTCGATCGAGACCTGAGATTAGACTAGAAATTGGAATGATGTTTAGAAAATTGGTTTGGTTTTGGTCCTAATAGACCATCTGAAAAAATTCACTATATTTTCAAACAATTTGTGGTCAAATGATGTTATTTCATTGACAACTTCATATACTATGATGTTATTATGTTTATAATTAGATTTATTTATGATTTTTTTTTTTTTGGGAAAATCCCATATGAATTTGCAAACCCCCGAATATCTGTTGGATTTGTTAAAAGATTTAAAGGTACCAAGGACCATATGAAGATTTACAAATTCGGGTGAAATTACCCTTTTGCCTTTAATTTTAAATAAAATAAAATAAATAAAAATGACCCTCGCCGTAGGGTCGCCGGCAATGGGATTTTTTTAAATGGCTATCTTCAAGAAAGTGTGTCCATGAAACAACCCGACGGATTTCGTGACCCTCACGGACCAAACTATGTGTATAAATTGGTGAAAGCAATCTATGTGTTGAAACAAGCTCCTCGAGCATGGTTTGTTTGATTTCAGTTGACCCTGATTTGATGGGGTTTTCAAAATTCAAGGAGTGATATCTCCTTATTCTACATGAGAACTCAACTTGACAACATTTATTTTCATTTACGTTGATGATATTCAAGTAACAGGGAATAGTTCGGTTTAGATGAGGAACTTTAAAGAGAAATTAAATGCTTTATTTTCTCTAAAGGATCTTGGTCCTGTCTATTGTTTTCTTGGGCTAGAAATATATCGAGATTCAACCAGCTTTTACCTATATCAAGGAAAATATACTATAGAGTTATTAAGGAAATTCAATATGCTTGATTGTGCACCAATAACAACTCCAATGGTTGTTGATCGCCACTTTTCTGCTACCGAAGGTGAACCAATGACATATCCTACCCTATATCGTCGAGCCATTGGGTCTCTTCAGTATTTTACAACAACACGACAAGACACTGCCTACTCTATGAACAAGCTCGATTAGTTCCTATCCAGTCCAATTGAGATCAAGAGGATTTTACGATATCTTAGGGGAACATATAATTATGGCCTGTGTCAAACCCTTTCATACCCTCTACAGCAGACACTAATGATAGGAAATCAATGGTTGGATGATGTGTTTATCTTAGCAACACTCTTATTTCTTGGGCTTCGAGGAAATAAAAGGTTGTTTCTCGATCTAGCGCTGAATCTGAGTGTTGATCACGTGGCGGAAATCAAATGGCTATCCTCTTTGTATTTGAACTTGTTCTCAATCTCAAACAACCCTCAATCATCTAGTGCAACAATATCAATGCAAAAGCTCTTGCAATTAATCTTGTTCAACATGCTCGAAGCAAGCTATTGAGATAGATATGCATTTTGTCGGGATATGATTCTATCTCAATTCATTGATGTTTGTTTTATTCCTTTTTCATATCAAGTAACTAATTGTTTCACTAGAGCTCTAACTTAACCAAAATTTTCACAGTTCATAGACAAATTCAGGTTGTCAATAACACTCTCTCCTTTGAGAGAGAATGTTAAAGAATAATGGTTTGTGTAAATATGTATTAGAGCTAATGATGCTAGTTGTAGACCACTGTGTATTCTTGTAAAGTGTATAACATTTTCTTTATAATATTCGTTGAAATATTCATTTAGGGTTGTATTCACAAGCAATATAAATGATCAAGTAGAGGCCAGCGCTATTATCTTTTTGGCCTATTCATTACAGAACCTTTCTGGGGAGCCAAATCAAACAAATTATTAAGAGATCAAACAAACCCTATGAAGATTAATTAATTTCTGTACTTTTGTAGATGAGTAGATTAAAAAACTAAACTTATTTTATAATTACTTAACGGCAAGTGAAATCTCAGATTTTAGCTAGTTGGTGGTTAGTCTCCAAAACTTGTTCTCCAATTAATTTGATTTGAATAACGTTTTTTTTTTTAATAAAGTTATTTAGGTTTGATGTTTCATAATAATAGCCATATTTTTGTTTGCTTAAAGATGAGGCAAAGCCGAAAGGTTTCGGGTGCTTAATGTATCGACTCTATCATTGTTTTTTTCGTGCACAACTCAAAAGAATGGATTGTAAAGACGAGTTTGGGTGGTAATAATTATTTTAGAGGAAATACTAAAAATAATTTTCCAAGTGATCAACTATTATTAAAGTTATACAAGACTTATTTTTAATTTCTAAAAATTCGATTGGCAACTGATCTAATTTTATTTTAAAGAAAATGATTTTAGAAAAACCATTAAAATGTGTATGCAGTTCATTTTTTTGTTACTTCTTTCTGTTTTATCTTTATTTAATGCATACACTGAATATATTTAACTGTAATATATATATATATATATATATATATAGGAAAAATTGTTTCTCCAATGACCCCAAAAACTACGTCGTTTTGAATTAATGAAGAGTGTTTCCGTAATTTTAGGTGAATTAATGAAAGATGCAAAATTACAGAAACACTCTTCACTAATCCAAAACGATGTAGTTTTAGGGGTTCTTTGGAGATAATTTATATTTAGTGACGGGAGAAATCATTTACCCATATATGTGTGTGTGTGTGTGTGTAAAGAAAGAAAGAAGGGAAAATGACAACAAAAAATAACACTTGAACTTCAAAATCTTAAATCAGTCTTGTCACCTACAAGAGTATAAAAATTAACAACTCATTTTAATATGAAATCACTCATTTAGGATTTTAAAGTTTAAATATATATATATATATATATATTTTAGAAAGAATGATGAAAAGGGAGGCATGGGACTAATTATAAGAATATAAAGAGAGAAATAGTAAAGTGAAAAAGAGAAATGACTCACCACTATGAGTTTGAGGCATTGACCACTATTTTTATTGACTTGAAAACAGATGGTTTCACTGCTTTGAGTGATAATGGAGCCCTCTTTCCACATAGAAAAAGTGTGAAAAATGTCTCAATTAGGAAATATTAATAATTACATGTAAGGTTAATTAATTAACTAGCACATATACAATATAAGTTAATTAATACTGTTATACGACACTTTTTAAAAGAATGAACGATACAGTCTTTTTATAAATCGCCAAGTGTGCTGTATGTTAATAACATTTTTTCTATTCTGACAAAAAAAATTACTACATTCGGTCATAATTATAGAATACTTTTGTAATGCTGAATTTACACTACAAAAATATTCATATAATTAGTACATGAGGGAGTACATTTTTTTAGATTATCCCTTTTTAGAGTTTTATATTTAATTTAATTTTTCTTCTTCTTATATTATGATGTAATTCATAATTTTAATTATGGGTAGTTGATTTTTATTTTTTTTTTGCATACAAATTTAATGATTGAATCACTTATCTTTGTTCGAGTGAGATGATTGAAACTTGGAAGTGATATAAAATATGGGTAAAATGAAATATCAAGTTAATCTAAGTTTTATAGAATTTATTTTAACCATGACTCATGGACCTCTACATTTTCACGTCGAATTCAAACTTTATAGAATTTATTATAGATTAGTTCTAAATAATTTATAAGTTATTGTTGAAGTAAATTAAATTAAATTCACCATACAAAATGAACTGAGAGAATTCAATTCAAATTAAATTTCTAAATCTAAATCGTAGTGTGTGTATACACATGAAATGGGGAATCTTAGAACCGACGGTAAGGTATGAGAAGGTATTCATTCTCCTATGTTTTTTATAAGAGTATGAAATTTAAATTATTTTGATTCATTTTATAAGAGTTTGATAAGAGTTGTTTTACCATTTAATGAGTTATTTTCTTATATATATATATATATATTGTATTAATAAAGGTTGATATATTTATATTTAATTTCTCTATTTCTCTTTCTTATTTGCCCCCAATTAAATAAGTTTATACTTAGGGAAAAAAGTTATTTCAACACATACTTATTATTTTTTTAAAAACTAATTTTACTATTTTTTTTAAATCATATAATTCAGTTATCATGCTCTTACAAATAGCACAAGATAGAATATATATATTGAAATAAATATACATCTGACTATCTGAGTTTTGAGAGGTGCGTTTTCAGAGGAGCAGGAAGGGAAAATTAATATCTGAGTTTCGAAGACACAATGTTGGGCTTGTAATCCTAGGCATACCCTGTCTCACCTGACTATCTTGGAAAGAGGGAAATCAAAGGATTAAATAAATATATAATAAATAATAATATAAATTATATTGTGTTTTACTGTGGATATGTAAACATGGAGCATGTTGACTAAGTGATTAAATAATTAAATAATAATATAAATTACAATAGAAGAGTATATTGTGTTTTGTTAAGATATTGAGTTAAATCTATTATATTTCAAAACTCATGGCGTTATAGTGGTAATTAACAATAATAAAATGAAACAATTAACAAAAATATCTAAACTGTTCGTGTGAGTTTTGCGTCTTCAACTATGACGAGTGTATCCAAAAATCTCTCCAGCAATTCTCTACCCACTTTGCAACTACTTTCAAAGATTTTAAATAATTAAAAATAATTAAATAAATGTGAATATTCAATATATATATATATATATATATATATATATATATAAAACTATAGATACTATACAAATAAAAGTGAGTTAATCCCAAGTCTCCCATATTCTTGTAGCGCTAAATCTGAGTATAGATTACTAGCAAATGGAGCAACAGAAATCAAATGGCTATCCTCTTTACTACTTGAACTTGGTTTCAATCTCAAACAACCTTCAATCATCTAGTGTGACAATATCAATGCAAAAGCTCTTACAGCTAATCCTGTTCAACATGATCAAAGCAAACATATTGAGATATAGATGAATTTTGTCAGGGATATGGTTCTGCCTTAGTTCATTGATGTTCGTTTTGTTCCTTCTTCATATCAAGTAGCTGACTGTTTCACTAAAGCTCTGACTTACCCAAAATTTTAGCAAAAAAAACTCAGGTTGTCTATAACATCCTCTTGTTGTTTGAGGGGGAATGTTAGAGAATAATGATTTATGTAAATCTGTATTAGAGCTAATGATGCTAGTTGTAGACCACTGTGTAAACGTGTAAAAGTATAACATATTCTTTATAATATTTATTGAAATATTCCTTTAAAGTTATATTCACAAGCAATATAGATGATCAAGTAGAGACCAACACTATTATCTTTTTGGCCTATTCATTACAAAACCATCCTGGGAAGCCAAATCAAACATATTATTAAGAGATCAAACAAATCCTATGAAGATTAATTAATTTTTGTACTTTTGTAGATGAGTAGATATCTAAAAAAAATTAAACTTATTTTATGATTACTTAACGGCAAGTGAAATCTCAGTTTTTAGCTAGTTGGTGATTAGCCTCCAAAACTTGTTCTCCAATTAATTTAATTTGAATAACGTTTTTTCATAAAGTTATTTAGGTTTGGTGTGGTGTTTCATAATAATAGCCATATTTTTGTTTGCTTAAAGATGAGGCAAAGTCGAAAGGTTTCGAGTGCTCAATGTATCGACTCTATCATTATTATTTTTTATGCACAACACAAAAGAATGGATTAAAAAAAAAAACTATTGACCGACGAGTATGTGTGGTGATAATTATTTTAGAAGAAATACTAAAAATAATTTTCCGAATGATCAAATATTATTAATGCTAAACAAGACTAATTTGTAATTTCTAAAAATTCGATTGGCAACTGATCTAATTTTAATTTAAAGAAAATGATTTTAGAAAAACCATTAAAATGTGTATGAAGTTCCTTTTTTTTTACTTCCTTATGTTTTATATTTATTTAATGCATATAATAAATATATTTAATTTCAATAATATATATATATAAAGGGAAAAAGACAAAAAAAAAAAACTACTTGAATTTCAAAATCTCAAATCAGTTTTTCGACCACAAAAGTATAAGGATTAACTACAAGAGTATAAAAATTGCAACTCATTTTAATATAAAATCACTTATTTAGGATTTTAAAATTCAAATAGTATTTTCTTATCTATTTTCCTTAAAAAGAATGATGAAAAGGGAGGCATGGGCTAATTATAAGAATATAAAGAGAGAAAAAGTAAAGTGAAAAAGAGAAATGAATCACCACTGTGAGTTTGAGGCATTGACTACTATTTTTATTAACTTGAAAACTGAAGGTTTCATTGCTTTGAGTGATAATGGAGCCCTCTCTTTTTCCCCCAAAGAAAAAGTGTGAAAAAGGTCCCTTATTAGGAAATATTAAGAATAACACATAAGGTTAATTAATTAACTAGCACATATACAATTTAAGTTAATTAATACTGTTACAAGACACTTATAAAAGAATGAGTGATACGGTATTTATTATAAATCGCCAAGTGTGTTATATGTTAATTGCATTTTTTCTATTCTGACAAATAAAAAATACATTTTTTTAAGATTATCCCTATTTAGAGTTATTTGATTTTTTTATTTTTTTGCTTCTTATATTATGATGTAATTCATAATTTTAATTATGGGTAAAGTTGATTTTTTATATACAAATTTAATGATTGAATCACTTATATTTGTTCTAGTGAGATGTTTGAAACTTGGAAGTGACTTAGAATATGGGTAAAATGAAATTTCTAGTTAATCTAAATGTTTTAGAATTTATTTTAGGGTTTAATGTTTCTGCTTTTACTGCAGAAATATTTTTTTTTGTCACACTCACATAAAAGTAAGTGAGTCCCACTAATATTTTTTTTTCTCTTCTCTTTATAATGGGACTCACTCACTTTTATGTGAGTGTGGCAGGAAAAATATCTCTGCAGTAAAAACAGAAACATTAAACCCTTTATTTTAACTATTACTTATAGACCTATATATTTTCACGTCGGATTCAAACTCATAACCTTATAAATTAGTTCTAAATAATTGACAAGATATTGTTAAATTCTTGTTGAAGTAAATTAAATTAAATTCACCATACAAAATGAAGTGAGAGAATTCAATTCAAATTAAATTTATAAATCTAAATCATAGTGTGTGTATACATATGAAATAGGGAATCTTAGAACAGAGGTAAGGTCCAAAAGGTACTCCTTCTCTCATCCATCTTATAAGAGCCTCAAATTTAAATTATCTTAATCTTTTTTATAAGACCCGACAAAAGTTGTTTCAAAATACACACATACATACATACATATTGCATTAATAAAGGGTTGATAATAATTATATTTACTTTTTATTAAAAAATTTATTTCAAAACATACTTATTATTTTTTATTTAATTTTAATATTTTTTAAACCACATAATTTGATTATTGGACTTTTATAAAAAAAAAAAAAAAAACAAGACAAGGTAGAATGTATATATTGAAATAAAATGAGAGATGAAAAATGGAAGGGGTGGCGGGAGGTTGACATGTGTAGAAGGGGATTATGATGAAGAGGGAACAAAGACAAGAAGTGAAAATGAGGTATGAATGATAGCTTCACTTTGATGGTCGGATATGCTTCTTGTCACAAATTAATTAGAGAAAGAGAGACATTAATTAGTGGATAATTACGATCAACACACAAAAAGTGGGATTACTCCCCCTTAATGCATTCATTATCCACCTAATTATCATTCCTCAACCTACATATCTCCAACTAATATACCGACACATGGAGATTAGAGAGAGACTCCCATATTTAATATTGAAAGTTATGTTTGGTTTGAAGGTAGGTGAGGTGAGGGGAGCAAATTTTTTTCCCAAATTACCTATGAATTTTTTAAAAAATTACATAGCGTTTTGCATCGTTTTCGACACATTAAATTTGAAAACATGTTACATCATAATCATATTTGACTTTTCATACTAGAGGTGGGCACCTCCTCCCCCTCCCTCACCTCCAACCAAACACAGCCTTAGGAAACCATCTAACATCAAACACACTAAAAAGTATAGTACTATTTCTTGCAAAAAAGAAAAAAAAAAACGGTACAGTACTTCACCTACCTCTTAACACGCAAGATACCTGTTAAATTTAGTTCTAAATATAAGACGTCAATATATTTTATTTCTAAAAAAGAGTTTCTATTAAAATTTAGTTATGTAAAAAAGGATTCTTTAGGAAAATCAACTTATATTTATCACAAATAACTAACTTAATTAATTTTATTAATCTACCTAAATTAGTTCAACCGTTCTTATATTAAGAATCCAGGTAGTATTATATATATTTGGATCTATTTATTTCAATTGATACTGAATACCTCATTAAGTTTTGGTTCAAACAAGAGACAGCGGGTTTGATCCTCTGTAAATATAATAGGTTTGAGAGTTCCTTTTGTAGGTGAAATGTGACATTAGAATTATTCCTTCCTTTCTAAGAAATATATTTTTCATGTCCCATAAAATTTATTTCGTATGCTTGGTTGTATTTTAAAATGGAAAAATAACATAAAAAGAATTTTGAAGTTGTAAAATCTAAAACCAAGTTTGTTATCAAGAAATTGATAAATTAATGACGAGACTTGATAAGCAATTTACAACTTATTTTATAAAAAATACCTTATTTAGGATTTTATAATTTCAAAGTTTTTTTATTTTTTATTATTCGTTTAAAAATCTGCATGCCAGGTTTAATTTGTAATTAAAATATAATTTAGAGGAAAAAGTATTTTATTTAAAGAGAAGCCAATGTCATATAAGTAAATAAGTAATGAATAGCAAATATATGTTTAAAGAAACACAAATATATACACATATTTATTTATGGGTTTAATGTTTCTGCTTTTGTTGCAAAAACATTTTTTTTTCTGCCACATTCACATAAAAGTGAGTAGGTTCCATTGTAAAGAGAAGAGAGACAAAATATTATTGGGACCCACTCACTTTTATGTAAGTATGACAGAAAAAAATGTTTTTTAAAAAAATAAAGAAACATTAAACCCTTCATTTATATATACCCTTCATTTATATATGATTACTTTTGTTCATTTTCATTCCAATAATCGTGGGTCTCTATACTTTTTAATCAATAATCACCAACAAATGGAGAAGGAAAGATGCAGATATGGTAGATACAAATTTATGTTCGATGATTCATATTATAAAGACACGTAGACATGTCACTCAGAGAAAAATACATGTAAAGCCACAACTTTATAAACTTTAGAATACATAATGCTAAAATAATTATTTTTCAGTCCCTTTTCTCTTTGCCACAACTCACACCCACATATTTATATCAAACATAAAGTTAACGCCCCTCTGGCAAATTTTTTTGTCTAAAGTTATTACCCTACTATAAATAACTTAATTTTAAGTTGTATAAAATTCATGT
Organism: Acacia melanoxylon; assembly: GCA_019022615.1. Classification (NCBI taxonomy): domain Eukaryota; kingdom Viridiplantae; phylum Streptophyta; class Magnoliopsida; order Fabales; family Fabaceae; genus Acacia; species Acacia melanoxylon. The sequence continues at coordinate 980,960 of JAFJYJ010000052.1, forward strand.
CTATATTTTAAAAGAGTTTCTGCTAAAATTATTAGAAATGGCGACTTGTCATAGTCTGTTAATAAGCTTTTATTAAATTTTAACATAAATTCTATTCCTCAAGCTAACAGAAACTTTAAGGTAAAAAGAGCTGATAGCTAGAAACTTTGATCTTTAAAAATAATTATAATTAAAATTTTGAAGAAATCTTAAACTAAAAAAATTGTAAATTTTGGTTCATTTTATGTAATTTCACCTATACTGCAATCGTACATATATGTGAACAAATCTATATTTCTTTATGCAATTTGGCGTGAATGTTATTTCATACTCGATCTCGCTTTTTTTTAAGCAGTCAAAATTTGAATTGTCTTATTTTTTTTATAAGAGCTCGATAATAATTGTTTAAGCATTTAATGAGTTTTTGTTTTTGCTTTTATCTCTCACTAATTATATGCATTACTATATTTTATCTCTCTTTCTTACTTGCCCCTAAAAACTAAAGGCATACTTGAAAAATAAAAATTTATTTTTAGACATATTTATTATTTTTAATTAAGTTTAACCGTTTTCTTAAATCACATAATTCGGTTATTGAGCTTTTATCAATAAAACCGGAGAAAGTGTTAAATTATTTGCCCCAATTAGTGCCTTGTGACTATAATTGGACAAGTGGCACACTCAAGTTCATGAGACAAAGTTTTTAAAAAATTATACTCCCTCCGATCCTAATTATAGGACAACATTTGAGAGTTTGTTTTGGTCCTAATTATAAGATAACATTATAATTTTTGTTAATTTCTTCATAAAATACCCTTATTGATATGAATGAGGAATTATGTGAAATCAATATGGTAGTTGAAGTACAAAATTTATATAAGGGTATTTCAGGAAAATGAGTAAAATAAACTAATTTAACTTATATCCTTAATCCCTCTAAAATTGGTTAAATATGTCTTATAATTAGGACCGGACGGAGGGAGTAATATATTGCAAATATTGGAGAGGGAGGGGTGGGATTATAAGGAAAAGTCTTAAACGTTGATTTCTTTTTCTTTTTTTTGAAAACTTTGGATTAGGTGTACGATATCGAGAAAATGGGTCGGTAATTAGATTAAGCTTTCCTTATAAATTATATATGTTAAAATATGCTTTTGATCATTCACTTTCATCTTAGGATTTTAATCTAACCCCTTAACTTACGCAAGTCATTTGATCGACGAGCCAGATTTTTCTCTAGTTGAACAGATGTAAATATAAAAACATTATTTGTAGTTGTATATTCATACTATTCCTTTAACACGAAAGCCATATAAAATATATAAATTAAAACACATCTTTTGAATGGTAAAAGAGAAAGATATTATAAAAGTAAGATTTAAGTTGGCAATAAGTTATACTAAAAATAAGTTACGGAAGAGTCATCACATGAATATTTCTTTTTGACACTTTTATTACTTCAATAAGAAAGTCATAAAAAATTAAAATAAACACAATATTGTTTGAATGATAATAAGGGATGATATTTTTTTTTTTAAAAAAAGTAGCATTCAAGTTGACAAGAAATCGTCTGAATTAAGTCATCCAAGAATCACAGTTAAGACTTTCTTGTTGATTGGTATGAGGAAAAAAAAACATTTAGATAATATGTAAATGACTAAATTAAAACAAGAGATCACTACTCCAGTTATCCTTTTAACAATATACAAATAACCGAATTAAGTGAATAAAAAAATTGGTTAAATTTGATTAAAGACAGTAAATATGAAAAAATCAACTTTTTTTAATATCATTATTTATGGATCTGGTAGGTGAGGTAGAGAATGAGTTTTTTTTTTAAAAAAAAAAAAAAAAGAAGAAGAAGAGAGAGATGGGAAAGACATATAAATAATTGAGGGTGACATTAGAAAAAATGCATCAAATATTCAGACATTTTCAAAGTGTAGCTTATAGCAAAGATCAGACTCATTAAGAAAAAATCATAATTTATAAAAAGGATAGGAGGGAGTAAAATATTAGAGGGGCTGAAATAAAATGGGAATAAAATTTAAGGAATTACTTTTTAAAAAATTAATCAATGAAGGAAAAAAATTAGCATAGGCAACAAAGGTCAATCCAGTTGATAAAAAAATTGATTTATAACCATAAGATTGTAAGTTTAAATCATATCTTCGACATAAAAACCTTGTTGATAAACGATCAGTAAATATTCCTATAAATGTCTTCAAGTCTGGAGGCATACTTTATTCCGGATGATTTCCGGAATTCAACTCACCTAAACATTTTCAAATAATAATAAAAAAAAAAAGGTTAGCCTAAATTAACAAAACATTTTCAAAAAAAAAAAAAAAGGTTAGCCTAAATTAACAATGAATACTTTATTAATTGAAAATTTTAAGTCTAATTCTAATGGACACTAGGAGTCATGAGTCTCTCTGTCATATTTGCAATTATACTAATACAACTTTATTTTCTTTCATCAAATCAAATGACTTTAACGCAAAAGGAAAAGGTGTGTTTGGATAACGAACAGATGATCCCACTCTTTCCTAATTCCTAGTTGTCAAAGAAATATCTTTACTTGAGAGTCTTCGCCTATATATGGAAATGGGGTCGGCAATGTTAATTCACTATACTTCTCTACTCCAAAAAAAAAAAAAAATCTTTGGAAATCTCACAGCTCTCTCAAATCTATCAAATCCCAGAATCTGATAGGTATGAAGAAGCTGTGCTGGCAAAAATCCATCCATGGCTCCTAGAACATGAAAACCTTAAACATGGAATAAGGAGGAGCGTCTCAGTCACGCTCCTCCACACCTCCCAAACAGTTTGCCTGAGCTTTCTAGCTATTTGCCTTCACTATCTATTACGAGAAGAAGAACCAGAGCGAGAGATAGAAGAAAAAAGCTGAGTATTCTGCAAATAGAGAGGCTATGGCTTTAAAGCTTAAAGCAAACCGGCAAGTCACAGTAAGGCACTAATGGGGTTCCATTTTATGGAGTCCTTTTTTCGCTATATCTGCTCATTTTTAAGTTCTGTTGTTATTTTTTGTTCTTGTTTTTTCATTTATAATGTAATGAATAATCAGAAAAAATGATCCAGAATCAACCTCCATTTGCAGTTGAAACTTGAAACTTGTTGGGTTTTTTCTTTCTTCTGCAGATGAATATGGTTGATAGGCTATTGTGATCATTCTACTTTCTTTGTTTCTTTGTGTTTGTGTCTGTGTTTAATTTGAATCTGTATGCTTTGCGTGTGTTTTGTTATGGTTTTGTGTGGGCAATAAAAGGCTTTGTTGTACTAGTTCTCTAATATTTCCTTCATGTTTAAGGCTTTTTCTTCTATCTGATGTCTAATATGATTAGTAAAAGATTCAGAATCAACCTTTTGTACTGTAACCAGTCATATTTCATTATAGGCATTTCTTGGAGCTTTCTTTTTTCTGACGTCAAATCCCTTCTTCATTGAATGGTACGGTTCCAACTCGCTACTGACTCGGCTTAACATTTCTTGACCGAGTCAAGGCCAACAACTACCGAGTCAAGTTGAACTTGGAAAAAAATTAAAGCCTAACCCCTAATCAAATGACAAAGGCCCACTAATCAAAAAAAGATTTATAAATCTATCTCCGGATCTGGAGGAAGTTTTGTGTCTCCTTTTAGACTCATCCAGACCTTGAACAAGAACTCCCTTAAAGCCATAAGCTGTGCACATCTTCATTATTATTACACCAAGCTGGGAGATTTGGTTACTTGTGTCTATTTTCGAAGAACATCATAGGAAAAGAAAAGAGGACGATGGAAGAAAAAAGAGAAAGGCCAAAGAATAGATAGAGTAAATAAGTATAAAGAGTGCTCGTGTGCCTGTATGGCACACTGGGATCGGCCCTTCTCATAAAAAGAAGATAGCCAGCCAATAACCTTATAATTTAGTGGTATGAAAGCTTTTAATAAGTGGGAGGGCATATATTCAATCCTACTTATAATATTAAGCCGTTAGTGCCTATCCCTTTAATTCAATAAGAGACTGTATGTTTATACCTCAAATGGTGTAGGGGATTTGTGTGTATGGGTGAAGGTTGTGTGTCTTTCCTTTTTGTTGGGAAGGGCGGGTGTGTGTGAAGAGGAGAGGAGAGGACAAAAATTGAATGAAATGAAGAATTTTTTTGCCTTTGTTAAAACATAACAAAGGCCTCTTTTCAATTGTGGGACCCATTCTATTTTGAATTTTCATCTTTATTTCGTTTTTTTTGGGGGTAAATCATCGCTATCTTTTTTTTCCCCTTTTTTTTTTTTTCTTTTTTCTGTGGGGAAGGGCATAAATCACCTATGTTTTTTTTCCCACCTCTGATGCTATGCTCACGTCTTGATTAGTATAATCTAGGTTAGCTGGCCAATGCACAGCATGAAGACCTTTTTTTTTTTGGATCACGCACAGCATGAAGACCTTCAAAACATGGAAAATTTAATGTATTCGTTTTGTTACCCATAAGAAATAAATGTGTATTTAATATGATAAGAAAAAAGTCAAAATCTATTAGATTTTTTTGAAAAAAATTTAATATTTAAATAAATTTGTGATTATGAAATCCAATTTATATTTATATTTATGAATTTGTGAACTGCCCACTAAGTATGGCTTTTTTACTTCACTAAGAGGAAATCTAATAGCAAACATGAATTGAAAAAAAAAAAAAAAAAAAACACACACACAAACTTTACCTTCTTTCACTAAGAGATAATAATAATGATAATGTACAAGTGTTGCAAACTAGAGAAACAAGATTCAACCAAAGGTCTTGTAGCCTAATGATATGGATGTTCTCCTATAAGTGGGAGGTTGCGGGTTTGATCTCGCTTGTAACTTAGGATGTTAGTGTCTGCCCTTGTAACTCACAAAGAGAGAAAAGTGAGACTTAGGTGCACTTGTCAAGAGTTGGCTCTTAAGTTTGCCAGAACCAAAATCCAAAACGCTTGGCCTATATATATTCCATAAAAGAGTTGTGAGGAATTTGATCTCATAAGCTTTTCCATGTTCCTTTTCCAAGTTGTAAGAGAGAAGCATAAAGCAATTCATTCCAAGTATCAGGCACACCAGGCAAGCACCAATGGCTACAATCTTGAGATTTCCATTCTCCTTCTGATTCATGTTTCATTCTGTATATTGATGGATGCGCATCTTTTCTGTAATCTGTTAGCCTTGTTATGTTCATATAACTCACCGGGCTCGTCATCTTCTGCATCACTTCCTCGGCCACCCTCATTTTCGCCGGATAGCGTTGCAAGTATGTCTCATTGAATATTGGCTCTCTCTCTCTGTCACACTGCCCTCCTGAATTCCACTGCCCACCACTGCAAATTAACCATACCAGACACTATTAAAAACTACTCTAATCCCTCCCGTTCTTAATCTAAAATATAGTTTTCATATTTCTTAATCTTTTCCTAATTTATCTCTATTATGTCTCTCAATAATAATCAAAGAGAAGATGGAATGAGAGAATTCAGGAACATAGCTATGATATTTTAGAAAATACATATCATATTAACTAACTTAACTTCCTCAATATAATCACATTAGATCAATATGTCCTATATTATGGATTGGAGCATTGGAGCTAGTAACTTTTTAAAAGGATAGTCTTCAAACTGAAGCATCACTAACAAGCACTACACAAGTTCATGTCATGTCAGATTACATACATACATACATTACTTATATAGTATCAGAGACTCAAGCATGAGTTACAACAGAACTTGTGTGGTATTCTTAGGGCCTTAAACCTTATTTTGGTCCTCCATTGTTGGACCAAGTCTCAGACTGGTTTATGATTTATTTTTGTTCTTGATTTGGTAACTTGTGAATTCAAATCTAAGCAAAATTTGAATTCAGCTGTAGTATGACACAATATGTGAAATGTCACAAGATCTATTAGCACAATTAAGGGGTATTCAACTAAACTGTTCCATATTACCCCCTTCCCTCTGGTCCTTATTATAAGGACCCAACTAACTTTTCTCACAAACCAATAAAAGTAGTTAAAGTCAATAAAGTTTTCCTAGAATCTAAGTAATTTCCAATATTACCCCTACTAATTACACTAAACTCTAATATTATATTATTATTACTCTCACCCACTATCTTTATTAATTAGGGGCAGACATATGGAAAAAAAAAAATCATCATTCTTCATTGGGAACAAGAAAGTCGCTTTATAAAAAGGACCAAATAAAACATATTTAGTTGGTGCTTATAATAAGGACCAGAGGGAGTACTACCTTAAGTCCTTACTATAAGATTTAAGACTGGAGGTAGTATCTGTTCGCACAATTTAAGGTTACAACAAATATTAACCTACGAATTAGCATCAACACAACCAGATTCAGTGTATGGCAGTCAGTCAACTGAAGTATAATTGAACATTCTGATGTTTGAGGGTGCTAAGTAAGTAACAGAAATACCTAAAATGGGATTGTGAGTATCCTCGGAAGAAAACCTGAGTTTGGTTGGTATCGATGTTTTGGTCAACCCACCAGGCCCAAGTGGTCAAAGCCTTTCTATAAGCAACCAAAACATCCAGCTTTGGGTGTACATGGTTACCTTCTTGATAATACTCTTCTCTGTAACAACAACAACAAAAAAACAACCAAATAAAGCCTAGTTAAGTTCCAAATGTTCATGAGCAGAAAATTTTACTGTGTTTTAAGGCTCACCCTCGAGATGTTTTGTCATGGGTCCACCAATGACCTGTGTTGAAGACGATGATTTCAGCATCTTGGCACGTGCTAGCTGCCTTGTCCATCAAGTCCAACCTTAATGTCTCAAAGGTTCCATTTTTGCCTCTGAAACTTGATTCACGAACCATGAATGGTGTCACAATAAAGTCCACTGAACAATTATAGTCCTACATCAAATAAACATTGACATAACCATTACAAGATTCAAACTTTAGAAACAATGTCACATATATTGGAATTTGGAAGAATCTTAATTACCTCAAATCTAAAGGAATAGACACCTTTCTTCTTAAATTCTGTCCTTCCTGTGATTTCATAAACTCTCTTCTTGTTCCCTATGCTCTGTCTCAAAATACACACCATTGACTCCCACATGTTTCTGTTCAGGGAATCTCCCACATAAACTAGCCTCTGACCTCTCAGCCTCTCCAGAAAATCAGTAGCATTCAATCTGAGACACATCATATATCATCAAAAAAAAAAACATACCAGAAAACATCATAGTATTACTACAAGTGACCATTAAGGAAAGGGAAAAAAAAAAATCTTACCTTGGAATGTCGCAGCCATTGGGTTGCCATCTCCACTTGGTATAATCTCTATCTGGCCTCCCATGAAGATGACAATTGAAGGATTTATCGATGTGGGGACAAGAACCTAATGGATAAAGTGGTTGTGAATCATCTCTCACCCACTTTCCGTCAAACAGGTCACAATCTTTATATAAACCAATCTTCCTAGGATTAGTCATACTTGTATTACTCTTCTCAATCGAATCTTCTTCATGCTTTCCCTCAGAGAAATTACCCACATTCTGAATTTTAGGACTAAAACTGGAATTCGCAGTGTTGTTTCTGTGTTCTTCATCCGAAAAGCATTTACCTTTGACTATGTCAGATGAATTCCTCTGAAGAGTAGAATCCGAGAAAGTCAGCACCGTACGATTATTACTATCTTCACTGTTTCTCTTCTGGAAACTCTGTTCTCCGACATGCAAGCTTGCATTTTTAATATTCTCAACTGAATCAGTTAAAAGGGTCTCATTATGTATTCCCGACACATTCGCCGGCCGAGTTTTGTTCGAAGAAGATGAAGAAAAGGGACGATGAAGAAATTTGAAGTTAGAAACAACAAGGAATGCATTATTAGGTAAGAGAAGAGGAAAGATTAGAAGATAAAGAGCAACTAGTAAACTGAACGAAAATAACTTCTTTCTGGCAGTGAAAGAAGTCTCTGATGATAATGTAACTCTCTTCAACCCCATCATCGCCGACAAACTAGTACACCCACATGCATGCTTCGCTGAGGAAGAATGAAAATTCACAGAGCAAAACAAGAGACTAAGGTTTAAGGTTTGTGAAAGAGGTTTCATGAGACGCACCGAGGGGGAAAAAACAGAGACAGAATTAAAAAGAAGAGAGAGAAAAGAGTATTTACAAAACGACCTCTTTCTCCTTCACAAATTCACTCACAGTGCCACTAATAAACTCCTAAAACATCATTAAATCCGTCTAATTGTAATTTTGTCGTTAATGTTTAGGTTCTTCTGATGATAAGCGGAGAGACTTTTCCGGGGGGGAAAGCCAAGTTCTGTAATGGAACGAGTAAAAACCTCCTCCGCTGATAAATGATTCGAATCCGATTTTCGTAGTTACGAAAATTAATTCGCCGTTGATTTTTTATATAGTCATTAAAAAATATAAATAATCGTTTTTTAAGATTCGACAGAGAGATAGATGGATAGATCATGCAGAGTATAACTATAAATATAACTGTAAGTTTATTTATAAGTAAAATGTCAAATAGCATCAAGCTAACTTATATCCGTAGAGGAATGGATCAAGTAAATATTCTGATATCATATATATAAAAAAACTAAATATTCTGATATACATAAATCGGATTACTCTTATTTACACCATCTTTGAAATTCAAAATATTTTAAGGAATATATCTATAACACATAAAAATATTTGACTTCATACCAGAAGAGTAAATCGGATTACTCTTGACCCAAAGTGGATAACGGGATTTATCATTTACACTATCTTATAAATTGAAGATATTTTATGGAATATATCTATATTTTATATAATAAATGTTGGTATTCGAATTCCATTTTTTTTATTTGATTGAATAAATATTTTTCTTTTATCGCAAAAAGGGAAAAAGGAGAGTCACATGATTAATTAACCATTTGGACTTACAATTGCTGATGTCCTACACTTTGCCTGAATAGGAATGCTATTGAAATTAGAGAGGGGTAGTTTGGTATTTTCGTAGATGGAACCAGTGTACCACTCAATTAACTGTCACCAACAAACTTAAGAGGGAAAAAATATTTTCTTAAAAAAAAAAAACAGGGGAGCCGAGAAAGATGTGGATGAGGTGACACGTGGCGATCGCAGAAGTGCACAAATATTCATAGTGATGGCGGGAAGGCGTGGAGCTACGTGGTAGAATTCCGTGTGGGCGTTAAACGGTTGTTATGCCACCGTTCACAGAAGAGCATTTGATGCTGACACGTGTCCGTCTGAAAAAAGAAGTGAGCGTCATGATGTAATTTCTGGTAGCGGGAGCACGCTGTCCCCAACACACACCTAAACTTTTCTCCTCAAGCCCTGGCTTTTGCATATTAAGGACCCTAGGTCCCATTGCATATTCGCTTGTTTGTTTTTTGTTTTTTTGGGTAATTTACGTCTTAACCCCCAAAAGCACTTCCAAGAATTCATCGCTAAAATCTCTTCAATCCTCTAACCTTAATAATTTTTAGTATTAAACGATAAGACTCACTTATTTTAAAAGGCTAAACTTAATATATTGGTATTTATAAACATTTTGTCAACTTTTAAAATATCAACATCAGTACTTCTTACTCCTCAATCTTAAATATAGGATAAAGTTTATATTAATCAAAATATCAAACAATTGGTATAACGGTTTTCAGAGCACTTTGCCCAATAAATTTCTGAGTCGTATGGCAGGCAGAGTTGCCGTGATGCAGTTAGAAGCGGCAACAGGACGTCGAAGGCATGCAGAAGGAACATTGCCACGTGTACATTATGATCTGTAGAACCATTGGGCTTTTAAAGGCCGAAAAAGTATTGGGCTTTTATTATGGGCTCAGTGTTTCTGGACCTGGTCCATTCTTCAATAAAGGAAGATATTCATCTCGGTCCAAGTTTTTAGGTTTATAGAAAATCCAATCCAACATTAAGACTAAGACTTCAGGAAAGTTCTTGGGCTCAAAGCATTGAAATTCATTAATTGGGTTAACCTGAAAAGTTACTCTGATTTGGGTTTTGGCCCAATAGATATTATTAGTTTTATTTGTAATGATGATTTTCTTGTTTTCGATTCTCATCCAGCAGGGGGTTGTAGATTTTCTGTAGGATACTGTCAGAGTTGTTTACCCACGTTAATTTTCTTGTGAAGTAATGGACAATTAAGCCTCAATTTTTACCCAAAAAAAAAAAAAAAAGTTCATCTTCTCACTTCTTCCCAAAAAGGAATCTGTTCTTCAGACTCTATTCAAGAGTTTGTATAACCATCTCCAATTTCAAATTATAATAATCAATCATCCAAAGAAAAGATGGAAAATCTAGATATTCTACCAACTCAGTTTACAAAGTTCTATTTCTTTAACGTCAGAACTGACAAAATTAAAAGACTACAGTTCCTTTCTATTATTTGAAAATCTATATTTTCACCAGCTATCTCTTTACTTTTGAGACAAAAATTACTGGTCAAGAGTCAAGACAAAGAAATCTTAATATTACTTAATTCTCATCTTTCACTCAATTTATCCATAAGAAAAGGTCTTTTAATTATGTGGGACACAAGTAGTTTTGACAAACTAAATATCCAAATCAACCGTAATTTAAAACCAGATCAATAATTTTGACCCCAAAAAAAATGGTGATAATGACAATTGCACTCATCACTTGGTCAAACTGATAAATTGTTTTAGGGAAAATTCTAGAAAAATACAATTAAAAATGGGAATAGATAAATTAGTGCTACAAATTTATCAAATCCTAGATCAAAACTGAAACAAGAATATGAGATTTTCAATTCTAACCAAATGACCAAATTGCCCCGAGTTAAATCGTAAACATGAAAGTGAAATCGTTAATATAAAATATAATGTTAATATAGATACATATGTTGTTATTGACCTCTAAAACTTATACCCTCAAGTCAGGACATTTTGGTCATAACTAGAAATCCCAAAATCCTACTTCAGTTCTGACTTGAGACTTGATAAATTCGTAGCACCAATTTGTCTTTTCTCATTTTTAATTGTATTTTTCTAGAATTTTCCGAAGTTTTAGGTTCACAAACTATCTGGGTATATGAGATTGCTTAGGCCCCAGGACAACAAAAATGAGCCATGAACAGCAGCTATGTACAATAGACACTTGTTGGAAGATTTTTTCGATCCAACCACATTGGACCCTCCAACAAAGAAGAAAATTGATTATACATGATTTTCCCTTTTCTTTTTTACACGACTTAGAGCATCTTTCCCAGGAAAATGACGTGTAACACCATTTTCTTGACAGTGAATAACCAAGATGGTTGTTCTCACCTGGGGCCAGAAAGCTCCATAGCTTCAAGTATGAGTGAAGATTCTTCTATAAAATCTGAGTATCTTTGAGGAGGGTTTTCAAAAGACCTGAACCTTGTCTCTGTCTTCTGTGAAGCTTCCTCCCACCTCTCAGCCAAGCCATCTCCCTCCAACATCTTCAAAACTTCAGACATCTTAGGTCTGTGCAGAGGATTAAATTGTGTACATAACAGTGCAACCTGAACCATTTCTTCCAGTTCATCAGCATCAAAGTTTCCCTTCATATCTTTGTCAACCATTTGACTCAATCTTCCTTCTTGATGTAGCTTCTTAACCTGGAAGTTAGTTGCTTCACATTAAACTCAAGGATAGTGATTGAAGATTGTCATTTACAAAGAAGACGTGTCTTCAAGACCCAATCCACAGGTAAAATAAAATTATTTGTGCATGACAGGAAACCTACGATCGAAGGGGTAGATTAGAATTTCATCCTCAGGCTAGAGTCTAGACCTGAAATAAGTTTGCTAAAACATGGTTCAAAGTGTCATCCAACCCGTAATGTCTGTTCTAATAAAATAGTATAAAAACAAACGTAGGATTGAATGATTAAATTGGATTCTCCACTCCTCCCTCCTCCACAATTCGCTACCTTTCATGTCTGAGTCATCCACCTCAAATTTAGACAATTCAAGTCAAAAAAAAAAAATTGGGCATTTTTTTGGTTTTAAAGTATGCAAAACACAAAGAAAACATTTTTATCTTTATCTGTTGAAGCAAATAGATATCCTTATAGGGTTCTTAACAGTTTTATGTGCTGAAACCAGAGAGGATTATAGAGAAGGAGAGTACCCAATCAAGCATTACACCTTTCTGGTTGGCTGCTCGTCCAAAATCCAAAGCCTTATGACCTGTGATAAGCTCGAGCAGTAATATCCCAAAACCAAACACATCAGTCTTTTCTGATGACTGGCCTGTAGATAAATACTCTGGAGCAATGTGACCAACAGTGCCACGCACAGCAGTAGTTACATGAGATTCTCTGTGATCTAGAAGCTTTGCCAGACCAAAATCACCGACAACTGCTTCAAAGTCTTCATCCAACAATATGTTGGCTGCTTTCACATCACGGTGAATGATTTTAGGGTCACACTGCTCGTGCAAGTAAACTAACCCTCTTGCCGTACCCAAAGCTATTCTTTTCCTCCTCACCCAATCTAAGGCTGGTCGACCATGAATATGATCTGTTTAAAGTAAAAAAACCACAGCCAATGATGGTAATTACTAATGGGTAATAAAATACAAAAGGCCTAGACTCTTGCAGAGAAATTGCAAGCTACTTAAAAATGGCAGCTTAGGAAACAGATAAAGATTGCCTTAGTTCTGACTGAATAGCAGGTTGCCAATTACAGGTTGCTCCAAGGGGGAAAAAAAGAACATTAAGAACATGGAAAATAGAAATGAGGCAACACGGATTTTGCATTGTGCATTAGTAAGCACTATATCAGATAATAATTGGTCATCCCACTGCTTGGTCTAGTAACAAGGGATTAGTGCGTCACAAGGAAGTGTCTTCCAAGCCAAGAAGCACCTAACAAGTTTTGGGGCAACATAGTTCTATAACCTAAGACGAAGGTATGGGACTTCAGTCCCACATTGGAAGCACGAATTCTAATTTAGTTCTCCCAAAGCTAGTGAAGTCCACTATTTTCCAATGAAATTACCTTTTAATCGGGAGGCTACGCTGCCATTAGGCATATATGGATAAACAAGGAGCCTTTCGTTTTCAGTACTGCAAAACCCACAAAGTCTCAAGAGATTCCGGTGAACAGCCAAACTTATGGTCTCAACTTCTGTTTGAAATTGGATCTCACCACCACCAGCATTATAGTCCTTCAACCTTTTCACTGCTACAACAGAGCCATCATTGAAGCGTCCTTTGTAGACTATTCCAAAGCCACCCCGTCCGAGAATGTTCTTTGAATTGAAATGATCTGTTGCAGCTCGAAGTTCTTTAAATGTATACCTTTTCAAATGGCCAAGGCGCACCTCTGGGTCGTATTGCTCTGCCAGGTAATAAGCATTTTACTGATAAGCATTACAATCAGAGCCAGGAAAAAAAATTATATGTGTCAATTGCCAAAAAGTTTAATGCCAGCATCACAAACAGATGTTAGAAAATGTGAACTCTATATTCTTGATGTGGAAAGACCTGCTATTAGTGGCACCTAAGAGAGAGTTATTACACATATAGATGACATCTTCCTCCATAATAAAAGTCATTAACAGTAAATGATTGCATGATACTGGATGATACCAAAAGTTTCAGTATAAATGCACAATTGCTACCGATAAATATATACTCAATGGAAAAGGGGGTGCAAAGACTAACCGTTAATATCAAAGAATATCTGTTTGTTGTGTCTGTACCGCAACCAAACAATAAATACAGCAATAATCACAATCACAAAAGCAGCCCCAAAACTTGCTCCAAAAGCAACTGCAACACGATGACTCTTCGTCCCATATGCTGATTGGCCTAGGCGATCCAAATCCCAACACCCAAATGTGATGGAATTGATAAAGAGAGATTTTTTTATAGAACAAGACAAATATAGATAGTATCATTACCTCTTAAAGAATCTGGCGGGAAGGAGAGTGGCTCCGGCAAGACATTGGAGCAGTTACTATTAGCATTTGGACCACAAATTAAAGAGTTTCCCACAATCCTGAAAGTGGAAAATTAAACAAGATATTTACGAAACTCCCTTGTTATTAATTAGTATGAACTAAAAACCACAAAGAAATGAACGCACTTGAATGTTCTTGCTGATATTCTTGGCAACGAACCACTCAGATTGTTATAAGAGAGATCCCTGCATGGATTTTTTTAGTTGTATTAGTTTTGAAGTAACAGGTGCATTGGGGAATTAATGTTATAAATTTTCCCCAAATGTCTGAATATATGATGAACATATAAAAATGGAGGAAATTGTAGAAAAATTAATGGGAGTGATATGGAAATAAAGACCTACACAAGGGTTAGACCTTCAATGTTGCCAAGAGACTGAGGGCAGGATCCTGAAAGGCTGTTATTATTCAACCGCCTAGAATGCTCAAGAGACGGTTCAATGTGAGTTTTTCAACAGAAGAATTTAAGAATCGAATTCATAGTTTCTGTGTCAAGCTAACATCTGTATGATAGTAATGCTTTTGAAACTTACAGATAATGCAGGTTCTTGAGGCTACCCAGAGAACTAGGTATCTCACCGCTAAATGTGTTATTGGAAAGATCAAGTGTCTGAAGCTTTTCCAGCTTTCCAATGGCGGCGGGAATTGACCCGGAAATGGCATTGTTCTGAAGTAACCTGCAAAATTTACAAAAACGTTTCAATCTTCATAGTTATTTTTATGTTCTTAGAAGCTGAAGCAACATGCACGAGTCCAAGCAGGGGTGAGTTTGAAAAGGCGTCGAAGCAACAGATAAACTATTTATTAATGCCAAACCCAACCAACATTGACAGCAGAATCAAGATATCAAAAGCCCGTGTGAACATAGATAGTAACTTACACAGATTGCAAGTTAGTCAGATTTCCAATCCCCGGAGATAGCTTGCCAGACAAGTTCTGACTGGGCAATCCTCTAATAAGGGGAAAAAAAACAATTAGAGTGAAAAACAAACAAACAAACTGGAAAACAGATGAACAAACTTGAGTCGTTTCTCCAGATCAAAATCTCCAAGAACAAGTTTGGCTTTGAAAACATATTGAAGCCTAAGAAGCTTACAAAGCAGAGACGGAGCCATCTGTACAAGTAATCATCCTCCAGCTACAAGGATCGACAGAATTAATGTCCCAACTTTCCAGGACATTGTGGGGATCGTGTAATTCATTTTTTATGGCCATCAGAGCGACAACTGTTCAAAGGAACAAACATTAGAGAGTTAGAGCTTTTATATGAAATTTCACCTTTTCCTTTCAGCGGACACCAAAAAGAAACAAAAATAAAAGTCAGATTTAAGGTCTTTATTTAGACTATAAATTCTTCAGGCAAACAAAAACTAAAGAAGAAACAGTTAAATGATGATATTAACTTTAATATTCTTGCCGCTGCGGCCAATAAATTCGAGTATCCACCTTTATATATCAGATTATAATCTTTCTATCTATAAGTTCAACTAATTATAACGATAAACAAGATAGGAAAGTTCCACGAGAAAAGATAACCTTCATAATTTATCCCAGAAGGAGAAAGCGTGGCAGAAGAAATCTCCATCGACGCCAGAAGCAGCAAACTCAGAAGCCAGAAAACCGAACCAGTAGTTGCCATAACTGTAAATGACTATATTCTTACTCCAGAAACTCTTTTCCTTTGTTCCTTCACGCAACCAGTTCATAATTAGCAATCGGACAAGTCATTCTAACCAGAGCGCAAGTGTATGAGTGTTGCCTTATCCGAACAAAAAGCCAGTATCGGGATCAGATTCCCATAAAGCAAAGCCCACTATTTCCACAACAAGAACCTCAAGCAATGACCACCAACCCGGCTCGGAAAATGGAGAATATGAATCAAACCGAGAGGAATGAACAAAAACTTTCTAGAGAAAGAACCAAGCTAATTCAAGCCTGAAAAAAATCAAAGATCCTTGAGATCTGAGATTCCCGGGTCTGATTCCTACCTTCCACAAGTTTTGGTTTCTAGCTCTGGCCTGCTACTAGTTGCCTGTGATTCCACCACCATTATCTTTGTTTCGTTTTGCAGACACCGGAATAAAAAGAGAGCATGAAACTCAGTCACTCACTCACTCACTCACTCTCACACCGTCACGCACGCCCAAATAAGTCAGAAATTTAGAATCAAACGCACAAAGCCAAAGGAAAACGCCAAAGTCGACACGGATACAGATGAAAAACCAGTAACGAAATTCTTAAAAAAAATCACTACTACTACTACTACTAATTGAAAGAGACGAGGAAAAATATTACAATTACATAATTATAAAAGTAATCTCAGCTTTTCCCTTTTCTAATTGCGGTGATTGGACTGAAGGGATTGATCAGAGAGAGAGAGAGAGAGCAATGGACAATGTCTAACGCCAAAGCAAAATTTTTGCAGGTAAGTTTTTGACAGGTCACGTGGTTCGAATTTCGATTGTCTCCGGCTTTGTTTGCTTTCGGCTACATTTCAAAAAAAATCTGTAAAAATTAGACGACTCGTGTCTGGACTCTTAGTACGTGCTTATGAAAATTATTTGGAGAATGTGCAAATAACTGTACACCCAACATACGTTCGGCCAGTGGTAAGCGGCATGCCGCTTAAAAAAAAAACTTTTTGGGGCTTTCCCACCAAAGTCAAGTGTGAGACGCAGGTCGGATCCGGATTAGTCAGGGCGAAGCTTCGGTGAACCGGGTAGGCAACAACAACAAAAACTGTACACCCAACATAATTAGTTTTGGGGGTAATAATAGGGTCGGATATTTTTATTGACGTTTTTTTGTTGTCTCTCATCTGTTTCAAATCTGGACCATACATTTAATATAACTGTCTATATCAACAACTTCCCTCCTAAAAATTAAATCAAATCAATGGTTTGGATTGGTTGATGAGAAATGAAAAGAAAGTTAGCTAATGAGATAATCTTATTCATAATAATAGATATAACTATTTTTTTTATACTAACGCGTTAACCTTAGTTAACTTTCATTAGTTGTTACACTCTTAATTAAACCATTATTTTAATATATTTTTAGAAGACTAATGATGAAAATTTAGCAATAAATTATTTCACTACGAGCACCTTACACAATTATCTTTTGCTGAATCCAAAAGTAGACAAAAATATTTTTATCTTATAAATGTTCATATTTCTCTTGTAAATTCCTTTGTCTTGCAAATGACCATTGTAAAAACATTTTTTAATTCCTGAAATTCTTTTAAATATATTTATTTGTCTTGCAAATGCTCTTATGATAAAATAAAGGAAATACATTATTTTCTTTTCACTTACAAAACTTAATTTCATGTTGACTCAATGAATGCAATGAAATTTAAGAATATTTTTGGGTTGAATGAAATAAAATTGCTTTCATGGGTGTATGTGATATTTTTCTCATTAAAAAGGAAAATATTTCTCAAAATATATTAAAATAATGAGAAGTGAGAAAACCTACCGGGTAAAAAGTAAATCAAGATTAACAGCATTGTTATGTTTACTTTTACACTAAAAAATAATTAATTGTGTCAGTTGTCTATAGAAAAATAATTTATTACTAAATTTGCATCTTAACCCCACAAAGTTATTTGAAGCCAGTTATATGATATTGTTATTACTATTTATGATCAATATTAATTCATAATAACATTATCTTAATAGATTACTGATTATTTTAATTTTCATGTGTGCTCATCATATGCAGGTTTTATAGATATATTAATAGATTATTAAAAAATAAAACTATAGTACAAAAGTAAAGAAGACAAGAAAACTCTAACAGTTACGTTCTGCAAAAGCCAGAAGTGGCCCCTACATGCTAAAATGCGCCGCATGCCTTTATCATAATATTCCTCCAATTTTACCACAAAGACCACACAATCAATATCATCAACTTTTAACCAAAAAAAAAAAGTGAATAAATATCACCAACTTTTGTAAAATTAGTTCAATATCTTTTAAAAAAATTGGATTTGTCTTCTTTAAAATAAACGCTACTCATAATTTAGTACAATATTTTTTTTAAAATCGAAAATTAATAAGAAATAAAATAAAATAAAATGATTGATAATTTTTGTAAATCTAAAATTCACTAATATTGCGATCAAACAAAGAAAGCAATATTTTTGTGGCAGACAATATCAATAAGAGGGAGTAGCTCCTATTAATTTAATGATATTAAAATTGAAACAAGTAAATAAAAATCAGCCAACATACTGAGCATAAAATTAGGGCATGACAAACGGGTATCTTATCCATATTCTATTTTCACTTATACTTTTATAAAAGCCAATTTTATATTAAATATTTAAATTAAATGCTTCATTTTAAGTTAACCAAAGCATGTAATGCAAAACCACTGAGATGCGATGTAACTATGTAAGGTCTTGTACGGACACAAACATGCATTGGCTTCTTGTGAAGGAAGAGTTTGGTTAGGATGCTGATTAATTTTAATTAATATATCTCCACTACGTACTTTTATTTCTATATTTAAATTATTATTTAACTCATTGATCTAGTTTTTTATTTGAACACAAATTATAAAAATTTCAAGACCATAGTTGTCTACATAAGTGAGTGAAACCCCTAGTTTCTATTTTTTAATTTAATACCACTTTGTTTCCATTTATAAATTTAAGTTATCTAATTCTCACCTACTAAAAAAAAATTTGTTAATAAAATAAATATAGATCAAATAAATAAATAAATAATTTAATTTTGCCTCGTTTATGATTGGGCGTTTTCACCTCTTCCCTCTTTTTTTCTTTTTAATAAGGGTAAAATTGTAATACTTTTATTTATTAATATGAAAGTAAACTTAAAGTCTATTTGGTTCAATTCTATAAAGAGGGATTATAGATAATCTTAATGTAATAGACCAATTACTGTTTGATATTACTATTTTTTCTCCCTTCCGAAACAAAAAACTTCTTTATTTTCCTTTTCCTTTCCATCTTTCTCATATAACAAACGACACATAAGTATAAAATAAGGATCAAAATTTTTATATTACTATTTTTAAATCTTTTGTTATTTATTAAAATTGAAAAAAAAAATAAGGGAAAAAAAAAAGAGGGAGGGAAAGAGAAATGCTAAAATGCGCAGGGATAGAGGGACATATTTGCGTTGGATGCCGCGAAATAGAATCTGTTTGATGCGCCCACAGCTCATGCCTCTTAGCCTACGTCGCTGTTTATCGATTTCCACCCCACACTCTCTTCTATTTTATTATTATTTTCTCTGTTTTATTACTCGTATAATCATCACTCGGTTATTCCTTTTTATTTTAAATATAAATTATTCTTCACATGTAGAGATGAAGAAATAAATAAATTGAATATTTGTAACTATTATGTGAAAATTTGTGGCATTGTTATAAAATATTATTTTCATTGGTAATTTAAATTTAATATTTAGAAATAACGATATCAATAGGATGTTATAAGAAAGAAAGGCCACTTATTTTTCTATCTAAAAATATTAAAGAAAGCATTGTACAAATATTTAAAATGAAGTGCTTACTTATTTTCTAAGCAAAATGTTATTATCAATATAAATGTTTAAATATTATTTAGTACTAACTTAGTATTAGGTGATACCTTATGCAATTTCGCAATTTCAAAATTCTTTTTTACTTATCTCATCTTTATTATAAGACATATTATCTAATTTGATTAAATTAAGAAAATTAGTTGAATTAATTAATATTATACGTATTTTTAAAATGTCTTGTCATCTTTCTTAATTTTCTCATTCCCTCCCCTCCTTGATTATTATTGATGAAGCACACTATGGGTAAATTAGGAAAGTATTGACAAATACAAAAATTTTGTCTTATAATTAAGATCAAAATAAATTTTTTAAATACATCTTATATTAAAAACTATAGGAATATCATTTTTCCTGTATCTCAAGCCTCCATTTATCCATTACTAGTTGATCGGAGGGCAAAGAAATAAAAGGAAAAAGAAAAGTAAGGAATAAATAATGATGTTAAGCAGAGAAAAGCGCAGTGCTTAAAAAGAAGCAATGGGTGGTAGGTTTAGAAAACCAAAGAGGGCAGAAGGGTATTTTTGTCGGCATTGGAAAAAGCTGAATATTCCTTCTCTCTCTCCCTAAATAATTAATTTTAAAGTAATTGAATATTATAATTATAATTTTAATAATTCCAAGGTACGTGAGTGAAAGTGTGAAACACAGCCTCAAGGGTTTATTCAGCACTTTGGAATTTGAGATCTTAAACATCCTCATTCCCCATTGTTTCGAGCTTTTGTGTTATAGTATAGTATTTCATTTAATATAAATAATTCAAATGACTCTCCGATTCATGCTCTGAATTGCCTCACACGTGCTTTGGAAAAGGAAAAAGGTTGTGCTATTTCACCTACCGCATCAATGTATCTTAATATTTTACGACATTCTTAAGAATAAGAGCCACGAATTTTATAAGGGAAAATTCTTAATAAACAATTTTAAAAATCTTAAAAATATAAAGGTATTTCGAGATGTTAGGATTAATATATCTTTTTTATTAAAAAAAAAAAAAAAAATATTTTTAGCATAGGTTAACAATGAAGGCAATTTATGGAAAAAATTGTAAATTTAAAAAATTGTAAATTTAAGATCTTATAAACAAACTTTTGTTTGCACTCTTATTCTAAATATAAGAACTTAATAAGAGGTTTCCTTTGGTTCTAAATATAAAAATGTAATTCACTTTATTCTTTAAATTTATGATTTACTCATAAAAGTATTATTCATTGTACATATAAAGGGGATTTCTAACAACAGTATTTACAATTCACATAGTTAGAAAGGATATTATAGAAAAATAAATATATATTTATTATAATAACTAACTTAACCAACTTTTGTAACATCCTTAAATCAAAACATGTTTGGTTTGTGGAAAATTTAGGTTGGGAAAGGGAAAATCAAATTTCTCCCCTAGCGGCGAGCGTTCGATTTGCATTTTCCAGCTGAAAATAGTTTCTCGCTGAAACAAATTTATATCTCGCATCATTGAAAATGGGTCTAGTGCCTAGGAAAATAGGCTAAAGACACAAAAGTCCCTAGATGTGACAATCTATGTGACATAAGTGTTCAAAACAGGGGTAGAAATGTCATTTGGCCCATTTTCCTATCTCATTTTGTTCAAACTGAATATTTTTTTTTCTATGAACTCATTTTCTTTTCCAATACAAACCCAACACCTATGTGACAAAATATTTTCCGTTCCTTTTTATTCCATTTCTTTGAACCAAACGGGTTCTTAGTTATATAACTCTTACATTAATGATCAGAAGAGCACTAAATATGTAGTTTATTCCTTATTGGCATTAAGGGAATGGAGGTGAGAGAAAATTTTAAGGAAAAATCCCACAAAAAGAATTTTAAAAATTAGGAAAGAACAAAATGGTGTTTTGAATATTAATAATCTCAAAGAGATATTAGTACTTGATTTATTCTTTTGAAAATAAAAGAAAATGACCAAATTACCGCGGCCATCGTTGGAGCTCTGGTGACTAGCCGGCCGGCGGCCAACGCCACCCCTTGCTGCCGAGTGGAGCTTCGGTGGTCGGCCGGTCACTAGAGCTCTGGCGGGAATAAATATTTCCAAATTGGTGGGGATGAGGCTTGAACCCTCACCAGCCAACGATTTGCAACTTATATGTGTGTGTGTAAGGTTGGTAGCCATTGGGCAGCCAACAATTTTCAATACATAATATGCAACGTGTGTGTGTGTGTGTGTACATAATATGCAACGTGTGTGTGTGTGTGTGTGTGTGTGTGTGTGTGTGTGTGTGTGTGTGTGTGTGTGTGTGTGTGTGTGTGTGTGTGTGTGTGTGTGTGTGTGTGTGTGTGTGTGTGTGTGTGTGTGTGTGTGTGTGTGTGTGTGTGTGTGTGTGTGTGTGTGTGTGTGTGTGTGTGTGTGTGTGTGTGTGTTTGTGTGTGTGTGTGTGTGTGTGTGTGTGTGTGTGTGTGTGTGTGTGTGTGTGTGGGGGGGTAGCCATTGGGCAGCCAACGATTTTCAATACATAATATGCAACTTATCTCTGTCTCTCTCTCTGTGTGTGCGTGCTGTGTGTGCGTGCGTGCGCGCGTGCGCTTTTAATCTTTAAGCTAAGCCTATTTACAAGTTTTGTTAAGGAATTTACAGCATTTCATTAAATTTTAACAACTTTCATTTACTAAGTAAAAAATCCACACTTTCAGGTCATTGATAAGTTTTGTTAAAAAAATTCACGATATTTCATTAGAGTCTAACAATTTTCATTTACTAAGTAAAAAAGTTACACTATCAGATTATTCACAAGTTTTGTTATAAAATTCACCACATTTGATTAGGTTTTAAAAACTTTCTTTTTCCTATAAAAAATTCACACTATCAGGTCATTCACAAGTTTTGATAAAGAATTTACAATATTTCATTAGGCTTTAACAACTTTCATTTACCACGTACAAAAGTACACTGACAAGTCATTTACAAGTTTTTTTAAAGAATTCATCATATTTTACTAGGCTTTAACAACTTGTGATTTTTTTTATGAGAAAACGAAAAATTGTTAAAATTTAATGAAATGTGGTGAATTTCTTTACAAAAACTTGTGAATAACATGATAGTCTGACTTTTTTTTTTTTTTTTCGAGAAAGCAAAAGTTTTTAAAACCTAATTAAATGTCGTAAAGTTTTTAACAAAACTTATGAATGACTTGATAGTGTGAATTTTTTATTTAGTAAATGAAATTTTCAAAACCTAATGAAATATCGTGAATTTTTTAACAAAACTTGTGAATAACTTGATAGTATGAATTTTTTACTTGGTAAACAAAAGTTGTTAAAATATAATGGAATGTCGTGGATTCTTTAACAAAATTTGTAAATGGACTTGATTTAAAGAAAACTTGGAGGAGTATGGTTAAAAACTTTCAATTAATTTTCCAAACTATTTTATGCTACATCTGATTCTTCAACGTTGACCGTTAGAGTTTTTAACGGAGGGGCAACATTGCTACGTTTTTAAATTTCAGGGGCAAAATTGCTATGTTTTTCGGAAGAATGTTGCCCCTGAAGTTTAAAAACGTAACAATTTTCCTCTCCGTTAAAAACTCTAACGTTGACCGTTAGTTGACTACTAGGGTTTTTAACGGAAGAGCAACATTCTTACGTTTTTAAACTTCAAAAAGAAATCATTCTTTAGAAACTTTTTTAAGGGTAAAATTTCTTGGCGCGTTTTTAAGGCAAAATTCCTCCTTAACACTTTATATAAATTCACTTAAAAAGCAGCTTCTTCTCTTGCTGGCGCCCCATTTCTCACGTACCAGGATGGTGAAAACATCCATTATTTTTAAAAAAATTAAAAAAAAAAATTAAAAAAAATATTTTTTTTAATTTTTTTTTTTTTCCGGTCATTACCTGTCTACTCAACCAAAAAGAGAGGGAAGCTGAGAGGATCCTCTTCCATTTCTGACGTACCAAAAAAGAATTCTTAATTTCTGTTCCGGTCATTACCTGTCTACTCAACCAAAAAAGGAAACAGGGGATGATGCTTTTGTGTTGGAGGCTTTTGGGTGATGTGTCATGATTACAGGTCAACCTCACGCTTTGCATCTATCATTATGTCATGCTCTCTTTATCATCCTTCCTTTTTTCTATTTCTATTAAATTATCTTTTTGACCATACCAAATTCTTAAATTAATTAACACATTCTTCTTCTTTTCCCTTGAAAATAAATACTCCTCTCCGACTTTAATATAACATATGGTTAATTTTTTTTTAGAGAGATTAAATAAGTTAAATAAATTACTTTAAAGTATTGATATTTATATTTTTTATACTAAATTAATTTATCTGACTTATGAATCGACATATAATCAAATAATACACGACATATGCTATGATTAACTAACTTATTTAGCTTCCTTAATTTCTCCAAAAAAATTCAATTGTGTCTTATAGATCAGAATAACTTTACTATTTCCATTTTTTCTTTGGAAAAATCCTTTATAAACACAATGGAAAATGGTAAATGATAGAAAAGTGATTATTATATTCATTATACCATAGAGGTGTGAGGGCCTCATCTATCATTTTTAATGTTATATATTGTATCCCGCATATCTTATATTTTTTTTTTTTTTTTAAAAAAAACAAGGTCACACACTTCTTTAGTATTATGAATATTGGAATTACCTCTTTGTATTTTATCATTTTTAACTGTCTTTGTAAGGGATTTTCCCTTTTTCTTAGGGTTTTAATCATGATTATTAAAACTGAACCAGCCAATTTGACCAGGAAACCAGTGAACTGGTCACCTAACTTGTCTGGTTGACCGGTTCAGTGTTTATTTAGAATTTCATGACTTTAAAAATTCATATCCAATTTTACATATTTTCAAGAAATTCAAATTAAAGCTCTATGAAAAGCTTGAGATGTCTGCTTTTTTACATATTTTCAAGAAATTCAAATTAAAGCTCTATGAAAAGCTTGAGATGTCTGCTTTTTAAAATAAAAAGAATCACTAAAAAATTATCATTTGATCCTCGAAAATTCTCACATTCCAAAAATATTCTAAGAAATATTATCATTCAAGTTCGCTTTCTCACCAATCTAGCCATAGTTTATATTTAATTTGACTCCGATATAACTCACTAACCATTACTCATTACCGAAACTGGTTGAGTGGCCCAGTGTGAAGTTTTTTTTTTTTTGGTAAAAAAATGGTGTCAAGTGTCTGTGCAACTTTCAGATTCTACATGGTAGAGGATGACCCTTCCAACATGGTTGGTTTTTCCATACAAAACGGATTCGTGACTTTACCGCAACTCAAACCCTAAACCTCTTAAGGGATTCCAGCGTGGAAATAACCTTGGTTTCAATACGATGCTTAAGGAGTGCGAAGTGGATGGTGGGCCTTGGTGGGCGAATTGATGGAACAAAGTGGTCCAATCCAACCAAAGGAAGGCATTCCATTCCATTTTGATAAGACGAGTCACGCACACTTCACCAAAGTCTCTTTCCTTTGGTCTCTTCTTTCTGAGTTCGCTTCCAAACTTTCATAAAACATCTTGTAACATAATATCTTAATAACATTCTTGTACAATATTAAATCCAAACTGTACAAATTAAATCCAATGGTGGGAAATGGAGTTAGTGAAGTGGGAACAAACTTCTTCTTTTTTAGATTGGAACGTTACTGGACAAGAAAAATAATTTGATGATTAAATTTATATTTGGTTGGACATGAAACAATAAGGATAGTGTAAAAAAAATGTAAATAAATGTCTGTCAATGCCCTCAACTTCAAAACTTGTTCATAACTGTGAAAGAAGACTTAGTAAGAACCCTTACAGATACTTTTTCAAAGTTATATATGAACGGGATGGTGCTTGATTGGGGTATTACTGATAGGAAAAAAAAATTATATATGAAAGGAATGAGCATGGATGTTACGGAATGATTATGCTAGAAGAACTGGATTTGGGGCTAGGAAGTATTGTGGTACAAAGAGCAAAAAACTCCTGGTGAATTTATAACATACAGGTATGTATGTTGTAAGGAGGGTCTAAAAAAAAAGGCAAAGGAGAGGGCAATCTTCTAGCGTAAATGAGGTGAAATAAGGACTAATTGTAAGGCACGAATGGTGAGTATCTTGTATTGATCGGAAGTTCAAAATCACCAGATTTGATGAAGAACACAATCACCCCCTTCACCTTTGGCAAGATACGGTGCATTTGTTGGTATCCCAAAGAAATTTATCGAGAAGTTGATGCATGTGAAATAGACCTTGCAAGGAAGTCAGGCTCCAACAAAAGGCTACATTTGACTTGATGAGTACATATCTTGGAGGTAAAGCAAATGTTGGATATACTCGCATAGACGTGCAAAACTACCTTGAGTCTAAAAGGAAAAGAAGTTTGAAGTATGGAGAGGTGAGGTATTTATTTGAATATTTTCAACAACAACTTTCTGCAAATCAAAGATTTTATTACAAATATCGAGTGGACAAAGAAGAACATATCACCAATGTGTTTTGAAAGATCTTTGGAATGTTAATAGATTTTGCATATTTTGGTGAGGTTGTAGCTTTAGACACAACATATGGTACAAATAGTGGTAATCGACCCCTAGCAATTTTTTCGAGGCTTTAATCATCGAAGTGCGGTCATTTTTGGAGCAAAGATTAATGTTTGATGAGACTATTGAGTCCTTCAAGTGGGTGTTAGAAACCTTTTTGGATGGTCATATAGAAGAAGCCAAAAACTATCTTTACAGACCAAGATCAAGCTATGGCAAGAGCTTTGAGTGAAATTCTTCCAGATACAAAGCATTGTTTGTGTACTTGGCACTTAAAACAAAATGGCATTAAGCACCTTGGGAACTTGATGAAAGGTGGGTTGCATTTTTGACCGATTTTTGTAAATGCATGTCTAAAATTACGAGTTGACAAGTTTGAAGAAGCTTGGAGCGAATTATTATGTTCTTATGATGTTCGTGAAAATAGGTGGTTGAAATCCATGTATGATATTAAGGAGAAATGAGCTTGGTGTTATGTGAAGACTTCTCACACATTAGGAATGAGGAGCACACAACTTGCCGAAAGTATAAACGCTAATGTGAAGCAATGTACGTCACCAAATTTAGACATAAATGAGTTCTTCACCACTTTTGACAAAGTTGTTTCAGAGAAATGGGACAAGGAATTGAAGTTGGAGTTTGATTCTAGGCACAAGATACCTAGATTGGTAGATCCAAGTGCACCAATATTGCGCCAACTTTCAAAAACTTATACCCCAGGTGCCTTTGACATGTTCCAAGAACAATGGGATCTCCAATTTACTGTAAAGTTAACTGAACAAGATGAGAAACAACCTTTATTTGTATACATCGTCCATATGATTGATAAAGATGGGGAGTGGAGATTTGCTTTTAAGCCTGACACACATGATATTTTTTGCACTTGCGGGATGTTTGAGACCACTGGGATATTGTGTTGTCATGCATTGAAAGTATACGAGGCAAAGGATGTGAAAATTATGCCGAGCAATACATTCTCAAGCGATGGACTAAGGACGCAAGGAGTGTAGTCTTGTGCATGACACTATAGGAAATGAGATACAAGTGGATCCTAAACTTGAAATCGCAAGAAGATATAAAGAATTGATGCATAAATTTGTACGATTGGCAAGAAAAGCTGCTAAGAGTCGTGCGGGGGATATAATCATATTGAAAGGGCTAATCAATGAAGCGAGAAACTAATATCCTTGATTGTGATGAGGATGATATTGTTGAGCCAAGTGTAGCACCAACCATAGAATCAAAAGATATGCCTAAGGGTTTTAAAAAGAGAGAAGGAAGAAAAAGAAAGCAATGCTACAAAGGTTGGAGGGAAAGGAATTTAAGCAAGAAAGGAAAAGTTGCTCCGAGAGGAACATGTATTAAGTTTTAATTTCATTTATATTTATATGAAACATAAAATTTTGCTTATTAATCTCATATTTATCTTGTGTAGGGTGCTCAAGAGGCTCTGCCATCTAATAAGAGAAGAAAGGTTAATACGAAAAAGGATGTACAAACACAACATGCTTATCCTATAGAACCTGCACAAACTCAATATGCTTTCTCACTATCTTCATCTCAACCTTCGTCATTTACAAGCCTATTAATGGTATGAGTGATGAATTTGACACTACTAATATTTCATATGGTTATGATATCCTTAATTCATATTCATTTGATATTTACAAGTGTAGGCAACTGAAGAAAGTAACTTCCCATCACTTGAAGCAATATATCTCAATGCAAGCAATTCTCAAGGTCTGGAAAAGAAAGATAAAAGGAGATGTGATAAATTGTAACATTTTATTCATTTTAATATTGTCATCTAAGAGTATTGGATTACATGTACAACTGACATTAAACATACAATCCTCACATATTACATCTTTTGATTCATGCGGGGAACTAAAATGGACTTAATGGACATCGAGACTTTTAGTGCCTATTTTTGAGCTTCACTAAAACAACAACTTGTTACACATTTCTTTTGGAGCTTGGGAGTGCACAATAGAAGACTCTTTTGGAGCTTGTTACACATTTCTTTTCACAGGATAGCAATCATTTCCACCTACAATCAATTTCAAGAAGATTAATTTTCATCCTTATCAATGTAGCTAAAGTTTTTTCAAGTTACAACAACAATGTCCAGTGTCTATGTTAAACTATGAAACTTCTTACAATGTCCAATGCAATTACATATAACATTATATTGTTTGTTTAGCTTTCAATAAAGAATTTCCGATTTAATTTGTGAGTTTCATTTCAGTACTTTTCCCACTTCGGGTGAAATAGACCACCTTTCATTTACAAAATGCATAAATATCAGCTAATGTCTGCTAATCATGACATAACGTTTCAAACAACAAACACAATATATAAAATTCTATAATGTAAAATCCATAACTGCTAATCTGCTAATCATGACATAAAGCAATTGACTGAAGTTATAGTAAATTATCAACATCAAGCAAGAATAAGCTAATTAACTATATATCCAATTCCCACGTCTTGAGTTCATAAGTATTCTTACCAAGTCTCCTATTATTTTACATTTTTTATGGACCTGCAAAATCAGTCACAATCAAAGCACCATTCCTATTCTTTTATATTTTTTGTGGGCCGCAAAATCATTCACAATCAAGCACCATTCCTTTCATATATAATTTTTTTTCCTATCAGTAATACCCCCAATCAAGCATCATCCCGTTCATATATAACTTTGAAAAAGTATCTGTAAGGGGTTCTTACCAAGTCTTCTTTCACAGAGTCGAGATCGCATCTGTCGGCGGCGTGATAGGCTTTTGGGAATATGCAAAGTCTAAGATCTTCTTTTTCTCGCTGAATTTGCTCCTCCTCTGTTTTCTTCGTTTTGCTGCAGCTTCCACGAGAAATATATGCAGAGAAAAGATGCCCACGTGTCAACTTGTGATTATCCCAGATTGTATAAATCCAATGGCTCTGTTTTACCCACTAATCCAAACGGTGTGTTTTGAAGAATATCACGTAATAAGCATCTAAGCGAATAGCACGGCATGTGGACTCCCATATTTCAGCTAAATTTAGGATACATGTGCTTGGGGGGGAAAAAAAACTTGTTCATAGCATACTTGGCGTTCAGCCTAATAAACTAACTTATCATGGGCCCATTTCAGCCCACCAAGCACAAACATTTTGAATTAATAAATTTCATTATTTTGTAGATAACATACTTCAACTGAATTACATCCACATTCTTGTCGATTTTTTTTTTTCCACGCATGTAATACTCTATTAATTGTAACCACAATTCTCCATTTTTTTTTTCAAAATCCAACTCATAAAAGTTTTTCCTCCCCTCTGAATCCCTCACATCGAACACACCTTTACACAAATATATAAAAGCTAAAGCGTAAAAAAGAAGAAGTGTTCAGACCTTCATTTAGTTAATTTATCTGCTACCAAGATTGCAATCTCTTGGAATAAGCTGAAGTTTAATGAGACGTTCCATTTCATTGTAAGAAATCTTGTGATGTCCACAAGAGTTGTAGTAGATGATATATGTTTGGACTTGGTCACATTTGAGAGCAAATCTACAAGTGTTTTGCAATCGAATTCTATTATAGTATCTCTGAATCCCATATCCCAAGCTAAGTGGAGTCCCTATTTCAAGTGAAATTACTCATAGCACTTAATATATGAATGGTTAGATCATGTGGTTTCTGAAAACTTGCCTTAAAAATATAATCATTCCTCCATTGCCAGAGTTTCCAAATTGTAATCCCCCTTGTGAGATCCCTATAGTTGGTCGTCTTACGCATTGTTGTCAAACTGCGAGTTGACTTTTCGAGTTTATCGTTTTTACGTTTCTAGTTTATCAAATCGAGTCGAGTCACTAATAAACTCATGACCATTGTAAACTCGGTTAAACTTACGAGTTTTATACACCGAGTTTACCATTTTTACGTTTCAAACTTATAAAACCGTGTCAACTCACCCTTAAACTCGTGTTAACTCTTTTTATTTGATCATGCTCAACAATTTTATATGTGAGTTTTATAGAAATTTCTTTATTAAAGATGGTAAATTTTGAATATTATGGATCTAATTTCAATTATTTAGGTTTAAAATATATTTAAATCAAATTGCAATCATTTTTTTATATTTTAATTATTTATTATATACTATTAATACTTATTTAATAGTGAAAGTAAACTTGTACGAGTTCACGATACGAGTTTACATCATTGTCACGAGTTTACTTAAACTCACAAGTTTGACAACCTTGGTCTTAAGTCATCCAAGATCCCTTTAAGATTCACAACAACACAATTTGAAAGGGAAGTAGAGAAGAATTGTTGTTGTACGTTTGGATTTAAAATGAGGAAAACTGCAACCTTCTAATTTGCCACAAATTGCTCTCGGTTGTTCCATCAGTTGTTCTTTTTATAAGGAACAATCATCAAAATCACATAATTCAAAATATTAGTTAAAAACGATAAATGTGTAAGATATATATTTTTCTTTTCAATTATACCCTTCTTCATATAAATAGTACATAAGAGATAATAAGCGGAAATTTATTGCAGAGAGATAATGGGTAACATATATTTAAAAGGGGTCAGAAAACTAATTTAATATTTCTTATAAAAATAATTGTTTCTATATATTTATTCCCATTTTTATTAGAGAAATTGTTCCTTGCAAGAAAGGAGCGGAGGGTGTAGTAGCCTAGTAGGTAACCTGTTTTGAAAGAGTAAAAACATAAAAAATCTGATTCTCTCAGCCCCGATTCCATCTCCAAATAAGTTTGTAGACTGAGTCATATAATGGGCAGTTGGCTTCTGTTAAGCATGTAATATGCACTTCTGAGTTTTGATGGAAAATTCACCACTTATTGTTTTCTAACTCAAGACATCATCACCAAGAGCAGGTATGGGAGGACGAATATTATGTTTGGGATCACTTTTAAGGTCTCAAAAGTGTTTATTAATATTAAATCGAGACAAAACTTATTTCACATATTTACTTTATATACCGTAATTCACGATTAAAAAACTACTTTTAAAGACTCTAATTGCTATTCCAAACCACAATATAAAAATAAATAAATAATATTACATGGCTATAAGAAAGAGGCCCGTTTTGGTCAAAATCTCAATTATGACCTGGTCATTATTGTCCTAACCACCCGGGAGAGGATCTTCTCATAATCATTTTTCTATTTTTTCCTCATAGGCCTATCTGGGCCGTTGATTAGGAAGAAGAGAGAGAGGTTAAAATAATATTATGATTGATTGGACGGATATGATTTAAGGATGATGAGAGATAATGAGAAAAAGATTAGGAGAGAAACCCAACCCTAATCCACCCTGCTTCATAGGCCAGCTATGTGAGTGATATTGGCCATTCTTTTTCAGATTTTTATATTTATGGGAATCACTATTATGCATAGGAAATTCAAGGTATAACTAGTTTTCAAGCCTAATTTAATTTCGCTTCATTTTTAATCACATCTCTAGTTTCATTTCTATTTCTCATATTCTTGTAGTTTCACTGCTTTTAATCAGGTCTTATTTATTTATTTTTTTTTATCATGTTGTTATAATTTCACCTAGTTTTTAATTATATGGCTATAATTTTCTTTTTCATTTTTTATCAGTCACCTAAATTTAAATTAATAAAAATCAATTGAAATTATAAGAAATTCAACTACTAACCCCATCCCACAATAAATAAATAATAATAAGCTGTTACAGCACAAAACCTTGTATTGTTTCATCCTTCTGATCAAAGGGACAAATCTTCACTCTATCCTTTGCCTTAAATAAATACAGTCAGCAATGTAACAAAAGTAGCCAAGTAACATCATAATTAGTGAGCTTCTAAAAATCTAAACTTGTATTATTCTCTTTTTGACGTAAGACCGCCAACCACCTAAAACAATAATTTGTTGGTTATTGGTGCCTGACTTTCTACCCACTAATGTAAAATTTAAAATATAATATAAAAAACGCGTGTGGAACAACGCATCTCAACTTGTGTACATTTAGATACCCCGCTAAGTGTCCATTTATTTTAACTTTTCACAAGTGCTTTTATAATTCATAAGATAAATATATGAGAGAAAATTTATCACCTTTAAAAAAAGGGGAAAAAACTTCTCATGTTGTAGGAGAAGTGTTTTCTCATGTCACACACACATAAAATGGTGGGACCCACATTTATATATACTCCCTCATAGGTCCTAATTATAGGAGTATTTTTTGGCGTTGGTTTTGGTCACAATTATAAGAGCAAGTTTTAACTTTTTTCAATTTTTTCCTATAATACCCATATTTATACTTTCTCAATAATAATTAAAGACAATAATAATTTTATAATACACTTATATATTTAATAAAGTAAATAATGTTTACAACTCATTAATGTCATATACACCTCAATTATACTTTTTTTTATAAAATAATTTTGAGAAATTTTTGTCATATTTTTCCCATATCACCCCTACTAATACTTCTTCCACAATAATTAATTTAACAACACATTTATATTCCACCAAGTGAGAGATTCTACTTTATTTTTTATTAAATACTTTAGGCTACTAAAAAGATGCTTGGGATCTTGATTAGATCTTGAAAAAATATTTTATGATCTTGAAAATTTATTTTATGATCTTAAAAAATATATTCATGGACCGATGGTACTAACAAGATACGTCGGGATCTTGAATGCTACGAGAAAATACTTCATGATCTTAAAAAATTATTTTAGGATATTTAAAAAATAACAAATAGGTTAAAGAACTAATTAGTATGAACAAAAAATTATTATTATTATTTAATATATATATATATATATATATATAAAAGAAACATCAAACCACACGGGAGAAGCCACCTACGTATTACATGAAATGACATCCCACTGACACTGTGACACGCATGGGGCTCACCCTCTAACCAAAGACGGACTGTTAGGCTTTCAGAAATCGTGAGAGTAGCAACTAATTTTGCGTAATTTTTATTTTTTAGAGGGGTATTTTTGAAAAATAATTATAATTAACTAATTTAACTTCTCTCCTTAATCTCTCTAAATTCTGGTAAATAACTCCTATAATTAGGACCGGAGAGAGTAATTAGCATTATATATATATATGTGGGTTCCACCATTTCATATGTGTGTAGGAATCTTTTTCTTCTCATACAATATGAGAAGTTTAAACCCCTTAAAGAAAATGCTAAAAAAGGAAGCACTTTTTTACATCTTCCCACACGAACACTATGTTTTGATTGGAAGGTCAAATAGAGTCACAATTCATTATTAATAGCAGTTAATTAATGATCACATGACAAGGAAACAACAGTACAGTTTTTAATTCTTTCACTATTTTAGAATTTGCATGACCCCGTCGCTTATTCACTTCAGCTCAGTTCCATTCCATGCGTAAGCTTCAACAAATCAAACATCACCATTTTATCACGTAATTACAAATTTAAAAGGTTAACGAACTGGTATAATTTCAGGAACTCACGAAAATCAATTTCATTGGATCTGCTTTAATTTCTTCCTCTGTAGCCTTCTTCTAATTACCTAGTTAAATGTCCTATCAAGCCTTCATCAGTCATCAGTGGCTCATAATCTTCCACTTTTTATCTTGTATACGGAATAATTTCGGCTGAAGATCCTTAATGACTGGCGTCAAGGGCAACCTTCCCACGGTATCTCTTGATACGCTTACCCGACGTGCTTCTTTTCATCTTATTGCTCTTGCCGCGCTTATTCGCTTATTCTTCTGGTTAACGCGCCCCACTAAAAACTATGCTGACCACGTTCAATCAAGCTAAAAGCTAGTCGACCTCCTTACTTCTTTACCGCTCCTGCCCCGAACCCTCACAAGTCACGACCTAATGTCAGTTCTTTCAGTACTTTTAGAGCTAGCATAGCTGCTGATATGGAATAGCCTTTCTCTAGCCGCAAAGGACGATCTACGATACGATAGGGGTCCCTTCCTTCCATTGGGATTCGTGCAAGCAAGAACTAACTCGAGAGGATGTAAACAGCGGGAATGCAAAATCAAAGAATGCCGACTCTGATCTTTCAAAAGATCGTGATTCAAAGGATAAGTCAGTCTTTGATGCTCTTTATTCCTTCTCAAAAGAAAATGCCATTTAACAAAGACGGACTGGACTCTCCCGTACTGAAGGCAACGCAAAGTTGCCAATGCTTCTAGTGCGAATCTTGCTTTCGAAAGAAAGGATCTTCGCCTAGTGTACTCTCTGTTCTTTCTAGTCTGGGTCTGCTTTGGTATATGGCTATAGATTAACAGAATATATAACTAACATTATCTACCTTTATTATAAATAAAAATCTCAATATCAATAAAAAAAGCCAATCTAAAATCTCTTACCACATGCCATGCTGCTCTCGCCTGATCCAGAGCTTCTGTTTCGAGTAGTGAAACAAACCTTTGTGGAACATATATGCAGTATACACACGCAGGAAAGAAATCCCTGTGGGGAGTAATACCTATAGCGCTAGACGTCTCTTTGATGAGCCCTAGCTTGATCCACAGGGAGCTATTAGAGCGGGATCTACTTTTTGGGGAATATGAGTCGAACCAATAACAAGAATATCTCTAGTGAAACATCTTTCACAATCCTTGGAGAGATAGTTCACTAATTAACCGAGGGATAAGTAATTCGACTCATTCATATCTAGATCATGAATGTTTGGAATCCATATTATGCACTGCCTATAAAAAATGTCCACCATGGGTTTCCTTTGAAAGATTTTCAATAGATAGTTGTCCAAGGGGGCGTTGGTAGTATACCTATCAGAAAGGAGCTTGATCATAGGTAATGCGGGGAACTAGCACTACAAAAAAACTTCGGATCAAGGACGGAATTACCGATGAAAAAAAATCCGTCAGTAATTTTAATTACCGACAAAATTCCCTAATACATTACAAAATTTTGCTTTAGCCAATGATCTAATTAGATGAATAATTGGAATTATTGTATAAAGCTTTTTCAGAAGATTTTCTATTATAAATGGATTTTCCAACATTTGACTCCGTACCATAGAAGGATTTAGCAGTACATTTTAAAAATAGTCCAAAAAGTAAAATGAATGCTCCAATAATTAGTTTATATGAATCTTTTCAAACAAAAAAATGACATTGCCATAAATGGATAAGATAGTATTTCCATTTTTTCATTAAAAAGAGCGTATTCTTAAGCTAGAATGGATTTTCCTTGATATCTAACATATATAATGAATGAAAGAGTCATTGAAGAACCATAGGGTGGACGGAAAATCCTTATCAAAGACCTATAAAATGTTCTATTTTTGCATAGAAATAGATTTGTTCAAAAAGATCAGACTCTAGAAGATGTTAATCGTAAATAAGAAGATTTGTTACATAGAAAAAGAAAGATGGATTTTATTCATATACATAAAATTACATAGAAACAAACAGCCAGAATAACATGGGAATAGTAGATCGGGACTCATCTGGTCAAGGATACGGGAACGGAAATAGAGGCCTTGGGATCGTAACACCCAGCATAAAAGCGCTGGAGTGAAACGCCACACTGCTTCAAATAAAGTGCAGTGAACAAGTAACCAGATTTCCGTTTCAAACGTATCACATGTCGCACGAAGCTATTCACGGGATGTAAGAAACAGATGAATAATCATCCGCTTCCAGAAGAAATCGAAGAATATCTTGGGAATCCTACAAGATCCATTCATTATTCTTTCTCTGAAAGATGGTCAGAACTTAATTGGGTTCAAATCCTACTGAGAGATCCACTAGAGATCATAAATTGTTGAAGAAAGAACAATACTTTTCTGTTATTCTTTTTAGGGGATCAGGAAAAAAAAGAAAATTTAGTACATTCAAGATGATTCCTTGGCCTATTTATTTGACTAAGCTCTTCAAACCTTTCACACTAAGGATAAGGAGCGATGTGCCCCCAGACTAAGAAGAAAGTGAAAGCGAAGAGGATTAAAACTCGATCAAGACTAATATGCGTTTAGATTAACTTTTACTATTTATAAGGTAAAATATGCAAGAAGAATTTAT
This sequence comes from Acacia melanoxylon, assembly GCA_019022615.1. NCBI lineage: Eukaryota > Viridiplantae > Streptophyta > Magnoliopsida > Fabales > Fabaceae > Acacia > Acacia melanoxylon. The sequence continues at coordinate 1,017,084 of JAFJYJ010000052.1, forward strand.
CTCGGCTTAAAAAAGGAAAAAAAAAACTTCTAAAACCACAGTTTCAGAATTACCAAAACACACAACAACGCGTTCTAAGGGCCCGGAAATGTTTCATTTCCTCTATCAATGAATGTGACCTCAGCTCCGGAAGAAAGCTCCAGCTTTGGTTTGAAGACGCTCTTCCTGATAGGGATAGATTAAGAATATCTATTCCATCTGCTCGTGTTCGTGACCCTATAAGAGCAATCTGTTTTCCCTATCGGTCGAGAACTGCCTCCTGCGCCTTAGCTACTTTACTAATCAGGGTCACATCACAGTCCTACTGGCAAGATAGATTAAGACTTAATATTCCAACCTCTTTTTCTTCACTCTCTAGTCTCTCTACCTATGGTCGAGTTACAAGTCACCTCCGTATCTTACTTAGTCTTTACTTTCTCACTACACTTTTCAGAGCAGGTAAACGAAAGCTCGGGTTCAACCTATAGATGGCCAGTCAGAATGTTGCCAAACGGCGAACAAATTTGACTATGTGGGCCAGTAATTAAAAAAATAAATAAATTACATGAGCGTGCCCGTTTGTTTGGTCAAAATCTAAATTATGGCCCGGTCTTTATTGTCCCAATCCACCCTGCTTCATTGGTCAGCTATGTGAGTGATCTTGGCCATTCTTTTCCACGTGGGCCCTCCCGGCCTTCAGATTTTTATATTTATGGGTATCACTATTATGCATAGGAATTCAAGCCTAATTTAATTTCGCTTCATTTTTAATCACATCTCTAGTTTCATTTCTATTTCTCATATTCTTGTAGTTTCCCTGCTTTTAATCAGGTCTTGATTTTTTTTCCCTTTTTAGCATTCACCTAAATTTAAATTATTAAAATTTATTGAAATTAGAAGAAATTCAAATACCAACCCCATCCCACAATAAATAAATAATAATAATAAGCCATTTCAGCACAACCTTGTATTGTTTCATCCTTCTGATCAAAGAGGGACAAATCTTCACTCTATCCTTTGCCTTAAAAATAAATACAGTCATCAATGTAACAAAAGTAGCCAAATAACATCATAATTTAGTGGCATGAAAACTACCTTATAAAGGGTAGTTAACACTTATTGAACCCTTTGACCAAAAAAAAAACACTTATTGAACCAAGGGTATATTTCTGTGGCGATTAAAAAAAAATTTGTTTCTCCTTACAAGTATGCTTCTAGAAATCTAAACCTGTATTATCTTTTTTATAAGGTAAGGCCCCCAACCACTTCAACTAATAGTTTGTTGGTCATCGGTGCCTGTTTTTCTACCTACTAATTTAAATTTAAAAATTATAAATCGCATGTGTAGAGCAATTCATTTCGATTTGTGTACATTTACATATTCCACTAAGTATCATGTTTGTTTTAACTTTTCATAAGTGTTTTTATAATTTATAAAATAAATACAGAAAAATTGCTAAAAAGAAGAAGCACTTTTTTCATCTTCCCACACCAACACTATGTTTTGATTGGGAAGGCCAAATAGAGTCACAATTCATGGATAGCAGTTAATTAATGATCACATGACAAGGAAACAACAATACAGTTTTTAATTCTTTCACTATTTTGCAATTTGCATGACCCCGTTGCTTATTCACTTCAACTCAGTTCCATGCATAAGCTTCAACAAATCAAACATCTATCCAGTAATTACAAATTCAAAAGGTTGACGAACTCATATAATTTCAGGAACTCGCGAAAATCAATTTCATTGGATCTGCTTTAATTTCTTCCTCTATAGCCTTCTTCTTCATTCTCTAGTTTCAAACGTGAACTTTGAAGGCCAATCTCCGATTCTCAGAAACCGCCTTCTGCAAATCCCCAAACCCACGTCGCCACAACCCACCACCATTCTCTGCATTCTAGTTTCGTCCTTCATAACTACGTTTGTAACGCTCCTCCATTTGCACATCCCATTCACAACCTCGCCGACGATGATCTCTGCCGGCTCCGATGGATTGTGAATATACACGAAATCCCCCATTGCGTTGATCGAAATTGACGCAACACATTCATTCTCTCCTTTCAGCTTCTCCACCATTTCCGCTGGCACCTCGCCAATTTCCGTCCACCTGAACGCCTCCCCCAATTCACCCCTCACTCCCCACAACTTCACACTCCTCAAATTCTCCATGTCACCTACTAATCCCGCCACAATTAGACGATTCTGGAGACTTCCGATCACGCAAGAGTACGCACTCTGATCGGGTCGAAGATCGTACGGACCGTACCAGATCTCGGCGTTCGGATCGAAGGAGTGTGTGATGCCGGAGCTTTTCTCCGTCACGTGCATCCTTTGCTCGTCGACGGCGACGGACAGCCACGTACTGCCGGTGGAGTCTTTGAAGATATCCGGCATGGAAGGACCCATGCTCCAAGTCCGGGTAGCCGGATCGTACAACTCCACCGCAAGGGGATCATCCTCGAAGTCGCAAGCACCGCCGGCGACGACGATGCGGGGGCCCACTCGTGCGATAATCGGGTCGATCCGCCAGACGCGGGGGGCGACGGCGTGGTGCCACGTGAGATGGAGGGGATCGAAGGAGAAAGCGAAACTGGTGGGAGACAGGACATAGAACAGAGACGAGTGGGATGATCGGAGGACGGAGGCAAATTTGACGGACGACGGATTAGGGCAGAAAATTTCGAGCCAGAGGTGGGAACGAGGGTCGTAGGCGTGCATGGAAGTCAGGTGCGGCGACCTTGAGCTCTGAGTATGGAGGATGAGCCAGGGCTTGGTGGGATTTCGGTGAGCAAGGGAGGAGGAAACGGCGCGTTTCCAGGATATGGACACGTGGGAGGCAGAGAGGAGGTCGATAAGTGGCACGTGGGAGAGTATGGCCTCTAAGACGTCGCCATGAATGGAAGCTTGAGCTTCTGGTTCAGCAGCGTTTTGTCGAGACATCAGTGTTGTGTGGTTTATTTTGAGGTGAAAGAGCGAAGGAGGAGGGAGATTTGGAGGAGTTTATATGCATATCTTGAATTAATGCCCAATGCTCCGTCAGAATAAACAATTTGGTCGATTAAATTTTTGTTGTTGCCAACTGGTCATTTAAAATTAATAATAGAATAAAAATCTTATTTTGCATTTGGGACATTAAGATAGATAATTTATTAAATCTTATTTAATGATTTACCTTTATATTAAAATAGTGCTTTCTCCACATGTGCTTCGCAATATTTAATTCCCTTCCATAATTATAAGATTTCCCCGAGTTACACAAATTAAGGATCAAAGAAAGACTCCTTCCTTCCACCAAAAGGAAAACAAAACATTCATTTTTCTTATAAGTTATAATATTATCTCCGAATTTTGACCATGAATCTGACAACACGTTTCATAAATTCAACACGATAATCTTTTCAAAAATAAAAAATAGCACGATAAATATTAAAATTAAATTCAAAACAATTTATTTTTCCCATTTTAATCTATTTAATAACGTAATCAAACCAATAAAAATAAAATACTCAGATTATTATTTAATATAATACATTTAACAATATAATCTTATTAGGACATCAACATATCAACCTACACACGCGAAATTTATGGCAGACTGTGATATATTATTTATACGTTTTTATTAAAATAATTTATTTTTTAAATTTCAAGTAATAAAACATACAGCTTTATTTAAAAAAGTACTCAAGTAGAATTTGTTAAAAAATAAAATTACTTGTTTTTCATGTGACTTCTCACAAAACGTTTTCTACTTAAAACAGATGGTTTGTTTTTTTATTCTTTTAAAAAAATAATCTGAAATTGGTTTACTTGGTCGAAATGTACAGTTCGCTTGGAAATAAAATATAAATGGACGGTTTCTAAACATTAAACATTAAACCTTAACAGTCTACTCATTGCGGCGTTGCCTATGTTGGGGCTCTGGAGAAATTTTTTTCCTATCATACTCGTATAAAAGATTATCGTGTTGAATAACACCCATTAATTTTAATATTTTACACCGAGCCCAAAAGGGTCACCTTTTTAGGATCGGACCGGCTTTCCTCCTATACAGATGCTGTCCGCTGCCGTAAAACGTTGACGTTTTGGCTCAAAGTGGCTGAACATGTGGCCTTTAAAAAAAAAAAAAAAAAAAAATTAAGTCTTATTGATGATTAAAAAAATACTTGATAATCTTAAAAAATTATTTTAGAATCTTGAAAAAATATCAAGCGTATTTTAAATACCAATTAGTACCCTAAAATACTAGGTAGTACCAGTCAGTCACCGAGAAAAAAATATTTAGTCTTGAATGGTGACTAAAAAGATACTAAAAATACTTCAGAATCTTAAAAAATTATTTTAGGATCTTGAAAAAATATTTTCAGGTACTAAATGGCACTAAAAAGATAATTCAAGATCTTGAAAAAATATCCGAAATATTTTTCAAGTCTTGGCGGGTACTACCTAGTATTTATGGTTAAAAATATACTTTAGAATATTTTTTCATGATCCTAAAATAATTTTTTAAGATCATTAAGTATTTTTTAAATCTTGTTCAAAGATCTTAAAGTATATTATTAAGATCGATCATTTTTTTTTTTTTTTTTTTTTTAAAGGCCACATGTTCAGCCATTTTGAGCCAAAACGTCAACGTTTCACTGCAGCGGATGGCAGCGGACAGCACCTACATAGGAGGAAAGCTAGTTCCGGTAGGATCATGCATTCTGAAGCCGGCTCTAATTTCTAGCTCTAATTGAAAATATAAGCTTATACCACTTAGTATATGATTTTAAAAATTAAATTTCTTTATAGAGATTCAAACTCACAACTCTTTAAATACAGAAACGTGATTTTTTTTTTCCTCTTAATTTTTTCACTGTATCAAGTTTTCGTTCAATTTTAGTGCCAACTCCAATTTACAAGCTCGGTTCTTGAAGAGCCTGGGTTTAAACGGACCTGCCCGATTTCTTAGCTCCATTCCCAATCAAAGGATATGCCGGTTTGGATTAGCTGTAGAAACTGTTTTTTTTTTTAAAAAAATATTATTACAGTATGCGAGTTAAGTTTGTGATATGTGTTTTATTTATGCCTCAAGTGAAATAGGTGTTTAAATAGTTGGTAAATACTAGTAATAACAAAGACACCACGTCATATGAATATTGATGAGTCTTCCATAGTGTCCCGCTGCCACGCATAGCTGCTGGGTGACACCTCAGGTCAAGGCGACTTAATTAAGAATTAAGATAACTCCTTGGCAACTAATAATTGACTCAAAAGTTTTGTTAATTTAAATTGTCTTTTAATACAATTAAAGATCATAATAAAGCCTTAAATAATAAATGTTGTGACAAAGTTTGATACATATACTCAAGATCGATAATAATTGAAAATTAATCTTTCTTTCTTAAAAATAAAATGTCCTTACAAAAAAGAAAGAAAATCTTGTCCATCAATAATTGGAGCAGAGTTGTCGAATTAGGTTTACATCCCACCTTGTTAAACTGGTTTCTCTGGGGGTATCTGGCTTTTGTGGAATCGGGAGAACTTTGGCATTACGTACCTGACTTCTACTACTCAACTGCTTCACTGTCAAGTTAAAGATCACCATAGTAACATTCTTAGTCTTCTCACTGTGGTTTATGGGGAGACTAGTTCAACTAGTAGAGTTCCCCTTTGGAGGTCGCTCCGCCTCATTGCTTCTCACTCTAACCTTCCGTGGCTTGTCTTGGGCGACTTTAATATTTATCTTTCGCCTGATGACAAGCTTGGGGGAGCCAATCCGTCTTGGGCCTCGATGCAACAGTTTGGTGAGTGTATTGAAGACACGGGGCTTATTGCGGCTACGCTCAAGGGGAAAAATTCACTTGGGAGAAACGGGGCACGAAAGAGAGATTAGATTGGGTCTTCTACGATTTGAAATGGCTTGACTGCTTTCCTACCACGACCGTTCATCATGAGCTTAAATTTAAATCCGATCATAGAATTGTCGTAGTGAATTCTAAGCCTTCATCCCATCAAAGAAGCTTCCAGAAAACTTTCTCTTACCAGATTGCTTGGACCTTGGAGAATGATTTTAAGGATATTACTAATGACGCTTGGCATGGAAAGAATTGGCTTGATGGTCTTCAAACCTTTCATAAATCTGCTCTGGAGTGGAATGATAACCGCGTCGGTAACTTCTCCAGAAAGAAAAAAGAATTATTACGTCGTTTAGAGGGTATAGACAAAAGCAGGAGGATGAATCTTCAGACTGGTTTGTTTCGTCTTGAGAAAAGATTATGGGATGAATATCATAAAGTGGCTTCTCAGGAGGAAATTATGTGGTTTCAAAAATCCAGTAAATGGCTCAGGGGAGGAGATAGGAATACAAGATTCTTCCATGCCTTAACCATGATCAAAAGGAAGAAGCAACGAATTGGGGCCATTATGAATGAGTTGGGGGAATGGGTTGATGACCATGCCACTGCTTTAGGGATGGCTTACGACTTCTTCCATAAACTCTATACTAGGGATGATAATGTTTCAAACCCAGAGGGGTGGATCTCTCGTTTCCCTCCCCTTAATAGCAACCAGCTGAGCACTCTTTCGAGGAAAGTTAGTAGAACTGAAATTAAAAATGCGACTTTCACCATGGGAGCCTTCAAAGCGCCAGGTCCGGATGGGCTTCAGGCTCACTTTTTCCAGACCCAATGGGATGTCGTGGGTGATAAGATCTGTGACCTCATTGAAGATTGCTTTCACAACCCATCAAAAATGTCCACCATCAACAAGTCCAAGGTTGTTCTTATCCCGAAGATGGATAACCCTTCCACTCTAAAGGACTTTAGACCTATTTCTCTTTGCAATGTGAGCTTCAAAATCATCACTAAGCTTCTGGCAAACCGATTTAAGGAGGTTATGGCCCATCTTATTAGCCCCGAGCAAAGTAGTTTTATTGCTAACAGTCTACTTGTGATAATATCCTCATAGCTCGGAGATCATCCACTCCATGAGAACGAATGGTAGAAAGAAAGGTTTTGTGGCCATCAAGATTGACATGGAAAAAGCTTTTGAGACTTGATCGGGGATTTATAAAGGATACTCTCAAGGGTTTGGAGCTTGATGGTAATCTCGTGGATCTCATAATGGCTTGTATCTCTACCGCGTCCATGTCCATCCTATGGAATGGTGATGAAAGTCCGACTTTCAACCCTTCTAGAGGTGTGAGACAAGGAGACCCGCTTAGCCCATATATTTTTGTTCTCTCGCATGGAGCGTCCGGGGGCAGCTTATTAAAAGTGAATGTCAAGCCAAGCGTTGGAAGCCGTTCGAATTCAAGAGAGGTGGTCCTCACATAACTCACCTGTTTTTCGCTGATGACCTCATTCTTTTCACTGAAGCCTCCTGTAATCAAATGGAAGAAGTTCGCAGAGTTATGAAAAGCTTTTGTGAGGTTTCGGGTCATAAAATTAACATCGACAAATCCCGTATGTTCTGCTCGAAAAATGTTAATTTTAATCGAGCTCTTGAGCTAAGTCAGCTTCTTGGGATAGGTATTACTTCTGACCTCGGGAAGTATCTGGGGGTCCCGATTATTCATAAACGCGTTACCAAAGCTACCTATAACCCCATTGTCCATCGTACGAAGAAAAAGTTGTCTATGTGGAAATCAAAGTTTTTGACTATTGCTGGACGCTCGGTTCTTATCAAATCTGTCCTATCATCTTTACCGAGTTACTGTATGCAGTCAACCCTTCTCCCTGTCTGCACTCTTCGTGAATTAGAGAAGGTATCCAGGAATTTCCTTTGGTCTCAGGAGGAAGAGGTGAAGAGAATGCATCTTATTGCTTGGGACAAGGTTACCCAAGCAAAAAAACAAGGGGGACTTGGCTTCAAAGATTTGAGACGTCAAAATAAAGCATTCATTATGAAACTCTGCTGGAGCCTCCTTACACAAAAAGATGCTCTTTGGGTTAAATGCCTATGGGCTAAATATAATTGCGGGAACCTTTCTATACCTAAGGTTTCCAGGAAGCGAAACTCGTCATCTGCCTGGAAAGCAATAGCTGAAGTTTGGGACAAATTTCTCAGTGGTGTCGGGAAAAAAGTCAATAATGGTGAAGGAACCAAGTTTTGGACTGATTACTGGCTCCCCTTTGATCGCCCCATTATAACCTTCGTTCAAAACCCAACATCTGTGAATGGCGATGAAACTGTTAAAGATCAAGTTTTGCCGAATGGGTGCTGGGACGTTACCAGATGGCAAGGGATTCTGCCTTCTGATATTATAAGAATTATTTCCAGGTCACGCCCCCCTGCAAATAACCTTGATGACTGCTTTTCCTGGAGGGCTTCGAAAGATGGGTGTTTCTCCGTTAAATCTGCTTATCACTACCTTTCTGAGAGGAGAGAAATCACTAACAACAGCTTTTGGACCCAGTTGTGGAAATGGCAGCTTCCTGAAAAAGTCAAATTCTTCATGTGGCAAGTTGGCCATGAGCGATTGGCCACTAACTCCTTAAGAGCCAAAAGGGGTCTTACTCACGAGAGTGCCTGTCCCTTTCAATGTAATAGCGAGGAAAGTGTAATCCACATAATCCGAGATTGTGTGAGAGCAAGAGATTTTTGGAAACAAATTTTAATGCCTAACTTTTTTGCTCAGTTTTTTGCAGGTAATTTGCAGACGTGGCTTCGATGGAACATTACCCACAACCCGGGTAAAGGTAGATTCAAGAATACCTCCTGGCCAAGAGTATTCAGTTTGGGGTGTTGGATCCTTTGGACAGCCAGATGCAGATTTCTTTTTCAGGGAGAAAGCACTGATGCCAGAGAGATGCTTCACCGATGCAGCTACCTTCTCATGGAAAGCGCCACAAATCATAACTTAGCTCATCAGATTTTCCGACTAAATGTCCAGCCAGAAGAATCCTGGACACCTCCATCGGCAGATGCGGTTCGAATTGATGTCGACGGGTCAGTGCGACACCATCACCAAGCGGCGTGCGGAGGAGTGTTACGGAATTCTCAAGGGGAATGGCTTATGGGCTTTCATAAATTCCTTGGTCTCCACACAGTTCTGGAAGCTGAAATTTATGCCATCATGACTGGCCTACAAGTCGGCCAACAGATGGGCTTACAGAACATTGTGATTTACTCCGATTCCCTGGATGCTGTTAATACTCTTATGAGAGACTGCTCCGCGGATCACCCACTGAGAGACCTTATTGGGGAGACTAGGGATCTTTTGTTCAAGGATTGGAGCGTGGAACTCCACCATACCTCAAGGAACAACATTTCATGTGTTGATTTTATGTCTAAGGAAGGCCCTTTGTGTTATGGTGGGACCAGGGATAGTTCTTGTCCACGACACCCCTAGAGGGTGCCTCGATATGATCAGGAGGAACCAGATGTCTTGCCAATGCTAGTTTTATTTCCAGCTGTATGTTGTAGGGGCTAGATTACTAGTCTAGTCTTGACTTTGTATCTCAAGCTTCGGCTTGCCTTTTCTATTCCAAAAAAAACAAGATAAGACCCTTGGACGGATACGTCCTATTAATACATCTTATTTTGGTTGTATTTCTCTTTCTTTTCTTTTGGAGGCAATCATGTTTGAGATACTATCAGATACTAAGTATGTGTTTGGATAACATTTGAAAAACACTTATTTTTTGTGGAAAAAACTATGGTTTGGGAGAAAATTATCCAAATACGTGAAAAAAAATCTCAGAATCACTTTTTTAAGCAAGACCATGATTTTTGGAACCTCAAAATTAAACCATGGTTTTGAAAGGGGAAAAAAAAACTCTTTCTTTTTTTTACTTTTTAGTAATTGGCTCATTATTGTATTCCCTTCGGTCATTTTTATAAGCAACTTCATCTATCTTGGGGCTGGTCCTTTTTATAAGCAACAACTTTCTTCTTGTGTTTCAAAATTTAAACTACTTTTTACTTTTACATCTCTATATTAATTATCTTCCACTCACTACTAATTCTCTTTCATTTAATCATTTATTATATATTATCTCTCGTATTTTATACTCATACTCTTTCCTACACTCATTTCATAAATATGAGTATATTTAAAAGAAACGTGATATTTTTTATACATATATTATTTTTAACTAATCTAGTTCATTTAGATAAAAATTGCCTATAAAACAAATGGGAGGGAGTATCATATAATTCCCCCTAACCTCCTTTCTTCTTCTCCTTTTCTCGATTTCTTCCTCATTCTCTGTGTTCCAAATTCTCAAAATTTCCAAAACACTTGATTAATGTCTGGATATTCCTTTTATAATAATTTTGCCCGACAACTTGACGTAATTTTCCGTCTCAATTACTGCTCATAAAAACACCAAAACTAGAGCAGAAAAATACAGTCTCAGATTGTTTAGGCACTTAAGATGTGAAGATGCAATGAAGATAGTGATAAAGAAAAGATAAGAAAATGGACTAAAAAGCTAAATAAGACGCATGATAGTGTATACAATTTATCTAATAAATTACACATTTCAATGTAAAATATATTATTTTAAATAATTACTATCAGTTTGCGTGAAGGTGCTTTCTATAGCTAATTTAAACAAGAACTTAGTATCACATCTGTTCTAATTAATGTGATAGTACTTGTTTTTGTGTTACAACTTGGCCAAAAATCAACTAAAAACAAAGAAAGGAATCATCTTAATCGTGTTAGACTGAAAACCCAACGATTGGTATATTTTTTCCCCCTTAACTACACGAGATTAGTTTTTGTTTAAAGAAAAAATAATACTTTATCTCCGTGTTAAACATGGTTTAAATTTATTACTGATGTGAACGTATACGGCTGGGGTCGGGTTGTGTAAATGAACAGTGGTTCAAATATATATATATATATATATATATATATATATATATATGTTTGAGATATATTTTTATTTTATCATGTTACATGATTAACTAATGTTTTAATTTTGTAGACAATTTTATTTAATTTTTGGTTTTTATTATGAAATTTAATGTTATAAATATTTTAAATAAAATTTATTCTAAAAGCTAATGTCCTTTATAGTAATTTGAATAAGAAAAAGTAATTCTTATAACAATATATAAACACTATCATTTTATCAAAATCACTTTTTTCCATAAAATTTATTTTTCTTATAATACTTTTTCTTCAGAAAATATTCTTAAAAAATTAATCCAAACACTCTCACATAACATTTAGAGAATTGAGATCTTGCACTTTTATTTATATTTCACCGCACCTACCCCTTGATGATGACGATTGACGACGACCAAGCTAGTCATATATGAGTTAGTTTTAAAATAATACATTGAAGAACATTTTCTTTAAACAACTAACAATTATTTTTGAAAAATAAATAAATTTTTAATTTTTCAAATTAAGATATCAAAGCTTCCCAATCTTGAGGTCGTGACTCGTGACTGGTTAAAATAATCACTCCTCTTGTCTTTAACATAAGATACATTTATTAGGGAGTTGATTTTAGTTCTAAATATAAGATATAATTTTTATATTTGTCGGTATTTTCCTAATTTACCCCTATTGATGCTACCTCAACCATAATCAAGGAAGAGAAAGAATGAAGGAATTAAGAGGAATGACTAAGGTATTTTAAAAAATACATGTCATATTAACTAATTCAATTATAATAATAATGAAAAACTGATTTAGGGAGTGTGATATGTATTCAACACTTATGTGTTATGTCCCTTCAACACTGCTAGCTTGCAGGGTTATAGAAACATCGATAAATATTTAATCTTAAATATTACAGTATTTTGCAATAAATAAAAAAATTATTTTCTCCTGTCCTAAATATAAAATTTAGTTGATTTTTTTAAAAAAAATTAAAGAAGCTAATTAAATTACTTTAAAATATTTTTATTTTTATTTTTTCTTTAAACTCTGACTTATAAACTATTTGATCTAACCGTACACAACAAATAATATAATTAAATAATTTATTTGATTTCCGCAATATTTATATTTAAAAAAAATATTTAGTGGATCCTTAAATTTGAGTTAGTTGGATAAGGAGATGGTCACATCATATGTTGCTTAATAAAATGAACGCCATAGTTGACAGACATACTATGAACAGAAGAATTTAAGTTTTTGAAAGGTCCTTCTGGGCCTCAATTTAGTTGGTACAGATCATGCTTATCCAAAAATTAATGATTTTACATATAAAAAAATGATTTTTCATAGATAAATAACATGTAGACCGTTGAAAAAAAAAGAATAACATATAGACCACACACACATATATATATTTGAATAGGTTTTACTTGTGCATGTTTGAAAAAATCAGGCCTTTTTTTTTTTTAATAAAAAAGAAGAAGACACTAACAAGTTAAGGTTATAAGTGAGATTAAACCTGCGACTTCTAACCTATTTAGTAGCTTACATGTCAGTAAGCTACAATTTAATTAAATTACCAATCATGGGCAAGTTGGCCAAAATAATTTAATTAAAATATGCAATTATGTACTCGTATTATGATTTTACAATACATTTATCAGGGTTTAATAATCCAACAATACCAAGTTCCTCCACTTCTCTCAAGTGTTAAATTGTGAGTTTGAACCTTCTAGAATAAGTTTAATGGGTGTGGAAGTTAAGACAAGAAAAATTGAAAGGTCATATTGTTAATTTTTTATATAGTTATTAAAGAATTTATTTTTGCAATTTTTGGTTCCTAGATGCAATTTTCCCTTGTTCCAAAGAGGTCAGTTCACCAAATAATCAAATATTAAAAATGCAAACATACAGTTGGTGATTAAGTGACTCGCTTTATTGTTTTTTTTCCACCTACCGGTTGATATTTTATTGGCATAAATAATCCAAGTCACAATCCTTTGTTTTCTAAGTAAACCGTACAGATTTAATGTTGATGACCTGCCTTTAAGACATTTCAAATTAAATAAGTTAATTGAAGAGTATAAGAAATGTTTTCAGAAAGAGGGAAAAATATAAAAATATCAATGTATCTAATTCAGTGGGTTTTTATGGAGCTCTAAATGTTAGAACCGTGGCCTTTGAATTGCTTGTTCATGTAATGGATGCTGATTGCATAATTGCGCCTGCAACAATGATTGGAACTGTAGGAGTGATACAGTTGGTTAATGTGTCGGCCTTCATCTAAAAAGGAAGGAAGTTTGATACTTGCTGATAGATGTAAGGGTCTCATTGATGGACGATCTATAAGTACCTCTATAAATGTTCTTTAAACTTGGAGGCGTGTCATGATCATAGTGAGTTACCGGTGTCTACTTCTCCCTAAACTTTCTTATAAAAAAGAAAAGAAAAAGGAAAACAGACCGGAATTGTAATTCCAATTTGTTGAGAACCACACAACGTGCGTCCAAGTCTTCAGCTCATAAAATTCTTAAAGCCATGTTGATGATGATAATAATAATAATAATAATCCAATTTCGAATTTTCTAAGTCATCAAATCCACTTCCTTGATTTCACGCCCCATCTTGCACCTCAAAGTTGGTCACCAAGTGGTCTGTAGCTTTCTCACAGTTCAAAGAGTCGTGTAGAAATACAATAAAACGGCTCTTGCATTTTACCAAAAAATAATAATAATAATAATTGAAAGACACGATAAGGAGTTAGATAACACTTTTGTTTTATTTATAAATTCATTTTGACCAAAAAATTTGGTCTTATTTATAAGTTCAGCTTCATGTAATAAATAAGATTATGACAATTTTGTCAATATTAATTATAATCATAAAGATAGAGAGAGAAGAAATAATTGAAAAATACATAATCATAAAGGAAGACAAAGTTGAAAATTTACCCCATAATCACTAAGTTAACTATCTCTCTTTGGTATGTGAGATTTGGTCAAAATAGATTTATAAATAGGACCAAAATGTGTGTGGGCCTTTATAAAGTATTCATTTCGATTATTTGTATTGAAAACTACTTTTTTTAATTAAAAAACTCCACTTAAATGATGTGTAATCGAGAGATTTTAGGAAGAAATTATAAATTTAGAAAATAAGATGTTTTATATCCAGAACCCAAACAAAACCACTCTATTAATTCTTACCTTTTGAACATAAGGAGGTATATTATGTATGTATTTTCCTGGAAAATCTTAATTGATGCCAATCCTTTCTTCCAACTGTTACTTGTTAATTTAATGGACTGGAAAATTAGTCGTTTTTGCCCCTCAATTGACTTTTCTCATTGAGATTTTAGGTCGATTTCAGTATTGATCACATTTTACGAGGGCGTATGGATTACATAATACACGTGTCAAATTTTGATATTTTAGGATGACATATGGATTATATAATATTTTACTAACCCAGCAAAACATATACCACTATGGTCCTATTTATAAGTCCAGTTTGACCAAATCTCACATACCAAGGAAAGTTAGTTGACACAATGATTATGAGGTAAATTTTTAACTTTACCCTCATTTATGATTGAATATTTTTTAATTGTTTCTTCTCTCTCGACCTTCATAGGTGCAATTAATATGGGTAAAATTGTCACAATATCATTTATTACTTGAAAATGGACTTATAAATAAGACCAAATTTTTTGGTCAAATTAGACTTATAAATAGAACCAGAGTGGTATTCACTAACTTCTCTATAAGTGGGACCAATAACAATAATCGAATTATTTACAACCAGAAACTCTTTACATTTTCATTTTAAATTTTTTAAAATGAGATTTTTTTTTTTTTTTAGGAACCACAACTATAAGATTATCTTCATTTTTAAAATATAAAATTAAATTTAAACCATCCGTAATTATTTTGAACGGATTGTGCCTTCACAGCTCTGTGAAATGACCGGTTTTTCAGCCCAAGAAGAAATTAAATGGACTAGTCTTTGGGTTCTGCTTCTCTGTCCTTTTTTTTGGGTATACACCTTACAATATGCTTCTTAACCAATGGAACTCCCAAAAAAAAAATAATAAAAAAATGATGCGTCTAATCAATGGGCTCTTAGCCCAAAAAAAAAAATGGACCTAATTTCATGATATCCAAATAGTAACATACCTTACACGTTTGTTCATGTGTTAAACTATTTAGCAACAACTTGGAAATTCCCCTTTACAAAAATGGAATTCATGTATTCAAAAGTTTCATTACGCATTCTAATTCAACACCACATTATGATTCAAATATAAACTTCCCATAAAAAAGTGGAATCACAAGACCCATTAGAATGCTACCAGACTTGCACAATAAAATGACACTGAACTCTTTATTTTGTCAAGAAAGTCCCCATATTCATACCAAGATACAAAACATTCCAGGCCACATTTTTTTTTAATGGCTGAATTCTTGTAAACCTGTGCTCTACCTCACTAAATTTCTGAGTTCTAGGACTTCGAGTGGAAACCAAGAATCAACAATCGTTTCCAGAATTCCCATGAAAAATACACATAAAATCAGGCACTCATCGAAAATTGGGATGGTTAAGCAGAAGCAGTGATGTACTGGATTGCCTCTTTGCATATGCCGGTCATTGTTGCTTCTGGTCCATAAACCTGTAAAAGAGACCTCAAAATATCAGAATTAGCTTCTCATAACATAAACTACTTATTCTGATAAGGATCAGAAAAGGTACTGAATACTACTATCAGCTATGGAATTGTTTTTCTACCTCAATGGGGACTCCTATCTCCTCTCCGAGTGCTCTCATTTTACCAAGACCCTTCTGGTAGTTGGGGCCTCCTCTCCTCACATATAAGTGCATCCTTGCTGCTTTTAGCTTTGCTTCCTGGTTTGCAACAGCACAACAGTCAATTATCTCTCTACTTTAAGCAAATTGAAAAATATTGCAATAGAATCATTTGTCTAAGGAGCTTGTAACAGTCAAATATTGCAATAAAATGGTTTGATTCATTTTAACAGATCACACTTGTATCAGACCCTTAATGACTAAGGAGCTTAGAGTTCAGTTTTGACTCTCCATTTGTCTTAAAACAAATTTCTCTTTTCCCCCCCAAGGTGAAGTGATTAATGACTCATATTACACTCACCTTCTCCTTCAATGCTTGAATTATGCCGCTAAATGTAGCAGCAACGTCAGTAAAGTTAGCTATTCCTCCTCCAATCACAAGGGCTCTCTTTCGGCCATCAGGGTTTGCAGTTGCACACTGTAAGAAAACAAACAATGAGGAGATATTAATAGAGCAGGAATCAGCTAGGTGCTCATTTCAGAATAAGGGGGAGATAAGAAGCACTTACATCAATCACAACTCTAGCATACTGTAACACTTCATCTTCCTTTGGTGCCCCACTATATTCTGCATAATTTCCAAGCTCAGATGCATAGCCAAGGTCTCCTACCTGTTTAATCATTAGGTTTTAGTAAATTAGAAATTAGTGGCTAATGATAATCAATAAAGAAGAGATTGGCTTTTGAGACTGGTTGTAAACTAAGAAAAACACACCGTATCAGCATAAATCACACTAGCACCTCCCCCTGCGACCATTGTCCAAATCCGGCCCTTTGGGTTCAACACTGTGAATTTCAAAGATGCACTTGTCTGCCAGAATTAAATATGGAAAAAAAAAATCATGAACTTTTTATAGACTAAAAATTTCTGTAGACATAAGAGTGATAGTTTAATTGACAGAAAACTAAAACAGAGTTTAGAATTAGCACCATATGATTCTTGGAGCTAATTCATTATTTGTATTAAGAAGAAATATTGAATTTTCTAATGGACAGAGCCTTCTGATGTACAGAGTTAAAACTGATTAAACAAAGATTGAAAGACAGGTCAAAGTTCAATTTCCTCACCTTTTCATCTAATCCATGAATGAAACTCTCTGTGGAGCTCATAACCCTTCCAAATGGCAATGGAAATTCAAGGTCCCCCCATCTGCAAAAATAATTTAAGAGGAAAAAAGTAGATACAAAATATTATTCTGGTTTACAAGATGATTGGAGTTGATATTTATGTTTGAAACTAAGAGGAGATATATTCATTAAAAGGATAGAACTCACTTCTTAAAGTTTTTGAAAGCGGCAGTGTCATCAAGCTCGCCCCTCATATCCAATGGGTATGGCTTTCCATCAACTAATGTGAAAGGGTTCATTTCCAGGAAAGTGAAATCCAAGTCTGGTACAAAAGCAAACACAAAAGAATTACTGTCAATTAAATTATTGCGCTGGACTATCTTCTGGCTCATAAATATACAACTCATCAATATACCTAGAAATATAGTGAAAACCGACTTGAGAAACTCCTCAATTTCTCGCTTGATCTGTAAGCAACAGTGAACTGCTCATCAGTAACAGGAATAAAGTTCCAGGAAAATAATTATCCGTGATTTCAATGGAATGGTCCAGTTGGTTAACATAGATAAAAAATTATGGTAATTAAAGAAAAACACAATCAAAGTAGTTTACCTCCAAAGGAAGGGTTGCCACAAGTGGGGCAACAACTTCTGAAGTAAAAGAAATTCCTGTTGGAACAAATATAGTCTTTACCTGAAATAAGAGCAAACCATTGTTTAGTTACAAGGGAAGGTTAATGAGCTGAACTGACATTGAGCAGCTCATTCGTAAGGTGGTATGAAATCCTCATCTTAGTACCTTATCCCAATTTTCTTCAATTTCAATTCCTCCACATTCTGAAAAGCTTATACTGTTCCCAAGTCTCTCTGAGACAATGTTAAGGTAAAACTCTTCCTTGTGTGGGACAAAAGGTTCAACAATGAAAGTAGTTATGGGTCCTTTGCATCCACTCATCTCAACCTGTCCATTTTAGATAAAAATATCATCAACTGCTTAAAAGCAACAAAGAAAAGTACGTAAGGGAACTGGAAAAAAAAGGAAAACTATGAGAAACATTGAAGGGCCAGATGTTAAAAAGCACCTCTTTGCCTAGACGCTCCTTCACAAATGAAGCAACTTGTGCCAAATCCAGGTTCAAGGCAACCAAACCGCTTTTCCCTCGCTTTCCAAACAACATGTCAGGTTTCACAACCAATTTTGAAGATGAAAGCCAAGGTTCCTTCTCCACAAGCTCATTGAAATCAGTTGACTCTGTAACCTATTGCATAGAATGTAGAGGAGATTCATCACTCAAATTCAAAATTCAAGCTATGGTCATCTTTAAGACAGGACATAAAATTGTTTTACAAAAATAGGAGTTATCCCTGTTACAAGCATCATGAAGAAACTTAGCTTTCAAAGGGAGACCCCACATTGACAATACGACATTCAAGAACATCGTTGATTAAACAAAGAAATTTAATTTGAAAAAATATTCAAAGAGATCTACACACATGCTAAATTATAAAATGTACATACATAACAACAAGCATGTGAAGAATTCAAACTGATTCATCCAGCAAACCAACCAAAATTCACAATATTGTTCTAAACAACCTTGAAAATCCAGGATAATGGATACATGTGAGACCAGGGAAGTTTGATATCCGACAACTGCAATTGCTATCTTAATCTAGGACAAACTTACACGGCACCTCAAATTTGTATTGAATCTAAATAATTTTTGGTGACCCTTATCTAACAGAAACAGACAATCACTAACATAATTTGAAAATGATCTTAATCCATCAGAGCAGGAGTGCAAGATTCGAACACTGTACAGCCCAAAGCAATGAACTAAACTACCACCCATAGCAAGAGTGCTTACCTGTGCAGACTTGATAGGCAACTCTTTGCCACAGAGTCTCTTATAGTGCTCCTTCAACAATCTCTTGGAGTCGTACTCTCTGATCTTCTTGCGCGCCATTTCTTCCTAATATGTTCATTCAACCCAAAAAAATATATTCTAATCAGTAATTCATAAAAATCGGATCCAACTTTACCATAACCAAATGTCAGAACAGGAGCGCTAAAAAAAACTAAAATAGCCCCATCAACCTCAAAACTCCGATCAGAATCTGAGATTCAAGTAGAAACGGAACACAGAATAAACAGCAGCACAAACGCAGAACAGCAAAAAATTTAATGTGAGAATGGAGAGTTTTGAGGCTAATGGGTGAGATTCAATTAGAAACGGAATACAGAATAAATAACAGCACAAACGCAGAACAGCAAAAAATTTAATGTGAGAATGGAGATCTGGAGGTTGGCAGAAGACTGCAATTACCTTCGTAGAGAGAAATGAGTTAGGGAGGAAGATAGATGAAGCAGGTGGGTAGATAGATGGTTAGATCCAACAAACAACGGAACGGTGAGTGGGTTGGGTTGGGTTGGGTTGCTGGTTGTATTTATAGATGAAAAGATTGATTTTGGGAGGATTTTTTTTTTTTTTAAAAAAAATATAATATAGTAGTATATATATATATATGGGTAGGTTGGTTTCAGCTCAAGAACATTGCTTACAGGGGAATTAGACGAATCCGCAGAACACATGCGCGGTACCTACCCGCCTTCAATTCGGACTAACGTTTCAACCACAGCGAGAACGACAATGGATTTTGCTACCTTCTTCAAAGTGTTGGATGCCGTTGATCTTCTTTTGATCAATGATAACCGTTGATCAGGATAACGCTTCTCCATAATTCCTGTATCCACTGCTCGAATATTAGCGAACCATTTTTTGTGTGTAGGACCTCTTATAACGGAGCAAATATGAGGTGTAAAGAAAAGTGGTTAAAGAGCTATAATTTTTTTTTTTTTAATAAATGGGGGAGAAAATCTAAAACATATTTTTTTTATCAAGGAAAAATTACCAAAAAAAAACCTCTCACTATAAAATTTATTACCCAAAATATGAGAAATTTGTTTAAGAACTCAAGTGTAATATATTTTCTGTAGATGCAATTCTTCTTCAATTCTTTATTTGCAAAACAGGAAATATTTACACACAACTGAAGGAGAATTCCAGAAATTCAAGTACCCTAATCCATGTACAAGTCAATGTAAAGTGGGTGAGCAGCTTAATTTTGTTTTCAAAAATTAATGAACGACGATAAGTTGATAACTACGTTTGTATATAAAACTAGAGGTAGGATATTGTCACAACCTTTTTTTTTACTACCTTTTTACTACCTCTTTCTCACCGTCAGATCTACTATCTCATCCAACGATCCAGATTTAACCTACTTAAATCCTTCATTCTCCACATTTCTCTCCCTTTCTCTCCAGTCCTCTCGCTCGGCTCGCGGCCATACCATCGCCACCGTATCGCTCGCTCTTTTCTCTCGCTTTCGCCACCGTATCTTCTCTGCGAAATTCCCGTCGAGACGCAAGAGGCGTAGCTCGTAGAAGAAGAATCACGCTGGACCCGGTCGGACTAAATCGGACTTGTATCTCCGATATCCACCGTATATTTTCCTCCTTTCATTGCTTCTCTCCTTACTGGTATTGTTTCTCAATCTTTTATTCTACTCTTGAAGTCTTTGATGCGTTGGAACATTAAACTGGAATGATTCTGTCGAGAAATTGAGTAAAATAAACTTGAGTTATTGATGTGTTTCTTGTCTTTCTCTTTTCTGATTTTAAAAGCTGTGTATCCTGCCTTGCAAGAGATGACCAAGTCCAATAGCCCCAAGGACAGTAAGAGATATCATCGGAAGCCCATGTATCGACGAATGGATATTTTCTACCCCATCTTTTAAATGATGATGCTTTGAATTCGAGTCTTAGCGGTTTCTTTGTAATTCACATCGTTCTTTGAGGTCATCCATGATTTTGTCTGGGTTGTAGCCATTGCTAGACAATGTTGAGATTTGGCATAAGTATTGAGGGAATGACCCTGATTATGTCAGTGATAGAGTGAGATCGAATTTTAACAAATGATTTCTTGAAAACCTGAACTAATCAGAAAAGGGAAAGGGATAAATCAATCTAAACATGAAATTCAACATCACCTTTAAACTATTAAGGACGAGAATAATATTCTAGCTGATTTTCACACTCCCCTATGACATTTAAATGCAGATACCAGCAAGCAATAGTCTACTACTTGTTTACTAAACAAGTTAGAAGACACACTATATAATCCACTCATTCTATGAAAAAAGACTAAGTAAAAGAGCTTCTAGTCTATGAATTCGGCCTTGTTTGGAAAAGCATTTGAGCCTCTAAAACGCAGCTTAAAATTCCGAACCATGTTTAACTAAACAAAACCATGGTTTGAGAGATGTAGCTCCGAGTTGCTTCTATGTTTAACTTGTGCGTTGGAGGCATTAATAGCTAAATTAAAATCCTTCAGAACCAACAATACCCTAATTTACCGAATCATGTAGGCAAATATAATTATGGTTATTGGGTGTTTTAAATGGTTGAAAACTACTGGGAATTTGGAACTATACGTACATACATCAGTTTGGAACTATTGGGTGTTTTTTTCCTGTGGTTTTCACTTTTTGCTTTCAAAATTTAATGCTACTTTCATGTTATTGAAATGTTTATTGATTTTAAATTTTTAGGTATATTATGGATGAGCATTCGGACTACATTGACTTAAATGATGAAATTAGGAATGACATACGCGGTGAATTGGGAGATGACTCATTGAATATGGATGATGATCCAATAGATTACATCAACTTCAGTGATGATGAAATTATAGAAGAGATGCATCCTGGTGAATTGGGAGATGACTTATTGAATATGGATGATGATCCAATAGATTACATCAACTTAATTGATAACATTCCAAACGTCATTCCCTTGACACCGACAAAGAATTCTAATATTTTGATTGAGGTTGGAATGAAATTTTCCGAACAAAAGGATGTAGTGGACTTGTATACAAGCATATGGCAAGGTAAAAGGTTTGGCGTCAAAACACGAACAAGGAGGGATAACTACTTCCAATTTGGTTTGTGCTAGAGAGGGTTATCCACGACCAAAAACAGAGATAAAGATGTTGCTCAAGTTTGTCAGACCAAATCAAAGAAGACATCATCATTTCGCATTGGGTGTGAAGCTTGTGTAAAAGCTTCTAAAAGTGGAAAAACAAAAATGTGGAAAATTACACATTTTGATGACAACCATAATCATGTTCTTGTGACTCCAAAGAGTGTTCGTTATCTCAAATCACACAAAAAAATGCACGATCTTTGCAAGATCATTGGTTGAAAAATTTAATCAATCGGGCTTGCCCTTTGGAAAAGTGGCTACCATCTTTGAGGCGATGAGTTATTATTTGTGATCGAGATTGTTACAATCATCTAAAAAGTGTGAGGAGAAGAATGTATAACATAGGAGATGCACAAGTGTGTTACACTATTGTGTTAAACAACAATCATTGAATCCAAATTTCTTTTATTCCATTAAACATGACAATGAGGATCGCATGGAAAGCTTTTTTTGGATTGATGCAAGGTCCACGCAAGCTTATAAGCTTTTTGGTGATGTCATCACATTTGACACGACATACAGAACTAATAAGTATTCAATGCCATTTGGACCTTTTGTTGGTGTAAATAATCATTTACTGATCAATCTTGTTTGGATGTGCTTTATTGAAAGACGAAACATAAGATACTTTTGTGTGGCTATTTAAGGAATGGCTCCGAGGAATGAATGGGAAACATCCGGGTGCCATAATTACTGATCAGGTATAATTATTTTAAGTACATCTTTTCAATTGTTTAATATATTAATGATTATATTCTTACATATGTCATTGAATTTATAGGACATGTCAATTACCAAAGCAGTATCCAAAGTTTTCCCAAATAGCAAGCATCGATTTTGTATGTGGCACATCACAAAAAAGTTCCCGGAAAAAGTTGTCTCATGTCTATCGTGAAGATGCCACATTTAAGAGCGATTTCAATAAGCGTATCCATACAAAAAAGAGCACTCAAGATTTTGAAGACAAATGGCAACGTATTCTTGATAAATTTGGTCTTCATGAGAATGAGTGGTTGCAGTCACTTTATTCTATTAAATCCTCTTGGATACCAATATTTAACAGGTCCATTTTCTTTGCTGGTATGAACACCACTCAACGTAGTGAAAGCATTAATTCATTCTTTGATGGTTTTGTTACATACGGCACAACCTTAAAGGAGTTTGTAGAAAAATATAATCAAGCGGTAGATGCTCGTTATGAGTCATTCAAAAAACAAGACTTTCAATCTAGGCACAAAGAAAGGCGTTTAACATTGAATATGCCATTAGAAGAGCATGCGGCTAAGGTCTATACACGTGCACTTTTCACAAAGTTTAGTGATGCGTTTTCTCAAAGTTTTCCTACGTCTAAGGAGAAACTAGAGAATGATGGTGAGTGTGTTACCTATCGAGTTTTTAATAGGAAAGAGACGGATCATTCTGCAGAATTGTGAAGATGAAGTTGGAAAATAAAGAAGCTAGATGTTCTTGTCAAGTATTTTGAGTTCATGGGAATCCCATGTGAGCATATTCTTGCTATTTTTTTAGTTGAAAATGTTGAGCGAGATCCACGAACATATGATTTTGAAAAGATGGAGGAAGGAAGGAAATGATATAATTTGTACAGATAAGGACATTTGTCATTTTGATGGAGAAGGCCTCCTTCGCGGCATTGATATACGCTCTAGATTTTCCAAACTTATTGAGCTTGCAAATAGGTCCAATGAAGCGACTAAATTTGCTTGTGATGGTCTTGATTCTCTCATTTGAATCTTTAGAAAAATTTCAAGAACTGATGATAGTATTGGTCTTGATGATTTTGATTTGCAATCGAAGAGTCATCTATGATGAGATTGAAGGATCCCAATATTTCACGAGACGAAAGGTCGAAAAAGGAGTCGCACAATATGTCACAAGGACATAGAATTCATAGTGGGATTGAAGAAGCATCAAAGAATACTAATATTTGTGGAAATTGCAAGAAACGAGGCCATAATAAACGTACATGTACGAGAGAAAAATTTACATTGACTCAAATTTTGTTTTATTGGACAAACACCCAATTGATTCATATATCTAGTGTTAGCCATATTTATATACATGTTTTCGTTTATTTTTAAAGAATGACTCCAATCATTCTGTTTTGATTTCTATCTTAATTGAATGAAAATCAAACCTGCATTGATAAATGGCATCGATCAATCCATTTCCTTCCATGTTTTGAATCATACGTTGCATCTGCTTTACTAATTTGTAATTATTTTGAATCCTCAACATCTTTACTCTTCTTTGATGATTTATAAATTTACCATTGTTGTCCGCTCTGTTCTTACTATGAACAAGTCTCGGATGCAATCTACAAAACAAATGAATCTCTAAATACAAAACCTATCACTATTAATATTTGCCTAAACGAGAACTTTTAACACATCCCCATCAATATGCAATCGCAAGACAATACCATCCCCAAATACAAAACCTATCACCATTAATATTGGCCTAGAGATTAAGAAACCAAGTCGGACAAGAATAAAATTAGAATCACAAGGGCCCATTTTTGTCAAAATAGCATGAAATACGCAATAGACATCAATTTAGTAAACAACATAAAGTTACAAATAGCAATACAGAAAAAATGCAATCCCCAAATTTGGTGGGTAGTCTTCAAGTCTTGTTCGCTCATGGCTATTTGGTGGGTAGTCTTCACCAAATTTGGATCTTGAACATGGGTGCTTCAACTCCTCCATTTTGTGAACTGAAAAACAGGTTGTGTAATGTATGAAAGGTTAAAAAACAAATGTCCTGGAAGCTAAGTTAAATATGCACGACCACACACAAACAGAACCAACCCACTTCTATGGGAAGAATGAGAGCAACCAAATAAAGATTAAGGAACCCAGATTCAGTTTTTAACCATAGTAAGCAAATTAGCACAGAAGAGAAATTAAAATCAGAGAAAAATATTACCAGCACTAACTAAAAATTTCACAGATGGCCCATTAGGACATTTTGCCATCCAGAGATAAAGATCTTTTCGCTTCCTGCACTGAAATTCATATGGATCAAAGGGGAGTACAAAATAATTAGCGTGGAACGAGTTAACAATATCTAAAGGTATGAATAAGAATCGAATGAAAAATCCGCAAGCTAAGGCCTCAATGAACGATAGCTCAATCAAAATCATCTTGCTTGGATGAAATGGAAACGCCAATGATGGGGCAAATAGGTAGAGGTCTCGATGCATTAATATGGACAAAGCAAAGGCTTAAACAAGTCTCAAGCAACATATATTAGATTAAACTACGCCAATATCTTTGTGACAAAAAGTTGTATTCCATTCAATAGAGATTACACAAAGCCAATATGCTTCTATCAACAACCTACTCTTTAAACACACCAACGATAAAGGTTGCGTGGATAACCTACTTAACATAGATTACACCATGCTAATGTACTTTATCAATAACCCATTCTTTAGATATACCATTGACAGGGAAGGTTGCATTGACACCAAAAACAGAAACAGAAAAACATACACTTTAGAAGCATGATTTAACTATCCACAGCATTGCTTCAACATTTATAAACATCTAACAATAGATTTGAAGTTAGTTATCGGCTTCAAAAATTCGAATCTCATAGTTTTAAACGTCATTCGGCTAGCTAACACTTCAAACTTTGTGTTTTTGGCACTAAAATGTTTTTATGAGCCACGAAGGAAAGCTGAAAAGACTCACTTTGAAACTTGCAAATAGTACGAGAATCGAAAATTACTCCGAACAACACAAATCAACAATGCAAGCCATGAACCAATCAATATAACCTATATTCCATCATCCTATATATTTATTGATGTATGGGTTTTGAGTTCTTCACTATTTCCCAAATTTGCAGTAATCCCCAATACATACCCAACTTTTAAAATCAGAAAAGAGAAAGACAAGAAACACATCAATAACTCAAGTTTATTTTACTCAATTTCTTGACAGAGTCATTCCAGGTAAATGTTCCAACGCATCAAGGACTTCAAGAGTAGAATAGAAGATTGAGAAACAATACCAGTAAGGAGAGAAGCAATGAAAGGAGGAAAATATACGGTGGATATCGGAGATACAGTCCGATTTGGTCCGGCCGGGTCAGCGTGATTCTTCTTCTACGAGCTCGCCTCTTGCGTCTCGGACGGGAATTTCGAGAGAAGATACGGTGGCGAAAGCGAGAGAAAAGAGCGAGCGATACGGTGGCGATGGTGTGGCCATGGCCGAAAGCGAGAGGACTGGAGAGAAAGGGAGAGAAATGTGGAGAATGAAGGATTTAAGTAGGTTAAATGCGGATCGTTGGATGAGATAGTAGATCTGACGGTGAAAAAGAGGTAGTGAAAAGGTAGTGAAAAAAAAAGGTTATGACAATATCCTACCTCATAAAACTAAACGGATACAAGTTCAGGTTTTATATGTACAACTACAATCAAATGAATTTTAGTATAAAAATATAATCATTCTCCTTGATTTTCAGTTTCAAAATTATTTAGCAACGTATTTATTATTAATTCTATTGAAAACGTTTATCTTGATCCGCGTTGCTAAAAAATTACCCATAAATTTTTTTGATTATATATATAAATAATGAATTATACAAGTTCAGGTATTTTTGCACATTCATTTTTTTTTGGGTATAATTTGCACATTCATTTTAAACGTAAATCAATTGCAGAAGCAATTTTTGGGGAAGTTATAAATATATTCTAAATAAGAAAATTAATTATTTTCATAAACCCATTTACATATTAAACCATAACATTTAGATGTCATTCTTTAATATTCATATTAATGAATAATTATTAATATTATTTTTTGGAACCAATTTATAATTGTTCCTTCATTTTTTGCCGTCTTCAAATCAAACTGATATATATATATATATATATATATATATATATATATATATATATATATAAATATAAATATATGTGTGTGTTCATATTCATACATACATATGTATGTATTAAGAAATAATTTTGAATATTGTTTGTCAAAAGAATACGGCAAAAACACTGTCAGGTTTTAAGGACTATAAAAAATTACAAAAAAGTTTCATACCGAATTCCTACTATCCAAAAAGTTCTCAAGGATTTTTGTGTGATTAGTTGTCAATATGAAATGACTGAATTGCCCTCAAAGAAGAAAAAAGGAAGAGGCACAGGAGAATGAGGGGTAACACGTTTTTCCCATTAATGAGAAAGAGAAAACGAAGGAAGGCTACGGTGGTTGTAGCTGCAATGTTGAAGGGATTAAGTGTGGTGTTCGTGTCCTAGGAAAATGTTGGACTTTGCAGCATCATCTATTGTTGGAGAGCTTGAACAGTGATTTCGAATTTTTTTGTTCGCCGTGTATGTTGGGTGCATTGAGATTGAGGGGTTGGTCAAAGGTTGAAGCTTGGGCTTAATGGTGGACTATGTGCTAGGAGGTAGATAAATAATACTATATTTTGCTAAAGATATGATATTGACCATTGAAGTTAGGGTTTCATCCTTGTTGGGTTGTGTGAATTCCATTATGCTTTGTTTTTAGGCAAAGTTACAAAGGGAGTGATCCGTTTTAAGTGGGAATGGTTGAATGTGATGGTGGTTTGTTTGCTAAGAAAACACTTATATGATATTAAAAAAATGTTGTTAATGCATGCAGTTGTAGTTGTAGAAATAGACAGAAGAAATTGTTGAAAACCAAATAACCAACTGTGACAGGTGTGAGTTGTCAAGTTCAAAACCCGTCCAAGAATAACTCACCCATTTATTAATATGACTCATAAAGTTGTAAAAAAAGGTTAAAGAACTTTTTAAAATACAAATTAGCTATTGTGAAATACGCTCTAGAAATAATTCATGCACTTGTCAATATGACTATTAAAGTTGTAAAAAAAATGTCAAAGAACTTTTTAAAATACAAATCAGCTTTTGTGATAGACCCTCCGAAAATAACTCATGCACTTGTCAACATGACTCATAAAGTTGTAAAAAAAGGTTGAAGAACCTGTTAAAGCACAAATCAACTATTGTGACAGACTTTCCGGGAATAACTTATACACTTGTCACTATGACTCATGAAGTTGTGAAAAAGGCTGAAGAGCTTGTTAAGACGCAAATCAGTCGTTGTGACAAACCCTTTAAGAATAACTCATGCACTTGCCAATGTGACTGATGAAGTTGTAAAACAAGACTGAAGAACTACATTTTCCTTTCCTAACCCTTTTAAATAGACAACTTTATATTAATAAATTAAACCACTAATTCTCTTTCATTTAATCATTTATTACTCATTCTCACATATTTTCTACTCACTCTCTCTCATATTTTTGCTCATTCTTTCTCCTATTCTCTTTTCATAAATAGGATTATATTTTTTTAAAAAAAAAAGACATTACATTTTTAACACATTTATTATTTTAATTACTTTTAACTGCTAGTTCGGTTTTACCAATTAATTATTCATAAGAAGTATTAAATGGAGTAAAAGCCAGCCAGGCAGGGTCAAGAAGAGCACTATGAAAAGGGGCGGAGGGAATATATTTTTATAACTATGGTCCATGACTTTCAGTTTCAAAATTATTTAGCAATGTATTTATTAGTAATTCTATTGAAAACGTTTATCTTGATCCCGTTGCTAAGAAATTACTCATCATTTTTTTTATATATATATATATATAACTGTTTTGTTATAGAACACAGATGTCTAGCTTCAATGAGCTAGGAATGATTAATGTTGGATCAGTGGATCTTTCAATGAACGAATGTCAAAGAAAGGATACTAGCTCGATGATTCCTATGGAAAGGATATCGTCGAGATAGCTCATATCACAATGCAACACAGATGAGACGTTTTGCCAAAAGAAGTGGTGTGTGTGCAGTGTGACTGAATGATAAACTATTGAATCGAGAGAGATCAGAGTGCACCTGGTGAATAATCTTCTATTTATAGGGATTACCTAGGGTTTCACTGCCATGCAAATGTGTCTATCCACCAGCCATTATGCGCCTCCCACGTTCTGCCAATATCTGCTCCACTACACGGCTCTGCATAACAGACAAGGTGGAGTAGTGTTGAATCATTTACCTGGTTAAACAGGTGATTTTACTGTAGACCCCTTGGTTGGACCGGGTATCCGGATGGCCCAATATATGGGGCCATAACAATAACTAACTAAATAGTGAATACTACAAAACATTAGTATATGAAACAGACATTGCAAAACCTTACAAACCTAAATCAATTGCACAAGCAATTTTTGGACGTTGAATATATGTGTTGGCTACTTTGGTTCATCTGGAAAGAGAGGAATGAAGTACTTTTCAATACAGCTACCCCTGAGCCGCTAGCGGTTCTTGCACGATCATCCAAGTCTATGTTTGATTACTGTAAAGCAAACTCCCCTCCAACAGATGATGCTACGATTGACAAGCCATTGAAGTTGACAGTTAAATGGGAACCTCCGCTCGTAAATATGCTCAAAATTAATGTAGATGGATCTCTTCATGATTCCTCAAAGTTAGCTGCTATCAGAGTTATTTGCCGCGACCATTGGGGGGGATATGAAATGAGCTTTTGTGGATAAGGTAAAATCCATTTCAACTTTCATGACAGAAGCCCTGGCAATGAAAAGAGCATTGATGATTGCCCAAGACCTAGGTAACAAGAATCTTATCTTTGAGTCCGACTGTCAACTTCTTGTGCATTGTATGGAAAAAGAGAAACCAAACCTCAGTGAATGGCATTCTCGGGGAATTCTTGAAGATATCCTATGGTTACTCAAATCAGAACCCAACTTCCTGGCCTGTTTCACTCCCCGAGAGGGGAACAAAGCGACAGACTCCTTCTTGTCGCATCATCATTTGTGGGGGTGTCCTATTGGGTGGGTTGACAGACCCTTACCCCCTTTGCTCTCAGTGCTGGATGATGACTCGAGGACCATCAGGAGTTCTTTGCATCAAGTGCCCTCAAGATCCCAAGCTGAGGATCCTAGTTGATCGAAGTGTTTGTGTTTTTGTTGCTTTGTTTGTGTTGTTGTCTGGACTTGTCCCTTTTAGTATTGTTGTGCTTTGTTTGTTGCTCTTTTTTTTTTTTTTTTTTATTACCGTTGTTTTTTACTGCATTTCCTTTTGGCTTTTCCCTTGAGGTTGCCTTATTGTTATAAGCATCTTTTATCAGGAATGGATATACGAGAATTGTTCAAAAAAATAAATATATCCTAAATAAGAAAACTAATTATTTTCATGACCCCATTTACATATTAACCCCTAACATTTAGATGTCATTATTTAATATTTATATTAATAAATAATCAATTTTTTTGGAACCAATTTATAATTTTTCTTTCAAATTTTTGCCGTCTTCAAATCAAAGTAATAATATATATATTTATTTTTTATAAGAAATAATTTTGGATACAGTTTGTCACAAAATTTTGCTTTGGTCAGAACTCGGGAGAAGCATGGGACAATTGGGCGGAGAAAGGCGCCAAAACGACACCCTTCTGTCGCCGTTTTGGATCTTGA
Source organism: Acacia melanoxylon (assembly GCA_019022615.1). Taxonomy (NCBI): domain Eukaryota; kingdom Viridiplantae; phylum Streptophyta; class Magnoliopsida; order Fabales; family Fabaceae; genus Acacia; species Acacia melanoxylon. The sequence continues at coordinate 1,047,399 of JAFJYJ010000052.1, forward strand.
TTTCAGAAGCTGAAGTTTTCGCCGATTCTCCATATCTGCAGATCGGAAACCTTGGTCTGTCTCGGTATTGGACGTTCGGTCGTTTCGTCCACTCTCTCGCTGCCTCTCTCGTCGGGCTTCCGTCATTAACCGGCCGGTAAAATTGAATTTCCCCTCTTCTAATTTCTTTCTTAACTTTCTCCATTTCTTACTTTCTGAATCGAGGAAAATCTGTGTGTCAAGCGCACCCATATAACGCCTCAAACTTGGAAGGCCTATGCTTATATTCGAAACATACAATTTTTTAGGCTTTATTCAATTTTGTTATTTCTAATGCTCTAGGGCTAATGGGAGATTTCGAACAGTGGAAGGAACAAGTTGCTCATTGGTGGCGTCTGGGTTTGGAGTATGTTCGTCAGCTTCCCCCAGAACAGCTGTATGCTGCCGCTGCTGTATTGGCATTTACAACCATACTACTTCTGCTAAGTTAGTGGTTACATCCCCATATTGCTGCCTTGCTCCTATAATTACTTATTCTTTTCTATAGAAAGTGTAGTCTTGTATCTTCGTGCGTGTTTTCCTTGTTGTATGATGTGGCTCATTTTGATTAATTTAGAATTATTACTGATTTTTCTGTTTCTGTGTTTTATGTTGTAGTTCGCTTGTTTAAACGTGCAAAGTCTAATACCATTGTACTCACCGGCCTGAGTGGGGGCGGGAAGACTGTTCTGTTCTATCAAGTAAGCTCCAAATGACATTCTTACATAATGCTCATCCATCATATTGGCATCTCAACTCATTATAGTTGGTTGGCATATCCATATGCATTTGTTTTGAATATTTGACATCTACAGTTCATTTACTTTTATTTATGGGTCTAGACTAGAAACATTCAATCACATGACTGTCTTTCGTCAAGCTTACCCAAGAACCGTGCTCAATGGGTGTAGCCATAACTGTTACTATATAATTTGAATTAAGTGATGTAATATCGAGCCAACAGCCTCTGTGCCAACATGTAATAGCTGTCTCAATTTCTTACACTGGTCCGTCTTTAGCTAAGATTGAGATGTTAGAACCAGTGATAAATTCCAAATGCAGGTCATGACATCTAATAGTTTAAAACTCAAATCAAATATGGGCTGCAATATTAGGAAAAGCAGCGATACTTTTGCAAAATCTGTTTGTTTTCTATAATTGGAAAACAGGGGGTGGAGAGCTAGGTAATTTCATTTTGGTTTTTAAAATGTAGAAGCTTGATTGTTAGTTGTAACATTACTAAGGCTGAATATTGTGTGCAATAGTGCAGCGCCTAAGACATTACAAGGGTCACGAAAGTTAATGGTGTCAAAGATGATTTTTTCCCACATTATCTCTTGCCATTAAATGATTCTATATAATCTTTTTTATTGAGAAGTATGGTAAAATTTTCTCCTTTTCTCTGTTTAGTCATCATCTAGTTAGTTGTTAACCGATGTCACACCTTTCATAGAGGATTTAATTATATATAGTGCAATGTTGCTAACATTTAGTTTTTGATGTATTTTTTATGCCTGTGTCAGCTTAGGGATGGCTCTACGCATCAGGGCACTGTTACATCAATGGAACCTAATGAAGGCACGTTTGTTCTACATTCTGACACAACAAAGGTACAAAGTTAAACTTTTGTGCGGGAGATGCAACGTGCAACTTTATTTTTTTTAGTTGACTTTTCTATCTTCTATCTGCCCATTTACATTTTTATAGGATATCATCTAAATGAAAAGTTTTCCTTTGAATTCTTGGATTAAGGAAAATGAGATTAATTCACTAACAAGATCGTGATTTTTCTTCTCCTAAATTTATTAACTTATTTGAATCTAAATGCATAATGTATGAATGGTTGCTCTTCATATCAACGATTTCACTACTTAAACACAAGGGCACATTCTATATCTACTCAGTATATGTACAATGCGTAGCACAGATCCTTTAAATAAAATACATCTTCACTCGACAACATCTTAATTTGAAAGAAAAGGGAAAACTGAGGGAGAAATAGAAAAGAGGAAGAAAATTAAGAACAGGAGCTAGGTAAGTGGTTTGAAAATCATTTTTTAAGGGTGAATTTCCATGCTTGTCTTGGTCTCTATCATGTACCTTATTCTCTATAATTATTAGAGGACATCTACATTTTTTCTTCTAAAAAGTGGAAATATTGCTTTTTGATTGGAATGATAAAATGGTCAAAGTTATCCTTTGTTTTTCCTATGTTGATCATGGAATTATAACACTAGAACAAATGTTCTTCTTGTTTCCTTATCAGAAGGGTAAGATAAAGCCTATCCAAATTGTTGATGTGCCCGGGCATTCTCGTCTTCGGCCCAAATTGGATGAATACTTGCCTAAAGCAGCTGGCATAGTTTTCGTGGTTGATGCTTTGGAATTCTTACCAAACTGCCGTGCTGCTTCTGAGTAATTCCCTCTGCCTTTTTTGTGCATTGCTACATTATGTGCAGTTATTTTTATATCTTGTTAGTTGTTGCTACTTTCTAGATTATCATCTGTACAAAAAAGGTTTTCATCCTTTATGTCAATAGTAGTTTGGAGTCAGTAGTATGCAATTGGCAGCGGGATTTAAAGTTTTAAACAATTAATCTCCCTCCTCTACCCAAGTTCCTTAGGAAGAGAGCATTTCAGTACCTGTATGGATTCTAACGCTTTATTTTTTGTAGGTATCTGTATGATATTTTGACTAAGGGAAGTGTTGTGAAGAAGAAGATTCCTTTACTTATTCTCTGCAATAAGACAGACAAAGTCACTGCACATTCCAAGGACTTTATCCGCAGACAGATGGAGAAGGAGATGTATGACTTCAAATCCCAATTCTTTAATGCTTCTCATTTGATCTTTGATCAGTTGCTTTATAGTGCAATTTTTTCAAGCAGTTACTTTATAAAACTAGAAGGATCAAAAGCGCATTTAAAACTTTGGAGTTTGTATGGACCATCCCATGGCCATGGCATCTTTTTCTTTCAATGTGAAATGTGAAATCATACCCCTTAATTAGATGGAGATTTTAGAAGGAATCTAATGCTTCTTTCCCTATTCACAAGTGCTTTTGATTGTTAATATTTGGATCTTCTTTCACTTATCTTTTCATTTCTGTCAACTTCATTTAGCTTTTGTTATCCTTATACAGTGATAAATTGCGGGCATCAAGAAGTGCAGTATCAGATGCTGACGTTACCAACGAGTTCACCCTTGGGGTTGCTGGTGAACCATTTTCTTTTTCCCAGTGCTATAACGAAGTTACAACTGCAGAAGCTTCTGGTATAAATGGCGAGATATCTCAGTTGGAACAGTTTATCAGAAAATATGTGAAGCCATAGCTGGATATTATAGTTAATTTCAATGTATGAAAGCTGGCCCAGGTTGGTCTGCTCGGTTGTTAGAACTTTGGGGAAAGCCTATAAATTTTTCTAGTAATTGGCTAGAAAGAAGGGAAGGAGTAAATTGGAGAGGGTTAAAATAGAAGGGAACTCCTGGTGTATGATTGGATTTGAATCAACTGATTGCACCATGATTTGAATTTGGATATTTTTTTCTTGTCCAAGTGGCATTTTGATATGTGGATCACTTTTTTGTCCTTTACTTGTTTGCTTACTGATATTTTTAGCGCTCCTGTTCTAGTCATTTTTGAGGTCAGATTAGTACTGTCTTATCTGTTCAGGTTCATTTTGACATTTGGTTAATTTGAACTTCTTTGTACATTATGTAAAATTCGAGAAATTGGAAAATGATTCTTGTATAAGCCTCCCTCCCGAATAAGAAAGGAGCCCATTTATGGGAACTCCCTCTTCTGAATTTTTCTGAAGTGACACATTATTATTATTGGAGGATTGTTCTTTTGGAGCTTTTGAACCATGCGGATTTCATTTTGCATAGAAAAGTAAAATATCATTTGGGAGGAAAGATCATTTGATCATGTACACCCTCCAATCCTAAGAATGAGTAGAAGGGTTTGCTTTGGTTAAAAATACAAGATCTCAATCCCATTTTTTTTCAAACTATCCTTATTGATTATATATATTACAAGGGTTTTTATCAATATGAATAATGATTAAAAAGGATATTTTAGGGAGGAAAAAACATGCATTTATTACAAAATAAATAATTTAACTATTTTTTAACATTAGTAAAACATTATCTAGCTTTTGTATGCAAGACTGATGAAGTATTATATAAATAATCAATCTACTCTTAATCTTTAACACTACCTATAGAGGGTTGTGGATTACATGCCTAGTTAATCACCATTACACATTATGAATTGAGTTGATGTTTAATTATTGAGATTCTTCCGAATCTCACCCCTTTCTCCTATATACCAATAGTAGGAGTTAGTTCCTTATAAGGAAAGAGCATGCCGGAGGAGAAGTTTTGAAGGTGGAGACCCCAATAAAACTATTAGTTATTGTTATTTTATATATCACTTATATTTGTGGCTGGTTATATGTGTGCGCGCGTGCGCTTATCTTAAAATTTTAAAGTTTAGTATCTTATGATATGTAAATTACATAAGCTGTTGCTGAATTTAAACTCATCATGACCTTCATTGAGGTCACATGTTAACCTTATTGCTGTTGTGAGACCCACACCTCTTAGTTCGACATAATATTAATATAAGAGTTTTCCTTCTTCTTTTTTTCAAAAAATACAATCGTGTGCCACAACGTCACTTGGGTCATGTTTACCTTGTACGTAAACAAAAAATTCAACAATATTTATCCTCGCATAAAAGTTTTACATTCTTGCGAAATATACAAAAGAACAAGAAACTATTCAGGAACTCTAGAAAAAGAAAAAGAAAAAAAGAAGATAGTAGTACATCTTAATCTCAAACGAATTCAAACCTCACACCTACATACATAGAAATCTTCCCCTTCATAAATGCCTCTCAAGGGAACACTATTTTGTCTGGTACAATAGTTATCTCGTATTTATCAAAATCTAATTATAATATCTAAAATGGTTTGCTCAGCTAGGATTATTAACATGTTATTAATTAATTAATAATTAATAATTAATAATCTTAGAATGTGTTATCACCGTACATACTGGCAGGAATCAGGAAATGCTCTCAACAACCATGCGAGCTTCAACCTTATTATTAGAGCAAATGCGCCATAACAAGGAATATGCAGTACCCCCACAGCAAAGTACCTAAGTCCAAGAGGCCAAAATATATATAAATAATCTCAACAATTAAATAAAAACTTCTACAACTAAATACTGCAACATTAATTTCCTACTTTTTTTAAGTTCATATTTCAAGGCCTTGAGTAGATAAGAATTAAATAACCACAAATTCCAGTTTGCTGAATATTTACAGCTTTAATTGTTAATGGTGACCTCACAAAAAAGTTCTTCCTTACACGTGTCTCTCTATGATTAGCTTGGTTCGGCCTACCTAAGATTGTCTGTCTTCATACTCCTCTTGTTTATATCATGTGTCATTTCTAACTACTTCACCAGAACTAAAGAGAGGTGCTTGACTCATTAACTTTGTCTAAAAATCATATATATTTTCAACTTCGCCCATATTTAAAAGCATACATAAACATTACATTACATTAGACTTCAAGTTTTCTCGTAGGAAACTATAATCGGGGTAATATTTGGAAAAAAGATCATTGATGACCCACCAAAGCATGCATAATTGGCAATAACATTCATCTTATGTGGAATCTTTGTAAAGCTCATGTATTGGACAATGTTCATATGAATCAAGAAGCTGAAGCTGAAACAGAGTCAATAACATACCATAGAGGTGCATATGAGGATGACAAATCAAGGAAAGGATAAGGCCACCTGTAACAAAAGGTTATGAGCATATTGTAAACATCAAACTCGGTCTTCTTCAAGCACAAGCTATGATCAAATAAAGGTAAGGGATAGGTTTTTTTTTTTTTACCACAATGAAACACAAGCATGGATGATCCACTGAAAAACAACAAATATTGTCGTCCACAGGACAAAGTATGCAAACCGAAACATTGGAAATCTCTGTATATATACATCAACAGAAAAATGGATGTCAAATTTGAGCTCGATAATCTGAGGGGAAAAAATGAACCACCAAAAAGTTAAAACCGGACTCACCAAGCGATTCAATGATGTGTCCCCGAGGAGGAAAATAGCATTAATGGAGTGCAAACAAACAATCAACTGAAATTGAGAAGTGCAACTATACTCAGATGAAAGGGAGAAAAATCGTATAGGTAGTAAAAGAACAAAATTTAGGAGCTTATTTAACCTGTATTGAGCCTAATTTGCTTGATCATTAAGAAAGAATGTTACATTAAATACACTCATTCATTATGTTTCATATTGTCTTATATTGGACAGAAGATGAAAAGGACAAAAGATGATAAAGAAGTTTATATCCAGTTGCTTTCATAGATATAAGTTGCAAAAAGGTGGACAGACTGAGAAGCCATTTTAATATTCAATGAAAATGTACAAATTAGTTTCAATTTTTTCAATAAATATGAAGACAGAAAGAAGTAATACACACTTTCAATTGACAATTTTATCTGTTTATTAAGCATAAAACTTAACCTCCAAAAGGATAAATGATAATCAAGGCACATTAAAAAAACCATACTTACAAAGTTCAGTCTGTAATCTTTGGATGTCAAAAATGGATAAATGATGAACCAGAACACAAAGTCAGTGAGCAAGACAGCACCTGCACAAGTCTGATCATTTGAAAGAAAAAGAGGAAAACAACAATGGCTATAGTTAAAGATTACAGAGAAGGACAATGGTTTGTTTAAATTTAAAACACAAAATTCTCATGTAATATAAAAAACCTACATCAGTAAATTTGAACAATAAAAAAAGAAAAAGTTACCTGAAAAAGTATTTGAAAAATATAACCCCATAAACCAGCTGTTCTTGGAGCATTAGGCTCTTGATGTGAATGTGAACTCTTTGGAAGGTTAGACATGTCTTCACTCCCCCCAAGCCTAGGAGCCACATAAAGGCCTTGCTCTGTATCTAAATAAGAACGATTGACTGTGTCGTTGACAAATTTGTTTGGGTAAACGAAACATCCATATATGGACAAACATGATCCAACCTACAGGTAAAATTGAGAACAAAAGTCAGTTAAATATATAAACTAAAATTCATAGGAAAAAGGAAATTCCACAGACTAATTTTATAATTTTATTGATTACAGAGAATCTGAATCAACAAGTTGTATTAAGTACCTCAGTCCTAACTGCCCCCTAAAACAGGGTTTAAGAAATAAACACAAATCAATGAAAGTTTCGTTCTATAACTTTTGGTGTAATATAGAAGAGGTAATATGTGAAAAACTTACCCCAAAGTATATAGTGACCAAAGTAAATGTCCACCTGCCATGAAAAAGAGAAACCACAAATATATCATATCACACTTTTCCATAGCTAATGTCATAAGCACTCTATCGTTTGACATAATAGCCTTGTCCCATATATAGCATAAATAATCTATTGTAAAAAAAAAAAAAAAAAAATTCTGAAGCGTGCCACTTGAGGTAGTAACAAAACACATAAAGTTCAATTTTAAAATAAGGAATAATTTTATTTTATCTGTATGACTATATCATTTCAAGCAAAAATGCTTATACTCTGTCTAGTCCATCTTATTTTTGAATAGATGCTAACAAGACAGAAATATGAAATGATGTGAGATAGTGTAGCTTAGAAATATGAAATGATGTGAGATAGTGTAGCTTACTGAGTGTAGAAGTAAAATATGCCTCCCCCATCGGCGGCCACATTGGCGATGATCAATGCCAGAAGCACAAGAAAAGCAATTATTCTAAAAGCAAGCAGCCAAGCAGGATGAATTCCTCTAACACAAGTCTGCCATGCTTCATTCTCATATAATAACCCTGCTTCTTCTTCTCTTTGATTTTCTCTCCTCTCATGTCTTGATTTATTGAATCCTTCATGCCTCCAAATTAAAAATGCCGCCAGAGACATGGAGATGAAAATCCATAGTGCACAGAGGAAGAATCTCCAATTTAACCAATAGCTTGGGTTAGTAGTATCTGCAGTCATGATGGGTTGCCAAGTATGGCTCGCGTATCCTGATAAGAAACTCATGAGTTACTTCCAAATGATTAAGAAAATGTCTTCCTGGTATGATTCTTAATGCTCTATATACTCAATTGAGCCCAGAAACCTCCCACGCATGCAAGGTGGAGAGAAATTTACAGATATCTTTGAAGTGGAAAACTAGGGAGAGAAAGATGGCTATAATGACAGTAAAAAGGAAAATGTTTTTCCCACCAAAAAGGCAAAAGCAATACTTCAAGTTCTTGAGTGCATTTGAATGATAAAGCAGAAAGGAGTTATTTGACAGCAAGTAGACCAAATGAATTTAGTGGAAAAACTAAGAATCAGTCAAGAACAACTCAAATTCTCAACTGACTCGTCCCCAGAAATCACGAAGGAAAAAGGAACTGACATAAACTATTTTAAAGAAAGATCATAAACTTGATCAAGACCAAATATTACTTGAAGCATGACAGGAATTAAGTTGGGGATAAAACTAAGAATTTATATATATATAAAAAAAATGCAGGGTTTTAGGAAAGAAACGTATGAGAGTTTCTCAGATAGCAGATGCTAAATATGGAATGCATGTTCTAGCATGTATGTCTCCCACCACAAACGCAACCAAACAACTAGAATTAAAGCAGAATTTTGTTATAACTATCCCCAGAGAACGAAAACACAATTTGTGCATGAAACAGGGACAAAAACTGAGAGATCAGATACAAAAAAGCTTGCTCATTTATCAATCTATCTAAAACCCAGATTCCTTTCTTCGGATGGGTTTCACCCGAAGCCCCAAAAGTTCGTTACCTCCGTAAAATGATTCTTAATAAGGGAACAAAAAAGATAATGAAAGGACGATGAAGAACTTACTGTTACAAGTAAAACTCAGAGAGAAGATCGGGGTCGATGCTAAAGGAAGATGCTTTGCTTCTACCTTTTCATTGGGAACGAAAGATAGATAGAGAGGGAGAGGACCCAGAGAGCTTTGTGTACAGTTAACCCGTAAACGAATTTTCTTTGAGGGAAAAAAGCAAATTCTTCGTTTGTTTTAGTCCAAATTTAAAAGATGCTTCCTTTGCTGATATCAGAGAAGATTCAGGATCCCAGTGAGGACAGAACTAACTTTTTCCTTGGAAAATATTATTCTCTAATCCCATGTCAATCTTCGTTCCGTGTTCATAACGAATTTGATTACTATTATTATTTTTGTTGTTATATTATTGATCAATTGTGACTTTGGTTGGGGTTGGTAGAGTTATTTTTGGTCTGCTTGTTGTTGGCAGTTTGAGCGCATTATTATTTATTTTTACTATCATTATTACGTTGGATGGATAAGGTGTGGGTTGGAGGCTTGGAGCAGACGAATGAGAGCGAAGCAAAAGCTCGAAGTTGTGGAGAACCATGCATCTGTGTTAATGGCATTAATATAGGGGGAAGAGTTAACAGAAATATACTATTATTTATTTATCATGGAATTTTAGGTAAGATTTCATAAATGATAAAAGATACTAGCTTCTGTTTTAAATATATGATAAAGTTTATACTGCAATTTACCTTATAAATTTTGTCTTATATTTAAAACAGGATGAAGTATGAGATATACCTATCTTTTTAAATACTTGAGTTTTGATTTTCAAAATAACATATTTGAATAATTTGATCAGTGTTATTTATTTAGTTTTGGGTTGATACAATACCCCTTTGTTCCCTCAAATTTATCATATTTTTGTTTTTGTCTCTCAAATTTTAAATAAAAACCTAAATCATTTTACTTCTTAACAAACCGAAACCTATGGGTTGAAATTTGGGAGATCAAGATTAAAATCAGAGCAAATTCTATGGGAAAAAAATTATATTATTTCAAAAGGAAGTCGGAAAAAGCATAAGCAAAAATAAATAAAGAATAAGAGTCAGGACAATCTTTTGCAAAACCAAATGCTAAAAGTAGATTTCAAGTGTAATATAATATTCTAACTAGACTAGATTGTGTGAGATACACCAAATTAAGGATCACTCATAATTATTGAATAATTTAAATGTAGATTTTAATTATATAATAGAATGATTGTAGTCTCTTTCGTAGTTGTTGGTCTGTCGGTTCCGTCATGTTTTTTCTTTCTATAATTCTTTAAATACGTTTTGTCTTTATTTTATGTTTGTTTGGGGGGTGCCATTTTCGTGCTATAAACGTCTTTTCCATTATGCCCGTCTTTGGTTTCATTTATTAAATTTATAAATATTTATATTATTTATTTATTTTTTTGGACAAACCATCCTATTGAAAGGAGGATTGGTCAGATTTAAATTGATTTTATTTAGACTTTACTCACGTCTTTTATATTTAAAAAATTTCGACACTCTTCTAAAAATGAGTTAGGCACACATACTCCTTAGTTCCTTTTGAATTAAACACATTTTATTTTATTTTAAATTAAATACAAATAGAAGCTACATAATTGTAATTTTAATGAATTTAAAGTATGTTCATGTAATTTACTTTCTATTTCCAGAAAATTAAAAGAATGTTCAGCAACACAATTAATCTCATTAAACTTTTTTAAAAAAATATAATTTATTATGGATATTTATTTATTTATTTTTATAAATTTTAAACATTGTGAATATTCCAAATTGCTAATAGAATATTCACTCTAGTAATTTTCCCTACTTGATCCTCATCAGCTAGTTCTAGAAGAAAAGAAAACCACCATCTGAAGCAGCAAAATGTTGACTCTTGGAAGCTTTTAACAATCTTGTTACTTGTATATTACTCCCTCATACTTTTATTTAAAAAAAAAAATGGTTTAGGAGCAAAAATACACATGTGCTTTATCCGGGAAATACTCAACATCATGTTTTTTTGGAAGCAAAAATACACATGTGATTACATTTTAGGAAAAAAGTCACATCACCGTTAAAATATAGCATGTTGTAAATATGGTTTTTTTCTATTGTAAATGGCCAGATTTTAAATTTTGTTGTAAATACAAAGACTTCCAATTGTAAATCTAACCTTTTTGTTGTTGTAAATGATATTTCTATGTTCAAAATCCAGGGTGTTTAAATGTCATTGTAGATAAAGATTTTTCATTCGTTATAAATATGACCATATTTTAAATATTGTTGTAAATATAAAGATTTCTTGTTGTAAATATATATCTTTTTTTTGTTGTTGTAAATGATATTTCATGTTCAAAATTCGGGTGTTTAAATGTTGTTGTAAAATACGACATTTTCTCAAAAAATGCATTAAGTTAGATTTTAATGGTGGTGTGAATTTTGCTCCTAAAATGTAACCACACGTGTATTTTTCTCCAAAAAAAGATATAGACGGGGCTTCCCGAGGGAAAGACATGTGTATTTTTGCTTCTTTATTAAAAAAAAAAAACATTTTTATACAGTTTTCTCACTAATTGGTAGTACTCCGGTCCTAATTATAAGGACAACATTTGAGGGTTGACTTTGGTTCTAATTATAGGACAACTTTTTAGTTTTTGTCAATTTCTTCCTAAAATACCCCTATTTTATTCTCTTAAACGTGTTTGGTTTTCTATGAGTATATGTATGTGGGTTGCAATACACACACATGTGTGTGTCTATAAACATATATATATATATATGTATGTGTCTATATATATGTGTATGTGTATATATGTATGTATGTATATATGTGTGTGTATATGTATATCTGTGCTTGTGTGTGTCAATACATATGTGTGATATATATATGTGTGTACATAACACACACACACACATATATATATAAATAAACATATATATATCTCTGTGCGTGTAGATATATATATGTGTAGATACATGGGTGATTATTTCAATTAGAAAAGCATGTGGAAAGGAAAATTGATTGAAGAGATATGTGGCGGAGTTGTTGATTCACTTTTACTTATGTCAATTTAAATTTATATAAGGGCATTTTAAGAAAATGAGTAAAATTAACTAATAAACTCGGCTTTAATCTCCTCAAAATCGGTTAAATATGTTTTATAATTAGGACCGGAGGGAGTATACTTTTTTTTTTTTTTAAAAAAAACATTTCAGGCCAGATGATCTCCCTAACATCTTCATCTCCTTCCAAATACAGAGACCTTCTAAATACACAAGCTCTTGAAAAATTACATGGGGAGATATGTGAGTGACCCCATCAAATTCTTACTTGTCTTGTCTTATTCTGAGCTTGTCAGCAATTCTATCAATAGGTAATGATCCAGGTGGGGCAGCCACATCATCCATTCATCCATCATCATACTCAACACCGTTGTCAAACATATAATCTTCATCGTCGTCGTCGTCCTCAGTAGCCAAGCCATCACTAGGATAAGTGTTGTCTTCTTCAAAGTCCGCAAGTGAGCCTTTAGCAGCAGCAGCGTCACCATCTTCACTGGAAAATACGAGTGCCGGGGAGGAGTGTTCAGTGGCCTGTGAAGCAACCTCAAATTCCTCCACCTTCTCCAAGAGAGCATCAGGATCAACAATAATATCATCCAACAAAAGCGCTTTGCTCGACTCTATCGCATGCTTCCACAGGGATGTCATTTTCGGGCTCGATGGCATTATGTTTCTGTCATGCTTATTTTGATCATCCTCAGTCTCACCTGATCAACATACCATATCATCAGAGCAAAGCCACACAGTACTATTAGCCCATGATGCTTTTACTTTTCACCATATGGGGGGGTAATATGAGAATATAGAAACAATCTTGTGTTTGTGATAATTATTGAGGTATCTCTAGGTAATATTTTCATCATGATTTCATTAAGTCATCATTATATATGTAAATGCAAAAAGATCCGCTTTATGTTGAAAAGTCAACAGAATGAAATTGTCATACAAATTTAAAGGAAGCTAGTATGCTGCAATATTCTTCTCTTAAACATACCTGACTTGTCTAAGTTCCTTGCAATACCAACTTCAGGAAAGCGTACAACTGGAGGAGCTTGAGGATACATTGATTTCCAATCTTTCCCTCTCCACATTAGTATCTGTTCATCATCAAAGGACAACAGCACACAAGGAACCAATTCCTGCAAACACAAGATTCAAACAAGCACAACATTTTCATGTGTCATAACTTGCTTGAGAAACATATAAATAAATAGGCCAAGGGGGAACCATAACAGAATTATTATGTAGCACAGGCAAAATCAGCTGGGAGATGTATAAACAGGCCTCAAGAGAAAATTAACCTTAAGCTTGGCTCCTATTTTCTTGTAATCACTAGGTTCCAACCCCTTGCAGTCAATTTTCGCCAAAGGACTTCCTTCAAAAGCATGTCTCACATCTTTCACAAGGGAAACATAGACTCCATTTTTTGCTGCAATATGATTAAAGTACTCAGTAGTTCAAATTTGACAGTTAGAAGACTCAGAACCACAAATCTTATCCTCATATATATGTAATTTGTGCCAAAAGAGGAGGTAATTACAATAATTTGTAACATATAAGAACACCTAGAAGGGCGAATATATCCTAAAATAGTCCTGTACCCTTGTATATACATCATGGTCCTATTCCCTCGTCAAGCATGATGTTTTAAAACTTTAGTTTTTGAAATAAATTTTACATCATAAATTTAAATAAAAATATAACAATCACATAATTTTATGAATGATTAGAGTTCTGTATTTTAAGTTTATTTGAACTTTAACAATATAACCCATTATATCTAACTGAAATCAAAACATCATAAAAAGGTTTACACAAAATTAAATATCAAATATAACGATAATATTTTTTGACATACTTTAACACTAATAAAACAATTATAATTAAAATGATGCTTTAAAATCTTCAAATGAAATTTGCATAAGACCCCATTCTTCGCATTCCTACCATGCATTGGCATGTTAGAGATGTTGGAAACCGCTGAAAACTAACTGAAATAAGACTATCTGCCTCTCATGACGAAGACAAAGACACGAACCTGGGCATAAACATTGTACTATAGATGAATATCTTGACACAACTCGTTATACTAGAATTGAGGTGACTATTATTCAGCAACCCTTATAAAATATACCTAAACTCAAAAGACTTTGAGTTTTAAGCACATATTTGCCTCACAATCTATGATTCTGCTGCTTTTAACAAGACATGTGAAGGAAACAAGTTATGTTAATTTGGAAAACTTCTGCATTCGACTGAGAGATAGTGTAACTGAAAGAGAGGTAGTTATGGGGTGAAAGTATAAACATGGATGACAGAGTGATCTGATGGTCCAAGAGAATGGCTTACGTAATTTACATATCGGCAATAGCTTTTTTCCTTTCTTACGGAATTCGTCAGCTTCAGCTTTTGTTAAGCCTTCCGGAGCTTCTTGGATGAGTTTTGGGTAAACCGGAGCAGCCGGCTTCCAGAGCATCAATGGATACTGTGGACGAGTACGATAGTTATAATTTCTCCCACGGAAAAGATAAACCACACCACCAACTCGATGGATTATTTTACCCCCAGTTTTCTCCTGTGATAAAATGGGAACAGAATATTTGAATTAATAGCTAATAAAGAGCTACATGAACTGATGCTTCCAATCTCCAGGTCATGTTCTGTTCTAAACATTTTATTCATGGGAATCATGTTGTGCCAAAGCCAGTGATAATCTGTTCATGGGTCAAAAGAAAAGAAACTTCCGGGCAAGCAGTCTATGCTTACCACCTAGCCAGATAAGACCTTAAAAAAGATAAATAAAATAGGATACCTCAAGATAATAGCAGACGTTATCCATATCTACGGTTGGGACACCTTTGCAACGAACTTTACAAACACGGGATCGCTTCCAATGTGAATGTATTAACTCCAACATGTTATGTGTTAATCCATCCCTTCCTAGACAACCCCATAAAGAAGTCGTGGAATTCAATACTCTATCATCAAAAAAACCGAAGACATTGTAGAAATCACTCATTATAGTATTTGAAAACAGCACTTGATGCGGACATACAGTATAGGCATTATAGAATTCAATAACGTAGCATCAACGAAAGAGAAACAACAAACACTCAGTAAAATCTAGAACTCACCGAGATTAACCTGGCGATTTTCCCCCAACATGGGTTTAACAAGCATTCTCATTTCCCACCTCTTCAAAGGCTCCCCAAGTATCTCCTCCCTCGTCTTCCCCTCCTGTGGATACTTCCCAGCAGGAAACGGCCCTGGCATTTCAACATGCTTCACTCCTTTTGTTCCCGGCGGGGGAGGATTGAAAGAATCGAAGAGTGGGATTTTCTTCTTCGAGCTCTTCAATGGCGCTTTACCAGTCCAAGGCCTCGGCATTGTGGGCGGCGCGAACGGCAAGAACGCCGGCTCCCGAATCGCCAGCGGCTTTACCTTCGGCGTCTCGGAATAACTAAACTGGAATTCGAACGGAGCTCCGGGAAGAAGGTAGGACAATCCGGACTCGCCAATGACGACGGAGCGATCGCCTTCCGATTTAATAACGCCATCTTTAACGGGTTTGTAGTACTTGGAATTTCGATGGTGCTTCAGGCCAGGATTCGAAGTGGGTTTTGGGGGTTCAGGAGGGGGTTTTTGGGACTTGAGGGATCTGCGAGAAGGTGGGTATTTGGGAATTGGGATCGGAGGGGATGGAGTGGCGGTGTTGACGGCGGGGTTGGAGGGTGGTGGTGTCGAAGGTAAGGACGAGAAGAGGTTGCGTCCAGGCAGTGATGCTACAATCACCATGGAAGTTTTGGAAAAGGAAACAGAATTTAGTTTAAGCTACTTATGAATATTGAAGCTGACACTGAAATGGATAGGGATACAGGTAAGGTGAGGCAAGAAAGGTTTCTGGTTTTTCAGTTGCTGGTGATGATAATGAAGCTAATAGTGCATTTGATATTTTGTTCTCGTCGTGTGTCATCTTCTATGCCGTTTAGTTTTCAATCTCATCTTTTGATGTCGTCTACCATCAGCTACGCCTGCGACTCACGGCCACGAATCATGATCCATTATCCCTGCCATCCCCTGTCGTTTTGAAGGGTTTTATACTTTTACCCTTTTTGTTTTTGTTAATATGACTATTAACGCAAAAAGCCCAGACCCAAGTAATTTAAACCCGGTGAAGATTATACCGTTTGTGATAGCGGTGGTTTTAAATGGGTTTATTTAAAAAAATTGACTCCGATAAAAATCACTTTTTTTAACTTCTGGAGAAAAATGTTAAGAATAAGTGATCCATTAAGCAATATATTATTAAATTTACATTTGTATGTATTCTAAGTTATCCATTAGGATATATTTAATTAAGTATTTTAGAGTTTTTAAATTTTTTAATAATAATTTATTTTTTTTTATCAAATTTAAATGTTTTTTTCTTTAATTATCACAATATATACAACTAATATATATACTATCGACTTTTAATAAGATTCATGTCATTTTCCATCTCAACCGACTCTGTAAATAATCATCCAAACAAGTCACTTCTCCCGCTATCATTCTAAACACAAATCACATTTACAACATAATTTTTATTCTATCTTACTTCTAAAAAAGTTAAATTGCAAATAAGCCCACTTCTACCACCACTATCTCAAACAGGCCCTTTCAACTACTCAGAGTTGATATCATAGGCTTAACCACGTAGGTTAAAGGCGAATTAGTGTTGGCATTTTTTAACCCAATAAAGTGTGGGCCACACAAGCTGGCATCGTTTAACCTGTGATTGACCTTATCAACTCATTCAAGCATGATAGGGCCTAATTGGATAACTCTTTTTTTGAATTAAATGAGCAGACACTAACGACCTGACATTATAAGCGAAATTCAAAATTGAAATATATATATTTTTTAAAAATAATTGGATAACTTTGTCAAAAGGTTTACCTCACTCACATGAATTTAAACCCTAAACCTTGTGTTTAGGTGACCAAAACTCTTTTTCACTAAAATCAATGTTTGTTGGTCATGCGAAGCATACTCTTTATTTTTAGGCCGAAGTTTTAGGGATGGACTTCTCTCTAATATCTCTTCCATCCTTTTTCCTTTTCTATTATTATTATTATTAGATTAAGATCTCAACGGTTAGATTTAACATCTTAAAAAAATATTATTATAATTAATAATTTTTTTAATAGTTCAAGTTTATTTTGTATCTTGTATATAAAAAAAATTATTTTTGTATCTTTTAAATAAAATTATAATAATATTTTTATAAAAGATTAAATCTAAACCGGTTGAGATATTAATCCAATAGTGAAAAATGGAAAAAAAAAGGATGGGAAGAGGTATTGAAGATAAGTCAATTCCAAAATTTTAATGCTTTTTTTGTTTTGTTAAAAAAGCTATGACTTAAATACTAAATTTGGAGTAAAAATTTGTATAAATGTAAACTAATATCTTAAAATTTTTTTTTTCTTTTCAGACAGATATATGTTTTTATTTGAAACAATAGAAAGATTTCATTTAATTAAGTTTAATGTTGCTCAAATCTGATCTAATTATATTACATATTACAACATTCTTTAAGAAACTAAATTTGAAGAGATTATTGTTGGAAAAAAGAAGAAGAGGAAATATAAGTACACTAAAAATAAATCAAATAAACTGCCTTTGTCTGCCGATGGGGCTTTTTCTTGTAAAAAAATTATATAATTAACTGGGCTACACAAGCCCATCGGGCTATCAAATCCTTGTGTAAGCTCATGTCACGTGATTCTGAAATTGGGCCGGACCAAATTTTAGTAAGAGCCCAATAAGTAATGCCACAACCCCATCGATCTTCATGAACCCGCATTGTACCAAATCCTCAATCGCTTAACCCTAGGGATCCATTTTAGTATATAAGCCTCCCTGTATCTTCTTCAGTGTCTCATTCAAGGATTCAGTCTGAATCGGCGACACCATGCAAATCTTCGTGAAAACCCTAACGGGGAAGACTATAACCCTCGAGGTTGAGTCTTCTGACACCATCGACAATGTGAAGGCCAAGATTCAGGATAAGGAGGGGATTCCACCGGACCAGCAGCGTCTCATCTTCGCCGGCAAGCAGCTCGAGGATGGCCGAACCCTAGCCGACTACAACATCCAGAAGGAGTCGACGCTTCACCTTGTGCTCCGTCTCCGTGGTGGAGCCAAGAAGCGTAAGAAGAAGACCTACACCAAGCCCAAGAAGATCAAGCACAAGAAGAAGAAGGTCAAGCTCGCAGTTCTCCAATTTTACAAGGTTGATGATTCAGGTAAGGTTCAAAGGCTCAGGAAGGAATGTCCCAATACTGAGTGTGGGGCTGGTACTTTCATGGCCAACCACTTCGACCGCCATTATTGTGGCAAGTGCGGGACGACCTATGTCTACCAGAAGGCCGGTGGTGATTAAACATTGCATTTTGAATCATGGGTTCGTTACTTTCTATAATGTTGCTTTGTTGTTGCGGCAGTTTAAATTTTTGTAGAATAGTTCAGTAGACATCGTTTTAAATTGTATTTGACTACTCCAAGGTTTGGATCTTTTGGGATTTGCTTTTAGCAATTTTGTTTACATAAACTGATCATTAATGCTCTCTTGATTTTATTAGTTGTTTTGATTTTACAATTCAGCTCTATGGTATTACTAAGTATTTTGGTTCATTGTTGGAATGAATTCAATCATCATTTAGATAAGATCATTGTGTTTCAATGTTTTGGTATGCTGTCTTGTTGACACTTTCATAATCAAGCATATTATGAAATGATTTTGTCAATTATGAAAATCAAGCACATAATGCATAGCGAACAACCGTGATGCTGTTAAATTTGATTTTGTGTTAGACGATGCTTGTTCATTTCAAAACTTCTGGTGAATAAATTGCAAATCTTGATCTGAGGTCAAAACATTGTGAGTTAAGTTGGTGAATAATCAATTAGGAGCTTGTTAGAGTAACAGTGAAGATTGATATTGGGCCCAAACATTCTTTAGAAGGGAAGGTATGTGGAATATAACTCTTAAGATAACCATTTGTTGCCTCTATTAGGTATTTTACATTACATTGAGGGGTCATATGCATCCCTAATCATAGTATATGGTAGACTCAATCGTAGTTGTGAAAAGTATTAGTTTAAGAATCTTGTTTCCCCCAATGTGTAAGCATTATAAGGGTGTTAATATTCGGTGGGGAGCTGTGCCCGGGTTGTTTGAATTATATGATACTACTATATGTGTATATCGGGAACCACGTTGGATGGTTCTAAGACCATGTTTTGGCAGAAGTAACATTCTTGCTGCTTGTGCCACAACTGTGGTTTCTCATCCCCAAAATATGGTTTCAAACAAGCTAGTAGAATGGAAGAGGTGATCTATGAGTCTATGCTTCTAGATTGTTTTCTTTTCTTTTGGAAAGTGTGTTTGCTTAGCTTTGGAAAATCAGAATTATATTATGACTCTTGATGATGAAACGTCAATGAGGATTAACAACTCACTTCAGATGCCAACGTTATGTAGTTTAACTACAATTATTAGTTTTTTTAACAAGTTTAATTAAATTCTTTAAAGTATTTTTATTTTTATTTTTTTCTTCAGTTTGATAATCTAATATATAATTTAAGAATATTAATAACATATGAAATGTTATTTTGTAGTTTATATGGAGGTAGTATGTGATTTGATTAGTGCATGTCATCCTTTTGCCCTTAGTATTTTTGTTCATTCATTAGTAAAAATACTTTGTTAATTCTATGTTACCCAGAACTTAAAAATCTGTGGCTTCAAGTTGGACGGAGCTTAGAATTTTAGGTTTCCAGTTCTGTTGAGTTGGTTCAACAATTTTTGTAGACAAAAACAAAAAAAATTATTTTGTAACATTTGAAAAATAAGTTGAAGTACGAAAAATAAGGAAGGAAAAATGGCTGAAAAATTTCTGTCGCAAAATTTATTACCCAGTTTTTGAGTGGGCGCAACTTATTTTTCAGTTGTGCTTTAACATATCTTCAACTATTTATAAGTAGTTTTTTTGTTTTTTGTTTTTTTGGATTTGCATATAATTAAAGATAAGTTGTTTGTCATTGAAAAAGATTAGCACCTCACTGAAAGTAGTAGGTATTCCGTCCGATTTTTTTGGGGAAAGATTAAAGGAATTTAAATGAGTTCTTAATTATAATATATGTTGTGTATTGTTAGATTATATAATCGTTTATTAGACAAACTAATTAATTAGGAGAAAGTCTTAAAAAAAAGTCAACTTTATCTTATATTTAGGACGAATTGAAGGGAGTAACATTTTAGTTCATAAATAAATTTCAGGAGTCTTCATGTAATAAATTTTATAACAAGGGATTGTTGAACAATTTTCTCAATAAAAAATCACATGAAAAATCAGATGTAATTGATGCCTCTCCATATGGACAATGACGAGTTAATGCAATCTAATTCTTGTGAACGGTTATATGGATAACATGCATAGATATGTGATTCTGTGCCAAAAGCAGGCTATATGGATAAATTAGAGGTATGCAATTTTTTTTTTTTTTTTTTTAATTTTGTTTATATATTGTATTTATTTGATTCTGTGTATCTCAAATTAATTAAGCATTTTATCGTAACACCAAAAGGTATTATGAAAATTAATTAATTTGGCATCCAAATCTAAATAAAATCTAAGACCAATTCGGTATCGTCTAAGACCGATTCTCAATAATTTCTTGGAAAAATCCACTTGAGGGCCCTTTTTAGAAAAAAAAAATCTCAAAAAAGGCCCCAAGATTTTAAAAATCTAAAAAAAAGACCCGGCGCCTTTTAAAATTTTCGTAATCTCGTTAACAACTAAATCAGTCACATTAACAACTAAATCAATACCCGTTAAAAACTAAATCAGTTACATTAACAACAATATTTTAACAACTAAATCAGTCATGGTTAACAACTATATCAGTCCCATTAACATCTAACGAGATTCTGAAAATCCTAGAAAATGCCAT
Organism: Acacia melanoxylon; assembly: GCA_019022615.1. NCBI lineage: Eukaryota > Viridiplantae > Streptophyta > Magnoliopsida > Fabales > Fabaceae > Acacia > Acacia melanoxylon. Next base: position 1,068,380 of record JAFJYJ010000052.1, read on the forward strand.
GAGGCCTTTTTTGGGATTTTCAGAATCTTGGGGTCTTTTTTAGAATTTTTTCTCTAAAAAGGGCCCCAAAGTAGATTTTCCCTAATTTCTTTGCAAGGTAGCCGAAGTTTATTATTCTTCCTATATTTTAATATCTTAAAGCTCTCCAAATTAGGTGATTTAGCATCTATATATTCCCCTTAAAACATATAGATAGAACAAGTGTATGTGTTGTCTTGTATTTAATCAAGATCTTTCCTTTTAAACAATCCCAACATGAGGAAGCTAATAAAAGAGCACAGGACTGGGAATGATTGATTGTGGTCAATGTCATGATACTATTGTATTGATCTTGTTGCTCATCAGTCATCACAGCAAATGCTACAAATGCCTGTGGAAACTGGTGATGTGATGTTAAATAATTGACACTTCACTCATTCTTCCCCACTCACTCAACTCATCATAATGTTCTTCCACAGTCTACTTTCTCTCCAGCCATGACTTGCATATATATCCCATCTCTTCTTGTGCCCCTCCTGTGGTCAGTATAAAATCTACTTTAATAAAAAGGTTGAAGATCTTATACTAAGGATAAGGGGAGTATTACTTTAAAAGACTTTAATTTTACAGGGGTCTGCCTATCCATTTTTCAATTTCAAAAGCTGTTTTTCATGTCGATGAGATAATTAGCAAGTCCCTTTTTGGAGGTCGGGCTATTGCATTTCATTTCTTGCCCAGGCTGGGCGAGCTCGATGATTCAAGTTACTCTATTTACTAAGAGTTGATTGTATGATTTTCATTTAGATTGAGAAGATTGATCTGAGGACGTGTGATAAATGAGCTCATGAACATATATGAAAATGGAACTCACACGTCTGTTAAGGGTAGTGACAAAAAGAAAGGGGTATTCTTGGAAAAGAGATTATAATTTAGAGGACATTCATCTTTATTCTTTATTAATGGATTTTAAATAATTAAAGCAGCTATATATCCGGTCCTTGACTCCTACCAACTGCACAACTTTAATTCATTTTGTCAAAAGCAGATCATGATTCCATTATTATTCTTGAGAATAAGATATTCTTATATAATTGTCCTTGCAGCTTAACACTCTAGCTAGCTGCCCAAGAATTATGGACATCGTGATCAATCTTAAAAGTGGTTAAAAGGTATTCACCTAGATAACCACAATGTGAATGCTTCACCTTGGTATAATATTATACACTATTTAGTGAGTGTTTAGCAAACACCGAAACGTAGTTTTAAAAACCTTTTTCTTTAAGTTGAGACAGAACTCATCTCACATCCTTATCTTGTAAATCTTAAAAGTTATTCTCCAAAATCTAATCCAAAGAAACTAACTTAGAACTTGATATCTTTGAGTATGTAATTTTGTTTAAACACATGTATCCTTTAATTTTTAACAATCCTATTTGAGACATGATCTAACATTAAGGGCTTATTTGGTATACGGAATATGTGGGAAAATAAGGGAAGATGAATAAGTTTTCTTGTTTGATACACTTTTTGTGTTCAATCTTGAACTCAAGTTCCCGGGCCCACCAAAATATGATTAAAGGTTAGAAGATAAGATCCCACCAAAATTAATGGGAACCCAAGTTCCCCTTAAAGTGTGACGACGCTTTTGATATATTTACCCCTCATATAATTTTTTTTCTATAATACAAAAAAATATGATTAAATTCGAATTTATTTCCAAACTTATGCAAATGCGATAAGTTCGAACTCGGTTAGAGAATATTTGAAACAAATTCGAACTTGGCATGAAAAATATTTTAGACAAATTTGAAAAATATTTTAGACAAATTCGAATTTGATAAGAGGATTTTTTTATTTTAAAAAAAAAAATAGAAAAAAAAATATTTCATTTTGAATTATTTACTTTTTAAGGGTAAAGTATGTATTTCCTGATTCTTTACCAATTATCACCCCTTCATTTTCTTTCTACCAAACAATTCATCGATCTTCCCTCATCTCTCAAAATCTTTCCTTCTCTTCTTTTCCTCCTCAAATCTTCCATATATGTATATATATTTCAAAGTAGTTTGTCAAATTGACATTATTGTGTGAGAGACTCGTATGTTTTGCCATACCCCACTTCCTGCTCGTGAGGTTTAGGTGTAAAATTTTATTACATTATTCTTCTTTTCCAGCTTTCATACATTCATACAAAATAAACAAATAGGATAACAGATGCCTTAGCTAAGATGAGAATTAGCAAGACTACAATTTTAGATTTTTGTCCTCTTTATTTGAGATCTTGGTTAGACCAAGAGTGTTTGAGATTAATTTCCCCTAGTGTGTAATGCTTTGTTTTTGCAATATAGGCTTTTAGTTATATTTTATATATGGGTAAAAGATTTCTTTCATTGGAGATAAGTTATCTCTAGTGACCTCAAAACTACGTCGTTTTGGATTAATGAATGGTGTTTCTGTAATTTTGTTTATTTTTTATCATATAAATTTTATCGAAACACCCTTCATTAATTCACCTAAAATTACAAAACACACTATTTATTAATTCAAAACGATGTAGTTTTAGGGAGATAACTTATCTGTATTTGGGAGATAACTTATCTCCTTTATTATATATATATATATATAATATTTTCCCTTTATATATATATATATATATATATATATATATAACTCTAGTCCCTTTTTCATGCTTATCCGATGTATTTGGAATCTATTCTTCAGTCTTATTTATAAGAGTCTGATAACTGAATTACACGGTTTAAGAAAGCGGTTAAAATTAGCTTAAAATAATAAGTATCTGTTGAAATGAACATTTTTCCCTAAGTATGTCTTTATTTATAAGAGAGTGAAATATAATAAATATAAGTATCACTAATCCTTTAATTAATTTAATACATATAAGTAATGAGGGGCACAAATGAAAAAACTTATTAAATATTGAGACAATTTTTGTGGCTCTTATAAAAAAACCAAGACAATTCAAATTTTAGGTTCTTATAAAAAACATACGAGGGAGTATAATAGAGGCTTACACAAATATCTCCCTTATTTTCCTCTTTCCTCTCCCTTGAAAAAGACCCCATTACTATCAATCAAATATGACCTAAACTTAAATGATTCAAATTCCAAATTCAACACATAATAGTTGTTGGATTTAGTGGGAGTGACTTGATATAGTTTTCAAATAAGGCTGCAACTTCAGACCATTTCGATTCAACATTACTTATTAGTGATTAACAAAAATCAAACCAAAAAAATGAAGGTGGATGACTAGTACATGTCAAGATCAACATTCTTTGGTTATCCATGTGATAAGTTTCATAGTGACACATGAAACAAGTACTACTTGACCATCAAATAATTGAGCATAGAACTTAGAGCCACACAAAGTGTCATTTAGATAGAGTCTCCACTTTTTTAGGTTCAGTGTTGGAGCATATTAGGGGAAGGAAAAGCTGCACAAGTGCCTCACAACTCAAGTCATTAAAGCAAAGATTATGATTGATTGAGTCCTCTATCTGTTTTGCATCCGTGAAGTCAATATACTTGAGTTAATTTAAGTGAAAACTATCTATTTCTTAGAGTTTTAAATGTAAAAGTTAGACAACTAATTTAAAAAATTAGTTAAGTTATTTACAATAACAGTAAACCTCATCCCACTATAAGAGAATCGTATGATATCATTGTGCTATATCATTTGGATTGAAAACTACCCTACATTATCTCATTTAATCATTTTTATTAGAAATTAAACTAGCTCTTAAAAAGTACAATGATCAATAGGAATAATTTGAAGAAATTTTTTAAAGATGGGTAAATTAAAATGAAATCAAGGAGTTAATTTGAAATGTTCATTTTTTTTTGGAACCTCAACTTTGAATTTGGTTCAAGCCCAACCAAAGAAGGGGATAAGCAAAGAAAGTGATACAAGAGTGATTAACAATTTGAGTTTGAATTAATTAAAGCTGATGAGGACACGCACACATATATATTTGTATGAAATTCAAAGATAAGTTGTACTATTCATCATTTGCAAATAATGTTGATAATGATATTTAATTTAATATACAATGTAAAATTTATAATAGAATATATATAATTCCTAAATTATATATATCACCCATTTTTGGCAATGGATGATTGGATATGCCCATTCCCAATTACTATTTCGGTACCATTTATTGATTGCAGCATCCGAGCGGTCACCATTTTTAATGTCATATCGTTGACCAGTGTCTTGTGCCCCAATGTCCATACTCTTAACATTTCATACTATTTTTTTCCTCATGCGATGATCAAAAACCACAGGAAACCAAAAATAATAAAATTAAAATCATGAAATAATTTCTTGAGTTAAAGTACAAATTTACTCTGAAAATTTTTGTTGATGAGCAATATTGCCTTAAAGTTTTTTAAGTTCAATGTTATTTCAAAAGTGTTAAAGTGGAACAATGTTGCTTCGCACTACTAAAAAATTAACGATTAATATTAGTTTTCTTTTTTTTAACAGTATGGTGAAAATTTGCAATGTTTTGAAATTTCTGGGGTGACATTGAATTTAAAAAAAAAAAAAACTTTTAGATAACATTATTCCTCAACGAAAACTTCCATAACAAATTTACACTTTAACCATAATTTCTTTAGGAAACAAACAGCTGCATGACTACTCTTTGTTTCAGTCTCCACCTTCACCTATATATGTGTGTATGTATCTGTATATATATGCTTCCTCTCTCTTCATCTCAGCTTCGCCCTCTCTCTCTCTCTCTAGCCATGTCAACACTAAACGAGCTTCATCTTCAAGAACGGTTATGTTACGTGCAATGTGGATTCTGCAGCACCATGTTACTGGTACTGATCATTCTTGAACTCTTATTTCATAACTTATTAGATCTGACATCATTATATATATATGATTATAATGAAGTTGTGTTTTAATTTGTTTGCATTAATATAATTATTAGGTGAGTGTTCCATGTAGCAGTTTATCAATGGAGGTGACGGTGAGGTGTGGAAACTGCACAAACCTTCTCTCTGTTAATATGATGAGAGCTTCTTTTGTCCCTTTTCAACTCTTTCCTTCTTTCCAGCTTACTTGTCTTGATCAGGTATTTGCATGCTTCATTAATCAACCTTTTCGCTTCTAATTTTCTTTACAAGCATAGTGATACATATTCTTCTTGTTCTTGTGATTTCAAATGCTTTGTTGTGACTATATGTGTGTGTGTTTGTGTGTTCACAGCCCAAAGAAGGAAGTCCAGAAGAAAATGCAGAAAAGAGTAATTGTTCTGATAATGGGGAAGATGATGCAATAATTCCAATGAGTCCTGCCATTAAAGAACGTAAGTAATTAACACCAACTTTGATCAATCAGCTAATCACTATAAATAACAAAGGCATTTGTTGATGTCTATCAATTAATTAGGGTGTGTTTGGCTAAAGTTTGTTATGCCAAAAATGACTTTTCATCTGAAAAAGTCAATTTAGGTTTAAAATGATGTTTGACATGACTTTTAGGGTAACTGATTTTTTTGCTCAAAAACATTTAAAGCTGAAGTAAACATGTCTTAACTTTTGACTTTTTTTTTTTTTTTTTTTTTAGATTTGAACTTTCTAAAATTGACTTTTTAATATATTATTCAAACAATTTTCTTTCAAACCAACGTTTTTTTTATAAAAATATATCCAAACATAAATCACATTATACTAATTGATTTCTTCAACTTTAATTTATAAAAATCAGTTAGGATAAAAGTTACTATTGTCAATGTTCATTCGATCGAGCAAGCCCTTAGTATCTGAACTTGGTGGCAGCAACTATAGAAAAAGTTACTTGCAAAGAGTTCAATGTGATGAGAAAGTTGAATAAAGTGTTGCAGCGTGATCATTTGATTGAAACTAAGATAGTTTAAAGAACTAGTATATATAGTTTCCCATTAAATAGTATGAGAAGTCAATCAATTTACTTGAAGTTCAAAGGGCTTTAATATGAGATAAAGGGTTTGAAACCAGTTTTATTGATTCTACATAGGCCCAGCTGGGAAAAGACGAAAAACACCATCTGCTTATAATCGCTTCGTCAGGTAATATTTCAATACACAAAATTGTATATTATAAACATTAATTGGCAGCAGAAATGTAATTTAATTAGAATAATATCAATTGGTTTGATATGCAGAGAAGAGATCAGAAGGCTGAAGACTCAAAACCCAAACATGGTCCACAAGGAAGCCTTCAGAACAGCAGCCAAAAATGTAAAAGAATAAAATCTTTTTAGTTTTTATCATTTGCCAAAAATGAAAAGAATAATAAGCCTAATGCCTAAATAATTTGTGTTCAAATTATTATTCAGTGGGCCAATTTCCCTCAAGCTCAATCTAAAGGAGATGAAGAGAGCTGTAGCCATGTGGACCCACATGAAGATGCTGAGGAGGAGGACGTAAAATCATAGTAATTTCAAAAGCATCAGTACAATGTAAGTATAAAATGTGAATCTCATATACATTCACATTCTCTAGTGTCACTTTCTCTTTCTTTAAATGTATCAATATATGAAATATACAAGACAAAATTTTCTTTTGCCAACACTTTTTGGATATTTGTTTCTTCATTTTATCCTTCAACTAACACATGATCAAATATTTAATAGTGTAGAAAGTCCTTAAACCGGTTAAAACTATCCTTTAACACCGACTCTTCAACTAATATAGATACAATTGGTGTAAAAAGTGCAAAACTTTCTACACCGTTTGTTAAACCGGTGTAGGAAAACTAATTCTACATCGGTTGACAACCAGTATAGAAAATGTTAACTATAATCAAACTTGTACTCTTATAAATTATGAAACTATGGTATTTTTAGTATATATTACTTTATGTTATTATAAATAGTGCAAGACTACATGTGATGTGAATGAAGAAAGATACCAACAAAGAATTATGTGTTGATGATGAGGACATCTTTTGGACAATGAAACCTCAACATGACAAAAACTTGCTATCTCTGTCTTCATACAAGTTGTCTCTGAATCATTTTCCTTCTCAGAATGCAAAACTAAATAGAAAACTAAATCATTTACCAATAATTGAATTTTTTTTTTTTGAATTTTCTCTAATTATTTTTTCCTTTTCCAAGTGAACTAGCTCCATTAGTCTTCTCAATGATCCAATCAATATGGTACTAATTTTGATTTGAGCTCACCAAAAAAAAATGGAGACTCTGCAGGCAGAAATTCTTAAGTTGATTGACTTAATGTAGTGCAGAAATTCTGAACCCAATGAGAGATGAAACTCATGAACCTATAATATAAATGTAGAATTGAATGCTACAACTATAAAGAACTTTTTATCTTTAATAACTTCAATTGATTACAGAAAAAACCATAGAGGCGGCTCAAGAAACTCAAAACAATGTTGTTATTGTTAAAATTTATCTGCTTCCAACTACTCACTTGAGTTGTTTGAATTTCAGTAGGCTGTAACTTGTTAGAAATCCTTATATTCCAATAATGGGCTTTATTAAAATAAATAAAGAAATTCAAAGTTTAAATCAAGAAAATGAAAGTCTAAATACTGAATAAAGTCCACATTCTTGTAATTATGCGGCCTCATTAATGAAATCACATACATTGCATACTGCATATATACTTGCCAGCATAATACTGAATCACTTTTCTAATTACAACAGATATTGTAATCATCATCATCATTGATTCTAGCTGGTAATTAATAAATAGAAAAGGAGTTAAAACCCATATCTTTAACTTGCAGAAATCATTATTTATTAATATATAGAGTTGCTCATGCTTACTAGCTTTTAACACACATGATTATTCACTAAGTACTAACTAATTAATCCTCTATTTCCACTGTTTCCTCCTCGCTAATCTCGGTGGCCCCCTGTGAAAATATCTACCTGAAAAGTAAGAAAGAAATGCTCAATGCTCATTATAAGCTTCACATAGCCTTAAGAGACTAAAAGGATATATATGGAGAAGATTCAAGTGTCTTCTTACGTGTTGTAAAAGGCCTTGGTGGTGAGATCACTTGGAAATAGGCTCTAAAGAAATCCTTATTCTCCTTTTGTAGCTCTTTCCACACTGCACAACAATAATCATTAAATTCATTTGTATACAAACCTTCACACACACACACACACACACACATACATATATTTGTGAAGTATATATACCTGTAAGCGTAACAAGTGGGGTAATTCTTGCATGCTCTGCTAGCGCCTTAACACATTGATCTTGGTTCATGTGAAGGATCAAGCATCTCTCTATAAGATTATGAACCTGTGTATTCAATTTCAGTGCATGAAGCTGATAAGTCATATATATATATATATCAAAAGACTAAACTGATAAATGTAAGAAAGAAATAATCACCATCCTAATATATGTTTGAGGGTGACAATAGAGACAAGGTTGGTGAGTGTGATGCATAATGTGTGTAGCAGTGGACGAAGAGAAAGAGAACAAATCAGGAGGAATATGAGTAGTAGGAGAAGAAGAAACCAAACAATTGTGAAGAAGAAAAGTGCATGTACTCTAAAGGAAGATATTTTCTTTATATATATATAAGAGGCGTGTGTGTGTGTGTGTGTAATGTTATCCTGTCATATCCTAAGTGAAGGGCCAAAATAGCTCAAGAAATCCAAATGAATGATTCACCTCATCTTCAAAGAGATAAGAAAAGTCAAGTTACTATATCTAGCTAGCTAGCTAGTTTCTCTTTTTTTTTTTTTCCCCCTATTTTTGGGAGTGAATTTTATGTGCTGATAAAGTGTATAATGTGGACAATAGCATAGCCACTAGAATTACTTCTACTTTCTTGCTGTCACTGGGCTATCATAAATGGGATGAATTAATGTTGCTGATTGGTTAGATATGTTAAAAGGGTCCTATGTGCTTTTATATGCCATAAATATAGTGTGGTCCCTCCATAGAAGAGGAGTCAAGTTCATCATATTTCATAATAGTAATGGAGAGACACTGGGCTTCAGGACAAAAGAAAATACAAGATGAATTTGCGTTTTGATATTTGAAATTTGAATCTCAGTTTTATGTACAAAGATGGGGTTACAATTGATGAGTCAGTTGCACTGAGTTAAAGTATAGGAATTAAGTTGCAATCAAGTCAAAACTATAAAAACAAAAAAAATTAATTTTCCCTAAATTACACATGTTCATTTGAATTTGTATTCTTTTTCTTATTTGATAAGGGTTTTTTCCTTTTGAGGCTTAGAGCATAAAGGGTTTTTACCTCTCCCATAAGTGCACTTCCCAAAATTCAAACATGTGCTATCCTCTTTAGAGGATGACGCCGCTTGCCAACTTAACTAACAACTTGTTAGTCATTTGAATTTGTATTCTAGGTAGCGGAGTGTTGGTCGATTTCCTTGATGACAAGTGAACCAGTCGAACAAGTAATAAAGAGTAAGTAGAGTATCGTCTCACAGAGACTGAAATACTAAATGATGACGCCGAATTACAGAATTAGTTGTGTTTAACAGGAAGTAAGATCTGATTGGTTTGGGAGTTCGATAGTTATACTAATAAACAGGAAAATAATTAAATGATCGTAGTCATAAGAAGATATTAGTAAAAGATAGGTTGAGCTCAGAATCCTTTCTAAGCATGTTAATCCCCCAGTTACCTATACGCATTGCTATAGCATCTATGTTGCACAGCTCTCGCAATGCTACAACATAAACACCCCTTACAATGTTATTCAGTTAACCCACCACTTTAATCTACCGAAGCTCTCGCGTCCGATGCTTACAATCCTAACTTTACTTCTCTCATATGTCTATGGCGATTTTCTAGTTAGATTATCATTACAAATCAAGGTGTATGGTTATGAGCGGTAGACCCATTCCTGAAGCCTACAATAATAGGTCAAGCCTTGCACCAGCCTACTTAGCAATCATAGTTTCTCAGATGTCTAACCACGACTCCCTCTCAGTAAGCCCGAGGCTACTGATCTAGCCCTTAGCTCTCACTAATCGACAAGAAATTAAATAACTGATAAGCAAACTGAATGTATTAAATTAAGAACTAGCAACTGGGTTCATCTACACTTAGGAAATCATCCTCGCTCAGCCATAAGAAGTTTAGTTCATGACTGACGAGGGAATCACTAAACAGAGCACAATAGAATAACCCATGACAAAAAGATTGGCTAGAATTAAAATAAAGGAAAACACATAAAGCTTGATGGAGGTTCCGACGGTGTGGAAGAAGCCCTGTCACGTCACAACTTCACGTCTTCTTGTCTCCGTCTCACCGCGTAAAGGATCTTTGGGTTCTCTTGGAGTCCTCGTGCTTTGTAACTTTTGTAACTTCTTTGAGTCTAGTCGTATAGGATTGGTCTTTTACTTCACGACTTCAACTTTAGGGTTGGCTGTTGTTTCCTTATATAGTCTGGTCTACTTGCGGCGTACGTCCAGTGAACTGGGCCTTTCCTAATCTGTCGAGGTCCAATCGTATCTTTCTTTCCAATCTCGGTAGATTGATCCTGCGGGATTCTTCAAATCTTAGTTTCGATCCTTCGCATCTTCTATTCCAATACGTCAGCAATCTAACCGTTGTTCTCGACCTACACTATATTTCATGAAACAACATTGACAAAAGATCATAACATATGCTATTTAGCATTGCGTCACTTACTCTGCTATAGCTTCAGGGATGTATTGTATTGCACTTCGATAAAGTTGTCCTAATGCTATAGCATAGTATCGGCTATGTTATGCGACTTTCTCATAAATCCTCAGACTTGTTCTATTCAAAGCACATGTTTTATGATGTATGTGGAATTTATCCTTAAGTTCCCTATATAATGAATCAATGCTTTTTTGCTCAGATTAAATGCAGTTAAGCTTATATTCACCATACAATTTAGTCATATAATATAAGAAAAACATGACATAAATAGTGCTCATCACGGAGAATATGTGTTTTCCCCACTATGACACGTGTAAATGTTGCCATAATAATTAAAAGCATTAATTTTATGGTACTAGTTCACAATCAAAGCCATTATGATTTTGGGCTATGGCTATTCACAAGATGACGAATAGTGTCATCTCTGTAAGTAGTTCTCCTTAAAACCTACCCAATATTCATTAAGGAAGAGAAGCCTCTTCTTTTATTTTATTTTTCTGTACTTTCTTTCTCTGATCTTTATCATTAGTTCAGATAAAAAAGGGAGTAAGAAGAGAAAGAAAAGAAAAATACCCTCATCATCAATTTTTGTAAAGTCACGGACCCTTTTTTAAGTTTTTATTTGTATAGCCAAGTGAAATTGAATACCACAATAATATAGCTTTGTTTCACTAGGTGAGGTTGGTTGCATAGATCACATGACGAAATTATGCTCCATAAAAAACTAGATCTTTTTAGATAGATTATTAACTAATAGATCGCATTCTATAACTTCTTTAAATGTTCCCTTTGGTCTTCCTCTACCTCCTTTTAAATGACTCGATATTGCTTGATCAACCCTCCTCATTGGCACACCCAATGGCTTTCTTTGAACATGTCTAAATCATCTCAAACAATTTTCTACAATTTTCAGCTCGTTCGCGAATATGATTATTACGGACCTTTTCTTGTATGACTAAATATCAATCTCAATATCCTCATCTTGGCTATTCTCACTTTATGTTCATGTTGTCCTTTAAAACTCGCCAGCATTCACTACCATATAGTATTGCTAGTCTTAAAGCCACGTGATAAAAATTATCTTTTATTTTATGAAATACTTTCCTATCACAAAAAACTAGATTTTTTTTCCCCGAACAATGCCCTTGTTGGCCTTCCTTCCTCTATTTATAAATTGGATTCAAGAATTTTGCATGGAAAGAAATAGCATAATTTCCAATAGTTCATACAAATAAATATACATACTGAATTTTGCTTTCACGTGAGGCTCGCTTCTTTATTTTTTAAATTACAACGGCAAGCAAGTAGTTTGAGGAGTAGTAAGCAGTTACTAATTAGACAACACTTGGGTCTGTTTGGGTTGTCTTTTTTATTAAGATTTTAGTATAAAAAAACCAATAAATTTTTAAGAAGTAAATGAATGAAAACAAAAAAAAGCCCACCGTTTGGATCATCCAGTGACTTATCTAATTTTTTCAAATGCCACTGGACTTCAAAGCTCCAATTTGGAGCTTTTTTTGCGTTAGTTTCTTGGAGTTCTCAGCCAGGGGCCCACCACCAATAATCATTCTTCCTCTCTTCCTCTCTTTCCAGAAGCGTAGTCCCGATTTACCTTTTTGGAGTTCTCAGCCAGGGGCCCACCACCAATAATAGCATTTTTGCGTTAGTTTTTTTTTTTTTTTTTTTTTTTTTTCCTTTTTAACAATTTCTATATTTATTCTTTCAATTTTAACTATAAATATAAATATATTTTTAAATAATAAATACATTTATTTTTATTTTTTCAATTTTAAATATAAATATAAATATTTATCTTTATTTATCATAAAGATCAACTAATATGTATAGTAATACTCAATATGATTCATACCCCTTTCAGTCATTTTCCATCTTAATTAACTTTTCAAATAACAATCTAAATACTCATCAGTTAAGAAAAAAAAGCTACTTCTACAAAAAGCCAAATGGACAATTAAAACACAAATCATTATCTATAACCTGATTTTTTTCTACCGAACTTTTTTTAAGTCAGATGGCTTTTAAGCCACCATTCCTATCGCCAACCCAAACAAGCCCACTAATTCTAAGAAACTCATCATATTCAATCTTAAATAACTCTAAAATAGTAAGACATCAAAATTACAGTTATTCTTCTAAGCCATTCAGGTTAAATAGTTTACAAATTTTAATCTTTCCCGGTACACATGAATAATCTTAAGCTCCCAATTTGATAGGCTCGCTTCTTTAGTTTTTTCACCCACTCTTCATTCCCCTCTATTCAAAGTTGGGCAACAGCTATATCATTTTTGTTTGAAAAATAATAATTGAACTCCATGATAAAAAAAGCTTCAGTGGATCTAGACTCACAGGCCGACTACGGTTTAAGAGTTATAATCGGGATTCTCGTGTGTTTTGGAAATTGATGTTTGATACAAAAAGAGCAATCCTCCCAATATGAACGGTTCAAAACTGTTCTTTGAAGCAAATACAACCATCAACAGAGAGAACGTGTTATGAAAAGTTAACCTCAATAATAAAATATTTTTCTGATAAACCCCTCATAAAGTGGAAAGTAGATTCGCATAAGAGGCTGCAAATGAATCAGAAGAAAATTAGGCTTTTCGTCATTGCTCAATTAAAAGTTGTTAATCTCACTCCCAAGCAGAAGCCATATTCTTACATAATCACAGTTCAGACTGTAATACGCTCAAGAAGCTGCATTACCACAAATAAATTCAGATGTCAGCAGCATCAGTTTTAACACAAGGCTTTGTAAATTTAGTCTTTCAAGTCATAATATGATGTAATGATATCACAGTTGGAGTTCCACATCACACTGACTAAACACAGTTTAGGCCTTCAGAGGACAAGTATTTGACATAAGCTGCATCATATTCATATATTCTCCTTTTAAAACTGCACACAGCTCAATAGACTCAAATAGAGACTAGACATGTTTGACGATAGACAATTTGATTAAGTAAAAGAAGGCAAATGCATTGGACACGTGATCGGAGGAAAGGAGCAAAACTGATCTCTGAGTCATCTGTGATTCCTTAAGTTGCCTTAGCTGGGCTCAGACTTGTCCAGAGCTGCAATCGAATGTAAGATCAATTCAAGCTAAACAGTATTAACAAATGACACAGGTCAAGACAGAAAAACAGAGTAGGAAGAATTACCATTGTAGTTCAGAAGCTTCTCAATGAGGTCAACATGGGTCATCAGCATGCGTCTACAGCAATAACGAACCAAACCCAAAGCATCTAGTGCATCTCTGCATATACATCATCACATATAACAACTAATATAAGGAAATTTGTACCCTGCAGTGGCTGAGGAATGAAGTATAGCAGTAATGTTATCTAATAGTTATTAAGGGTTTGTTGCATGTATAAAAAGGGATTTGTTGCAGCTTTAGAAAAGCTACTCAGTATGAGGTAATTGAATAAAGAAAGTTTTGCATATCCCCAAAAGATGATCTTGACATCAAAAATCACTTTTCAACCTTGAGAGAAACTGAAATAAGCAGGGCCTATGTCCATGCTTAAAATTACAAGCCCTAACAAGTTCAACATAAGTACAGCAGACGTTTGGCGCTAAAATGGATGCAAGTTGAGGAAAACTGAAAACTGAAAGAGTAATGATGCATAATCCACTCAAATGATATAAACGGAAGTTAGCATACAAGTTATGAACACTTGAGCATAACTGCAACACAATTATAATTCGATAATAATTCCAGATTCTCTCTTTGAACTCTTGACAATTAAAGAAGACAAGACATGTTTCTAGTTTCTAAAATTCAAGGAAAAAACCACCATTTTGTGGACAATCGCAAGCTTCCGACAAGATGACGAAGGTGTAATTTTCCGAGATCAAAGCATGCCTCCCATAGTGTGACTAGAAACAAATGATATTGAGTTATTGACCCAGAAACATATGTGAAGTTAAGTATACTTCGTTCAATCATACGATATCTGTAGTTCCAAAGTCAATTTTAGGAATCATATTCATACATGCTACTTACAATCTAACAATAAAGAAAAAAACACAACCCCAAGGGAGGAGAGAGAAGAAAAACTAAATTTTAGGGCTGATCAACATCTTAAACTCAAAAAACGAAGGCACAGAAACTGGAAAAATAAATAGGAGATACCAACCCTTCACTGTAGTCAGCCTGCAAAAGATCTAGATACGTATCCCACTTGTTTCCGATCACCTACACAGACAAAAAGTGAATATCCGGTTAATAGAAACCCTAAACCCTGCGCCGAGAAACCATAAAAGGTAGTACAACATTATATCTACAAACAGTGAAATAAAGTGGCTTAGTCGCACTTGGAGCGTGTAATTATTACCTTTCCGCAGGTGAAACAACGAACGGGAATGATCATCTTTCTCAATACTCAGTGGCTCAATTCGTTGTCTCTGACTCTGTTCTTTGCTACAAATTTCTCTGATTTATGGAGCTGGACTTGGAGTAGATGAACTGAAGGCGGCATCGGATTCGGATGCGGGTAATAATGTGCCCAACCGACCCGTTTTAGGTGAGCCCTAGAAGACTTTATTAGTTGACTTCCCGCCTATTTCTTTTCTCTCTTTTTTTTCCCCTTAATTTTTTGGGTTAAGTAGCGATTTTTCTTTCAAGATATCCCAAAAAGCGATTTTGTCGGAAAGTTTTTTTGGGTTTAATTTTGCCCCGAAAGTTTTTTTCTGGAGCAATTTTGCCCCTCTGTTAGCAACCCTAACGATCAATTACTTAACCCAAAAAAAGTGTTAAAATTGTTATTTATTATATCATATATTTTTTATTCTTATTTATATAATATCTAGGGGTGAAAAAAAATACTTAATGATCTTGAAAAATTAAAAACATACATCATAATCTTTAAAAATTATTTTAGGATGTTGAAAAAAATATTTCAAGATACTGACGGGTACTAAAAAAATACTTCAGGATACAAGCTATCTTGAAAAAATACTTAATGATCTTGAAAAATTATTTTAGACCTAAAATAATTTTTTAAGATCATTAAGTATTTTTTCAGCACCAGCCAGTATTTTTTTAGTACTAGTCAATACTCTGAAATATTTTTTCAATATCCTAAAATAATTTTTAAAGATCATGATGTATTTTTTAAGTACCGGTCAGTATCCTGAAATATTTTTTTTAGTACCTACAGTATCCTGAAATATTTGTTAAAAAAAAAAAGAGAAATCAGTGTTTTTCTGCGCAGCGGACGACAATGGACACTAAGCTACAAAGGATTGAATCCAAATCCAGATAAAAAAGGGTTACATTTTCATTGATGAGTCATTATTGCAAAATTAAATATTAAATATAAAAAAAGGGTTAGGTAGCATTTTTGCCCTGGAAGTATAGAGTCAGGAGCAATTTTGCCCCTCTGTTAACAACTAACGGTCAACTAACGGTTGACCGTTAGGGTTGCTAACGGAGGGGCAAAATTGCTCTAGAAAAAAACTTCCGGGGCAAAACTGAACCCAAAAAAACTTTCAGGGAAAAATTGCTCCTGGGGGTATACTTCCGGGGCAAAATTGCTACTTAACCCTTTTTTTTTCCTATTAGTAAACAAGATCATTATATTTTTTTATAGCAATTAGCATGTACAAATTTGCTATTTTCAGTTATAATAATATCATTAGTTTCATTACTATAGACATACACAATATTAAGTTGATATAATTTTGTGAAGTTATTTTTAGAAAGCTTATTTTTATTACTTTCACAAGTCTTTAAAATAAGACATATTTACCTAATTTTATTATAGTAAAGAAATTAGCTAAGTTATTGGGAAAATTAAAATAAAGGACCTAGATAAAATAATATTTAATTAGAAGGACCATAAAAATTGTAATTATTAAAGAGAACCAAATAAGTTTAAAACTACTAAATTACCCTTCAAATTTTCAGTTACTTTCCCAACAAAGAAAACAAAAAACAAAGCACGCACCTTCTTCCCTTCTCCCAAGAATATTAAGGTGAGGCCATTTGGAAATCCAGTATTGGAAGTTAAAAATGACGATATTTGGTAAAAGTGTATACATAGAAGCATGATCCGGATGATTTAAGGAGAGAGGAGAAACATGTAAGCTAATTTGTTGATCTGGATGATCCAACTAGGAGTGGAAATAGGCCAGGCCCCTATCGGCGGCCTCTGTTACTGGCCTATTTAGGGCTGGTCGAGCCGGCTTTGTTTGTTAAAAAGGCCAGGCCAAGGCTTATTTAAAGGCGCGAATATGTATATAGGTAAAGCCTATTTTGTTAATTTCGACTGTAGGCCTTCGGGCAGCTCAGCTTTGTTTAAATATTAAATAAATATAATTATATTTATATAATATAAATAAGATAATATTTATTATTTTTCATTCTTATATTATAATTTAAAGATATATTTATATAAGTTTTGATAGGTTTAAAATCTACAAAGCCTATTTATGGCCTATAAGGCCCATGATATGAGGCCTTTTTAAAGGTCTACATTGTAAGTAGGCCTTTAAAAAGGCTTCAGGCTTGACGAGCCTTATGAAGGCTCGGGCTGAGCCTAAAAAAGGCTCCCGAATTCGGAAGCTGGCCCGCCTGAGCTCGGGCCTTCTACCCCTATTACAAGCTCAGGACCTATTTAGCCAAAGCCTGCTTTGCACAGCCTATTTTCATGCCTAGATCCAACGATAATTTGTTTATCATCCACCCACCCATCCTGCCTCAATATTTAACCCAAAGCCTAGATTTGAATCAGGAAGTCTCCTCCTTCCTTCTCCCCGTTCTCCGTATAAGTTGGCCATGGACCTTATTTGAACCTGATAAGTAGATATTTTATAATTAAATCAGTATAGATTCTGATATATATTGGATAGGATTTATTAATATTATACTTATTTAATTATATTTTTATATATTTATCTATCTTTTAATTAAATATAGGATAAAAGAATATTATAACATAAAATTTATTGATATCCTATTTTATTTTGTAGGAGATATTTTGGGATCTAAGAGAGGAGAAAATATAGGAAAGGCGATAAACAAAGGCAAAGAATTGAATTGAAAGAATTTAATATAATATCTTATAATATTATATTAAAATTGAATCAAATAGATTTTTTAGAATGGATATTGCAATCAGAAGATGCCGCAAGAGATATATTAAAAAGAATGATTCAAAACACCACCACGCAATATATATATATATATATATATATAACACAATCGAGAACAAGACGCACGGTTCGAGAATTTCGAATATCAATTCAAGAAGCGAGAAAAGATTGGTGACGCAAGGATTGCCACGAACACGCGAGAGGAGAATAGAGGACACGCAACACAAGAGGCCGCAAGCACTGATGCAAGCAGGAACTTGAAGACACGGCAGGGAGGAGCATATGAGACTGAGGATTCTCTAAGAGTCTTGATTTCTCCTTTCTTTTTCTTTCCTGTCTGAATCTGAATATTATTTTACTTTCATGATTTTTCTTATAGCCATGCTGGCTAGTTTTCTTTAGTAGTTAGGGAGAAGATGAACCCGATGTTAATTTGAGTATTTGTTTGAATTCTCTATTGAATGTTATTTACCATGATTGAATGAATTATATTTACTTAAAGCCTTCTTAAAAGACTGATCACCTTTTAGATTGTCCTCCATAGGTTAGTGCATGACAATAGAGATGTTGGTGCACTTAACTAGAACCTTTAATTCATCATAAAATTGCATGACCTAGACATAGGCTTACAAATTTATGTGATCTTATAATTCCGGTTTATATAATCTTTCTAAATAATACTAAGACATTAGGTTATTTTCAAAGATAAAGACTAAGGTAGCATCAAGACATTGGGACTTAGTATAATTTTAGAGAATTGATCGTCGAGTTATGGGAATAATGAGTCAATTAGGGATTTAATTCGAATACTTAGAGGAACATAGGGGAATTCTATGCCCTAGGTGCGTTTTTCTCTATTAATCATCTTTTCTAAAACGTTCTTGAAATTCTTGATTCTTATTTTTTATTTAATTATTTAAAACCTTTTTAGTTACAATTCACCCCTATTACTCTATTTCACCCAACTAAAGTGAAATAACTAATTAGTGGTGTAATACTATTCCTCGTGGGACGATCTCTTTCTCACATACTTTATTACTTGTAACGATCGGTGCACTTGCCAAGTCGCTATCAAGTTTTTTGGCGCCGTTCTTGGGGAATAGTTTTATTTCAACACTAAGAGTAGTTATTGAAACTCTAGATTGGATTTCTTTTTCTTTTGTTATTTAACTCTTTGTTTATGAGAGGCACCATAGACGGGAATTCGCTGCAGATTTGATCCGAAATTGAAAAGACAGCAAGGAGAAACCGGAAACTTGCTCAACGAGTAAAGGAAAGGCTAGTAACTCTAGTACGGGGTGAACCAGTTATAATGGCGAGAAAATGGTGCGAGATCCTCCTCCTCCTCAAAAAAGACCATGGGCGATTATATGACGCTTAATCTTGCCAGGGCAGCAACTAGCATTGTCAATCCAGCTGTGAATGCAAATAATTTTGAAATCAAGTCATCCCTCATAGGCTTGGTTCAACAACGCTCTTTTAGTGGGAGTGATTTAGAGGATCCTAATCAGCATATTGAGACTTTTCTGCAGATTTGTGATACCATCAAGATGAATGGGGTTTCTGAAGGGGCTATTCGTGTGAGACTGTTTCCTTTCTCTTTGACGGGGAAAGCAGGAGCTTGGCTTCGTTCTTGTCCTAATGGAAGTCTCTCCACTTGGGACATTATTACCACAAAGTTCCTAGAGAAATTTTTCCCTTCTTCTAAGTATACAAAGTGGCATCGGACATCCGTTGCTTTACTCAAGGCAATGGGGAATCATATTGCCAAGCGTGAGAAAGATTCAAGGAGTTGCTTAGGAAGTGCCCACAACATGAGCTGCAAGACTATGATCAGGTGAGAATATTCCTCAATGGGATGCTTCCGTCCTCTAGGATGATGATTAATTTGCGACGGGTGGTACGCTAAAAAATAAAACTCCGGAGGAATCATTGGAGTTGTTTGAAGATATGGGGTCCTTAGAGAATGAAACTGTTACTCCACAACCAAAGAGGGAGTTCTTCGCTAGACTCTTACAATACAATGTTGGCCCACAATGAGAACATTGCCCAACAAAACAAGGTGATCCAAAGCAGTTAGCTTCCATCACTAAACGGCGACTTGCCTCTTCTCGGGTGTCATCTATCACTTCTCGGCCTCCTTTGCTTTGTGATTTTTGCAAAGGAGAACACGCTAATGGAGATTGTGCAAAGCATTCATTACTAGCGAAACAATTTGAAGTTAACTACATGGGTAACCCTCCTAGAAATCGGTATAATCCGTATAGCAACACATACAATCCGGGCCGGAAATCTCACCCAAACTTTTCCTATAAACCCCAAGCAAAGCACCTCGGCAATTCCACCAAACCACCACTACCGATCCGGAAAAGGCTTTGACACGGTTGACTCTTACCACTACCGAATACATACGGGGATCGAAGCTTTCCGAATGAAACAAAGTCCGCTCTCAAGAATCGGGGCTTCGATCCGGAATTTGGAGAATCGGATTGGTCGATTATCAAAGCAAATAGCGAGAGAGAAGCCAAGGGTCCTTCCCTAGTGATACGAGAGGTCAATCCAAAGGAGCATTGTAAGGCCATAACTACAAGGAGTGGTATAGTGGTTCAGCCGGTTGAGAAATCTGTTCCGATGAAGGACAAGTCTGAGAAAGTGGAGGAAGAGGTCGAGCAATGTAATGTGCAGCAGGTTTCAAAGGAGATAGCTACAAAGAAGTCTCCCACTCCTTCTTATGCAAAACCCCCTTATCCCCAAAGGTTGAAGCAGCAGATTCAGAAGCAACAGTATGCCAAGTTCTTGGATATTTTTAAGAAATTGCAGATTAACATTCCTTTTGCAGAAGCTCTTGAAAATATGCCTAATTATGCAAAGTTCATGAAAGATTTGCTTTCCAAGAAGCATAAGTTGCAAGAGGCGAGAAAGCAAAGTGGCATTGACTCGGCGGTGTAGTGCCATCATTCAAACTAAGTTGCCACCAAAGCTTAAAGATCCGGGCGGCTTTAGCATTCCTTGTGCAATAGGGAATGTCAATATGGGCGAGCACTTTGTGACACAGGAGCTAGTATTAATTTAATGCCCTTATCTCGTGGCAAAATCTCTCGGCATTAAAGAGATGAAGCCTACTATGATGTCATTACAGTTGACGGATAGATCCATTAAGAAGCCAGAAAGTGTCATTGAGGATGTTCTTGTGAAAGTAGACAAATTCATCTTCCCGGTGGATTTTGTGGTTCTTAACATGGAGGAAGATGTTGAACTTCCTTTGCTATTGGGAAGACCCTTCTTGGCTACTGCTAAAGCGGTAATTGATGTAGGCTATTTGGAAAAATGGAATTCCAAATGAATGACGAGAAAGTCACTTACAATGTGTTTCAATCCATGAAATACCCGAGTTGATAATAGTGATTTGTTTCAAAGCATTGATGTAGTTGACGAAACCATTCGGGAGGGTCTTTTTCAAGAAGATTCGAGATAAGTCCTTAAAGGATGATATTGCTCGAGATGTTGCAAGTGGAAGAAGAGGTCTCGAGATGAAAATTCTAATTTACATGTAGAGAAGCTGCAAAGGAAGGATTATGATGCACCACCACCCGCTGCTCCTAAGGTGGAACTAAAGGAGCTCCCTTCTAATCGAAGCATGCTTTCCTAGGGAAGGATGACACTTATCCCGTTATTGTTAGCGCCGAGTTGTCACCTCGACGAAGAGAAGTTCTTGAAAGTTTTGACTACCCACAAGCGCAATAGGGTGGTCTATATCTGATTTAAAGGGGAATAGTCCTTCATTCTGCACTCATAAAATTCTAATGGAGAACGATGTGAAACCAGTAAGGCAGCCCCAGAGGAGACTTAACCCGACTATGAAGGAAGTGGTGAGAAAGGAGGTGATGAAATTGTTAGATGCAGGTATGATTTATCCTATCTCCGATTCAAAGTGGGTTAGTCCAGTGCAGGTAGTACCGAAAAAAGGTGGAATCACTGTAGTGTAAAATGAGAATAATGAATTAATTCCCACTAGAACATCACTGGTGGAGAATGTGTGTGGATTATAGGAGATTGAACGATGCCACTCGTAAGGATTTTTTCCTTTACCATTCATGGACCGGATGCTTGAAAGGCTTGCGGGTCACTCTTACTATCGCTTCTTAGATGGCTATTAAGGTTACAATCAAATAGCGGTGGATCCAGAGGATCAAGAGAAGACGACTTTTACTTGCCCCTTTGGTATTTTTGCTTATAGACGGATGCCCTTCGGTCTTTGCAATGCTCCAGCCTACTTTTCGGTGCGTGCATGTTATCTATCTTCTCTGACATGACTGAGAGATTTATTGAGGTATTCATGGATGATTTCTCTGTTTTTGGCACTTCTTATGATACTTGCTTGGCTAATTTGTCTTGTGTGCTCCAAAGATGTCAAGATAGTAACTTGGTACTCAATTGGGAAAAATGTCATTTTATGGTAAAAAAAATGGAATAGTCTTGGGTCATAGAATATCTGAACAAGGGATAGAGGTGGAAGAGCCAAGATTATAATCATCAAAGACTTGCCCCCTCCCACCAATGTACGTAGTGTTCGCAGTTTTCTTGGTCATGCAGGTTTTTACCGAAGGTTTATCAAGGATTTTTCCAAGATAGCCAAACCACTTAGTCAGTTGTTGGTCAAAGATGAAGATTTTAACTTCAACAAAGAGTGTCTAGTGGCATTTACCTTGTTGAAAGAAAGATTAACACTGCGCACCTATTAAAGACCCGATTGGGATCTACCGTTTGAGCTTATGTGTGATGCTAGTGACTACGCCATAGGGGCTGTTTTGGGGCAAAGGAAGAATAATTTGTTACATGTTATATATTATGCAAGTAAAGTTCGAATGAGGCACAACCTGAACTATGCAACAACTGAGAAGGAGATGCTTGCAGTTATTTATGCATTAGATAAGTTTAGACAGTATTTGATTGGTTCCAAAGTTATTATTTTTACAGATCATGCTGCTCTAAAATATCTCTTGACTAAGCTAGACGCTAAGCCAAGGCTTCTCCGTTGGATTTTACTCCAAGAGTTTAAGATTGAAATCAAAGACAAGAAAGGGGTAGAGAATGTGGTAGTCGATCACTTGTCTAGGATTCGGGTTAAGGAGTTGCAAGATGATTCGAGAAATGGAGATTCATGATGAATTCCCGAGATGAGTATGTCTTGGCAATTAGCGGTGTTCCCTGGTTTGCTGATTTTGCTAATTATAAGGCCATTGGGATGTTACCGGAGGGACTAACATGGCGCGAGAGGAAGAAGTTCATGCATGATGTTTGGCGGTATATCCGGGATGAACCTTTCTTATTTTTCGGGTGTGCGAGATGGAATGCTCCGGCGCTGTATCCCAGAGGAGGAAACTCATAAGATCCTCTGGCATTGTCACGATTCAGATTATGGTGGACATTTCTGGAGAACGCACTGCTGCTAAGGTACTACAAAGCGGTTTTTATTGGCCTACATTGTACAAGGATGCTAGGAAGTATGTGGAGCAATGTGATCGTTGCCAAAGAACGGGGAATATCTCTAGGAGACATGAGATGCCACTCAACAACATTCTTGTTATTGAGATATTTGATGTGTGGGGAATTGATTTTATGGGGCCATTCCCAAGTTCTTTTAACAACAAATACATTCTTGTAGCTGTGGACTATGTCTCAAAGTGGGTGGAGGCAATTGCTCTTCCCACTAATGAAGCTAAGGTGGTGATATCCTTTCTCAAAAAGAATATATTCAGCGGAGTTCGGGGTACCGAGGGCCATTATCGTGACGGAGGCACTCATTTTTGTAACCGACGGTTTCAATCATTGCTTAGCAAATATGGTGTCACTCATCGTGTCACTACTCCATATCACCCACAAACTAGTGGGCAAGTGGAGATCTCTAATAGGGAATTGAAGCAAAGTGGAGAAGATCGTTGGTAAGTCAAGGAAGGATTGGTCCCGAAGCTTGATGATGCTTTGTGGGCGTACCGAACGGCATTCAAAACTCCTATTGGCATGTCACCATTTCAGCTACTATATGGTAAGTCTTGCCACCTTCCAAGTGGAGCTTGAGCATAAGGCGCTTTGGGCAACTAAGCTGCTGAATTTTGATGCTAAATCTGCGGATGAAAAAATGTTACTTCGGTTGAATGAGCTTGATGAATTCAGAATTTTTGCATATGAGAGTGCTAGCCTCTACAAGGAAAGAACCAAGAGATGGCATGACGGGAGGATTATTCCTAAAGAGTTTCATCCGGGACAGCGAAAGTACTACTTTTTAATTCTCGTTTGAAACTTTTTCCGGGAAATTGAAGTCTAGATGGTCGGGACCTTTTGTAGTCAAAGAAGTCACACCTTTTGGTGCAATTGTCATTGCACCAATAGGTTCAGATGAACCTTTTAAGGTGAATGGGCAGAGATTAAAGCCTTACCATGGTGGAGACATTGACAGAGGAAAAACCTCTGTGGCATTGGGAGTTGAGAATTAAGGTGACATCCGTCAAGCTCGGGACGGTAAACAAGCGCTTCTTGGGAGGCAACCCAAGGGTTCCGCTTTCATTATTTATTATTATTGTGTTTTTCTTTTGTTTTTCTTTTCTTTTAGTTTTATTCGGGTTTGAAGATGATCACTCCTCTTGTAGCCGCAAAGTCGGCTTGTGCACTCTTTCCTTTTTTTAAATTTGAAACATCATGGATGGTACCGGAAAAGCACTCCACATCAAAATTAGAAGCCTAAACCGGGGAGTACTAGTTTTTTTCCCTCTTTATATTTTAGCAACATTAAGGATAATGTTTGATTTAAGTGTGGGGGAGGGATATAATTTCTTTGGTGATGCTTGTCCTTATTTTATTTATTTTTTAAGAATTTAATATTTGAGATTTTTGCATTGTTTAGGATTGACCTTAACTTTGAGCTTTCCCCATCTTAGAAAATATTATCAAGAAAAACAATAAAAAGGAAAAGAATGTTTCAATTAAGCCTCTAAGCCTTGAATTTTTGTAGCAATCTTGAGATGAACTATGAAAATAGAGATTAGTTTGTAATATGATCAACAGATTATTAGTTTATGAATATTTTGCTACATGATTTCTTTAGGATATGAGATGATGACTTTCATTAGCTAAGTAAAAATTTTCGTTTAGGAATATGACTCAAAAAAAAAAAAAAAAAAAGAAACACAACTCCAATAACTTCTCTAGACCGCACTTAGTAACCGGTGCTGCATCACCCATGTGCAGGGTCGCGTTAAACGGTAAAGTCAAAGAGGGTTATGAGTTGGGCTAAAAGCCTCTTGAGGTGCTGTTGGAGAATCGAGAAGTCCCGCATCACCCATGTGTAGGGTCGCGTCAAAAAGGAACCTACAACGGCTCAAAAAAAAAAGAAAAAAAAGAGAGAGCTATGTTTTACCTGAGGATCCCTAAAAAAATAAAAAGCTTGGTTAGTGGGGGAATTTGAATTTTTTTAGAGAAATTGAGTAGCGTAATATTCTTTTACTAATCTTATTGTTGAATTTATTTCATGCCGATCCTTTGATCATGGGACGTTAAGAGATTATTACAAGTGTTTAAGGCTATTGGCTTAGTGATCTATTCTTATAAGACATTAACTTAAATAAGATTTGATGATATGATCTAAGTGTGGTGGTAAAGCTGCTCTGTTTGGGAATTTCATGAGCGATGTTCTTTTTCAAATAATGAATTCTATTTCTTTTGCTTGAGGACAAGCAAATGTTTAAGTGTGGGGGAGTTTGATAAGTAGATATTTTATAATTAAATCAGTATAGATTCTGATATATATTGGATAGGATTTATTAATATTATACTTATTTAATTATATTTTTATATATTTATCTATCTTTTAATTAAATATAGGATAAAAGAATATTATAACATAAAATTTATTGATATCCTATTTTATTTTGTAGGAGATATTTTGGGATCTAAGAGAGGAGAAAATATAGGAAAGGCGATAAACAAAGGCAAAGAATTGAATTGAAAGAATTTAATATAATATCTTATAATATTATATTAAAATTGAATCAAATAGATTTTTTAGAATGGATATTGCAATCAGAAGATGCCGCAAGAGATATATTAAAAAGAATGATTCAAAACACCACCACGCAATATATATATATATATATATATATAACACAATCGAGAACAAGACGCACGGTTCAGAATTTCGAATATCAATTCAAGAAGCGAAAAGATTGGTGACGCAAGGATTGCCACGAACACGAGAGGAGAATAGAGGACACGCAACACAAGAGGCCGCAAAACCGATGCAAGCGGGAACTTGAAGACACGGCAGGGAGGAGCATATGAGACTGAGGATTCTCTAAGAGTCTTGATTTCTCCTTTCTTTTTCTTTCCTGTCTGAATCTGAATATTATTTTACTTTCATGATTTTTCTTATAGCCATGCTAGGCTAGTTTTCTTTAGTAGTTAGGGAGAAGATGAACCCGATGTTAATTTGAGTATTTGTTTGAATTCTCTATTGAATGTTATTTACCATGATTGAATGAATTATATTTACTTAAAGCCTTCTTAAAAGACTGATCACCTTTTAGATTGTCCATAGGTTAGTGCATGACAATAGAGATGTTGGTGCACTTAACTAGAACCTTTAATTCATCATAAAATTGCATGACCTAGACATAGGCTTACAAATTTATGTGATCTTATAATTCGGTTTATATAATCTTTCTAAATAATACTAAGACATTAGGTTATTTTCAAAGATAAAGACTAAGGTAGCATCAAGACATTGGGACTTAGTATAATTTTAGAGAATTGATCGTCAGTTATGGGAATAACAGTCAATTAGGGATTTAATTCGAATACTTAGAGGAACATAGGGGAATTCTATGCCCTTGCGTTTTTCTCTATTAATCATCTTTTCTAAAACGTTCTTGAAATTCTTGATTCTTATTTTTATTTAATTATTTAAAACCTTTTTAGTTACAATTCACCCCTATTACTCTATTTCACCCAACTAACCAAGTGAAATAACTAATTAGTGGTCTGTAATACTATTCCTCGTGGGACGATCTCTTTCTCACATACTTTATTACTTGTAACGATCGGTGCACTTGCCGAAGTCGCTATCAGAACCCCTCGGCTTGTCATACTTGGTAGAATGCTTTGTTCTGGCTCTGCATTACACATTTCTCCTCTCTCCTTTGATCATCTGGATCTTGCTTCTATGCATACACTTTTACCAAATATCGTTGTTTTTAATTTCCACTATTGGATTCCCAAATGGCCTCACCTTGATATTCATAAGAGGAGGAAAGAAGGGGCTTTGTTCTTTGTTTTCTGTGTTTAGGAAACAACTTTGAATTTGAAGGATAATTTAGTACTTTTAAGTTTATTTGGTCCTCCTTCATAATTACAATTTTTATGGTCCTTCTAATTAAATATTATTTTATCTAGGTCCTTTATTTTAATTTTTCCTAAATTATTTAATATGATATGTATTTTCTAAAGTCTCTTGATCATCTTTCTCAATTCCTCCATTCATTATCCTCCTTAATTAGTGTTGAAAGAGGATAATAAGGGTAAATTAGAAAAACGTTGATAAATATGAAAAATTTGTCTTATATTTAAGACCAAGATTATCTCCCCAAATATATCTTATATTAAGATATTTTAATCTCATGTTTAAATAAGTCACTTAACTACTTTATAGAGTACATAATAATGGAATAAGTTTTTCATCCAAAAAAATGTGATGTGAGGCTACATCATACACAAGCCTACAATTTATTAATTTTGAAAACTTTTGCTTAATTACTACTTCCGGTTTTTAATATAAGATACTCTCAATCGTTCAAATAAGTAGATCTTACGTTTAAGATCATAGGTAATACTAATTATAAGCACATAATTATATAATTATAGAGTATGATTCTGTATAAAACTTTATGATTAACAATTTCATTGATTTTTTACACAAATAACTAGGTGCACAATTTGTAGGAAAGAATTTTTCACTCAAATGATGAGCAAAGAAAGCTCAAGCACTTGTTCGTGGACTGTACAATTCATTTTTCAGTTAAGTTCACCTAATTTGTTTTAGCACAGGTCAATAGATGCAAAAACAAAGCTCGCAGAGACCAACAGGACAAAAACTAAATTCCAAATTTAAATTCTCCTTCTATTGTCGACTCTTGATCTCTTTGATGAGGGCTCGGCTTGTATATTCTCACCACTGGATCGAATCTGGATAAGAAGAAAAAGAAATCATTTCATCATTCAATAATAAGCAAAAAAGACCTGACATCAAACCATGCATTAATAATCGTTACCTTATCAAGCTTCTCCCTCACCAACCTAACAGTTTGATTCATAGATTGAGAAGCAAAATAATCCTGAGTAAACAACAAAGTAAACCAAGTTAGTAGATGGTTAGTAGCTTCTCTATATCTTGAATATAACATGCTGGTTAGTGCGTAATTAGTAGTCCAACAACATGCAAAAGCATAATATCATATCCTCAAAAACAAGGCTTTAATAGATTGATGGAATGAAACAACACAGGAAAGAAAGGTTCAGCAGAACAGAAGATAAAATTATGAGAAAACTGACTTTCAGAGTTTCACAAGTGAAATAGGGATAGCTCAAAAATCAACTAGCAGTGACAAAATACAGGTTCTACTGTAGACACCGAATTTTAACCATCTAGCTGAAAAGATTACTTCTACCATTCCAGGGAATAAGGTTCATAAAGCTAAGAAACTTGAACTCATTTTAAAAGTTTCACTCTGAAGGTAAGATCAAGACATTAATGTACAGTACAACAGCAACAAACCTCACTGGAGGAAACCATTTTCAAAGGAGGATCACTGCCCAGTGGCCTTCCTTCAAGTTCTCTAGAGTCCCTACAGGAAGGAAAGAGAATGAATTAAACGTTGCCTTAGTTTAAACTGAGGTTTGGTACTGCAAATCATTGAAAAATCACCTTTTATTATAATCCAAATGTTGAGGTAGGCAGCCGCTCTGAGAGGAGCTCACAACAGCATTACTCTTCATGAGAGACGAAGTGTTCAAAGTTGTTGACTCTTTGGATCTTCTAGCTGCTATCATGGTAAATGCATGTGTAAGTTGATTAAAAAAGGATATTAAAGCAATTCATTATATAGGATTTGGACCCTCTAACTTTCTTAAGATATAAGTATGGCATAAAAAGAAAATGTATCTGGAACCAACGTTTAATAACACTAACAGAGGTCCACTATCAAGTGTTAGACCTCACATGCTATGTCTATCTTACTCCGAAACACTGTCAATTTCCATAAAAAAACAAAAACTCAGAGGATCTTAATCAGTTATAGGACTTCTGTGGCCATACTATAAGCATAAGCCCCACAAAAAAAGTTAAGTTTGAAATTGTCTCCATTCCAGGACTTACGATTTAATCGTGCTAAAACCTCCCTTCTTCTTCCCTCCAACTTATCCTTTGTGTCCAAGAGGCTCTCAAAATGGGGAGCATATGAAACCTGCAGTTGATTCCCGAGGAAAACAAAATCATCCAATTTTCTTTTCGCAAACCTGAAAAGTTCAGATGGGCATTTAATCTTCTCAAACATCACACTAGTCTACTACTTCTAGTAAGCTAGACATCAACTAAAGTTTGAAATGAATCATTCAGTTTCAGGAACCTGGCATTGCTGAAAATGCGAAATTTTATCCAATATACATCAGTGAATGGCTCACATTCTTCTGCATCCATTGGTTTACATCTGAAAATGAGCATATCAAGCAAACTACTAGCACAGAGAACACTAAAGAAGAAGAACAAATCAATGAAGGAGACAAATTAGAAGGTAATGAACTTACTCCTCAACTTCTCCATAGGTTGAGAACAGTTTCAACAGATCGTCCCCGCAGCCCAGTGCTGGAACATTCTTCACAATCAAATATCTACAGTCCAAAATCCATATGACAAAACATCCCAATCAGACTAAAATAATTTAAGTAGTAGAAAATTTATAAAAAGAGCTTGCCAGTAGAATAATAATGTCTTCAATTACGAAGATAAGAGAATCAATTTGATGCTTAAGGATTAAATGATCAAAATCAAGACCGATAAGAGAGAATTAGGAAGCAGAAGAGATGGGGTGCAATGCAAACACAAACTAACTTGGATTCATCACAGACAGTGTAGACCCGAACTGCTGGGGGTTCATCCTTATAACGAGGCATGATATTCTATCTACACTTCCTAGCCAGGATTGGAGCAGCTTTAAAAGAACAACAGCTTGTAGGAGGTACCGTATTTGATGCTGTCAGCTTTCAAGCTTGAAAAAAAAAGGTGCCGTCAAGAAAAAAATTTAAACCCACATAATCGTAGTTATAGAAGAAATCTATCATCGTGCAAAAAGGGCAGATACATGAGAAAGGAATAAAACAGAAAATTAACATTCAGTCTAATTCGTTATTAACACACACCTCTCCAGAATTTCAATTCATAGTTTCCCCGTGTCCTCGTCCTACCAATCAATATGGTGTACATTTGATATGGAGTTTTGGGTGCCAAGCATTCGAAGAAGAACATATTGCAGTTCTACAAGATTTTTCTAAAAGAAAGTTAAAAGTAATATACCTCGAATTCGTCCTTCGGATATATTCCGAACCGAAACAGTGGCAATTTCTCCGTTTCGAGAACCCAAGAAAAGAACAGGAGCTCTCGGCTTTCTGCTCCACCGTGAATCCGCGCAGCGTTCTTTCCTCGTCTTTTGGGGCCGTGGGATTGGGTTGAGTTTCCTCTCCTCTTGCCTGTCTGTGGACAGACCAATCAGCTTCGTATGAAATTAAAATTTTTAATTAATTGGTATAGCATTAATTTTGGTGAAAAATGCTTTAAAATTTAAATAATTATTATCCTTATATTATTGTCGTAATAAAATTAGAAATTAGAAATAATTTTCCTGTACATATTTTTTAAAATTTGAATTTTTACATTTATTCAATAAATATATTTATCATAAGAGAAATAAATTGCAATGATTATATTACTTTTTTTTATACAAGACAAAATTATATTAAATAAATTAAATAGTTTTACATATTACAAATAGTTAAAAATCCTATAAAGGATCTAAAATACATATGAAAACATGGTACTCCCTCCGGTCCAATTATAAGACAACGTTTGGAAGTTGGTTTTGGTCACAATTATAAGACAACATTCTAATTTTTGTCAACTTCTTCCTAAAATACCCCTATTTTATTCTCCGAATGTGTTTAGTTTTTTGCGATTACATATATGTGTATGTGTCTAGATACAAATATACACAAACACATATATATAGACACACACACATATATATATATCTGTGAGTGTGTGTGTATACATATATGTATATCTATGTGTGTGTACCTGTCAATATATATGTGTGTACATATATAAACACGCACATATATACATATATGTGTGTGTGTTTATATGTGTGTGTCTATATATATATATATATTTGTGTGTGTGTATTCATATATATGTGTAGATATATGTATGTATATGTATGTGTGTATCTATATCTATACATATATACAGTGTCTATATGTGTGTGTATCTATATGTATACATATATGCACACACATATATATATATGTATATATGAGGCCAATTATTTGATTAAAAAGCGTGTGGAAAAGAAAATTAAGTTTGAGAGATATGTGGTAGAGGTTGTTAGTTACTCACTTTACTTATGTCATTTTAAATTTATATAATGACATTTTAGGAAAATGAGTAAAATTAACTAATTTAACTTCTCTCCTTAATCTCTCCAAAATTGGTTAAATATGTCTTATAATTAGGACCGAGGGAGTACATATATGCACTTCAAACCATTGAAATAAAAAATATACAGTAAAGCTAAGATCTCCTTCCATGTAAATGTTAAGAATGGAGATTGATGATCTAAATCTGTATGAAACATCTCTTCACACAGTATAGAGAGAGACAGGGACTGGAATGAGCTTCAAATATACCCAAACTAATGAAGCTCTCTCAAGCACTTTGAATTAAAAGCTCAACATGCAATGGATTGATTTCTCCATGAAAATTCCTTAAAGTGAGTTGCCTCTAAAGCAAATAATTTCTTGACAGAAATGGTTATGCAGCTTTTTATCCTTGAAAAGCATATTGCTTATTATGTCTGTTAATGTCTTTTCATAGAGGAGATCATGCATATATTCTTGTATTTCTTTCAGCAAAAAAAATAGTTACTTCTCGTCGTTTTTAATGTACAACCTAATTATTTAGTTTAAGAAGATTGATAAAGCTAAATATATTATTTAATGATAATATATATGACATAATCTCTCTAAAATGTTTGTGTAACATTATGTTGTATATCAGTTTATATATTAGACAAATTAATTTAGAGAAAAATGATAAACATAATAGATAAAATGAAAAAAAAAAAAAAATCTTATCTTTAGGATCAAAATTTACTCTCAAACTACATCCTAAAACTGGAGCAGTATTAAAAATAGTTGAGTATTTAAAAAATTGAACAAAACTTACATATATGAGTTTATATTATTACCATCCATATCAACGGGGTTGGAGGATGAAGGAGTCTGAGTTTTTGTCAAATTTTTTTTGTACCTATCCTATTTTGACAACGATTTTCAGTATCATTCACAAAATTAAAGTATAGGAAGTAAATTTTATCTTATTGCTATAAAATCACCAATATTTTATAGTAGTAAATGTTAGACTTTAAAAAGGATAACATGAGTATAAAATGGAGTACCCAAGATGAGGATGACAAGATATCGGGATGAATATATAGTTATGCAAGAAAATATAAGATTTATAATGATCGTAGATACGAACAAGTTAGAGTAATATCTATACAAGAAAAAAGTGTAGAAAAATGTTTGAATTGGTTTGAACATATTAAAGAAAATGTGCCCCAATGAGGAGGGTCGATTAAGTAATATAAAGTCCTATGAAAAAACTAAAAAAGATGTTGATGAAAACTGAAGCGAGCACAAACGAAATCTTTTGGAATCTATCCAAATATCTAGTTTTCAATAGAGCTCAGTAGTTTTGGGCAAAAAAAAAAAAATAGAGCTCAGTAGTATCGTGCCGTGCATCCGACCCCACCTAGTGAAAAAGGTTTTTTTTATTATAGTAGTACTAGTATTAATCCAGTATATAACCCTCTATGACCATCTTCGTAAGATTGAACAAAAATTACACAAGGCATTGCGCCAACCGTTTTCCCATTAGTACTCTGTTTTCTTTCTTCCCGCGTCTATCTGCTATTTCTGGTTTATATCAAACCAGGAAATGATGAAATGCAAAGTCTGACATGGCGATTCCCATTGTTGAGATTAATAATTAGAAAGTATGTTAAACTTTCACATCAAAGAGAAGGAGTTCGATCCTGGAGTTGGTCAAGACGTTGAAGGAGACATCTTAGCTCCTAGGTGTCTAGGTAAACGCATGAGGATAATAAACGGCTTGCCCTGACCAACATCGGTATGACCTAGGAAGAATGGAGATTTCGCCCTGCCCTTTGATCGTGGGTGAACCCAACCCTTTTCATAAAATTTTTTTACCAAAAAAATAAAATAAAATTCACATCTATACAAGTTTCAGATAAATATCTACCAATCTGCTTAGGCTATTTTTGTATGGAGAACAATGTGTAAAGCTAACATGACAAAATCTGAATTATGTAGGGCATAAAGAACAAAAATTCAACAGTTATTCAATTGAATTGAAAAGTTTCTGTGGTCTGAACAAAATGTCCTGAGAAGTGAAAACTGAACATATTGGTGTGAGGAAAAGAAATCCTCTATACCTGTCCTGTAAAATGTGTTCTAAGTCAACGTTTCTTCAAACTCAGAATCCTTTAATAACCCCTCATGAGGGTCTTGAGTTGGTCTAGAATACGATAGTATTCATAGAAAAGAGAAGACTCCTTGCCCTCAAGTCCACATCTACTCACTCTGTTAGCGCCTGCGAGGTTATTGCAGGGACTCCCACCAATGACAAGATCAAACCCACCAAACGAAGCCATCCATCTCTCCAACATATCTCCACTCACTGTTTGCACGTCATCTACCTCAATTAGGTTTCCTGTTTGGTTGGTCTGTTCCCACCAACTACGAATAATATTTCTGTTTACTTCAGATATCTCCACTGACACTACATTTTTAAGGGTGATTCCAAGTCGATGCAGAGCAACCTCGGCACCCCCAATGCCGGAGAAGAGGGACAACACATTCATGCCATTTGGAAAACGATCCTTCAACACTGAAAGATGGTAGGCGACGGTATCAACCTGAAACCCATGCACTTGCGCTTAATCAGAAGAGACAATTATGTAGACCATGTTTGGTTTCACATTGAAAGTCATTAAAATATATGTTTGAGGAAACTGAATATACTTTATTAATCAACTCATAATCATAATGAAAACAAAGAACCCTTTTAGACAGTGATTTGTCCTAAACATTTAAGGATTACTAAGGTGAGGACCTAATATTAACCTACTTTGGTGAGGACTCCACACCCTACTAACAATATGTCTATTGTTTTCAATGTAAAACCATACATACTCTTGATTTAAAAAGATAAAATGTGCTTGACATATCCATGCGTCCTTTTATGATTAGTTTACTCTTTATATGGTTACAAAGACTCATTCTGATAGAGGATAAACTACCTGAAATGTATTGCCAAGTGCTTTGTATCTATCTGTCCTGCTGATTCCACCACCTCTGGTGTGATGCCTTGGGAATCCCATCAGCATCTCCAATTCATCAGGTTCAAGAGGTGCCACCTTGCTTTTTCCCACCCAAACCAAGTTCCACTTTTTACACAATTGAAGTATATGTTGTTGGACATGTGCAGGCGGTTCTCCATCGCTTTCCTCAAGGTTTTTCCTTATTCTCTCTGTGAGTTTTGCAGTAGCTATGCAGGTTTGAAGGCAATTGAGTTGTGTTCTTTTGTCCCACGAAGGCCACCACTTTTTGGTTGAAGGTAAAGCTTCTGCAATAGTTAGTGGTTGAGAAGGAGTAAGAGGGTAACGGCCGCGAATGGGAAGATTATGGATATATCCTCTTTTCCTTGCTGCAGCGCAGATGAACTTGGAATCAACAAACTCTGGCTCAACTTCGTATAGGAAACGTGATATCTTAGTCCAAACTCCTTTAGGAGTGAGAGCAACATTTTCATAATAGAAGTAGGGTGGACCATCAGCTATCTCTGGGAGCTTTCGCTCTATAATGGGACAAAATTCATTGGGTGTACTGAACCCTATCATGGGATTAGGAAGATGTAGCACCCCCTCATCATCAATCGCTGACGCCTTCATCACGCTTGCCCTGTATATTCTACTTTCCCATTTTTCATTGCCAAGTTTCATTCTCTTAGTTGTATAACTATAGGGATATCTAGGCTGCAAAACAAAAGGTACATGACTTGAGGATGTTTGTATTTATATCATAGATTCACATTATAATTTAAATGGTACCAGCAAAATGGTTTTCTTTGCATTCCCTAAAATTAAAAACAAATTTAAATGTTGTTTAAAATGGTTATAAACAAGACCTTTTCAAGAGTATGGACAGCACCATTGTGTTTTTCATTACATGAATTTTGAAGCTGTGAATCAAGTTCCTTTTCTATTCGAGCAGCACAAATGAAATCTGTGAGTTCACTGATTTCGGCTTCAAGGCCTGCCAAATGTTAGACATGCCAATATTATCAAGTCAACCACAACATGAGTTTGTAAATGCTCCATGTAAAATAGAAGGCTAAAAAAGATAATTCTTTTCTCAAGAACTACTAAACTACTTTAGACCATTTAGTGTTGCAGCTAATACGTGGGAAAATAAGAAGAAAAAGAAAACTAGAAGTAAAACGGGGGCAAAAATGGAAACTATAATAATACACACCATATGTATTCACGGCTATCAAAGCCTCTTCCATCGTGTATCCCATATCCACAAGCGTGGACAATGTCTCATCCTTCTCTAACATAAAAGAAATGTCTTCCTGCATCAAGGAATCACTTAGCTAGATGGATGCTTAAAAAAAGATATCTGCCGAACGTTTTCATAATAGGGTAGGATTGGTAATCAACTGACTCGGCAAGCTTTCTCTCTATTATGGAACAAACATCAAATACTATCGCATGGGATTGAGAATATGCATCACCTCATCATCATCAAGCACTACTACAGCCTTTTCACTTGCCCTGCATATTCTGCTTTCCCATTTCTCATTGTTTTGTTTCACTTCCTTGGATGTATCATGCAATAAATATGGTTCCTACAAAGCAAAGATACAACATGATTGACATTATTTCTTCTTAAACGACAGAATCACATTAAAGAAGGTAAAAACATAGTCATTGAAAATATTGTACACAATATATACCTTTTCGAATTTAATTATAGCTGTGTTGGATTTCTGAGAATTAATTTCCTTCTCTATTCGAGCAGCACAATGAAATCCATCAGCTCACTTGCTTGGGCATCAAAGCCTGCAAAATATTCTAATAAGATATCGCAATCATATAATCAACCATATAATTATAATGGGTTTGCATATGGAACATGGTAAATACAAGGTTAGGAAAAAAAAAGTAGTTCTTTCCTCAATAATTACTAAACTACTACATATCGGTTTATGCTGCAGATACGAGGCAAGATAAAAGAAGATGAAAAAGGAAACAATACCACACACCACATGTATCCGTAGCTATCAAAGCCTCTTCCATTGCATATCCCATATCCACTAGGATTGACAATGTCTCGTCCTTCTTTAACATATGAGAAGTGTTTTCCTGCATAAAGGAATCAATTGGATAAATAGAAGGCTAAAACATGATATGCACCTAGTCTTTTCATAGAAGTATGGACCAGCAAATTTCTCAGGGGTGCTCTCTCTAGTCTCTACCGTAGAACAAAGTTCATTGCTGTGTGTGCCAGATTGGGTAATACTATCTAAGTTTCTAGCTATAGAATGTATTTAGTTTTTCACAAAAATTTGAACCTCCTTAACCAACTTATTTTTTCAGTGAATACTGTATATATTGGGCAAATAATGATGCAGAAGTTATCTGATTCAACGCTCACTTCGTTAGTATCTGTTAGTCTCAAAGAAGCTTGCAGTGGCGCGCCAAATACCTCAAGCTCATCATCAGTGTTCCAATCAACGTTACTCTCCCAGCTATCCTCACTTGCATCCTAAACATTTTTTTCCAGTCGAAGATGATTGAAGAAGAAGAAACCAGACGAGCAAGACCCAAAATCAAGATAAACGTTACATTCTTTATCAATCAAGTAAACAACAAAGCTAAAGTGCCATAACGTTTTTCTTGCTTCTAGTATAGCTAAATAGCCCAAAAACATAAGTTAAACCTATTTAGTGACAGGAAAAAAAAAACAGTAAAATTTTCAAGGTGCATTTAAAACCAGTCATTGGCACTGGATATTCAGCCTCAGATAAATTTATTTGAAGGGTTTAAACTGAAAAACTGATCCTGATTAAGAATGGTCATTTTGAATCTGATAGCTAGTGAAGAGTTGGAAAACATACCATGACCAAGTATTAAGCAGCTGCTTGCGCTCACCGAACAGCCTCTGGGAACTCTACAACGCACACATTACTAAGATATATCAATAGAAGTTATAAAGACAAAAAACAGAGGACAAACTGTTCGGACTAGTTTGTGATTATATTAGTTAGATTCAATGATTCGTTGAAGAGAGAATGATCAGACTCGACCAGATAATATAACAAGACGACTTTTCCAAATCCAAGATAACTACTACTCAAATGCCATGAACGCTTTTAAAATTTCAAGATAATGACTTATTTAAATGGCTCAATAAATTGGATTAGTGCTTAATAAATTCTTTTGAAAGAAAAAGGTATGAATCTTGAATAGATCAAATATATATATATAGGCATGAAAATAGAAATGTTAATCCAGAAGATGGAAGTATTTCTTGAAGCTGAAGAAAAAGGCATGCCAGAAAATGCAGTGCAGCGCGATGCAAGGCTTACTTTTTTCTCAGAGTTAGAGAGATAGAGAGAATGTGGGCCTGAGGGAGTGCGCAAGCGAAGAGAGAGAGAGAGAGAGCAGAGGTGGGAGAAGAATATGAAGAGAACGTAGGTGGCGTGAGCTTTCGTATCACCTGTAATAACCGTAAGGCATCGCCCCCGCGCGCTATAGTGTGTCACCTTTCATACGCGCCTTCAATATAATGACATTACTACCCTTCCATTTTATCCAAGTTTCAAAAACCTCATATTTATTTTGAAAACACGTATAAACATTTCTTAGAATTAAAATAAATACATGTTACATAATATTCCCTTAAATATTTGGTATTCTATTTCTATCCACTCAAATCATTAAATTCATTTATAGTCACCTTAACCTAAGGAAATTTCATTAAAAAAATATTTTTCAAAAAAATGCCGATGCTTATTTTTATATGTATTAGTTTAATTAAATGATCACTTGAAACTATTGATATTAATGATTAAAGAATAAAAAAACTTTATAAAGTTAAAAATTCGAAAACACAGCATCAAGTTAGAGGGTAAAATGTGTATTTTTGTTTAAAAACATTTATTTCCTTATTGAGGTCAAACAATTTTTTGGCAAACCAAAGGTTAAACATGTTATTGGGTGTCATTGGTATTATC
Source organism: Acacia melanoxylon (assembly GCA_019022615.1). NCBI lineage: Eukaryota > Viridiplantae > Streptophyta > Magnoliopsida > Fabales > Fabaceae > Acacia > Acacia melanoxylon. The sequence goes on from JAFJYJ010000052.1 coordinate 1,106,846, forward strand.
ATTTTCTCACCAAGTCATAAATGATAAAGCACAATGTGCTTATTTGTTTAGTATTTTGAGAAATACTTTTACAATTTACGAGATACTTATATTAATTTTTTTATCTCGACTTACAAAAAAAATGCTTTAAAAAGTGTCTTTTCAGTTTTCCAACACAATGAATCAATTCACTAGTGTTTTACAATGATCATCTTTCACTTGAGATGATTAACCGTTAATCCCAATGTTAGGGTTTTGAAGGAGGCTCAAATATCTTTTTATGAGAGGGACTCCTCTATTAACTTTCCCCATACACTCTTAACCTTTAAACTGAAACCTTTATATAGAGCTTTTATAGTCATCAAGCAACGAGGTGATTAATATCCAATGACCCTCTTTTGAAACTTCACGGCAAGACTTAAGGCTAAAATTAAATTAAATTTCATTGTATACAGTGATCCTTAAATGAAATTTTTCCAAAAGAGTATATTTTGTAGACAATATAATTTAATCATCTCAATATTGAGTTGTCAAGCACTTGTACTTAATTTAATTTTATAAGGAACATTCTCTTTCATCTAATCTTTTTATAAATAAGAGTATAATTGAAAAGAGTAGTACATGTTTGATATATTTATTACTTTTAACTTACATTTTGAATTGTGTGATTTAAATGGTTGTTACTTATAAAAAGGATAAGAGAGACTATGTAACAATAGAATTAATCATCTAAATTAATACTATTAAATATGGATACTGAATACTAATTGACTTTTGTTATCTTTACCTTTAGAATATTAATGGACTGATAGATATGAATATACGGTGTGACATACACTTACCCACGTACATTTTATTTTGGGTTCTTGTTTTTTTCTCAATAAAACTAACCATTGCGAGGAAGAAGGCGGCGAAATTGAACAGAAAACTGCGACAAATGAAGTGTCAAATGGTAAAAGATAAAAAAGTGATCGAATTTTTTGGCCTCTCGAGAGGATGGCGACGTTTTATATTCTCAATCCCATGTGAACTTTTTGGCTGTCTCAGTATGTTGCGTGTCTATAAATCTTACGCTAATTGGAAATTAGATAACATTATTTCTTGATATGGAACAAACTGTTACATAGTTTGATAAGCTAAGTGTTTCCCAAACGGTATTGTGGATCGAAACTTACAAGTGGTTGTATGGTTTGATAAGTGAAGGTTGTGATTCCACCACCACCATTCGAGTCTCTCTCGAACCAGAGTGGGGCGGTGGATTTATTTCTTATATTTGAAGGAAGAAAATCAAGCTAGCCTAAAATCCCTTGGTTGCTATCAAAGTAAGCTAAATCATGTATCTTCCAAGCATGGCAATGGATGAATCTTCTTTTTAAGGTTTTTGTTGAGGAAATTGTACAATATTTTCTTAGTAAATTACCGGTGAATCATGCATTTGATTGTACATTGGACGTCTTTTGAAGAAAACGTTATAATCCAATGTTAAATAATATTCTTTGACCAGTCTGTATAAATTTTACATTTCGTTGTGAGTGTGTGTGTGGATAATACAAATCACGAAGCAATTCTTGTTAATAGCATGCAACAATGTAACATTGATAGTGGAACTGGGTATTTGTGTTACAGTGTTAATGTGTTGAATAATGCTTACTATAAAGTTCGCTGTTAACAAATTTTTTCCAAGTCGCGATATGGATTAAGAATGTTCGAACCTAAATGCTCATTGTAAGTACAAAATTCTTACGGGTCATGCAAAATGCAAAAGGCTAAACTCTTGTGCTTCAACAGAGTCATAACATCCAAATTCGCAAATTATAGATTAGCAGCTTCAAACAATTGTTTGCTATCCAGTGGTAAAACTAGCAGTGACTATATTTATACGAAGAACCGCGAAATCAATAATCTGATCGTATCGAAGAATCTACACAAAGCAATTGACGTGTTCAATAACATGCCAGTACGTGACGTCGTTACCTACAACTTGCTAATTTCTGGGCATAGCAAATATGGGCTATCGAATCAGGCACTTCATCTCTACGCTGAAATGAGCTTACTCGGAATGAGAGAGAGTGCTTCGACGTTCTCCTCTGTGATCGGAGTTTGTAGCAGCGATGCTGGGTTTTACACAGAAGGCATTCAGGTTCATTGTAGAGTGGTTAAACTTGGATTCGATTTGAACGTGTTCGTTGTTGGTGCTATCATTGATTTTTACATGCGTATGGGACTTAGTAGGGTCGCATTGAAAGTGTTTGATGAGTTGCCTCAACGAAATTTGGCGGTATGGAATATAGTGTTACGTGGGTTAACAGAGTTAGGTCGAATGGAAGAAGAAGAATTGCTTGGATTTCAAATCCAAATGGAATCGGAAAGTGTTGAACCAAATGGGCTTACATATTGTTATCTACTTAGAGGATGCAGTAATTTGAGATTGTTATATGAAGGGAAGAAGATTCAAAGCCGTATTCTGAAACTTGGGTTAGTGGAATCGAACATTTATGTTGCTAATGCTTTGGTGGATTTTTACTCTGCTTGTGGGTGCTTAGTTGAGGCGAGGAAATCGTTTGAAGCTATTCCAATTGAGGATGTTATTTCATGGAACTCATTGGTTTCTGTTTATGTAGAGAATCATTTGTTGCTTGATGCTCTGGAATTATTCACAACTATGCAACTATGGGGTCAGAGACCATCCATCCGTTCATTAGTGGGTTTTTTGAATTTCTTTAGTAGGGTGAAAAATATTAATCTGGGGAAACGGATTCACTGTTATGTTCTGAAACTGGGTTTTGATACAGAAAGCGTTCATGTTCAATCTTCCTTGATTGATATGTACGGAAAATGCAGGGACATTGATAGTTCAATAGCCATATTTGAGTGCCTTCCTGAGAAAACTTTACAATGTTGCAATTCATTAATGACATCTTTGTCTCAATGTAATGCCACAGAAGATGCGGCGGAATTGTTTGGTTTAATGATGGACGAAGGTATTAAACCAGATGAAATAACTTTATCCACCACACTTAAAGCATTATCAGTATCTGCTTCACAAAACTTTACTCGCTCTCAGTTGCTGCATTGTTTGGCCTTAAAATCTGGATTTGAAGAAGACATTGCCGTTGCCTGTTCTCTAATCGATGCATATTCAAGATTTGGGCATGTGGAACTTTCTCGTCATATCTTTGAGACTCTTGATTCTCCAAATGCCATTTGTTTCACATCAATGATAAATGGGTTTTCACGAAATGGGATGGGGAGAGAAGGCCTTGAATTGCTTCTAGCCATGGTTGAGAAAGGCCTAAAACCAGATAAAGTTACCTTCTTGTGTGTATTGGTAGGTTGTAGCCATTCGGGACTAGTTGACGAAGGAAGATTAGTGTTAAACTCCATGAAATCGCTTCATGGGGTGAACCCAGATCGCCAGCATTTTTCATGTATGGTGGATCTGTTATGCCGCGCAGGATTGCTATATGAAGCTGAAGAGTTGCTGCAAAAGGCACCTGGAGAAGGTGACAGTGCTATGTGGTGTTCATTACTAAGAAGTTGCAGGGTCCACAAGAATGAAGTGGTTGGAAGAAGAGTTGCAACAATTATAATGGATCTTGGTCCTGATGATCCAGCAGTTTGGTTGCAAGCTTCACAATTCTATTCTGAGATTGGGGATTTTGATGCATCTATGCAAATCAGAGAGGTGGCTCTAGCAAGGAAGATGATGTGGGAGATTGGTCGTAGTTTGATTGAGATAAAGCACTGAAGGTTAGGTATTCATTTTTACTTTGTGGAGCCCTCGAATCTTGCATTCTAATGGGAAAAGAGGTTTCCTTTGAAGTGGGTTTTGCGTGAGAATGCCAAGAAAATGAGGGGTAGGCATTTTCTTTCCCTGTTTGGTGTAACTAACTGGGACTGTCTTCTTGAAATAGAAAATTATTTCTTTTCCCCTTTATGTATGGCCATGACACACTTGTGCATTTTGAAATAGTAAAGGATTATTAAATTGTCTCCCATATTACATGTTGCTGATATCCATTTCTCTTTCATAGGGGTAAAGGGAAGAAAAAGCACAACTCCTATGTTACTGGTGAGTTTTATGATTGGCTGATGAGTAAAGCAAAATAATACAAACAATTTCCCTTGTACTTTAAGTGTGGGCATGTGGAAAATTGAACACCTTCATCCACTTTCAAGTCAAGCCATAAAGTCCTCAAAATCCTTCATTTCTAGAGATAATCTGCACGTATAAATTATAACCAAAGTAGTCATTGAAATTAATCATATCAAGTATCAACCAATCCCTGCAATAGAACAAAGAAAATCAAAAATATGGATAAATTCTTCCTTGTTTTTATACTTGGTTTGCTGATAGCGGCTCATGGAGTTGCAGGAAATGTTTCATGTAACCAAATAGGCATGCTAGAAGAACTTGGAAGTCTGGACATAGAAGGAGAAGAAGAAAATGAGGTAGAGCTTTCTGAGATCCCTTCATGGAACAGTGAACGTGGTGCCAAAGTTCTTGTGAATGTAGATAGCTTTGGTGCTGTTGGAAATGGAGAATGTGATGATACCCAGGTCAGGTTCTTTTCTTTAACCCTTCTTTTTTGGTGTTGTGATTGAGATGTGCCTGTAATAGTAGGTACATACTCCACTACTTTTTCTACACATGCCCTCTGCATTTCAATTCATTCTTAAACATGGCCAAATATATTTTTTTATTCTAACAACACATACTATTTTATTCTTTCTCTTTCCTAATGTTGTGATTAAACAGGCTTTCAGAAAAGCGTGGGAGGTTGCTTGCTCTACTCCAAAATCTGTTTTCTTAGTTCCTCAAGGACGCCGTTACCTAGTTAATGCAACAAGATTCAAAGGGCCTTGCGCAGACAAGCTAATTATCCAGGTAATTGTACATACAGGCTTTCCGATTTATTACTGTCAGATTTACCTACAAGATTCAGTGATGATATGCTATTGACATAATATTATTATTTGCAGATTGATGGAAAAATTATAGCACCAGATGAGCCAAAGAACTGGGATCCAAATTTTCCACGGACTTGGCTTGATTTTTCCAAGTTAGAGAAAACTATTTTCCAGGGACATGGAGTTATTGATGGCTCAGGAAGTAAATGGTGGGCAGCATCTTGCAAGAAAAACAAGTCAAATGTAATATTTCAGAACTGGACCTTTGTTGTCTTGTGGTTTCATACAAATCTTGAACTGAACATAATAACTTATCTTTTGTGTTTCCTTGCATTCTTTTTTGCAGCCCTGCAAAGGTGCCCCAGCAGTAAGGACCATTTTCTTTAATCTTATCCTCTTAATATTTGAACATTTTCTAGTTGAAACATTTGCAGGAAGTGTAATTATAATTACATAATGAAATTTAACTTGAGAGGTTTTTGTAGGCATTAACCATTGATTCAAGCTCAGCTATAAGGGTGAGAGGACTAACTATCCAGAATGGCCAGCAAATGAATTTTGTCATATCCCGATGTGATGCGGTTCGAATTAATGGTGTACAAGTGTCTGCACCAGGGGACAGCCCAAATACTGATGGAATTCACATAAGTGAATCAACAAACGTTATACTCCAAAACAGCAAAATTGGAACAGGTTCTTGTCTTGCTGAAAAATTTGTGCGTGTTCCACATAATTTTCATTTCACCGGACTCAGGAAACAGAAGAGAAAAATTGAATTGTGATAGATTGTGAGGTAAAACTCTACACACAACGGAAGAGACAAAAAAATAACAGAGAGAAGGAAAGAACACACGAGCTTACACTGCTCTGATTGCAATGTTTCAAACAAATATGTGATATGTTCCAGAATTTGATATTAATGGGAAATGCACTAGCCAGTTTTTCTCATGATGATTGTGTGTTATATATATTCAGGGGATGATTGTGTGTCAATTGTCAATGCAAGCTCTAATATTAAAATGAAGAGGATTTTTTGTGGACCAGGACATGGAATTAGGTAACATTTAATCTTCGTCTTCTTTCCTTTCCTTTCTTGCCCCCACCGAATCTAATTCAAAATTAGATTATAGGCTTATACTTTACATAGAGTTTGAGGTGAGCCGCCCTATTGTTGTCTTCTGAATAGTGGGGCCTCTTATAGATTTTGTATTATATATTAATATTAGGTATGGATTATTAGTTACTTGACAAATAAATTGGTCCCTTGCCAAAAGTCATTAAACCCTGCTTTCTTTCTTTTCTCTGAACACTATGCTTTCAGCATTGGAAGCCTTGGGAAGGACAACTCCACTGGCATAGTCACTAAAGTGATTTTGGATACAGCAGTTCTTAAGGAAACTACAAATGGTGTCAGGATTAAAACTTGGCAGGTAAATTTCTCAATTTTCATAAAAATTATTCGAAAATTTGCTATAATATCATCTGTCTGATATAACTGATTGCTAGTAGAAACGCAGGGTAGGGGGAGGGGGAAGATATGAATCTCAGAATCATTTGGGACATTATCGTCTTCTCAATAAAGTTTCATAGTGCTTTCTCGTATTGGAAACTGTAATAAATGTAAATAGTACCATAATTCTATAGTGTGTAAAGATCTTCTTCCATGGGTCATTCAGAAACTGAGATTTACCTCTAAATTTACACGTAAAAATTCTAGCATGAATTGATGTTTTGATAATAACAAGGACTGCTTTCTGTCTTATTCTGGCATCGTGCAGGGAGGTTCTGGGTATGTTCGTGGGGTCAGATTTCAGAATGTGAGGATGGAAAACGTATCAAACCCCATAATCATTGATCAGTTCTACTGTGACTCTCCTACGACTTGTCAAACGCAGGTAAAGATGAATACACTTCAGCCATATTTGGATGGAGAGAAAAGTGAAGAAAAATAGGGGGAGAGATACTAAGAAAGAAAACTTCCAAAAATGATAAAAAAGATTTACTATGTCGGAGAGTTTTCCTTCCTAGTATTCTTTATCCCTTAATTTTCTCTCCATCCGAAGTAAAGTTTTTTGTGTCCATCAGGTTATTGTGTACCATGTCAATCTAGTGAAACCCATCTCAAAATGGTAATTGCCATCTTAAACTCTTTGATATCTTGGAGGCCAAGGTATAATATATCAATGGGTCTAAAATTGTCAAATTTATCATGCCAGGTTGTCAACTTTCAATTGTCATAGAAAGAATATAACCATAAAAGATAAATCCTATATTTTTTCCATCTTATAATGTTACATAATTTTGTAGATTTGATTTTTTTCTCTTAGGAATCAGCTGTGAATATAAGCGAGATCATATATCAGAACATCAGTGGGATAACAAACAGCGCGAAAGCCATTAAATTCGACTGCAGCGACACGGTTCCATGTAGTAGCCTCGTGCTCAGCAACGTTAACTTAGAGAGGCAGGATGGCTCAGTGGAGACATACTGTCATTCTGCTCAAGGCTTTGGATGTGGGGTGGTGCATCCTTCTGCAGATTGCCTTAGTTCTGATGACAAAATTGCAGAACCAGTTGAAGAGGATATTCGTCACACTGAACTATAAGTTTGGTTCTTTATTCATAAACATTATAATAATCCTTTTACGAAGTTACAACAAGGATTTGGGAGTGGAAATTTGGGGTGAGAGATAGTACAAGGGATATGGCTTGTCATTTATTTTGTTAATTGAGTAGAAGATATTCTACAATTTGTTCCTGAAAAGGAGAGAGCATTGGTTGATGATAAGATTGAAGGAACAGAACAAGATATGTGTACCATTTTATGAAATTGTTTGACTTGTATTTAAATATTTGCATTACGATTGCGTGGTTTTTATTGATTTTTTATCCACTGATTTATGAGATTTGTATACGCTTAATATTAAAATCAAGATCATGTTATACCTAATGTCCCATAAAGAGTCTTCACAAGATTGTGCTAATTGCCTACAAGCAATGGGAAAATTAATCTGCTAGCACCCTTTGTTGCTTAAAAAAAAGTTTAAATGGGTTGGGTCTCAAGAGTTTACCAATGTTAGGGCATGTCTCCAGGTTTAAAGATATTTACAAATCACCCACTAAAAAGTCCTCATATCGTTAACGGGATTTGAACTCACAATCATATAAGTTATGATACGTCAACTCTTTATTAACTAGATTAACCTTTGTTAGGTGCTAGCACCCTTTTCTTTCTTTTAGTTTGATCAAATTTTACTGGATTAAGTTGGGTATATAAAGCATTTCAATATTGTGTGCCATGAGATGTAGATCAAAATTGTTGGGTGTCCAACATCCCCACCTAGCATAATCCAATCAGTGGTCTGGATTCATATAAAATCATGATGCTTAAACTGATATGATTAAGTTGAAAAGGGGAAAAAAATTGTATCTTGACTATTAGAAATAGCTTTTATACCAATAAGCAGGGGATCTCACCCAAGTGCCTAGCTCTGTTCCTTCTGGTTAAAAAAGAAAAAAAAAAAAAAAAAAAAAAGATGAGAATTTTTTAATTACTAGTTCTGCCTTTTTAGCAACCGTTTGAACAGCTTCGACATGGTCAGGGTATTAGTTAGAGTTCTGGGTGTGTTTGGATAGTTTATTGGGCCCTAGAAGCCAGATTGGGGGTAAAAGCAGGATTGAGAGCTTTTGAGTTTTTGGACCATGTTTGGCATAGCTTCTGGCCATTGGGCTTATGACATTACACATCTGACTTTTATCTAATTTTAAGTTTACATAAGTTGAATTGCAAAAGAACTACTCCCTTCGGTTCTAATTATAGGAACTATTTACCAGAATTTGGGAAGATTAAAAGTTAATTATAATTATTTTTCAAAAATACCCCTACTTCAAATTTAAAAAAAAGTTAAATTTATTGAATCAAAAACAGCGAAACAGAGTCCATCCATGATGGCAATCCAAATAGCCAATGACATCAAAGCACTTTGAACGGTTTATATATAATTGTTATTATAATCACTGTGCTTTAAGCCTTGTATTATTGAATTATTATTGTCTTTACTTATTATTGAGAAAGTATCAAAAATATGTATTTTAGAAAGATATTGACAAAAATTAAAACTGTTTTATAATTAGGACCAAAACTAACTCTAAAATGTGTTCCTTAAGGACCCGACGAAGTTTTTTTTTTTTTTTTTTGCCCTATCTCAAACATGTACCGACAAGAAAGGACTATTGAGATACTCTGCAGTACATGGTTAGCACTAAACCTATTACTTAGTGACAACAAAAATATATATAAATTTGAAGCTATTTGATAGTATAATATTATTAGTGTTCTTATTTAGCTTCATGAGGCTAACCGACAAACAGGGGGATTCTGCATGGGTGTGCCTGCAAAATTCACTGTGGTCCCCATCACACCATGCAATAAAATGGGACCAAATTTGATTAATTAATTTAATAGGGGGGAAAAAACAAACTGTTAGCCTGCATTATAGAAGCGAAAGAACAAAAAAGAATCGTTTCCTTACTAATGAGCACTTCTGTGGCTTCTTGGTTTGCTCCTTGTTTTTTTATTAATTAGCTTCTCTCCAAAGAAGCTCATGTACAAATTAGATGTGGGTGCTTGGGATGACATTCAAAAAATTATTTTACGTTTTATAAGACAAAATTCCTCTCATGTATTAGCCTCATAAAACACAAAATCATTCAATTCTTATTTACATTAGCGGTAGAAACTATTTTTCTAATACGATTTATAGTATATAAGGTAAGTATGTGAGAGAAATTATCTCGATTTGTGTGAACATACTTCAACACCGCTAATTCAAATAGGAATACTCATCCGGTCCTAGATGTAAAATCTAGTTTGAGGGTAAATGTTGTTCCTACATCTAAGCAATTTTTTTTTCCATTTTATCTTTTATATTTATCATTTTTTTAAGTTAATTTTCCGACTTATAAATGATATATCATCTAATGTTACACATGAGTATTTTATAGAAAACATGTTACATATGTTATAATTAAGTAATTTATTTAGCTTCCTTAATCTCCCTAAATTATATAAATATATTTTATATTAAAGACTATGGGAGTAAATTAATTAAATGGTACATCCTCATTCTATTTTGGGGAAACTACTATGACATCTCAAAGAAGAAACTTAATCACCAAAAAGTCATAATGACAACTAATAAACATATATGACAAGTGAGTCATTTCTTATACCAAAATTTGACTTTGCATGCTCCTCATTTGTCATTAGAATTTTTTAGTAATTAACTCCCTTCTTTGCACCACATGGTAGTTACCCCATCTATAGAACATAATTTTTTTGAGAAGGAAAAGTTTTGGAGGGGTTCGATCTTCACATAAATCTCAAATCTCTGTACCTTTTAGGTGTTCATGGGTTGGGTTGAGGCCTTATACAAATAGTAGAAGACTTGTCACTGTGGGTTTGTCCGGGCCCATTATAATCTAATTTTGGTTTTGGGAATGAAACAAAAAATACAAGCATTGAGTTTTCTTGAGGGTGTGTGCAACTTCTTGAGGGAATATTAATTGTAGGGCATAATTACGAGCATGTTATGGTTGTGCATAAAAATGGTGAATCTTGAGATGGTGTATTTGTTACACAGAAAGTGTCTGATTAGAATAGAAGGACACATGAACATTCGAAAGAAGCAAAAAAAACCCAAAGAGAAAGCACATGGGTGTGCGCAATGCACACAACTAAACACAAACCCATAAAAATAAATAAAAATGAGGTTGTTGTTGTTGTTGTTGTGTGTGAATGTGTCATCTTGTAAGTTGCTCGTGACCTTTCCCTGCAGAATATAGAGCAACCAGTAAAAGATAAAACTTTGTGTCTCACATTTCTTCCATTATGATGTTATAGACATCAGATATTAATAAAGCAAAAGTTTTTGTGGCTCCAAGCCATCCTCACACTTCTTTATGTTGTTGTGCCTCATTTGACTTTACTTTTTTTTTTTTTTTTTTTAAATCTGGGACAATAACATTCCCTGCCTCATGAAAGAATTATTTACAATTTGGTCCCCACTTTATTAAGAAAAAAGTGTTAATAACTTTCGTATGGAGGACCTAAATGTTATTGAGAAAATTATAATTAAATTCCATTTGAATTTATAAAGCCCCGAAAGGTTTATTAAGAAATAAGTTACTTTTTTAAAGAGATTAAGAAAAATAAATAAGTTGTTTAATCATGTTGTGTATATTATAAGGCAAAATAGTTTGGAAAAAAATAAATATACATATTTTAAATAATTTAATTATATTTTTTTATATTTTCAAAAAAAGTTAACTCTATTTTATATTTAGGATTGGAAGGATTATTATTAATTTTTTCCCCTGAAGTATGCCTATTGAATGCATGCATTAATGGGTTTCTACCCAAACTTGATTTCTGGGTGCTCATATCCTACATCTAACAAACTTGAGTTAATGTTGAAAGCTCATATCCTGTGATTCAATATAAGGCTGTGAGAATGCCTGAAAAGTTTGACAAATATTGGAGTGATTATAGTGACATTCTTTCTCTTTCTATTGTTCTTGATCCACGGATGAAGTTGAATTCATTAAGTTTTGTTGTGCAAAACTTGATCCCATAAATTGTGATGTCAAGGTTGAACACATTAAGAGGAAGTTATACTATGTGTTTCATGAGTATAATGACGTTGGATCTTCATCATCATCTTCAGTCTCTTTTGTTGGGTCCTATTCAAGTTCTACTTACCAAGCCTCATGGCAAACATATTCAACAACCACTCATCCCTCTTCCTCTTCATCCAAAAGTGATGAAGACAGCTACTTGTTATATATGTTTTGTTGTAAGCTTCAGAAAAAAATTTTGAAATAAAAAATAAACAGGTTAACTACACATTTAGTTTTTATTATAAGACACCAATTAACAAATATATTTGGTCATATTTATAAAAATCTTGGATCAAATAGCATTAAATAATTTTTCGAGGTATACCCATAATTAAGGTAGTGAGTGGCGGTAATAATTAATAAAAATTAATTAACACTCTTTTTTTGAGCAAAAAAAGGAGTAATATAATTAATATGATATTAGAGTTTAGTGTAATTAATAAGGATAATATTGAAAATTATTTAAATTTTAGGACAAATTTAATGACTTTAATTGTTTTTATTAATTTGTGAGAATTGTTAGTTGGTTCTTAAATAAGGATCAGAGGAGTATATACTAAATGATATCAAATAACCTTAAAAATACAAATAAATAATAACCGATAATTATAAATCAAAACAATATATAAGATGATACCAACATTTTTTGTATCTCAAACAAGAATTTTACTTTCCTCTTAGTCCAATGAGTAATGAAACAAGCATTATCCTTACGAGAGAAAATTAAAAATTAGTGAAAGCCAAATTTGTGGTCAAATAAAATATCATATAATAAATATATATATTTCTTAATAAAATTTATAAGATATAGGCGAATTATATTGGGATCATATCTTAGCTTCCGACTTGGTTGTAAGCTTCAATTCTTGAATACTTACGTTAGGTGTCGAATGTCGTAACAACTTCTTTGATCGCGGATCTTTAGGAATATCAATGTTGTTTTGATTTAATTAGCATTTTACTAATACTCTACTTTTAACATTATATTATGTAGGATTATCTTGAGAGCATGAGCAAAGACACCGCAACAATGTGTAAATCTGAATTGGACAACTATTTGGAAGAACGAACACTCCATCCCATATTGTATGTAAAATTCAATGTTTTGGATTGTCGGAGAATTAACTCACCTCATTTTTCATGTCTTGCTAGGATGACTTGTGATATTCTTAACATTCCAATTACTACAGTTACTGGTGAATTGGAAAACCAAGCATCTAATTACTTCAGGAGTTCTCACAGAGTATCGAAGTAGTCTCCTTCTAGAGAATGTTCAAACTCTCATTTATACTCGTAATTAGATGCTTGGATTCATAGTAGTGGCAGTATGTGCCCATTTACCTGGTACATGCTAATTTGTAATTGAGGAATTTATGAAAATATAAACTATTAATCTAACATTTTTTTTTTCATTTTGTGGGATCTGGGAGATGGATCTGAGCATGAGGAAAAGGAGGAAACTTTTAATGTTTTGGTTGCTTCAATCCACATGAATTGATGTTTTCATTTGTTAAATTTGCCCAATTTGAAGCAGTTTGATTGAAGCATATTATAAAGACTCTTTGATAATGACTAGACTTTTGGTCATTTTCAGTAAATGGCTTTTCGTTTTCTATGTTTTCAAGGTGTTTAGGTTATGTTTTTTTTTTTTGTTATAAAAATTTTAGGAGAGAGGTTAGGCTTCTTGAGATCATGATCCGAAAGGGTAAGATCGCAGAGTCACTCCATGAATTCGGATTTAAGAGTGTATATGTCTTCACCTTAAGCGCAGGTTATCATTTCTTTGAGACGCAGGATCTTTAGCTTCCCCTAACTTAATCAACTCCAAAATCAAACCCCCCCTCCCTTTTGATGAGAGTGTCCAACCCTTTTGCCAGTTAAATCTAAAGACGAGAAGTTGTTTAGGTTATGGTTGTTTCAAGTGTTGTGTATGGACATTAGTGATTGTACTGATTTCTATCTTTAATATGTTCTGTTTGGTAAATTTGAGGAATTTTTTGTCTTTTTTGCAACCAATTTTGATGACTTATAAGTTATAATATATGCATTAGAAACTTAAAATGTAGTATACAAGGTAGTTCTGATCATAGAAGAAAAAACAGTGAAAAAATATGCCGAAGAATTAGGGAAAAGGGGGAAAAAGGTGCAGGCTTATATATAAATTATATTATATGCTTTAAAAATGTAGTGTACGAGGCAGTTCCAGTATAGTAGGAAAAATAGGGGAAAAATCTATATAAAAAAATAGGGGGAAAAGTTTTTAAAATAAAAATAAAAATTGGGACACTATTCAATTAGGATAAACATGAACAATATATAATTTTAAAGGCTATAATTAACTAGAGTAGTATATCAATTAGTTAAAAGCTTCTTAGTATATTATTCTTACCGGAGTGAGTATAAGAGTAAATATAAAGAAGGACTAGAAGAAGCAAATGATTATAACTTAATGATTATTTAGTCTAACAACATGAATGAAAGCTCCTTGTAATCTTACTTGTAACATGGGGTTATTGCATATTTAATTTCTTTAAATAAATAAACAAAATAAAGAAGACTAGGGTGCATGTTATAACCTAATTTTTTATAATAAAAATTTTAGTAAATGGGGTTATTGCATATTTAATTTCTTTAAATAAATAAATAAAAGTAAAGAGTTCACGAGCATGGAGTTCATGACATATGTAATCTTACTTGTAACATTGCACCCCAGGATCTCACGCCAACGCCCGAGCCATGCGAGAGATTGAGCCTCCCTTTATGTGAGGAAGTCCGACCCTTCGCGTTGAACGAGGGTAGAGGGTGCATGCAGTTCACGAGGAGGGTTAGAGTTCACGAGCCCATGACACGCAAGAGGACACCTAAGAAGGTCGTTTCGTACTGAAATACGATCCCACAAATCACATGCCGTTACAATTCTTTTTTTTTTTAAAAAAAAAACACAAACTGAAGATTCAGGCAAATCATTGGAGTCACGTAGTCCAAAACAAAACAACATAGTAGTAAATAATTAAATAAACATTAATAGTAAGGACTATTAGATGCTTTTTTTTTTTTAATCAAATTTATGCGGATTATTAGATACATCATGAATTGAATATAAGTCACATTGCAAAAAAAAAAAAAAAATGATATTTACTCTAAGGACTATTAGATGCATTTTTTTTTTTATCAATTTTATGCGGATTATTAGATACACCATGAATTGAATATAAGTTATAAGCGGTATTATTCATTTATAAGTTACATTTTGCCTAAATCTTACATATCTGCAAAAAAAGGTAGTTAACTCAATAATTATGAAGGTAAATTTTTAAATTTGTCCCATCTATGATTGAGTATTTTTCAATTGTTTTCTTTTCTCTATCTTCATGGGTATATAATTAATATGGGTAAAATTGTTATAATCTCATTTATTATATGAAATTGAACTTATAAATTGAACCAAAATTTTTGGTCAAAATGAACTTTATAAATAAGGCCAGGAGTAATACTCTTATATTGAAAATCAAATTGTGGACTTTCTATTTTATGAAATAAAGATCGATGCGGTTATAATTTAATAAATTTAATTTAATTAAAGACAATCTTAAAAGCTATTGATAATTTTTAATTAATTATGTAAAATAGTTGAAAAAACGCCTTGTAATAATAAAAATCGAAATCAAACCAACATGACAAGCTAAGTAAAAGTGGATTCTTTTGTGTATCCTCGGGGCAAAATTAATATATTCAGAAGTTTCAAAGTTTAAATCCATGTAAAATACGAAAAAATTACTTTGAGAGAGCTATTTTTAATTGAGTCTAATTGTCCAACAATGCTCGAATACAATCAATATATGTTAACACAACCCCATGTTTTGATCATGACATTGCATTATGATACTTCACCCTCATGCCCCATCCCCATCCAATTATTTTCAACCAATTAATAATAATAGTAATAATAATAATTCAATAAAAGTCATTTCAACTTTATAAAATAATTAACGAACAAAAATGTGCTAACAAGAATCAAACTGAAAAACTTTGAAGGGACATCATTTGATGGCTTCATTTGAACCGGTGATTGATCAAAATTGAATTAGAACAAATAAACCACCAAATAAGTTTTTTTGTTTTTTATTTTATTTTTATATGCAATTATGGATCAAAATAAAGGGTATGGACACTTATATATTCGATCCATCAAAGAGAGACGATTTCATAATCATTAACAAAACCCAAACTCTGAAGCTTCTTGTGCATAATGGAGCAAACTTTCTTGCTTCATTTGTTTGGTTTCTGTGACACTTTTCTCCCTTGTGAAATTGTCCACTAATTAAGCCATGAAACACAAAAATGTGGTACTTTTGCTTTTGTTTCTATTCGGAAGGCACAGAAAAAGATATGTGTGTGTGTCTCTCTCTCTATATATATATACATATATACATATATCCTGAAAAAAAAAAAAAAAAAGACAAACCATTCTTCAAATCTGTGGGTGTAGGTTTTGATTTTCCACTCAAACCTTTCCTTTCAAATGATTCTATATGCAACTGTGTACTCAGATGGTACTCCTTTTGTAATCTTTCAGCTTCCATTTTGTTAATTTAATGCAATTTTTCTTTCTACCATCAAAAATTCTCCTTCTTAGTCACTACAAGCATGTATGCACTAACAAGAAAAAAAGAAGCAAAAGTGTAAACCACGAAAGAAAAGAAAGAAACACGAAACCCAAAATTGGAGGAAATCCACCAAAGCAGAGACACTCATTCCCACATGTCAAAGATTAAGGGTTAAATTCTCAAGCACTAACAATTTGAGGTTATAAACGAGATCAAACCCACGACCTTTTACTCTCAATTACAGGGTTATTAGCAGCTTTCTCCTTATTTTATTGAAGTACATATCTTCACACAATCTAATCTAGCAGGGGAAAATTGTGAAGGAAGGAAGCGTACCCTCTCTAATATAGATGTGTGTGTGTGTGTGTGTGTGTGTGTGTATGACTGAATAATCTAAGTGATCTAAAGAAGTGGAGTGGGTTAAGAAGACAAAGCTACATAAAAAAGTGTTGGCCCGTGAAGGCTGCATGTGATAATAAAGAGCTGTTATAATCAGTGCTCTCTTGACATCTCTTAGACCCACTCACGTGCATCATTTTGGCCTTTCCATCAAATCTTGTTTATTACCAACTTAATGCACACTCATTTCCTTTTTATACACACACACACACAACTGTATCCCTGATTACTAAAATAATTTACTCTCAGCACCTACAATGATTGACTCAAAAGTTAAAAAAAAAAAAAAAAGGTTAAGTTTCATTGTAATTTACAATGTACAATTAATTCTTACACTCCTTGATCTGCATTTTGTCTTGTACTGTGTTTAAGCATCTATGTTAGAGTCCATTATGTAACACTAAAACATGCTAGCTCTTGAAGAAATGTTGGTGTGCATTATCAAGGCCTTTTGGATTATGTGGCAAAAAAGCAGTCCTAATTTTTAACCGGAATTCACATAAAGCAAAATAGACTGATCACTGAAAAGAGATTTAATAAAATAAAAGGAGAATGAATCATAAATACCTTCCATTATCAAGAATAATTTATAGCTTTTGTCTGCCTTCATAGTTATATTAAACTCTCAAGTTTCAAGTCCAAAACTCCTTATATAAATATAAATGTCAGAAGTTTGTTTTTGGCAATGCAAACAAGAAGCTCTCTGTTTTTCTCCTTCTCCTTCTCTCTCTCTCTTCCCCCTTCCCTCTCTCTGCGTTTCTCTTTCTTCTCTCCACCACATTCCCATAAAACCAGTAAAAATGAGAGAATTTAGCTTCAGAAGCCTCACGTTTATGGTTTTAGTTGCATTTCTAGTGTGGTCTTCCAATTTTGAAGCCTGCATTGCAAGAAGAGGCAAGCATTGGAGGCAAAAAAGAGATGTGTCAGCTCAGTACAAGAAGAAAGGAAAGAGCTATGGCAATAAACACAACAACCACCATGGAGGAGGAGGAGGATCACATTCTAAACCAAAATCTCCTCCACATTATAAAATTACTCCATCACCACCAGCTTCATCACTACCACCACCACAACCACCAATTCCTAAGCCAAAGAAAGGTACTCCTTCAGCTTCACCACCAAAAGGTTACAATGTGGGTCATTCTTCCACCTTCAATGTCCTAGATTTTGGAGCTAAGGGCGATGGAAAAACTGATGATACAAAGGTAAGTTCTTTCATTCCCATTTTAGACTTAGAAATTGCTGACAAGTTGACACATCACAGACTAATTAGATTTTTCATACTATCTCTGAATTCTGTGGCCAATGAGAATTCAGGGGAATCCTCTGTTTGTATAATGGAATTCAGGGGAAACTGCATGAGAAATAAAGGAGATCTCACATTTTTTATGCTTAGAATGTACATACGCTATTCAGCACATATATTCACTAATTTTTTAACATGAAAATTAAATAAGCTTAAATTAAAAAAATAAATTATTAATTTAGTCACAGATGACATTGGGCCCAGGGTGTCCCAAGTCAGAAAAACGGAATCTTTTTTCCTTTTCTAACCTCTGATTAGGGGTTCTTTCGCCATACAAATTTGGTAGCAGTTGTTGGGAATTAGGATAATATATGCCACCAGGGGATAGAACGCAAAGTAAATATTTTCTGTCCTTTTTTCATGCTCAGTGTGTGACAAACTGACAATGGAGTTAATAACAGTTATAAACGAAAATTTCCTGGGAATGTTAGTCAGTATAAAATTTATAGCTCCCCACCTTTTCATGGGTCGAAAATAATACAACTCATTTTTTATCATCATAAATAGCATATAACCCTTTTCGATTAAATTTATAAACAAAAGTTGAACAGTTAGGGTTTGTTTGGATTGAGGGGAGGGAGTGGGACTGGGAGGGGAGGGGAGGGGAGGGAGACTAAAGTTTTGGGTTATCTCCCTCCCCTCAAACCAAACAAAGCCTTAAAAATACATAATAAGTAGAAGAAGAAGAAGACGCAGAACAACCCAACGAGAGGGAAGGCCCACCAAGAAAGTGATTCTAGTTACGGGAGTTGAAGCTTAAGTTTTAAAACTTAAAAAGGCACACAAACTAACACAGTAACACCTAACCTCATTGCTTAGGTTGGTCCAAAGAAACAAAACAAAACCCAAAAAAAAAAGGCTCATTGCTTAGATATCATATATTATGGTTTACTTACTGTAATTGTAAATATTATCTTGGATGCAATGCAGGCATTTCAAGCTGCATGGGCAGCTGCATGTAAGGTACAAGCATCGACCATGCTCATCCCAGCAGACTACGTCTTCTTTGTGGGACCCATTTCCTTCTCTGGTCCATACTGCAAACCCAACATAGTTTTTCAGGTAACACGAGTGACCTACAACGGAAAAGGCACAGGCACAGTAAAGAGTAAACAGTTGTACAGGACCAACATACATGTGAAAAGATAAATGCTTGTAATTATGATTTATCAGACAACAACAACCACAAGAGCAACAACAAACTGTGTCTGTCATATCGCAACATTCAGAAAATTTCTTAGTTAATACCACCTCCTCCTCTTCTTCTTCATAGGATACTCTCACCAAGGGATTCTTGGTTAATTTCAATCTATTAAAAGACAAAATAACTAGTTCATCATGCAACAGTGTCAAGTGTCAGTGCCACTTGTTTCGATAACTTTCATGTCAGTTGATGAAGCTGGACGATACTTTTTAAGATTTACCTGCACACTACAGTTACTTACGTGTGCTGATGCATACTTCTACTGTAGCTAGCCACCGACACTTTTTTGGTTTGTGAGGCTAATATATAATGAGATTATTTTGTCAGCTTGATGGAACAATTATTGCCCCAACAAATCCCCAGGCGTGGGGGAGAGGATTGTTGCAGTGGTTGGATTTCACAAAGCTGGTTGGAATTACCATTCAAGGAAAGGGAGTCATTGATGGAAGAGGCTCGGTCTGGTGGCAAGACCAACCATTTGATAATCCCATTGATGATGAAGAAAAGCTCATAGTCCCACTAAACAACTCAGTGAAGAGCCCTCCACCAATGCCGGTACTCTCTCCGGTCCTTAATATAAAAGTCACTTTTTTTTAAATGATTAAGAAAAATAAATAAACTATTTAATCATAAAGCATATGTTGTGCATCTTTAGATTATATATCGGTTTATAAATCAAATAAATTAGTTTCAAGAAAAACTATAGATAAAAATACTTTAATGTAACTTAATTAGTTTCTTTAATCTCTCTAAAAATAATCAACTGACTCTTATATTTAGGACCGGAGGTAGTAATATTAGCTTTGCAAGTACATGTATAGTAAATTCAATATCTCGTACTCTGAAGCTGATAGATCACACTTCTGTAAACTGTACTTACAGGTTCAAAGTGAGCTGGGAGGGAAAATGCCATTCGTCAAGCCAACTGTGAGGGCCATATTATGAAAGTTTCAGAAAACTAGTGGGATTCATGTCTAGCAAATATTGTTAACATGATGATTTTATTGTTTTTGCACAGGCACTACGGTTTTATGGCAGTTTTAATCCAACAGTCACAGGCATAACAATTCAAAATAGCCAACAGTGTCACCTCAAGTTTGATAATTGCAATGGCGTCCTGGTACATGATGTGAGCATTTCATCTCCTGGTGACAGTCCCAATACAGATGGAATTCACCTTCAGAATTCCAAAGATGTTTTGATTCACAGCAGCAAATTAGCTTGTGGTAATACTTTAATTACTGATCATTAACTGCACAACTTCATGTTTATTTTCTTAAAAATATACGATACTTTTGATGGTAGTGTGGTCCATAGAGACAACAACAGGAAACAGAAAAACAAAGCTTATAGACGGTTGGTTTAGAAAGCTCAATAAGAACATGGCCTTATCTACCTTATCCATTGCACAAAGAAGTTGGACACGTGGCAGCTAACAACCTCCCAGCACTTCACATATCACAACCATAACTATATATGGCCCCTTTCAAGTCCAAAATCCTCACTGCATCATCCAATACTAAATTGAATAATTGCAGACAGGAATTCTTCTTATCTGCGTCTTTTATGCCAGCCTTGTCCTGTATTAGCCAACAAAATAATTGCATAGCGCTTCTCATTCCTCCTTACCAACGACCATCTAATCGAGGCCCCCACTTATTAATCTAACTGACAACTAGATATATATAGCACATCAGAAAATCCATCACAAGCTAAACCAAGTTCTTAACAAAAAACCACACCATAGAGACCAATAGGCATATTTAGTTCAAGGAGGGTAAGTGAAGCTTTGAGTTTGAACTGTTTTGCAGGGGATGACTGTATTTCCATACAAACTGGATGCTCAAATGTATATGTGCACAATGTGAACTGCGGTCCAGGGCATGGAATCAGCATTGGAAGTTTAGGGAAGGATAACACAAGAGCCTGTGTCTCAAACATTACTGTCAGAGATGTCAATATGCACAACACAATGAATGGTGTCAGAATCAAAACGTGGCAGGTAAAATACATGCAACCCCTTATACATAATTGAAGTTTATAAGAAACAAGACAAAACTGGTCCACAACCCACAAGCAGTAAATTGACTTCTGAACAATCTTTTTTTCTACAAAGTGAGCAGTTAAAATAAATAACTTAACTATTATAAAAGCATTGGTAGTCTGCTAAATTGGATTGCCGGGTTATGGAACTTTTAGAGTGAAAATAACTTCACAAAAAGTCTATTTGAGCAATTTTACAACTTGTCGTCTCTTTTCACATAGAACTTCAGCCTTCAGGGTAATGAGAAAAATCAACAAAATACTATGTAGAGATGCAGATTTTGATAAGCAGTACAAAATTGATCTCTGTGGTGTGTTTATAAGTGCTAGATATTGATCAATCAGTTTTTGCAAAGTTTTCATTCATTCCAATCCAAGCACTCCCATCCCCTCCAAGATTAGAGCTTCGTGAATATGTATGATCACCGATAAATTATATGACATTTTTTGCAGGGTGGATCAGGATCTGTACAGGGGGTCTTCTTCTCAAACATACAAGTTTCTGAAGTTCAACTCCCAATTGTGATAGACCAATACTATTGTGATAAAAGGACATGCCAAAACCAGACATCAGCTGTGGCACTTCAAGGAATCAACTACGAAAGAATAAGGGGAACATACACAGTCAAGCCCGTGCATTTTGCCTGTAGTGATAACCTGCCATGTGCAGATGTTACTTTAACCTCCATAGAGCTAGAACCACTTCAAGAACAATACCACCTATATAATCCATTCTGCTGGCAGACTTTTGGAGAATTAAGAACTCCAACAACTCCACCAATTGCTTGTCTGCAGATTGGGAAGCCATCCAGTAATCGGGTTCAGATCGATCATGAATTGTGTTGATAGCTGCAAGATCTAAAATTTCCTTTCCACCATTAGCCAGTTAGGTAAAGCATGTATATTATAGAAGTCCTATCCTATAGGAAAAAATTTCTTCATTAGGGCAATACGATTTACCATTATGATATAGTTTGATGGCCCTGCATTTAGCTAGAGGCCAAGAATAGTGGGCAAGGCAGCCTTGTACCTATGGCATATTGCCTGAGTGTGAGATTCTATACGCGTGCTTGCATCAGTTTGTGCAATAAAAATATCATTATCATCTAGACATATCCTGACTTACATGAAAAAAATTCACACACACACCCCAGTTTCCAGAACAATTTACAACTTAAACAACCAGCAAATCCATCCATACATAAAGGAGAAACACAACTGACATCAGACATTATTATATTCTAGTAATTACTAACGTGTTCTTTGTCTCTTTCATGACAAGGAGGGGAAAGTGGAACAAAAGATTATAGATGTCTCTTCATGATTTCAGCACTAGGCCGCAAAACTAGTTTGTATGCCTTTATTAATCTGGTTAGCCCAGTTAAGTTTTAGTTAAAAGTAAAGAAATTAGATGTGCTTTTGCTCATACGGGGGAAAAAGTAGATGGAGGGAACAGAAGAAGTTGGATTCATCAGAATGAGCAAGCTTTCATTGTTTCAGGGAGATTTACCACCAAGGTAACAATATGAACATAGGGCACTTGATCCAGAAAATCCATGACATCAACCAGACACAAATCTGTATTAACGAGCATGTAGGAAGTGAATGCATGATGTAGCCATTGTTGATGTATGCATTGGTTTCTGCTTCTGTAAGTGTTTAAAAAAAAATCTAAAAACATCATCAAAAGGAAGAAAGAACTTCCCGCCACCAAAGAGATATAGAGGAACTAACTTCATTCTCAAACCCTAAGGCAGGAGCTGGCCATCTATTTACTGGGCAATTAAACTTCCAAGATTTTAGGAGATGAGATCACACAGTCTGCATTGAGCTTTCATAGCTCGAAAGTGCGTGTTTTAATAAAACGAATTTCATGGTGGAGGCATTCAAATCCAATTCATGAATTCCTGAATGATTGAATACATAGGTCCTACACAATTTAAATATTCAAGAATTTAATAAACATGTGAGTTAGGTCCTTGAGGGGCCTGAGAATGATTGAATACTCAAACAATGAAAAATAACCAATTTTGTGCCGTGTTAACAAAATTCATCACGAACCACCATTCAAAATCCGATAGCTTCCACCGAAGAGAACAAAGCAAGCTGACACGACCACAACCACTTCATCGTGAATGCACCTGGATAGCCGTGGGAACGTGGGAAACCTCCACCTATTTTGCAGCATTTGTTATTTGTTCACCTATTTTGTAGCAGCATTTGTTATTTATGTTATTTGTTTGCTATTTTGCGAATTGTTATTATTATTTATTTCGTTAGTGTCTGCACGTAGTCCTAGTGGTCCTAGCCATGAATTATTACGTGCTATTACTGGAGTCATGGACTGATATTAGTGGTGTCATATGTTCCTCCTATTTATGGAGAGCAATTTGTTTAATGAAGAACAGAAAAGAATCAGTTGTTTAATTCAGTTTATTTTAGTTAATTTCCCAAGCTTTGGCCCTTTTTGCCTAAAAGGTCCTATCACAAGCTTTCACATATCATTCCTTTTCAACCTCCTGTGTTTCCTTCTTTCGTCGCAGGGAGCGATCGGTAAAGGCCGTTGGTTGGAAGGATAGGAGGAATTTTAATATTGAGCCTATTAAAAGCTATCAGACTTTAAAAAAAGTTCGGTAGGAAAAAAGTCAGGTTATATATAATGGGCTTGTTTGGTGAGAGAATTTGGAGCGTTTGCGCTAGAGTTAATGGGCTTTGGAGAAAAAGTTCAACGTGGTGTGTTTGAGTTCGGCGTTAAGTTCGTTGACTTAAAAAAGCTCTGTATTTCAAAAAAGTTAGTTAAAGAAAAAGCTCAAAGATCCAGCTTTTTCCAAAATATTCTCAACTTTTTTACGTAGGCCCCGCTACTTCTACCACCATCAATCCAAACACAAATCATTATCTATAACATGACCTTTTTCCTACCAAGCTTTTTTTAAAGTCAGATGCTCATACCGCCAACCCAAACAAGCCCAATGATTTGTGTTTGGATTGATGGTGGTAGAAGTGGTGGGGCCCACGTCAAAAAGCTGAGAGCATTTTGGAAAAAGCTAGATTCTGAAGCTTTTTCCTTAACGGGCTTTTTGAGCGTTAGGAGCTTTTAAGTCCAATGAACATAACGTCGAACCCAAACACATCACGTTGAGCTTTTTCTCCAAAGCTCATTAAGTCTATCACAAACGCTCCCAACGCTCTCACCAAACAAGCCCATTATAGATATATTTGAGGAAATGAGAGAGATTATAATATTAGGTTGTTTCATTCTTAAAAGAGAAGGAAAGAGAAAATATTTTTATATAGACAAATTCCCCAAACTTACTAAGTTGTTTTTTAAAACTTTATAAATGCATGATAAAATATAATTGATGGGTAAAATATTTTTCGATCCTTTGGAGATAAGTTATCTCCGGTGACCCCCAAAACTACTTCGTTTTGGATTAATGAAGGGTGTTTCCGTAATTTTGCACCATTTATTAATTCACCTAAAATTACAAACATACTCTTCATTAATTCAAAACGACGTAGTTTTGGGGGTCACTGGAGATAACTTATCTCCAGGGAGAAATATTTTTCCCATAATATATATATATATATATATATGGATAAGATATTATCATTACCAATTTTATGTCACTACCACTTTTTCACCGTTAGATCAGAGTCTCAATAGGAGAGAGAAATGATAAAAGTAGATGAGATTCTGATCTAACGGTAAAAAAGTGGTAGTGACAATATCCTATCATATATATATATAATAATTATTATACATAATTAATAGTATTATACATAATAATATACCTCCAATAATTATATTTATACTTATAATATATATAATAATGAAATGAGTTTGACACAAAAGTGTTTCCTTATTAAAAAAAACGCTAGACATAATTCACCAACACTTATCACATTTGACAAAATTTGTAATGAGATTTACAATAGCAATAATGAGTTTGACAATATTTATAATGGTTTTCACAAGAACGTTTCCTGATAATATATACATCAATGCGCGTGCGCACACACACACAAAAGATATGGGGTTGGGTTCAAATCCCACCCCCTACACCTTCATTCAATTTTTTTTAAAAAAAAATTGACCCCAACCCACAATGACGAACTAGAATGAAGAGGGGTAACATGGGAATATTAAAAAGTTTTATGGGCAAAATTGTCTCATCATGCTAAAAAATTACCCCGTCCCTCCAAATCCCCCACTTTTGGATAGAACTCGGAATCAAAGTCGATTCTTAAAGGGTCAAGTGTAACATCCTAATTTTTAATTTTAGGATTTAAGTATAATTAAAAAATAAGCATATATGATAAATGTGTTAATTATGAAATTTTGGTTTAAGATAATTATGAGAACAATTATTGAAAATTTAGGCTTATTTTTCCCTTAATTAATTTATTTTGGGAAAATGAATAAATTCAAATAAGGAATAATTTATGTCTAAAATTATAGAAATAATATATGAGAATTAAATGGTGGAATTTGGCTAAGTGATTAAATAAAATTTTGGAAGATTAGGAAATTATTTTTCCTTGCATCTTAAGCCCATATGCTATCGGTAGATACAAGCCCAACATTTTTCTCACCCACGTACTCCTATATGTTTATACAGAACCATTGGAAAACAAGAATACATCAGCCTATTATATATATCACAGCCATGATTGAAACCAACAGTGGAAGTTTCCTTGTATATATGATCACAAGGGTTTATACCAAGTTCCCTCCAAATCCCCCACTTTTGGATAGAACTCGGAATCAAAGTCGATTCTTAAAGGGTCAAGTGTAACATCCTAAATTTTAATTTTAGGATTTAAGTATAATTAAAAATAAGCATATATGATAAATGTGTTAATTATGAAATTTTGGTTTAAGATAATTATGAGAACAATTATTGAAAATTTAGTCTTATTTTTCCTAATGTTAATTAATTTATTTTGGGAAAAGGAATAAATTCAAATAAGGAATAATTTATGTCTAAAATTATAGAAATAATATATGAGAATTAAACGGTGGAATTTGGCTAAGTGATTAAATAACATTTTGGAAGATTAGGAAATTATTTTTCCTTGCATCTTAAGCACATATGCTATCGGTAGATACAAGCCCAACATTTTTTTTCTCACCCACGTACTCCTATATGTTTATACATAACCATTGGAAAACAATAATACATCAGCCTATTATATATATCACAGCCATGATTGAAACCAACCCATTATGCCCTTTAATTCATTCACATTCAGAAAGCCCAAACTCATTTAATCTCCAACCCATTAAATCCCATTTAGCCCAACACTTTAGCAACAGGAAACCCACGCCATATAACCTCAGCTGATCAAAAGGAAAAAAAAAAAAAAAAAAAACAGCAACAATGAAGAAACGTATCAGTTTAAACACGTTAACACCGAGCAGCGCTGTTTACGGGAAAATAGCAGAGAAAATCAGGAAAAGGTGAATGGATCATTACAGCGTATCTCTCAACCACGATTATTCACGCAACACAGCCATGCTTTTCGAACTTAACGAATACCCAGCGTGTTCTTCTCCTTTGACCGTTAGTTTTGTTCTCAGACTGGATCCCTAAGTTTTTATTTAAGTTGTTGCCTTGGCTCTCATTCATGGGCGCTGCTGCAACTGAAACCGAGAGTGAGAGGAAGGTTGAAACCCAGCAAGAGAGGGAAGGAGAGTGAGAACCGAGAGGGAAAAGAGAGAAAGCCAAGAGAGAGTGAGAGTTTAAGCTGGTGCTCTGTTTCAGAAACCAGGAACAGAGGTAAGTCTTGAGTTCCTTTCCTTCTTGTTTCCTTGATAAATCAAAACATGCTGATAAAAAAAAAAAGGGTTTGCTGCCATATCTTATATGCATAGGTCGCTGTGTGTTTTAAAAACTAGAAGCTTGTCTGTGTGTGTGTTAAAAAAAAAAAAAAAAACTAGAAGCTTGCTTTATCTATGTATAATGTCGCTACTGTTAGAAGAATAGGCAAAAGTTTTTGATCTATATTATGTATATGGGTGCTGCATATGAAAAGGGAAAACAAAGCAAACTGAAATATATATAAAAATGCATTGCCTTCTGTGTAACAAAGAGAATGGGTTAGTGCTTAAAAAGAACCAAACAAAACAAAAACAAAAACAAAGCTAATGTTGGCACACACACACATGTCGCTGGACTTGGAAAGGGGAAACAAAAAATCTGGGAAGTATATATATATACATATATGACGTTGGTTTAGAAAGAGTTATATTACTGATGTAAGTTGCTGCACTTTTCATATATATATATATTTTTGGAAAACATATAGGAAAGGAAAACTTTTGTTGTTATATATGTGTTGGTGCTCATCGTGGTGATCAATAAAGCATAAGGGTTGCTACTGATGTATAGATATATAACTTGCTATTATAAATTCTAAAAAAATAATAACAATAAAGAGGAAACTGATTTTTACGGTTGAGATTATGAAAATATATATGTATCATAAAATGTATTTTTATGTTAGTAGTATTTATAAACTCCTATATAATATATCTAATCTAATCCACTCCTATATTATTTCATTTATAATATTAGTTACAAATATATATATAATCTAATCCTCTGTAAAACTCCTATATATATAATTCATTTATAATATTAGTTACATATATATATATATATATATATATATATATATATATATATCTCATAATAGAATATATTTTTATGTTGTTAATATTTATTTAAATTCCTAATTTAAAATATTGATTACGTATTTAATATTAGAATAGCATGTGAGAGTTCTAAAATAATTGTAATAATTAGTGAATGATAATAATAAAATAAAAATTATTATTATTATTATTAAAAAGAAAGAAAGAAAAGGAGTTATTATTAATTAGTAATAAACAAAAGAGTGTTATTATTAGTTAATAATAAATCAAAAAGGGTATTATTAATTAGTAATAAATAGAAAGAGAATTAATGGTTACAATGGTTCCCTAATTTTTAAATACCGTCATAATTTAAAACTTCTCAAAGCATTCCAAATATATTATTATTAAAATTTATATATTTCAAGTTATAGAAAATTATAAGTTATAATTGTGATAATGTAGAGCCTTATTGAGAATGGTGATTGTACGGGTTGTGCTCCTCAAGCTAGGGTTAAACTCTAAATTGAGGTAATCGGGGTTAATTTATTTTATATCTTTGTTTTTGGTTTGTGAGGTATTATTTTTCTAAGTCTTACTTTTACTACTTATATGTGTTTTGAAAAAATGTGTATATGTTTGAATATGAAATTATCTGAGTGAAGCAGTGTATTTTCCAATCTGTGTATTTAAGTAAATATTATTATTAGAGTTGTTATTGTTGTGATGGTTGTAATGTTTGAATCATAATTTAGTAAAATGATGAAAATTTTAGTGACATATTATTTATTTTGTTGTGGGATATGTTGGGTTGTGTGGAAGAGATTGAGGGTGAAATTGTGCCCCGTGGCTCTCATTCTGGCCGGAATTTGAGTTGAGTGTTTTGGGCGGACACGCTCACATTACGGTATATTGGTGGTGACATGGGAGGGACGGTATTCTTGAAGTACTAGCTAACTTGGCGGGTATCTAGCGATAGGTTGTACCATGTCCAGAAGATATAAGGAGGAGCAGGATGGATGAGTGGGGATGATTTTAAATATTGTTAATTATTATGTATTATTTAATTATTATTGATATTTTAATTATGTTAATAAACTTGCTTCTCTGACTTGCAATATTTTCCAGCATATTTGGTAAATTAATTTCGGTTATGGGGACTTTATGTCTCATCCCGTCATTATTAAATTTTTCAGGCGAGACCTCTAACCTTAGTAGAGGACAAGGGAAGCAGCCAAAGGCATAGACGTCGTAAAACTCGTAGGCCTCATTTTGGTATTAGTGTTGTACTGATTAATATATTGCCATCATAGGGCCCTCGTATTTTGAGATACTACATTAACTATTTTTGGATGACGGTTGGTTTTCGAAGGTCTTATTTTATGCACCATCAAATTATAGTGGATCCACTTACCTATGTTGTGTGAACATTGTTTTGTGAAGACATTTTGTTGTGGGGTTTGTGTTGTATGACTTGTGGGCTATAGAATCTCTGTTCGATAACTATGCCCTGAGTTATGGATTTCCTGTAGAGGGTTTGTGGGCAAAATTTGTGCCCTGGACCCTGAGGTGTATGTACTGAAAAAAAAAAAGAGTTTTCTACAATTACCTGCTAATTCAATCTTAAGAAAACATTATGGTTAATTGTTATTTGTGAGAAAAGGGGATTTTCATTAAGGCCTAAAAGGGATTGCCCTTTTAGGTCCGGAATAAGAAAAACATCTTTTTTTTAAGGCTTAGTCCGTAAGCATATGGGCTAGAGTCGGTCTTGCAGGGCTGTAAGTTTTTTTTTTTTAAAAAAAATGTAACTATTTTTCTTGTGTTTCTTTTAAAAGAAATATGATTAATAAATTACAACAATTAAAGTTCTAATTTAATAAATAAATGTTGTCAACATTAAAGTCTAAACAACACGTATCATCTAACAAACAAACACAGTCATTAATTCATAATCAAATGTAAACTATCATCCACAAATAAATCACACAAAGCATAAGAAGCTAACTACTAAGCAACGTGATTATGATGACTATCATTTTCATCTTCTTCGCCACTACCATCAATTTCAAAGGCATTTAATTGTGTTTTACTTCAAGTAGTATGTTATGCTTTATGGAATTATAGGTAAAAATATCAAGAATTTCTTCTCATCGTAAATGCATACATTCATAATCTTTATCTGCAACAATTGATAAATCAAATCATAAGATTAGAGTATAGTTATTATTTATGTGTAACTAAATGGATAAATAACTCTATAACAAATATAAAATACATATAAATTAGTAAATTACCATTATATGTGAATCTATGCATATATCTATCCAAGGAAATTATCTTTAGAATGGACTTAAATTTATAACCTTGATTATCTTTAGAAGCTTCAATTTATAAGCCCGCCCCGATTTTCTGGCTCTGCTTTTGGAGGGGAGGGTTATGAGGTGAGAGGAGGAGAAATTTCAAAAAAATTACCCTTCCATCCTATAATTTTTCTGGTGCCAATCAAAGAGAACCTCCTCTCAAACTAAACAGACCCTAAGAATGTGTTTGGTTTGAGGGAAAGGGATAGGAAAAAAAGGAAAATGATCCCCTCCCCTCATTTAATTTAAAATTTTAGAGGGGAGGGAAATCAAAATCTTAAATCACTCTCTCCCTCCTCTCTTAGACTAAATAAAGAATCTTTTTACTCTCTCATTTATTCTAACAAACTAAACAAGATAAGATACCCTCAACTTCCTCTTCTTTAAACCAAACACATGAAAGGAACATTGCAGCTTCCCAAAACGCGGCAAGTCAACGCGCGAGCCGCGAAGTCCCAAACGCAAGGCTATGAAACGCACCGTTTCGCTTCGATGCTGTTAGCTGCCATTTAACTGTAGTTAGCTTTTTACACTCGTTACCGTCTCAGCTCATCTTATCTTATCCAAATCGCCAGAGACAAGAAACAAAATTCCTAGTTGCCTCCTATCTTCAACGTCTCTTTAATAGTTTAATGCGAAAATCAAATGGGTTCCATTTCCTTCGCGATTCACATTTTTCACCGTAGACCTCCAAATAGTCAAGAGCTCTCATTTTGTGAAATCTCTTAAATCAAGTAGGGTTAGAGACTTATAGCCAGAGTTCCAATGGCAGAGAAGGACCTTAACACTATGAGGAGGAGGGTGGCCTCGATAGCCAACCATCTCGTTCCTTTTCAATCTTTACAAAATGGGGCAGTGGCGTTGTGTAATACTTCCATGAAAGATAGCTACCATAGGGTTCATGGTGAAGTTCCTTCTCATGAGGTTGTTTGGAAGAAGATCGCTTCTGATGAATCTGGCAAGGAATATACAGACATTATATACGAGAAGGCTGAAGGAGAAGCCATAGCAAAGGTGGGTTCCTATAGTTCTAATTCAGTCCATTTTACAGTCATTTTTTTTTATTTGTTGAAGAGGCATCGTTTTGATTGTGTCTGGTCAATTCTTGCAGATCACCATTAATAGGCCGGAGAGAAGGAATGCTTTCCGACCCCATACCATTAAGGAGCTTATTCGTGCTTTCAATGATGCCAGAGATGATAGCTCTGTTGGTGTCATCATTCTCACTGGGAAGGTACCCATCAGACACACATATATATGAGCAAGATCAATGTGTAACATGACTTTACAAACCAACCATGATGTCTTTTTTTTTTGGTCAAACCAATGATGTCTTTGACTTCTAGTTTCATGAACTATATTTATCATATGAATCATTAGAATTCATATGAAACACCCAGATCTAAATAGATGAACTACATCATACCAATAACTGTTCATTCCTTTGCAAGTCTCTAGAAAGTGATTATGTATTTTGTATTTATTGGACTAATTGAATTTAGTGATTCATGGATGATAATGAGCAGTTAAAACACTATAAACAATGAGTTTGATCTTTTTGAAATACTCACCCTTAATTCGCAACAACATATGGCTATCGTATCATGTTATCTGCAGAAAGCCAAACTGAGAACTAGGTTATTGAAGACATTAGATATCTTTAGCAGTATTATTAGTATCATGGGATCAAAATGATGTTACATCAGTTATCTCCTATACTAGTTTCCCATCTACCTCCTTTTGATGAAGCTATCTTGTCTCTGTACCTTCCATCAATTCCCTCTTGACAAGCGAGAATGCTGTTGAACTTCAAAAGCCTGTTCATATGATTCACTACTTGTATATTCAGACTATTGGGGACCTTTTTTCTTGATGGTATATTATTATAGGGAACCAAGGCATTCTGTAGTGGTGGTGACCAGGATTTGAGAACCAAAGATGGTTATTCTGATTTTGAAAGCATTAGCCGCCTTAATGTGTTAGATTTGCAGGTAAATTAGTTGATAGCTGGATGTATAACTCTGTTTATTATGATGTTACATAAAAAATCATTTTAGCCTTTCTTTATTCTTTCTGCTCTTTCAGGTGCAGATCCGTCGTCTTCCAAAACCAGTGATTGCTATGGTTAACACCTCTCATGCTAACAAAATGATCTCTACCTTTTCATTTCTTTGATATTCTTATTAGATCTATAATATTCTCCTGACATTAAAAAACAGGTGGCAGGTTATGCTGTTGGAGGAGGACATATATTACATATGGTCTGTGATCTAACTATTGCAGCAGATAATTCTATATTTGGCCAAACTGGTCCTAAGGTGCTTTGTATCATTTCCCTCCTTTTAGAACATAGTCTGTATCATATATATCTAGAAGTGATCAAGCATCCACTTTAGGAAAGTCCAACATCTAAAAGAAATGAAAAAAACGTAATAGCTTGTAAGGAGTCCTAATTAAGTAGCTAAGCTAATTCTTATGATAGATAGCTCCAAGTTCAATCGTATACAAAACATGTGGGTAAGAGGATATGGTCTATTATAATGAGATTACAGAAATTTGTTGCTGTTAATAGAGAAACAACTTCCTGAGCTTATAGTGTTTTTCTGTTTCTGTGCACAAGGCAGGTAGGAAGCTTTGATGCTGGTTATGGAAGTTCCATCATGTCACGTCTGGTATAAGCATCAAATACTAAATATTTACTATCATGTTCATAGACGGTGGGATTCATAAAAAACTGAATCTTTTTACAGGTGGGGCCCAAAAAAGCACGTGAGATGTGGTTTCTGACGAGGTTTTATACTGCTGAAGAAGCAGATAAAATGGGACTTGTAAACACTGTTGTACCTGTAAGTTAATCTGGTTTAACGAGTTATTGGCACTGCAGTATAATGCAGATAGCTCTCTGGAACTCGCAAGTGAATATGTAATGTTTGAATCTGGTATACAGCTAGAGAAGTTGGAGAAAGAGACAATAAAATGGTGTCGGGAGATTCTGAGAAACAGCCCAACTGCGATCCGAGTTCTCAAGTCAGCTCTTAATGCAACGGATGATGGCCATGCTGGACTTCAGGTATATATGTTGTAATTCAAGATTCCAACTCTCAATATTCTATGCACTCACACTCAAATAAGGAGTTATCCGAATGCATCCAAGTCCTCAATATTAATATACAAGGTGTACCCGGAGAAAAGCAGAGATGATAGATGTGAAAACGAGATATGATTCCATGAAATCGCCCAATGCCACATCCTTTCTCACTTTTTTATACAAAAAAGTTTAGATGAGTTGAGTCTTGGGGCTCATTAGGGTTAGGGCATGCCTCTTAGTTTAGAGTACTCACATAAAGGTACTTATGGATTGTTTATCAATTAGGTTCTCACATGGGCAGCGGAATATTCTTTCTCACTTTTTGAATATATAAATGCTTGAATATAGAAATTTGGGAGACTGAGAATTGGGGATCTTGTAAGAAAATTTATGTTAAATGAAGATCTTTAAGTTATAAATTTCAAGTTGGGGCCTTATAGCCCAACAATTGACATCAAACGCTTCCCTTAAGGTTTTCTTAAGTACGAGGTTGCAAGTTCAAATGAGTTTTAACAAAAAAAAGTTATAAATTTTGAAGCTATAGTTATAAACAGGTTCTTATTTTGTATGAATTCCCTTATAGGCCCTTCATTGTCCTTCTTCCTAAAAAGTTTCACATTCTTTCTCTCTCCCTCTCTCTGACAGAAATGGAAAACATATTGCACCCAAAAACTTGAAAGTTGAAGGGCTTCTCTTCACCATTGCTCATATGGATTAACACCAAATTATAGAGAGCTTAGTAGGATATGTGTTTAATTTTTAGGATTTTGGTTAATGTTTAATTTGTGTTGATGTGAAATTGCAGGAGCTTGGTGGAAATGCAACGCTCCTATTTTATGGCACTGAGGAAGCTAACGAGGGAAAGACGGCATTCATGCAACGTAGAGCTCCTGATTTTTCCAAGTTTCATAGGAGACCTTGATTTCATTATCCTTTTTTTTTTTTTTTTTCTTGTTTCTAATTTAATTTAATTTATCCATCGTTTTTTAACAATCCTCATAACTAGTAATTCCCCCAAAGTTATACAATTGCTCTTGTCCTCAAGTTATTGTTTGAAGATATAATTCTTAGTTTAAAAAAAAAATGCATACTCATGTTACATATATAAATTTGGCATGATATGTAAAATGTATTTAAGTATTTTTCATTGATGAGATCTATACTATCTATATAAAATTTATAAGAAAATAAATTATTGACAACTTATGTAAACATTTGTTATTATGATTTTTTTTGTTACAATTAAAAGGCTTAAAGAACTACAAAATCACAACCTAAAAGGGCAAAATAAATTGACTTGTTTCTCTTATTTTCTTTTTATGTCCGCTCTTATCTTTTACCTCAAAAATACATAGTTTTGGGCAAACAAAGAAATGGGGATATTTTTTATTTTATTTTTTTAAAAAAAAACATATCATACCTTAAAAAAATTTTCAGTAAATCATAATTTTAAAAAAAAATAGACTTAGCAACTTAAAATAACTTTTTAGTGGCCGCCAATATCTAGCACTTAACACTCTAAAGTGTATATTTTATAGGGTGACAATAAAAAATATTTTAGAGTGTTAATTATACTAAACAATAATTTAACATGCTGAATGGTGAAAAAATATTTCAAAATACTATATGCACTTCTTCTTCTTTTTTTTTTTTTTTTTTTTTTTTTTTTTTAAACTGCTTCCCTTACTTTGTTTATTAAAAACAAATCTTTTGAGTAAAGGATGAGAGCAGACCGAAAAAGAAAAGGAGAGAAGCCATCTCTAAATAAAATGAGCTTAAAAGTTCAAAATGCTTCCACATTCTGGCCAAAAAATACTTCTACCTATGTTTTTATTATGATTTTTTTGAAAGTTTGATTTTCTTTATCCAAAGATAAATTAAAAGGCCTGACAAAAAAAAGATAAATTAAAAGGCATAAATTAAAAAAAAAAATCATTGAATGAAAAATCAATTTTTTTTTTTGGACCATAATAAATGGAAATTAATTAAATAAATTTAACAGGTAACATTGTACACTAAAATTTTTGGGGAAAAAAATTGCACTGGTTCCTCCCATCATTTATGTTGTTTCTGTTAACTTGAGTCAAAGATTTTATTTTGACGATCACGATTTCTCCTACAATTTGACTATGATCATTTATACTTTTTAATTTTATATCACTATCAAGTCACTACCATTTTTTCACCGTTAGATCAGAATCTCATTTATCTTTATTATTTCTCTATCCTATTAAGATTCTGATCTAACGGTGAAAAAGTGGTAGTGACTTTGTAGTGACATAAAATTGGTAGTGACAATATCTTATCCCTAAATAAAAATATGGGAAAGTCTCATATAAAGACGGTTGAATTACCCAAATTCTAATTTAGGTTTCTAAACTTGACAAATTATTAATTAGGTTATATGACATAATTTGGGATTTAAAATTTGGGTCAACTTAGCTCTATATCCCTTAATTATAAAAAAAAAACAAAACAAAACAATAGTGTTTATGTACTATGTGAGAACCCTAACAAAACATTCATGAGGCAATCGGTAAAGAAGGTTATTGATTCTAATGTTAAATCTTCAATTTATAACTACGGGTTCCCAATAACGCCAATATTATCCCAAATACTTGAATGTTAAATCTGATGGAACGGACAATCCTCACATAAGAGGATGCCTTAAATCTCGATAAGTAATCCATCAGATGTTCGTCATATACTTCACGGGTTTGAAGCTCACAATCAAATGAACATAAGTGCAACGGTTTGTTTCTGAGATTCCGTAGGTGGAGGAGAAGAGAAGGTCGGTGACTAGAGTTGTGGAGGTGATCCGAAATTGAATATGGATCCTTCAAAAGATGTTTCCTATTTGTGTAGGCACATAGAAATCGGATTAGAGATTTTATGGGAAGTCTCTTGAAAATATTTGACGATGATCTCAAAGGGAAGATCAGTGTAGTTGTCTTCCATTACCATCGCTTCACAGTGTTCGCAATCAGTCAAATGCTCCCGAGGGACCGCATCTCCGCCAGACGAAAGAGACGGCGGCGGTAGTGGCTTGCACTGTTGGCATGATCTAACACCGTTCTGCATTATTAGGTTTTTTTTTTGGCTTCAGATTCTGGAGACTTTGGGGTTGGACAGGCATTTTTATGGAGTCGTTCATGCTCCACAAGCACACGGGAGAGAACCACGATGGTAACAGTGCGCTACATCCGAAATTGGCTTTTCCTTTCCTCTTTACTTTAGACATGGGTTAAGGTTATTATTGGAAAATAACCAACATTTAAATATCTTATATTGAGTTATTGACCTAATTTAAGATTTGTTGAGTTTATCAATTTTATATAGAACTTTTCTATTTTAACTGTCTTTATATGGGATTCTCTCTAAAAATATCTGGCTAAAAAAGTTTCAAATTTTGTTCATATAAAAATGTGGTGTTTGAAATTTTATTTAACATATTCAGCATTATATTATTATCCATAAGAGTACTAATGACTGTGTTGAAATCAAATGAAAGGTACTAAAGTAAAATTATTAGATTCTAAAACCTTATTTTAAGATATATAATCTGATTTAGAATTTATTGAATTTAACAACACTCGATTTAGAATTTGAATAATTTTTTAGGAATTTTCACTAGAATCAACGTCTATATTTTTGCTAACAATAAGAGATAATTATATGATATTGGAGATTCGGAGATAATAGAGATATACATCCATCACACAAATATTCATAATAATAATGCCAATTTTTTACTCTGATTTTTTGAAAATTTGATTTTCTTTATCAAAGATAAATAATTAAAAGGCGTAAGTTAAAAATAAAAAATAAAAACAAAAATGTTATAAAAGTGAAGAAATATAAAGTAAGAACAAGAGAAGGCGAGAGATTCAAGAGAGAATGAGAGAAGAAATTCTTATTAGGTGTGTATTAAATAGTTCTGGAAGAATTCTACATTTATAGAAGAAAAATGGGTCCTAAAGTGTAATTATTCCACCAGGTCATTAATTGTAATTTTCCCCAAAGTCATCAATCATTTCCAGCCGCTGTGGGTTCTGGAACTTGTGAGAATTCGCGTGGGCCCACATGAATAGTAATTGTATACATAAATAGTAAATATGTATATGTGAATAGTAAATACGTATACATGAACAGTGATTCCGTATGAATAGTAAATCAGTAAATATTATTTGAGGACAAGAGTCGATGGACATCCACATAATTAGTATATTCATAACACTCATGGATGTCCATTTATGAATATGCCTCATTAAAAACTTTAACTAGGAAAAACCCGGTGGGATAAAAACCTAGCCAAAAAAAAAGCACATCATTCATTGATACACTTTCTAATCTTTGTCTCATTAAAAACCTTTCTAGGAAAACCAGGTGGGACAAAACCAGATAAGGAAAAAAGAGTACGGCGTATATTAACTCCTCTTAATTACATGAGTTTACTCCATCGATGATAACATTACTTTCAATGTCTTTTGAACACATCTTCCTTTCGAGTTGCCACTTGACAACATCGAGTTAAGATTTACGAATCTTGAAGACCAATATTAAATACAAGCTTTTCAAAGATTGTACTTGGAAGTGATTTGGTAAACAAATCTGCTAAATTTTCACTTGGCGATTTCTTGAATATCTATTTCACCATTCTTTTGAAGGTCATGAGTAAAGAAGAATTTTGGTGAAATATGCTTTGTTCTATCACCCTTGATATATCCTTCTTTAAGTTGAGCAATACATGCAGTATTATCTTCATACAGGACTGTT
Organism: Acacia melanoxylon; assembly: GCA_019022615.1. Lineage (NCBI taxonomy): Eukaryota > Viridiplantae > Streptophyta > Magnoliopsida > Fabales > Fabaceae > Acacia > Acacia melanoxylon. The sequence continues at coordinate 1,144,837 of JAFJYJ010000052.1, forward strand.
GGAACCATATTTCCTGAAGATAAATCACAAGTTGTTTGTATATGATGTATTACCGACCTCAACCATACACATTCTCGACTTGTTTCATGCATTGCTAGAATTTCTGCATGATTAGATGATGTGGCTGATATAGTCTGTTTCATAGATCACCATGATATAGTTGTACCTCCACATGTAAATAGATAGCACATTTGTGATTTACCATCATGTGGATCAGACAAAAATCCGACATCAAGATAACCAATCAGTTCATACTTGGATACATTTGAGTAATATAACCCATATCCATGGTGCCTCCGAGGTAGCGTAAAATTTGTTTTACTCCATTCCAATGCCTTTGAGTAGGTGAAGAACTATATCTTGCTAATAAGTTTGACAAATGATATATCGGGCGTGTATGATTAGCAAGATACATTAGTGCTCCAATAGTATCTTGAGATATGGTACTTACGGACCAAGTAGATCTTCTTCACCTTCTTCATTAATTATTCTAGGTCGAAATGGATCTTTATCCACTTTCAAAGACCTTACAATCTTTAGATCATAATGGATGTGACTTATCCATATAAAAACGCTCTAGGACATTCTTTGTATAAGTTTCTTGATATACAAAGATCCCATTCTTTAAATACTCAATTTGTAATCCAAGACAAAATTTTGTTATTCCCAAATCTTTCATTTCAAATTCTCTTTTCAAGCAATTAATTGCTTTTTTGAAGCTCTTCAGGAGTTCCAATAATGTTGATATCATCAACATAAGCGCAATTATAGAAAATTCTCTTCCTGATCTTTTCATAAAGATACATGGGCATATCGGGTCATTTCTATACCCTTTTTCAACAGATATTTAGAAGACAATTATACCACATGCATGCCACGATTGTTTGGGCCATATAGAGACTTATTTAACTTTATTGAATATTGTTCTTGAGAATTTGAATTAGATGCTCTTGGCATCTTAAGTCCTTCAAGGACTTTCATATAAATATCACTATCAAGTGATCCATATAAATAAGTGAGTCTAACATCCATTAAATGCAGATCAAGACCTTTTTTGCCAGGCCCGATTAAATAACGAAAAGTAGTTGCATCCACTCTTTGGTGAATAAGTTACTTCAAAATCAATGCCAGGTCTTTGTGTGAAGTCTTGGGCTACAAAGGCGTGCTTTATATCTAACAATTGCACCCTTCTCATTTCTCTTTCGTACAAATACCCATTTGTATCTAAGCTCGGCTTTACATCTTTAGGTGTTTGGACTAGGTCCAAATACTTTTCGTTTTGCCAATGAATTCAATTCGCATTAATGGCATCTTTCCATAGGGGCCAATCCTTTCTTTGTTGACATTCCCTAATAGATGTTGGCTCATAATCCTCATTATTATTCATTACATCATTTGCTATATAATAAGCAAATACATCATCAACGTTGACGTCATTTCGATTCCATCGGATTCCATTCATAACATAATTTATTGAGATCTCATTATTTTCACATGTTTGGTGAATTCGAGTCTCTTACGAGACTTCATTATTCTCTTCTATAGATAATACCTCTTCATGAGGTAGCTCTTCTAGAGCTATAAATTTTCCTTGATTATCCTCATTTTGACCATCTATATTCTTAGCTCCTTTTCTTTTCGAGGATTTTTATCTTTTGAACCGATAGGCCTTCCACGCGTTAAGCGCGTTTGCATTTGTTCATAATAGATTGACCTTGTCCTTCGGGGACATCAATTCGAATAGGAGCATTAACAATTTGGGACATGTGACTTTGTCACCTTTTTTGGGTCGATAAATGCTTCCGGCATTCGATTAGCTAAATTACGTAAATGAATTATCTTTGAACTTCTAGTTCACATTGTTTTGTACGAGGATCAAAATGAGCCAATGATAATTCATTCCGGTTAATATTTTTTCCCAACTGTTTACTTTCTCTATCTTTTCCCAACTCGCTTACTTTCTCCCCCAATGTTGGGAAAAACTGATTCATTAAAATGACAATCGGCAAATCGTCGTAAATAAATCTCCATTGAGGGTTCTAAATATTTTATAATTGAAGGAGATTCATACCCAACATATATTCCATCCTTCTTTGAGGACCCATTTTGGTTCGTTGTGGTGGTGATATTGGCACATATACGCACACCCAAAAATCTTTATATGGGAAATATTAGGTTCTTGACCAAAAACCATTTGTAAAGGGGAAACTTTTAGATAACTTGTTGGCACGATACGAATTAACATTGCCGCATGCAAAATGGCATGGCCCCAAGCGAAATTAAGAGATTAGATCTCATAAGTAAAGGTCTTGCAATAAATTGCAATCGTTTAACCAATGATTACGCAAGTCCGTTTTGCGTATGAACATGTGCTACAAGGATGTTCAACATCAATTCCAAGGACATACAATATTCATTAAAAGCTTGTGAAGTAAATTCACCAAAGCATTATCAAAGACGTATTTTCTTGATGGGATAATCGGGTAATGTGCTCTTAATCTAATCAATTGAGCAAGCAACCTCGCAAATGCCAAATTACGAGAAGATAATAAACAAACATGCGACCATTTGGTTGATGCATCAATTAAAACCATAAAATACCTAAATGGTCCGCATGGTGGGTTTATCGCCCACAAATATCTCCCCTGTATCCGTTCTAGAAATGTGAGAGACTCACTTTCTACTTTAATTGTTGAGGGGCGAATAATTAATTTTCCTTTTGAACATGCCACACATGAGAAATCATGAGATTGTGGAATTTATTTACACTTCAAGGTATGTCCACATGAATTCTCAATTATTTTTCGCATCATAGATGACAGGGATGGCCTAACTTAGGTCATGCCAAACATTAAACATATCTTTATCAATATTCTTGTTTTACCATAACATTTGTTTCAATTGTACTAATATTTGTATAGTACAAACCGAGAAGATAACATTGGTGATTTTTCTAGAACACCTTTTTCACCAAATCTAACAAAAATAATTTGTAGATATTCCTTATTCTTCTCATTTATAGTCTCAATATGATATCCATTCTGCGGATATCCTTAAAACTTAATAAATTTACGTGAGACTTTGAAGAATATAAAGCATCATTAATAACAAATTTCGTACCTTTGGGTAATATTATAATTGCTCTTAGGAGCCTTCAATCGATTTTGTATTACCCACTATAGTATTGATGCTTGCACAACTTATTGTTAGATGTGAAAAATATTTCTTGTCTTTAAGAATTGTATGTGTTGTAGCACTATCAATGAGACACATATCTTCATTCTTGTCTTCAATATTTGTAATTTCCATAATCTTCATCAAATAGAAAAGAAATGTATTAAAACATATTTTAATAATAATCTCATAATATATAAAATATAAACCACATATTAAAAACATTATTCTTATTATACATTCAACCAAACATTTTTGGTAAAACTCATCCACCTCTAAGTGTGCCATAGCATCACTTTCATTAGGCTCATTGGCATCATCATTTTTAAAACGTGCCTCATCATGATTTTCATTATATTCAACATTATTCACACTCTTTTTCATGGAGGTTTGATACAATTTTACTAGATGCTCGGTGTACGACAAGTTCGTACCCAATGTCCCTTCATACCACCGGTAACATAGGTTCTCAACAACCTTTGAAGGGCGATAAAATTGATTCACAACCTTTGAAGGACCTTTGTCATTCTTCCGTCCTTCATTATTTATCTTTTCTCGGTAGGTATAAGGATTATAATAAGTATTTATACCACCATGATAACGGTAATTACCGCGACTCTACCCGCGCCACGGCCTCGTCCGTCCGCGGCCACGGCCACGTCGCGACCATTATTATATACACTCACATTCACCAGGGAATGGAGCAGATCCGATTGGACGATTTTCATGATTTTTCAATAATAACTCGTTATTTTGCTCGGCTACCAATAAGCATGAGATTAATTGGAATATTTTTAAAACCTTTTTCGGTATTGCGATTGCAATAGCATGTTTGATGCATGAAAAGTAGAAAAAGTTTTTTCTAATAAGTCATTATCAGTTATTTTCTCACCACATAATTTCATTTGAGAAGCTGATTTTGAAAAGCTTGAATTATACTCACTTATAGTTTTAAAATCTTGTAGCACGAGATGTATCCAATCATAACGAGCTCTAGGTAAAATCACCGTTTTTTGATGATCATACCTATCTTTTAAATTTGTCCATAATTCAAATGGATCTTTTACCGTTAAATACTCGAGATTTTAATCCTTCATGAATATGGTGGCGAAGGAAAATCATTGCTCTCGCCTTATCTTTTCGTGATGCATCGTTTTCGAGGTAAAATTGTATTTCCAAGTTCCATCGCATCAAGATGGATTTAAGATCGAGAATCCATGATAGATAATTTCTTCCGGTGATGTCAAGAGCACTAAACTCAAGTTTGGTAAGGCTAGATTTGTTAGTCATGACTAAAAATAAAAATAATAATAATTAGAATTAATATAGCAATAAAGTAAATGTATAAATCTTGTATAATTAAATCTTTGTATCATAAATATTAAATAGCAATAAATATAAACAACAATATAATTAAATGCTGTATCATAAATATGTTAGTGAGTAATAAAAGTAAATACGAATATTAAATCATGACTTAGGTTAGGAGGTTTAACCCCAGTAGGTGTCGAAATTAATAATTATAAGATATAAATAAAAGTAAATGTTAATAACATAAAAGTAAAAGTTATGTTAGTAACATCAAAGTAAATTGTTGAATCATAAATATGTTAGTAACATAAAAGTAAATTCTTGAATCATAAATATGTTAGCGATAATAAAAGTAAATCTTGAATATTAAATCATGACTTAGGTTAGGTTTAACCCCAAGTAGGTGTCGAAATTAATAATTATAAGATATAAATAAAAGTAAATGTTAATAACATAAAAGTAAAAGTTATGTTAGTAACATCAAAGTAAAATTTTGAATCATAAATATGTTAGTAACATAAAAGTACATGTTATGTTAAAATTAGTAACAATAACAATAAACAATATGAAAATAATCAAATCAAGGATGAATAGTAAAATACTATTCAAATAAATAATCTCAATCTTATACATGGAACCCGATGTTTAAAACATTCGGTATCATAAATATATGCTTTTAATTCCATGTTATTAAGATCATCACAGATTAATATAACGAACATATAAAGAAATCATTTAAAGATAATACGAATAAAAATGATTAAAAATGAATAGTAATGAATAGTAAATAATCTCAAATCTTAGCCATAAAACCGATGTTTAAAATAATCGGTAAAAATATAATTTTAATTCAATATAATGGCTTCGATTATCCCGAGATAGATGAAATGAACATAAAAGAAAATAATATTGTTAAAGAAACAATCGTACCTTTGTTAAAGACTTTCGTGCGATAACGTGTTATAAAAGTGAAGAAATATAAAGTAAGAACAAGAGAAGGCGAGAGATTCAGAGAGAATGAGAGAAGAAATTCTTATTCCGGTGTGTATTCAATAATTCGAGAAGACCTACTATTTATAGAAGAAAAATGGGTCCTAAAGTGTAATTATTCCACGGGTCATTTGTAATTTTCCCCAAAGTCATCAATCATTTCCAGCCGCCGTGGGTTGGAACTTGTGAGAATTCGCGTGGGCCCGACATGAATAGTAAATACGTATACATGAACAGTGATTCCGTATGAACAGTAAATCCGTAAATATTATTTGAGGAGCAAGAGTCAATGGACATCCACATAATTAGTATATTCATAACAAAAAATTATTTTTTTGCCCGTAAACTTTGCTTTGTCTTTGACCTCGACCTCTTTGGCTAGTTCTGCCCACCGATGCGCCGTCGTCTGAAACATAAACAGAGCTGGTAGATACGGAATCTGTTGTTTCTCTTAACCTATCACCAAGTCTCCACAACCCCGTTGTTTCTCTTAACTTATCACCAAGTCTCCACAACCCTGGCCATAATCATTTACACTTTCTAAGTCCTACAAGCAGGAGAAGAAGAAAAAGGTAGTGCATATGACGGGTAACGAATTTCACTTCTTCTTGTCATGCGATATCAATCTTCCAAGTAACCTTAGGGTTGAGAGGCTTGAAGGAAATCGCCCGCTCGAAAGTCCTCCAATTCGGGTAGGTTTTCTCTTCTAAACTGTCATGTCTATATTTTTTTGTGTTCTTTGTCCCACTATAGTTTGGATTAGTTTGATTCATGTTTTTTTTTTTTTAATTTCGTAGTCCAAATTGGAGGGCGGTAAGGATTTCGTTGATCATGAACATTGGACAATTGAATTGTAATTCCGTGCACCCTATCGCGTTTTAATTGTTGATTATTTGTGGATTGGAAGGAATTGATATTTTAGAACTAACTTTCAAGTGTAGGAGGTACTAGTATTTGCGTATTTGTTTGCATGTATTTATGCACAATTTTTGATTATGACTATATAATTTCAAAATATGAAATCATAACTTTACAATAATGTGAAGATAGCTCATGCTTATAAGTTCACAATCCATGTATTTATACACTTTTGGGTGCATTTGGGATAGCTTTGGTAGAAGTGGCTTTTATTTCTGATGGACTTTTCTTAATGAACTTATTTTCTGATGGACTTTTTCTAATGTGATTTGTGTTTGGGATAGCGGTGACAGAAGTGACTTTTGTTTCTAATGGATACTTGTTTGGCATAGTTTTAAAAAGATAGATGAGATGGAAAATGACAGAAAAGGACATGAAACAAATTCATATATATGTAATATATATATATTATACAAAATGTAATAATTTAGGATAAGAATTAAAAATAAATATAAATTTACCAAATAAAATAATAACATTACCATTAAAAAATTTAAGCTAGGAGACAATCTCATTCTTCCCAAGAGAAATTCCTGGGTTTTACGGTTGGATTACCTATAATTAATAAAAAAATTTATGTGGAACCTATAATTAATAATTGATGCTATGACAACCCCATTAAAAAATGGGTGTAGTTTTCATCGTGTTACTTTTTTTTTTTTTTTTTTTTTTTTTTTTTTAATTTTTTTTAAAAATAGTCTTGATTTATTAATGAGAAAATGTGACGCGCTATAAAATTTTAAAAATTATATTAATAAAATTAATTCATTGGTCAAACTCAAAAACAAATCGTTATATACTAGAGAAACTAAAATTAATTCATAATTTTACAAATTGAAAGAGGAGATGAGAAGAGAAGCAGACGAAAAACAAAATGGAAGACGGGAGAGGAGAGAGAAAAGCATGACTTGGGGGAGAGGACAGTCATTTTACATTTTTATAAATGGGGCCTACATATGCAATTGATGGGAAACCAATTAATGGGATAAGAAGCTAAGGGTTGTGGCTTAAAAAAAAAACCTCATTTAGGCTTTGAAGTCCATTAAATAAAAAGTCATCCCAAACACTCAATATTTAAACTCTCTCTTAATGGACTTATTATCCCATTTGATGGGATAATAAGTCCATTAGGTGGTATTGCCAAACAGGCCCTTTGTTTCATGAGATTTACATGTATTTATTAGTTCACTTTGTTTCATGATATGTGCATGTTTTTCAAAGTATATATATCATAAACAATGGATGACATTTTATGGGCAGGGACATTCAAAGTAATTATTGAAAAAAAAAATAACGGATTAAATCTTTCATAATCTTCACACATGTAAAGCAAATATAACATTAGTGCATAATAATGGATTTCCACAAATATATTTTATTTAGACTAAGATCGAGATATCAAGCAACGTTACTAGTAACCTACCTAGAACAAAATATTTTTTTTTTTTAAAAAACTAAAGATCAAAAGAATACGCACCCTAAAAGCCTTGTTTGGTTACCAAGAAGAAGTGGATTCATTGAAATACCAGCCATCTCTGCAAAAAAAATAATACGAAGTATTGAATTTTGCAAACAATACCAAAACCGAAGAAAACAAGTTCTTCTATATAAAACTAAGGAAAAACACTTCTCATGTTGTAGGAGAAGTGTTTCACGTTACACACAAATAAAATGGTGGGACTTATATATATATATATATATATAATTAGCATTATATATATATGTGGGTCCCACCATTTCATGTGTGTAGGAATTTTATTCTTCTCATGTAACATGAGAAATTTAAACCTCATAGACTAAGTATAAACTATATGCCATAAACTCTAAATTAATTCGGTAGAGTCAAAACACTTTAAAAGGTTAGTATGTAAGAATAATTTTATCTTGATTTGCAGAAAAATAGTTAAAAATGTGCTTTTAGGGTTTCCCAAAGAAGCCTTTCATAGTTCAAGTTATATTTATTACATAAGACATGCTCTCTATTTGTTGGCATAATTATACAATCTCAATAGAATCAAAGAAATATCTTTAAAAAAAAACGGTTGAATTATTCAAATTCAAAATTGAGTTCTTAAATTGAATAAATTATATTCCCTCCGGTTCTAATTATAAGAGCTATTTACCAAACTTTGGAGAGATTAAGGAGAGAAGTTAAATTAGTTAATTATAATTATTTTCCAAAAATACCCCTCTGAACAAGTGTTCTATTTTCTGTGTAGATGCTTAGGAATATGATGATCCAGCTATGAGCATCACTTCCAATTAATCCCAATGACTATCGCCTCTACTTGTTGTTGCTTTCTCTCTATTTAATTCTTCATCATATTCCTAAATCTCACTCATTAAAATATGAAAAAGCGAAAAGCTTAAAAGCGTTCTATTTTCTATCGATATATATAATTTTTTGTTTTAGAAATTTAATACTAAAAACTTTCAAAATAAATATATATATTATATAGATAATTTTTTTCTTGGTTAATTCATCATCTTTCCATTAAATTGTGATACAGTTTTAAAAACAAATCTTTCAAACTTCATCATTATATTACGTAATAAGAAATCATGTTATATTACGATTTACTATGCAAACACAGATATACATAATAAGAAATCATGTTTTTTAATTAAAAAAATTGAGGTGTATATAACATTAATGAGTTGCAAACATTATTTACTTTATAAAATATACAAGTGTATTATTAAATTATTATTGACAAAGTATAAATAGGGGTATTATAGGAATTTTTTTTTGACAAAAGTTAAAACTTGCTCTTATAATTAAGACCAAAACCAACTCTAAAAAGTGTTCCTATAATTAGGACCGGAGAGAGTACATTATATCATATGTCTTAAAATAAGAGTTTAGAATTCAATAATTTTGTCTTACTACCCCGGTTTAATTTCTCCTTTTTTGATCCTTCTTATGCAGATTGGAGACTTATAAACGAATCAAACCAGCAAATTTGGTTTACCATGAACTCTTTGATTTGGTCCTTTTAATGAAAAAAAATACAAACAACCTCTGTTTTAAGTTACAACAATTCCCGCTTGACCATAATAGATATCATTAATTATTAGATTAATGATACTCACATGTTCTAATTATAGGATATATTTATCTAATTTTATAGAGATTAATGATAGCAGTTAAATAAGTTAATTATATTTGTTTTCCTAAAATACCTTTATTTAAAATCAATAATAATTAAAGACTAGGTTTGTCACCCGCTCCTAGGGACGCAGCCGCATGTTTTGCATATTCCTGTCATTTTTATTTTTTTATCATTTCAAAGGTTGTAATTTTTCTTTGATATATATAAAGGTAAAAAGTAAAATACTAAGATTTATAATTGGAGGGACAATTTCTTTTTAATCATAAACAGGTAGTGCTCTGTTTTTATTTGTAAAATAAAAATTTAATTTTTGAGCCCTAATATTACTCTCAAAATTTGAAATGACATCTAATTACTTTGATTTTCTATTATTTGTTGGATCTCTTCTACCTCACAAATGACTTCTCTGAGTTCTCGCACGGCATCGTCGATCTCCCTCAAAAACTTCTGGTCTACTCTTGGAAATAGGAAGTGTAATTTAATAGTGATCTTTATTATTAAATATGACAAAAATTGTTCAAAATTATTTTATTAAAAATATAAAAAACAATTGAGATGTACGTGACATCAATGAGTTGCAAGCATTACCACCTATAGAAAAAATAGGTGCATTATTAAATTATTATTGAGAAAGTATCAATGGAGGTATTATGGGAAGAAATTGATAAAAATTAGAACTTTTTTCTATAATTATTTCTAAAAAAGTTGTGTTCCTCTTTGAGAGCTTTTCTCTCTCTCGACTTCTCCTTCGAGAGTCTTTGTTTGGTTCCTTCGTGAATCTTCCGCAAGTTCACCAATTTATTGGTACTAGTGGCGATCTCTGTTTCTTTTCTATTTTTCGCCGGGTTTTGACGTTTGAGTGCGGGAAGGAGCCTCAACCTTCTTTGTCAATAGAGGTAGGGGTTGGGTAACAACAACAATAGGATGCGAAGCAAGTTTCTTTGGACCTGGGCAAGAGACACGAAAATCAAGGGGATCCCTGGTAGGTAAAATCCTATCCCGGGAAAAATCTTCATGTTCCAACGATTATTACCATGATAAAGAAAGGATGGCAAAATTTGAGTGAAGATGTAGAAGTTCATGATCTTGACAAAAATCAACTGGTTTTTCTTTTCGTTTTAATAATTTGGATGATTATGCTAGGGTACTTAAAGGTAGACCCCGGTCCATTCGGGGCTATTTACTAAATCTCCATCTATGGAATGATTTTATGGTTCGAAAGATGTGAGTTTCAAACATGAACCTTTTTGGCTTCAATTCCATGGACTCCATTAGCGGCCTTTGAGGAAGCGAACACTAAAACTCCGGGAGATGCGGTTGGTGAGGCGGTGATGTATGAGACTCCTATGGTCGATGGAAAAATGTCACGAAGCTTCATTAGAGTACGAACGCTCCTCGTTTAGATACTCCTCTAATGACGGGGTTCTGGGTCCCGAGGGAAGGCATGGAAGCTATCTGGGCATCTGTTAGATATGAACGCCTTCAAAAGTTTTGTCACAGGTGTGGCCGTTTGAGTCACGAGGAGAGGAGCTGCAAGGATCTTAGCCGGGTATATAACGTTGGGGACGATTATGACTTTGGTGGCTGGTTGAGTACACCCGGTATAAGAACTTATGAGGATATCTTGGTGGATTGTAAAGAAGGGTGGATGGAGAACAAGATTAAGGTTTCAAACCAACACGCTCATAACTTCCGCAGAAACCTCCGCAGGATGGCGAGATTATTCCGGCTAGACGTCTCACTTCGAGTGGGACCCGGATTTTCAGACCGTGGGGAACGAGCCGAAGGCGCAACGGATCCTCCGGTGCTTTCGTCTCTGTCGTGTCTCGCCGAAAGGCCCTGATGTGGTGTTTGCTCGGTGTGGCCCTAGTGATCTGAACGACGGCGACAGTCCTACCGGCGACGATGGTCTTAGAGGCGGTGATGGTCCCAAATCCTCGTGGCCGACAATGTCTGGTCATTTAGAGCCGTTGGAGGTGCAAAGATCCCCAGCCTTGATCCCCGAGCGAAGATGCGAGAAGGCGTCATGGGCAAAGCGAGAAAATGGTGAGTGCGTACGAACATGCGGGATGTGAAGTCAATATAGATCATGCTATACGGGGAATCAAATTGTGTCTATATTTGTGAAGGCTTGTGATGTGGGGCCGGATGTCTCTAAAGGAAAAGAGATGGGGCCTCTTTTATTAGACATGACGCATGGGGCATTATTAGATTCTAGTTCTCTTAATTTAGATAGTGGGTGTGGGACCCGGACATTATGGATACAAGAATTGGGGAGGCAAATCACGTGAGTGTTGGGAATCCTTTAGAAGTGGTAAATGATAATGGAAATGGGCCTTATCCTTTGGGCCAAATAGTGGAAGTGTGTAAGGGCCGGGATGATGGGTCTTTCTCTATTGGGCCTAAAGTACCATTTAAAGGTGGTGCGGTCTATACACATGCTACCGAGACCTCCTTTTGTCTTGGCCGCCTCTCGAAGCAATCGTGAGCCCTGTTCCACACGCCCCTCATTAATGTCAATGCGACTTGAGTCGAGAAGCAATGGAGTGAAATTTGGAAGTCATGACTCTCATTCAAATGTCCTACCTTACGTGGTAGAGTTTCTGAAGAAGATCCGATTCACGAATCCATTGTTCCATTTCTTGGACTTTCCCTATATCTACGTGGCTCTTGGATTAAAAGGGATTAATCTTAAAAGACCTTATGATGAAGAACTTGGTGTGGAAAAGAGCAAAAAATGTAGGAAATTATTTATCGAGCTCGAGGGGGATTCAACTAAAGGTAAAGAGTCTACGGCCCATTCTCAAAAAAAGAATAATAGGAACTCTCTTTCGTGAAAAGGTATCTTCGACGTCCAAGGACTAATGTTATCAAGGGAGTGGGTAATTCTGTGGCATCTATTCCAATTGAGGTTGACTTTCCGAGAATTGGATGAGTGAAGACAATGTTTGCAAAGAGGAGCATGAGGCATCTTCTAGAATCGCCGGTGGTTAGATGGGACCAACCACTAGTTCGCCATGAATCTATTAGCCTAGAACTGTCAAGGTCTTGGGGTTGCCTTGACAGCCAAAATATGAAGGAACAATGATTCTGGAAAAAACCCCATTTAATCTTTCTGATGGAGACTAAACGAAAGCGAGATATGTAAGAAAGGTGAGACGTAGATGTGGCTTCGATGAAGAATGGATAGTTAATCCGACGGGAAGAAGTGGGGGCCTGGCTCTATGGTGGTCGGATGTGCTTACGGTTAATATACTTTTCTCATCTCCGAATATTATTCATACTAGTGTGATGTCTGCTACTTTTTCTACTCCAAAGATATATCACTTTTATTTATGGACCCACCGATGAGGATGATAGAATGTTATCTTTGGCAAGAGGTCCAGGAGAATTAGTAACAATATTAGGACTTCGTGGTTGTGTCTTGGGGACTTTAATGACATCTTATCCCAGGCATCGAGAAGTGTGGTGGTCGCGAGCCCGGAGGAAAATTCTGAATTTTAAATGTTTTGTGGCTGATTGTGAGTTAGAGGATTTGGGTTACAATGGCCCCGACTTTACGTGGTGTAATAATCGTGATAGCCGGATACGATCCATGAACGGATCGATAGGGCCTTGGGCAATTTGCGGTTGAGAGAGCTTTTCCCTACTCTCCGGGTCTTTAATATTGATCCGGCTAGATCCTCCGATCATCATCTTTTGTTTATCCAATGCCGTATGAGAAGTATAAGAAGACTCGGGCCTTTCGTTTTGAAGCCGCCGGGCCTCTCACGGGCACTTTCTTGAGGTAATAAAAGATAGTTGGAGGACCTTCTCCGAGCGGGACAATTCATCTTTGGAGTCTTTTCTAGGCAATATGAAGAGGTGCAAACCGAATTTTACTTCATGGAGTAAGAAGGAGTTCCCAATAGTGCAAAGCGTATTGATCTTTTAAAGGCTCATCTTCGAGTTAACACTAAAAGAGCGAACTCCCGATGTTGCTAGAGGGATTTTGGAGGTAAAAGGAATCGGATAGATTCTTGGAATTAGAAGAACAAGTATTGGTGGCAACGCTCTCGGATCAATTGGTTAGAAGTCGGTGATAAAAACTCTCGTTTCTTTCATGTATCCACTATCAAACGGAGACAAAGGAACCGAATATCTTGTATTAAAGATGATGTGGGCAATGGTTAATGGAGAAGAATGCTATAGCTCGAGAATATTGCCGATTTTTTTGAGAATCTTTTTGCTACGTCGGTCCTCATCCAATGGGTGCTGTTTTGAACTGTATTGACCCTAAAATTACTGAGGATATGAATCACAGTCTTATGTTACCTGTTTCGAAGGAGGAGATTAAATCGGCTGCATTTAGTCTTGGGAGTACAAAGGCGCCGGGACCTGACGGTTTTTCAGGTACATTTTATCATTCTCGTTTGGTCGATATTGGGGATTGTTTGTTCTATGGTCAATGATTTTTTTGCGGGTCATTGTTTTAGAGAGGATTAATATGACTAACATCACTCTTATCCCCAAGATTTATAAACCGGAACACGTTTCACATTTTCGCCCTATTGGCCTTTGCAACTTCTCGTATAAAATCATTTCAAAAATTTTGGCCAATAGGTTGCGACCTTTGCTTGATGTGTGTATCTCCCGGAACCGAGTGCATTCGTTTCGTCGCATTTGTATTCATGATAATATTATTATAGCGCATGAGGTTTACCATTACCTTCGCCGTAAGTACTCGGGAGGTAAGTATGAGTTCTCCTTAAGATGGATATGAGTAAGGCTTATGACCAGGGTCGAGTGGGATTTCATTGAGAATGTCTTATTACGATTTGGTTTACGTCGGGAATGGGTGTCTCTTGTTATGAAATGTGTGCGTTACGTTAGCTTAAATATCTCGTTTATCTGGTGAAAATGTGAAATCTTTTATTCCTACTAGAGGTATTCGCGGGGAGACCTCTCGCCATATCTTTTCATCATTGTTGCAGAGGTACTCTCTATTATGATTAGTAAGAGCCAGAATGACAAGCGGCTTAAAGGTATTAAATTGAGTAATGGGTGTCCAGTTCTTACTCACAGTTTTTTTTGCTGATGATGCCCTATTATACATGCATGCTAGTCATAGAAATTGTATTAATTTGGCTAATATTCGGATTTGTCTTTGCGCGACCTCGAGTCGAGTTATTAATCTTGATAAATCCGGTATTTTTTCTCTTCTAACACTCCCCCGCGGTGAGGAAGTATGGTGAGCAGATTGTTGAATATCCCGATATCGGAGGATCCGGAACATATCGGGCATTCCTAGCATTTGGGGGAAATCTAAACATCGAGGCCTTGGCTTACATCGAGAGCGAGTAGCGAATAAAATCCAAGGATGGAGTCATTCCCTCCTATCCTTCTCCTCAGGTCGTGAAGTAATGATCAAAGCGGTTATCCGAGCAATCCCGATTTATCCGATGAACTGTTTGATTTCCCATTAAGACTTGTAAGGAGATCAATAGCCTTATAGCTAACTTCTCTGGTGGGATGGCAATGCCTTTGGAGGCAAGACTCATTGGAAATCCCGGGAAGCTATGACCGAGTAGTAAGAGTTCGGAGGATGGGGTTTCGGGACCTCTTGATGATGAATGATGCCCTCTTAGCTAAGACGGCTTGGAGGCTTATGACGAGGCCTACTGATCTTTGGGCTCGGGTGTTAAAAGGTGTGTACTTTCCTAAACAAAACTTCATTAATGCGGAGATAGGCTACAAGGCTTCTTGGTGTTGGTTTAGTATCCTTGATGGCAGAAATTTCCTCAAGAAGGATCTTAAGTGGGACATTGGAGATGGCACGCTATCGAATATGGGGAGACCCTTGGGTCTCGGGAGCTATTTTCCCGAGAGAGACCTAAGACCACCGACATCCCGATTATCTTAAATGGTAGAGTACGTGATCGATAAGCGATGGGCGGTGGAACCTTTCGCCTATTGACCAATACATAGCTCCCGAAGTCAAAAAGGCAATATATAATATCCCTATCCCCTCCAATGGGTGGAAGACAAATTGGTGTGGACCGGTGCCAAGAATGGAGTGTATACGGTGAAGTTTGGGCTACCATTGCCTTGGGAAAGATTGGAATTACGCTAATGTGGATAGGGTGGCTCTTCGATTTGTCATTCACACTTCATCTTGGAACTCGATTTGGAAAATAAAAGTGATCCGCGGGTACAACAATTCATATGGCGGCTTTTGAGTAAGGCAGTTGCCACCAAGTTCGCTTTGTTTCGGCGAAAGAGGTCCCAAGATAGCCAATGTCCGTATGTGCGGATGCCGAGGAAACTATCGAGCATGTATTCTTCCATTGCCCTTGGACGAGATGCATTTGGTTTGGCTCGCTCGGGGCTAGAGTTGATGTCTCCACCATATCCAACTTCAATGCCTGGTGGATCTTGACGACAATTACCCCATGCCGAGTAAGCATGATCTTTCTTTGATTTGTTGGCTTCGTGGTTTATCGGAAGGCTAGAAATGAAATGACTTTTGACCATAGGCGGCCAAACCCGAGTATTGTGATTGAATTGGCTCGGAGAAGTAATTTTGATTTTTGGGCTAACTGTGCTAAAGGGACTCGGGAACCTTTCTTGTCGAGGGCCGTGATAGTCCCGCACTATTTGGTTTCCCAAAGACGAGACGACCTTAAAATTAATTGTGATGGAGCCTTTTCTTCCTCCGAGAAAGATCTTGCTATTGGGGTTATTTGTCGCGATTTTTTTGCCGGCTCCTTTAGATGGGGGTTTGTGGATAAAGTCAAATCTATTTCTCGCTTTTTACGATCGAAGCCTTAGCCCTAAAAGAGGGCCCCCGCTTCTAGCTTTGGATATGGGTCGTGATATGGTGATTTTGAGTCGGATTGCCTCTCTCTGCTTTCTTGTGTTAAGGCCAAGTTACCGATTTGTATGATTGGAGGTGTAGGAGTATTATCCATGATGTTATTAGTCTTTTGTCTACGAAGGTTGGGTTCTCTGTGTCCTTTTCCCGAGAGGCAACCTTTGCGGATCTCCTGCGGTGATGCTTATAAAGGGGTGTCTTGCCTGTTGGGTGGGTTTAGAACCAACACCCGCTTTGTTATCTCTTCTAACTCTAGAGGCTCGGAAGACTTTTTCTTTGGTGTTGATATTCCTTCGCATACCAGTTCTTCATCGAATGGTGGCTGTAGGTTTTCTTTCCTAGTTTACTTTTTGTTTTTGGAATTTTCTTTTGGTTGTATTTGTTTGTTGTCAGTTGTATTTGTTTTGCTTATGTTGTAGTTGTTTGTCCCTGTTTTGTCTTTTTGCTTTTCAGGCTATTGTTTATTAGTGCCCTATTTGTAACTGTCTTGATGTGTTATGAATAGAACTTCCTTTGACCAAAAAAAAAAGAACCAAAATCAACTTATAAATATTATTTTATAATTAGGACCGGAAGGAGTATATTATAACCGTTTGGTATTATTATTTTATGAATATAAAGGAGGATAAATAAAAATACCGGGCTAAAATTGTTTCAAATTTTCTTCCTATAAAAATGTAGTGTTTGAAATTCTATTTAAGATACTATCTCTGGTCCTAATTATAGGAACACTTTTTAATATAATTTATACTACAAAAGTGTTCTTATAATTTATATTATTATCCATTAAGAGTACTAATGACTGCGTTGAAATCAAATTAAAGGTAGTAAAGTAAAATTATTGAATTCTAAATCTTATTTTAAGATATATAATCTAATTTAGAATTTAAATATTTTTTTAGGAATTTTCGCTGGAATCAACATCTACATATTTGTTAACCATAAGAGATAATTTTAAGATATCGGATATAATAGAGATATATAGACATTCACACAAATATTCATAATAACACTACCAATTTTTTCAGTATGATTTTTTTTTTTTTTTGGAAATTTGGCTTTCTTTATATAAATAATTAAAAGGGGTAAGTTTAAGAAAAATAAAAACAAAAAATTATTTTTTGGCCCGTAAACTTTGCTTTGTCCTTAACCTCGACGTCTTTGGCTGGTTCTTCCACGGATGCGCAGTCGTCTGAAACATAAACAGACCTGGGAGATACGGGATCTGTTGTTTCTCTTCACTTTTGTTTTGACGATCACCAAGTCTCCACAACCTTGACTATAATCATTTACACTTTCTAAGTCCTACAAGCAGGAGAAGAAGAAGAAGAAGGTAGTGCACATGACGGGTAACGAATTTCGCTTCTTCTTGTCATGCGATATCAATCTTCCAGTAACCTTCCGGGTTGAGAGGCTCGAAGGAAATCTGCCCACTCGAAAGTCCTCCAATTCAGGTAGGTTTTCTCTTCTAAACTGTCATGTCTATATTTTTACTGTGTTGCTGTCACGCCATAGTTTGGATTAGTTTGATTCATGTTTTTTTTTTAAAAAACTTCGGAGTCCAAATTGGAGGACGGTAAGGATTTTGTTGATCATGAACATTGGACAATTGAATTGTAATTCCCTGCACCCTATCGCGTTTTAATTGTTGATGGTTTGTGGATTGGCAGGAATTGATATTTTAGAACTAACTTTCAAGTGTAGGAGGAGGTACTGGTATTTGTGTATTTGTTTGTATGTATTTATGCACAATTTCTATTTTCACAAAATAGAAGTGTCAGTCTAACCCTATCTTAAGTTCAGTTTAAGCTCTTATTGATCCTAATCCCGTTGGTTGATGTGGTTGTGTGGATTTTGGAACGAACATTCCAATAACCAATCAGTGAATTTTTGAACTTGATGACGGTAACCGTAATGATATAATTGAATATTAATTTATTAAATTACATTATCAATATGGAAAAGCGTTTTTCTTTTTTATTAGAAAGGAGCTAAACCAGCCCTACGGGATTGAACCTGCAACCTACCCCATATTTGGAAGCATGCCACTAGGGCAACACGCCAAGCTCCAAACGTGTTTTCTTTGATTATTCTCAAGCATACCTCTTCTGCTTATAGCTATGTTCATTTTCCCATGGAGAAATTTCTATTAAAATTTCTTCTTTTATAAAAAATTTATGTGCAGAGAATGGTACCCCAGAAGAGGATAGAAGGCCAGAATTATATGTTGAATGTGCGTTGTATATCGATGGTGCACAGTTTGGCCTTCCCACAAGAACAAGGTTTCTATATAATTGAAATTTGAGATATTTTGTGCCAATAAATATTGACTCTGGGGAATTGAAAGGCAGATATTAGGTTGTGGTCCAGGTTGTTGACCTGAGATCCTGTACAGTTGACGTTCTGATTGAATAATTATTTTGGATATCTTTTTTTATATATACTTTACAGCCACAGGACAGTTTTATGTTGACTCTATACTATTTCCATCGAACGTAATAAACTTAAATCATTTGGTGAAGGTTGGAATCTACAGGACCACCATATTGTTGGAATGAGCTCATCACATTGACAACTAAATACCGAGATTTAACTGCTCAGTCACAGCTTGCTTTTACTGTAAGCTTTCAATTTCAATTTATATGTTTACTTTGTTTTTCCTGTAAGTACTCAATGAAGTTATTGAATGGGTTTTTATGGTTAACAATTTATTCAAAGATTTGTTGTTGAAAGATTATAATGATGTCGTGTAGTCCATGTAGATGACTCCACTTAGTAGGATGAGACTTGTGGTTGGTCTTCAAGCCTTTATGCGGAACTTTGGTTATGTAACTTTCTAGTATTAGTACTTCTATTGTATTTTTGTGTCCCTCCTTGAATTGGGGCAAGAACTGGAGTCTGGTTGAGTTTTTTCTTGCATCCCATAGGAAGAAGGGGGAGACATAAAATCTGTGTGTGTGTGTGTGTGAGAGAGAGAGAGTACTTTTGGGAATATGCCATGCCCTTCAACATTTTTAAAAATGCAAAGGATGGATACCTTGTTCATATAGGAGATGCTATAAAAATTGGGAGCATTATCGTGAATAAAATTCTGACACCCAATTCTGATACTTCATAGATTTATATTTGTCCTAAATCAAACTAAACTGTAATCAAGTAGAACCCTGAGAGCTTGCTTAAAACCTTAACAATTGCAAATCCTTAAAAATAGTTTTTAAGAGTGAAAAGTAAATTGCAAAAATCAAATAGAATTTTGTACCAGAAGAATTGATATTTTTTAAGTGATTATTTTAGATTTCATTTTCATTTTCACTTTCACTGTTACCTTATATTTTTAATAATGATAATTTCCTGTACTTTTGTTGGCTTCACCTACTGTCTGTTGTCCGAATTATTGCTTATTTTTTAAATAGTTATAGTTATTGTCTGATGTGATATAATATGTTCAAAATTTACTTCAAAATTGTCAGGCATGAACTTACTTACGTGATAATTTTGCATCAACAGGTCTGGGATGTTTCACACGGGGCAGATGAAGGGTTGATTGGAGGAGCTACAATTCTTCTCTTTAACAATAAAAAGCAACTTAAAACTGGGAAGCAAAAGCTTAGACTTTGGGCAGGAAGAGAGGCAGATGGAACATGTCCTACTAGCACTCCTGGAAAGGTTTAAAATAAGCAGTTCTCAGTTATTTTAGATCTCGTATTTCATTTTATTTCCTTATTTTTTTTTTCTCTGGTCCTCTATAGGTCCCTAGGCACGAGCGTGGCGAGTTGGAGCGTTTGGAGAAACTGGTAAACAAGTATGAGAGAGGTCAGATACACCCTGTTGACTGGCTGGACCGCCTCACATTCAGAACTGCGGAGAAAATTAAGGAATGTGAAAACTTACAAAATGGAAGTTCTCATTTGTACTTGGTTGTGGATTTCTGTAGTTTCGAGCATCGGGTTGTTTTTCAGGTATCATTCTGTCACATTTTCTTGTGTTGGTGTACCAGTGTTTAAGTAATTTGCTCTATCATAGACCTCTAAGTTACTGGGATATTTTACACACTGGTGCCTAGGTATGGGTGTGACAAAGCAACACCCCCACCCCCCCCCCCAAAAAAAAAAAAGAAAAAAAAAAAAAAAAGAAACAGTACATTTTGATTCCAGATTCTTCCCAAGTAGTAACTCTGTATTTAAATGTAGGAAACGGGAGCAAATTTTTTATTGCCATCCCCTATAGCTTCAACCAATGATATTGTGATTGTTTGGGACCCAGAAATGGGAAAGACAAATCCCTCTGAGCACAAGCAATTGAAGCTGGCAAGGAGCTTGACTCGTGGTGTCATTGATAGAGATCTGAAGCCAAGCTCAAATGAGAGGAAGTATGATTTAACTTTTGTATCTGATGTGATGAGGGCAACTATGACCTGATATGTTGCTTTTTTTCTTTAAATAGGATTCTTAGCTCTAGGTTGAGTGCTTTATAATATATCATGTGCAAACCATAACTTCATTCTCATTGTGATGTCAATTCCTCTGATTGATGAGCATTGTTATGTAGGACCTATAATGCTTCTTCTACATTTGATCATGGAAAAGGATATGGATTTGTCAATGATTTTTGAGATCCAGATTCAGACATTATTAGTCCATAGGTCTACACATTCTCATCTGGATGCAATGATTATCAAATGAGGAAGAAAAATCAATTAAAATGTTTATGAGGTTTCAGTGTCATTCGTGTTTTGTGCCATATGTCTATTATAAATAAATGGTTTTGGAGTTAACTAGGGATGTTTTGTTGCTGAACATTATGCTTTTAGTAAATATGATCAAAGTATATCTTGGGAGTTTTATTTTTTCACCCAAAATCCTAAAGATGATACTTCCTCCGGTCCTAAATATAAGACAAAGTTGACTTTTTTTGAAAGATCAAGGAAGCCAATTAAATTACTTCAAAATATTTATATTTGTCATTTTTTCTCCAAATTATTTCACCTAACTTATAAAATGAAATATAATCTAAAGATACACAACATATGATATGAGTAGGTAACTTATTTAGCTTTCTTGATCTCTCCAAAAAAAGTCAACTATGTAGAATCAGAGGGAGTAATTCTTTGAGGTAAGAGAAATGGCATTACATAACTGCTGCCAAGAGCCCAAAGTAATTCTTTAGAATCAGAGGGAGTAATTCTTTGAGGTAAGAGAAATGGCATTACATAACTGCTGCCAAGAGCCCTTGGACAGTATTGTTCAAAGTACTTAGAGTCATATTCTGTTAGATAATTGAACATTTATTTGCCTCTCAAAATGCCAGTGAAAGAAAGCCTATGGGGTGTTCATATGTCTTTGTTACAATGGAAAAACTGGGAAGGAAGTGATAGGATCAACGTAATTTGTGCAGCTCATATGTGCTGAATCTTTTTATTACTATTTGTTTTTCTCTTTTAGATATAATTTGAACAATTTTTGCCATCACCTTCTCACTATTATACTTGTTCAATATTTCTGGCATATAGCTGCATTGTCTGAACGTTTCCCTAATTTTCTTTCTCCTTAATGCTAAGGTCCATACAGAGAATACTAAAATACCCTCCAACAAGAACATTGAGTGGAGATGAGAGGCAGCTCTTGTGGAAATTTCGTTTCTCTTTGATGTCTGAAAAGAAGGCTCTTACAAAGTTCCTTCGTTGTGTGGAATGGAGTGATGTCCAGGTCAGCCTAATATAATCTTAGAAGTTAAGCAATAGATGTTATTTGGGTGAATTATTTAATCATGACTAGTTACAGTAACTTGAAAACAATGCACCCACTATCCAGCTTAAGTTTTTCAATGTCAAAAGATTAAATAGTAAATATGATGGGCACTGAAGTGGGGTGTGGAAGCCTCCCTCAAAAACTAACCAATAAGGTGAGAGAATCGGCCCATTTAGTTAGCCCATAGAGTAGATCATACTGCTATATGTGGGTCTAGGCATCTCATACTACCTCGGTTTTCATTAAAATATAGACGGGGTAGTTTTGTAATTAGCAAAACAGAAGGTGTACTGCCCTATTTCTTCATTAAGAGTTGGAAGTCTAAGGCACCCTTCTGCAAGAGTCAAATATTATGCGAAGGATTTTTAGCGTGGAACTTTTTGCTTTTGGAGAATGTGAGAACCACTGATGTTTATATAGAAGCATGACTATGGTCATTTACATTGATTTGGAAAGATGAACTTGGGTTAGTACTGGATACTGGACATGTTTGAGGCCTATGATGCTTTTTGTCTCCATTCATATATTAACTGTTTTCCATTTTCTCTTTTCTTTACATATAATTGCACTGTAATTATCTAAATTTGGCTGAAAGTTTAACATCCAACAAACCAGATGCTTTGAATTTATCGTTTGATTGATTTGTGTTACTTCAACAGTTGCCTTGTTATCTCTTGTTCTCCTTTTTTATCCTTATTTCTTAGTGCCAATAAGATAGTGATAACATTATTATTTTGTAATATTCATTTGACTACAGGAAGCAAAACAAGCTCTGGAACTGACGGGAAAATGGGAAATGATTGATGTATGTGATGCGCTGGAACTCTTATCCCCGGTTTTTGAAAGTGAAGAGGTAATTTGGATGTGTATTTTAGTTCTGAGATATTTTTTTTTCCTAGATGTTGTTAAAATATTAAGTGGCCTTTTGTCTCTCATGGTGTAATGGTAAATTTTAAGGAATACCATCCCAAACCTAGAGTCAGTTCTTACTTATGCTATTGTTGGCATGTCCAAATCACCTCTCGTTTAAAATACTGTCGCAAATGTTAAGCTGCATTTTCTCTGTTATTTCCTGTGTGCAATGGTAAATTTTACGGGCTACCATCACTAACTTAGAATGACTCCTTACATATGCTCTAGTAGCTACGCCCATATTACCTCTCTTTGGTTCACTATACGTATTTAAATTTCTAATTCTAATAATCAAAATGATGAACTATAGCAATACAATAGCTTTAGCTGGGTAGTCTGAATTTTGCCCACAGCAAGGCTTTGGAACTTTGACAATTAAATTAACAGTTATCTCAGGCTTTCTACATTTAATATAATTTTAGGAAAAAAATTGCTGCTAAAGCTTGTGACTCTGGCAGTTGGGTTGACAGTAATCTGAGGTATATTTCAGATTTACGTGGCATAGTTTTTGAAAAGTGTGCTACTAAGGAAATAGGATCTCCACAGTAGCAGATGACTTTGGATATTTTCACTTGTCAGAGGTTGTTCACAGCCATAATTAACCTTGTGGACTGCACAATTTTTGAGGCAACAGGATTTTGCTTTAAAAAAAATGAATTTGTTTAAACTTGCTTGGGCTTCTAATGATTCATCCCTTTCACAGGGGCTTGTGGTCTCAGGCTATAGTTGATCTTTTGTTTTGTATCTAACTTGATGATGATAACCATTCAAATTTCAAGGATGTTAAGCCTCTTTTTTTAGATAAATTATGGGTGAACAAATGTTAGAAAGATTGATAGAACAGGGATTTGGAAGGTACCCTAGAGTGTAGGAAATTTCAGTCTATCATGTAAGAGATCAATTCATCCATGCTCTTGATCCACGACATAATAGCAAGGCTTCTTTAAAGAATCATTGATGGATCTGGGATCCAGATCAGTCACCAATGAATTCAAGAACAAAGAATCTAAGCTCTTGACCAAATACATAAACACATATATTCATTCATAATCTGTGTCATTGTCTTACATGAGATATATAGGCAGAATGTAACAAAGATAGGATAACTACTAATAACTTCCCTATAACTTCCTAAAGATAAGATACCTTAACTTCCTAGGTATAACTTCCTAAAGACAGAACAGATAAAATACAGACATAAAGCATAACTTCCCTATTTCAGTTTCCCTACGTATGCTGTCTCTTTCTTGAATAAACTAACAGAGGGCGTTGCTGTACATTATTCCTATCATTACCCTCCCCTACAAAATAAGCCTTGTCCTCAAGGCTGAATTGAGGAAATTGGGAAGCAATCAGATCATAGGGTTCCCAACTAGCTTCTTCAATAGGGCGGTTTTTCCATTGGATCAGCAGATGAAGTTCATCAGAAGAATCTGTAGGGATCACTTTGGAATTCAGAACTTGAGCAGGTTCTAATAATAACTCCCAATCATCCGAAATAGGTAGAGGTTCAGATGTCACACAACCATGAGCTGGACGAAAGAGAGAAACATGGAACACAGGATGGACCTTAGATTCTGGAGGTAGTGTGAGTTCATATGCAACTGATCCAATTCTGCGTTTAATAGGATAGGGTCCAAAATATCTTGGTGACAGTTTATGGTATTTGCAGTGAGAAAGGGATTTCTGTTGTATGGCTGGAGTTTGAGAAACACCAGGTCACCTACTGCAAAACTGATATCCCGGCGATGAGAATCTGCATTTAGTTTCATCTGTGTTTGAGCAGCAGCCAGATTGGTCTTAATCAATTGGATCATGTTAGAGCCCAAGATAAAACAGTAGGAAAATAGTGCTTGCTGATATTGAGTTAACAAAATATTTCCTCAAGAACAAAAAAGAAGAATTACAGCAGACAACTCACGCTAACATCACACAATGATACTTAAGAACTAGCACTAAAACAGAAAGATAAAAATGATGAAGAAAGGATGATCTTCCTCCACCCCCAATCTGACTTTCGAGAGGTCAGATGCTCTCCTCACAACACTCACAATACAAAATAGTTCATACCTTCCCCTGGAGAAACCCACTACTATTATAGTCCAAAAAATTACTCTCACAACCCCCAATACAACATTTTCCTAGGTCAGGCCTATAGCAACCCTAAAGCAACTCTAATACTTGGTTTCTTTCTTCAAAAGAATAAATATCTCGAGGCCAATGCCCTGGCAATCATAAAGTGGCTTTCCTCTTTCTTGTATCTTCCTAGTTTTACTTTTATAATTTTGACTAGCAAAAGCAACCCTATCAGATCACAGCATCCCTTTCTTCAAAATGATCTGCCAACTCCTTGATACAGGTACCATTAGAAGAATAAGGTAGCAAAGACGGAGGTGCTTTTCCATACATCACTTGAAAAGGACTATAACCAGTGGATGAATGAATTCCCGTATTGTAGGAAAATTCAGCCCAATGCAAAAATTGGCTCCAACGCTTAGGAAAATCTTGACAAACACAGCGCAAGTAACTCTCCAAACATCGGTTAACAACTTCAGTTTGACCATCCGTTTGCGGGTGGTAAGAAGTGCTCATTTTGAGTGTAGTTCCAATTAGGCGAAATAATTCTTGCCAAAAAGCACTTAGAAAAATAGGATCTCGATCGGAGACAATGGATTTAGGAAATCCATGTAGACGAACTATTTCCTTACAAAAAATAGATGCCACAGATTTTGCAGAAAAAGTTCTAGACATACCCATAAAATGCGCTGCCTTACTAAAACGATCCACCACCACAAAGATACACTCCCAGCCATGAGAAGGAGGCAAACCAGTGATAAAATCCATGGAAACATCCTCCCAAATATGAGCAGGGATAGGTAAGGGTTGTAAGAGACCACCGGGTGCTTGAGGGGTGTATTTGCCACGTTGACAAGCTGAACAATGCTTAATGTAATTGGCAATTTCCTCTTTCATATGCTGCCAATAGTAAAATTGCTGCAGACGTTTAAGTGTTTTGAGAATTCCACCATGACCTCCTGTAGGAGTTGAATGAACCTCTTTGATCAAGGAAGTAGAAAGATCAGATGTAGCAGGGATGACTAATCTGTCTTTGTAGTATAACAGTCCATCATTAAGAGTAAAATGAGGCACTGAATGTGGGTCAGATTGGAGAGATGCCTTGATAACTGATGTATGCTGATCTTGATCCAAAAGTGATGACAAATCTTGAAATAATGCAGCATGGGGAATTACCAAAGAAAAGAAATCACTAGAATGAGGAATTCGAGATAAAGCATCAGCAGCTTGATTAGAAGATCCAGTCTTGTAGATGATCCGAAAATCAAATGGGAGAAGCTTCAATATCAAGCGTTGTTAGGCAGAAGTTGTTATACGCTGCTCCAAGAGGTATTTGAGGCTATAATGATCAGTATGAACCTCAAATTTGCGCCCAAGAAGGTAATGACACCACTTTTGCAAAGAAGATACCAAGGCTAACAATTCTCTATGATAAACCGAATTGTTCTCCTTTGTAGGAGACAGACCCTTGCTGTAAAATGCAATAGGATGACCCTCTTGATGTAAAACAGCACCGATGCCAGAAGAAGAAGCATCACATTCAACAATAAACTTCTTAGAAAAGTCAGGCAACTGTAATACCGGGGCATTAACTAATGCTTTCTGCAGATTCTGAAATGCTGCCAATGAATGAACATCCCATTTAAAACCTTCCTTTATGGTCATATCAGTAAGGGGTTTGGCAATTTGACCATAATTTCTGATAAACCTTCGGTAGTAGCCTGTAAGACCCAAAAAACCACGTAATTCAGAAACGTTTTGGGTAAAGGCCATTTATCAACAGCAGATAATTTGTCAGGGTCAGCCACCACTCCTTTGGAAGAAATATTATGTCCCAAGAATGAAATATCCATTTGGAGAAAGTCACATTTTTCAGGATTTGCATAGAACTCATTCAAACGTAATAATTGGAAGATGATGTTTAAATGAGTGATGTGATCCTGAAAATCCTTACTGTAAACCAGTATATCATCAAAGAACACCAACATGAATTTCCTTTGATATGGACGAAATAAATCATTCATGATGGCTTGGAAAGTAGATGGAGCATTAGTGAGACCGAATGGCATGACTATAAACTCGTAGTGGCCTGAATGAGTTCTGAAAGCCGTCTTTGGTATATCCATAGGAGCAACTCGAATTTGGTGATACCCAGAACGAAGATCAATTTTTGAGAAATATTTGGTACCATGAAGCTCATCAATCAATTCATCGACCGTAGGAATAGGGTATTTATTTGGCACAGTAATTTTGTTGAGCTCTCTATAATCTATACAAAGACGCCAAGTAGAGTTCTTTTTTGGGACTAACAAAACAGGACTTGCAAAGGGACTCACACTAGGGCGGATAAAGCCTTTTTGAAGTAGTGCAGCAACTTGTGACTCAATTTCAGTTTTTTGAGAATGTGGGTACCGGTATGGTCGAATGTTAGGTGGAGAGGCTCTTGGGTGTAAATGGATATAATGGTTTCTGTCTCGAACAGGGGGAAGGGATTGTGGTTCTAGGAAAATATCAGCAAATTGTTGCTCTAAATCTTGCAGAATTTCAAATTGGCGTACAATCGCCATTCCATCATAGCTACATAGAGATATTTGAGAAGAAGATGGAGGCAATCCTTGAAGTTTATATCGTTTACCATCTACCCAGAAAATCATAAACAATTGCTGCCAATTAGCCTCTACAGTAATTAAAGAGGCCAGCCACTTGATTCCCAAGACCATATCCACACTGCCAAGCTTAAAAGGAAAGAACTCTTCAGTGATGGTTAAGCTGCATTGTAATTGTGAGGTTCCTGCAAATAGCATTGCAATCTTTCATTGATCCGTCACCTATTTGAACTCTTAAAGGAGGAAGCCTAACGAGTTTCAATGATAATTCAGACACCAACTCATTAGAGATGAAATTATGTGTTGATCCTGAATCAATGAGAATCAGCACATCTTTCGAATGTAGTTTACCCCACACTTTCATCGTGGTTTGGGATTTTTTTTCCGAGAAAGGCATGCAACGAAATTTCCTCAAATGTTTCTTGTCCTGCGTCGTCTTCTTCCATTGTCGTTTCATCACTATTATCGGGTATTTCCATAAGTTTTAAGGAATATGAGTCGCAACGATGACCAGGCTAGAAAGTGGCCCCACACCGATAACATAATCCTTTGTTGCGCTGAATCTGACGTTCTGTTTCGGAAATGGCCGATGATGTCGCACCCACCGGATTTTGTGGAGATACCGAAGGCAGCGTCGATCTGTTGGGATTGGAATTAGCCGGATTAATAGAATTATTAATTCCCCAATTATTGGCTGAATTGGAGGAATTATTAATTGCCCAGTTATTCCGTGAGCCTTGATATCGGGAATTCTGCCAATTTGAATTAAATTGGGGATCCTTAACTTGCGGTGCCTTCAGATGAGAAGTTTGCGGAGCATATTTGGATTCAAATTCCAGCGCAAGGCTTGCGGCTTTGTAAACGGTTCTTGGCTTTTGAATTTTCACATCTGATTTCAGATTCCCCTTTAATCCGTTGATAAATAGCGCCAAAAGGCAGTGTTCAGGCCAATTTTGGACACACTAGGAACGACGCATGAACTCCTTCCGATATTCTTCAACAGAACCCGTTTGTTTAACATCGCACAAATAGACATTTGGGTTTTGGAATTCCGTTGGACCGAACTGCTCCTGGAAGATTTGTATTAGTTCCAAGGTTCTGAAAACCGGACCGGTCATTAAACCGGTGGGGATACTGGGTTAAGGGTTAGTGGGTCAGACCGGAGTCAAACCGGTCTTAATTAAAAATATAATTTGATTAAACTAAGTAAAAATATTTATATTTC
This sequence comes from Acacia melanoxylon, assembly GCA_019022615.1. NCBI lineage: Eukaryota > Viridiplantae > Streptophyta > Magnoliopsida > Fabales > Fabaceae > Acacia > Acacia melanoxylon. The sequence continues at coordinate 1,173,762 of JAFJYJ010000052.1, forward strand.
AATAATTAAAAATATTTTATAATAGGATATGATGTGATAGGTAAATAACTTTTTTTTTTTAAAATCAGGATATATAATACTATATTGATTTTTTCAAAACAAAAGCAGATCATGGTTCGGCGTGCAGAGTTCCCAAATCTTAAATGTGATGTGCCCATGGCAGGTATAGGGCTATAGGCTACAGAGTATAGGATATGGACGTTCTGACTTTTTGATTTTTGATTTTTTGTTTCATTGGTAATGTTAGCCATTAGCCATACGTTTGGTTTTCCCTCCTTCAACTCGTGTTAGGTGTTTTTAACTTTTTATCTCCCTCCTTCAACTCTTCATTCTTTCAGATCTCTCCTTCTCTTAGTCCCCCTCCTTCTCTCATTCTCCTTTAACTTTTCAGATTCAAAGCTTTCTCTCTCAGTCTCCCCTCCTTCTTGTTTGGTCTCGACATTGAGAAGGCACCCCGGAGCTGCTGGTTGTGAACTAAGAAATTCTACCTGTCAAAATGTGTCTCCATTGTTTCGACCGAAGAAGCTTTGACCTTCGACCAGCGACCAAATCTAGATCGCGATCTCCACCAGCCACCGCCGAGGCACCGACGCTCTCCCTCTTCTCTTTTTTCTTCAGTCAATTATTATTATTATTTTTTTAAAACAACCTTTTTAAATCTGACTCGGCCGGTTCAGGCCAAGTTGACCGAGTTGACTCCGGGTTAACTCGGGACCCCGGTTCACCCCCTGACTCGGACCGGTTTCCCGGCTGGTTCGACGGTTTCCGGTCCGAACCGGCCGGTCCGGTCCGGTCCGGGTTTCATAACCTTGATTAGTTCCTCCCAATGACGTATGGTGCGACTGGAAGATACCCATGTAAACACATCCAATGCTTCCCCTTCTAAGTATATTGCAGCAACATCGATTTTTAAATCTTCAGGAGTTTGGTAATAGCTGAAGTACTTCTCTGCTTTCATCACCCAACCCCTCGGATCACCACCTTCAAATTTTGGGAATTCAATTTTTGAATATGGGCGATTGTTTGGCTTCTTGCTCCACCAGGGTATTTTGCCTTCAAACTCTTCATAACATTCTTGCATTTTGCCGCTTTCCTTCTCCTCATGCTCCAATATGACAACTGGTTCCTTCTGTTTCTTCACTTCCTTCATCTCCGCATCTAAACTTAGCAATTTAGATACAACGAAGTTTAATTGCTGTGTTACATTGTCTGGGGCTGAAGGGGGTAATTCAATTTCTGGGGATTTGGAGGATTCTGCCTCATGATTAGGGTTAGCAGAACCATCGGATTGTGTTTTCTAACTATAATTACCCATAACACACATTGAATGGCTCAGAGAAAGAACCACTTTGATACCAAATTGATGGATCTGGGATCCAGATCAGTCACCAATGAATTCAAGAACAAAGAATCTAAGCTCTTGACCAAATACATAAACACATATATTCATTCATAATCTGTGTCATTGTCTTACATGAGATATATAGGCAGAATGTAACAAAGATAGGATAACTACTAATAACTTCCTAAAGATAAGATACCTTAACTTCCTAAAACATAACTTCCTAGGTATAACTTCCTAAAGACAGAACAGATAAAATACAAACAAAAAGCGTAACTTCCCTATTTCAGTTTCCCTACGTATGCTGTCTCTTTCTTGAATAAACTAACAGAGGGCGTTGCTGTACATTATTCCTATCAATCAATCAAGAATGAAGACTTTTGTTCTTGCCACCTGTAATTTTATATTTCTATACCAGTAAGATAATTTTGTACTTTGTCCACATTTCAAGCCCAAAGGGTTACCATTCATGTGCCTTACTTTAACACTAGTCCTCAATATGTAATGCTGTCACCTAATCAAGTGGTTGTTAAACTCGAAATGCCAAATCGCCCACTCTTTTGGTGCTAGTATAGATGCATTACAACATCATTACAACGTTTTGTTTTATTGGTTAACAGATATCGGGCCTTACTCTATTACTGCTTGTCAGGTCCGTGCTTATGCAGTTAGTGTCCTTGAAAGAGCTGATGATGAAGAGCTTCAATGTTACTTGCTTCAATTGGTTCAGGCTCTTCGATTTGAGCGATCTGATAAATCTCGCCTTTGTCATTTCCTTGTCGAGCGTGGTATGCGCATGACGGCTTTAGAGTAATCTCGAGTATTTCTTTTATTTGATAGCCTCTTGTCTGAAGTGAGCGTTTTTTAAACTTCAACAGCATCACGCAATATTGAATTTGCCAGCTTTCTTCGCTGGTATGTAACTGCTGAAGTCTATGATCCTGCATACGCCAAACGGTTTTATTGCACACATGAGATTCTGGAGGAGAATATGCTGAAGGTGTGACCTTGTATGAATTATTAATATCTTTGTATATATATGCTGTAATAATGTGCACTTCCAAGTTTTAGTGCATTCCATTCTGCTTATTATCATGTTAAGCTGTTTGATATCTTGTTCCCTTGCCCCCCCTCTCTTCATTTGCAAGTTTGACTTAATAGCAAAGCCATTTCTGCTTCATCGCTGTTCCAATATGCTGTCATTGGAGGCCCAGGATTATCTGAAATCTTTTGTTGTTTCAAAGTATCTAATTTTTTTTCTTGTTTCCTGAATAAGTGAATTTTCTTTAATAAATTGTTTTCAAAATGTAGAGCATGTAGATACCAGCAGATATGCTTTTATTCAAAAAAATACACACGTGCACACACACACACACACACATATACATACATACATATATATGAAATCACCTAGTGGGATAAGACTTTGTTGTTGTTGTTGTGATTGTTGTACGAAATCAGCATAAGGATGTGCTTAAGTTGTCTAATTTAATTATAAACCATGGTTTAATTTGTATAGCATTAAAAAAGGTCAATTAGACATCACATAACCTTTCCTTTCTTTAATATTCTTGCAACATATTGATCTTGGTGATTTTTTTTAGTTATTAAATGTGATGAAAAATGCTTGTCTGAGTTAAAATTCATTCATTCTGGAGTTCATTGATGACATTGTCTTTGAAATAGAGGGTTACTGATGCGCATGGAGAGGAGGATGGGTTTAAATTGTGGCAGAGTTTGGTGCGTCAGACAGAATTAACTGCTCAGTTGTGTACAGTCTCAAGAGAAGTAAGGGGTACCCGTGGTAATACCCAAAAGAAGATTGAAAAGCTTAGAGAAGTACTCTCTGGGATTCTTAGCGAACTTACCTATTTTGAGGAGGTATATCTTTAACGTGATGCTCTTTATTGTTATCATTTTCTATTCACTCTTTTTTTAAATCATTGAATATGTCTCCTAGAAAATTATGTCATTTTCGTCTCTTGATTTAATCCATATTATATCAAGTGAATTTTATACAGTTCCTCAAGTTATGCTATCAAACAATTATTGGGGTGTTCTTTTGATTCTAGCCTATACGTTCACCCTTGGCGCCTAATGTCCTCATAACTGGGATTATACCATCAGAGTCATCAATATTTAAGAGCGCATTGCATCCGTTGCGACTTACCTTTAGAACAGTAAATGGTGGTACTTGTAAAATCATATTTAAGAAGGGAGATGATATGCGGCAGGACCAAGTTGGTAAATATACTGACTATTGCTCTTTCTCCCACGTGTGTGGAGATGAATATTTAGAACAAATAAATTTAGTTTAACATTCTTTTTCTAGGTTGTTCAAATGGTTTCACTCATGGATCGATTGCTAAAGTTAGAAAATCTTGATCTGCACTTAACGCCATACAAAGTGCTTGCAACTGGGCAAGATGAAGGCATGATGGAATTCATACCTTCTCGTTCACTGGCTCAGGTGTGATCTTCTTTAAATTCTTGTGCTAGCATACCGAAGCTACTTTATCTTTCTGTCACAGATTGTTTGAACTTGTTGCTCTTTTATTTTGATACTTAGTCATATGCAATTTCTATCACCAGAAATTATATTCTATCTTGATCCATCATTATACTTGTATTATATCTGTGTCTTGGATTTTATTGTTGTCTTAAGTGCATGTTTGGATTAGTTTTTGGAGAATAGCTTTTACGATTTATGGGGTAAGCACATGAGAGGAGTTTTGTCTCGGCTTGCGGAAAATGGCTTCTGAAACGATGGTTTTGGGGGTTCCCAAACATGCACTTAACTTGTTTTGTTCTCCACCTTATATTGTTATTTGTATAACTATGATTTTGGCGTTTAATAATTGGTTCCATTGGTTGTAGAGTTATGTTCTTTCTTTTCCCAAACTAATATATAGTCATTTCATTCTAGATCCTGTCAGAGCATCGTAGTATTGTAAGCTATTTGCAGAAGTTTCATCCTGATGATCAAGGTCCTTTTGGCATTACAGCTGCCTGTCTTGAAACATTTATTAAAAGCTGTGCTGGCTACTCCGTTATCACCTATATACTTGGGATTGGAGACAGGTGATTGTTAATTTTTGTCCAATCAAATCATTTTCCATCTAAAATGGTTTACCATAATCCTTTAAATACTCCAATCTTGTTTTTCTCTGTGATGCAAACACTTCTCATTAGGGTTTCAATTTTTCGTTTTTTTGGGCTAACAAGGGTTCAATACACAATTAGAGTGTACTGCTATTAATATTTATTGGAGAATTTTTAAAATGAAGAATTTTGTTTGTGAGAGAGGGTAATTGGTTTGAAGAATGAGGTTTAGGGAAAGTTACATTTAAGGACTTAGGTTTTGTCAAGCTTAGAATCTTAAAAAATAAAATTATTTTCAATGACCAGATTTTAAGAAAGTTTTATATCTTTCCCAAAAGAGGTTTAGGTAAAATAGAAGGCGGCTTGGGAAAATTACATCTAAGGACTTATATTTTGTAAATTTTAGGACACAGAATCTTAAAAACTGCAATTATTTTCAATGACCATAGTTACTACTCAGTTTTAAGTTATACAACTTTTCTAATATTTGGTTCCTTTGATCTATAATTTACAGAGTCTATGTCCTCAGTGTTATGTAAGTTGTAAATAAATAGTTAGGTTAAATAATTAGGGGATTAGTGATGGCACAACATTAATTCCATGAGGCCTCACTTAGGGGATTTGTTAGTTAGGATTAGTTAGGTAGTTAGTTAACATTTAGTAACTAGCCGTTGGGGAATTACCTACTGCCTAAGGCTATATATATACGGACCTAGGCTAATTGTATGGTTGATTAAGAATTGTTTTGATGAATAAAGATATGCAGTAGTTCTCTTCTCTCTCCCTCTCTGTGTTCTGTTCTTTTCCTCATTCCCTCCTGTTCTCATTCAGCTCTCATCTTTCCCTCAATCTTCCTACAATTTCTACACACTTGCTAACACTCAGATGCAATTTTCTCTCTTTTATATATAAATTGTTATTGCCATTTATGTTGTTCAACAAATTGCAAATATAGGCTTAGTTAGATTCTCTAATGTTATTGGATCTATATAATTTTAAAATTTGTTTGCTTTCCCATTTGAAGTTGAATTGTTTTGAGTTTTTTTTTTTTTTTTTTTTTTTTTTTCTTTAGGCATTTAGACAACCTACTCCTTAGAGATGATGGACGGCTTTTCCATGTCGATTTTGGCTTCATTCTTGGGCGAGATCCTAAGCCATTTCCGCCTCCAATGAAGCTTTGCAAGGAAATGGTTGAGGCTATGGGGGGAGCTGAGAGGTAAAGCTCACATTAGGATTTTTCATTTCAGATTCAAGAGGGTGATGGCATCGTGTTTTTGGCGTCTTGAAATTTTATTGTTGATTACTTTCTCTCCCTGCAGCCAATATTATACAAGGTTCAAGTCCTATTGTTGTGAAGCATACAACATTCTTCGCAAATCTAGTAACCTAATTTTGAACTTGTTCTATTTAATGGCGGGTTCCAATATTCCTGATATTGCTTCTGATCCTGAAAAAGGAATTCTGAAGGTAAAGCCCATTCCTGCTCAAACATCACCAAGTCAAAACATGCCTTTTGGTTTCACAGTATTTAGAATTTTTTTTTTCTTATACAGCTTCAGGAGAAGTTTCGATTAGACTTGGACGATGAAGCTAGCATACACTTTTTCCAGGATCTTATCAATGAGAGTGTTAGTGCATTGTTTCCTCAGATGGTTGAGACCATTCATCGTTGGGCTCAGTATTGGCGCTAACCCCATTATTATTAGCTCAAAGCTCAAACTAAACTGGTTAGCTTCATTGTCGCTTAAGTTTTCTTCATACAAGATTAATATTATGACAAACTATTGCAGGCAACCCAGTGAAAGTTAACAAGTTACTCACTCTAATCCTATGTTTAAGTAACAACTAACCAAATCACGTAGACCGAAAAAGGGGCGGCCTAATGCACAAAGATCCCACCAAGTGTGGTCTGGGAAGGGTTAGATGTATGCAATCTTGCCCCCACAAGTAGAGAGGCTATTTCTAGGATTTGAACCCGTGACCTCTTAGTTCCATGATAACAACCTTTACCGTTGCTCCAAAGCTCACCCTCTAAATCGTGTAGACCAAAATGTTGGTTGAAATTAGTTGAAAGGGTTAGGTGCAAATTTTCTTGGAAGTTTTTGTTGAAGAACAATGTTGCTTCTAAAGTTTTTTTTAGGTTACTGCCTCGGAAGTGTGAAAATTTAGCAATTTGCTCCTTACTATTAGATAGTTAACCGTCAATATTAGTTTTTTAATGATATGAGGCAACATTGCTACGGTTTGAAACTTCTGGGGCAATATTAAACCTAAAAACTTAGGGGGCAACATTGTTTTTCAATGAAAACTTTGAGGCAAATTTACACCTTAACCCATTAGTTAAAAGTAATAAATATGCAAGAGATGCAATTTTTTTTCAAATACACCCTAATTTGTGAAGGTGATAAGCAAAGAGAGAATGTGTTGGAAAAAGGGATGGAATTAATTTATTGCACTTTATATATATTTGTACCTTGAAAAATGGGGGGCAGGGTGCATTAAATTTAGACAAACATGAAGTGTTTCTTATATGTTACTTATATATAAGACCGAAGGGAGTTTTTTTTTTTTTCAATGGTTTACTTTGCTGGTGAATTTGCAGTGCCTAGGTGTTTCTTGTTTTCTTCTTCCCTCATTTTTCCTCACATTTGCTCCCTTGTTTGCAGCTTCACATGTCTGGAGACTTCTGAATTCTGTATATATTCTTTGGAACTTCATCATCCGGAAAGGCAGTGAGTTTGTCTGCTACTGTATATTTTACGTAGTTTCTTTCATTCTCCTGGCTAAATTAATATCAACACGCCAGCTTAACTTAATTTCTGTGTCATCCTCTGATTAAAAGCCGCTTAGGTTGAAGCGAATTTCTCATTTTCTTAGCAATCGTTTTATTTATTCATTTATAATCTTGTACTTCATGCACTCGCCTATCATGGGATGATGTTATTACGGGCTGCTCAATTGGAAGTAGGGTAAATATATAACTAGGATAGCTGCAATTTTTTCCCCATAAAATTTTGGCAACTTTGTGTTAAGACTCAGATCAGTCTTGCAATTATGTTGATGATAATCGAGTTGAAATTTTGAAACTCAGCGTGCTAAAAGAACTCTTTTATGCTATAGCAAGAACTCAAAAAGCTTTACCAAGGATAGTCCTTGACACAATCTGCTTGTAAATAATCAAGCAATGGAATTAAGTGGAGTGGAGTGATCATTTTAATTGTGGGTTGTTGGGTTAAATTTAATAAATCGGATTTGATATTTTTTAAAAGTATAAATTAATCTGTTATTAGAATTTGATTTTTAATAAGGGAAAATTTCATTAAAATACCATTTAAATTTGCAAAACCCCAAGAAGTCTCCGAATTTGTAAAAACACTGAGAGGTACCAATGACTTATGAGGGATATACAAATTTCGGTGAAATTATCCTTTTGCCCTTAGTTTTAAATAAATATATAAAAAAAGATAAAATACCCTCACTGCCTGCGGCGGCTGGCCGCCGCATTCTCGAGAATTGGTTAGCCAATTCTGATAATTGGTTTCCAATTCTCGAGAATTGACGAGACCAGCCACCGGATGGGTCGGCTGCCGGCGGTGAGGGTATTTTTTTTTTATTATTTAAAACTAAGGGTAAAAAGGTAATTTACCCGATTTCAGATATCCCTCATAGAAAGCACTTCTGGTCTTTTTTACAAATTTGGGAGACTTTTGAGGGTTTTGCAAATTCAAATGGTATTTAATTGGCATTTTTCCTTTTAACAAATGATGATATTTTCTTGATAAATTCATAATTACAATGTTGAGTCGTAACAAAAGCTGTATTATTTGTTTTTAAAATTAATCAGATAAGAGTAGCTTTCTTAACCCGCATTTTTGTTTAACTAACAATGTTCAATTTTTTTGGTACGGAAAGGGAATAAAGGGGTTAAGATTGTGCACTGTCTGACCAACCAAATTTGGTTTGATCAGATGTCATGTAGAGTTGGGCAAGGTTGAGTGAGGAGCAAAAAAAAGAAAAAATTAATTTTAAAAACTAAAAAAATCAAAACAAGGTGTTTTCTTATTTTTGTTTTCTATTTCTTATTTTTTTAAGGTGCCACCTATTCTTTATCAACACCATACCACCATGCTGACCACATCACCGTCGGCGATGGTGGCCACCACGTCACTTCTAAAATGGAACTTTTAAAAACAACTATCCAAATAGCTTTTTTCATTTTCAAAACTTATTTTTAAAAGCAATTTTGTAAAACTGTTTTGAAAAAAAAAAGGAAACAAACAAGCCCTATATCTCTTGATTTATTATTCTTATCTATTTGCATGTTCTTATATCCAGGCAAACATTTTAATAACTATGCATTATCTATTCTTGATCATTACATTACATTTCATTCCTTATCATTACATTTGATTTCATTCCATTTAATTTGCTGATCTAAATGGATTATAAATTGATATATGTTATTGAAAATTCGGAAAATGCCATTTAAATACCATATAAAATTCCAAAACCTCAAAACATCTGTTAAAAAATTAAAAGGACACAGAAGTGATTGGGAGAAATCTGGGATTATGAAATTTAATTGTTTTTACTAAAATGCCCCTCACATATTGTCTCTCTCTCTCTCTCTCTCTCTCTCTCTCTCTCTCTCTCTCTCTCTCTCTCTCTCTCTCTCTCTCTCTCTCTCTCTCTCTCTCTCTCTCTCTCTCTCTCTCTCTCTCTGCGGCGAAGGTGATGGTAGAGCGAAGGTGGAGATAGAGCAAAGAGAAAATTGTGGAAGAAACTAATTTCCACAGAGCTTTTTCAGTTTCCAGCGAGTTCATGAGTTTTCCGGCAAGCTTATGAATTTTTCAGCATTTGTGGCCTTTAATAAAATTCGTAATAAGATTCACAAGAGCAATAATGAATTTGACAAGATTTTTAATGGTTTTCACAAGAGCCATAATCCTAAGTTGAACAATAAATGTGACATTTCACAAAATTTGTAATGAGATTCATAAAAGCAATAATGGGTTTGACAAGTTTTTTAATGGTTTTCACAAGAGCAATAATCTTGAGTTGAATAGTAAATAAGGTTGAGGAAGAAGATAAACATTAAATGTGGCATTTTCACAAAATTTGTAATGAGATTTACAAGATCAAACATGAGTTTGACAAGAGTTTTAATGGTTTTCACAAGAGTAATAATACTGAGTTGCATGTTTTCATCAGCAAACGCTTTTAACAAAATTCATAATGAGATTTACAAGTTTAGTAAATGGTTTTGACAAAAGTGTTTGCAGATGAAAACATGCAACTCAGGATTATTATTCTTGTGAAAACCATTGAAACTCTTGTCAAACTCATTATTGATCTTGTGAATCTTATTACGAAATTTGTGAAATGCCGCATTTACTATTCACCTTCTTCTTCCTAAGCCTCATTTACTGTTCAACTCAGGATTATTGCTCTTGTGAAAACCAATAAAAATCTTGTCAAACCCAATATTATTCTTATGAATCCCATTACGATTTTTGTGAAATGCTAAATTTACTGTTCACCTTCTTCCTCAGCCTCATTTACTGTTCAACTCAGGCTATAGCTCTTGTGAAAATCATTAAAAATCTTGTCAAACCCATTATTACTCTTGTGAATCTCATTACAAATTTTATCAAAGGCTACAAATGCTGAAAAATTCATAAGCTTGTCAGAAAATTCATGAATTCGTTGGAAACTCCAAAACTTCGCCGGAAATTGAAAAAACTCAATGGAAACTGGTTTCTTTCACTATTTCACTTTGCCCTACCTCCACCATCACTATCGCCTTTATTGAGGAGTCCACATAAGGTCTTGATTTATGCTTATTACACGCTTATACTTCAAATTGAGGTATAAGCATGTAATTTTTTATTTAAATTTTTTTATATATTGTATTTATTTATATTGAAATTATGTATTACTTTTAATGATTTTTTTGTATCAATATCTCAAATTAATTAGTTTTCGGTCCCGCATTCGAAATATTTGTCGTAACACCAAGTATCATGAAAACTAATTAATTTGAGATCTTTAGGTCTGAAAAAAAAAAATCGAAAGAAAGACATAATTTAAATATAAATAAATACAATATATATATAAAAAATAAAAAATTACATGCTTATACCTCAATTTGAGGTATAAGTATGTAATAAACACATAAGGTCTAAATACCTTATGTGAACTCTTGATTGAGAGGGGGGGACGTTAGGAAGAGAGGATGAGGAGAGAGAAAGAGGAAGAGAGGACATAATTGTAAATTCATTACTATTTTAAAATCCTAATTTGATCCCTATCACATTTATGTCATTTACAAATATTGAGAGATATTTGAGGATTTTGAAATTTCATATGGTATTTATATGAGATTTTCTCTTGATAATTTTAAAATATCTTTTGTGTTTTACTATTTACATTTGTTAATTAATTTAATTTTAATGGAATTTACCCCTGTTCCTCTGCTATAAAACCCCTCGTATTCGCGTTACTCCAAAGCGTTCGCCCCTCTCGTATCTCTCTCATTCCCTGCGTAACTAGATCCTCCTTCAAGCGCACATCTCTCAAGGTAAATTTTAAATTCCGGTTCATTGCTTCTGTTTCATCAATTCCCTCAATCTTGTTTGAAAATCGTTTTTGAAGTTTCTCTCTTTTTTTTTCCCTTTGGATTTTTGAATTCCAGTAGTTTTTAAAGCGTTTATCGCTGCAGAAATAAGAGTTTTGGGGGTCATTCTTGAATTTCAGTTGGATTTTCCGATTGAATGAAGTTTCTGTTTTTATTGGTATTTTCAGTCATTGGTCCCCCCCCCCCCTCTTTACCTGTGTTGATCTGGTGATTTCGGGAATGAACTGTTCTGATCTTTTTGCTTTCGCGATATTGTGATGAATCGGGCAGGATATCTTTAAATGTCGTGTTATACTCGTAATTTTGATCGGTGTGATCCATTTCTGTTGACATCAAAAGATTATGCGATGCGAATTGCGAACCATTTTGTATGACGTTATGGTCTCATTAGCATGAGATCTGGCCAAATCCAGCGGCATTAACTTGATTCTCCTTGAACGATTCTGCTTGGTTAGATTCCCTGCAACAATCGCGACACTTTTTAAGTTTAAGTCGGATTTTTCTTTTTAAAAATAAAATTTAAAAACACATGGAAATTTGCTTCTAAAATATTGTGGCAGGTTGATATTTTATGCATGGGTATATGTAGGGGCCCCGCTGTTTGAAGGAGAAATGGGTTTGACATTCACGAAGCTTTTCAGTCGGCTCTTTGCCAAAAGAGAAATGCGAATTCTCATGGTGGGTCTTGATGCTGCTGGTAAGACCACCATCTTGTATAAGCTTAAGCTTGGAGAGATCGTAACTACAATTCCTACCATTGGTAAGTTTCGGATATATTCTTTCTGTTGAGTTAGTGTTTTATTATAACAGCTGCATGCTTTATATTCGGACGACCTCGTCCTTTTATTTTACATGGGGAGAGAAACATTAGAAGAGAAGGGATGGGGTTGGTAAATTCCCATTTGAGCTGATGCCAATTCCTACACGAAAGTGCTTTTAACAGATGTACTCCAATTCTCCTCCTCTTATATTTTCTTGTAACTTGTTAGTCCTTAATTGTGGTCCTAAATTTAGGAGTACTATGATTTAGGAGTAATTACTTACCTAAGTATTCACTGTTCTTTTATAATATCGTGTATGTCAATCTTAATCAGATAAGACTTCGGATAACGGATTTTTGTTGTTGATACGTCAATAAGCTTTCTTGTATAAGTGAGGTAAAAGTATGAGCATATGCTCTGATTGTCTATTTCCATTTGGTTCCCTTCCACTTCAAAAAGGTGTGCGGGTGGACGTAATTTTGTTAAGGTTATGGTCAATTCTGAGTTTTGTTTGTGCCTTTGAGGGTTGTGTAGGTCTTTATTGAGTAGGTTTTTGTAGTTTGCGCTTACTGTAATGATTCTAATATTTTTCTCTTGATTCCTTTTTACGTGAAGTTTTTATTTAATATCATATCTGTCAATCTGAACATTTATGATGCATTTGTGTTTTTCCCCCTTTTCTTGACTAAATGCCTCTTTTTATGTGCTTTTCTAACATACTCTTTCAGGGTTTAATGTGGAGACTGTTGAATACAAGAATATTAGCTTCACTGTCTGGGATGTCGGTGGTCAGGACAAGGTGTAAAGTTTGATCCTTCTTCTTTCTTTTTATATTGCTTGGTGTACACAATACATAGGTCACTTCTATCTCACTGCTGAACAATGTTTTGATAAACCTTTTGTCGTTTAGATGTTCTTGTCTTGGAGGCTGATGGCTGGATTTTTTGTTTTTGTTTAATGTTGTGCAGATTCGTCCCTTGTGGAGGCATTACTTCCAGAATACTCAAGGCCTTATATTTGTTGTGGACAGCAATGACAGGGACAGAGTTGTTGAAGCAAGAGATGAGTTGCACAGAATGTTGAATGAGGTACCTCTGTCAGCGGTTATCTTTATCTCTGGTTATGTGATTCCATGTTGTTAATATATTAGTCTTGCAATTGATGTTTGCTTGCTCTATGAGTGGTTTTCTGTTGATCATTGGGAGGTTAAAAATGTCTTATTTTCTATAATTATCTTTCAGGATGAACTCAGAGATGCAGTATTGCTTGTATTTGCTAACAAACAAGATCTTCCCAATGCAATGAATGCTGCTGAGATCACTGATAAGCTGGGTCTCCACTCTCTCAGGCAGCGCCACTGGTAAATAATTTGATAACGTTGTTGTCATTTAGCATTGATATGATTAACGTGAGTAGATTGTTTTATCACTTTATGTTCTTTCCAGGTATATCCAGAGCACCTGTGCAACTTCTGGTGAAGGCCTTTATGAGGGTTTGGATTGGCTTTCCAACAATATAGCCAACAAGGTAGCTAGTAGTTCTGCCCTCTGCAATATTTGATTAAAAACAATGCTTGATGATGGGTGGAGGTTTTGGATATTTCTTTAATTTTGAATGGTAGCAAAGTTCATGCTGTATGCCTCTATGCTTGCATGTGATCTTCATCTTGGTTAATTCTAACAGGCTCTTATAGAATTCAATAACATGTAAATTGCTTTCTTTTACCCATTTAGTATGTATCCCAAAATGCTATACGGTGATTCTTACCTGATTTTTCCATCATTACAGGCTTGATGCTCTTCCTGAGTCTTATAGTGGGAGTAATTCTGGATGCAGGGGTGACTGTTATCTAGTTTTTTTTTTTTTGCCTTTTCCTACTGTATAAAGAAAAAAAAGAATCTCTTGAGAGATAAATTGTTGTGTGTTTATCTTCTGTGGTGTTGTAGGATTCGGTGGCTAAAGCTGTAGTAGAAATTTGTTTTTTTTTGTGATGATGGGGATATGCAATACCTGAGCTTTATATTTGGGTTTGGCTGCAATGTCTGTAACTGTCATTGGAAACTAATTCACCGCACCTTCCCTTTTCTGAAAGCTATTCGGGGAAAATTATATGCTTAATCAATGAACCTTGTCATGGAGCCTTTGGTGCCTTTTCTCGAACATTTACCTTATGTTTGGATAGGAAGAACATTAGGGTAAGTTTGTTTGAGGGGAGGGGAGAGAAAAAAAAAATGAGGAGATGAGAAAATTGTACCAAAATTTAGTGTAGTGGGGCCTACAAAATTATCCTTTCCATCACATTTTTCTCCTCCCCTTCCCTCAAACCAAACTTACCCTTCAGAGGAAGGACTATTAAGGGAATACTTCCAAAAATAATGAAGTTTCCAATAATAGTAAAGTTGTACTAGTTTTGGAAGTTTTCTCTCCCATTCTTTCCTTCCTATTTTTCTCCCACTTTCCCCTTCATCTAAATATAGGGTTAAACTTCAACTTGTTCTCATGAATGACTTCGTTTAGAATGCTGCACTGCTGCTTCCTAGCAAGGTCGGATTATACCTACATGATGGAATTTGGTTTCATCTCTTTTTGTAATTTTATGATCTTTTCAGCGAAGCATTTTTATTATGACAATAGTTCCCTCTCAACCTTTCTCAAATTTTTGTGCCTAGACCAATTTACCAGACCAAAAACATCCTCATTTGGAGTCTTGGATCCAAATCCATAAAAATTTCTCGCATTTCACTCCCTCCTTTAACGAGGCTCAACAACGCTTTGAAATTTTCTCACTTTTTGATGTTTAGCTTTCTCGCTGTTCGAACAACGCTTTCACCCGCAACGAACCCGCAAACAGAGAAAGGTTCTCTCCTTTCAAATTATACATTTAATCTAAAACTTTATACTAGTATCTGAATGAATAGGATTTGGCTTACATCCGCTCCCAATTCCTGTCCGCTACCTTTATATGCGTTGTTTTGGCGTAAAAACTGTGAAGCTTTTGTTCTTTTTTAGGATACTAGTGTCACAGGAAAAATATTTTTTCAGTAGGTGCTACTGGAAAAATATTTCAGGATACTAGTGTCACAGGAAATGAATTCAAGACAAGAAATTAATTCATTTGAGATACTTGGTGCAAAAATTGTTTCAAGGTGTAACATACAATTTAATCCAAATAAATCAAAATACATAAAAAAAAATTAAAAAAATGGTTCCCACCCCAAAATTAAAGGGATGAGATAATCCATGCTCATCTTTTGAATGAGCAATGAATATGAAGCCTCAAATTATACCCTTAATCTAAGACTTAATAGTAGTATGTAAATGAATCCACATTCTATCCTCATCCCCAAATAAAAGGGTTTTTCTTTAAAAAAAAATAGTTAATGCACCAAAAATTAATTAACTTAAGATCGAGTGTTAAAAATATTTCAGATATTAGGTGGTACCGTAAAAATATTTTAGGATACCGAGATGACAGGAAAAAATATTTCTGAATGTATAAATTAATTAATTTAATATATTGGGTGCAAAAAATATTTTAGGGTGCACCATACAATTTAATCGAAATATTAAAAAAAAAATGGTCCATGCCTCAAAATTAGAGGGATTAGCATGAGCATGAGATGCTCATCTTTTGGAGATGAGCATGGTATGTGAACTCTCAAATTATACCCTTAATCTAAAACCTAATAATAGTATGAGAATGAATCCACATTCCAAGCTCATCCCTAGATAAAAGGATTTTTTTAGAAAAAAAATACTTCATGCACTAAAAATTAAACAATATTTAAGATATTAGGTGCTACTGCAAAAATATTTCAGGATAATGGTGACACAGGAAAAATATTTCTGAATACAGGACAATTTTTTTGAGATACTCGCTGCAAAAATATTTCAAGATGCAGCACACAATTTAATCCAAATAAATAAAAATACATTAAAAAAATTTAAAAAATGGTCCCTGCACCAAAATTGGAGGGATGAGCATCTCATGCTCATCCAAATTCCATGCGAATATGAACCTCAAATTATACCCTTAATCTATAACTTATTACTAGTATGTGAATGAATCTACATTCCATGTTCATCCCAAATAAAATATTTTTTTGAAAAAAAAATACTCCATGCACTAAAAAAATAATTAATTTAAGATATTGAGCGTTGAAAAAATATTTCAGATATTAGGTGCTAATGGAAAAATATTTTAGGATACTGGTGTCATAGGAAAAATATCTCTGAATGCAGGATAAGAAATTAATTCTTTTGAGATACTCGATGCAAAAAATATTTCAGGGTGTAACATACAATTTAATCCAAATACATAAAAAATGGCCCCCACCCAAAATTAGAGAAATGTGCATCATATGCACTAGTATGTGAATGAATCCACATTCTTGGGTGCAAAAAATTAGAGTGAACCCTCAACTTATACCCTTAATCTAAAACTTAGTAAAAAAAGGTCCCTACCTCAAAATTAGAGGGATGAGCATCCCATGCTCATCTTTTTGGTGAGCATGGAATGTAAACCCTCAAATTATACCCTTAATCTAAAACTTAATATATGGTAGAAAAAATATTTTAGGGTGCAGCTTACTATTTAATCCAAATAAAAAAAATGGTCCCCACCTCAAAATTAGAGGGATTAGCTTTGGATGAACATGAAATGTGAACTCTCAAATTATACCCTTAAAAGAAAACTTAATACTATAATGTGAATAAATCCGCATTCCAAGCTCATCCCCAAATGAAAAGGGATTTTTTTTAAATACTCCATGCATAAATAATTAATTAACTTAAAATACTAGGCATTAAAAAAACATTTTAGATATTAGGTGCTACTGAAAAAGTATTTCAGGATATTAGTGTCAAAGGAAAATATTTTTGAATGTAGGAAAAAAATTAATTCATTTGAGATACTGGATGCAAAAAATATTTCAGAGTGTAACATACAATTTAATCCAAATAAATAAAAATACATAAAAAAAGAATGGTCCCCACCCAAAATTAGAGGAATGTGCATCCCATGCACTAGTATGTGAATGACTCCACATTCTTGGGTGCAAAAAATTAGAGTGAACCCTCAACTTATACCTTTAATCTAAAACTTAATACTAGTATGTGAATGAATCCACATTCCAAGCTCATCTCCAAATACAAGTTTTTTTTTTTTTTTTTTAAAAAAAAATACTCTAAGTACTAAAGATTAATTAACGTATGATATCGGGTGTTGAAAAAATATTTTTGATATTAGGTGCTTCTGGAAAAATATTTTAGGATTATGGTGCCATAAGAAAAACATTGATGAATGCAGGACTAGAATTAATTCATTTGAGATATTGGATGCAAAAAATATTTCACGGTGCAACATACAATTTAATCAAAATAAATAAAAATATGTAAAATGTTAAAAAATTAATAAAAAAATGGTCGCCACCCCAAAATTAGAGGGATGAGCATGAAATGTGAACCCTCAAATTATACCTTTAATCTAAAACTTAATACTAGTATGTGAATGAATCCACATTTCATGGTTATCCCAAATAAAAGTGGTTATTTTTTTAAAAAAAGTACTCCATATACTAAAAATTAATTAACTTAAGATACTCGGCATTGAAAAAATATTTCAAGTATTAGGTGCCACTAGAAAATTATTTTAGGATATTGGTGTAAAAGGAAAAATATTTCTAAATGCAGGACAAGAAATTAATTCATTTGAGATATTAGATACCAAAAAATATTTTAGGGTGTAGCATACAATTTATTCCATATAAATAAACATACATAAAAAAAATTCCCCAACTCCAAAATTAGAGAGATGAGCCATGCTCATCTCTTGGCTGAGCATGGAAAGTGAACCCTCAAATTATATGCTTCACTAAAATTGTGTACTAGTATGTGAAGGAATCCACATCCTATGCTCATCACCAAATACATGGTTTTTTTTTTTTTTTTTTTTTTTTTTTTAAATATTGCATTGACTTAAAATTATTTAACTTAAGATACGGGATGTTGAAAAAAATATTTGAAATATTAGGTGCTACTGCAAAAATATTTTAGGATACCGATATCACGGGAAAAATATTTTTGAATGTAAGGCAAGAAATTAATTGATTTGAGATACGATTACAAAAAATATTTCAAGGTGTAACATAAAATTTAATCCAAAGAAATAAAAATACATAAAAAATAAAAATAAATAAAGAAAATGTCCCCACCCAAAATTAAAGGGATGCTCATCTTTTGGATGAGTATGGAATGTGAACCCTTAAATTATACCCTTAATTTAAAACTTAATACTAGTATATGAATGAATCCACATTTGAAGATCATCCCCAAATAAAAGTTTTTTTTTAAAAAAAAAAAAAAAACTCAATACACTAAAAATTAATTAATTTATAATAATGGGCGTTGAAACACTATTTCAGATATTATATGTTCTTTGGAAAAATATTTCATGATAATGGTGTCACAGGAAAAATATTTCTGAATGTAGGACAATAAATGAATTAATTTTAGATACTCGATGTACAAAATATTTAAAGGTGCAATATACAATTTAATACAAATAAATAAAAATATAAAAAATATAAAAATATAGTCTCCACCCCAAAATTAGAGGGATGAGCATGAAATGTGAACCCTTAAATTATACCTTTAATCTAAAACTTAACAGTAGTATATGAATGAATCCACATTCCATTTTGATCCCTAAATAAAAGGGATTTTGTTTTTTTTATAAAAGATACTCCATACACTAAAAAATAATAAACTTATGATACTAGGTGTTGAAAAATATTTTAGATATTAGATGCTACTGGAAAAATATTTCATGATAATGGTTTCACGGGATTTTTTTTTAAATGCAGGACAAGAAATTAATTCATTTGAGATACGGGAGCAAAAAATATTTCAAGGTGCAACATACAATTTAATACAAATAAATAAAAATACATAAAAAAAGGGGGCCCACCCCAAAATTAGAGGGATGAGCACCCGTGCTTATCTTTTCGATGAACTTGGAATGTGAACCCTCAAATTATTCCGTTAATCTAAAACTTAATAGTAGTATATGAATGAATCCACATTCCATGTTGATCCCTAAATGAAAGGGATTTTGTTTTTTGAAAAAAATGCTCCACATACTAAAAATTAATAAACTTATGATACTGGGCGTTGAAAAAATATTTTAGATATTAGGTGTTACTGGAAAAATATTTCATGATAATCGTTTTACAGGAAAAATATTTTTGAATGTAGGACAAGAAATTAATTCATTTGAGATATTGGGTTCAAAAAATATTTCAAAGTGCAACATACAATTTAATATAAATAAATAAAAATACATAAAAAAAATGGTATCCACCCCAAAATTAGAGGGATGAGCACCCATGCTTATCTTTTGGATGAACATGGAATGTGAGCCCTCAAATTATACCCTTAATCTAAAACCTAATACTAGTTTGTGAATGAATCCATATTCCATGCCTATCCCCAAATAAAAGTTTTTTTTTTCTTTTGAAAAATACTCCATGCACACAAAATTGATTAACTTCACATACTGGGTGTTGAAAAAATATTTCAAATATTAGATGGTACTAGAGAAATATTAGGAAAAATATTTTTGAAAGCAAGACAAGAAATTAATTAATTGGAGATATTGGGCATAAAAAAATTTTAGGGTGGAACTTACAATTTAATGAAAAGAAAAAAAAGGTCTCCACCTCAAAATTAGAGGGATTAGCATCTCATGTGCATCTTTTGGATGGGCATAGAATGTGAACCCTCAAATTATACCCTTAAAATAAAACTTAATAGTAGTAAGTGAATTAATCCATATTCCAAGCTCATCGCTAATTGAAAGAGGTTTTTTTTTTCCTTTGTTTAAAAAAATATTCTATGCACTAAAAATTAATTAACTTAAGATGCTGCCTTGAAAAAAATATTTTATATATTTGGTGCTACAAGAAAAATATTTCAGGATACTATTGTCAAAGGAAAAATATATCTGAATGTAGAGCAAGGAATCAATTCATTTGAAACACTAGATGTAAAAGAAATTTTAGGGTGCAATATAGAATTTAATTCAAATAAATAAAAACACTTAAAAAAAGGGTCGCCACAAGAAAATTAGAGGGATGAGCATCACATGTTCATCTTTTGGATTAGCATGGCACGTGAACCCTTAAATTATACCTTAATCTAAAACTTAATACTAGTATGTGAATGAATCCACATCCCAAAGATGAGCATGGAATGTGAACTCTTAAACTATACCCTTAATCTAAATCTTAATACTACTATGTGAATGAATCTACATTCCGAGCTCATCCCCAAATAAGAGGTTTTTTTTTTAAAAAAAAAAAAAACTCCATGCACTATAAATTAATTAATTCATTTGAGATATTGGATGTAAAAAAATATTTGATGGTACTGAGTCACAGGAAAAATATTAGGTGCTATTGGAAAAATATTTTTGAATGCAAGACAATAAATCAATTCATTTGAGATATTGGATGCAAAAAATATTTGAGGGTGAACTGTAATTCAAATGAAAAGATACATAAAAAACATGTTCCCCACCTCAAAATTAGAGGGAGGAGAATCCCATGCTCATCTCTCGGATTAGCATGAAATGTGAACACTCAAATTATACCCTTAATCTAAAACTTAATACTAGTGTGTGAACGAATCCACATTCCGTGATGATGCCCAAATAAGGGGGGTTTTTTTGAAAAAAATATTCCATGTTCTAAAAACTAATAAACTTATGATACTAGGCGTTGAAAAAAAATATCTCAGGGATATTAGGTGTTATAGGAAAAATATTTCATGATAACGGTGTCAGTGGAAAGATATTTCTGAATGCAGGAAGAGCTATTAGTTCATTTGAGATACTGGGTGAAAAAAATATTTCAAGGTGCAGTATATCACTCTGGTCCTATTTATAAAGTCTATTTTGACCAAATCTCACATACAAAGGAGAGGTAGTTAACTCGGTGATTATGTGATAAATTTTCGACTTTGCCCCCGTTTATGATTGGATATTTTTTAACTGTTTCTCCTCTCTATGGGTAAAACTGTCACAATCTCATTTATCACATGAAACTTGACTGATAAATATGACCAAATTGTTTGATAAAAATGAACTTATAAGTAGGACTATAGTGATACAATATAACGCAGATAAATAAATAAAAATACACAAAAAAATGGTCTCCACCCCAAAATTAGAGGGATGAGCATCTCATGCTCATCTTTTAGATTACCATGAAATACGAACCCTCAAATTGTACCCACAATCTAAAACTTAACACTAGTATATGAATGAATCGTATTCCAAGCTCATCCCGAGATAAAGAGGTTTCTTTTTTTAAAAAAAAAAATTACTCCTTGCGCTAAAAATTAATTAATTTCAGGTGCTCGGCGATGCAAAAATATTTTAGACGTTAGGTGGTGCTGAAAAGCTATTTAAGTTTACTGGTGTGAGAGGAAATATATTTTTGAACGTAGGACTAGAAATTAATTCATCTGAGATACTGGGTGCAAAAGATATATTAAGGTGTAGTATACAATTTCATCCACATAAACAAAAATACATTAAAAAAAAGTGGTCCCTACCTCAGAATTGGAGGGATGAGCATGGAATGTGAACCCTTAAACTATACCCTTAATCTAAATCTTAATACTACTATGGGAATGAATCTACATTCTGAGCACATCCCCAAACAATGGGCTTTAAAAAAAAAACCAGAAAAGAAAAAAAAAAAACTTCATGCACGAAAAATTAATTAATTCATTTGAGATGTTGGATGTAAAAAATATTTGAGGGTACTTGGGTCCTTTGGAAAAATACTCCATGATCGGGTCACGGGAGAAATATTTTTGAATGCAAGACAATAAATCAATTCATTTGAGATATTGGATGCAAAAAATATTTGAGGGGGAACTTTAATTCAGATAAAAAAATACATAAAAAAAATGTTCCCTACCTCAAAATTAGAGGGATGAGCATCCCATGCTCATCTCTCTGATTGGCATGGAATGTGAACCCTCATATTATACCCTTAATCTAAAACTTAATACTAGTGTGTGAACGAATCCACATTCCGTGATGATGCCCAAATAAGGGGGGGTCTTTTTTGAAAAAAATATTCCATGTTCTAAAAACTAATAAACTTATGATACTAGGCGTTGAAAAAAAATATCTCAAGGATATTAGGTGTTATAGGAAAAATATTTCATGATAATGGTGTCAGTGGAAAGATATTTCTGAATGCAGGAAGAAATATTAGTTCATTTGAGATACTGGGTACGAAAAATATTTCAAGGTGCAGTATATCACTCTGGTCCTATTTATGAAGTCTATTTTGACACAATCTCACATACAAAGGAGAGGTAGTTAACTCGGTGATTATGTGATAAATTTTTGACTTTGCCTCCGTTTATGATTGGGTATTTTTTAACTGTTTATCTTCTCTATGGGTAAAATTGTCACAATCTCATTTATCACATGAAACTTGACTTATAAATATGACCAAATATTTTGATCAAAATGAACTTATAAATAGGATCATAGTGATACAATATAACGCAAATAAATAAATAAAAATACACCAAAAAATGGTCTCCACCCCAAAATTAGAGGGATGAGAATCTCATGCTCATCTTTTGGATTAGCATGAAATACGAACCCTCAAATTGTACCCACAATCTAAAACTTAACACTAGTATATGAATGAATCCATATACCAAGCTCATCCCCAGATAAAGAGGTTTCTTTTTTTAAAAAAATAAAAAATTACTCCATGTGCTAAAAATTAATTAATTTCAGGTGCTCGGTGATGCAAAAATATTTTAGACGTTAGGTGGTGCTGAAAAGCTATTTAAGTTTACTGGTGTGAGAGGAAAGATATTTTTGAATGTACGACTAGAAATTAATTCATCTGAGATACTGGGTGTAAAAGATATATTAAGGTGTAGTATACAATTTAATCAAAATAAACAAAAATACATTAAAAAAAAGTGGTCCCGACCTCAGAATTGGAGGGATGAGCACTGAATTTGAACCCTTAAACTATACCCTTAATCTAAATCTTGATACTACTATGGGATTGAATCTACATTCCGAGCACATCGCCAAACAAGGGGCGTTTTTTTTTAAAAAAAAAAAACCAGAAAAGAAAAAAAAATACTCCATGCACGAAAAATTAATTAATTAATTTGAGATGTTGGATGTAAAAAATATTTGAGGGTACTAGGTCACTGGAAAAATACTCCACGATACTGGGTCACAGGAGAAATATTTTTGAATGCAAGACAATAAATCAATTCATTTGAGATATTGGATGCAAAAAATATTTGAGGGTGAACTGTAATTCAGATAAAAAAATACATAAAAAAATGTTCCTGACCTCAAAATTAGAGGGATGAGCATCCCATGCTCATCTCTCTGATTGGCATGGAATGTGAACCCTCATATTATACCCTTAATCTAAAACTTAATACTAGTGTGTGAACGAATCCACATTCCGTGATGATGCCCAAATAAGGGGGGTTTTTTTTGAAGAAAATATTCCATATTCTAAAAAGTAATAAACTTATGATACTAGGCGTTGAAAAAAAATATCTCAGGGATATTAGGTGTTATAGGAAAAATATTTCATGATAATGGTGTCAGTGGAAAGATATTTCTGAATGCAGGAAGAGATATTAGTTCATTTGAGATACTGGGTGAAAAAAATATTTCAAGGTGCAGTATATCACTCTGCTCCTATTTATAAAGTCTATCTTGACCAAATCACACATACAAAGAAGAGGTAGTTAAGTCGGTGATTATGTGATAAATTTTCGACTTTGCCCCCGTTTATGATTGGGTATTTTTTTTAACTGTTTCTCCTCTCTATGGGTAAAACTGTCACAATCTCATTTATCACATGAAACTTGACTTATAAATATGACCAAATTGTTTGATAAAAATGAACTTATAAGTAGGACCATAGTGATACAATATAACGCAAATAAATAAATAAAAATACACACACAAAAAATGGTCTCCACCCCAAAATTAGAGGGATGAGCATCTCATGCTCATCTTTTGGATTACCATGAAATACGAACCCTCAAATTGTACCCACAATCTAAAACTTAACACTAGTATATGAATGAATCCGTATTCCAAGCTCATCCCCAGATAAAGACGTTTCTTTTTTTTTAAAAAAAAAAATACTGCTTGCGCTAAAAATTAATTAATTTTAGGTGCTCGTCGATGCAAAAATATTTTAGACGTTAGGTGGTGCTGAAAAGCTATTTAAGTTTACTGGTGTGAGAGGAAAGATATTTTTGAACGTAGGACTAGAAATTAATTCATCTGAGATACTGGGTGCAAAAGATATATTAAGGTGTAGTATACAATTTCATCTACATAAACAAAAATACATTTTAAAAAAAGTGGTCCCTACCTCAGAATTGGAGGGATGAGCAAGGAATGTGAACCCTTAAACTTTACCCTTAATCTAAATCTTGATACTACTATGGGAATGAATCTACATTCCAAGCACATCCCCAAACAAGGGGCTTTTTTAAAAAACCAGAAACGAAAAAAAAACTCCATGCACGAAAAATTAATGAATTCATTTGAGATGTTAGATGAAAAAAATATTTGAGGGTACTGGGTCACAGGAGAAATATTTTTGAATGCAAGACAATAAATCAATTTATTTGAGATATTGGATGCAAAAAAAAAAAATTTGAGGGTGAACTGTAATTCAGATAAAAAAAATACATAAAAAAAAATGTTCCCTACCTCAAAATTAGAGGGATGAGCATCCCATGCTCATCTCTCGGATTAGCATGGAATGTGAACCCTCAAATTGTACCCACAATCTAAAACTTAACACTAGTATATGAACGAATCTGTATTCCGTGATGATGCCCAAATAAGGGGTCTTTTTTGAAAAAAAGTTTCCATGTTCTAAAAATTTATAAACTTATGATACTAGGCGTTGAAAAAAAATATCTCAGGGATATTAGGTGTTATAGGAAAAATATTTCATGATAATGGTGTCAGTGGAAAGATATTTCTGAATGCAGGAAGACATATTAGTTCATTTGAGATACTGGGTGCAAAAAATATTTCAAGGTGCAGTATATCACTCTGGTCCTATTTATAAAGTCTATTTTGACCAAATCTCACATACAAAGGAGAGGTAGTTAACTCGGTGATTATGTGATAAATTTTCGACTTTGCCCCTGTTTATGATTGGGTATTTTTTAACTGTTTCTCCTCTCTATGGGTAAAACTGTCACAATCTCATTTATCACATGAAACTTGACTTATAAATATGACCAAATTTTTTGATCAAAATGAACTTATAAGTAGGACCATAGTGATACAATATAACGCACATAAATAAATAAAAATACACAAAAAAAAATGGTCTCCACCCCAAAATTAGAGGGATGAGCATCTCATGCTCATCTTTTGGATTACCATGAAATACGAACCCTCAAATTGTACCCAAATCTAAAACTTAACACTAGTATATGAATGAATCCGTATTCCAAGCTCATCCCTAGATAAAGAGGTTTCTTTTTTTTTAAAAAAAAAAAAATACTCCATGCGCTAAAAATTATTTAATTTCAGGTGCTCGGCGATGCAAAAATATTTTAGACGTTAGGTGGTGCTGAAAAGCTATTTAAGTTTACTGGTGTGAGAGAAAAGATATTTTTGAATGTAGGACTAGAAATTAATTCATCTGAGATACTGGGTGCAAAAGATATATTAAGGTGTAGTGTACAATTTCATCCACATAAACAAAAATACATTAAAAAAAAGTGGTCCCTACCTCAGAATTGGAGGGATGAGCATGGAATGTAAACCCTTAAACTATACCCTTAATCTAAATCTTGATACTACTATGAGAATGAATCTACATTCCGAGCACATCCCCAAACAAGGGGCTTTTTAAAAAAAAAACCAGAAAAAAAAATACTCCATGCACGAAAAATTAATTAATTCATTTGAGATGTTGGATGAAAAAAGTATTTGAGGGTATTGGGTCACTGGAAACATACTCCACGATACTGGGTCACAGGAGAAATATTTTTGAATGCAAGACAATAAATCAATTCAATTGAGATATTGGATGCAAAAAATATTTGAGGGTGAACTGTAATTCAGATAAAAAATACATAAAAAAATGTTCCCTACCTCAAAATTAGAGGGATGAGCATCCCATGCTCATCTCTCTGATTAGCATGGAATGTGAATCCTCAAATTGTACCCACAATCTAAAACTTAACACTAGTATATGAATGAATCTATATTCCAAGCTCATCCCGAGATAAAGAGGTTTCTTTTTTTAAAAAAAAAAAAAATTACTCCATGCGCTAAAAATTAATTAATTTCTGGTGCTCGGCGATGCAAAAATATTTTAGACGTTAGGTGGTGCTGAAAAGATATTTAAGTTTACTGGTGTGAGAGGAAAGATATTTTTGAATGTAGGACTAGAAATGAATTATCTGGTGCAAAAGATATATTATGGTGTAGTATACAATTTAATCCAAATAAACAAAAATACATTAAAAAAAAGTGGTCCCTACCTCAAAATTGGAGGGATGAGCATGAAATGTGAACCCTTAAACTATACCCTTAATCTAAATCTTAATACTACTATGAGAATTAATCTACATTTTTGTTAAGCACATCCCCAAACAAGGGGATTTTTTTTAAAAAAAAAAAAAAAATACTCCATGCACGAAAAATATTTGAGGGTGAACTATAATACAGATAAAAAAATACATAAAAAAAATGTTCACCACCTCAAAATTAGAGGGATGCTCATCTTTCGGATTAGCATGGAATGTGAACCCTCATATTATACCCTTAATCTAAAACTTAATACTAGTGTGTGAACGAATCCACATTCCCTGATGATGCCCAAATAAGGGGTCTTTTTTGAAAAAAAATATTCCATGTACTAAAAATTAATAAACTTATGATACTAGGCGTTGAAAAAAAAATATCTCAGAGATATTAGGTGTTATAGGAAAAATATTTCATGATAATGGTGTCACTGGAAAGATATTTCTGAATGCAGGAAGAGATATTAGTTCATTTGAGATACTGGGTGCAAAAAAATTTTAAGGTGCAGTATATCACTCTGGTCCTATTTATAAAGTCTATATTGACCAAATCTCACATACAAAGGAGAGGTAGTTAACTCGGTGATTATGTGATAAATTTTCGACTTTGCCCCCGTTTATGATTGGGTATTTTTTAACTGTTTCTTCTCTCTATAGGTAAAACTGTCACAATCTCATTTATCACATGAAACTTGACTTATAAATATGACCAAATTTTTTGATCAAAATGAACTTATAAGTAGGACCATAGTGATACCATTTAACACAAATAAATAAATAAAAAAAAGGTCTCCACCCCAGAATTAGAGGAATGAGCATCTCATGCTCATCTTTTGGATGAGCATGAAATACGAACCCTCCAATTGTACCCACAATCTAAAACTTAACACTAGTATATGAATGAATCCGTATTCCAAGCACATCCCCAGATAAAGAGGTTTGTTTTTTTTTTAAAAAAAATTACTCCATGCACTTAAAATTAATTAATTTCATGTGCTCGGTGATGCAAAAATATTTTAGACGTTAGGTGGTCTTTGAAAAGCTATTTAAGTTTACTGGTGTGAGAGGAAAGATATTTTTGAACGTAGGACTAGAAATTAATTCATTTGAGATACTGTGTGCAAAAGATATATTATGGTTTAGTATACAATTTAATCCAAATAAACAAAAATACATTAAAAAAAAGTGGTCCCTACCTCACAATTGGAGGGATGAGCATGGAATGTGAACCCTTAAACTATACCCTTAATCTAAATCTTAATACTACTATGGGAATTAATCTACATTCCGAGCACATCCACAAACAAGGGGCTTTGTTTTTAAAAAAAATACTTTGTGCACGAAAAATTAATTAATTCATTTGAGATGTTGGATTTAAAACATTTTTGAGGGTACTGGGTCACAGGAAAAATATTAGGTGCTACTGGAAAAATATTCCACGATACTGGGTCACAAGAAAAATATTTTTGAAGTCAAGACAATAAGTCAATTCATTTGAGATATTGGATGCAAATAATATTTGAGGGTGAACTGTAATTCAAATAAAAAAATACATAAAAAAATGTTCCCCGCCTCAAAATTAGAGGGATGAGCATCTCATGCTCATCTCTCGGATTAACATGAAATGTGAACCCTCAGATTATACCCTTAATCTAAAACTTAATACTAGTATGTGAATGAATCCACATTCCATGATGATGCCAAATAAAGGGGTTTTTTTTTTGGAAAAAAACTTTTTGTGTACTAAAAATTAATAAACGTATCATAGTAGGCATTGAAGAAAATATTTCAGGGATATTAGGTCTTATTGGACAAATATTTCATGATAATGGTATCACGGGAAAAATATTTCTCAATGCAGGACAAGATATTAGTTCATTTGAGATACTGAGTGCAAAAAAAATTTCAAGGTGCAGTATATCACTCTGGTCCTATTTATAAAGTCTATTTTGACCAAATCTGTAATATCCTAAATTTTCTCCAACAAATTCCAAGTATGAAGTATTTGCATTTGGAGAAAATAAATAGTGAAATTTTGACAAAAGGTTAATTATACCCGAAATTCCTGATTTTGCCGGAATCGAAAATTTTGGCACTAATGGGACATATGGAATTAGCACTTCTTTGTTTCATTTTAGTTTATTAAATCCGGCCATGTAGACAAGAGGAAGAGAAAGTGACAAAATGGGAAATCCTAATGGAGATTGGAATGGTAATTATGTGAAGTGTTGATGTCAAAATTAAAAGCCCAAACCGACTTACTTCGGATAACAATTGAGAATGCAAAGACATGGTTATTCTAATTAGTCAAGCACACATCATCACCCTCTTTTATGGAAATTACAGTTAAAGAGGAAAAGTGGAATTGTTAATGGTTGGCATGCTTGTAAATAATGGAAATTTAATGTCCAAAAATTTCCCTTGCTTCCAACCGCCAAAGATGATCACTAATATCCAATATTTCCCTTCTCATTTAACTGAAGTCGGCTAGCATTTATTGAAGCCCATTTCTATCCATTGAATTTCGAACAGCAAAACAAATGGGATTAAGTTCATTGGTATGAAGGTAATTAAGTAGAAAATCAATGTCCTATAAATTTTTCCATGTACCCACCAACTTAAAACACTTGATATTCATTAAATTTATTCCCATTTAACTCATTTTTTATCAGACCATTGTGAAGCACCAAAAGAAAGAGTGGAGACGTGAGAGACAAAGAGAGGAACCGGGAGAAGGTGAAGAAGGAAGGGAAAAAGGAAGACTAAGAATCTTGCTTGCTCATTACCTAAACATTTAAGGTGTTGGGATTTGGAAGTTGCAAGACTAAAGTCTGATTCAAATTGGAAAGGTGTTGGAAATGGGAATAAGGGATGTAAAGAAATAGGTGATAGATGGAATTTAAAGAAATATGTTGCTTTTCGGTTGTTTGATGATTAACGACTCTATGACTTATTTCTTACCTCTGTACAGTCTCATATGTTTCGAAGCAAAGGTTAAAGGAAGCATAATTGCTCAACAGATAACAATAATAGTGAGATATGTGACATTGGAAGCAATATAGGTGAATTAAATAAATGGTTTTCTATGTTATGTTTTCTGCCAGCCCCTGTTTCAGGAGTGGGAATTTGGTCATTTTGATAGTTTCATTGTGTTCAGAACTCAAAATTGTGTAGGGTAAAGATTCGGTAGAAATTTTGAAAGCTTTATTTCGAAACCTTGGAATCTGTTGGAAAAATCCTGTACGAACAGCAATGTTGTGGCACGTTTTTAGAGTAGTAAATGACATCCAATTGCCGTAAAATTTTACATGATTAAATTAGACATAACAAGCTTTAATTTGATAGGTAACTTGTAATTTTCTGAATTATGTATAATTAATTATGAATATTTGAAGTTGACCCCTGAATTTGGACTTTATTTACGACCAGCGAGGGTATTTTTGGAATCTGGGAAAAACCTGTGTGTGAATGGTCATGAAAAGTATTCTTAGTCAAAATTAGACATATTAAGGGTCATTTTGGCTTTGGGACCAACCCAAAAGGATTTTTCTAGATTTAATTATGAATTTTTGAAGATTAGTCTTTGTTTACTGGAAATTCCTGAAAAATGACGAAAATAGAGGGAATATA
Source organism: Acacia melanoxylon (assembly GCA_019022615.1). Taxonomy (NCBI): domain Eukaryota; kingdom Viridiplantae; phylum Streptophyta; class Magnoliopsida; order Fabales; family Fabaceae; genus Acacia; species Acacia melanoxylon. The sequence goes on from JAFJYJ010000052.1 coordinate 1,203,874, forward strand.
AGCTCATATTAAATTCCTTAATAAGAAAAATAATTTAGTAAATATGGACACATGAGTTGGGCTTATTTTAGATATTAGGTGGTAGTGGATAAATATTTTAGCTTAAATGTGTGACAAAAAAAAAATTATGAATGCAGGACTAGAAATTCTTTCATTTGAAATACTAGGTGCAAGAAGTATTTCAGATATTAGGTGGTACTTTGGAAAAAAAAATTAGGATACTAGGTTCATAGGAAAGACATTTTTGAACGCAGGACAATAACTTTATTCATTTGAGATACTGGCTGTAAAAAAATATTTTAGGGTGCAACACACAAATTAATCCAAATAAATAAAAATACATAAAAAAAATTAAAATATAGAGAAGTGGTCCCCACCCCAAAATTAGAGGGATGATTATCTCATGCTTATCTTTTGGATGAGCATGGAATACGACCCCTCAAATTATACCCATAATCTAAAACTTAATACTAGTATATGAATGAATCCATATTCCAAGCTCATCCCTAGATAAAAAGGCTTTTTTTTTAAAAAAAAAATACTCCATGCACTTAAAATTAATTAATTTAAGATACTCAGCGTTGCAAAAATATTCTAGACGTTAGGTGGTGCTAAAAACATATTTTAGTTTACTGGTGTGAGAGGAAAGATATTTTTGAACGCAAGACTAGAAATTAATTTATCTGAGATACTAGGTGCAAAAGATATATTATGGTATAGTATGCAATTTAATCCAAATAAATAAAAATACATTAAAAAAAGTGGTCCCTACCTCAAAATTGGAGGAATGAGCATCTCATGGAATGTGAACCCTTAAACTATACCCTTAATCTAAATCTTAATACTACTATGTGAATGAATCTACATTCCGAGCACATCCCTAAACAAGAGGCTTTTTAAAAATAAAATAAAAATACTCCATGCACAAAAAAATAATTAATTCATTTGAGAATATTTGAGGGTACTGCGTCATAGGAAAAATATTAGGTGCTACTAGAAAACTATTTCACGATACTAGGTCACAGGAAAAATATTTGTGAATGCAAGACAATAAATCAATTCATTTGAGATATTGGATGCACAAAATATTGGAGGGTGAACTGTAATTCAAAAAAAAAAATATTCCTACTTCAAAATTAGAGGGATAAGCATGGAATGTGAACCCTCAAATTATACCCTTAATATAAAACTTAATACTAGTATGTGAATGAATGCATATTCCTTGCTCGTCCATAAATAAAAGGTTTTTTTTTTTAAAAAAATACTCCATGCATTATAAATTATTTAAATTAAGATAATGGGCATTGAAAAAATATTTTAGTTCACTGGTGTGACGAGAAAAATATTTCTGAATGCGCGATTAGAAATTAATTAATTTGGGATACTAGGTGAAAAAAAAATTAGGGTGCAACATACAATTCAATCCAAGTAAAAAATTAAATAAAATGGTTCCCACCTCAAAATTAGAGGAATGAGCATCACATGCTCATATTTTGAATTAGCAGGGCATGTGAATCCTCAAATTATACCCTTAATCTAAAACTTAATACTAGTATGTGAATGAATTCACATTTCATGCTCATCCCCAAATAAAATGTTTATTTTTTGAAAAAAAAAATACTCCATGCACTAAAAATTAATTAACTTAAGATATTGGACGTTGAAAAAATATCTCAAATATTAGGTAGTAGTGGAAAAATATTTTATGATACTGGTGTGCGAGGAAAAATATTTTTAAATGTAGGACTAAAATTAGTTGATTTGAGATCTTGAGTGCAAAAAAATATTTGAGAGTGCAGCGTACATTTTAGTCCAAATAAAAAATACATTAAAAATAAAAATAAAAATAAAAATATTTCCTACCCCAAAATTAAAGAGATGAGCATCCTATGCTTATATTTTAGATGAACATGGAATGTGAACCCTCAGTCTCCTCGGATGCATCTGTGTTTCATACAGGGACGGAATTAGGGGCTCAGATCATATTATCATAAGTCATAAAAAGTGAAGCTCATATTCGACTTCATGCAAATCACTGAGCTGATATCTAGTCTAGAAACTTGGAGGGAGGGGTAGAGTTGGGAAGAGAAATAATTTTCTGTGTTTGAAATCCGATTAAAAATGGAAGAAAAGAAATAAATTCTTCTAAATGCTTAATCTTTGACCAGATAAAGATATTACGATTAGTATCACACGTATCATTGTCATATCCATTTACCTTGAGATCAGAAGAAATAAAATATTGAAACAATATTTATTAATTGTTCAATTTCTTCCAGAATGTTCGATGACATTATCTTTTTACTTCAGGATATTATTTCCTTAATCCATCAGTTTTTAGCTACCAATAGGAATATTAAATTACAAAAGGACAGAGACTTCTTAACAAAAGAAAATTAAATGACGGATTAAAAAAATAGTGTTGTGATTGTGCACACAAGAGGCAACCTTATAAATAAATGGGATTCAACTTCTCTCCCAATTCTTTTCTCATCTTTTTTTTTTTATTGTAATAATATTTTCTTATGGTTGTCGTAAAATTTAAATGACTCTACAATTTTTGGCAATCCTTAATTCTTAAAATAATATTCAATGCAGATATTTTGTGAAAAAATGGTAGTATAATTTATTAATAATCGTTATAAACATATCTTCAATTTCTTTTTCACTCACCTTGCTATCGTGCATAGTCTTATAACTAATTTTGTTTCATAAATTTAAACTTATTTTTTCGGGCTTGGTTCTCTCAAAATCTCATCTTCACCCCCAAGCAAAATAATAATAATAATAATAATAATGGTTTAGATTTCATATTTTATAAAATTATTATTTTACACATAAATAAATAAATGTAACCTGTTAAAATCTCATCTACACAATTCACAACTAAAATACAAACAAAATTTTAAAAAATTAAATTATAAAATACTATAATAATAGTTTTAGAAAATATTCAATCTGAACCATTCATTTTTTATCGGATGGTGGAGATGGAATTCTGAAAAGAAAGTGAGGGAAATAATTATAGGGTTAAGGTGCGATTTGGCCAATAAACTACTGGCCAGGAGCGTCCAGCACAATTAACTATTGATCGGACCTTAAATACCAATAAACTATTTAAAATATAAAATTAGCACAAATCCCCGTTAGCATCTTAACATCCGTTACTCTCTCACTTTGTCTCCTTGCCTTTTTCCCCTTTCTCTCTCTTCACTTGCTCTTACCACGCCCTTCGTTACTTCCTCTGTGAAGGCCTTTGGCCTCAAGCTTTTCACTTTCCTTTTTCCCTCTTTTATGTGTTTCCCTTTTTGTTGCCTTTTCGATCTCTTGCATCAATGGCTTCCACAAATGTTGAGTACCGTTGCTTTGTCGGTGGGCTCGCATGGGCTACCGACAACGATGCCCTCAGTCAGGCCTTTGCTCCTTTCGGCTATGTTATCGAATCGAAGGTCGGTTTGATGCACCACCGGGATCGGATTTGACACGATTTGAATTCGGGTTTTCTTTATCCCTATCTGATCTCGTGCTCTCTCTGACCTGTTTATGTTACTTGATCTATGAAGGCCTTTGGCCTCGCTTCTGGGTTCTTGTGTAGATCGAGAAAAATCGTTCGCTATTACATTAATCTCTTGCGCTTGGTTACGCTCGTTCAAGTTCTTCCTTCACCCTCGGCGTTTCCTCTTTTATTGCCCTTGTGTCTGTTTTCAAAACAAATATACAGTGGGTCGTTTAATTAACAGGATTGAAGTTGTGGGTATGGTCTTTTGTCTTTGCTTTGTGACAAGTTGATCGATTATTGTTAGATTAGTAGTTATCTTGTAAACACCCAAGAATGCGAAGACGGTGAAGATGGGTTCTGCTTTGAAGTCAAAGCCATTGTCACCTTGGGTCGGGAGACGGCGAGAAAATGGGTTACTACTAGCCGTGGGTCTCGCTATGGGGTTAAGAGGAGAAGGAGGCGAAGGGATAGCAGAAGAAGTCGAACAGACCCAGTTGAGACTTAGCCCTGAGAATTACCAGCGAAGAACATGGTCAGGACTTTGACACAATCATATCAATTCATTCTCTTCTAGCCTAATGAGGAGATAACCCATGATTTTTGAAGCATTTTCGGGGTCAAGCTCCTTGATTTTGCTGGGATCGTCTCCTTGATGGGTTCTTGCTGGGATCGTTTTCGGGAGCAAGTGAAGAGAGAGAGAAAGGGGAAAAAGGTAAGGAGACCAAGTGAGAGAGTAACAGACGTTAAGATGCTAACGGAGATTTGTGCTGATTTTACATTTTAAATAGTTTGTTGGTATTTAAGGTCCAATCAATAGTTAATTGTCTTAGGCGTTGGGCGATAGTTTATTGGCCAAATCGTTCCTTAACCCATAATTATAAGAGTATCCTCTTTCATTTTTTTTTCTCTACATTTACAATTCATTCCCTACTCTCTCTCCTCTCCCTTTTCTAATCAAAATTAAATAGAGGTAAAATTGAAAAATGATCATTTATAATCCTCCACTTGATTTATATTTATAATCAAACTTTTTTCCCAATAAGCGATTTATAATAGGAGCGTGAATTATGTAAATTGGAAAATCATCATTAATAATCCTCCAATTGATTTATATTTAGAATCAAACGTTTTTCCAATAAGTAATTTATAATAGGAACGTGAATGGTGTGTGTGTTTCCAATAAGTGATTTATAACAGGAATGTGAATTATGTAAATTGGAGAATGATCATAATAATTCTTCAATTGATTTATATTTAGAAATATACCTCCATCTGAATGTCAACGGTCCATTTTCAAGATAAGGCTAGCCTGCCATAGTGGGTTTGAACATTAAACTTAGTGCATTATTTTATAAGATAGTAACAAATTTATATATATTAAAAAATTAGTTAAATTAATTATTTATAACATGTGTGCAGATTTTCTTAAAATATTCTCTTTAATATTTAAACCCCTTGATAAAAATCACATTTAATAAATATAGTCAATAAAATTAATTGGAATAATAATTTATAAATTTAAGAGATAAAGTGAATTAAGTTGTCAGATCAAAACACTTGAAAGCTCTTACCTTTAGTAATTTTTTTCCTCTTCCAATTTCCCACCACGCATGCTATGAATTTTTATTTTTATTTTTATTGCGCTAGGTCAAAGTTACGTTATTTAATAACATTCAAATCTATCCATATCAAATAAATTATACCGCCATGAGTGTCACTAAACTATTCTTAACAAATCAACATCTAACACATGACAGAGTGCAGTTTGGAATTTCATTTGGGTCGAATTTAACATGCATTTGCTCGTCATTTTAGGTCTTATAAACAGAGGGCAAGATTGTAAAAATCAAATCAGTGTTTCATATCATATTGTGTCTCAACTCAAATCAGAATCAGTGTTTCATAAAATGGCCGATGAAGAACTAAGAAAAGAGGTGATTGCAGGAACAGATACGAAGCCAAACAAAGAGACCTTAAAGAGAGCCTATGTGACATTTTTGGCTGGAAATGGTGATTATGTGAAAGGTGTGGTGGGTTTGGCAAAGGGTTTACGTAAAGTGAGAAGTGCATATCCTTTAGTGGTTGCTACTTTACCAGATGTTCCTGAGGAGCATCTTCAGATTTTGAGGTCTCAGGGCTGTATTGTTCGTGAGATTGAACCAATCTTTCCTCCTCCAAATCAAACTCAATTTGCCATGGCATATTATGTCATCAACTATTCCAAGCTTCGGATTTGGAATGTGAGTTACCAAACACCTAGCTTTCTTCTTCAATCTTTCTTGGGTTATTTTCTACTTGTATCATAGATTTGATTGATCTCATGCTTTGCTTTTCCTGTGTTCCGATCCATCCTACATATAGGAGCTGGACAAAGGGGTTTACTTTGATTGTTTCTCAAATTTATATTTTTTACCTCAAAATATCTTTATTGATGGCACATATTAAGAGAGTTTTCATTAACGAGTAATTCCGCTGTACATGGTTAAATATGGTATTTTAAGGAAATCAATGCATATTTATTATATATAACTAACTTAACTAATTTTCTTAATATTCACAAATTAGTTATCTAACGTACTCTTATATTAAGAAACAAAGGTACTCCCTCCAGTCCTTAATATATAACCTATTTTGGGAGTTGATTTTGGTCCTAAATATAAAACATAGTTTTCATAGTTGTTATTATTTTCCTAATTTATCCCTATTAATGCTCATTCGACAATAATTAAGGAAGAGATGAAATGAGAGAAATAAAAAAGATGACTAAGGTGTTTTAAGAAAGTTGTCATATTAACTAACTTTACTAGTTTTCTTGATTTAATCAAACTAGGTAAATAGATATTATATTTATATCGCAAAGAGTAGTATATAAGTAAACCAAATCTTACATTTTGTAATATGTGTGGCAGATGGAGGAGTACAAGAAGATGATATATTTGGATGCAGACATACAAGTATACGACAACATAGACCATTTGTTCGACACAGAGGATGGATACTTGTATGCAGTGATGGACTGCTTCTGTGGAGCAACATGGAGCCACTCAGCACAGTACAAGGTTGGCTATTGCCAACAATGCCCCCATAAGGTTGCTTGGCCTTCACATATGGGATCTCCTCCTCCTTTGTATTTCAATGCCGGCATGTTTGTGTTTGAGCCAAGCTCAGATACCTATCACAACCTTCTTCACACTCTCCACCTCACTCCTCCCACTCCTTTTGCTGAGCAAGTAAGTCTTTATTCGGATCCTATACTATCACAAAATAAATGAAGAGCATGCATTTAGCGTGGGAGATAGAGAAAAAATGGATTAGTAAGTTATATATACCTAATTCTGAGGTATAGGTCCTATACATACAACTAACTTCTGTTAGGTTTATCTCTCTTTGAATATAATCCATTGTGATGTAGTGGAATGTAATGGAGGAGACCAAGATTATAAAGGTAATAATGTTTTGTCCTCTTGATTACAAGATTTTTACATCCTCATTTATCAATCTTGGCCCCAATGCATCTACTTGATGTAATTAGGATTACAAAATGTAATCCCTTTACATGAACCTAACCAAACATTATAATTATTTTGTTGCATTAGGATTACATGTAGCCCTTTTTCATAGAATCGAACGGGCTATTCATGTGTTATTAATTTTTTTAAGCAGATGAAGGCTTAAAGCAAGTTAGGTTGTAAGCCCTTGATAAGGGTCTAGCCTATTTTCACCTCTCTTTGGGCCTATATGCTCTACTATTCTAGTGTTTTACTTGTTTTAGGTTTGTTGAGCCTTTTAGTTTTCTTTACTTTCCATTTGTTGTACATTTCTTTACTTGTGCTTGTTTTCTTGCTTTCTGTTATTAGGCTTTACAGCTGCTAATCTTGATATGTTTGGTGCTGAAGCTTTATGTATCGATTTATCTAATTATGAATACAATATTCTCTTTTCAACAAAAAAAAAAAAAAAGGAGACCTAAATTTTGACTAACATTTTTGGAATGATGGAATATTAGGATTTTCTGAATATGTTCTTCCAAGAGCAATACAAGCCTTTACCTTTGGAATACAACCTAGTTCTTATGGCTATGTTATGGCGCCACCCAGAGAATGTGGACCTTAAAAAGGTTAAGGTGGTCCACTATTGTGAACCAAAACCGTGGAGGTATACTGGCAAGGAAGCAAACATGGACAGGGAAGACATAAGGATGTTAGTAGCAAAATGGTGGAACATTTACGATGACAAATCCCTTGATTGTAAAGCTCAAGACTTGCAGGTTGTGGCTGAGCAGGAGACTTTATCAAGATCATCAATTATGGCTTCTATTTCTGAGCCCATAATTTCTTTCGTTCCTACTCCTCCTGCTGCCTGAGAAGAAACCATTACTAAAGCTTGTGTTATAGGTGAGCATTTGTTTTTTTCCCTTTTAACTTTTGGAGGTAACTAGGTTTTGAGCTTCGACAAAGATATAATATACTATTTCAAGTTCTAAATATAGGATCGCATGTGTAGTGTAGAAAAGTAAGAGATATAAAGGTTTGTTTAGGTGTTGATTGATTTGGATATACAGTTTTTGATGGTGTGCTTTGTCTTGTTCTTCAATTACTTGTAAATTATATTGGAATAATAAAAGAAAGAGGTTACTTGTTGTATCATTGTAATTTTTAGTTTAAATAGTAGTTAGGGGAGGAATGAGCCGTAGAACGGCATTAGTTGTGTTTCTATAACTAACTGCTAACTGTTTTAACCGCCTATGACCCTACCCCTGCTTTATTATAAATAGGCATCTCTTGACTCTTCTTATCTTCGCTAATTCTAATTCTTCTTCTCTCTTTCTCTCTTCTATACTAATTCTTCTAACTAATCTCTATTTTAACACCAAAGATATATCGGTAGTATCAGAGCTTAAAGATCTTCAGCCTAACTCTTTCTCTTCTATTTTAATTCTTCTAACTAATCTCTATTTTAATATCAAAGATTGATGATATCAAAGCCTAAAGATCCTCAGCCTAACCCTCTTTCTCTCTTCTATTCTAATTCTTCCAAGTAACCTTTGTTTTAATACAAGAGATACATCAGTGAACGATCGAGATATATAAATCTGAAGGTCTTCCTAACTTGAAAGGGGATGAGGTTATATGGGTGATTGTTGATAGGATGAGCAAGGATGCTCACTTTGTGGTTCTCTCACACCCTTTTTCAACAGCTTCCTTGGCTCAAATTTTCATGGACCAAGTGTATAAGCTACATGGTCATCTTTAGAAATTATAAGCGATCAAAACCCGATTTTTGTGAGCAACATTTGGAGGGAATTCTGACAAGTTTTGGGAGTGCATCAGACATTATAATTTGAGATGCACGTGCTGGGAAAAACCTAAGGAGTGGTGCCCATGGCTCTCACATGATGCGTGGTGGTATAACACATCATTCCACCCAACCAACAAGGCAACACCTTATGAGCTCCTATATGGTAAGAAATCTCCTATTCATAGCCCTTATTTGCCTCAAAATTCAATGTTAGAGGCTGTGGACCGCAGCTTTGCAGCTAGACAGCAGGTTTTGGGTATTTTCAAGCACTATCTACACCGTGCATCCAATATAATGAAGCAAATTTCCTAAAATTACAGCCCTATAGGCAAATTTCTGCAGCTTCTCGGGGTTCACAGAAATTAGCCCCATACTATTTTAGACCCTATCAAGTTAGGATTGGTCCTTTGACTTATCATTTGGAATTGCTTCCAGAGACACGGATTCACCTTACATTCCATGTGTCTGTTTTGAAACTTTGTCTCGACCCTGCTGTGAAGCAGCCACACCCACCAGCAAATTTTCCTGAGCCTCCTCTTGTCACTTGAACTAGAGAGAATTTTGAACATGCAGACTATGGGAAGGCGCAAGAAGTTGATCACTGAAGTTCTGTTCCAGAGGAAGGGGCTCTCTGGAAATCACTTTTCAAGTTGCAGCAGCAGTTTCCATAGTTTGCAATGGCAAATCATTGAGGGCAAGGATGTTTTGGGGAGGGGTATTGTTGTATCATTGTAACTTTAGTTTAAATAGTAGCTGGGGGAGGAAAGAGCAGCACTAGCCGTAGAGCGCAATTAGCTGTTATAAGGTGGCATTAGCACAGTGGCATTAATTGTGTTTCTCTAACTAACTGCTAATTGTTTTAACCACCTATGACCCTACCCCTGCCTTGCAGGATCTCTTGTTCTTCCGACTCTTCTCTCCCCCTCTTGACTCTTCTCTGTCTTCTTCTTAACTCTTTCTAATTCTGATTCTTTCCTCTCTTTCTCTCTTCTATTCTAATTCTTCTAACTAATCTCTATTTTAATATCAGAGATACATCATTATTATTCTGTGATCTTTATAGCAAAAAGATGTACTACATTTTGGATTGTTAACTTTTGTTACATGACATAGATATTCTTATATATGTTTAAAATCGGGGCATTAAGTGAAAAAAAAAAAGTTGCTTCAACTTTAAAATTACTTTTGGACAAAAAATTAATTTTTCCTAAGATCATGCCGAACATCATTTTTCATGCAACTATCTCTTTTTTTTTTTTCTTAATTGACTACTGAGACTTCTTAACGTTATCCCATATAAGCCTTACACACCTAAACAAACGTCATTAAATCATTTCAATTTTACGGCTATAGTAAACAAAATTTGTTAAATAAGGATGCATAAAGTTCATATATTTCAACAAGGTAAACAAAATTGACAAAAGGACAACGCAAAACTCTGAAAAGCTGTAATGTAAGAGGATGCCTCAATGGTTTAGCATACTTCGTTGAAGAGAAATATTGCTTCAGTAATTAAAAATCTGACTGATTTGTAAAAGATATGAAATTTTAATCTTTTTGAAACTGTAATCCAAGAAATGATAAACATTCCCCCTGGAGTTCCAAGTCATTAGAGGGCAAAATCAAACCAACAATTGTTTCTGCCAGATCTGGGGCATAAGTGCATATCTGGAAACGTAAGAAGCCAAATCAATGTCATCAATATTCAATATTTAATACTCCTATAAAACTTATTTACCTAATTTGATTAAATTAAAAAAGTTAGTTACATTAACTAATATGACATGTTTTTGTAAAACACCTAAATCCTTTTTCTTAATTCCTTCAATCTCTTTTGAATAAGCATCAACATAGACAATTTTGAAAAATATTGATAAAATATAGGAAATGAATCTTACATTTAGGACTAAGATCAACTCCACAATTTAGGTCCTACATTATAGACCAAAGGAGTATAAAATATAAAATTTAAATTTACAAGTTACACTGTTCACATTTCACAAGTCATTAACAATGTGACTTATCACTCAGACTTCGTGCAACGCATAAGGAGCAAACCAAGTAAAATTGAAATAATTGTGAACTTGACACAGTAATGCCTGTTTGATCTTACTAAACACATCCTGTATGTGCAATCAGATCAAAGCACAATCAAGAGAGCATTAAACTCATTGGTGGTTTTAACACGAAGCATTCCATCTGTTACAAGGAGCATAAAAACGAAAAATAATTAAATAAATAGTTGAAAGCTAAAGAATGAAAATTCAAATTTATTGTGTTAACCACAAATTTTTCAAATACCTCAAGTCTCAGTAAACCTCCCCAAGAAAACTTCAAGTCTTGAAATTCTTCCAAGCAGCTTCCAATACCAGTATCAGAAACTGCTTCAACAAGATATCACTCAATCTTCTTAGGCCAACATATACAGGACCGTTTTTTGTGTAGAGTCTTATACAGGACCATCAGAGTTGCCAATTTGCAGTTCATGATGGTTGCTTCAGGTAATATTCAATCCAAAATTTGACCTCATAAAACCTTAAAAAGTCCCTCAATAATAATGTTGAGTCTCGATCAGATACTGATCAGGTATCACCAATAATCTCCACAAGAGCATGTCCCATATTTGAAATGGTGAAATCGATGAGTGTCCCTAACAATAATTTCACGCTCAACTATCTTAGAGATGAGCTTGGCAGCAATATGGCAATCTCCACAGACACGAAGGTTCTTGGTAATTCTGATTGGAAAACCAGGTTGGGTATTCAAAATAGCGAATACAATAGCTAGCTTTTCACTGTGTACAGCTAGATGGTATTCCTTATCCTCTTCCTCCACATCATGAAGAGCAGAATCAGTCTCAGGGACATAACCTAATTCTTTCATCTTTCCCACCAATACATCTAGTTCTTCATATATCTCCTTTGACTGTGGGTGAGATCTATCACCAGCGAGAAAGGTGTAAATCTGATTATTCAGCTCAACATTGCTGATTCCAGGCATTTTCTTAATTCTTCTTCTCCTCATTAATGATCGAATAGCGGTTACTTCTTTCCATCTACCAGCCTTTGCATATATATTAGATAACAATACATAGTAACCTGACTGCTCAGAAACCAACTGAAAAAGTTTGTCAGCTGCCAAAAGCGCGATATCCATGTTCGAGTAAACACGACAAGCACTAAGCAGAGCTCCCCAAACTCTCTCATTAGGCTCCAAAGGCATCTGTATGATGAAATCATAGGCCTCGTCAACTTTTCCAGCACGTCCTAAAAGATCCACCATACAAGCAAAATGTTCAATCCTTGGGGTTATTTTATAATCAACTGTCATTTGCTTGAAGTAGATCTTGCCTTCATCTAATAAACCCGAATGGCTACAAGCAGAGAGAATAGCAACAAAAAAAATGGAATCAGGACTTAAACCAGAATCGTGCATTTCTTTGAAGAGCATGATAGCATTGCGACCTTGACCAGTCATAGCATAAGCAGATATCAATGATGTCCATGATGCAATGTCACGGAACTTCATTCTGTCAAATACTTTCTTTGCATCTTCTAGACAACCACACCTAGCATACATGTCTATCAATGCATTCTCTAATATCACATTGGGGCATAGTTTCTTCCTCTCAACATAATCATGAATTTTTCTTCCAAGTGACAGAGCTGAAAGGTCTCCACAGGCTAATGTAACACAAGCCAAGGTGATTGCATCAGGCTCCAACCTATGCTTTTCCATTTGTGAATATAACTTAACAGCTTCGTTGGGCATTGAATTCTTTACAAACACAGCTATCATCACATTCCATGAGACCAAAGTCGTCTTCTCTAAATTCATGAACATCTGCTTAACAAATGTAACATTTTCAGATGATGTGTTACTTATAGCTGGCATGAGGCTAGCCATCGTACCAGCATCAGGCCGTTGTCCTGACACCTTCATTTCCCGGCAAATCTCTAGTGCTTCGTCAAATCGTCCATTTTGTACATACCCGACAACCATTGCATTCCAGGAAACTACATCTTTGCCTGGCAACTCATCCAAAACTCGTCGTGCCTCCAATAAACGACAACATTTCCCATACATGGCAATTAGACCATTTCCAATGAACAAATTGGAATCAAGTCGAACCTTTAACACAGCTCCATGAAGTTGTAACCCAAATCTTAGATTCTCAGAGCAATAACAGGCCTTTAGGACACAAGGGTATGTATAATTATCCGGATTTATGCCACCATCAATCATAGTCTTGAAAACTTCCAGCGCATCGCTGTACAAATGGTTGTTCACATAGCTCCTTATCATGACATTATAGAAAACAACATTCTTTACAGGCATTTCATCAAACACCTTGCGTGCCAGTTGAACTTCCCCGCTGGCAGCATAAGCCCTCATTAGTTTGATTCCCAGAGAAGGGTCTGGATGAAGAAGGTAACGAAATATAATTGAGTGGACATTCTTTAAGGTTTTGATAGCAGGATATTGGTCTAATGCTTTGCCAATAAGTTCTTCAACAAGACTTAGATTTGCAGGTAACAGCAAGGATTTTTGCAGTGATGAAAGCAAGGCTTGTAATTCAGAAAATTGACGAGAAAGAAAAGAACTAGCTTTCATGAAGTTGAAGCTTCCTTCAATGTGAGTATTTGGCGTTGAAATTGCGTTCAATCGACCGCACCACCATGAAAATTTGGAACTTTTTCCGTGTTGAGGAGCTTGGGAATCTGTTTGATGCAATTTTTCGCAGAAATGGTACCGGATGGAATTACTGATTCTGCCCTATAGCCATTAAATAACTCAAGTTATTACGTTTAAAATCCAGTAAATCAATATTTGATTTAAACAGCTCCAGGAGTAAAAGAAAAGGAACTTAAAGATACTATCCCCATTTGAATCTAAAATATAAATATAAGTTGTAAAAATATCAGTTTGGGCTATATCAGTTTTGAGCTTGTTGATTCCATGATAGTGTTCCTTCAGCATTTCACCCCAAGTCTAAACTTTTGAATTTATCTTATAAATTTTTTTTTTCATTATTATTGGCAATCTTTGTTCGAGGCACCAACGTTAAGGCTATATTTGGTTTGAGGAGAGGGAAAGAGACCCTATGAAGGATATTGACCAAACTGTCATTAATGAGAACTGTGGTGGAGCTAGTATTTTTTGTTTGTGTCTGCACAATTAGTGGGGGCTGCCCCCGATTTTTTTTTTAAAGAAAGTTTTAAATGCATTAAAAAATAAAAGAATATAAAAAACAAAAGAAAACTTCAACTTAACATAAAATAATAATAATCAATAGTTAACTAAGCTATTATAACATAACGATTACAAAAACATTCTTCGATTCTTCATTCCTTTGGAAAAAGTTAATTTTAGTTCTAACAAGTAAAATGTAGTTGAACCAAGTTATACAGGAAAAGGCAAAAGTTAGCCCTTAAAGAATGCAGGTTGCATCATTGGGAGTGACATATAGAGCACTCACAGTATATATACATGACTTACTTGGATCGGTGATGACGATGAGGCCAGAGCCTCGGAAGTCACAATTCCAGTGGTTTCTTCCCCTGGCCTAAAAGTAGAGGTTCATGGATATGGAGGCATGGTTGATGAGACTATCAGGTGTGGAACAGGGACACCCTCTTTGCAGAATCCGACAATCAAATTGAGAGCACACATAATTGATATTTGCTAGAAGAGTTGCATGATCTGATGAAGGCCTTGCCACACACCAGGTTCTCTGTTATTTATTCCATCACATACACCTTATAATCATCATCAACATCACTTACAACACAGACTTGCAAAATTAGACTCACTTCATCTTTAATTGTGAGTAAATCAAGCATATTTTCTCAAAAGAATCTAAATCTAATGGAATTATCCTTATAATTGACTTAATCTAGTTGTCTAACTCTGTTCACTTGATCTTTCACAATTCACATTACGAGATCCGAGGTGAAATTTTTTTGTTTAGTTTTAGGCTAATGGAACAAAATTAAAATTGTTCCAATCTTCAGGCAACTTTGCATTTTAATTACAATTACTTACCAGCAGTGTTGTTAAAACGTAGAAACAAACGTTTCTTTTTTTGCCTGAAAAACGTGTCAAAACGGTGGTGGGAACGGAAATGGAGCCGACTCGGTCGAAATGTAGTGTCGACTTAGTAAACTCGGTCGAAACGGCGAGTTTACTGAGTTGGGTCAGTTCTGAAATTATTATTATTTTTTTAAAAAAGGTATTTTGGTAAAATGGCTTTTTCCTTCCTTCCCCAAATTAACAAAACGCAAACCCTATGCTCTGCCTCTGCCATTGACTCGACTTTCCTTTTTGGTTTCTGCTTCTTTGCATTACGTCGCTGATCGCTGGTGCCTGGTGCAAACAACGCTGCTGCTTCTTCAGTTCTTCTTCAATCTTCATCGACCGTCACTGGTCGCTAGGTGCTTCACTGCTTCTTCTTCATCGTCCGACCGTCATTGGGTGCTGTCGGTTGGAAGGTCCGGAGTTGTTGGGTATTTTATTTTTGACGTCTTGTTGGGTTGCTTCTTCACTCCAAAGTATGCCCTTTCTTTTCCATCGTTTTTTTTCTTTTGGGTCTTTAAATCTTCATTTGTTTCTTATAGCATGAATCGCATGATGAGTTGCTGAGTTGCGGTTTCATATTTTTTCCTTGCTGAGTTGCTTCTTGACTTCTTCACTCCAAATTGTGTGTTAATCTGAAATTGTACTCCCCTTTTGTGTCTGTGTAAGTGTGTATCTTATATCATGATGTTGCTTCTTCTGTTCTGCTTCTTTGTTTTTTGCTTGCTGCTGAGTGCTGAATATTGTATTTTTGGCTGAAATTTGAAAGCCTTAAATTGAGATAATTTCTTTGAATTTTGATTAAATATAGTTTGAAATCACATGGCCTCATCAAGTGCTGGTGATAGTAGTAGCACTCCGGCTTCTGCAACTGGAAGTGTAAGTAACACTACTGTTGGGGGGAAGAGATTGGCTAGAAATGCTCTTGGAAATAGGTTAGATCCTGCATGAAAGCATTCAATTGAAGTTCCAGGAACAAAAAAGCTTAAATGCAAGTATTGTCCCAAAGTAATGTCTACTGGAGTTTTTCGTGTGAAGCACCATTTGGCAGGAACATCTAAAGATGTTGAACCATGTATATCGGTGCCTGAGGAAGTAAAAATAGAGATGTTGAATCTTCTTGTTGGAGCACAACAAGGAAAACCATCTCAAATACAAGAGGAAGCTATTAGTGGTGCTACTGCCTCTGATATTTTTTAAGAAAAGTAGATCATCCGCTCATGTAACCCTCAACACCCTATTGAAGAAGAACTTGAGGGAGGAGGCATGTCTTGACATTTGCAATATTATTTATAACAATGGAATTCCTTTCAATTTTGTGAATAGCGATGATTTCAAAAAGATGTGTGAATCAATTGCTAAGCATAGATCAGGTTTCAAGCCACCATCTTATCATGAGTGTAGAGTAAAATACTTGAAGCAAAAATATGACATGACAATGGCTGTTGTTGAAAAACATAAGGCTTTATGGAAGAAAACTGGATGCACAATAATGACTGATGGGTGGACTAATAAAAGAAGAAGAACAATAATCAATTTTTGTGTGCATAGCTCTATGGGCCAATTGTGTTTCTCAAGTCCATTGATGCATCTCACATCACCAAAACAGCTGACAAGATTTTTCACATGATTGATGAAGTGGTGGTGGAGTTTGGTGAAGAAAACGTTGTCCAAGTTGTGATGGACAATGCTGCAAATTATAAAGCTGCTGGGGCTTTGTTGATGGAGAAAAGAAAGAAAATATATTGGACACCTTGTGCTGCTCATTGCATTGATTTGATGTTGGAAGATTTATAGAAGAAAATACTCATTCATAAAGACACAATTTTCAATGGGAGAAAAATTACAACTTATATCTATTCAAGAGCATCTCTCATTCCAATATTGCACAGCTTCACCAATGGCAAAGATTTGATTAGACCCTCCATGACTCGCTTTGTCACATCCTATTTGACTTTGAAATGCGTCCATGACAACAAAAATCCAGTGAAAAGAATGTTCATGTCAGAAGAGTGGAAGAAAACCAAATATGCAAAATCAACAAATGGAAAGCTCATTGAAAATGTAGTTATGGACAAGCACTTTTGGAAAAGGGTTGAGATTTGTTTGATAGGGGAACTTCCTTTGATTGAAGTGCTTAGGTTGGTTGATTAAGATGATGCAGTAATTGGCTCCATTTATGAGGCAATGGATCGTGCCAAGGAGAAAATTGAAAAGGATTTCAAAAATAAACCTACATTGTAAGTTATCATTTAATTTATTTAATTCAGAGTTATAGACATTTTAACTCAAAATTAATTCAATTGTTATCTTTTCTTTTTTTTTAGTTATCAACCTATTTGGGATGTCATTGATGCAAGATGGGAGAGGCAACTCCATAGACTTTTGCATGCTGCAGGCTATTACCTTAACCCAAAACAACATTATTCTCCTACATTTAAAGTTGATTATGAAGTAAAGGTTGGATTATATGATTGTATAAAAAGGATGGTGACGGATACGAATCTTGAAAGAACTATTGATGAGCAACTTGAAGAATTCAAGCATCGTAGAGGCCTTTTTGGGACTACCTTTGCTATGGATGGAGTTGAAACCAAGAGTCCAGCAGCATGGTGGGAATCTTATGGTGATGGTGTTCCAAAGCTCCAAAAATTGGCTATCTATGTGCTTAGCTTGACATGTAGTTCCTCTGGGTGTGAGCGGAATTTGAGTGCTTTTGAGATGGTATATTTTTAATATGAATTGCATTTCATTTCAAAAATATGATATTAGTCTAGTATTAAATTATTTTCTTGTATTTGTTTAGGTCCACACAAAGAAAAGAAATCGTTTGAAGCAGGAGACAATGAATAATGTTGTTTTTGTGATGGCTAACTCAAGATTAGGCAAGACAAAACATAAAGTGTCTCCTCAAATTGATTATAACTTTGATGACATTGAGTCGGATGATGATTGGATTGTGGAACCAACATGTGAAGATATTTTGGAAGATGTTAGAGTTGGAGAAGATCAAGATCCCCATGGCTTGGATGATCATGATCTAAATGAAGAAGAGGGGAACTTGAATGATTTGGATATTAGAATTTCTTAGTGGGGGAGGGGATGAAGAAGATGATATTGACTTTATTTCCGATGACTTAAATTAGATATGTTCATCTCTTTTATAATTTTATTGCCTTGGTGTTTTGATTTTAATATATATTATGATGGTAAGTTTAAACTTAATTATTTCCTTAAACTTAAATGTGTAATAACTTTAATGTATTGGTGTGTTTTGGTTTTATATGTGTTGGATTTTATTTTTTTTTTTGGTACGTAATAAACTCTTACGTTTCAGTAAACGTTTTTGCGATTTTACGTTTTTACCCACCCTTCGCTTGTTTCTACGTAGACTGTACGTTTTAATTGCTTACCAGCCTATTGGCATTGGATGTCATCACATTTCCTTTGCAAGTGTCAAAAGAAAAATGAAAAATAAGTTCAGTTCATCGAAATGTACTAAGATGACTTTCCAAAATGATTTTAGGACCACAGTAACGAGCGAAAAAGTTAAAGATCAGTTCTCATCTTTTTATGGAAGCAATGCTATAATTAAGATAATACAAATCAATATGATTTCATATATAAACGCAGAAGTTGAGATAGGAATTTCAGTTTTGGGATTACAATCTGTGAGAATTATGAGATGCTAGCAAGCGTAGATCTGAAAACAAACACTAAATTGAAATCATTTTAAGCAACGAAGCTCGTCAATTGAATCGCAAATCTAAAGTAAAAAAAGGCAGAATTTTGGAGAAAAGTTATCAAATTATTACAACAAACACATCACAGACTCTCAAAGCACGAACTGATCCAAAAGCCAAGTCGAAAACAGTAGAGGTACATGAACATTGAAAAGCTTAGGGAACTGAAGAAAAGAATTGAACCTGAAGTGTGAGATAAAAGTAGAAGGAAAAAGAGAACGCCGACTTTAGCCATGGTTGAGATGAATCGATAAAAGTACTGGTTTTGATACTGATGAAAGGAAGACCTAGTGTAATGAAAAAATAAGTAAGAAAATTGCCTCAGCTCAGGTTCGAACCGGGGATCTAGTGAGACTAGCGTGATAGTGTAATAACCGACAACACCACCCATACCCATTGTCAAGAAATTCCTTCTAAATATATATATATATATATTCTCAACATTTGTGTCTACACCTACAAACATGTGCATAAGTGTGGCTCCGCCATTGAATAAGAAGAATGTTCCTTTTTGTTAAAAGTATATTTTTAAAATATTAAAAATTTAATAAAGATGAGAAAAAATATTTTTTTCTCCTCCCTCCCTCTCTTCAAACCAAACATAACCTAAGGAATTGATGTAGAGATCACTGAAATGGGTTTTGTTTCTCTCAATAAAGTTTTTTTCATCACACAGCTTGGTTCAAACCCAGAATATAATATTTTAGGGATCCAAACATCTATTAACTATGTCAGGCTTTTGTTGATCTGTTGGTTATCTTTTTAGATCTTTTAAACAAAATAATTGGGGGAAGCAAGGTTGGTTTTTTCCTGAGCCCAACTATCCTTTTATTTTATAGATTAGTTTTTTTTTTACCTGAAATTTTATAGATTACATTGAATACAATATGCCTAGTACATTCTCAAGCCTTTGATTTGAGACCCAAAACTACATTTCATTACTCAGTAAGTGCGGGAGGTTTATAGAGAACTCAAGAGTTTTTTAGTCACGCCAACAAGAACTCAGGATTCAATATCAGGATCTCTTTCAATATACAAGAGGTTGGATGAAGAACTTGTTTTCAACTAGATATTTTAATAGTTTTCCCTCATTCAATGGACCAAAGATATAACTGAAATTGCTTAAAACTATATGAAGAGTTTAATATGCTTAATGTTTTACATGTATCATGTCATTAGTACCATGTGCCTTATTGTGTGTGTATTGATGAAAGTGATGATAAGGAGTGCAAATGTGTTAGTTTTTGCGGGAATTATGCAACTGATGTTGAAGGGTTAAATATGAAGATTAAAAAAGTAACAATAAATCAGTATATATGTGGTAAAAATAGAAGTGGAACAGGACATACGACTGAATATAAGTAATATTATTATACACAATCATGTCACCAATCCAGTGAAGAAGAGTCTGGCTAATTTGTAAGAGATATAGAATTCTAATCTTCTAGTGCCATCATGTCATAATCACCTTCTTCATCGATTTCTTGAAACTCTTCTTCCCGGAGACGATTGTCATCAAAAAGGAAAGGTGCAGCTTCTTGAGTTTTCTGATCCTTTTTGTCGTTCATCTCTATCACTGAAACAATCCTTTCTTTAATACGGTTTTCCACAATTTCAGCTTCAACTCCTTGAGACTGTAATCCAAGAAGTGATAAGCATTCTCCTTGGAATTCCAAGTCATTTGAGGACAAAATCAAACCAGCAATCGTTTTTCCCAGATCAGGTGCATAACTGCATATCTGGATTTGTAAGTAGCCAAATCAATAGAATCAGTGAGAATCCTTTTGTAACATTGATTCAGTTCCTTTTGACATTTAATAGTAAAAATATCAGTATCTCCTCTCATTTACTGTTGCAGTACAATTTTCTTATTCTGGTTGTTTATTTCAGCAAGTTAATATAACAAATTCACAAGTTATAATCAATACGACTTATCTTTCAAACTCTGTGTAAGGCAAAAGGAAACCACTGTTATTTGGATGTGTGCTTTAGTGGGGTTGGGGGGAGAAGAAGGAAGAGGGTTCACCTTAGTAGCACGGGCACTTAAAAGAGCTCCTGCATACTTTTCCTTCAAGTCATCCAATGAAAGTTTAATGGATCTTTTAACAAGATTCCTATCAATTTGAAACTTTTTCCCTGGTGCTCGTATCATGGTCTTACCAAAATGTCAAGGAAGTTTATCACATATAAATTAAGAAATTATATACACATCACAGTTGCATGTTACAAATATTCATTCTTAAATGCATATGGAGAAATATGTCCTCCCATTTATCCACATGTCAATCTGCTATAAGCAAGCTATAAAGTGCTATTTCCATTCTGAAATATGAGCTATTTACTATGCAATAACGTGGCTGTTAAAGCAAAAGCATCAAATAATTTCTCAGAAGAAGTTGGATATTGTTGATGATAGGAGTGGAGCACAATATCAATGTGGGTATCCTTTGGCAAGTTTTCCCATTCTAGTAATGCACAGCCATCTTGCTGCGCTATACCTGCTAAATTCAAACCATATTTTCTCCAGTAAACGCTTTTCAACGCCTTCATAGATGATTGAGGAATTGTACTTGGTGAAAAATCTTTGAAATAGAAAACCTGATGTTGGATATGGTTATCATTAATTGGAGGATAAATCGAATCTGAGAAATAACAAACATAGAATGTCCAAAAAGTAGAATAAATAAATGTAGGCAAATCCCCATAATGATCCTTAAGTAAAACTGAACCATCACTTCTTTTAACTTCAAAAAATATTGTCTTCTCCTTCGATAATTTTCAGCATATTGTAAACATGTTTGATAGGTGATTAATCTTATAATTATCATCAACGTCAGCGTATCATAAACATCTATGACAATGCAAATCTTTTTCAGTAACTCTGTACCAGATATTTCCATGCCAACATTAACCTAATTTCTTATATATAAATGTTGGAAGTAATATCCATAAACTAACTTTTACAAACCTATCCAAAAAAAAGAAACTAACTTTACGAACTTTACCATGGAATTAAGCTGCCTTCCCAAACTATCAAAGATAACGAGCATACAAAAACTAATGCCAGATATCCTAATTTGTCTGCATGCATACACACAATACTGGTAGACTTGCTTGCACGTAAATGCTATTGTTAAATTATTCAGTGTTCAATACAAAACAGAACTGAACTTATAGCTCAAGAAATATCATGAAGAACCTCTGTTTTATCACCACTTTCTCTCGAGCATGTGGCGTTGTCCTTTGATATATCACTTATTACTATCACTGCTTCCATCACCAGTTCATTTTCCGTGCAGCATGCTCGTCCACTTCCAACCTTGAGATGCTCCCTAACAAAGGTCCACGGGGTAAATCGTTCCAAAAATATCAGTACATGACTTATGAATCTAGAGACTATTTTCTGATTACCATGAAAATGAAAATTTTGAACATCTCAGAGAATTATGGATGGAGAACATAGTTTCTGACTTCGACTTTTACTTAATGTGAGACTTCTTTGTTTCAGTAAATATTGTGAGATATTTTAACTTCAAATATATGTGATATTACATATTAACATTATTTTCAATGGATCTGATTAAAGATTAAAACGGGGCACATTTCACATGAAAAGCTGGTTGATGTGATACACAAAAAAGATAGATTACTCTGATCATATCACAGTTTGGGTACTGCTGCATATTGAACTACAACACCTTATAGAGTTCAGCGGAAAGAACCTTAAACAGCAATACTTCTGGTAAAGGAGTTAACTGATTTTCTATACCAGATAATGCGACATAAAATGCATGAAACTGATTTTTTTTACCATGAAAAGTACATTGATTACATTCTGTGTGTACATTAGAACGGTATATGAAGGATACTATAATGTTCAAGGGTATCCGACATAGAACAAATAATGGAATTCTTCATGTAAACTTAATGTATAGCGGAGTAGTAAGGATCTTCTGCTGAGGGACTTAGCCACAGCCATGTCAGAATAAAATTACCAATTCTAAATGATAAATGGGGATCTGACCATGAGATTGTGACTTACCAACTTGGGAAGCAGGAATTGCACTTGCTATTTAAACTATTTCCATGCGTTAAGATATATTCTTCAAAGCCTGATTTCAGATGCTCGAGATTTGATGCCAGAATAGGTGACTGCATGGAATTATTTGCAAGAAAAACCTTTTCATATCGTGATCCCGGAACGTCACAATCTTCTGCCACCAATTGTATGGCAATATTCTGAATGAAATATTAAAGCTAATCACTAAATCCGTGTCAAACTCTTGATCAACGGTTCTATAGCAGATTATAGGATTGTTTTGCAGACATCGAATTTAGGATTTCAGTTTGGCATAATTGATAATTAATGATAGCGAAATCAAGAACAAATGCTTTTGAGCGGCATCAGCAAGGCTGATCAATAGACTGCATCTAATTGAAGGTTGAAAGAATATGAGAATACTACAGCTTTCTGCAATTATGTCAGTTTAACTTACAGGAATCCTTAGAATAAGCATCTGCAAAAGGGAAAAAATCCATAAGTAGATAGAGAAATATATTATTAATAAATAATAAAAACAGACCGATGTGTTGCAAAGAAGCATAGACAACAGAAATTCAATGCAATAATTGAAAATCCTTTGAAACAAAACATTGTCCTTTTATATGCAGAATGAGCCAGAAAAATGAAGGAAACTGCAGCAAATTCATGATTGCCAAAGCTACCTCCATTTATCTGGTTGGTACTGACATTACTTTCTTTTCAGAAAATTCTTCCTATGAATATTTGGTACGTTATTGCACCCCATATAAGCGCACATACTCTTTGGTTAATCAATCAAGCTATGGTTTAAAGGACAAAAATTGCTTAAACATTTGGGGAGAAGTGCAGCTTAGATACAAGAACTTCTAAAGTCAAGGTCACTGAAGGTGACTTCTATTTCTGATATTAAGACCTTTTTGTACTTTTTGTTGCCGGAAAAGACCATGTTATACTGCTGAACGACAATCTGAGAAAGCAGATATCTAACTTTCTGCAGCGTTAATCAGGCAATTACTTTATAGCGGAATTTAACTAGATTAAGTTTGTGTACTTCCAACCGCAAAAGCATGACTAATCGAAGTTTGACCTTAGTTTGTGCCACTTAAATTTTCCATAAAGATAAATGCCTAAGTGCAGTTGCTTGTACTATCACATGATAGTAGAGATAAGTAAGTTATTATTCAAATGATTAAACTAGATATAAGCTAACCTATCTATCTAATTTTCCAGCATTATATTATAGTAGAATTAATGAAGTGGCACTAGAAATTCAACTGACCTTCTGCAAAAAGCTATGAACACCAGCCAGTAAAATATCTAGGCTTTGAATAGAAGAGAGTAAAACTTCAGTGCCACTGCAACGTAGGTTAGTTGCACAGTTAAAGAAACTAGACGTGCATATAATGCCTTAACTTTATACTAGTTTAAGCATCTTGCATGCCTGAATTTAGCGCCATATTTTTGGTGTGAAGGTAGCCTATTTATTCTTCTGGAAGAACGATTCTCTTTCAAACTAATTTGATAATTATAAATCTCAGTATCACTGATGCCTGCAACGTCATTAGACTATATCAACAATTCCGATAACAATTATGAAACTAAACAGCAAAATATTCTGCAATTCAATTAAATGAATTGTTGACTCTATGTCACTCTGAAATTATGGTATAGGATATCAAGGAACCAAGACAGTAAACAAAACATTTAACAAGTTTCTATGTGACCGGTAGAAAAGGTACTTGGTGTGAAGGAAAAAACAAATAGTTTTCTCTAGTTGAGTATATCTGAAAGGAATTGTAGAAATTCAATTAAATTTTCTGTGAACTCGTTTATTGACAAACGATGCAATACAATAAAAGAATATAACAGAGACTCAAGCTCATGAATCAAATCCTAGACACTTAAAAATAAACATACAAAGTACTAAAGACCTCCTATTTGTTAAATCAAATGAATGCACAATAAGGGAGCACTAAACTCACTGGTGGTGTTAACACGGAGCATTCCGTCTGTTACAAGGAGCATAACAAACAACAAATAAGTAAATAAATAAATGGAAGCTAAAGAACGAAAATTCAAATTTATTGTGTTAACCACGAATTCTTCACATACCCCAATTCTCAGTAATACCTCCCCAAGAAAACTTCAAGTCTTGAAATTCTATTAAGCAGCTTCCAATACCGGTATCAGAAACTGTTTCAAAAAGATACCACATAATCAACTCGAAGGTTTATGGGAGGGGTCATCATTAATCATAATATTAATCAAGGCATCTAAGATAGATAATAGGCTGAATATCTAGAACTTCTCCAACATAGCATAAAAACAGATTGACCAAGCTCCGAGTGAGATTTGAACCCAGAAGCCTTGGTCAAATAATCACACTCGAGTTTGGTCAACACGTTTTTTTTATTAAAAAAAATTGCCTGAGGTCAACGTGTTCTGACACGTGATCAGAACACCACAAATGAAATCTCATGTTAAGGCATAAAAACAATATTTTATATCTCAACCTCTAGGACGAGTAATTTAAAAATCAGATAACTCAAAAACTCCAAGGGACGTCGCTTTGAATCATTTTTAAATTTATTTTTCTTTTATCAAAACAAAGTGTTCATTAATTTAATAGCCTGGAAACCATAGGTGTCTGAAATTCTAAAAGTAAGTTCCTATAGCTAACAGAATCTCAGACACTAAAATCAATATCAAATATGTAAATTCAGTCCCACGCTCTCAGTACAGTGAGAGAGGCCTACTTGAAATTTGAACGGAGGGATGGCGCGAAGAGGAGGAGCTATTTAGGATTACTGATAATCTGCAAATCTGCTCAGATAATCGGCATCTTTGGAATGCTGAAGAAATCAACTGCAGTCATAAATCCAAGTATTCAACCAAACCGAAGAACCAGGCGTGAGAATGCCGGAGAAAGCAATTCTGTTGATTATAAAGATAATCGCAAAGAAGTGAATTCATTATGTTGAGAAGATTAAACTCACATGAAAACAAAGCGTATTAACAGAAGAAAACTCCATTGGAAACTCCTTCCCTTTCGCTCTCTGCCGATCGAGTAATTCGCAAAATTTTGCCCTTAGTTTCTTGCACGTTAGGGCCAAACCCGGGCAAGCGCGCGAATCTGTTTAAAATCCGTTTTTGTTTATTTCAGTTTTTTGGGCCATATATTTATTTCAATTTCAATTCAAACTTTCTTTGAAACGTCCCAATCAATTTATTTTAAATTAAAATGTGAGTTTTATTATCAAAAAATTATTCAATATACATTCAATACAAATATAAAATCCATCAAGAAGTACATAAGTAATAAATAATGAACATTTATGACTTCCTTGAATAAATTCCATGCAATTTCTTATTCTTCCAACCCCAATCCTTTTCTATATAATTTGACCGACATATTCATAATCAAATTGATATAAAATGTTTGGCCAAAAAAGTTGATATAAAATGGATAATTACTTATGTGAAGCAAGGTATTGAAAATGAGACACAATAGTTCACTTGATAATGTTCAAATAGGGATTTACTCGAATTAGAACAGTTATAATAAAATACTCTCCTGGTCCTAAATATAGGACATAGTTTGTAGTGCAATTTACATTATAAATTATGTCATATATTTAGGACCGGAGGTAGTAATATTTAAATATAAAAAAACATTAATCCACATCTATATATAATATTCATTTATTAATCCTAGATAACTCAACAAAATAGAGTCACTGAAATACAAACATGATGGACTATTGTTTTTTTAAAACTTAAAATGATATTGTTTCAGACTCAAGAAGAACATAAACAAATACAAACTCAAAATGGTCAATCAGTCCAAAACTCTTGATTGGACTAATTAAGAGACTGGTGCAACAATTCACTTATTTAACCAGGAGAGCTGGGTTGGACTTTAATAGGATCTTGTGAAGTCAGAGTCTTGGTATCGATTATCCTTTTGCAAGGCGGGGAGTAGGAATGTATCCTAAAGCTAATACTACTAATTAACTGATTTTCCCCCCTTAAAGAGTCCTATAGTCCTCTCTACAAGGGGGGGAGAGAAGGAATTGTGCAATCCTATTTATAAATCAGGGTTAAGGTGCAAAAATACATAAGTGATTTTCTTCGAGGAGCGCCCAGTAGCAAGTACTTTTTTTAGGTGCAAAAGTGACTATGTAGTTACAAATTAGGTACAAAAATACCGTTTAACCGTTAAGTTTGACTTTAACTGTTAAGTTTGACTTTTTTTTGCTGATTGGACGATGACGTGGCATTTCAAAGGTGCAAATATATATATATATATGTGGTTTGTCAACAAGAGCGTCGAACACCAAATTCTTTTTTTTAATTTAATAATTTTATTTTAATATTACCGGGTACTAAAAAGATATTCAGGATACTGACTTGTACTAAAAAATTACTTCATGATCCTGAAAAATTATTTTAAGATCTGAAAAAAAAAATCAGGGTATTGACTGGTACGAAAAAGATACTTTGAAAATACTGCCTCGTACAGAAAAAAATATTTCATGATCTTGAAAAATTATTTTAGAATCTTAAAAAATATGTTGAAGTATATTTTTAGTATCAGTCAGTACCCTGAAATATTTTTTCATGATCTTAATACAATTTTTCAAGATCATGAAGTATTTTTTAGTACCAGTCAATATCCTTTTAGTACTAGTCAATAGCTTGAAATATTTTTTCAAGATCCTAAAATAATTTTTCAATATTATGAAGTATTTTTTTTTTAAATACCGGTCAAGTATCCGAAAGTACTTTTTAGTACCAAATAAGAGTACCACGAAATATTTTTTTCATCAAGTATCCTTTTAGTATTTGGTCAATACACGAAATATTTTTTCAAGATTCTAAAATAAATTTTCAAAATTATGAAGTCTTTTTTTTGTACCAGTCAGTATCATGAAAGTATTTTTTAGTACCATTCAGTACCCTGAAATATTTTTTTCAGTATCAGTCAGTATCCTTTTAGTACCGGTCAATATCTGAAATATTTTTTCAAGATCCTAAAATAATTTTAATTGAAGTAAACTTATTAAATTTTTTTAAAAAAAAAATTGGTGTTGGGTGCTTTTCTTAACAAACCACATGTGTATTTTTGCACATTTGAAATGCCACGTCATCGTCCGTCAAGCAAAAAAGTCAAACTTAACGGTCAAACGATATTTTTGCACCTAATTTGTAACCACGTGTGTCTTTTACACCAAAAAAAGACTTTACACGGGCATTTCTTGAAGAAAAGCACATGTGTATTTTTACAACTTAACCCTATAAATTACGTTATTAATTGTCATATAAATGCACAATTTTACTTTCATTTTTTTAATTCTGGTTGCATCTCTCAACACACGTGTCTCCCTCTTGAACTCAAACTTGATACATAGCGGAATCCAGGGAGACCTTACATTGCTAGCCAACCTTGTGCTAATTTATAAATAGGACTCAAATTCGAGACCCAAAAAAATTTAGTAGTGCTTTACACCGTTAGATCAATTTTGTATTGGTTAATCTTACACTTTATTTATTATTGAGTTGACTTGATTTTCATTTCATGAGGTATAATATACTACATCAGGTCCTAAATATAAAATCTGGTTGACTTTTTTGGGGAGATTAAAGAATCTAATTAAATTATTTTAAAGTGTTTAAATTTATCGTTTTTTCTCCAAACAAATAAATTTGAGTAATAAACTGATATATAATCTAATGATATGCAACATATACTATGATTAAATAATATATTTGGTTTTATTAACATCTCCAAAAAAAAAAATCAATTTTGTCTTTTATTTAAGACTAGAGGTAGTAATAAAATGAGGATGTAGTTTGAAAGTTGTTTAATTTTAAGATAGAGTTAATGAACTTTAAAGTTTTTTTAGGAAAATATCATTAAGGTCCCAATTAAAGAAAATAATATAAAAAAAAAAATTATCGATAAGTGAAAGAGCTACTATTAACAAATTAATGATATTTTCCCAAGCTCCCCAAATTATTTTCTAAGGTGCAATTAGCACCCTAAAGTATTTAAGAGTGCACTTTACCCCTAATGTATTTAAATGGGTGCAATTTAACCCTTCACTAACAATGCCGTTTTCTCCATAGCCATGTCAGCATTAAAAATGACACATAAGTATTTTATATGCCAACTAATTTATAAGATGCTACCTATATTAGAAAACAAAAATGGACATAGCCACGTCAGCATTAAAAATGGCCATAGATAAAAAGGAAAATGTCATTTAAATATCAGATGAAATTTCAAAACTTCAAAACGTCTGTTAAGAAATTAAAAGGACACAGAGGTGATTGGAAGGAATATGGAATTATGAAATTTAAATGCTTTTACTAAAATGTATCTTCCATATCCTTTCTCTCCTCACCCTCCCTTCTTCTTTCTCTCTCTTCATACTCTCTTCCTCTTCCCAATCATTGATAGAAGAAGAAGACCCCGTAGGCATTGAGCTCCTTGAAGATAGTGATAAATAGCTGCGGGAACAATGGCCTCTTCTCCCCCACGTGTTGCTCCCTCTAATCTTCTTTGACTCAATTTTCATGAGTTTTCTAACAAAAATTACACCCCTGAGATCCGCCAAAATCGCGGATGGAGTGAGCCATGGAAGCTTCGTGGAATGGCTTCATGGAGTGAAGGGAGGGCACTTACAATGGGAGGCAAGGTACATTATCTGAGTTTTGAGGAAGAAGAATGTGAACAGTAAATGTGGGATTTAATAAAAATTGTAATGGGATAAACAAGTTCATCAATAATTTTCACAAAACTTGTAATGAGATTAACAAGTTCGTTACTCAGGTAAAAACATGTCAGTGTGAGTTCCCAAAATCTGAGTATTATGAACAAAATTCGTAATGGGATTAACAAGTTTATCAATGGTTTTCACAAAACATGTAATGGGTTTAACAAGTTCGTTATTCAGGTCAAAACATGTCTGCATGAAAACCATCCTGAATAACAAACTTGTTAAACCCATTACAGGTTTTGTGAAAGCCATTGATGGATTTGTTAATCTCATAACGAATTTTGTTCATAGTGCTCAGATTTTGGGAATCTACACTGACATATGTTTACTTGAGTAACAAACTTGTTAATCTCATTACAAGTTTTTTGAAAACCATTGATGAACTTGTTAATGCCATTACTATTTTTGTTAAATCCCACATTTTCCGTTCATCTTCTTCCTCCTCAAAACCCAGATACTGTACCTCAATTTTGTACCTCGCCTTCAAGGAGATCGTGGAAGTCGAAGCCTTAGATCTTCTTGGTGTTCAAGAGAAAAAGATTACAGTTGAAAGTCGTGATCGGAGGAGCAGTTTTCAGTGATAAAGTTGGTGTTCTTCATTATGTGAAAGGCAGTTTGGACTTTTCTCCAAAATTTCCATATCCTTGATTGCCCCTTGTTCATTCTATGTCCTTTTACAAGTTCAATGGGTTTCTCTGGGTTTAGGAAATTCAGATGGTATTTAAATGTCATTTTCTCAAATTTTTACCTAATAAATAGAAATATGCCATCTAGTTGTGTAGGTTTTTTTATCAGTTGGTTCCAGATGCACCAAATCTCTCTATCAAGTTGGCTCTAACAAAATTCAATTTCTTGTGTTAAGATATGGAAGCTTCAAGTAACCCATTGACCTTGAGGGCGTTTTTCTGAGATAGCAGCTCACATGAGGCTTCCAAGTAAATCGAGTATGATCACTGCTCCAATTCATATACTTGATCAAAAGTCTTTTAAATTTTATTACGGTGAAAGGAAATTTTGCCCCACTGTGTATGTTGATATGGGTAAACTAAAATATGAGTGCAATGTGGACTTGTCACCCGTGGTGAAGCAATATGAGCCTTCGTTGAGTATAAGAACGGTATATTGTCCTTCAGTAGTGAAATTGTTTTGTTTCAACATGGTAGTTGCAAATGATGTGGAAGGTAACATTCACGAAGAGATTCTTGTGACAAAAGTGAGGGGAAAGAAGATCAGAATCATTGCCAACTCCATCAACAACATTTTAGGGATTACAAATGTTCCAACTACTATGCCTGTGAAGCTCTTATCTGATGCAGACATTTTCTCTATACTCAAGCCAGGTGAACCTATGGGAAAACTCAGTTTCGAACCTGCTTCTATGTGCGATATATTCCAGGTGATATGGTTTATTTATACAAGGAACGTGGTGAAGAAGGGTAACAATTTTACCCGTTTTATGTCACGAGACTATCGTCTCTTTGCTTCTATCATATCTCAGGAGCCCTGGAATGTTGGTCAATGGGTACTGGATGAGATGAAAAATTTCTTTGTAACTCTAAAATGACATCCACTATTCCATTTCCCAATGTGGTTTCCTTAATTCTGTTGGCTCACAACGTGTGCTATCTTATTAATGAAGAGAAACCAGTGAAGCCTGTGATGTTTGGTAAAGATCATGTGCACAGAATGCAAATTTCTTTTGGCGAGGGTTCGGACTAGTCAAAAACGAAGGTGGCTAAGATGACTTCGTTGCCAAAGGCGGATGAAGCCCAAGTACCACCCTCTGTCTCTGGTCATTCTCCCTCGTTCTTTGGGGCCTCCTTACAGTCTTACATCGACAATGCTTTAAAGAAGGCTATTGATACAGTGCTGATATCGATTGCGTCCATTCTTAAGGAAAATGAGGTTTTTCTAAATAGAATGGAGGCGACCAATGACAAATTGGTGACTACCTTGGAGGACACACTAAAGACCTTGCTCAGTCACATTGATCACAACTTCCAGGTAATCTTTGAACAGCATGAAAAGAGAATCAGCAAACTTGAGAAGAATATGGATCATTTGGGATTCCCACCCTACGAGACTTTTGTACCTTCACCTTGTGGATCCACACATATCACTGAGCCTCCTCCAGTTTCTGCACTAGCTGAAACCACCAATATACCCGACACCGTTCCTACTCCTCTTCCTCAGGCCGCTTTAGCCTCACTTGATCCAAATCCTACTTTAAAACCCATATATTTCTCCACTTCCACCTCTCATGACAATGACAATGACAAAGGGGGAGAGTGAGTGAGCATCTTATATTATCTCACAAATTATATATTTAGTGTTGTAAGTTTGTATTTTTTATCATTTGTATTACATTTATGATTATGAATGAGAACTTATTACGCCATTTTGTGTGTTCCTCTTAAACAAAGAACACCAATGATTATCACTTGTATAATGTTTCCTCAAGTGTGAAGATGGGACACTCTAGTGTGGCATCTATACACTCTAGTGTTGTCGTGGTGTTTAAGCAATTGAGGGAAGAAAAAATTATCACTGGACAGATGGCACACTCCAGTGTGTTGTGGTATAAAAGAACATCACTAGAGGGGTTAAGATGGCACACTCGAGTGTACACTGAAGTATGCCATTTTCACACTCCAGTGTGAAGCTTGTTCAACGATTGTACATTGTGTGTAGTTTATAATAATATTTTTTTTAGGGGAAAAATGGTATTTATCTTATTTTCTTTCAACCAAACAATTTTTTCCTATTAACCTATTTTCTTTTCCAGTGTAAACCAAACGCATCAAGGTAAAGTTTTCATTCCATTCTTTTCATTTTCATTCCCACCTTTTCTTTGATCCAACCGAGGCCTCACTTGTCGAGTCACTTTCACCGTTACTGGGCATGTTTGGGAGAGCTTTTTGAGAAAGCTTATGGGCTTATTCACTGTTTGAAAAGTGCTTATGGGTTTTTATTTTTATTTTTTTCGTTTGGATACAAAACTTACCCAATCGGACTTATGGGCTTATATTAGCTTATTTCAAAAGTTGGGTTTTATAGCTTATCAACAACAGCCTATTGATAAACTCCTCATATCTCTCCACAAATGCCCACTCTCTGCAAAAAAAAAAATTATATCTCGTTGCTACCAACTCGCCTGCCTGAGCTTCAGCTTAAAGGTGCTCATTTAATTTCGCCAACTACCTGGTTTGAGCTCATTTAATTTCGCCAACTACTTGAGCTTGAACTTGAAGCAGAGCAATTAACCGAGTTTCCTCTCTCTCTCTCTCTCTCGTGGAACTATCAATGCGTCTCTCTCTCGTCGAATCTGTGGCTTGTGCTCTCTCTCGCCGACGGTCTGGTGTGGCAAATCTCTACATTTAATTGAGCTTCAGGAGCTGTGGATCTAGTCTGCTCATCGATCCAGAGGTTGAAGGTATATTTCCTTAATTCGCCTTTCCTTTCCTCATCTCAGGTTTTTTTCATCCCAAATTTAAGATATGTGGACTGTGGATCTGGTCTTCTCTCTCTCTCTCTCTCTCTCTCTCTCTCTCTCTCTCTCTCTCTCTCTCTCTCTCTCTCTCTCTCTCTCTCTCTCTCTCTCTGCTGGTGGTTTATGCTCTGTGTTCCCATATTGTTTGGTTATTGGGTTCGTCTAGAAAAGAAATTGTTGTTGGTTTATGCTTTGTGTTCCCATTAAATCTTTCTGTGTGTCCCATATTTACTTTATTTGCTGCCGGAAACAATCTTAGTGTGGTTTTCGTTTCAATACTCTGCTAATATAGGATCCATTTCACCTGATTTGGTTTCTTTGTGGCTCGATTCGTATTTATCAGCAGCTCTTGTATATGTCTTTCGAGTGGAAGCTAATATTATGGTCAGGTTGAAAGAACCTCTCATTTGCTGAAGGTGTGATAATCTGCTTTGGCTTGTTTGATATGAGGATATCACTATGATATTACATCACACGCATTTCAACTTGGCTTGTTAGATTGAATGTGAAAGGACAGTGGAAGATTGCATACAATGCAATTGAATAATTTGTTTCATGGCATATGTATGGTTGATCAAGAATCAAACAGAATTAGTCATATTTCATTTGCAAATTAAATATAGAACACCTTTGTTTTCCTTTGTTGACATTTGACTGTAAAAGGCATTATATTTTTAAGTTTATAATTATTCATCTTTAATTTCCAACAGTTTAGTTGGTTAAATTTGAAAATCATGTAATAGTTTCCTATTGGCAAGCAAGAGCTAGAGTATGAGAGGAGTTGTGATCTCCCATCTGATCTTGGACTTGTGTTATAACAAGTGGTTTCTTTCTTTTTATAGCTCGTTGTAGGCAATGAATGCTTATGAATTTATCTCATTTCACACCTTCAAAATGTTCTCACCCTTTATTAGGCAAATATTATTTGGTCGATTTTGGATATGGAATACCTGTTGGGTATCTTGGTCCCTACAAAGGTCAGCGTTATTACCTGGCAGAATTCAGGCGTCAACATGGATTTGGAAATGAAAAAGAGGCCTTCAATTTTTATCACTCAAGTTTGCGGTCCACTATAGAAAGGACTTTTGGGGTGTGGAAGAATAGGTTTGAAATCCTACAAATAATGCGCAAATATAGGTACAAAACACAAATCCACATAGTTTGTGCAACAATGGCCATACATAATTTTATTAGGAGCAATTCTCGATCAGATGCTACTTTCATGAAAGCTGAAAATGGGAATATTAGTGTAGATGAAGAGTCTTTCTCGACTGATTCTGATGAGGAATCTTCAACCCAAATGAATCAGTCATTTTCAATTGAAATGAATCAATTTCGTAACACAATTAGATCCCAAATTGTACCGGGTCTAATTTCCTAGCTACTTATGTAATATTTATTTGATCAAATTATGTATTTTAGCATTGCCAAATTTTATTATGTATCTCGGTGGAAGGATGAGGTTGAGAGGTTCACAATTTCAAATCACATTTAATGAAGCATGTTGTCTTACGTTTGAAAATTGAATAGAATAAAAAGGTGTTTCTAAAATTTCTATGAAATATATAGACCTTTAACAGATAATTGTCCCGTAAGTAAAAAAAATATTTTTTTCCTAACATTTAAGAAAAGGTCAAGTCACATCCCATCTAGAATATTTTTTTAAAAAAATGCATCAAATACGTTAAAATATTTTTAAGTGTAATTTAACATTTTTTATATTTTTTGTAATTTTGATTTTAATTTTTTCTTATAATTATTTCAAAAGTCGTTTATCCATAAATTCATTCCAAACAAGTTTTTCTTTCGATCGGAGTTTTCCATGCTTACTTGTAAAACCACCAATCCAAACATAAATTAAGTTTCATAATCTGACTTTTACCTCATCGAACTTTTCCATAAGTTCGATTGCCCACCGGTATCCCAAACAAGCCCACTGTATAAGACAAAAATTGTGAGGTCTTTAACTACATTGTAAAACTCCCGACTTTGTCGAAATATGACTTGCTTTGTACGCTGAACAAATATGTGGGGTTGTTCAAATCTTCTGCTTTTTCGTCATTTATATTCTCACTCTTACTGAGATATCAAAGGCTCTACTTGCCTCCCTAACCAACCTTAATTGGTCACGTTAATTAGAGAACCACATTTATATTAGGGAAAATGACACAGAAAGACCCGTGAGATGTCTGTAATTCAAATTAGGACATTCACGAAAAAAACATGTATGATTTTCTTTTAAAAAAAATTATGGAATATTACTGGAATCCGAATATCCAATTCATTAGGTGGATAATTTTGTTTCGTCAACCTCCGGATCAAGATCCGAGATGCCACGGCACAAAACAAAAGTGCCGTACAAACTAACTGTATGAAAAAAATGAATCCACCATTCTAAATTCTAAATTCCACGAAATCCATCATGTCATGCCACAGCTACCCTTATCCACCTCTCACCAAATTCTTGTCAGCTTTCATTCCTTTCCATTGTTTTCAACGAAATGGAGGAACCGGTCGTTTTTAAACTCAAGTAAAATGAATCAAAATTGGGGACACATAAGTATCAGCGCATTTTCCATCTGATTCATTTGCAATGGACAAAGCAGCTCCATCACTTTCCATTACTAGCAGGAGTAATTATATCTTTTGATGGACAGCGATCAGTTTTTTCTTTGGGTAACGGATATTACTGAGTTATTCCTTCGCGTTTTGTGATGAGAGGGGGTTAGGTATGGTCAAGTAGGGCCATTATCGCAGTATTAAAGTATTTGGTCAAGCATAGAGAAGCGTAACAGATCCGTTTCTAGTAGATATACCTAAATATAGAGAGTAGGCAAGAATATTCATGGATCCCAGAAAAAGTGAAAATGAAGGAAATTTGGATCCGGACCAATCTGGGCTAATATATCATATGGCTTTGGATATTGGAGGTAAATCTTCAAGCCTCCTCTATGCTAAACTCTGTTCTATTGTATTAGTTTCCAGAATTGAACGTTTATTCCGTTAATTACTTTTCTTTATTTGTGCTCAATTTGCCATCTCTCTATTGCGCAATTTTCTGGGATAAGACTTTAATGCTTTGAAACAATAAAGATGTATTGAAATTCCTCTCTCGTCTTGCTTCTCCTTTATTGTCGCTTCTTGTGAATGTAAAAATTATGCTTGATTCATTATCTTAATCTGACTAAGACCGCCTCCTAAACCTCGCTCGCATTCTAATCATGCATAACCTGAATAGAAAGTTATCATTAGTTTCGACGAGGTTGGGATTTTTCTTTACTGTTCATATCACTGGTTAACTGTATGCATCAAGTTGGTTGAATGAAATCCATCAATTCAGTTCGGCTATCATGTATCTTGTCATTCTCATGCTATGACCCCGGTACCTGATAATATTTTCGTTAGATAAAATATATAGGGATCATGTTAATGTTGTTGCTTTCTATGACTTTTGCTGATCTAACTTTTTACTGGAATGAAGATGACTCTGCTTTTTACTATTTCCTAGCATATTCCTAAATTTGAGGAATTTGCGAAATCTCATTTTTGTCTGTTCTATTTCCGCAACCCCGAAATCATAAATTTGTAATAATGAAAATAAAGTCCTTTTTGTCTCAAATTTCAGACATATGCCTGATTAGGGAACTGCTAATCTAGCTACATTATATCCCCAATTGCTGCTAAATATGCATGGTTCCAAGACCTGCTGCTGCATAGGATGGTAGAATAACACTTAGGATGCATTATATTATTATGTCCGCTCAAACCATGGACTTTAAGGACTAGAAAGCCATTGTGTCAAGCAAGATTACCATTATCTTATCTTTACTGCTTCTATTGGTGAACAAACTTATTCACAATAAGTGGCAAAAAAAAAACGTCATAACCAAACAAAAGGATACATGTATTTTTGCTTCACATTTGTTAAATACAATACATCATATGAATATCTCATTCCAATTATTGCAAGGAGACTGAAAAGTGTTGTATGAAAAGCATCAATTATTTGTATTCAATCTTTGCAAAGTACGCTCAAGAGCCAGTAGTACGTCAGTGTTAAAACTTAAACACATAATATACCATAAGTTTCAAAGAAAGTGCTTTTCTTCTCTTTTTGAATTATCTTGGGTAACACACTTGACCGTTTAGTGATTTAACTTATTTGTACTTTACTCTTCATTTCAAAGAACAAGAGTTGCAGACTCAAGATCATTTCCCAAATTTTTTACTTATTTTCTATTCTGCCACTTGACACTCAAGATGTCTTTCCAATCAGATCTACAGCTACCATATTGCAGTCTGTACACATCAGATACACATGAAAAACTGTCACAAGCTAGTCATGCTCTCCCTATGGATCATTTGAAAATCAACATCGACCTGGTTGTTGATAGTAGTAAATGACAATTGCTTGCTTTTTAAGAAGTCTTTATCACTAATTCTTCAACTACCAGAAATCAATTATGAATCCCAAGGTGGAGGCCAGAGGATAAATTATACTCCCTCCAGTCCCAAATATAAGTCAAAGTTGACTTTTTTTGAGATATTAAATAAGCTAATTAAATTATTTTAAAATATTTATATTTATCGTTTTTTCTCCAAGCTATTTTGCCTAACATATAAACTAATATATAATTTAATGATACACAACATATGATATAATTAAGTAACTTATTTAGTTTCTTTAATCTCTTCAAAAAAATGTCAAACTCTATTATATTTAGGACCGGAAGAAGTACATACCCTGTTATAAAATAAGCTTAAGATCTGCTGTAATTGTTTTTGAGTTGACTGTCATTCATTTTCATATTGTATGTTTGCTTATAAAGTTACAACTTTTCCTTTTTGTTATATTTGTGGGTCATACTCTCGGATACTGAGAATTTTTAAGTATTCAATGTGTCTATTGTTATATCTCTCATTGTTAATCTTAATCCATATGACATGGTGCTTGGAAAATGGGCTGCCTCTGATTGTTTATTGTGCCTTGTTTGGATTGAAAGAAGTACAAGATTCAGGTTTTGGAAGTTTTGTTTTTTGCTTCACTGTCCAGCTTGCACTTAGCTTCTCAAATTAATTAATGGAAACCCATTTTCGTTTGGGTTATATCTTTTTGTTGCCATCAATATATTAACTTGCTTATTACGTTTCGGAAATTGGCTTTTCATAACATTTGTTCCAGAGTTGAGAGAAACTGCACGATTATTATATGGAGTCCAATATACAGTAATTTTGTCTGGCTGCTGCCTTTTTGTTATGGCTAGAACAGTCCTGCTTCTCCCTCAGCTGGCATTTCCTTAAAATAATGTTGTGTTTCATTTTAGGCTCTCTTGCCAAGCTAGTGTACTTTACATATGATGAGGATTGTGCTATTGAGGGAAAGGATGGAATGTCTCCTGAAAAGGCTGTGGCAAAATCCAAAGGCAGTAAGAGCTGTGCAGTTCTTAGAGGAAAGCTCAATTTTAAAATATTTGAAACAAGCAAGATAAATGACTGTTTAGAGTTTATCAAGTCCGTGAAACTTCATCTTGGAGGTATTCACTGAACTGTTTCTTTGCTTTCAAAACTCTTGGTGCTTATTTCAATTGAACTAAATGTTATGATGCTTGCAATCAAGATACAGGTTAGTAATATTTGAATCTTTCCGAGACATTATCTGGGAGCATACTAAATATAACTAGCCACTGGAAACCTTTAATTTGATCTCAATTTTTTAACTATCCCAATCTGACTGAATAAAGATGATCCTTCCTATTTGCTCAATGAAAAGTAAACCCGATTCCCGATATCCTCCATTTCTGAATTCTCCTCTATATATCTATTTGAAGGGGTCTTTGACTATTAACTGTTCATCTATCTGACCTAATTGAATGTAAAGAAACTCTAGCTGGGCAAGGCTAGTCTTTGACCCTAGCTGCAGAGCTAGTTTTAATTTACTAAGGGTGTGGAGAAGCTTATTAGATTACAAAGCCAAACTAGAGCAGGGAGTTTCAAGTTGATTAATATTCTTTAGAAAGATAATCAATATATTTCTGACCACAATTGTGATTGTGCGTTATTATATATCAAGTTCACTGTTAATGTTCTTCAGAACATTGGTCAATTGATGTAACTACTGACATGTTCAGGTTGTCAGCGGCAAGAGAATCCTGGAAGTCAAGCTATAGCTGTTAAGGTAATCAAGTGTCCTTGTGAGTTACTACTCCCCTCGTTGATTTTGCAGATTGATATTAGGTCTCAGTCTATTTATAAGTAAAAAAAAGGCAGTCTAGTGCACAAAGCTCCTACCAAGTGGGGTTTGGGGAGCAATAAATGTACATAGCCTTACCCCTTCAAGCAGGGAGGCTGTTTTCAGGATTTGAGTTCTTGATCTTTAGGTCATATGGCAGCAACCTTACTGTTGCGCTGAGGCTCACCCTCTTTTCTTTGTCCATTTATTAAAAAAAAAAAAAAAAAAAATTATACCTTCTTTCTTAACTAGTTGATCTCTCCTGTGACCTCCATGTTCATTTTCTTGCCTGTTCACCTTCTGCCAGCTGGTAATCAAATTTAAGTTGATCTCTCCTATGACCTCCATGTTCATTTTCTTACTTGTTCACCTTCTGCTCATCCCATGGCCAGTTTACATACTGGTCCCAAAATGTGATTTGCAATTAATAGAATATCCTTAGTTTCAAAAGGTATACATTCTATGTACTCTCACACATATTGTTTGCGTGTGTGTACATCTGTGTCTTTGCACAAACAAGCTTAAAGAGAATAAATAAAACATATTTCTGGATGACACAATGTATACTTTGTCATACAGCACTTGGATTTATGTTATGTACTTCCTAAGATTGAAATCTATTGGTGAGAAGGCCACAGGTGGTGGAGCATATAAATATACAGATCTCTTCAAAGAAAGACTTGGGATCAATCTTGACAAGGAAGATGAAATGGATTGTCTAGTAGCAGGAGCAAATTTTCTGCTTAAGGTGGGATTCTAATACTACATACTAATTCTTCAATCTTTGATTATCTAACCAAAAAAAAAAAAAAAGAGTATTCTGTCTTCTTCTATAATTAACTTGAAATTATCACCTGATTGATATTTATTTTCCTCTTTTCACTTAAAAAACAGCCTCTATATTATTGAAGATTAATGTATGTTGGTATGCATATGGGAAATTTTGGTGTTACGTAAAACTGTAGAAGCAGATATTTTATTATTGTGAGTGGTAATATTAAATCTTTTAATATATTTTCTGTATCTTGCGCTACCATGTGGAGACAATAAGAAACTTCTTTATTATCTTAATTTCAGCATCTATAATATTGGATTTTAAAGGATGTCTTTTTCCATTCCATGCTAGTAGTATGAAGCAAAACACTCATCAGGAATGAATGGCCATCCTTTCTGACAATAACCCTTTCTATGTTGTTGACAGTGACACTGATATTGGTCATTCAAACTCATAACTGCTCTTCAGTGCCATATTTAAAAAATCTTGCACTTTATGATACTTCTCCTTTTGAAATTATGCTTTTTTCCCTCTTTACCCATGTGTGTACAAAAATTATCTCTGAATTTCCTTTACTTCTTTCTCTGGCTTTAGGATGGGTGTTGTTACAACATCCGTCCAATGTGATATCCACATGGGTAGCTCGATATTTTCTCTCATGCACCTTGAACTTACATCAACAGTATATCTCATATCTGCTCTGGTACATCTTCTTGCTATAGGCTGTCCATCAGGAGGCATATACCTACATGGATGGTCAAAAGCAATTCATGGATGTGGACCACAACGATCTGTATCCATATCTTCTTGTTAGTATTGGATCAGGTGTTAGCATGATTAAGGTAGATAATGTATAAGATTATATTAATTGCTCTAAGATTACAAAATACACAATTTTAAACTCTTTAAAATATTTTATTATCTTCATTTAGGTGGAGGGAGATGGTGAATTTGAGCGGGTTAGTGGAACAAGTATTGGAGGAGGAACTTTCTGGGGTTTGGGAAAGCTTCTAACTAAGTGCAAGAAGTATCTTCCTTTCTAATTCATTACTGGTCCATGTAGTAAGATTCGTTGGATAACCAATAATATATCTCTTTTCTTCAGTTTTGATGAATTGCTGGAATTAAGTTATCAGGGGAACAACAGAGTAATAGATATGCTTGTTGGAGATATCTATGGTGGAACGGATTATTCAAAGGTATGACTAGTGAAAGTGTAAGTCCTTTTTCCACTTTAAGATGATAAAACTAGCATTCTTGCGATACCATTCTTCGATAAGTTTTTTGTGAATCAGGAATTGCTTTCAGTGGAGAATATCTTTTTTAGTGGGCTGTTAACTGTACTATTTTCCTTTAATCGATGACAGATAGGCCTTTCATCAACAACTATAGCTTCTAGCTTTGGGAAAGTAATTTCTGATAATAAGGAAATTGAAGATTACAAACCTGAAGATATTGCTCGATCTCTCCTCAGAATGATCTCAAACAATATTGGACAGGTCAGTTATAGCTTGTTTATTTTGATCAAGTAACATGCGACATGCGTCATGCGTCATGCGTCATGCGTCATGCGACATGCGACATGCGACATGCGACATGCGACATGCGTCATGTTTGTATGAACAGTAGTAATGAACTAAAGGGAAAATAATATTTTGTTTTCACCTTGGTTCTGCTATGAAAAGTAAACTAAAGGTGAGAAGATATAGAAAGCTCTGATCTGATAACAAGTCCACATTCCATCTTGCTTACTGGTATTTTCTGTTTATACATTAATGTACATTTTTCTTCTATAAAAATTCTCTTTTATTATATATGGCCTTCTATAAATCTACCCGGCGTGTTTATCTCAGGCTTTGAAATGGATTTTGTTCCTTTACTCCTCCTCTTATTCTCAGATCTCTTACCTGAATGCTCTTCGATTCGGCCTGAAGAGAATTTTTTTCGGGGGGTTTTTCATCCGAAGTCATCCTTTTACAATGGACACAATATCTGTTGCTGTTAATTTCTG
Source organism: Acacia melanoxylon (assembly GCA_019022615.1). Classification (NCBI taxonomy): domain Eukaryota; kingdom Viridiplantae; phylum Streptophyta; class Magnoliopsida; order Fabales; family Fabaceae; genus Acacia; species Acacia melanoxylon. The sequence continues at coordinate 1,245,818 of JAFJYJ010000052.1, forward strand.
GTAAGCAACAAGCAACACCTTTCTATGTTGCTCATCCTGTTCACTTTTCCAACATGCATAGAAGGTCTCAATACGAACTTTAAGCCAAGTTTATTGATCTCTTGCTTATCCTTCTGGCATGATAAATATTTGGAAAATTGAATGTAAGGTTACCCATCTGATCTCTACAGGTCTAAAGGTGAGGCCAAAGCGTTGTTTTTGCGGCATGAGGGGTTTCTTGGAGCCATGGGCGCTTTCATGAGTTCCGATCAGAATGAACTCAAGAAGCTACTGGTAAATAAAGCGGTGCATCAACAAGCTTCAAGCAGTAAAGCCTGTGCCATTGCTGGGGATTTGGATGGAGACGAAAGTATAGAGTGCTGTGTCTATTCAGTTTAGGCTTAGGCAAGGCAATTCTTCATTGCTTGGCCTTCCACATGACTTGTATAACTTCTACAATATTTTTTGTTTTTAGTCAGTTCTTCAACTGAATTATAACATGACTTAATCAGTCAGAATAATGTCCTCTTGTTATGTGTTTATTATGATGAGCCTCATAATAAATGCTTAGGGAATTGTTACGAAATGTTGACCATTTTGTATAATGATCAAAAGTTGAAGACAACCGTGACACAAATGATTGAAAGAAGGATCACAAGTCCATTCTGAAACCTTGTTTCACTTGAATGTGAATTCTGTGCGCCGAACTGTCCTTCTGAACAATTGCTTCAATGTTTTTGAATTAATCAAACTGCAATGTTTCTACGCATATGTTATTTAATTAAGATATTATTAAAGAATTATACTACTCCCTCCTGTACTTAATATAGAACATGTTTGGGAATTGATCTTGATCCTAAATATAAGATCTATTTATAATATTGGTCAATCTTATTCTAATTTATCCCTATTAATGTTCCCACGACAATCATCAAGGAAGAGATGAAAGGAAGGAATTAAGAAATATGGTTAGGGTGTTTTAGAAAATACATGTCATATTAATTAATTTAACTTTCTTAATTTAATTAAATTAGGTAAATAGGTCACATATTAAGGATCGGAGAGAACAGTATATAATTACTTCAACTTATCTTTGGTACGTCCTCTTCTCTTAGTAAGCTCAATCTTAAAGGAGACAAGGTGGTTACTGGTTCTTTGTTGTTGGCTATGAAATTTATTGTTGTGATGTGTTGTAAGTTTCTATTTTATTACTAACATATATTGATATATTATTACAACCTTCTTCTTAAGAGTTAGTCGACTTTGTTTAGAGAGATAAAAAAAAAACTAAATAAATGACTTAATCATATCATGTGTTTTGTGTCATTAGATTATATAACAATTTATATAAATTAGTTTGAAAAAAAATGATAAGTATAATACTTTTTAATATAATTTATTTAACTTCTTTAATCTCTAAAAAAAAAGTCATATATTTTTATTTGTGATATTGGAATTTTTTTCTTAAAACTTTTTTTTGGGCAAATTCTTACCTTTCCCATCTTTTGTATGTTGATAATAAAGTAATTAAATAAAAGAATAACTTTATTTACATAAACTCAGCTTAATCAACCCCTCTCCCTGCTCTAATGCAACCTGTAAGACAATTGTATTTGTAAATTAGATCTAAAAGAATGATTAGCTACTAGTAGGTGTGTTTTGTCGCTTAAGCACCATCCAATTAAACAAATTTTAAATATAAAATTACATATTTTTTTGAGGGAAGATAACAATTAAATACCCTTAACTAATAATAATCATAATAAATTGAAATTTCTTTCCAAAAGCATAAAAATGGACAATCATTTATGTTCCATAACGTTAAAACCTTTTGTTTAGATACTGATATTTTCATCTTAAATTAATATCAAATTAGTTAAAACGTTTTAATAATATTTTAAAAAAAAAACTTAATCAAAAACATGTCTGTAATATGAAAATAATAAATTATTAGCTAAAAAGTATTGAGTTTTTTTTTTTTTGTGGAACAGCCAAAAGTATTGAGTTGTCATTATTAAAAGTATTGTGATGTTATCTATTCCTTAGATTTTCCGGTAAAACTGAAACAGACAACAGATGCTTTCGGCAGCTTTGACAATTATTGTTCTTCCAGCTCCTGCATTATTTAGTTCACAGGACTTCATAAATCACTAAAAAAAATTTCCAATAAAAAATTAAAATGATTTAATATCCCTTGATTGAATAATGTCATCTCATACAAACATTCTTAGTGGAAGTATCCTTATTTGAACCCAAGAAAGTTCAAGTTGAATTGGTAAAGAATACAAAATACTCTCTCTAGTCCCAAATATAAGGTGTCTTGTAAAAGAAATTATCGATTTATAATATAAGTCACTTAATGATCATTAATATTTTTCCCCCAAATATTACCCTTGTTATAATTTTATAGGAGAAAACTTAAATGTAGTGTTTCTCCATTATCTTGAATACAGGTAAAGTTTGGAGAATGTTATATTTTCAGACAAAATTAATGAGTTAACTATAATTATTGAGTATTAGTGAGGTAGTTAAAGATATATTTGTGTTTATTATAACATTTTAAATGCACTATTACTCCATTGATAAAGCTATAATTTTTTCTTAATCATCAAGGGTTTTAAAATCAATCCCAAGTCCCGACTCAGTTCTATCCAGCAGATTCCTCCCTTCAAAAGAAGAATAAAGGAGACAAGCAGACAGAGAGACCCCATTAAAGTGATAAGATCATAAGATTGTGCTTGGAAGTGGTGCAGCATGATATTTCTTTGCACAGATCCCTATATTAAAACCAATGATCTCTGTCTTTTCTTTCACAAATTTCGGAGAAAAGCTTGACCCAACAATTGATTACTTGCATTATTATCCCATCAGCCACTAAAACATTCTCATTTTCATATGGATGCTTTTGACTGGTCAACATAGTTAACAAAATGAAATGAAAACCTAACTAGTTGAAGCAGTTAAGTGAACAAATTAAGTGATCGCTTACTGCTAGTAATACGTGCTGGAACAAAAAGCAAGTCTCTAATAAACCAAAGTGACTGATACCTAATATGCTCTAAATATTTTATATTTTAGTGTCTTCTATTGTCTATTATCTTATTCCAATGATTCAAATGGGAAAACCCCAGATATCAAAGGCTGCACTTTTATGGGGCCATGAGAGATTATCGTGTTTAAGAGCTCCAAAATCCTGCTTTCTCTTATTACAAAGCAAATTACAAGAGCCAATGACACTTCTTCTGCTGTAAAGAACATGGGGAATATCTTTTCGTTGTCTCTCTTTATTAAAGAAAGTAGGTTCCTCTATTCTCTCTTTTTTGAATTCAAAAATCCTCCTTCCTTGAAACCCCACTATACTCAACAACTTCCTCTCACGGGTAATCACCAATCAACCTACTAGGTTGCTTCATGACTTAACCCAAAAAAAAAAAAACCTCCCTTTCTCTCTGCACCCTCACAGAAGAAAAGAGTTTCAGAACCAAACCAAGCCCTCAAAATCCAACATCAATCTGCTATATTCCAACCTTGTTGTACCAGGATGTCTTCTCTAGTTCAACCTCAGCAACAACCTGCTCAAGTTTACCCATACACTGCTATCCTAAGCCCCCCTCCTCCTCCTTATCATTCAAATGGGTCTTTTGGGACAGTTTTTATAGTTCTGGCTGTTATAGTTGTAGTTTCTGCTATTGCTTGCTTTCTGGGGCGATTCTGCAGCCGCCGCCGCGGCAGCGGCAGTCACAAGCACTTCCACAACCAGAAGCCTCCAAAGCACCAAAAGCAACAAAACCACCACAACTTTAGGCCTAAAGAAGGAGATCTTGAAATTGGGTTTGACAAGAAAATTGCCAGTTCCAAGCCCATTGGACTAGAGCATGGACATGGCTATGATATGCATGGCCATGGAAGAGGAAGAGGCAGAGGAGGCCGTGGAGGCGGCCGAGGAGGACCTAAGCCACACTTTAATGGTGACATGAAAGGTTTTGATATGAAGATTGGTCATGATGGGGAGTTCTAAGCAGGTGTATGATGGTATTGAAAGAGGGAAATATGTATACTTGTGCCAGATTATTATGGCATTGTTATTTTATTGCGTTGTGTTACTCTGTTTTTTTATCTTCTCTGCTTTTTTAGTATGTTAGGTTTTGCATCTGCAAGTTGAAATGTATAATTATGCATGATGTTGTAACATGCTGTACTGTCCAAGTACATTGCTGCTACTTCTGAAACATCCAAATCCATGAACAAGGCTGGCTTTGTCTTTTCACACTAAAGATGTAGCAATCTTGTTCATTCAAGAAAGGAAATGAATGATGTTTTAGTGATTCAACTGGCCACTCTTCATACTTTTGGTTCCTTGTATAATGTTAAAGCAAACAAACAAACACACAAGTTCAAGATGGGTCGTTAATCCCTGTGTCTTGATATTATTTTCGGCCAAGAGATTATAACCAGAAACTTGCTTCCCCATTTAGTTTATTGTTGAACTCCATGACCTTGATAGATGGACAGAGCATTAGTTCTTAAAGTGGTAACTTTTTTTCTGGACAAAGAGCTTCTTAGAATGCAATTGACTGCAAAGGAATTATGGCATCAAATAAAAGAACTACGAGAGAACAAGGAATTGCAATTGGAAGACTAAATTTAACAGATAACTTCTTTAATTTGTTGAAATATTTGAAGCATTCAAAAGAAATCATTACTGTCTTGCTGTTATATTGGCCTATCCAGGAATCCTTTCACCAAACACCGACAGTGTGAAGGTCACGTTTGTTTAGAGGAATCAAACTGGAAAGCAAGAAAATGAAATGGGAATACAGAAGCCTTATTAAATACTCCCAACTGCTTTTCCCCAAACGCAGAAGCTAGCGGAGGGTTTGGTTGCTTCTCTGAAAAACGTGCTTTTTCTGGATTTGGATCTAACGCTGTTGACTCGGCTCGCAGAAAGATGTTTGGGTTGCCAATCTGTAAATATAGTTGATGCTAGTCCTTCAATGAAGATAACTTAATGCATTAAATAAAATATAATTACAATCATCCAATATCCATTAACTACTACACATGAAGATGAAGGATGTTGTTTCTTTTTACAAGGTTTCCACATCCCCAATACTAAAAAAATGAGGGTAGAATAAAAATCAAATATATATAGAAGTTCAGCATTACATTTATACACAAAACCAATTGTTAGTGCAAGTCTTGGATCCTTTTCATGCATGTATACAAACATTCAAAGAGAGAGTGACATAAGAGAATGTGACTTTGTATAGGGTCCATATTCCATAATTATATACATTTACTACTCTTTTGATCCTAAATGTAGGACTTAGTTTGTAATGTAATTTGCACTTCTTTTTACCTCTCTTTGCACTGCAAAGCCTTGATGCCACAAATCCAATAAAGGAGATTGGTAAAAGGCTAGTTGTTGTTATTTATCCCTTCGTTTGCCTACTGCTCCCACCTTTGCTGTTGGCTAGAAGGCTGGACTCGCCACCTGAACTATCCAGGGCAAATGCGCGTCGAAAGTCGGATAATTCTCTTGAACAGTATTCTTCATCATTCAAATCAAATTTAGAACTGCCAAAGCTTACACCATTCATCATCCTAAATCTCATAAGTTCCTCATCATACTGTCCAGAATCATAAACAGTGCTCTGACCATATTTCACCCCATTGGATAGGTCAACTAGTTCACTTCCACAATCTAAGGCTCTCACAACCTGATCAGAACAAAGATGTATATTAGTTGGTGGTTCTTTCTCTTAAGAAAGGTCAATTTGTAAATATTGAGAAATGACAGAAATGTGTCAAAAGTTAACAGACACAGACTTGACAGTTGACATGGGAAATATAGTTTTGGTGAAGCCTGATGATTGTTTCTAGTCTTTCTAAGTGAGAATTACTATGAGGTCCTAAGAAATGGATTTAATTACTAAAAAATCTCAATGACAAGTAAGCAACATAAATCTGTTGTCATTTTCTACATTGGAACTTGTAATTGCATACTCTTTGTTATTGGGCTTTTGAGTGATTAAATCCCTTCATTGGGACCTTATAGTAATTCGCCCTTTTTCTAATACCTGAAGCATCCGGGGCCGTTTTGGAGCAGAATGGCGAACACATGCTGCAGCTGCTTCAATCATTCTAAGTACTTCACTCTCCACATAACGATTTTCAAGCCTTGTGTCTATTAGTTTGCTAAAGTCACCAGTCTCAACTGCATGAATGAGATGAGGTCTAGCCTGCAAATGAGTAAGTCTGTTATTTGAATCACCAGACACTAACAACAATCACCATTTGATGATGCGAAGCATGTGTGATCATCTTCTTACATAAGAGAAAAGGGTAACTCTCAGATTTATTTAACATAAGATTCGCAACAACTAAGAGATTGCTTAAATTCTACTTTAATAGGTTTGCATGATTTGAAGTCTTAACTATTGAATGATGGGTATCTCCTATGATTTGTTGGACTCCATCCAGTGCTTTTGAAATGGTAATCTAGAATATAATTTGACAGAGACATGTGTCTTTAACTTGATCACTGTAAGTTATTCTCAACTGAGAAGTAGTCCCACAGAATTTCAACTGGCCTCTCCGCTTAGAAAGTCTCTCTCTAGAGGGAAAAATTCGCTCAGATATTCTAATTCTATTTCAAGGGATTTGGGACATCTAATGTGCCTCCCTCTAATACCTTCCATAATGCCCTCTCGTGGTTTTCAGAGCATAGTTTCATTAACATCACGGGATAGAAAGGACATCGGGGAAAGCAAAAGAACATAAAATATCATATTTCCAACTAAATTTCAATGCAAAATAAAGAAAAAAGGTCCATTCATACCCACTCAACCAAACTCTCATCTCCCAATGGTTGAGTTGGATCAACTGGTTTCCTTCCGGTCAAAAGCTCTAGGAGGACAACTCCAAAGGAGAAAACATCCGACCTATCTGTTAATTTTCCACTTGTTGCATACTCTGGAGCCATGTACCTGCAAGATGAATCTGGAATTATTTATGCAATCTGCAAATCTAGAATTGGGTGTATTAAAGTTGGTTTTCTAGCAAATAGATTCACCATTGCACTTTCATACTACGTATCTCACATAAGTTTTGCCGTAAAATCAAACTTTAAAAGCTTGGCAGATTCAGGAGGTTCAATAATACTTTACATTCAAACTGACAGTAATGAAATATAATTTTGCAGATGTGATGTTTCAGACTCTCAGTCGTTAGCCAAAGTGATATCATGAGAGGAAAGTATCAAAAGGACCATGGGCCAGCAAAATTATATAAGCCACCAATCTCTTCCATTTTATCACAGGTGCTTCTTTCTTTCATTTCAATCCCAGAAGGTATTTCTCATTCAAAGTAAGTTGCAACTCCCAGAGAAAAGCATGAAACGTTAGAATCTATGGCTCAGTGTTCAGAGAAATGAACCCTACCCAAAGGTCCCCATGACGCGAGTTGATACATGAGTATTAGCATCATCTGTGAGCCTCGCAAGTCCAAAGTCTGCAACCTGCGTTAAAACAACATCAAATTATATTGAATGAAAATACATTCAAGAGACATCAATTCTTGACTAACGACTACATAACGGTTTCCAAAAGGAAACCCAAATTGAAGAAGAAAATTTGAAGTATATAATACCTTTGCCACATAAGCATCATCCAAAAGTATATTTGCTGACTTTATATCTCTGTGGATAATCTTTGGCTGGCCTAGAAATATAGATAAAACGCTATGGTTGGCTTTCAAAAAAACACATTTAAAAATTTGCAAGGATACAAGAAAATGCTTAGAAGACAATTTGTTCTGGACAAAAAATACATATACATGGCACTATCAATATCTTTTACTTCTTGCTTGTTGAAATCCTGGCCAACATGTATGAGGGAAATCTGGTATACAAGACCACAGATAGATAAAATAAGGTGGCCCAAAACTAATAGAAAACTTTTAAAAGGATTATTTGAACCTTGGAATAACGTTAAGAATTGAAGGGAAAATGTAAGATCCCCTGGGCTATTATGGACTTGTGGGTATTTTTGTTCATTCATACTGATATCTAGCAGTTTATCAAATATCAGCATGAAATGAGTGCACAGCCACATAAAGAACTACTACCTCCGGTTATAAATCTAAGATCTCATTCGTAGTGGAAACAATTGCTCTATGAATGAGATTTTAGTATATGATAGAAAATCAAGACTTTGGGTTGGTATGGATATTTTGAAACCAACTGCTCTTACATAATGGGCCTGTTTGGTTTGAGCGTTTCACAAGCGTTTAGAGCGTCCAAGCCCAGTGGAAAGAGCTGTAGAGAAAAACCTACCGTGATGTATTTTGGGTTGGCTTTTTTGCTATTAGGCTTCTTACCTAAACACCCACTTACCTAAACACCCAGCGAAAAAAAAAGCTCCCCCTAACTTTTTTGCCACTTTTTGTAGGCCCGTTTTCTTATTGATGGGAGAAAGAGGGAGAGAGAAGGGAAGGGGCATTTTTCTTTATCTGTGGGCCCATTTTCTGACGAGACAAAGGGAGAGAGACGGGAAGGGGGAAAAACAAAGAGAAACAAGAATAAAAATATTTTTAAATAATTTAATTAGCTTCCTGAATCTCTAAAAAAATGTCAATTTTGTGTTATATTTAGGTTCAAGGGGAGTATTCAATAAAATTCATACCATTTTTCAGTCATTTTTCATTTTAACTGACGTTTAAAATAATAATTCAAACACTTATTAGTTTTAAAAAAAAGTCACTTCTGCAAAAGCTGACTTCTTTCCTACCGTGCTTTTAAAAAGTCAAATAAAAAATAAGTCACCGCTAACCCAAGTAGGCCCAATGAAGGTAGCATAATAGTTTCCAAAGGATATATTTGTTTTACTGTAAGAATATATGAAACCAATAAAACAAAAGCAAGATACACTTACAATCCTCGTGCAGATATGCCAGGCCTCTAGCGGCACTAATTGCTATCTTCACCCTCTTGTCCCAATCTAACACTAGCATTCCTTTTCCAGCTCACACATACAAAACAGTCCACCCATTAGAATCACGGACTCATAAATTAGAGGAAATACAAACACAGTTTATTATGAATTGTCAAAAACTCACATTACCATGCAAGTGATGATTGAGCGTTCCATTGGGAACAAACTCATACATAAGAATCTTCTGATTCTCAGATATGCAATAGCCCACTAGCGATACCAAATGTCGATGATGAACACGGCTGATAATCTCCACTTCTGCCCTGAATTCCCGGTCGCCTTGCCCGCTGCCTGCCTTCAGCTTCTTGACTGCTACAACTCTTCCATCTGCCAGCCAACCCTTGTAAACACACCCAAATCCCCCCTCTCCTATGATGTTTTGACTAGAAAACCCATTTGTTATTTCCACAATACTTTCATAGCTAAAAGCAATCTGACCACTCATGGGCTGCACTGAATCTGAAGTTCCCAAAGGTTGCACATTTCCCCTTTGACTTCCATTTCTGTAGGGGTCATCTTGCAGGGGTTGCAGTCCGTAGTAACGCCAATCTTCACCTGATGATCAAAACTAGAATCATTAGAACTGAAGTCCGATGCACAAACTTACGTATACAAAAAAGTGGTTGCTTACTTCACCTGATGCTTTCATATTTGGCGGTATACGTGATGCATCATGGACAGCCCCGCGTTTTCTCTTTCTCATTCTCGCCACCAAAAAACATAAACCAACAAAGACAATGATACAGACTCCCGCGAATGCAATACCCACATATTTTGCTGCATTACTGTCACTGCTACTACTACTGTCACCTCCTGACGTTGACGGCACGGAGTCGTTAGAAGAACCCCTTGTTCTTGTATTTGAGCCAGCGTTCAGTCCTGTTGAGTGGGGCGGTGAAGAATGGTTGGAACCTTCAACCTGCGTTCGTGGCGGCGGCGGGGCACTTTGAGTCATCGAGGGCAAAATGACAGCAACAGAAGGTTGTGGTGGTGGTGAGTTATTAGAAGAGATATTCGAAGAAGACCGGTCCTGTGAATCTGATGATGATGCTGATGCTGACTGTTCAGTGGGGCCGGGGGAGACATTTTCCCCATTACTCGATAATGGTGGTGGCGGTGGCGAAGAGGTAGGAGGTTGCGAGAGTGAAGGTGGAGGTGGTGTAGGGGGTGGCGGTGGTGGTGGTGGTGAATGAGGCGATTGCTTTACTGATGAAGGAGGCGGCGGTGTTATCGATGGAGGAGGTGGTGATGCTACCGGTGGAGGAGGCGGCGGCAGTGATTTCTTGGAAGGTGATTCTTTAGGTGATGCTGAGCTTGGCAGAATCAGAGTAGCCTTAGACGGCGATGGCGGTGTCTTCAATGATGAGATTGAATCAATAGGCTTCGGTGGCGGAGCGTCATCCGTATCCGAACCCTTTTCCGACTTTGGAGGTGCCGTTGCCGGTGCCGACTTTTTATCTCCATGCGAGAGGCTCTCCAAATTAATGTTTGCCATTTGAGGAGGCGATCCTTCTGGAGACGGTGAATCCTCGTTCGTTTCATCGCTAGAATTCATTTCTATTTCTATCGAAAATTCTAATCTCAGGGCGATTCTCCGAATAAGAAGAAAATGGAACGCCCCTTTGTTTTCTCAGAATCAATGGCAAACAGATAAAATGTGAGGAAACATGAGAAGCAAAAATAGAGAGATATATTGATATGAAAACTATTTTTGTACGCCAAACTTTCGTTCTGCACGTCAAAACACAAAAAATCGGAACAACGACAATGAACTTCCGTCGTTAGGAACATGAAGCTGGAATGGAATAGCCAGTCCGATTTAATGCGTTGGCAGGGGGAAGAGTGTGTGCGAATGTGTTTGAAATCGAACGAAATTTTTTGAAAAAGAAAGTTCAAAAAAATCATCAGCGTGCAGGGGGAAAAATCCAGAAAACCCGAAAATGCTCCATGCGATCTTTTGGGAAGAAGGTAGTTTCGATTTTCGACAGAGTTCTGTGTTGCTCGTCCTTGAATTCCGGGTTACCGCGCAACGTGAACTGGGTCAAACTTCAGAAGGGGCCACGTCACTATTATCGGGTCCATATCTTCTGCATGACCCGATTTTAATTTGAAACGCCCATAGATCGCCTTTTTTCCCAACGTCATAGATCGCCTAACCTAACAAGTAATAGGCTGCGCATGGGCGGTGAGACCGCGAGACCTTTGTCGATGCCCAACCTGAAGAATGAAGAGGCTACATTTTACAGCCTGATGGTTAGTCATGTCCAATAAATGTCCTAATCATTTTGGGGTAAAGCGTAAAGTTAGGCAGGCGCTTTTCCGTTCCAGTAGTAGTGACGCCCTGTCTTGCTTCATGAAGATTCTAATTCACACTTCACATAATTTCAAAGCTTTTGAGATAACTGAAGTATAATATAATATATTTATAACATATTTAAACATAACAATATAATATATTTTAAATATAATAATATTTATTTAAATAAATTTAATTTTAGGGAAGGGCCAAATGGGCGGGGCGGGTGTAATACGGATTTTAGTAAATCTGGAAGTTTTGAGATAAAAGAATTAACGAATATTTTGATAAAGCAAAATCATGAGTTTAAAACTGTTATAGAAAATTGTTATAATTATAGAGTAAATTGTTAAAAAAGTTACGGAAAGATCAGATGAACAAGAATGACTAAAAATGAAATAATGGTGATAAAAACGGTCTAAAAATATTATGATAAATATTTTGAAAGATCGTGAAAAATTATGAGAAAAATATGGAAGTGTTATCCCTAATTATGAGAATTTAATAAATTATTTCAGAGGGAATAACATGAAGAAAAGTTTAAAAAGCATTTGAACCATAAAGTAACTTTGATGGGGTAAACATTTTTAACATTTTACATAGGATATAAAATGACAATATCAAGTATAGAAGGTTGTAAGATAACAATATACTGTAAAATTAGTATAGATAAATATATGAAGAAACCTGATCCTAAAAAGATCACTAAACAAAGAAATTAGGTCGATTAAGATTAACGAAAAGCAAGGGTAAAAGCGAGAATTTTTGGTAAAAAATATTATATTTTTAAAAAATGAAAAAAATTATGAAAAAATATTTAAAACTGAATTTTTTAATTAAGGGGTCGAAATTCTTAATATTTTTAATTAAAAGAATTGTTTAAATAATTAAAATGATAATTAGAATAAAATAATAATATAATGCGCGAAGCATATATACCAGGTCGAGGGGAAAAGTGAGAAATAAATTACAAGGTAAACCGAGAGGTAAAAGTATTTTCAGACTGATCAAATTAAGAACAAGTGAAATTTTACACGAAGAAAGAATTTACCAAGCGTTGTTTCCGCAACCGAAAACCCTAATTTCAAATAAGACGAAAAGTTGATCAGATAGAGTAGAGTCAGATAGGCAAAGTGAGAACCTATAGAAACAATTGCGTCTTTTTAAACACGAGATTTAGTTAGGCAACAACCGGACGTTTTACGATTCAACGAATTATTGTCGAAGTTGGTTCTATCAAGCGATTTCAGAATCGATGCGTTTGTCCGAATATCTTCCGACGCACCGGAGAATACCTGGATAAGATCAAAAAGAGGATCCAAATTGATAATATGAAAGAGGATGAAAAGACCTTCAAAGTTACACGCTCGCATTTTGAGTTTCGCAAAATCGCGAAACGGACATCGACGTAGCTTTATCGGACCGGTGCCATAAAGCAAGAGCCATCATGGATGACAACTCATCCATTGACTTTTGGGCTCTTAGATTTCGATCTTGACCATGGATGGCCAAGAGTGTTTTGTCCTCAAAAATGCGATCCAACCAGAATCCGATCTAAAGACTTTTGTGGAAATTCCCACGCTTGTCCCTATTTTTCCCTATAAATAGCAAGCTCTCTTGCTCTCATTCTTCACACCAAATTCGAAACCTAGAGAGAGGTTCTAGAGAGATAAGCTCCGCAAAAATTCTCCGCTTGCTCCGAGTAAGTTCTTGCTCTTAGTTTTTAGTTTAGTAGTTTTTTCGGTAGTTATAGTAGAACTCGTTGTTTTGATCTAGGAAGTTTAGAATATATTCCTATACTTGTTTTTATGCCTCATTGCATTGAAAGATGTCGACGAGGTAAAAACATAGTGGGGAAAATTTTGAAATGGAATACGGTCAAAGTAACGAAGTTTCCGCGAAATTCCGCCAATTAGGGGTAGTAAGGGCAAAATGGTCTTTTTCACCTAAAATGCCTGTAATGCTGCCAAATGTTGATAAACGTTGTCCTTATAGGATATCTCGAGCTAATCGAGCGCCATTGTTGTGCCGCCGTCATACCATTGTTTTTCCATTTGTCGAATTTCACGTTTTCCGTAAAAGTTCCGTTGTACCGCCAAAAAGCTCTTATCATAGCGTCAGTTCAGGAGAACCGAAAGGCGAGGAGAAAGGCGACCGCGGCCGCACACGAGACCGGATGAAGACTTTCTTCGGGTGTTATTCATTTTGAAAACTCTCGGTCAATGTAGACCCGATGACTTAGAGTTACTCAATCGCTCCAATGCTCTACGATCGAAAAAAAAATTATCTGCAAATGGGATGTTACTTACGGCGGGACCCTTTGCCGATGCCGGCCCTTCCCAGTTATTGGCCCAACTCAAAACTACCCGAATTTTTTTTGGGCCACGTTTTTAGGGCTAGGCTAGGCAATTTTTTGCAGGGCTTGGGCGGGCATACGGATCATCTGAGCACCATGCTCACCCCTAACAAGTAACAACAAACAAAGCACTGGGCAATTACCTTTTGGGAGATAGAAATAACTTATTTACAATCTGATTTTTATAAATAGATGATAAGATAAAATTCATATTTTAAATATGATTTGTGTTTGAAATGATAGTGAGAAGAGTAGTTTTTTTCTAAATGGGCTCTTGTTTAAATAATTATTTGAAAAATCAATTGAGATGGAAGTAACCAGTGGCGGAACATAGTGATGGTCAGCTGATCTTATAAATTTTTTTAGTATCTATATGTATTTATTATATAATATTTTATTTGGCCACAAATTTGGCACCAGCTAATTTTTTATCTTCTTTATAAGGATAATGTTTGTTTCATTACTCATTGGTTTGTAAGAGAAAAGTAAAATTCTTATTTGAGATACCGAAAAGGTTAATATCATCTTATATATTATTTTAATTTATAATTATCGGTTATTATTTATTTGTATTTTCAAGGTTATTCAATACTATTTAGTAAATACTCCCTTTGGTCCTTATTTAATGAACCAACTAACAATTCTCACAAGTCAATAAAAACCGTTAAAATCATTAAATTTGTCCTAAAATTTAAGTAATTTTCAATATTATCCCTATTAATTATACTAAACTCTAATATCATATTAATTATTACTCTTTTTTTTGCTCTAATATAAAAAAAGAGTAATAATTAATTTTTATTAATTATTACTCTCACTCACTACCTTTTTAATTATGGGTATACATGAAAAAAATATCTGATGCTATTTGGAAACAAGAAAATATCTTATAAAAAGAACCAAATATATTTGTTAGTTGGTACCTTATATATAATAAGAACTAAAGGAAGTAGTTCAATATGTTTTATTTTTTTGGCCCGGGCTAAAAAAAATTCTAGTTTCGCCACTGAAAATGACATAAATCTTATTGAATACTGTATATATACATATATGTGTTGTATATATTGTGATAATTGAAAATAAAAAATTAAATTTAAATTTGATAAAAAATAAATTATCATATTTAAAAAAACTCTAAAATAATTAATTAAATATATTCTAATAGATAAATTAGAATGCATAAATATATATTTAATAGTGCATTACTTATTCGATCACTATCTCTAATATTTTTCTCCAAAAGTTGAATTTTTTAAATAAACCCATATGAGGCCACTGCTATCCAAACGGTCCATTTTTCTTCGTTGGGTTTAAATCACTATGAGTTGAACTTTTTTCTTCACTCACCGCTATGCTAAACTGAAAATCTTCACAATATTTTTTAGATAATATGAATACATTTTTATTATGTATTAAGTTATCTTAAGGTTATCTGCACATGATTTAAAATTTATAGGAGAATTATTCATGCGTAATTTTATTAAGATGGGGTTCATTCCAGTTTTTCTGTTTCCCTTTCGTCACTTTAAATCCTTCAAATTAAAGATTCTTATATGTTTGCTTATTTAATCTTTAAAAAAAAACATGAAGGTAGTACGTTAATTGTTGTTGGGCGTAGAAGAAATGAAGGATGATGATTATTAAGGAGTATGAGATGTTCCGCACACACAGGCAGGTTGGTAGGTTCCAATTCCGCAAAACTTGAGACATTCAGCAGCCGTAGAAGCTTCTTCATGCGTTTCATAAATTTCATGGTCAACGAGGGTTGGCACATGTGAATGAATATGAAAACCTTCTATATGATTATTTGATGGTCAAGTCTTCCCGGTGCTTGGTTGCCAACCAATCATGTCAACTGAGATTAGTCGATAGCAATTGTTCTCTTTTTTAAAAAAAATGGATAAGGGTATAGACATCACTGGCAATAAAAAAGACTAATTTATAATGGAGTTTTTTTTTTTTTTTGGTTTAATTCATGTTGTCAAGCGAATTGAATAAATGAATCAATTCAAGTTTTACTATTCAAGGGCTATAAACGTGTGTGTAATATCTCTTATAAATTTATTATTATAAATTAATTTTAAACAATATTTTTATTTAGGGAAAATCGCAGTGAGGTCCCAAGGTACGAAAATAATCACAAAAAGCCTCATCATTAAAATGGTTTTTTCATATTATAAAAATTTTCTAAAATTCTATACGTATAAAAAACTCGGAAAGTTTTTAACAACATGCGAAGCCATTTTTACAACGAAATTTTCATAGAGACATTTTAACAACAAAAAAGTCATTTTGACAACGAGATTTTTTTGTGAGAAAAATTCATTAGCTTATTTACAATTAATCATAAAAAAGTCTCTAAGACTTTATTGTGAGGGTAATTTGGTATGAGATTTTTTCGTGATTATTTTCGTACTTGGGACCTCACTATAATTTTCCCTTTTATTTACTATATTTAAGTAGTCCGTACTTAAAAAAATGCTAGAGGAGTAGCTTATTGTTTTCCTAATTAATACCCATATTATATATTTTTGAATGTCTAATTTCTTTTTTAAATAATGAATTGCGTTAAGAATTCAAGAATTTTCTTTCTTTATTATCAATTGAATCACTGTTTGAAACCAAGATTTTATTTTATCATCAATCCAATCACCATTAGTATAAATGAAAAACTTGACACTATTATTCAAACAGTTGTAGAAGTTTTCTTCTACTACCTCTAGTCCTAATTATAAGACCGGGTTGATTTTTTTGAAGAAATTAAAAAAATTAAATAAGTTGCTTAATAATATTATACTCTCTCTGGTTCTTATTATAAGGCACAAACTAACAATTCTCACAAATCAAGAAAAACTGTTAAAGTCAATAAAGTTATCCTAAAATTTAAGTAACTTCCAATATTACCCTTACTAATTGCACTAAACTCTAATATTATATTAATAATTACTCTCATTCACTACCCTTATTAATTGTGGGTATATATGGAAAGAAATATTAATACACTTTGGAAACAAGCAAGTACTCCCTCTAGTCCTTATTATAAGGCACCAACTAACAAGTTTATTTTGTCCTTTTTATAAGGCACTTGCTTGTTCCCAAGGAATATTAATTATTTGTTTTCATATATGCTCCTAATTAATGAGGGTAGTGGGTGAGAGTAGTAATTACTACTCCCTCTGGTCCTTATTATAAGGCACCAACTAACAAGTTTAGTTGGTCCTTTTTATAAGGCACTTGCTTGTTCCTAACGAGCAATGATTATTTTTTTCCATGTCTGCCCCTAATTATTAAAGGTAGTGAGTGAGAGTAATAATTAATATAATATTAGAATTTAATGCAATTAGTATGAGTAATATTGGAAATTACTTAGATTCTAGGACAACTTTATTGACTTTAACTACTTTTATTGGTTTGTGAGAAAAGTTAGTTTGTGCCTTATAATAAGAACCAGAGGGAGTATAATATTAGAGTTTAGTGCAATTAGTAAGGGTAATATTAGAAGTTACTTAAATTTTAGGACAATTTTATTGACTTTAACTGTTTTTATTGGTTTGTGTGAATTGTTAGTTGGTACCTTATAATAAAGACCAGAGGGAGTACCTTATAAAAAAGATCAAATACAATTGTTAGTTGGTGCCTTATAATAAAGACCGGAGGAAGTATATTGTATATCCTTAGATTATATATTGGTTTATTAATCAAACTAATTAGTTTGGAGAGAAAAATAAAAATATTCTAAAGTAATTTAATTAGCTTCCTTAATCTTTCTAAAAAGATCAACTTAATCTTATAATTAGAACATAAAGAAATACTCTCTGGTCCTTATTATAAGACATAATTAGCAAGTTTAGTTTATTTGGTCCTTTTTATAAAAGACTTGCTTGTTCCCAATGAAGAATGATTATTTTTTTTTTCATGTCTGTCCCTAATTAATAAAGGTAGTGGGTGAGAGTAATAATTAATATAATATTATAGTTAGTGCAATTAGTAGGGGTAATATTGAAAATTACTTAGATTTTAAGACAACTTTATTGACTTTAACTACTTTTATTAGTTTGTAAGAAAAGTTTGTTGATACCTTATAATAAAGACCAGAGGGAGTAACATAATAGATGTATAGATTCCAAGCACATGATCATAAACGAAAACATGCCCGAGATGTCCCCAAAATTGAAGAGTTCAAAAGCTTGGCATGGAAGAAAAGAGATGCCTTGACATCCAAGATGCCACAATGAGGTCAGCACACTCACATTACATCACCGCTTAGCTCACCTTGTGTAGTTGACTTTTTTATTAGTTTTTTAAAAAAAAAATTACTACCTCCGTCCTAATTATAAAACATAGTTAATTTTTTTTGAAAATATTAAGGAAACTAAGTAAGTTACTTAATTATTTCATATGTTGTGTATTCTTAGATTATATACTTAGATATTAGCCAAACTAAATAGTTTGAAGAAAAAAATAAAAATACTCTAAATTAATTTAATTAGTTTCCTTAATCTCTCCAAAAAGTCGATTATGCCTTATAATTGGTGACCTAGGAGGGAGTACTAATGAACTACTGTACAAACTAAGTCTTTTATTTGCGATCATATTAGTACCACTTGAGCTATATACATTTTCAACTAGATTATAAATTAATCATTAAATTTCAATCTAGTACAGGATAAAGTAAATATGCAGAAGGAATTTTGTATTCTATAGTTTAAAAGTGATTATATAGGATGTCTCAAACACCTCTTGAACGGAGTTAGCACAAGTAGTAAGTAGCATTGTATTGCTTAAGTAAAATCTCAAGTTCAAGTCTTGTTAAGAAGAAAAGATCTGTTGGGAGATTCTTCCACCATAGTCAGATGCGCGATGTGGGTCGAATCTAAATTAGTTAGAACAAAATTCTAGATATCGGATGGGCAACAACAAAAAATGGTATAATAACCATTTCTTAGACAAAATTTTTTGGTCCGACATTTTTTTAAAAATTTTGAGTGAGTTCTATCATAGTTTCTAAAATTTAATTTGACCTGACTTAATCCTTATAATTTTAAAATTTAAAATATTAATTCCACATTTTAGAAAATAAAACTACAAGAACTAAAGCTATTTCTTAAAACTTAAATGCTCATGTTTTAAATAGATAAAGTTAGAAAAATTAAGTTGCAATAAGTTAAAGTTTAAAAGCTGAATTTTAAATAAATCAAAACTATAGAAACTAATTAATATAAGAAATGAATTTATTTTTCAGAATATATTTTTTCGATTGAATTCCATATTTAGATGTTATTATAAAACTGATTTAAACAATCATAACTTCATTTTTTTATTTTAATTATAACTCTCTAAATACCAGTAAATGAGTTTTTTTTTTTATAATAAAAAATAAGCTACCCAAACCCCAGTTATTAATATAAGGGTCAATTGATTTTCTTAAAAAAAAAAGTTATATTAAATAATTTATATTTAAAGTATTTATATTTACAATATAACACTAGATTCGTCTCCCACATACAAAGACTAGATTCGTCTCCCACATACAAAGAATAGACATCATAATTAAATAATTCATCTGGCTTGCTTGATATCTTTTTTTTAAAAATAAATCAGTTATTATATTAAGGATATGGAAGTATTTAAAAGAAAATTAAACTTTTCAAAGAAAATTAAACAGGTCTAAATCCACGGAAGTTCCTACCAGAGGAGGGAATCGCAGGCTTTTGACAACGAGCTCCGTCTAGAAGCTCAACATTCTAGAAGAACACAACCAACCATTACCAAGAAGCTAACACGCAATCACGAAGAAAGGCGCGCGTGAAAAGTTAGAACACGTGGAGCGTGTGAACAAAGTCACAAACCCAGAAAAGCTACAATAATAATTTATAACTTTAAAATTTAAGAAAATCAATTTTTGCAACTTCCTTCCAAGTACGGTTGGCTTGGGCTAGTGGCTCACCCGCCAACAACACCCACATTCATTCACATAAGCTGTGCGTATAAAAGCCCACCCACCCACGCCTCACATTCACCATCTCCAACATCTCTCTCTTTCTCTCTAGGTTAACAAGCTCCGAATTCGGCATTTCTGTAAATCAATTCTACGACTTCTGACTATTCAAGAGATTTGGCAACAAAAAAGAATAATGCAAGCGGATTTGATTTTACCTTCTTCAGTCGCATTCAGCGATTCCCGTACTTTAACGGTTCACGATGAAATTTATGAGGATTTTGCTGAAAATATGAGGGCCAAGTTGAAGATTGATGATGTGGCCCAAGAAACAGAGCAAGAACAAGAGCAGGAAGATGAGGAAGAGGAGGAATTCAGCTTTTCCTGCACGATCCCTGATGAATCGCCGATTTCGGCTGACGATGTGTTTGATAACGGTCAGATCCGACCTGTGTATCCTATTTTTGATAGAAGTCTTCTGTTCAGCGACGCTAACGACGGCTCCTCCACTCCCCGGCCGCCGTTGAAGAAGGTCTTTGTGGAACAACACGGTCGATTTTCGTCTTCTCCGTCGTCCTCGGCGTCTGAATCGGACGAACCTGATGGCACATCGGAAGGGCCGTACTGTGAATGGTCCGGGAAAGTTGCGGTGGAGGCCTCGGGTGCGAAATGCGATAAGAGCAATTCCACAGGCTTCTCGAAGCTGTGGAGGTTCCGAGAAGCGAAGCTCCGTTGCAATAGCGACGGCAAGGACGCTTTCGTCTTTTTAAATAAAAGCACCGCTAATCCAAGAAGCTCCGGCGTTCAGCCCGAGAAGGCGGTGACAGCGAAGACGAGCTCCGGCGAAGCAAAGAAAGTCGTGGTAAAGAAAGTGAAGGGAGGGATTAGTAAAACGACGTCGTCAGCACATGAGAAGCATTATGTGATGAACAGAGCGCAGAAGGAAAGTGATAAAAGGAAGTCGTATTTACCGTACAAACAACATATGTTTGGGATCTTCGCTAATGCGAATGGACTGAGCAGGAACGTTCATCCTTTCTGAGTATTTTAGTCCCCAGATTAAAGTGTTGATTTTATTCATTTAAAATTACTTAATTGATTTTTATGTAAATGCTGCTAATTAAAATGGTAAAGGAGGCCATTTTTGTGTCTGGTCGAAGGTGTAGCTAGTGTTTTCGACGTACTTTACTTGCTATAATTCATTATTGAAAAAAAATGATATTACCTGCAATTTGTGCCGTGTGATGAATTATGGATTTAGGTCAGTGGCGGAGCCAAGGCCAAGAAAGATTCTATGTTTGCGGGTGTACAATTAAAAAGGGGTGCACAATTAAAAAGGGGTTCGGGGGCAGCGCCCCCGTTTTTTTTTTTAAAGAAAGTTTTAAATGCATTAAAAAATATTGTTGATTATAAGATTCTCATCCTTGTGAATAATTTAAACTCATGGGAGCTTAACAAATTCCAAAGCCAAAAATACAAAATCCTCAATACTAAATAGTTCATAGTTGATACAAATTTTTGTCAATGACAGATTTCAGAAAAATCTTAAAGCATCTCACTCTGAAGTACTCAAGAATTCACCACTTTCTTTGGATGTCAATCATGCTAAGATATACCAGATTGCACTATACTGCCTCTAAATCCTTACAATAATCAAAATAAGGCAATCTCAAATGAGCCTTACAGCCAAATGCACAAGTTATAGCCATATCTTTGCTTCTAAATGACATTACTTAAACTAAAGGTTAAGAACACTAGCAAGCAGGAGTAGTCATGTTACTTTTTATTTTTATGGCCTGTTATATTATGGATAGTGGGCACTGAGGCACCTAAAGCATAATACTTTAAGTCAAAAAAGTGTGATACCTAGAATTCTTAGAGTAAATGTGAACTTACTAGGTTATCAATACAAGAGATTGTTTTACTATTGGCCAAGGGCAAAGAAAGGAGCAAGATATTGAGAGTGGTCACAATGTCTTGTGCATTTGAAAAATAGGAAAAATGAAATGTTGATGCCAACCTGTAGGTCTTTGATATTGAGAGCAAGAGGAGATGCAGTATGTAAGACGCCCTCACACAAGATTGATCATAATAATAAACACAACAAGAAAACAGCCAGAAAACAGGAGATGCAGTGTGTAAGACTCCCTCACACAAGATTGATCATAATAATGAAGTATACCTCTTCATTCAGAAAACAGCCAGTACAAGATTGGTCATAATAACGAACAAGAAAAAGGTTTCCAAGTTTATCTATCGGAAAGTAGTATGAAATTTCTAAACATTTTGAAGTTCTGAAGCCTGCTTCAATCCAAAACAGTTGCACATGTATACAACAAGAATGTTCAAATGTTTAATAAAGAACACAGATTTATGCCAAAAGGGCAGACTTAATCCAAATCAAGAAGCAAAGAAAAAAATACAACGTTAGTAATTAAAAATATATAAACACATGAATCCGTGTTGCCATATTCTAAACTTTCATAATGGAATATGTAGATAGCAGAGAATGAGAATATTTACATCGTCTTCCCTAAGCAAGGACTCAAGCAAAAACCTATCTTCTAAAAACATAGACTTCTTGAAGCGCTTTTTTTCAAACTTTGAAGCGGCAACGCCCAGCAATCACCTACACCAGATCAATTCTTATTCGAGTAAAGGAGGAAAAAATTAGCATAAAAAATCAATGAAAGAAAGAAATAACTTCTCTTAAGTTGAATGCATTTTCGTCACGCTTGATTCTGGACATAATGAATGCGATGAACCACATTGCTAAAAAGATCGATGAACCACATTGCTAAATGGAACAAAGAAGGAGCTGGAACTGGGGATTGGGGGGAAAATAAAGCTTGACTGCACGATGGAACAAATTGGGGGGAAAATAAAAAATATATGTATGGAACAAATTGGGGATTGGGGGAGAAAATAAAGCGTCGGATTGGGGACAAAGAGGCACGCCACCCGATGAAACAAATTGGGGGAGAAAATAAAATATATATGTATAATTAAAAATAATGTCGAGACGAAGATTGGATGAAGGCGGCGGCAAAGAACGGGGGCCGAAATCGTATCGTGAGTAGAATGTGAACTCTATTGAGTGTTGGTGGGAGTGGACGAAGAATGATGAAGACGAGGATGTGGAGGACTACGGTGGAGATACAGACTTTGCGAAGGTGTTGAATCCAAGTGACGGAATCAATGTGGATTTCTCTAATCCACTCTGTCTGAGCTTCATGTTTGAGGAGAAAGAGAAGGAGAGGCTTATGAAACCGTTCAGGCGTACGCTGGTGGTCAAGTTACTTGGGAGACAGCCTTCCTACGGATTCATGGTGAAGAAGCTAAAGCAGATCTGGGCGAGAAAAGGTCAGATTGATGTTTTCGATCTTGAGAATGATTTTTACCTTGTAAATTTTTAGAAAATGGATGACTATATGGAGGCTCTGACTGGGGGACCTTGGGTGATTTTGGACCCGTATCTAAGTGTAGCACGATGGAGACCTGAATTTAGCCCCAAACAGGAGAAAATTGTCTTGATAGTTGCTTGGGTAAGGCTTCCAGACTTACCTGCGCCTCTGTTTGACAAGAAGTTTTTGCTAAACCTAGGTAATTCGATTGGAAAGGCTATTAGATTGGATGTACACACTGCTCAGAGGTCCAGAGGGAGATTTGCACGCATGTGTGTTGAGTTGGATTTGAATAAGCCATTGGTTCCTCAGTTTAGCGTTGAGGGGCAAATCCTAAGTGTAGTTTACGAAAGCTTAGGGCAAATCTGCAATAATTGTGGTAGAGTGGGGCATATGAAGGAGGGTTGTGAGGCTTTCCATAGGAAAATGAATGGAGAAAGTATGGTTGTGGATGAGGCAGCACCAAAAGAGAGCAATATAGCGGAGAAAGAGAATGAAAAGGGCCTATGGAAAACTGTACAGAGGGCCCGAAGGCCAAGAAAGCAAGTTGGGACCTTCCAAAATAACAAGCAGGCAGGTTCTCGATTTTCGATGCTTCAAGAGGAGAAAGGGGATGAGGAGCTGGCAAATAGTGAGTTTGTAGAGCATGGACAAGAGCCGAGCAGTGTTGTGTCTGAAAAAGGACTGGGTAAGGGAGAGATACAAAAACAGAGCAATAAGGGGAGCAATGAAGGAGGTAAGGGGCTGATTAAAGAGAATGTGATGAAAAAACCAAAGATTAAAGGGAGGCCTGTGCAAGTTGGAATGAAGGGGAAAGAGGTCACGTCAGGGGTGGATTTGGCAGCTACTAAACAAGGAAGTGAAGAAAGGGTTTTGACTGAAATTATAAACGCTCATGATGCTCATATGGGTGTGTCAAAGAGTAATTTCAAGTCTGATGAAAGGCACAGTGTTCAAACAGCGAACAAGGAAAATATTCATCCAGGGGAACAAATGATGGATGACTGCTTAGTGGATGCTGGAGGTTCGGAGGCTCTTCACCTTTTCAGAGGGGGGACAGAACTTGCAGAGGGCTCTAGCATGAATATGGAGGAGGTGTGCACCACAGCTGTGTTGGCTGATTGAGCTATTACGGTATTGTTTTGTTCTGTTTATCAAATAATTGTTATCATGATTAAGTTCGTAATATGGAATAGTAGGAGTGCGAGCGGAGAGTGGCATCCGTTATTAGGGACATTAAATTCGGATAAGTGGATATGATGGTGTTGTTAGAACCAAGAATCAATGGTAGGCAAAGTGAAAAAAAGTGATAAAAAGTGGGGATTCGACATTGATGAGAGGAGGCCGAGGGTTTTTTGGGGGATTTGGATTTTGTGGGATCTGGATGATTTAGTAGTGGATGTGAGGATGATGAATGAGCAGTTTATTCATTGTAAGCTATGGCTGGGAGGGGAAGGAATGTTGTTTATAGCTATGTCTATGCAAGCCCTAGGAAACAAAACGTCTTCAATTATGGGAGTTACTTCATGGATTGGCATGTGAGGCGATCGAACCGTGGCTCTAGTGGTGACTTCAATGAGATTAAGTCTCCGTTGGAACAACAAGGGGGAGGTCGTGTGAGTGAAGTGAGATGTCGTCGTTTCAATGATTGGATTGAAGATTGTTGTTTGATCGATATGGAGGCTCAAGGGCCTTACTTTACATGGAAGGGGCCAAAATGGGAGGGGATGGAAAGAGTATACAAGAGGCTAGATAGATGCTTGTGTACGGTTAGTTGGCATGAAGTTTGAGGAGCGGAATTCAGGTGTTGTGAGTGGTTTCTGACCATCATCCAATTCTGGTCAAGTTATCCAAGGAGAATAAGGGTAGGAAGAATGGATACTTTAAGTATGAGGCCATGTGGAAATTACATGAGCACTTTGATAGTGTATTAGAAGCTAGTTGGAGGCGAAATGAGGAAGCTCACGAAAATCTGGCAGCTTTGAAAGTAGATCTGATCAAATGGGATAAGGAGGTTTTTGGGAAGTTAGAAGGCAGGAAAAGACGCCTCTACAAATGCATTAAATGGGATACAAAAAAATCTTGCTCATAACAGAAATCCTTACCTTGTCAACTTGGAATTGGAGCTAGAAGAGGAATTGATTCAAACATTGAGACAAGAGGAAATTTTCTGGTTTCAAAAATCGAGGGGGAAATGGATACATGATGGTGACCGAAACACCAAGTATTATCACTCTAAGACCTTAATGAGAAGGAGGAGAAACAAGGTCTTAATGCTGAAGAACAATGAGGGGAAGTGGGTTGAAGATGGAAAGGAAATAGCTAATATGTTTTTTGAATTCTATAGCACTCTGTTCAGTGAGACCATTTGTTATAGGGACTGGTTTGAGACAAGGCAGGCTTGGGGGAAAGTGGATGAAGTAAGCTGGTCAAGGATTGGAAGAGAGGTTAGCTATGTTGAAGTGCGTAATGCTTTCTTTCAAATGGGAGGGCATAAAGCACCGGGTAAAGATGGGTTCCCGGCTGTATTTTACCATCAAAACTGGGAACTCGTTGGCCCTTCGGTTACAAATTTCATACAAGCTTTATGGAGGCAACCAGACAGAATTGGTGAAGTTAATGAAACTGTGGTGGTGCTGATCCCAAAGATAGAGAAACCAATGGAGGTTAGTCAATTTAGACCCATTGCTTTATGTAATGTAATTTACAAGGGTATAGCAAAACTGATAGTGAATAGGTTAAAGCCGTTTCTTGACCAATTAATCTCCCAATATCAAACGAGCTTTATTCCTAGGAGAAGTATACATGACAATATTATTATTGCGAAGGAAGTAGTACATTCTATGAATTCCTAGGAGAAGTATACATGACAATATTATTATTGCGAAGGAAGTAGTACATTCTATGAATAAACTTCAAGGAAATAAGGGGTTCATGGTGATCAAAATCGATCTTGAGAAAGCTTATGATCGAATGAATTGGTTGTATATTGAGAAAATTTTGGAGGAAATTGAGATGGATGAACACTTAAGGAAGGTTATTAGGTGCTATGTATCTTCGGTAAAATGTCGCTAATGTGGAATGGAAATAGGAGTGAGGACCTAGTCCCCTATAGGGGATTGAGACAAGGGGATCCGCTATCACCCTATTTGTTTGTTCTTGGAATGGAAAAACTTACTCATTTGATTGTAGATTGTGTAAGTAGAAAGGAATGGAAACCGATAAAATTGGGTCGTAAAACAAGTATCTCATTTGATATTCGCTGATGATCTACTTCTTATTTGTGAAGCTGAAGTAGATCAGATTTGTATGGTTAAGGAGATTTTGGAGAGATTTGGTAACATGTCTGGACAAAAGGTCAATAATCATAAGACTAGTATCTATTTCTCGAAGAATGTGGATAGGAGAGTGCAGAACCAGATCTGTGACCTGTCAGGTTTTGCTAGAAAGGATGATTTGGGGAGATATCTAGGGGCTTTTCTAACAATATAGAGTGAGGAGCAAGAGTTTTCAGCATATACTTGATAAAATGCAAAGCAAACTAAGTAGTTGGAAAAGGCAAAACTTATCGTTTGCTGGAAGACTTACTCTTGTGCAGTCGGTGACTAACCAAATGGCAACATTTGCTATGCAACATTCTGTTATCCCTGTGGGAGTGCAGAATCAAATGGAAAAAATACAGCGGGATTTTATTTGGGGTCGAGAAGGGGAGAAGAGGAAGATACACTCGGTGAGTTGGGAGGTGTTGTGTAAAAAGAAGGAAAATGGTGGCTTAGGATTGTGTAGCTTATCATTCATGAATGAAGCATTATTGGGAAGGGTGGCTTGGAATATAATTACCAAGCCAAATAATCTGTGTTCCATGGTCCTTAGTGGAAAATACAATCGCAATTGCAATTTTTTAGAAAGTTGTAAAGGCCTTAAAACTAATTCTGAGATGTGGAGGAAGTTGGTTAAAATCGGCCAAACGTTGGGAGCGATCTTCGGGAAGTGGGAGATGGAAGGAGGTTAAATTCGGGAAGACAAGTGGGTTGAGGATGGAGGCAAGTCGTCTGCGAAATGTATTGGGGGCTAGCTGAGGAAGAGAGGGAGATGACAGTGGGAGAGATGCTCAATGAGCAAGGCAATTGGGATATGAATAAAATTGCGTGCAAGGTGAATGTGGAGGATAGGGAACTCATAAGGGCCATTATACCTCCTGACCTAGAAAATGGAGTAGATACTATTAAATGGGGAAGGAATTTCAAGAATAAATATGTTGTGGCTGACATGTATAATACCATGAAACATGAGTCAGCGAGTGAGGAGAGAGGATGGAGTGTGATATGGAGGTGGAAGGGACCGAGAAGAGTGCAGATTTTCCTCTGGTTGTCACTTCATAACAGGTTGCTGACAGGGGTGAGGAAATGTCGAATTTTGGGGGGTAACACTGGTTGCTATTGTTGTAATATGGAGGAGGATATGATGCATGTCCTCCGAGACTGTCACAAAGCATGGACCCTATGGCAAGAGCTTTTACTATATTTTTCTGTGTCTGATTTTCTGAATTTGCAGGATGGTGAGTGGCTTAAACGCAATTTATCCCATCCTAATGAGAATTGGAGGCTTGTGTTTGGCATAACTGTCTGGCTTTTATGGTCATGGCGAAATAAAAGCTGTTTTCAGGAGGGCTATGTGATGCCGGAAGATCGTGTTCGTGTGATCTTCTGGTATGTGAAAGAGGTGCAGGAAGCGAGGAATGAATTTGGGGGGAGTGGAGGTATTAAGCGTGAAGTGCTGGTCCGATGGGAAGTTCCTGAAGAGGGATGGACAAAGTTAAATGTAGATGGTGCTGCCAAAGGAAGAAGAGGGGCAGCGGGGTGTGGTGGCCTTTGTCGTAATGCGCAGGGGAAGTGGATCTGAGGATTTAGTCGTAGACTGGTCTCATGTTCAGCACTAAGAGCGGAGATGTGGGCTGTACAGACAGGATTGGAGATAGCGCTGCAACATAAATGTGATAGGCTAATTGTTGAATCTGATTCTATTACTGTGATTAACATGTTAAATGATAACCAGGTAACTGTTGATGCTGATTTGAAACTGTTGAGTTTAATTAGGATAACTATTCAGAAGTTTGTAAATGTCTCTTTTGCACATGTGTTTAGAGAAGGCAATTGTTGTGCTGATGCATTTGCCAAGTATAGTCTGATACAGGAGGAAATTAGGCTTGTCTTTGTTAATCAAATTGTCGAGTCCGGTTTAAACTGGGACGTCGAGTGTGATAAAGCGGAGTGATAACCAACTACATTACTCAGGAAGTTGTAGTGAAGTTCCTTCACAATATATATATTCTAAATAGTTTGTGTTTGCACTTGCCCACATGGGCACTAATGTGGCTCCGCCATTGATTTAGGTGAAAGGTCCAAAATAGAGATATTCAGAGGAAGCATTTTGCTTTCAATTCACAAGACAAACGACAAATTTAGGGGACAGGGGAAGAGAGTTGTGGAATAAGATACTGATCATTTGATTGCGAAAACCCAATGAATCACAAAAGAGAGCGTGCCTAATAAGAGTTTAGATTAAAAAACATGTAAGAATGATTTCCCTATTTCTATATTATTTTCATGCTAAATGTAATCTATATATCTATCTGTGGTATAAAATGGAATTTATATATTTTACCAACATACAGGACCAAGAAAGAAATGCCATATAAATCATAAGAATAAGGGCCCAGGCATGGTCAGGGACCATGTCCAGATCATGCAAGGGTCCTTGCTCCGAGAAACGCCTGTTTCAATGTGTTATATTAACAAACCAAAAAAAGAAAAAAAGAGGCAGACTTAGGCTGTGGGCTTGTACCCGATCAAAAGCAGTTAGCGTTTTATCCATTGAAAATTTGAAAGGTATTAAATAATTTCAATTAAATTATTATGAAATAAAAATATCCATAATACCATTAGGCTTTATTTGCGAGTTCCATTTAAGAAGGAAAGGAAAGGGAATGGAGGGTTTTGGTAGTCCCTTCCCTTGTTTGCAAGTTTTAAAAATATGAGGAGAGGGAATCAGAGGATTTTACAAATCCTCCAAAACCCTCATTCTTTTAAAAAATAAAGTTCCCCCAATACGGGGGTTTTAAGAGGAAATATATTAATTACTTTAGTTCACCACCACCACCACCTCATCACCCACCACCACCACCACCGCCGCCACACACCACCACCACCACCGCGCGCCGCCACCACCGCCGCCACCACATAAATAATTTTTTGAATATAAAAATTAGATAAATATTTTTTAGAAAATTTAAATTTAAATTTATTTGTAAAGTATACTAATTATAATAATTTTTAAATAAAAAGATAAAATGATAAAAATAACTCATTAATCCTCCATTTTTTCCCTTACTATTTTTTTTAACTCCCAAATAAGGAGGAAATATCCTTCATTTCCCTTCCTTCCCTTCCCCTCCTTTCTCCTCGCATCCCCTTCCTTTCCTTTCCTCCAAATTCCCAAACAGACCCTTAGTCAATTTAAGCACATTTGGTACAATGGAATTTCCTGAAATTCCATTTCCATATCTT
This sequence comes from Acacia melanoxylon, assembly GCA_019022615.1. Classification (NCBI taxonomy): domain Eukaryota; kingdom Viridiplantae; phylum Streptophyta; class Magnoliopsida; order Fabales; family Fabaceae; genus Acacia; species Acacia melanoxylon. Next base: position 1,275,350 of record JAFJYJ010000052.1, read on the forward strand.
TCAAAAATCATTGATATGACTTCCATCTCCAAAGCTTAGTTTTCTCATTACACATTCACCTCACCCAATTTTACCCCGGAAGAGGATACTATTCTAATTTTTTTTTCTCCTTTTCTTTTCAAAATCTCATTTCTACTTTAGATAAAAAAAAATGAATGATTTATATTTCATATTTCCTAACTATTATTATAATATTTTATAATTTAATCTTTTTAAATTTTGTTTGTATTACGATTCGAACGATGTTGATCAGATTTTAATAGTTTAATTTTGTTACCTATGTTTAAAATAATAGTTAAATAAAATATGAACCATCTATTTTTTTTTCTATCTAAGGGTAGAGATGAAATTCTGAGAAGAAAAAAAGATAAAGGATTATGAAAAAATCCAAACCCCTTTTTTATATAAAAATTAGGCCTCATTTCCATGATATCCCAAACACACTTTTGAACCTTATTTCTATATCCATATACATTTCTATTTCCATCAAAATTAATTCCAATATACCAAACCTGCCACAATACTTTTCAGATGTGAAAAAAAAATACCTGTGAACATTCAAGCTTAAAGCAAAAATATCAAAACCGTTAAAATTAACTTAAAATTGTTACTTTTGTAGTATGGCCCATGCTCTTATTGTATATACATATGTGTATGTGATGGTGTGAGGTTGAATTTAATGGTTTTGATATTTTTACTCTAATTTAAATACCTGTGAAGAATGTTTGGCATGATTGAAAACAATTGATTAGCCGGTAGAAACACCTTGAAAAAAAAAAAAAAAAAAGCGATTCAAACTCAACGTAAAATCATATTCACATAATGTTGGATGCAATAATAAGCCAAACAAACATTTGACGACATTAAGATAAGGCAATTTGTCTTTATCCCATCTCAAGCACATAACAATGAGAGCCAAATGTTGTCAGATCCATCACTGGCTTCACAATGAAGATAAGGAAGTTGCTGAAATCCTCTACATCACATTCCTCTGTTTTACCTGACACTTCATTTTCTTCAAAGCCTGCCTCATTATAGCCTTCACATTCAATTTTTCCTTCATTCTCTCTCCTATTGAGTTCTTGTACATGTTCTTCGGCCAAAGTGGGGAAAAAGGAAGAGGTTGAATTGGGCAGTGGTCAAAAAAGCTGCTTGCTTTTTTTTGGTACTTTTCTTACTCTTCTTCGTCTTCCTTAATTTCTTTCTTGGTCAGTTTATTGGAAACAGCAGTGTGAATGTGATTGTTGTTCTTCTTCAAACAGAGTCACTGTGTTGAATTATTCACACCGCGTCTGCGTTCTTCCGTATATAGATAATCTTTTAGCTCGTGTGTTTCCACCTACTCTTTTCCATTTTAAAATGGGAACGCACTTACCCGGGGGATTAAGGGCCAGTTTGCCTAATTCTTTTTTAAAAAAATATTTTGGTTGAGCTTAATATCATCTGGGTCTTTAATATAAGAGTTATATAATTAATTTATAAATATTAAAAAATTAGCTAAGTAAATTGCTTGCAACAAATATGTATTGGTTCCTAGAGGAATTTTTTTAATCATGTGCATTGTTTTAGAAAAAAAAAATGAAAGTAAAAATAGATCAAAATCGTATATTTAGAACTGAAATTTGGGGTGGAGGTGGTATTTAATTAAGTTGTTGGAATCACATCAAGTTAGTCACTTCAATAAGTATATTAAAATAAGTTTTTTAGAACAAGCACATTGATTAGTTCAAATTCTCTAATCAAATGTTTAGCCTAATTAAAATTATTTTTTATTTTAAACAAGTTGTTCTTATATAAATTTTCAACTTGCTTAAATTCTGGGTTGAAAACTTGCAATTAAGTTAACAAGACATGGTTTTTAAAAGATATACATAATTTTACTTTATTCATTCAAAGATAACGTTGGTATGTGTGTGTGTATTGACTTATTGGATTATTTAATCTTGATGTTGCATTATTATTCAATAGCCTATAATTAAATAATTGATTATTAGTATGATTCTCAGCAGACAGCAGTACAATATCAACTTTTATGCAAAGTCCACATGATTAAACTAATATTTAATATTTATTTTTATTTTAGGAAAAAACACATATTTTAAAAATAAATAAATATGTGAATACTTCCTCTCAGAAGCATTAAATTGATAGCACATGCCTCTTGAACGAGTCAAACTTTTATATTTTTTAAGAGGAAAGCCGAATCAAGTAATCAATTGGTAAACTCATTTTAACAGCTGATAAGTGATAACTATAAGTTTGTACTAACTCCAGTGTAAATAAGGGACATCCTTTATTGTGTAAATTAGATTATAAACTATATCATATATTTAAAATCGAAACTGATAAGTGATAACTATAAGTTTGTACTAACTCCAGTGTAAATATGGGACATCCTTTATTGTGTAAATTAGATTATAAACTATATCATATATTTAAAATTGAAAGAGTATATATATATATATATATATATATATATATATGAGGTGACTTAAATCCTAAAGACTTGTTAGGCCATGCATGTTTCAGAGGCTAATGAATGCTAAACGGGATCGCTACAAACAGGGCGTATCTTCATTGGCACAATGGGGGCCATGGCCACCCAAACAAAAAAAAATATATTATTCTAAATATCTAATGTAAATTGAATTTTTTTATATATACATATTTGGCTAAAAAATGTATACATTTGGTCCCCAAGTAATTTTTAAAAAAATTAGTTAATAAGTATACATTTAACCCCCAAATTTTATCCAAAGGTTCACTACTGACTACAAAATTGCTCGCTAACTAAATTTTCACATTCGAAGGGATTTGAACCCATAGATTATAGGTCAGATTAGCTTTTATATACTCCCTCTGGTCCTTATTATAAGACACCAATTAACTTTTCTTACAAACTAATAAAAACCATTAAAGTCAATAAAGTTGTCTTAGAATCTAAGTTATTTCCAATATTACCCTACTAATTGCACTAAACTATTATTATATTAATTACTACTCTCACCCACTACCCTTATTAATTATGGGCAGACATGAAAAAATATAATTAATGCTCATTGGGAACAAGCAAGTGCCTTATAAAAAGGATAAAATAAACTTACTAGTTAGCGTCTTATAATAAGGATCAGGGGGAGTAGTGAAATACTCTCTTGATCCTTATTACTACTGTCCCTGGTCCTTATTATAAGGCACCAACTAATTTTTCTCACAAAACAATAAAATCAGTTAAAGTCAATAAAGTTGTCCTAAAATCTAAGTAATTTTCAATATTAGCCCTACTAATTGCACTAAACTCTAACATCATAATAATTATTGCTCTCACCCACTACCCTTATTAATTATGGGTAGACATGGAAAAAAATAATTAATGTTTATTGGGAACAAGAAAGTGCTTTATAAAAAAGACCAAATAAACTTGATAGTTGGTGCCTTATAATAAAGACGAGAGAGTATGAGATTTATTAGTTTGGAGCAATGTGAAATTAGCAACAGTATAAAGTGGGTGTCTTATTTGAATTAATGAGTGATAAATAATTATGAGAATATTATAATAAAATCAATCTGATTGATATTAGGCATACGTGGTGTTGGCAGCCGCAGTCTCAAAGGGGCATTGCTGCGAAGAGAGACATGGTGGCATCCATTAGAAAGTGCATGATGCTGTGCTGTATCGGTAATACCGTGTCGGTACGTTCCATTCTATTTTAAGACATTTTTGCCTAAACCTGGTTTGCCGCATCATTTATTATCACCTTTACTCAATCAACATATTAATTATCCATATATCTATAAAAAATCACTTTAATGGTTAGTACTCCTTTAGTTATAATTATAAGATCTCGATTTTTTTTTTTTTTTTTTTTTGTTATGGAGAGATGACGTGTTTAAATAAGTTATTTAATATCTTTAGATTATATATTCGTTTATTACCAAACTAATTATCTAAAGAAAAAAATAAAAATATTCTAAAATAATTTAATCAGCTTCTTTAATTTCTCTAAAAAAAAATCAATGTAATCTTATAATTATGATTGAAAAGAGTAATTAACTATCAGATGTGCCGGCCGGGCACTTTCATGGCCAGTTCCGTCTCAATTTAAAATTATCAACTCTTGTATGCAGAGACAACTTGCTTGGGACCCCAAACTCTTAAATATAGAAATAACGTTGGAAGATAATTTAACCGAGACGAATATGCCTTAGAATATTAATTTTAAAATAACATCCACTACTATCTCTTTAATTGTATTCTTATCCACAGATATTTTTCATATGCATCATATTAGGCATATTAATTATTATTATTTAAAAAAAATTACTACACAACACCTTTCTCTATATAAGAAAGGGAGATACACACCCACACACGTATTATCCACATACACAGTGAAATGTGGTCCCACAACGTAACCAATCCCATTTAAGGGGGATTTGGATGCACTCGATCCCTCAGCGTCTCTCAGTAGCTTTTCATTTTACCCGTCCAAAAATTGATCTAAGTGTCCAGAGAGAGACACATCATCTATTTTAAAAAACCGCATGCGGTAGAAATTACTACATGCGATAAATATAAAAATTTTAAAAGTAAATGATGTGTCTCTCTCTAGACGTTTGGATCAATTTTTGAACGGGTAAGATGAAAAACGTTGAGGGATCCGCTTCTGAGATAACCTGTTTCCCATTTAAGGGAGGTGTACGTGGACTATCACTTGAACCTAGGGGTGAGCATGGTGCCCAAATGCCTGGTATGCTCGCTCAAGCCCAAAAAAAAATTGTCCAAATTTCTGCCTTTAAAAAGTGGCCCAAAAAAATTTGGCGAGTTTTATGGGCCAAGAATCGTGGGTAGGGGTCTTGCCCGGCCTATTTGACCTTGTCCGAAAAATTAAATATATTTAAATAAATATTATTATATATATTATTTTATTTAAAATATATTATATTATTATGTCTAAATATATTATATTATACTTCAGGTATCTTTGAAATTTTATAAAGTGTGAACTAGAATCTTCATAAAGCAAGGTAAGGGATCACCACTTGGGCAAGGGAAGCCTGCCCAGCCCAGCCCGAAAATGATTAGGGTTTTTATCGGCGAGATGGCTAAGCATCGGCTACAAAATGCAACCCGTTCATTCTTCGGGTTAGACATCCGGCAGGGGTCTCGCCCTACCCATGCCCACCCCTACTTGAACCTGCCAAAATTTCTTGACATAATTATATATTTATATATACGAAAATCGTAATCAACATAATAGTAAAAAAAAAAACATATAGAAGAGCGTGGTAATTAATCGATAAGCTGATTTGTCTTATCTGGTGAGGGCCTTACCCAGTGCCGTCCAGATCGGGACATCTGGATTTTAATTACCGACTGTTATTAATACGAATAATAATAATAATAATAATAATAACCACCGTATACTTTTCACATAGGTAACAAAAACCTCATTTAATTATTGAGATTTCTTATTTGTCGACTACAATGTCCCTACTAGTTATTACCAGCATGAGATATCGCCTCAATTGAGTCGACTTTTTCCCACTCGTGCTTCTGAAAATAATAAAAAATAAAAATAGAAAGTAGAGGAAGTTTCATAAGTCAACCTACATTTCTTAAATCCAATAATGGAGGGAGTCCCACTACCTCACCGGATTTTCAATGCATGCCAATCCTATCACCTTTCATTTTCTATACTTTTCAATTCATTTTCATTCTAATCCTAATTTAAATCAATCATTTATATTAGTGTTCTCCACCATAACCCATTATCCTTTATTAGAGAATTAAAAATTTATACTCCATCCATTTTTATTTATTATACAAAAAATTTGACCAGCATTTAATAATTTAATTCATTATTTTGATCCAACTTGGACTCTCCACCATAAAAAAAAAAAAAAAACGGTTATGCTTATTATATAATTTCATTGAATTAAGTATATTAAAAAATGATAATAAAGGAAGATAATACATATTTAAGGAAGATAACTAGAATATTTTAGATCATAATAACTAACTTAATTGAGATTCTGATCGAACAGTGAAAAAGTGGTAGTGACTTAGTAGTGACAATATCCTATCCTTTAACCAAATTAGATAAATATATTTTATATTATAAATCAAATGAAGTACGTTACTTTGATAAGATTATGGGCTTATTTGGAAAGGTGAAGAACTGTACCCATAAATTGACTTATAGGCCAACGAGGATTAGTATAGTTGGCTAAGGCATTGGCCTTCACCCAAAAAAGGAAAAAGGTTTGATACCGGTTGGTCGATCTAAAGGCCTTGTTGGTGGGTGATCTCAGAAGCATTCTCTGTAAAGTCATTTCTTTGAGTCTCAGAGGCTTGTCCGACACGATGGGATCAGGATCTACTCCCACCTAAACTTTTTTGTAAAAAAAAAAAACTAACTTATAGGCATTAAAAAAAACACTTCAATGCCAGGTTGAAAGGGGGGAAAATTATGTTTGAAATGGATTTCATTATTCTAATGATTTTTAGTTAATTAATCCCAACAAGTGCTATAAACCTTTATTTCATCTTCCAATTATAATTAGTTCATGTGGGATGATCCAAAGCAATTAAGCGGATGGTGAGTCTTGTCTTGGGGTCTGAATAAACAAGGTCACCATTATTGTTGTCTCTGGAGTGAGTGCGCGCAGTGTTGTGTCATGTATATAACCCGCTTTCCTTGGCACACATTGCGTGACGACCTTATTTCCTTTTCTGTCCTGCCCCTAACATCGTTTCTGCCTTTTCACAAACGCTCATCTCTATTCTCTCTTCCTCTCTCTGCAGAAACAAGGTTCGTACAGTATTCTCTTTCTGCTCTACATATTCAGAAGATTCAGATCATTCTCCAATTATTTACCACCACTTCTTCTTTTTGCTTTGAATATTCTGAATCATACTATTTTCTTCTCTTATATATTTACACCTGGCTGCTATTCAATTCTTCTGTTAACGTCTCCATGATCGTTGTCGTCTCAGACGAACAAGTTGATTTTGCCATCAAGTAGATTTAATTAATCTCATACCTCTCTGGTTTATCTGATTTATGCGAACCGATATCAGTTTTAGATTCTGAGAAGAATTTCTTTCGTATTAATTGATAATTGATTTCTGGAATTTTGATTGTTCTGGAGTAAACAGAAGGAAGACATGGCTGGGCAGTCATACGAGGAAGCCATTGCAGAGCTGAAGAAGCTTCTCAGGTGAAGTATATTATTAGATCATCTTTCGTTCTTCGGATCATTTCTCTAAACATTACTGGTTTAACGAATTGCGACCTCCTCCACCACCACAACATACAAATTACAGTTATCCACCATCGCGTTCGTCGTGGTGCTTGGTGTTCGGCGGCAAGCGGGCCCCCATGGCTCTAAAACTCGCAGTACTGGTGGGGCCCGCGCTCGTCTGACGCGTTTTCCCGTTTTGGCTAATGGTTTGAACTTTGAACTTTTCGCCCTGCAGTGAGAAAGCTGACCTCGGGGGCGTCGCCGCCACAAAGATCAAGCAGCTCACAGCGGAGTTGACCGACGCCGGTTCGAAGCCGATTCACCCGGACGAGAGGATCCGAACCGGGTTCACCCAATTCAAGAAAGAGAAGTTGGAGTACGTCGTTTTATACTTGTAATTGATTTTATAATTTATAATTTCAAGATTAGAATCTTGAAGCCGGACGAGAACCTTCCTGCAGTCCTGGATGGAATATGATTTGCCCTTCTGGTGTGAAATACCATGATTGCCCTTGTTTAGACCTTCTACAGTAGGATGATCATAGGATTGTATGTCTGCTTGCTTATTTATCAGTGGACATGGTTATCGTATTTAATCTGGGTGGGACCCAATACAAAGAGACCTGTCATAGGGTCACCAATCAGAGGATGAAACTAAAGCCTAATTAGCGACATCATGAGAAGAAGTTAAGTGCTTAACCACGAATTTATGGGCATGATCATGACTTTTTGGATCTTTTGATCCAGAAAAAGTAGAGACCTGACCTGGCGTTTTGATCCATCTTTCACGCCCCTTGGAAATTTTTTTATTAACTAGATAGAGCAATTTATTTTAAATGTCAATTTTACTTTTCAAAGTTCGTGGCATGTAATAAATTTTAAATTGCAAATTACAGTGATTGCTTTGCTTCTCTCAGGAAGAATCCAGATTTGTTTGGGAAACTTGCCAAAGGCCAGAGCCCAAAGGTCAGCGACATTACAGTCAATCACCAGGAATTTTGTTTTTTATCCTCAATATAAATAATTTTTTCGTTACGCTTGAAATATAAATATAATTTAATAATATTTAGAGCATTTAATATTTTTTAATTTTGTCATTTTATACCATTAAACTTCGTATATAATTAACTTATTATATAAAGTAATATTGACTTTCGTTAATGACATTTAGAAAGTTTTACAAATTATTTACATATTTGATGTTATAACTATATTTCAATGAATGTTTTTTCTTCATGTGAGGTGGTTAAACCAATTTTATATTATGAATCGGAGAAGTAGATTTTTGTCTTAGGCCTAAAAAGGAATATTGTTGGCCCAAAAAAAAAGAATGAGTGCCCATGATATGGGACGTAGGTCTGATTAATTCATTAATAGTATCATTATTATATTTTATATGTATGGCTGGCTAGCTTAATGTTTAAGTAACGTAGTCGTGGACTTGTGGTGGCCAAAAAAAGAACACTGCTACATTTTTTTAATGGAATATAATAACATACTAGTATGAACCAATTATGGAGTCCACTAAGCTTTGACCTTGCCAAAATTAGTTTTTCCTCACTACTGATTTTTTTATTAGAAACTTTTTCGAACCAATAATAATTTTTTTGGGTGCAGTTTTTGGTATTTGCATGCTCAGACTCAAGAGTTTGCCCCTCGCATGTGCTGGATTTCCAACCGGGAGAGGCTTTTGTGGTGCGGAACATAGCCAGCATGATCCCACCTTATGACCAGGTTTGGTTTCTCTCAATTATACATGCATGTTTAATTAATATTTTATAATATTAATTACAAATAATCAATAAAATGGATCATCCTATTTTTAAGAAGTTTTTTTTTTTATTAATTTACGTGGACACCTCTTATATTATTTAATATGCAATTTTGTCTTATATATATATGACAGTTTTGAAAATAAAAATAAAATTATTTCATTAAAACTCAACAAAATTCATGTAAGTTGTTATTAAAATTAACAAATTACTCAGCATTTTGTGTGGTTTTTATTCGAACTACCCTTTCTCCTTTTTACATTGAGTTTGAATAGAAATGGCATAAAATTATATATATATGAACTCAGCTGAAGGATACAGAATATAAAAATTATAGAAAATATTACTGTTTACAACCTATAAATTTATCTCTAATTGAAGGAGGAAACCCAATTTGTTTTGTTAGAGTGAACCCACCCTAATTTTTATACTAATTAGCTTCATTTAATGTTTAAAGTTTAATGATTAATCTAGGAGTTTCCTTGTTTGTTATTATTGCAGACGAAATATTCAGGAACTGGGGCAGCCATTGAATATGCAGTGTTGCATTTAAAGGTAAAAATTCCATTCATTAAACGGATATTCTGGTATATATTCCTCTTCTCCTCTCCTTTAATGGTGGGCCGGGTTGGTCATGTTAAATAAAGGAAAACGCGCTTGGTTAAATTAATTAACAGCTTTTGGTGTAGCCTCTATTATTTGTTGGGATCCACACTCATTTTATGAAATATTATATTTTTATAGGTCCATAAATTTTGTAAAGTGCATGTGAATGATTTATCTCAAGATTTTGGGAAAAAACAAAAGTAGCCAACTACCACAACCAATTCACATATTTTTTGCGGTGAACTTTAAGTTAGGTTGAGGGAATTTACGATTCAATACCTACCAAAGCCATCTCCACCTTCCCCTTCAGAATCTCCAAAAAAAATGGAAGAAAAGAAAAAAGAAAAAGTGTTTGTTTCCTTCAATATTATGTGGTTATGAGCATGTAACGGCGAGCTATAATATTTTGTATAGGTTTTAAATAATTTAGTTATGTTTGTTATGAAAAAAATATCATATTTGTTTGAGAATCAGATAACATGTTAAATGAATTCTAAATTGTAAAGGCAAGAAAAACCCTTGGCGAATTTGCTAGTATTATTATTTTTCTTCATTACTGGTATTACTTCTTTTTTTTGGCCAACTTTTGTTGGTATTACTCCCTCCAGTCTTAATTATAAGACCTAGTTGACTTTTTTTAGAGAGATTAAGGAAGCTAATTAAATTACTTTATATTTTTTTTTTCTTCAAACTAATTAATTTGACTAATAAACTAATATATAGTCTAACAATACACAACATATGAAATGATTAAGTAACACATTTAGTTTTTAATCTCTAAAAAAAATTAACTAAGTCTTATAATTAGAAACAGAAGTAGTATTATTTATGGCGAACATATATATGTATATGTCATGAGTTGTAATATTAAACTAAAAAAAAATGCGAATATAGGTGGAGAATATAATGGTGATTGGACATAGCTGTTGTGGGGGTATTAAAGGGCTCATGTCTATCCCAGATGATGGGACCACTTCAAGGTAAGTTCTCTTCATTATCAATTATATTGGCCTCTTAGTTCTTATCCCTTTAAGAATTCTGTACTTATAATGACCAAGTATAAACAAATATCGCACCCTTTATCACTTCCAAGCAAGTGGGCATACTGCTTCTTTTCTCAGAGACTTATAATTAAATATCAAGTAGAGAATCTTTATTCACATGTTTGACCTTTAAAAATACAACAGCGCCTATCAAATTATTAAGCAACTGTGTTTTTTTAAGGTTGCTATTATTGCTGTGTGAAATTGCAGTGAATTCATCGAGAGCTGGGTGCAAATTTGTAATCCAGCAAAGTCCAAGGTTAAGGCAGACACAAAAGGCCTGAGTTTCTCAGAGCAGTGTACTAACTGCGAGAAGGTAATTAATCAATTAATAAAGTAAACAATGAAATTAGATTAATTATTTGTAAAGGTGTCTGAATTGCTAATTCATTGATTACTTGTATGTATACAGGAAGCAGTGAATGTGTCGCTTGGAAATCTGCTGACTTATCCATTTGTGAGGGATGCAGTTGCGAAGAAAACACTGGCATTGAAAGGTGCTCATTACGATTTTGTTAACGGCACCTTTGACCTCTGGGATCTCGACCTCAAGATTTCACCTCTTCCTCTTTAAGCCTTTTTTACTTTAATACCCAGTTAATAATTAATCATATGATGTAAATTAATCATTTTCAAATCTATTTCACGAATTGCTTGCATGCCTCCACAGTGATATCCCATGCATTTGAGTAAAATAAATAATTTTCTGTGAGCTTGTGAACTGTAAAGGCACAAGATTATTCCCCACAAGTTTTTGTTCATTTTCTTGTATTCTCAAGGACTATTCTGGTTTATTGTTATATATTGTTGTTTTTTCAGCCACACTTGTTGGCTCATACCATTCTATTCCTATTTATAAGTCTCTTTTAATTAAATCACACATACGAAGGAGAAGTAGTTAACTTAATAATTATGGGATAAATTTTTAACTTTCATTCTCATTTATGAATAGGTATCTCTCAACTTTTTCTTCTCTTTTTATTTTCATTGGTAGAATTAATATGGGCAAAATTGTCATAATCTCATTTATTACTTTAAAAAAGACTTATAAATAAGACCAAATTTTTTTAGCAAAAAATGACTTATAAATATGATCAAAGTGGTATATCATTAATACTTGAGCAGGCTGATTGATTCGAACATTCTTTTATATTTTTGGGAAAAAAAACTATAATGATAGGAAATTAAAACTGCATTATTCATTAGCGGTATTTTTCTAAATTGCAAAAGTCTTTTGAGTCGGGCTTTCTAACTTCCTAAAGTCAACTTTTTGTTTCTTTACTTAAATCCTTAAAGGCCAGTCTGATTTACTCTTAATACACTGTCTCTTCTGCCACATTTTTGGCCTCACACATGTCATTGCTATTCATAATATTCACGCTTCCTATTTTAATCTAAACAACCTAATAAACCAAACAAATCATCAATTAAGAGATTTTGATTTCATATCTGCCCTATTCAAGCCATTTCTCGCAGGAATTCTCGCAACATGATAAACAACAGTAATAAGCTATTCTTCTAAAATATACAAACGTATTGGGCTGGCTTTTTTGGGACTTCAATTCTTCCAGGTCTCACATTTCCAGAAAATCACCTTTTGAGATAAGAATGTGAATATAATTTGTAGTGTAAATTATATTATAAACTATGTCTTATATTTAAAACCGGAGGAATATAACTCAAGCAATCTGAAGTAATTAATTCGTGAAACAGAGAGTACATTTATATATCAATCAGTGACGTAGCTTAACAAGCTCAATGACACGTGTACACTGGTTAAACTAATCAACCATCTGATTAACTAAGTGACAGCTGGCTGATTTAAGTAACTGAGAGCTGTTATCCCGTGCATAACTAAACAAACATATACTATTGTCTAATACGCATGATTGTATTTGAATGGATAAATCAGAATTTGGGCATGGGCCTTTAACATGTGATTTAAAAGCCCATGCCTTCATTACAGAGTTTCGCCTTTTGGATAGCCTCTTCAGGCCATGAACCATTTTTATGAGATTTCTCTTGATGACTCAATAAATCAGTATTATGGCTTCGACATAAGAAATCTGGAGGTAAGTATGAGTTCTTCCTTAAGATGGATATGAGTAAGGCATATGACCGGGTTGAGTGGGACTTCATTGAAAATGTCCTGTTACAATTTGGTTTCTATTCGGAGTATGTGTCTCTAGTTATGAAATATGTGCGTTCAGTGAGCTTAAATATTTGTTTATCTGGTGAAAATATGAAATCTTTTACTCCTAGTAGAGGTATTCGCCAGGGAGACCCCCTCTCGCCATACCTGTTCATTATGGTTGCAGAGGTACTTTCTATTATAATAAGTAAGAGTCAGAATGACAAGTGGCTTAAAGGTATTAAATTAAGTAATGGGTGTCCAGTTCTTATTCACAGTTTTTTTTGTTGATGATGCCCTCTTATACATGAATGCTAGTCATCGTAATTGTACTTATTTGGCTAATATTCTGGATTTGTACTGCGTAGCCTCAGGTCAGGTCATTAATCTAGATAAATCAAGTATTTTCTTCTCTTCTAACACTCCTCCTGCAATGATAAGCATGGTGAGCGGCTTGCTGAATGATTTGACAAAAACCTTAGTCGCCTTAGGGTCAAATCACAATTTCCACGAATTAAAATGCAATATAGTGCAAACAACTCGGGATCGTTCTCTTATCAATGAGCTAATTTATTTTGAATTCCTATGTTAAACTAAGTGCTAAAAACATGATTAGAAAATGGGTTTTGTAATTGGTTTTCTCTAAATTAAAATTCATAAAAAAAATATAAAGAAACTATTTCTATTCTTTTTGATATTTTTGGAAAATAGTGAAGAATGCTTTGGATTAAAAGGGATTAATAATGGATGTTCTTGATAATGAAGAAGGTGGCTATCCTTGCTAAAATATATTTGAGAGTTCAAATTTCATTAAGTCTAAAAAACAACCTCAAGATAACACTTTAGTCCAATAATCTCAATTAATAGTAGCTCCTACAAATATAGTAAACTACTACCTCTTGAGATATTGTTAAAATTCACTTAATGTGTAATTGAAATTGGAATGATGCAAATTGTCCTTCTCAATTAGAATGTTCTAACGAACCATTCAAAAGCTAAAATTAACTATGATTACCATTCATAAACATGACACATCAAGCATAATTTCATCAAGCGTTTAAAGAAATATGGAAATTTGAACATCAAAATACATCATCCAATTAAAACTACAATAATCAATCCACATGAACACATAACAACAATCCAAGTCTCACAACTACAAAATGATAAACCTAAACAAGGAAATCAAAGTTATAGTCTAAGCAAAAGATTGAATTAAAGAACTCCCCTATTGAAGCACAAAAGCTCAAGCCACAAGTCTCCATCACCAAGAATCAAAGGGTTTAGCTACACATTGCCATTAGAGAGTCCTACACAATCTGTGAAACTAATTCAGCCATGAAAACAATCTCGCCGGAAAATACAGAGACTTCGCCGGAATCTGGAAAACAAGCTCGCCGGAAAATGCTAAACTCGCAGGAAAATTCAAACTCTCACCGAAAATGAGAAATAAAGGACAAATAGAGCTCTGAAGGGGTCCAGCGAACTAGGACGGAGGAGTCTGATGGTGCTGGTGGTGATCTCCTCTTCTCTGGTTCAAGTCGCAACTTCCTTCTACGGTGGTGAAAGGTTGGCGACGGTGCTTGGTGAAAACACAGGTGAGGACCGATGGTGGCGAAGATGATGATGAATAGTAAGTGAGAGAAAGAAGATGATGAAGAATCCCCAAGTCCCCTTTACTCTCGCGGCCTCCGTTTGAGAATCACTGGTCTCTGGTTTTTCTTCCTTCACGGCACTGGTTCTGTTTTTTGATGACTGAATGAAGAAGATGATGGTGGTGTTGAGGGTGAAGGGAAGAAGACAATGAAGGGTGGAGGTCGTGTCGTCCGAATCCCAGTCGATGATGATAGCTGAAGGTCCGAATGCTAGCGGCACTGAAAAACTCCCTCTTTCATTTATTCCATGTCGGGTCCCCCAATTTCCCCCCAGCTCGCGTCTGCAATTAGGTCTCATAGCTTCCCTGGTCAAAACTGCAAAGAATAAAATGTTGTTTAAGGGACCTAATTGAAACTTTTACAATTTGATTTCAGACTTTCATTTTCAAATTTGGTCCAATTTTTTTAGGCATCTTCAATTTAAAAAAAAAATTAATAGAACATCAAATATTCTCATAAAAATCAATGATTAAGAGTAATTACAATTTATTTTACAATTTTTCCCTTTTTAGTCATAATTTAATGTATCTACTCTTAATATTAATTTATCACAAGAAAGGCATTTTAAGCTCAATAACTACAACAAAAAGCATTAAGAGTTCCAATTTAATCATTAAAAATCATATAAAAATATGGTTCGATCACTGAACATCCCAGCAACAGAGGATCCAGGGACATATCTTGGCATACCTAGCATTTGGGGAAAAACTAAGCACCAGGCTTTAGCTTACATCAGAGAACGAGTAGCGAGTAAAATCCATGGATGGAGTCAATCCCTTATATCTTTTGCCGGTCGTGAAGTTATGATCAAAGCGGTTATCCAGGCCATCCCAATCTACCCAATGAACTGTTTCAGATTCCCCCTTAAGACTTGTAAGGAGATTAATAGCCTTATAGCTAACTTTTGGTGGGATGGTAATGCCTTTGGAGGCAAGACTCATTGGAAAGCTTGGGAAGCTATGACCAGTAGTAAGAGTGCCGGTGGTATGGGATTTCGAGACCTATCGATGATGAATGAGGCCCTCTTGGCTAAGACGGCATGGAGGCTTTTGCTGAGGCCAACTGATCTTTGGGCAAGGGTGCTCAAAAGCGTGTACTTCCTTGAACATCACTTTATTAATGCGGAGAAAAGGCTATAAGGCTTCATGGTGCTGGTCTAGTATCTTAGATGGCAGAGATTTTCTCAAGAAAGATCTTAGGTGGGATATTGGTGACGGTACTACTATCAGAATACGGGCGACCCCTGGGTCCCAGGAGCTGTTTTCCCGGCGAGACCTCGTACCAATGATGTCCCGATTATTGCAAAGGGTAGAGTTTGTGATTTGATTGTTGATGGGTGTGGAACCTTACGTCAATTAACCATTATGTATCTCCTGAATTTAAAGAGGCAATATATAAAATCTCTATCCCCTTCCAATGGGCTAGAAGACAAATTGGTGTGGACTAGCGCCAAGAATGGAGTGTATACGGTGAAGCTGGGTTACCATTGCTGGAAAGATTGGAAATCTTTTAATGTGGATAAGGCTTGCTCTTCGACTGTCATTCACACTTCATGCTGGAATTCGATCTGGAAAATAGAAGTGATCCCATGTGTACAACAATTCATATGGCGGCTTTTGAGTAAAGCGGTTGCCACCAAGTTTGCTCTGTTTCGGCGAAAGAGGTCCCAAGATAGTCAATGCCCAATATGTGCAAATGCCGAGGAAACTATTGAGCATGTATTTTTCCATTGCCCCTGGACTCGATGTATATGGTTTGGCTGCTCACTCGGGGCTAGAGTTGATGTCTCTAGTATCTCCAACTTCAATGCTTGGTGGATTTTGACGACATGTACCCCCTGCTGAGTAAGCATGATCTTTCTTTGATTTGTTGGCTTCTATGGTTTATCTGGAAGGCTAGAAATGAAATGACTTTTGACCATAGAAAGCCAAATCTGGGTATTGTTATTGAATTGGCTTGAAAAAATAATTTTGATTTTTGGGCTAACTGTGCTAAAGGGGTGAGGGAACCTTTCTCGTCGAGGGGCTGTGATAGTCCTGGCACTAAATGGTTTCCCCCTGCACGAGGTAGCCTTAAAATTAATTGTGATAAAGCCTTTTCTTCTTATGAGAAAGATGATGCTATTGGGGTAATTTGTCGCGACTTTGCTGGCTTTTTTAAATGGGGATTCGTGGATAAAGTCAAGTGTATTTCTGCCTTCATGACTGAAGCCTTAGCTCTGAAAAGGGCTTTGCTTCTGGCTCTGGACCTTGGTCATTATAAGGTGATCTTTGAATCGGACTATCTATCCCTACTTTCTAGTGTTGAGGCCAAGTCACCGGAATTGTATGATTGGAAATGTGGAAGTATTATTCATGATATTATTGGTCTTCTGTCTTCTAAGGTTGGGTTCTCCTTGTCTTTTTCCCCAAGAGGGTGCAACCGTACTGCAAATCTCCTCGCAGCTGATGCTTATAAAGGGGTGTGCCCTATTGGGTGGGTTTCGTGACCAACACCTGCTTTGTTATCTCTTCTAACTCTGGAGGCTCAGAAGACTAGTGATGGTGTTGATAATCCTTCGCTTTCTAGTTCTGGGTTGGATGGTGGCTAGTTTACTTGTTTTGATACTGTTTATCATCTTTTAATGGAATCTTCTTTGACAAAAAAAAAAATCAGTATTATGGAGTTTTTCGGCCTTCAAGTCAACATTATGGAGTTGAGTCTAGTGACACAATATAATAAATTTAAATTTAAATTAGGAAAAGGTCATTTAAATACCATATGAAATTCTAAAACCCCAAAACATCTATTAAAATTTGTAAAGGACATAAAGGTGACAATGATCAAATTGAGATTTTAAAATGTTAATGAATTTACCGTTATGCCCTCTCTTTGTCTTTCTCACTCCTCTCCCTCTCCTCCTCCTCCTCTTCATGTCGCCATGTCCGAGCCCTCTTTGTCTTTCTCTCTCCTCTCCCTCTCTTCCTCCTCCTCTTCCCACCACCATGTCCAAGCTCTCTCTCGACGGTGGTGTTGTTGGTCATTATTGCCGAGTCGTAGTTGTCTGTAGAGAGGAAAAGAGGCGAAGGTGAAGGAAGGTTGAAATTGGTGTTTTTGGAGGAAGAAGAAGGTGAACAATTAAAAAAACCTGAGGAAGAAGATGATAAACAGTAAATAATGAGTTTGACAAGTTTCATAATGAGAATAACAAGTTCATTAATGAGATTAACAAGTTCAGCAATAAAAATAACAAGTTCATTCTTCAAGGAGAACACGTCACTCTGATGAAATCAAAATCTGACCACCATTAACAAATTGAATAATAGGAATAATAAGTTCATTAAAGGGATTAACAAGTTCAACAATGAGAATAACAAATTCATTCTTAGGGGGAACACATGTCAGATGTCACTTTGATGAATGAACTTGTTATTATCATTACTGAACTTGTTAATACCATTAAAGAACTAGTTATTCCCATTACAAAATTTGTTAATTGTGTTCAAAGTTTGGTTTTAACAGAGTGACATGTGTTCCCCCTACACTTGTTATTCTCATTATTGAACTCGTTACTACTATTAAAGAATTTGTCATTCCTATTACAAAATTTGTTAATTGTGCTTAGATTTTGGTTTCAACAGAGTGAGATGTGTTCCCCTAACGAATGAACTTGTTACTCTCATTAAATAACTTGTTATTCACATTAATGAACTTGTTATTTCCATTACGAATTTTGTTAAGACCATTTTACATTTTGTTCATACCATATCTTTCATTCACATTAAATATCTGATTTACAGACATACAAAAAAAGTAAAATAAAATTGAATACCATGTCCCCCCTATGTTTCTAAGTATTTTCTTTCCTCTCTTTCTCTCTGCTTCTTCAATGGCACCAACTCCCTCCACCGTGTATTCACCCACCAAGAATCAGACTCGTCGTTTTCCTCCGCATCGCTCATCACCATAATCTTTTGGAAGATGCTAGGCCTTCATCCCATTTTGTTCTCGCCGATCGGGTATAGATCAGACCTGTCAACTTGATTCAATGCGAGTTGGAGCTTAGTGGAACGAGAAGTTGATCGGCGAGAATGAGTATTTCCTCTGGGAAGCCGAGGAGCTTCCTTCAACATCATGTGCCAGACTTAGAGACTATGGATGAAGAACCAATAGGAGGAGGCGATTTTTGAGATTTGCTAAAGAGTCTAAGGCAAGAACCCATACTATGAATCAAGAGGCAGGAGGGAATTGGTGCCATTGAAGAAGCAGAGAGAAAGAAGAGAGAGAAGAAAATAGTAAGAAATAGAGGGTGGACATTTTCAGTCTTTTCATCAAATTTGATATCTCAAATTTTTACTAGAGTATTTGTTTGTCTTTTTGTTAATTTAATAAACATTTTAAGGTTTTACAATTTGAACTGGTATTTATGTATCATTTTCCCATTCAGATTTATGTTAAGAGAAATACCCATAATTAATATCCGACATTGTCCCGAATATGCCTCAAATAAGATGAGGATACGTAGCAAATCAATATCTTATTTTGAAAATCTCAAATTTAAAATATAAATGATTGTTTGGTAAACAAAACAAAACATAATAAAATAAAATTAATTTTATGATTATAAAAATAAATCTCCAACTAACTCTATCAATTGCATATGGATTATTTAAAAAATTAGGATGCATTTTTTTATATAAATAATTAGCTTAACTAATTATTTTTTTTAAAAAATAATAATTATCTGGCCGTGAGACACTACTATGCGTTTTCATTTTATTGTATTTAGTTGCCATTAATATAGTTCTCTTTTGGATTAGCGGTGGAAAATCATAATTTTAGATATTCGGTTATTTACAGAAGTGCAATTGGTTAAAAGTGCTGCTGATTAGTTGTGATTTCTGTTTGGGAGAATCCTATATAAAGACGGTTGAAATATCCAAATTCTAATTTAGGTTATTAAACTTAACAAATTATTAGTTAGGTTATTTCACGCAATTAGGGATTTAGAATTTGGGATAAATTACCTCTATATCCTTTAATTATTAAACAAAAAAGCAAAATTAAAAATAGATTGTTTACGTGTTATGTAAGCAACCTTAACGATAGAAAATTCATTGGAGGCCTTAACAGCATCAGAAAATCGGCAAAGTAGGCTACGGTAAGTTTGTTATAATGTTAAATCTTCATTCCTTAATCCTTTTTAGTTAATTTATGCACCGGAGGTAATATGACATATTGGTACAATATTTTTGCCATCAATATATATAATTAGATGATCTCATAGATTTTATTGGGGATCACGATAAGACACATTTGGATCAGCTAGAATCCTAGCAATTTTATCTAGCCCCTTTTTCGATTTTTCCGTTAGGTTTAAAATACAAGTTTCATCAAGGATCATCATGGATTCCGTAACTACTTATGGTGCTCAAACGGAGTCCAAAAGTGAATGAAAGCTTAGAATACATATCTAGGTTTATAACCTTAAAATACAAGTTTCAACAAGATCTTATGATATCATTTGAATGAAAGCTTAGAATACATATCTGGGTTTATAACCTGATGATACAAGTTTCATTTTTTTTGTTAGGGTTAGAGGTATTATTGAAAAATAACCAATATTTAAATATTTTAAATTGGGTCATTGACCTAATTTAATATTTGTTGAGTTTACCATTTTTATGTAGAATTTTTTTATTTCAACCATTTTTATATGGGATTCTCCCTTTCTGTTTATATATATTTTTTACAAGCAACTTTAAAATTTTTTTGATTATGCTTGAATTTAGTTTATTAATAGAACTTATGAATGTACAATGAGCAAAAAGGTATGAATTTAATAAATTTGTTTATATTTTCATAATTATATTTGATTCTAAATATTATAAAATATAAATTAATAAACGACATTAATATTCAAATATTATTTCCATTTTATAAATATTATAATAAATAACTTGATAATTAACGTGAAATATAAGTATAAATATTTAACAAAATAAATTTTAATTAGTAATTGAGAAATATAAGTACAAAACAAAATATTTGATTAAAATTATAAATAATAAATAATTTTTAAATTAAAAAAATTGATAAATATAATAGGGTAAAGGATCAATTTTACACATAATTTTTTTCAAGGGAGCGCCTAAAGACCACGCGACCTTTCAACCTGGAAAGTAAAAATACACATAACGTTATGTTTTTGGGAGCGCCTAAAGACTATTTAATAAGTTAGTTGACCGTCAACTTGGATGGAGCGACGTGGGCGCCGATTTGGATCGACATTTACGCGATGAGCGTGGATCTTGACGTGGAATAAAAAAAGCAGAAAAATTAGGAAAAGTTCGAAAAAAAATTAAAAAAATTATAATAATTATTAAAAAAATCGAAAAAATTCAAAAAATTATTAGAAAAAAAAAAAAATAAAAATAATAATTATTAAAAAAATTAAAAATAATTCAAATAATTAGAGAAAATTTTTAAAAAAAATCAAAAAATTAGGAAATAATTAAAATAATTACAAAAAAATAGAAAAAATTCAAATAATTAAGGAAAAATTAAAATACCCCCGCAAAGTGGGCCCCACTAGTTCTTAGTCGACTTTACATATCGATTAGATTTATCTTTGTAGGAGAATTGACAAGAAGATTATCTTAATTAATTAATTAATATTTTTTTCAATGAACAACAGCCTTACCCAAGACATCTTCAACAACCGACTTGGCCCGTGTATATACAACTCCTCCTCCACTAGTTGGTTATCCGCCGCGGCGACGGCGATCGGCCACACGGTTCATGGTCTTAAACTACGGTGACCGCCATTATGGCGACGGCCCAACCAACCAATGGGTCGGCCAGCCGCCAGGATCGACAGTGCCGGTGGTGGGACCCATCAAGCGGAGGTATTTTAATTTTTTTTTCTAATTATTTTAATTTTTCCTTAATTATTTGAATTTTTTACTAATTATTTGAATTTTTTAAATTTTTTCGTAATTATTTTAATTATTTCGATTTTTTGATTTTTTTTTTTTTTAAATTTTTTCTCTAATTATTTGAATTATTTGTAATTTTTTTAATAATTATTATAATTATTTTTTATTTTTTTCTAATTATTTTTCTAATTTTTTGAATTTTTTCGATTTTTTTTAATAATTATTATAATTTTTTTTCAAATTTTTTTCAAATTTTTCCTAATTTTTCTGTTTTTTTATTCCACGTCAAGATCCACGTCATCGTCCACGCAATCACGTCGATGTCAAAGTCCAAATCGCTCAACGTTGGCGTCGTCCATCCAAGTTGACGGCCAACTAACGGCCAACTAACGGGCCATTCTTTGGCGCTCCCAAAACATAACGTTATGTATTTTCTTTCAGTTGAAAGGTCGTGGTCTGCCGGGAATATAATATATAATTATTTTGTACGGATTGCGTAATTAAGTTTATTTTAAAAAAGGTAAGCTATGGGAATTCTAAAAAAGAAAAGTAACTAGAGCGTGTAATTTAGATGTCCATAGAAGACATGGGCCATTTGCAAGGTAAGCAGGAGGGTAGATGAGACTTGCTCAACGTGCCGCTAGATAGCAAGATCACGGTCAATCAGTTTTTTTTTTTTTTTTTTTTTTTTTTTTAATCCAAATAAATGAGCCCCATAAATATATTTTTAGGCTCAATTAGGGCCGGGCCCGCACTTGTGCGAGCTGGGTAAGGAAAACATCTATTTTTTTTAAAGTCTGGCCCGATAGTACCAAGATCAGGGCCGGCTTTACAGGGTTGAAAATTACTATTTCAAATTTTAACTATTTTTCCTTCAATTTTTTTAAAGAAATATAATTAGTAAATTACAATAATTAAAGTTTTAATCTATCAATTAAGTGTTATCAACATTAATATCTAAACAATATAAATCATTCAACAAATAAATACATCCATTAATTCGTAATAAAAAACAAATAAACACAAAGAATATGTTTTTTTTCCTATTTTTTCAAAAAATATTAAACAAAGAAATTGCTTTATATATGTCCACGATAAAACGCCTCCCTCTCGTAATTTTGTATGTGTCTCGCATTCCTTCGGTTCATGCATAATTTTACCGAAGTAAAAATAATTATACTTATTTTACATCAAATATATTTATAATTTATTACTTATATAATATTGTAATACCAAAGTATGTGTTTATTTAATATGAAAACATCCCTTCTTTAAAATTTATAATAACTAATTATGTGTTTTAATACGAATAATAATAATAAACATAAAAAAGAGTTATAATTTAAACTAAAAAAATCTAAGTAATTATAAATAAACACATTCATTAAGAAGAAGTTTAAGTAATTATTATTATTATTATTATTATTATTATTATTAAAAAAAAGCTGAGTTAAATAGGCAGAAAAGGCCTAATTAAACCCGAATCGCCTCTACTGCGCTAATTTCAAATTGTGGCCTATTTTTCAAACCCGAACTTTCGGTAAAACTTAAAAGAAGCCGGTTTGATGTGTTCGCCCGATTTCCAGCTCTAGGCTCGAGCCAATCAAGGTTATTTGAGCTCCCACTACCAATAAGGCAAGTAATGCGGTGCGTTTAGTGTGTGGTTTAATGCTTTACGCCTGAACCCTATCGGCCTATCCCCCGGAGTCCCCGACTCATTGAGCTATACATACATGCCGTGCTGCCCCAGTAAACGACGGTGGGAGCAGATTATTGTAGAAAAAATCAGGGGGCCTAAGGAGAGAAGAAGACTCAGAATGCTCTCAGGAAAACCCAGTGACGAATCATTGGTGGAAGATTTCGATACGAAGCTTTCCACCAAAGATGCCATGGAAATGGAAGAAACGGTGCCCGATTCTACGAGTACCGTTCTTTTACTTCGCAAATTTCTCGGTATTCAGCAACGCAGAGCGGAAGCATATTCCAGGCTGAAAAGGTACATTTGATTGTGGCCGGCCTTGTTTGGATTGCTGGAAAAATAGGTGAAAAGTGAATCTGATCTTTGTTTTTTCAGTTCATCTTTTTAATTTTTGGGACACTGTTGCTGTCGGATTAGTCGCATTGCTCCAGGAATGGGCAAGAAGAAGAAGTTATTTGCAGCGTTTGTAAAAAAATATTTTAATCAATTGAAATGGATGATCTCAGTCCAAATATTTGCAGTTTTAACCGCGATGTTGATGCTAAACTGAATTCCTAGAAGAATGTGTTTGAGCTTAGATTTGGATAAACATAGGCATGAAATTCATGGCACATTATGCTTCAGTTTTATCTTTAAGAAGAATTGAATGCTCAAGTATTTGTCTCTCGTAGTGACATTGGACTCTCATCGATACCTTAACCAATATCTCATATTGCAGGGGCTTTTCTGAGTACATGACTTCTGGAAGAGAAGCAAGCTACCAACAACTTTGCGGTGAAATCACTATAGAGTTCAATGATTGTTCAAAACAAGTAACAAATTATTTCAATTTTACTTTTGCCTTAATTTGTTTTATTCTCTGCATTTCTTTTAAGTCTATTTTCTGCTTTAGTACAGGTCCGTGAATTTGAGTCACTATTCCGGGGTCCTGACTATGGTCGAGTTGATTTAGCACAACTGCTTAGAGCTGTTCAAGATCAGGAAAAGGAAAAACTACAACTGGTATGTCTCTCTATTGCCGGAATTTCAGTATTGATGCATGGAATTAAGGTTTTGAGAATTGAACTGCACTTTTCTTTTTAGTCATGCTCTCTACGACGTTTTGATGATCAAACTAAAGTGTGCGTTTTAGTGACAAATAATCTAGTTGTAAAAATAATCGTAGATGGTAAATAATGGTTGTCAGTTCTACATATTATATCTGAAAACTTTTCTGTCCATCGGAAACCCATATGTTTATTCTATTATGATGATTTTATACTATTTCAACATGTTTTCATGAAGGCAACAAAACATTGAACTGTTCTCTTTAATTGATTGGTTAGTTCTTTCCTGATCCTGTTGGATTATTCAACATGTTGTTTTTGAAGTTTTTATGACCCTATGCGTATAGCTGCATGTAGGTTTAACCTGACTAAAGTGATTCAATATCAGGGTCATTAACTTAAATGTCTTGTTAACTTGATGTACTCCCAAATTTTGGCTCCAAACCAGGCGTATTGAGGATAGTTATGCACTTGGTAACGCTCTACAGTTTTGCCTGTTTCTACGACTTCAATAGTTTTGGCCTGACTCAGTTCAAAAAACAAACCATTGAGTTTATGTCATTGTGGCAACGAGTAACATGCTTTGACATCTATGCATGCCCACAAAAGAGTGGGGGAAACTAGTCATGGCTAGACATATTTTGTTACTGATGTGAAGAAATTAGATTTCTCATAATGATGGTACTCCAATTCCATCTAGCTAGCATTTCTATGCAGGACAGAACACGAATCAACCCTTTCTTGTTTTACCAAGTTGCATTTGATATACGTCTATCCTTTCATCGTTGTATTTCATCATTTTTAATTCTGATGGACTTTTGGCCTTTCTTGAGCAACTCTAGGAGATACTCTGATTGGACTGTGTTGTCCCAAAGATCCTGAATGCTTTTTCTTTATTTTGGATTATTTCTTTATGTCATACTAGTAGTGTTTTTGTTTAGTAAGTTATATTTACAATTCAAATGTACATGTGGCACCTGTCTTGTTCTCCTTTGCTGACTAGTGCTTTCCTCTAAAGACTGCTACTATTCAGTTGTTAAAGAAAGCTGGTCGCCCATCTGAACGTTTGGTTAGTCATGAGAATTGCAAATTTACAAAGCCACAAGAGCATGAATGTGTTCATGTTCGTGAGATAACAGAAGCTGCTGGGACCGAGGAGGCTGAAGCAAATGCTGAGTATGATAATGCTGTCAAGGAAGCAATTAGAGGCGTCCAGGATGTTGTCACCACCATTAATGAACATATAGAAGAAGTCAGATATGAAATTGCCGCCCTTGAAGGTGAGTGATTCTTCATTTGGAATTTTATCCATAGAGGTTTGTTGCTGGCCAATATACACTTTCAAGCATATAATTGTTTTGCTGTGAGCTTGAGATAGTCTGAATGGGTTTAATACGGGCATTCAAGCTCACAGAGTTGGGCAGTTTTGCGTCGCATTGCTTTATGCTTGTGCAACACTACAACCGTGAAAATGTAAATGACAGAATGACAGACACATTTGGATAGGTCATGGATGTTGCTTGATCATCCGTTAATTCATATCAAAATAGCAATATATCGTAGCAAAGCACTACACTTGTTATACCGAGTAGTAACTCAAGGCTGGTAAATAGTTCCTTCACAAAGCATAGTATTGCGTAGAATATGAGGTGCTATAAAGTTATCATAGACTCTCTCTCCGGTCCTTGATATAAAGCCCACTTTGTTGTTCAAATTCAACTAGTGGGTCTTATATCAATGACCCGAGGAGTATTATAGGTGATTTGGTTTGAGTTTTTTCCTCCAAATGTGCAAGTTTAGAGTCCCTCCTTTTTTTCTAATGCAAAAAGTATAAGATATTTGTGCATATTAAATAAATTAAAACACCTGTAACAATTAGAATATCATATTTTAAATTGATAGAATATGAATAATAATTTTAGAAGTCTTAGCAAAAAAAGTTATGACTTTTAAAAATAATTTTTACGCTTGAGAAGCTTAAACATCATTTTTGTAGATTAAGAATTTTTTTAATAGATTGGAAAGGCATGAAAAAGTAAACTTAAAAATAGGGAAACAAAACGCGGGGAGATCAAAGTGTAGTAATTAAGGAAAATTACCTATAAGTCTCAATTTAACCAAGCTTTCATATTTATAGGCAAGTGGAGTTGCATGATTTAATGAAATTTTTGAAGATTAAAGCCTTGTTTGAGTTAGTTTTCAATTTTATTGTCTTCAAAACAGTCTTCTAAAATTGTTTTAAAAAACATGTTCCGAGGAAAAAATCTATTCGGATGATTGTTCTAAAAAATTGTACTTGAGAACAAAAATTATATAAAAACTTGTTTGAAAATTGAAATAATAGTCCTTAAAATCACTGAGTAGACTGAAAAGTGAAAACAGCTAGGAGACTAGAGCGTGGCAAGTTTGACTTTGAGAGGAGACAATAATTAAGCCGTCAAATCCTAAAGCAATATATTATATATGGCTCTGCATTTTATTTTATTTTTTCCAATTTTTTAAAAAGTGAATAAGAAAATATTAATGTCAACCCCTCAATTAGATCTTAGAATAAGGATACAAAGAGGAATAGTTATCAAAATGTTTACTTGAAATTTTTGAGTAAATTTTTCATGGTAATTAAGGTGGTTGGTTGGGTGAGGAAGAAGAACAGGAAATCACATGAGGAACAAGAAATCACAGTCAGAGTGTCTCAGTAAGTACGAACATCGCCAAACAAATTTCCGGATTTGGCTTCAATTCACATCTTTTTCCTCTACTTTGCTCTCTTCTCTCCTTCTCAGCGATTAAGGACCGGTTTGGTAGAAAGAAGATTAGAGAAGGAAAAAGAAGATCCCAAAGTTTCCATAGATTTTGGGTGTTTGGTAGACGGAAAGTCCAACAAGATTTTCCGATGAAAGTCTTCATCTACCTTATTTGAGGAAGATGCTTTCCATCCGAAAATGGAAGGAAAAGTTCGCAATCTTAGGAAAGTGTTTTTTTTTTTACGATTTACCCCGAAATTCAAACTTGGCGGGAAGTTCGAATCAGGCGAGAAAGTTCGAACTTGGCGGGAAAGTTCGAATTTGGCGATTTTTTTTTTTTCACGAGTTGACTTAACAAGAATATATTTTAGCAAAAAATATATTCTTTTTATTTTGAATTAATTTCTTTTGAGGTAAAATAGACATTTCATAATTCTTTACCACCTCTTCATTTTCTTCCTACCAAACAACTCTGCCATCTTCCCTTATCTTTCAAATCTTTCTTTCCTTCCTCTGAGTTCCTTCCTCCCCCCCCCACCAATTCTTTATACCAAACGGGTCCTAACATCTTTTAAAAATATCGTTGTTCCCTCCTTCCTGCTCCCTGCTGGGTCTTTATTTTTAGGGAAAATCACGCATAGGCCCCAAAGAACAAAATTACAAAAAAATCTCTTGAAATCATAAAATTGCACAGAAATCTCAAAAAACTTTTTTGATATTATTTGTATGGAAATAAAATCCAAGTTTTTTTAATGTTGTTGTAAATACATGCATTTCCTTGTTGTAAATATGAATTTTTTTATTGCAAATGGCCGATTGATTTTAAATTTTGTTGTAAAGTACAAAGATTTTCGGTTGTAAATCTAGCATTTTTCGGTTGTAAATGATTTCTCTACATTCAAAATCCATGTGTTTAAATGTTGTTGTAAATATAGGCATTTCCTGTTGTAAATATGGTTTTTCCGTTGTAAATGGTTAGGTGTTTAAATGTTGTTGTAAATATAGGATTTCCGTTAAATATAACATTTCTTGTTGTTAATATAAATAATATCAAAAAATCTCTTGGGAGTTCCTTGTAATTTTGTGATTTCAATGTAATTTTTTGTAATTTTTTCTTCCTTGAGACTGACGTAATTTTCTCTTATTTTTATCTCTTTCTTTACTTGATTTTTACAGTTAAAACCGGTAAAACATCCTTGTTTAAAAATATGAATGATAATAAAGATCTAAGTTTGTGTAGTGAGTATGCGTTCTTTTGGTATATCAAATCCAACAAAATATTTATGTGTCATCTACTTCATTTTTTTTTTTGAAGTTAGATTTAAAATTTTAAAGATAAATTTATATATTAACAAAAATGATGTCAATGATAGTGGACTGTCAGTTCAACATATTTCATCAATTAACGATTAAAATTAAGCGAGTTAACAAGTCATGACAAAATTGCTTCATTTTTTACCAGAGGCGGATTTAGGGGGGCTAGGGTGGCCCCCGCCCCCCTAAAATTACATAATTGGACGAAAAAATTTGAAATTATGTTTTAGCCTCTTAAAAATTTCAATATTTTCATTTTAGTCCCTATTTAAAAGTGTCATAAAGGGACTAAATTGAAAATATTGAAATATTTATAAGGTCAAATCATAATTTCTTAAAATTTTGGGTCAAATTCTGTAATTTTCACCCTCTAATTTCAAATGCGGACTTTACTGGGTCTTATTCTATAATTTTCGCCCCCCCTAATTTTCATTCCTGGCTCTGCCCCGATTTTTACATTTTTGAAGTAAAATTGACCCTCGATAAAAACTTATAGATCAAAATTGCCCCTTAACCTTAAAAACATATCTTTTTTTTTTTGCCAATAAAATCAATAACTACCCGTCTTTTCATCGATTTTCCCATAGTAATTACTATTAATATTCTTTTAAAATGCTAGATTGATATATTAATTAAGGACAAGAATATTTGTATATAATCAGTAAGAGCTCATACGGGAAGGATTAGTTTCATGGCTTAACAGGTGTTAATTTAAATTAAGGGCCCGTTTGGAACAAAGAAAAGGTGGGAATGGAAATGAAAAGAATGGAATGGAAAAGAAAATATTTTCTCTTGATGTGTTTGTTTCGCAAAGGAAAAGAAAATGGGTTGGTAGGAAAAATTTTGTTTGGTTGGAAAAAATTAAGATAGGAAAATGACGCAAAATATCATTTCACCCCTGAATATAAAATATTATTTAAACCACACAACACCAACCAACGCCTTTTCGATCCTTCCTTCCTTTTTCCTTCAGAGGAAGAGAGAGAGAGAGAGAGAGAGAGAGAGAGAGAGAGAGAGAGAGAGAGAGAGAGAGAGAGAGAGAGAGGTGAGGTGAACCAGATCAGGCTCCGATCCGATCTCATCTCCTCCATATACTGTGATTCTTGACCTCCGCCTTCGACGGTCGACGCCGCACACCGGTAAAAAAAAAAAAAAGATGTGCCTAAAAGGCATTCTCGAGAATGAGAATGCCTCTTTGGCATTCTAAGAATGCATTTTTGGCATTCTCGAGAATGCCCAGGGCATTTAAGAGAATGCCTGGACATTCTCTCGCGAATCAACTCTTGCACTCCCATACCAAGCAAGAAGAAGATAAAGGAATCAAAATTGAATTTACCTGGTGACCCATTTTGCCCAAAAAGCTTGAAACTATTTTAATCTCTGCAAAAACCAGCTTCTTCGAGAAAATATGTGACGAGACCTAGGAGGTTCTATGACGGCGAGATTGGGGTGATGGAGACGAACTTGGGCAAGAGGAGCGACGATGCAAGATTCAGCACTGGATATGGTACTACGGCAAGAAGAATCCAGAAGGGTTGGAAAAAGCGAATGGGTCAAGAAGAATCCTTCCTGATATACTTCAGTAAACTTCATCAAATCCCGATATTTTTCGAGAACTCATTGTCAATTCTCGAGAATGTGTTTAGAAATTGCAAAGAATTGAGGGAAAATGATACACCATTCTCGAGTATGATATAATCATACTCGAGAATTATCATCCTCTGTTACACTCTGTAATTCTAACACAGAACAGAGCATCCTGCTCAACATATGAGGGAGGAAACACAACTTAGGTACATAACTTTAGAACTTTATATATATTAAACGTAGTTCCATACAATATATTTGTCTGTCATTTGTTGTCAATTGCACGCTTCCAGTTGCCTTTGCGTTTGACAAAATTATAAATATACGTGGGCACCAAAAAAAAAACCCAGAAACTTCCCAAAAATTTAAAATAAGATCCGACAGACTTTCTCAAAAACTTTATGATAATCCACATAAATCTATGTCTATAGCAATGACCAAATCCATGCTTCCTATTTACTCGAGTAAATTTGCACAGGTGATTTTAAAACAGGATAGACACATCCGACACTACTTCGGGAAAACACCATCCACTCCTATTGTGTTGATCCAGTAATCATACTCGGCATATGGGTCTTGATGGAAGTTGAAATGTAAAAATTGGTTCTCATTTTGGTAATTATATGGATGCATCTGCCAGTGTTGAAAATATTAGTGCACATTAAATTATTTATAGGAAATAACAATTACAAAATTGAAGGTTGAAATATGCAAGGCCCTCAAAACACACCCTTAAAGAACACTTTGCAAATCTCGCTGTGGATGCAGTTATGAGACTAAAGGTAAAATGTTGATTTGTTTTCATTCTGTAACTTGTTTGTAGATGCTTAGGTAGAAATAACTCTTAATTTCCAGTGTTGATCTTTGAAAGGACTATAATATCAATTAACTCATGCTTGAAACTATCTTCCTTTATGGAGTATGCGTGCACACTCAAAAATTGAGTGTGCAGTGTTTTCTTCTTCAATTCTCGAAAAATTTCTCTTCTCTCTTCCTCCTTCCTTCCTTCCTTCGTTAAAGCTCCAATGGTCGTCGACTCTCTTCCATTTCCGTCACCTCCGGTTTGACGAATTTGCAACGACAAAGAGGCAACCGTCACCGTCGCGGCTTCTTCTTTCTCCTTCCACAATTTTTTTCGGCATCACTCTCTTCTCTCTCTTCCTCTCCCTCATCACTCTCTTCTCTCTCTGCCATGTGATAAAGGCAAAATGGACTTTAGGCCATTTTCATACGCTCTGGAAAATGGCTTCCCACCATTTTTTGTGGGAACCAATTTTCATTCAAATGTGGGAGAATGACGCGCGGCAAGAAAATGTTTTCCAGGGAAAATTTGAACCAAACGGCCGCCGCCACTGAAAATGCCAATTTTTCTTTTCCCTTCCCCGATTTTCTCCGATCCAAACGAGGTCTAAGAAGTATACTGGTAGGTAATCCATAAAAAGTTATTTTTCTTTTTCCAAATCATGAAATATAGTCTAACTCTGACGAATAATCCTTCGTGTGTGTGTGTGTGTGTGTGTGTGTGTGTGTGTGTGTGTGTGTGTGTGTGTGTGTGTGTGTGTGTGTGTGTGTGTGTGTGTGTGTGTGTGTGTGTGTGTGTGTGTGTGTGTGTGTGTGTGTGTGAACATATGAAGAAACGTACTTGTATATTTATCACGACACAATTGATGTGTGTAAGGTATATTCACGTGATGACTTGTATATTTATCACGACATAATTGATGTGTGTAAGGTATATTCACGTGATGACTTGTTCGCGTATTTATTTATTTGTCTGGTTGGTTTTGATTATTATATAAAATATTTCTTGGGAAAAAATTCAATTCCCAACAAAATATTCTTAGGAATCAAGCCAGCTGTGATGTACGAATCTTTGGCAATGTCGTAACGTAACTGGACATGGAGTCCTATTCCTATATATAGTGGCCAAGAAAATAAATGAATCCTATACAAAAACATTACTTCTAAATATAAGATAGAGTTTATTTTTACTATATAAATTAAAAAAAGTTAAATAAGTTACTTAATCATATCATATCATATGTTGTGTATCATTATATTATCTATAATTATAATTATAGGAAAACTTTAAGTAGTATGTCTGAAAAGTGTTAATATAGATTATATCAATTTATTAATCAAACTAATTAGTTTAGAGAAAAAACTATAAATATAAATATTCTAAAGTAATTTAATATGTTTTCTTAATCTGTCCAAAAATATTAACTTTCTCTTATGTTAAGTAACGGAATAGTAATATCTTCAGATGATTTGACAAGCATGAAATTAATGGGGAGCAAACCTCCAAAGAAAAATATTTTGTTCCTCAAACTTACTCCTCCTTTTTATCTTAAATATAAAACTTAGATATAACTCATTTATAAAAATTGAGGAAAGTAACTAAAGACCTATTTGGTACACGGAACAAGTAGGAAGGGAAGAAAAGATGAGCAAATTTTCAAGTTTGGTATATTTTGTGTCCAATCTTTCCTGAAACTTCCTTTAAAGGTAGAGGAAGATAATATACCACCAAAATTAGTGGGAACCCAAATTTTTATGTAAACCGTACGCTTTCAAATATATTTATCTCTCATAAAATATTTTTTATAATGGAAGAAAATATGATTAAATTATAATTTATGAGATAAATTTCAAATTTAAGTGATAAGTTTGAACTTGACGGGAGAATATTTTAGATAAATTGAACTTGATAAGAAAATATTTTAGACAAATTCGAACTTGATAAGAGGATATATTTTTAAAAAAACATATTTTAGAAAAAAAAAATATTTTTCTTTTTCATTTTGAATTAATTACTTTTGAAAGTAAGAAATGTATTTTTTAATTATTTACCAATTGTCACCCCTTCATTTTCTTTCTACCATACAATTTATCTTCCCCCATCCCTCAAAATCTTCCCCTCCCTCCCTTTCCTTCCTTAAATCTTCCCATACCAAACAAGTCCTAAGTTAGTTATTTGTAAAAAAAAATGTGAATTGATTTTTTTAAAATATTCCTTTTATTCGTTTGTATTGTAAAATATTCCGTAAATGAAATATGCGTGATCATTAGGGAAAATTTGAAAAACAAATTATAAATTTTGAAGATAAAGTGAAATTAAGTTATTACATTTAGAATAAAAAAATCTCTAATTAATTCTTATATATAGAATCAAAAATTGTATATTTGTTGCAAAGCATGGCTTAGTTTCTTCAATGTTTATGGAGCGAAGTCTAATTTATATATCACCCTTATCTTATTTATAAGTCTAATTTTTTTAAAAAAAAAATGGTTATTATTAAAAGTCTACTTTTAAAGTAACAACAGGGAGTGTTACAATTTTAATTATATTAAAGGTCGAAAGAAAGAAAAGAGGTAAAAATTAACTATTCAAAAATGATGATAGAATAAAAAATTCAATTTAATCTTATTTATTGAGTTCACTAACCACTAAGATTAAAAATATTGAAGAGATAAAATGATGATTAGTGATGAACTTTTTGGTGGGAAAACAGTTTTTCAATGTGAAAGCTGATAATACGAATCTTAATAGTATTAGCAAAACATGTTAATTACCAAGTACGCCAACTGATCTCCTTATACACTCACTCTCATGTCTCTCTCTCTCTCTCCTCATAGTCTCATGTCTCTCTACTCTCTCTGTTAATTTTATTGTCTTCTTCTTCTCTCTCTGTTCTGTCACGAGACCACCTTCCACTGACTTGGCTTTTCTGCCTTTTTCTTTTCTTAATTTATAAAAAAAGAAAATTGTATATTTGTTGCAAAGCATGGATGGCTTAGTTTCTTTTGGAGTCACGCATATAATTATGCCTTGTCTACTTAACTAATCTAATAAATTGGTATGTATAATTAAAAACATAAAAAAATAAAATCTTAAATTGATCTACCCACATAGATTCTTTTTCTTAAAAAATAAAATAAAGATGATCAAAATTGATATATTTTATTAATTATTGATCAAATCCAGCCATCCAATTACATTGAATACTTACATGCTAAATTACATTGAATCCATCCAAAAATTCCATTAACCTAGGAGGACTATGTAGAACAAAAGTATGATCATTATCAAACATAAAAGTTTGATCAAAGTGATGATCATCCCATTCTGTGGGTGGCCAACAATGTTGTAATTCAACACTATTGTTTGTTGTGGGATTATTGTTCACATCGCTTCTTTGGCCTAATTGTACCTCAGCTTCTTTGTCTTCTTTATTGTTGAGAGTGAGAGGAATAATATCCATAGAACTTGAAGACACGTGAAACATTTTGAGCCTCTTCTGTTGGAGAAGCCCTGAGTTTTGCAGATACCTTGTCTTTAATAGGTTTTTTGGTTTGCTTAGTGATACCAAGTTTCTTGCACAAATGAGTGTTCCAATGATTCTTTACTTGGTTGTCTGTTCTTCCAGGCACCCTTCCTGCTATTAAAGACCACCTGCATTTAGTTCACAAAAATGATTGAGATTGTGTATCATACTTGCATTCTAATTTTTTTTATTAATTATTATACTCAAGAATCATTTGGTCCATGTAATAATTAAAACTATAACTTGAGTAGATTAAGAAAACGAAATAAATTAGTACTTAATTAGCACATCCAATCGTTAATATAAGATATAGTTTGTTGTGTAATTCACACTATATATTAGTTTTTATATTAAAGACCAAAGGTAGCATGAAAAATATGGTTTGATCTCTCTAAAATTCTCATGCATAACATTAGATCAATTAATTCTCAAAGTTAGATAAATTAGTTTGGAGGAAAATGAAAAATACTAGAAATAAAATGGATTGATATCTTAAATTTAATATCAAGTCCAACCCTAACTAGCCTCTATATTTACTTATTTAAGACCAGAAGAGTATTTTCTTTCATTACTTGCACTCTATTTTACTGAAATTTGTATAATATTGTCATTCTATATGTATGATTTTTTGTCTTGCATTGTTTTTGTTTTTATAGCTAAATTACACAATTGCAATAATATATCTACATTCATATACCCATATAATCTTGCTTTGCTTTCCTTTAAGAGAAGATTAATCTGTGGTTCCCATTTCAATAGTTGACTGAAATTCAAGCATGCATGTGTGTGTGTAAACCACTAATGATTTGGTATGAAAATTACTTAAATCTTAGGAGTACATTTTAATAAGTGTACATAACTGAAGTTGTGGCAGAAAGCCAATTATTGGAAGCTTTTTAAGATGCATATATAAAAGTAAAACAGCACAATAAGCACTGTTTGATACTCTTCGAGTACTAATTATAGGATATATTTATCTAATTTTGGAAAGATTAAAGATAGTAGTTAAATTAGTTAATTATATTTATTTTCCCAAAATACCATTATTTAAAATTTAAAATGGTATCCAGTTCTTTGATTCTTTGTTTTTCTTCCAAACCTCTCCTACCTTACACACGATTTCTCCAAGCTATTACACAATCCGGCGTCGTCGATCTCCCTCAACAACTTCCGATCTACTCTTGGAGATTGAAAGTGTAATTTAATAGTATTGTCGTTATTAAATATGACTAAAATTGCTCAAAAATATTTTATTTAAAAAAATAAATAATAGTAGTTTTGAGGTGTACGTGGAATTAATGAGTTAAAGATTACTCACTTTATAGAATATATAGATCATTATTAAATTATTAATGTGTTTAATTATTATTGAGAAAATATCAATAGAAGTATTTTGGAAAGAAATTAACAAAAATTTAGAATTTTATCAATAATTAATATCAAAATAAACTCTCAAATATTGCCAGCAGAGGG
This sequence comes from Acacia melanoxylon, assembly GCA_019022615.1. Taxonomy (NCBI): domain Eukaryota; kingdom Viridiplantae; phylum Streptophyta; class Magnoliopsida; order Fabales; family Fabaceae; genus Acacia; species Acacia melanoxylon. Next base: position 1,310,910 of record JAFJYJ010000052.1, read on the forward strand.
AGTAGTAAGTTTCAAAAAAAAAGGGAAAATCCCCCTCAAGTTCCAAGAGATCAAGATATTCTCAAAAAAGTCCCTTAGGAAAGTCAAATATTAGAAAAGTCTTAAGAAGTTGTTAATGAGTTTATTCATTAACAACTCCATGAAATCGAATTAACAATTTCTTAAGAAACTTTTCTCGACGATATCAAATTCCTTATAAGACTTTTTTAAAATTTTGTTGGTCCATAAGGAGGATTTTCCCAAAAAAATTCAGTTGGAGATTTTTTTTTTTTTTTTTTTTTTTTTTTTTTTTTTTTTTTGGTATAAGTTGGAGAAATATTACACACACATAAAGTAAGAAGAGGACAGCTTGAGAGGTTGGTTCAGTCTGAACAAATCTAAACTTTTTATGCTAATATCCTACCTGCAGATTTAGCCCTCACTCCACAACAAAAAAGGTTTTTCCATCCCCCTTAAAAAAAAAAAGGAAAAAAAGTAGAGACGGGACATAAAGTGCTTTTTTTTTTTTTTTTTGGGGTATAAAGTTTTGACTCATCATTTCTTGATTTAAATGGAACCTATTATAATTTTTTAGAAAAATTAAACGAGACAACATTAAAGAAATTCCATATTAATTATTAAGAAAGATGACGTCTGAAAGGTCAGCATTTATAAAATCATTTTTTATAAAAGAGTAAATATAAAAGATTATCCGATTCACATGACCAAAAAAAGGTTTCGTTTAAACTTTTCAGTGAAGTGTAGCTTTCCGTTGATTTTTGCACCATTTTGTCTATTTGTTTAATTATTCACGTCTGGACCCCAAACCTTATTATGAGTGTCTCGGACCACTTTAGGTTGTCTTTTAATGAATATGGAGCGTCGACCATTAATTTCTCTGTCTCTGACTTATCTAAATAATATTTGAAAACGATAGCAATTAGACAAAACTTTATACAAATCCCCAACGTGTTGTACATGTTCGAGCTTCTAGATGCTCCCTTAGCTTCTTTATCATAATATCAATTCGGTGGTATTTACAAGTCTGACTAAAAAATTTAGTCTTTACTATAAATTCAGTTTCAGTTTTAGAGTAATAGATGCATTTGTTACATTTTAAAGAAAACTTTATACAAATCCCCAACGTGTTGTACGTGTTCGAGCTTCTAGGGAATTGGCTTACATCCTTTGCAGCAATGCCATCCACTACTTGATGTGGTGTTATTTTTGGGGTAAAAAGATGATCGGATCCCTTTTTAAAAAAAAAAAAAAAAAATTAAAGGCACTTTGGGTAGTAAAAAGATAATTCAGGATATTAAATCCTATATAATTTTTTTTTTCATAATCTTGAAAAATTATTTTATGATCTTGAAAAAATATTTCGCAGTCTTTATTTATTACTAAAAATATACCTTAGGATTTTTTTTAAGATCCTAAAATAATTTTTTGAAGATCATAAATTATTCTTTTAATATCATCAAGATCCTTTTTAGTATCGGTAAGATCCGAAATATTTTTTCAAGATCCTAAAATATTTTTTCAAAATCATGAAGAATTTTTTTTGTATAATTTAATATCCTGAATTACAGAATTGTTTTACTACCCGGCAATGCCTTGATTTTATTTTTTTTTTAAAAAAAGGGACCAAATCATCTTTTTGCACCAAAAACGACGCCGCATCAAGCAACGGATGGTAGCTGCAAAGGATGTAAGCCAATTCCAGCTTCTAGATGCTCCTTAGCTTCTTTATCAGAATATCAACATGGGGGTATTTATAAAAATTGGTCTTTACGATAAATTTAGTTTCAGAGTAGAGTAATAGATGCATTTGTTACATTTTTACTCCTATTAATTACAATAAACAAAATAAATTTATTCATATTAACTTTTGGAACCAATCATAGATAAGGACAAAATTAAAAATTTAGCCTATAATTAAATGAGTTATCTAACTCTCCTTGGTGTATGTAAGTATTAGTTAATTTGAACTTATAAATACAACCAGAGTGATACATATTACTCCTCTGGTCGTGTATACAGGGTAGAGGGTAGAGAGAGAAGAAATTTTTTGATCCTATTTATGAGGAAGAGAGATAAAATTTTAATATCAATGTATAAATTTACCCTTAACTTATTATTATATTGACTTTTTTTCTTGTGTTGTTAAATAAAATTAAAATTACAAAATTGTCGAATTTTATGAAATAATTAATGTTTTAGATAAAATATATTTATCAAATTTAATTAGATTCAGAAGTTAAGTAATTAAATTAATTAATATAACATGTATTTTTTAAAATATGTTAGTCATATTTCTTAATTCTTTCGTTCCTTCCTCATGGTCTATTATTGATAGAAGTAAATTAAAAAAATATCGATAAATATAAAAAATATAACCCACAATTAGGACTAAGACAAGCAACACTCCAAATATGTGGTAAATATATTTAGGATATTTAGGAAGGGAGGGAGTAGTAGTTATTTTAATTTAACGGAATGCAACAAGTGTGTGTGTGTGAGTACTTTTAGAACACTCAACATACAAGGGAGATTTTGTAATTAATGTAATATATTACACTAAAGTGACTTAGAAAATGAAACAAAATCAACAACAAGAAGTTTAAGAGATTAATGCATGTTTTGGGGTAAATATATAATTAAAACCATCTTAAGCTAGCTTAATTAATGAGGGAATAAATTTAAGTGATGATGGGTTGAAAATTAATTAGTTGTAAAATGGTCCAAGCTAAAGTAACCTCTAAACGATAATCGAACCCATTGTTCAATCAGAGAAATTTGTTGTACGAGAAGAAGATGAAACAGAAGAATTAATAATAAAAAGAAAGAAAGAAGAAGAAGAACCTGTTTCCAAGGAGATTATGAAGACGAATGATGAGATCGTCTTCTTCCTCAGAGAAACTTCCATGTTTGACGTTTGGACTCAGATAGTTCAGCCACCTTAATCTGCAACTCTTCCCACTCCTCATTAAACCTACCATATATATATATATCATCATCATTATTCATATATATAAAACAAAAATAATTAATTATATAACCTCATAATATATATGTATAGATATAATACCAGTGACTTTGGAAATGCGGTTCCAGTGAGTTCTTCCGTGAACCCTAATGTATTCCATCAAAACCCTGTCTTCTTCCTCCGTCCACAGTCCCTTCTTGTACTCCTTCCCTTCTCCTCCTTTCAGCATCTTCTTCCTTTTTCAGAGAGAGAGAGAGAGAGAGAGTTCTGAAACTGATGAGCTTATTGGACTATTTTGAGAGAAAGGGTCTCAGCTTTATGTTGGAGTTGGGGTTAATTTATATACTATGATAAAATATTATTTTCCCACTTAAACTTTTTAAGAATATTTAACGGTGATTATTAATTGCTGCTCTTTCTTCTTTCTTTGGATTGGCCCTTGTCACTATCCTTATTCCTTACTGTACATGCAAGAGCCTCTGATGACTTTTCAACCTAATAGATATAAAAAACATGTACCTTAGCTTTCCGTTTTGTACTCGTTGATGCTTAATTATCTTTATTCGGTTGGGTGTTTTTTATCATTATTTTTCATCATCGCTCATAATCTCTAAATTATGTTCATCTAATCGATCTGAAAAGTCACATTACTATTTTGACTTTTCTCTCACATTTCCAATCAATGGTTCAAATGGTCTGATGAGAGATAATTAGAAAAAAAGATGAGGAGAAGATCTACTTTTATCTTCATCCACTCAAAAATATTTTAATTTTAATTGACATTTATTAATAACCTCATTTTTCAAAGAAAGGCCTCTTTAATTTGCCTCTTTGGTCTTTGTCTCATTTTTCATAATAAGTACTATCATTTCCATATTCCCAATTGTGATCGAACAACATTTATTTAGAGAATTAGAAACGTTCTTTCAAAAGTATAGTATAATAGATATTGATTTTTGACAAAAACTTATATTAATATTTTTCTTTGCTTGTGTAAGTATTATTTTTGTGACACTTTTTGTATAAAACAACCATACATAATCTTATTTATAAGTCTCTTTTAACTAAATCACACATACCAAAGAGAAGTAGTTAGCTTAATAATTATATGGTAAATTTTCAACTTTACTTTCATTTATGAATAAATATCTTTCAACTCTTTATTCTCTTTCTATTTTCATTTGTATAATTAATATCGGTAAAATTGTCACAATCTCATTTATTACTTGAAAGAAGAGCTTATAAATAGGACCAAATTTTTTGGCCAAAATAAACTTATTAATAGGACAAGAGTGGTATTATTCAACCTTAAAATATTAATAAACACAAACACTCAAATTTACAGAATGCATGGCAAACAAAACATGTGTGTTATGAGAAAATGAAATAATCATAATTAAATGATAAAAACATGAGCTGAAATTGGGAGTGCTTTACAGGTGGGGGTGGGGGCAAAAGTAAAAGAGGGAGGGGTAAAAAAGGAAAGCGACAAAGATAGAGACGAACATAAATGCGAGAGCTGTGCCCTTCCTAACATCCAGGACAGCCTCACAATATGTCCCTTTCATATTCAATTTTTGCGCCAGCCGCCTCGGCCCCATATTTTTATGGGGGAATTTCAGTTACCTTTGGATGGACTGACTTAATTTCAATCAACTAAAAATTCTAAAATTTTACTGTATTCTTTTTATCAAAATTAAATTAAATTTTTGGGTGAAAAATAATAATGTCTTTACATTATTTATCTAGTGAATTTCTATATTTGTCTTGTGAATAACCAAAATATTTTAAATTTCCTATATTCTTTTGAATCCTTTTATTTATCTTATAAATATCTTTATATGTCCTTTAAATGCCATTATTTATCTTGTAAATAGCCAAAATAATTTTGTTAACTCTATTTTTCTTTTGAATCCATTTATTTATCTTATAAATACCCTTATTTGTTTTGTAAATATTGTTTTAAAAAAAATAAAAGAATGGTATCATTATTTTTTCACCTATAAAACTTACTTTTATTTTGAGGCAAGGGAGAGTAGTAAAGTTTCCGATTTTTTTGTGGGTTGATTGAAATTAAGGCTCTCAAATTTGCCCTCTTTTTAGTTTTAGTCTCTAAAGTTTCAAGTTATAGGTTTTAGTCCCTCAAATTTCATTTTATTTAAAACATTGGTTCCTATAACTCAATAAAAATCTAGACTATTTTGCCCTTACAGGGACCAAAACCAAAATGAAGGCAAACTTAAGAACTAAAGATGATATTAACACTTCTCTTTATCATATAAGGCGTTTTCAGGAATGAATATGTGATTCTTGATCTAAGTTATCTAGAGAGTTATTTCGTCATATCTTATTTATAAGAGTCCGATAACTGAATTTTGCAGTTTAAGAAAGTGATTAGAATTAGTTAAAAATAACAAGTATGTCTAAAATAAATTTATTTATTCAAATATGCCTGTATTTATAATGGGGAAAATAAAAGAGAGAAACAAAGTAAATATATGTATCACCAACTTTTCAATTAATGCAATACATATAATTAATGAGGGGGAAAAATAAAAGAAAAAATTGTTAAATGTTTAGACAACTCTTGTTGAGCTTTTTTTACCAAAGCAATTCAAATTTTGAACTTTTATAAAAAGAACTGAAGAGATTATTGATTACCACTCTCTTATAGGTTAATTAATGACCATTTTCTCAATTTTATTCCTATTTAATTTCTATTTGAAAGAGAGAGAAAGGAGAGAGAGATGCGAAAATCATTTATAAAGTAGAGAGACACAAAAAATTTAATAATGACAGATGTAGACAAATTATCAAATTAATGTATTTTTTGGTATACAAGAATAGGTACAAGTGATTTAAATTTAGATATAGATTTATATCATTTTCTAATTTTACTCTTATTACAAATTACTAAAAGGAAAGTTAAATTTGAATTCAATATTCTAATTTACATGAGTTGTCCAATGTTGTATTTCTGTCCCTTTTCCATCAATCCCTATTCTTTAATAGGGTCAAAATGGGAAAACTTTGACATTTAATGAGTTAGTATCTGTTTGAATTATCTGTAAAAACTATTTTTTTAACGTGATTTACTGTATATATGGTAAGTTTGTAAGAAGAATTTTTTCTCGACTTACGTGAACGTACTTTCTCACCACCAACTCAAATAAAGCTGGAAGGAGTATACCATTTGAGAAAATTCTTAGGGATTACATGTAACTATTTATAAAAGACACTAGTAATATGTATGTAATTTTTTGTATAATTGTTCATCTTTACCTCATTAATTATTGGTTAATATCATTATATTAATTAACTACTCCCTTGGTCCTAAATGTATGACAAAGTTTGTAGTGCAAATTACACTACATAATTTATCCTATATTTAGGACCGGACGTAGTATTTTTTATCCTCTCTACACCTTCCCAAGGGTGCTTTTAAAAAATAAGTTATACTTTTTTAACATATTTATTGCCATTAGTTAATTTTAATCATCTATGTGAGCTACTTATTTGCCTCTTATAAAACTGGTAAGAGAAATTAGTTCCATTCTTTTTTATATTTTAAAATTAGTTTTTCCCCGCTGTTTTAAATAAACAATTCTACAAGCTACCACTCTCATCCTATTTATAAATTCACTTTGACCAAATCTCACATACCAAGAAAAGTTAGTTGACATAATAATTATGGGGTAAAATTTTAACTTTGTCCTTATTTATGATTGGGTATTTTTCAACTATTTCTTCTCTCTCTATCTTTATGGATGTAATTAATATGGGTAAAATTGTCACAATCTCATTTATTACATGAAACTTGACATATAGATAGGACCAATTCTTTTTTGTCAACTTGGACTTATAAATAAGACTAGAGTAATAACTATTTAGCTGTATTTTCAAATTCAATAAAATCTTCAGTCTTGGTTTTAATAATTAGAAATCTTAATATACCATTAAAATAATACTACTCTACGTACAATACTCCTCTAGTCCTACTAATAAGGTGGAGAGATAAATTTTTTAGAGTAAATACCTTTTAAGTCCCCCGATTAAAAACAGACCCGATGAGACTTTTTATGACTAAAAAAGGGTTTTTTGGAAATTTGTGAAATGATTAAAATGTTCACCAATCGACACTTATTCGTCCTTTTCGAAGAACTAAAAGAGCATTTTTTGTGTGAGGGGACCAAAATGGTCCGTATTTTTTCCAGGGGATCCAAAATGGTATTTACTCAAATTTTTATATGAATGTACAATTTTATCTTTCATTTATTATTATATTGAATTTTTTTTGTGGTATGATGTACATTAAATAGAAGCAAAATTTAGAAGTTGTTGAATTTTAACACAAAGTTAAGGAAATTTATATTTTTTATTGTCTAAGTGAAATATGCTGAAAATGCTCTATAAATAGGATAAAAAGAGAGAGTGTGTGGGTGTGTATTCCATTTTAGCAAGCACAAGAAAAAATTTAAATGTTTTTTTTTGGTTAAATATTGATGTCATATATAACTGTGTGGCTGTGTGCTTAATGATTACAAAATAATTATGGATGTTTTGTCAATTTTGGAAAAACAGGACAATAACGTGGGAACAAGCCACGAACAGAGGAACTATAGCAGCGTTTGTCCTGCAACGTGGAGGAACTATAACAGACGTCTGAATTTTAATTTTGTCCGATTCTCGGTAATTTATTTTGTGTTTTTAATTTTGAATTACTTGCACTCTAAATTTAAATGTTTTTATTAGATTTCTCCTTCCTTTTTTTTTTTTGATATAAGAATTTTAGGAAAGAGGTTGGGTTCACCCACGATTCAAGAGTAGGACAAAATCTCCATTTCTCCTAGATAATACCGATATTGGGCAGGGTGTAAATTGCCTATTATCCTCGGCTGTTAATCTGTGCACTGTGAGGTAGGATCTCCCTAACGCTCGATTAATTTCAGGATCGAACCCTCTCTTTTTGGTGAGAGTGTCCGACCCCTTTATCAATTGAGTCAAAAAACGAAGGGTAAAAAGGTGGGGTGTGCCGCTAATATAAAGCTTATATTAGCCACACACCCCAAATTGTTTTCTAGCTAACTTATTAGACCCGTGGGCCGCTAATATAAAGCTTATCATTGAATTCTATAATTATCACGCCTTCCACATGCAATTGAATTGAAATTTATTATTATTTGTTAGGAAAATTATAATAAAAATTTAAGAAAAATAATATTTATAAGAAGGATTATAAAAATGTTAATTATTTTGAAGGATCAGAAATTAAAACATTAAAAAAAAACTAAATTACTCTTAGTCAGATTTCCTATAGTTTTTCCAATAAAATCAGAATCTGGAGTGATTAATGGATAATGATAAATAGAGATCAATTCAAATAACCTCGTTCTTCTTCGATTGCAGTAGAAACTCTAAGGCTCTATAGTCTGCAGAGTAAGATATGGACACACCCTCTTGCTTATAATTAGGGCTAAAATATGATTCCAACAAATCAAACAAATAACATTGTATGGGGAAATAAACCTATAACACATATCCCTATTTCACGTGACTATTAGCATTTAGCATAATATTATATCATTTGAATATTTCTCCATGCATGGATAGCGAACATAAATTTGATAGAAGAACAGAAATAGATAAGAAAAAATGAGTGCTAAAATCGTTAAATAATGAAAATCCATTCATCCATTTGTCTTATCCATCAATCACTTTAGATTCCGATTCAGTTAGAAAGAAATAGGAAATCTGATTAAGAAGCAATTTAGTCTTTCTATTTTAATTTTTGGTTCATTCAAAATAATTACATTTTTTATGGTCATTCTTAATAATAATTATTTTTCTTAGATCCTTTATCATAATTTCCCCTATTTGTTTAATATATAAAAAATTTACAGAATTATGATCTATTTCTTATTTAATACAGTAGAACGTATGTGTCTAAAATTTGTCTACATTATTGGGAAAGATTTTAAAAAAAACTAGTTAAAACCATTTGTTTGTGCATAGAAAGAGCCATCTCCTATTTGAAAAAAGAAACTACTCCCTTTGATCTTTATTATAAGACACCAAATAATAAGTGTATTTGCTTTTCTTTTTTTTTTTATAAGGCATTTGCTTATTTATAGAGCGTTTAATATTCTTTTCCACGTATACCTCTAATTCATAAGGGTAATGAGTAATAATTAATATGATATTAAAGTTTAGTGTAGTTAGTAGAGGCAATATTGGTAATTACTTAAATTTGAAGATAAATTTAATGAATTTAACTTTTTTATTGATTTGTGAGAATTTTTAGTTGATACCTTATAATAAAAATTAAAGATTAGAACTAAGATGAATTCTTTCTAAGTTTGTTTAACATCCTCTTTCACAAGAGATGAGGACCTACATCACTCATTGCAATATAAATTAATTTATGAAAAATATGAAATTAAATAATTAAATATATCAATAAATTGCTGAAAGACCAAAGTGCCGTAGTGAAAAGGGAAGAGAAAGGATGGAGGTAGGTTTGGTTGTTGGGCATTTACTTGACTCCACACCTAATTTATAATCATATTCCCTTTTCTCTCAAGGACATTCCTCACAATAAATACATAATACTAACATTTAATTAAATTCAAAGAAAAGGGGAAAAATGATAGAGATAGAAACAGTACTGCGAACCGACATAATATTGTAGAGTAGTAGTTACAGACTTACAGAGCAGTGTAAAAATTTATTATAACTTTTTTTACCATGATAAAAATTATACTTTATAATTTTAAAATTTATCGTAATGTATTTTGTACTACCTCCGATCCTAATTATAAGGACCAGTTGAACTTTTTTTTGGAGAGATTAAAGAGTTTAAATAAGTTACTTTCATCATTTCATATATTGTGTTTTTCTTAGATTATACATTAGTTTATTAGTCAAACTATTTAGTTTTAAAAAAAAATACTCTAAACTAATTTAATTACCTTCATAATTTGATAACATCGGATCAAATAATGAATAAAGAACATAGACATGTCATAAAGATTTCACTGGATTTATGGTTTTTTTTTTTTTTAAAAAAAAGTAAATATGTAATGCTCGTATTATGTGTGCATTTTTTAGGAAGGTGTGTGTGTGTATACAGTTAAAACTAACAAATTGCTAATAAAAATGACCAAAAATATATTCCGGAAGGTGTCCTTTAATAACAAGATAGAGTACTAGATTAACGTTTAAGGTAAATTATATTATCCCATTAAGTCAACCAGATATTGTCATGCATAATGCAATCACTTGCATTAAATTTTTTATATGATACTCCCTCTAGTGCTAAATATAATATAATGCCTATTTGACTTCTTTCTAAGAAATTAATAAAGCTAAATATACTACTTAATCATAATATATATTGTAAATCATTATATTATATATCAATTGATAAACCAAATTAATTAGTCGGGAGGAAAAATGATAGTTATAAATACTTTTAAATAATTTGTCTAACTTCCTAAATTCCTTCAAAAATGTCACATGTATCTTATATTTAAGATCGAAAATAGTATAAATTAATAATTATTGATTCCCTAGTCAACGAAACCTTGTTAGTTTTGCTCAGAATGGTCAAGTCTCGTGGAACATTAATTAAAGAACCCACTTGAAGGATTGCATTCAAGTGCTAACTTAATGATGTGTTTGATTCAGTTTATTGGAAAAGTTCTTTTTGCTATACTTGGCATGCATAGAGTCAGGAAATTGGGTTGGCTGTCCCTTAACCCTATTCGTTTAGACCTTTCGCTTTGAGGTTGAAATTGAAAATTATAAGAGTTTAAATGAAATTGGCGCTCCTTAGGCGCCGAAAAAAGGCCGGCCCGTTAGGCTTTACTGTTTTTTTTTTTTTTTAAAAAAATAATAATAATAAGGAGTTGGAAGAGATGTCCCCACATTCCAATATTCATTGAAAATGAAAGTCAACTTGCTCCTTATATTGACAAAATTTCATCACAAGTCATGGAGTCAATCTTTCCATAAAAATATTGTATAATAGTTTAAATTTAAAACCTAAGTATGCTTCTTTATATTTTATGAGAATTATTTGTGGATAATAGTTCTGTTTATTTGTTGGATGATTCGTGTTGTTTAAATATTAATGTTGACAATATTTATTTGATAAATTAAAACTTTAATTGTTGTAATTTAATTATATTTCTTTGGAAAAATAATGGAGGAAAAATAGTTAAAATTTGTAATAGTAAATTTTGGGCCCTATAGACCAACCGACCGATATGTCTTTTAGAACTTTGAAAAATAGATGTTTCTCTTACTCTAAGCCCTATTAGATCCCGAATTCTTCAAGGGCATTTCTGTATGGCCGGGCCAACCCTAATTTTCAACTCAAAGCATGAGGGCCTTTCACAACGTGCTATACACATAACTCTTGTTTCAGTATTTAGAGGTCTTGTAAGCCATCTATTACCTACTAGTACATACTCCTTTCTTATTTATTAGATAGATTATCTCTTATCAGTTTCACAAATGAGCCAAACAAATCCCCTTGTTTCAGTGTTTGTAGTTGTCTCTCTTGATTAAAACGTTTCATCAAAAACTCAAACTCGAAGTCCAAAAGAATCTAACTAGAAAGGTCTTTCTAACCAAGTTGCCAACACATTCATCTCCATTATTTCGTATTTAATGTACACACATTTATTTATCATTCACAATTAACACGCATCTGTAAATTAAGCTAATCTATTATCAAGTAATTTAGTTTAGCGTGAGTGATGATAAGGGTTTTTATCTCTTGAATAAAAGGTTTAGATTTGATTCCAACCTTTTATGTGGCCTCCAACAAAAGTAACTAAAATTAGTTTGTATAATTAAAGTTGTAAAAAGTTATCACTACTTTTTAAAGTTACTCTTTAATTAAAATCAATATATCTTTGTTACATATTTTTCTTTATTCTTTATATAACCTCTTGAAAATACAGTTAATACACAATAAGGACATTCATGAGAGAAAATTAATATATTGTTTATTTTTTGCAAATTATCTTATATTTATAATCATAGAAACTTTCCAGAATGTGTTATACTTTAAGGATAGGAGAAAATATATATTTATAAAATAAACACGGTTAAAAATTATGTTTGCACTTTACAAGACGAATAACTCTCACATATATATTCTCTAGCGTAAAATTATTTAAAATAAAATAAACAAAATATCATTTGTATTTAAGAAGGATTATTCTCTAATGACTAATAGCAGCTGAAGATATTTTTTATTTCAGCAAAAAACACAGGATTTAATCATTGTACGACTCTGTCTGCAATCTGAGCCCAAACAGGCATTTATCATTTTGTGTACGGTTTCCATGGGTTCTGTCTCACCCACTTCCAGCATTCACTGCTTTTTTGGGAAAAGTAAATAAGATGTTGTAAAAAGTCAAAAAAAAAAAAGTTACATGTCCAGTAAAAATCTTAGAATCATTTTTTATATTATTTTAAAAACGTTAATAATTATATCAGTACAATATTAATAACTAAATTAATAACACGTTAATAACTATATTTTAACAATTAAATTAGTATAAGTTAACAACTAAATTAGTACAATATTAATAACTAAATAGTATACTGTATACCTATTTTGACAATATCTTACTTTTTGGATTTAAGGGGATTTTCCTCTTTTTTTTTTTTTAGGACCATTTCGGCTTTTTTCTTTTACCCATTCACTATTATTAATTTATTATCGTATTTCTTTTAATTTATACATTTTCTTCACCATTTCGAGTAAATTAAATGAACCGATTGTCTCTAGCTCTGGTTTGATTTGAATGGCTGCACATGGCAAGGACGATCAGCCTCTGGGATTCATCTGTTCTGGGGAAGGTGACAATACTTACCCAAAAAAAAAAAAAAGATTTTTTGTTTTTGAAAAAAATACCGTAATTCATTAAGAGTGAGAAGACTTCTCAAACATACAACATCTATTATCTTCACTCATCAACATCCACCTCTTACCTAACCTCCATTTTGATCAAAAAATACAAAAAACAAAAAATGAATGAGAGACTTCTCAAACATACAACATAGTATTTATATCAACATTTTATAACAGGTAGAGGGTGATCAAAAAATACAGAAAACAAAAATGAATGGAGAGAACTGGCTAGTTTTATAGTGCAAATACATGTTTGAATAATTGTCCACCCTTAAATTAAGTGTTTACCCTTAATATATCAAGATTGCACTTCATAATTGGATGAGGATGAATGGTTAAATGATTGTTTAGTGTCTTATATTAAAAAAGATGTATTTGATAAAGCGTTGATAATAAAACAATTATGATGAAATTTAAAAAATAAGGCCAGAAGGATGAGGATAACATTATAATTATTTTTATTGTAATATACTTTTGTTATTAAAATATTCTTACTTGAACTTATTAAGTGCTCACCCTTCATTGTAATCTATGTAGCTGCATTTCTAACAGTACTTAGCCTTGTTTTTTTAAATGACAGGTTTGTAAAATAATTACTTCTTTTATTACATCATCAGTATTCATTTGATTTCATGAATTTTTTTTAATATTTTTTTTTTTTCTTATTTATATTCTTTTGTTTTTTAACATTTAAAATTTTTCTTTAAAAAAAAAAAATTCGAGGGTAGCCCCTTTATAATTTCATCCGCCAACATCCATATACTAATTTCAATAAACAAGTGGGGAGCACAAAATTTTTAAATAAAAAAGGAACTACTTTATTTCAAAAAATTGTTTTAAACAGATGTAATTTCATCCGCCAACATCCATATACCAATTTCAATAAAATACAACATATTAAAATTATACTAAATGTATAGGTATGCCTTAATTTGTTATGTTGTGAGACACTAACTCATTTTGCTAGAACCAACTTCTCTTGACATAAAAGAGAAAGGTCCTTGGAGACAAGCTGCAAGTTGCATTTGGGCCAATTCACAATGAATGACTCATTGGCTGAAAGTTATACAACATATCATGTGAAGTCTCCTAACCACGAGTAACATAGTTGGTTAAGGCGTTGTTGGCCTTTCCAAAAAGGAAAATGTTTGATTCCTGCTGGTCGATGAGTGCCTCGTTGGTAGGTAATATATAAATATCTCTATAAGTCTCTTTGAACCTGGAGGCGTGTTGGCCTTAGTGGATTACCGGTACCTACCCGCCTAAACTTTTTCATATATATATATATATATATATATATATCACGTGAAGTCTAAATCTCCATATCAGGTGCGACCAAGATCAGTGGAGAAAAAAGATAATGGTGTAGGCAGATAGGGCCGCTAGGCCATGGTGGCCTGAAAGTACAGAAGCCTGTGTGTTATGAGTCCCACATTGGGGAGCTAAGCTCTTAGAGTAAGGTTTATAAGTCCATTGGGTTCTCCCTCCCTATAGGCTAGCTTTTAGGGATTGGGCTCTCCCTTTGGGCTTGTACTAATCAAATTAGTGCTCTTGTTGAGAGCCCAATGTTCACGGAAAGGGCTACCTAAGGAGGGTTCTGACCGGATAGGCCGAGTGAAGTGCCGTGCGTGGAGAGTTATGACTGGATAGGCTGAATGAAGTGTCGTGGAGTGGAGCCGTCGGGGACGTCGCCTCTTGAGGAGGTGACTATGTAACGAGGAGTTAGTTGGATATTGAATGGAGTGGTGGAGTGGAGCCGGGACGTCGCCTTGAGGAGGTGACTAGTGAGGTTTATGTGAATTTGGGTTCTCTCTCTCATGGGGGCCCTTTTGGGGATTGAGAGTTCTCCTCCTTTTGGGGATTGGGCGCTGCCATTTCTTAGAGTGGGGTTTATAAATCCAGTTGGGTTTCCCCTCCCTATAAATTTACTTTTGTGGATTGCCCTTTCAACTCGTTTGCTTGTGTTCATCACACCATGGTCCCTCCACCGTTGAGAGACAGAGATTATCGCTGTCCTGTGAATCCAGCCTCACGCTGTGCCCTCTGGTTTAGCCTTAGGGCCCATGAGATTGAAGCTTTCGCTTTCATGGATTTTATAGAGATTCGGTTGCGTCAGATTGTTGGCGATGTGGGACTCTCAAACACTTTCTACATTCATGATCTGCAAGTAAATCAAGAAGTTTTGTTATTATAATTATATATTATACCTGTCCAGCTTATTTTTTTGAGTGTGGATTTTGCAGAACATATATTTATTAAAATGGTAGAACAAAAATTTGGTTTGAGGAAACCAGAAGTATTGACCAAAGTTGAGCTGCGTTTTCGTCCAGGTGGTTATATCAGTAATAAAATTTTGTTGCCGAAGGTTTGTCCTGATCGATGCTCCTTATTTTCGTCAAAAGCCAATTTTTATGGATGAATGTTTGGTGAGAGATGAGACAGGAATCATCATGTTCACTGCCTGAAACGATCAAGCCATTTATACATTACATGTTGCTTTTGTTTTGCAGAGCTGACTCTTACGTTAACATACATAAATAAATGTTTTATGGATGGAATGACAAACAAGCTAAAATTAACTCAAAACTTGATGCTAATTCTAGAGTAAAAGAAAAAACTGGATGCTGTTAGCTAGTGTGTTTTTATTTATTGATGTTTTATTTGAAGTGAAGGCGCATTTCTTTAACTCAATTTTGGGATTTGCATGCATTATGTTGAAACGCTTATTTGCAAATGTCAATGGGCCTGTTTGGTGTGAGCGTTGAGAGCGTTTGCGGTAGAGTTAATGAGCTTTGGATAACAAGCTCAACGTGGTGTATTTGAGTTGTGTGTTAAGTTCACTGAACTTTAAGTCAAAAAAAGCTCAAAAAACCGCGTTAAGGAAAAAGTTAGAATGCTTTTTCCAAAAAGCTTTCAGTTTTTTGATGTGGGCCCGCCACTTTTACCACCATCAATCCAAACACAAATCATTATTTATCTATAACTTGATTTTTTTCCTATTGAACTTTTTTTTAAAGTCAGATAGTTTTTTTAAACCACCGCTTCTATCGTCAACCCAAATAGGCACAATAGCATTACATTGATCTCATGATCTGACTTCATGTTGGTTTAGTTTTTTTTTTTTTTTAAAAATATATATATATATCAGTGGCTATCTATTGGCACCTAACTCACATAAAACTTGGACTGTCTTGTGCGCATGCTCTATTCACAATCTAAAGGTACATTGTCTGATGAATAAAGTTGTAGTTTTTCATAGGTAGCATATGGTTACATTGTTGGTAGATAGATAATTAAATTGTTTAATTAATTCTGCTTGTGTTTTCTCAGTGGATCGATGAGATGAAAGAGGGTTGTATTGTGACGTTGCACTGTGATCCGTTTCGGCTTAAACACTGCACTTTTTGATTTAAATCGATCATGAATGTGGGAGAAATATGAGGGGAATTTTTGTTTGTTTGTTTCATTACATATCTTCCAATTCGCTCTAGGTCTTTGAATCTGGAGGGGCACGAACCAAGGGAAAAACTGATTTGAAAGTATCTTGATGAAATCAGATTGCTAACATAGTACTAATAAAATATTATTGATGACAAGCATATTTTATCAAAAAGTATATATCATAGTACTCGTATTATTTAGCACTATCGCTTAAGCATTATCATTCATGTATGATGGCATTGATTTAACATTTAATATAATGCAGCATATAAGTTTTAAAATCAGAAGTGGAATAGTGGTTATCGTGTGGAGTTGGCGTTCATTTTTCTCACACACACACATAGTATATATTCATATAGTGCGTGTATATATATATATATATATATATCTGTGTGTGTGTGTATAAATATATAAGGGTTAAATACCATTTTTGACATGAAAGTATTGGTAAGGGAGTATTCAGCACCCGAAAGTTTTTTTGATATCATTTTTACTCCGGAAGTTTACAAACATAATGATCTTGCCGATCGGTTGATCTTAACCGTTGGATCGTTGCTCTCTTTGTAAACTTTCAGGGCAAATTTGCTTCTAAAAAAACTTCTAGGGCATATTTGCTCCCTTTTGTAAACTTTCAGGGCAAAAAAACTTCCGAGTGTTGAGTGTCCCTTATCAATACTTCTGTGGAAAAAATAGTATTTAACCCAATATATAAAGTTATAAAAAAGGCCTTCAAAAAAGAATTTGGACATAGACGAACAGGGAAGCTCAATACATATTGTAAATATGGTTTAATGTTTCTGTTTTTATTGTAGAACATTCACATAAAAGTGAGTGGGTCTTATTGTAAAGAAAATAGAGAAAAAATAATAGTGGGATTTACTCACTTTTATATGTGTACGGTAGAAAAAATATTTTACAGTAAAAATAGAAATATTAAACTCTTGTAATATTACACAAAGAAGAAACCAAAACATAATCACTAAAACTATACATAATCACTAAAACTATACTAGATGGGATATGATAACATTGCAAACCAGCCCAAAAAAGTCAGCTGAAGCAACTCGGATAGGAGGATGAGTTGGGGCTCACGGTAAAGTAGCTTTTTTTTTTTTTCAAAAAAGAAAAAGAAAAAAAAAGAAGGTCTGAAGTTACACGGATCAAATCTATGATCTCTCACTTAAGGTCTGTTTGATATGAGGAATTTAGAGAGGAGGGGAGGGGAGGGGAAGAAAAATTTGTTATAAGTTAAATCTAAAAAAATTGGAGAAATGAGGTTATTAAATTTTGATAAAAATAAGATGAAAGATAAAAGAATAAAAAAAATTTAATTAAACTTTTTTAATCTCATTTCTCTAATTTTTTAATATACAACTTTAAAAAATTTCTCCTCCGCCCATTTTCCCTCCCTCCCCTAATACCGAACAGCCCCTTAGAGAAAAATATCCATATTGCTAGCTTAAAAGGTCTGTTGGTAGCCGATGAGTAGCTTAAAAAAAAATGTTTCAAACCATGACACGACCCATTTCATGGTCGGCGGAGGGTTGTTGTTTTCCACCGCAAAACCGCATCGATACCCCGTTGACGTACGCCTAACCATCTCTGTCAACAACATGGCCATTGCCCATGGTCCTTGAATTTGCTCTATGACGCTTACCTGGTTGACACGAGTCTTGGATTAAACCTTCGATGCCTTTTAATTGCTTTAATAAGCTATATGTGTATGAAAAGTTCTCTAAAATCTGTATAGCTTTCACTTTTAAATTAGTGCCTCTTAATAATATAGAACATTAGTGTGTTTAGCACATGGTGGGCAAAATCGTTTGCTCTAAACTTTCTCCACAGGCCACTGCAGCCTAACATTTGATATACAACTAAAGAGTGCGTTTACTGTTCAACCCTCTCCAACCACAATTTTCAAATTTGGTCAATACTAACAGGACTCTCATTTCCCTTATTCCTAAAAGGGAGTCTCCTGATTTGGTGTCCCATTTTAGACCTATTTCCCTGTGTACCGTTCATTACAAATGCGTTACGAAGATTATTACTCTAAGATTGAAAGAGGTGATTAATAAATTAATTTCTCATTTCCAGTCTAGCTTTCTTAAGGGGAGACATATCCAGGATAATATCATAACTGGTCAAGAAATCCTTCATATAATGAATAAGAATAGAAGCAAAAATGGGCTCTTAGCTATGAAGGTGGATTTAGAGAAAGCTTATGATAATATTCGTTGGGACTTTGTGATGCAGGTGCTTTCGGAAGCAGGTTTTGATAGTGTTTTTATTAATCTTGTTATGACTTGCATTTCATCTGTCACTTACAGTATTATATGGAATGGGTCTAAATCTGAGACTTTTGCTCCCAATAGGGGGTTGAGACAAGGGGATCCTCTTTCTCCTTTGTTATTTGTATTATGTATGGACAAGTTGTCCCATATTATTTGTGATGCAGTTGAGGAAGGGAGTTGGCAGCCTATCTATATTTCTAGAGATGGTCTGGGAATCTCTCATCTTCTTTTTGCAGATGATCTTCTCTTGTTTGGGGTGGCTACTGAGCAGCAAGCAATTACCATGATGAATTGTCTCGATAAATTTATGAGGGCTTCGGGGGGAAAAATTAATTGTTCTAAATCCTCAATTTTCTTCTCTCCAAGAGTGCCCCTCCAATCTAAGCAAAGTATTTCTGAATTATCCCGAATGCGAATTACTAGTGAAATCGGAAGATATCTTGGCTTCCCCCTTTCCAGAAATAGAAAGCCAAAGGATACATTTCAGTATATAATAGATCGTAGATCTAAATTGGAAGTTTGGAAAGTTAACTGCCTCTCTATCGCAGGGCGTATTACATTGGCTAAGTCGGTTCTAAGCTCTATTCCCCTTTACCCTATGCATGTTGCTAGAATTCCTAGTAGTGTGTGTAATGAGGTAGAGAGATTGCAACGTAATTTTATTTGGGGCCACACCGAATCTTTTAGGCGGTTTCATCCAATAGGTTGGGATCAAATCACTCGACCAAGGGAGTATGGGGGGCTTGGGTTCCGTAGGCTCTCCTTTATGAATAGAGCCTGTGGGGCTAAACTTGCTTGGAAACTCACTATTGGGGAGAAGGGGCTTTGGACTGATATTCTTCAACAAAGGTATATGAGGAGAGAGAGTGATTCTTTATTGACTTACTGGCCAGGAGATTCTAAGGTGTGGAAGTTTATATGTTCGCATAATGATATTGTGGCCTTGGGGACCAAATGGCGAGTTAGAGATGGGAAACTGGTCAATTTCTTTATTGATCAATGGCTGATTGAGGGTAAGAGCATTAAAGAATGCTGTTTAAGACAACTATCTGAAGAGGAAAACCTTTCTAATGTGGCTGATTGGGCCTATGGAGGCGTGTGGGATCTGAATAACCTCTCTAACTTGGTGGATCCTAGTATTCTTCTTAGACTTGTTGCAACCTTACCGCCTAGAGAGGATGCTGGTCCGGATATTATGGTTTGGGGAGCTACTGGAGATGGCATTTTTTCTATTAAAAGTTCTTATTTTCTAGTGGAGAAAAATCCCCCTCATTTGAAGTAGAAAATTTTCAAAGATATCTGGAGATGGGAGGGAGCAGAGAGAATTAAAGTGTTCCTTTGGAGGGCAACTTTGAACAGATTGCCTACAAACCTATGGCGTAATTCTTGGTCCCGGTCTTCGCCTTATTGTGGGCTGTGTGTTGATGGTGTTGAGGATGTCTTGCATATATTGATAGATTGTCCTTATGCTAAGGCTATGTGGTTGAAACTTATTCACCCCAATTATATTCACTCTTTTTTCCTGGCAGGTCTGAGGGACTGGATTGCAATGAATTTAAAAGGGAAGATAGGAAAGGATGTGGGTGTAGCCTGGAAATTCATATTTGCTTTGGGTATTTGGAAATTATGGACTTGGAGAAACCAATCTATTTTTGATGCTAACTTCTCTAGACCCTGTAATCCTGAAAGTGTGGTGCTTTATTCTTGGAAGCAATATTCTATATGCTCTAACTCTTTCTTTGATCAGGTTAGCTACGTTTCTTTGCACTCTCCTTGGTTGAAAAAACCAGATAAGGGATGGTGGAAATTCAATGTGGATGGCGCTGTCAGCATTGAATCTTCAAAGGCAGGTTGTGGTGGGATTTTGAGGAACGATGCGGGTTTGTGGGTTGCTGGATTTTCAAAAAATATTGGCATATGTGATGCCTTCTCTCGCTGAACTTTGCTTATTTGTTATTGAGGGATTATCCTTAGCTTGGGATTTGGGTATAAGGAAGCTAGTCATTGAGTCGATGCCTCTTGAAGTCATTAGTTTAATTCCAAGGGACTGGACAACTTGGATACTCTTTTGGTTTCTAATATCAAGATTATGCTGCGTTGAGATTAGGAGGTTATGGTTGCCCAAATTCCGAGGGAAATTAACCGGATAGCTGATGCTTTAGCTAAGATGAGTATTTCTAAGTCTTCTATTTTTAGAGCTTGTCCTATGCATTTAAGAGCATGGGTTGATCAAGAGTGTTTGGGATTAATCCCCCTTTTGTAATGTTTGTGTTAATTTTATAGGCTTTTAAGCCATCTTTTATATCAAAAAAAAAAAAAATTGTTGTTGTAACGTTTCTTTTCATGTATTGTAAAAACCCTACAATTTTATCCTTAATATCATTTTGATCTTTATCAACAACAACAAAAAAGGAAAGTTGCTTCAGCGTTTAGTATGTTTAAATAAGTATTTGAATCTTAATTCACCAAATTATGAAATATTAACCAATTCAATTAAACTCAACTTTATTAATATGTTCAAATCTTAGTTGATGAAAGAGTTTAAAATGAAACATGTTGAGTTGGAAGATCAGTGAGCATCAAATTAAAATATTATAGGAAAATTTTATGAAAATACCTTTTGAATTTGCAAAACCCCTGAAGTCTTCCGAATTTGTAAAAGATCGAGAGGTACAAAGGATCTATGAGGGATATGCAAATTCGGGTGAAATTACCCTTAGTTTTAAATAAATAATAATAATAAAATACCTTCCACCCCCTTAAGCAACCACAAGCCGCCACCTTGGCGGCCGGCCACCACCGTAGGCGGCCCGGTGGTGGTGGCGGCGACGCAGTGGTTGCGGTGGGGTGGAGGGTATTTTATTATTTATTTATTTAAAAGTAAGGGTAAAAGGGTAATTTCACCGAATTTGCATATCCCTCGTAGGTCCTTTGTACCTCTCGCCTTTTTACAAATTCGGAAGACTTCGGGGGTTTTGCAAATTCAAAAGGTATTTTAATAGAATTTTCCCAATATTATACTCCTTCCTTCCTATCTTTTTTTTAAAAAATATATAAACAAAAAGTTTTTGGGGGGGCAGATCGTCCTCCACCAAGGCGAGGACACGGCCCCGTGCTCTTTGAGTACTTAATGGGGACTTACGAGATCGCCTACCAAAGAAGTCCCAGCGACGGCAGCAGGGATCGAACACACATCCCTTTGGGACTTGATTAAATCCCTTACCATCTATGCCAACTCTCTTTTGGCACCTTCCTTCCTATCCTAAAGAGATAAAATGCAAGAAAGGTCGTTTTTGCCCCGATCAATTCTGTCGAAATTACCATTTTCATCTTCGAAGATCTCTGAGCTGAAGCAAATATTCAAGGTGGCTAATGAGTCGTCCATGGAAAAGGTTATAGGGAGTTCGTTGGGCGAGTGCGAGAGGGCACCGAGCAAGGGTGAGACCAAGCATTGTGTGGGCTCTATCTAGGACATGATTGACTTTACAACTTCGATGTTGGGCCTTGAAGTAATTGTTTGGACCACTGAGAACGTAAACAGGTCAAAGAAGACATAATGGTGGGTTCAATCAAATGGATCAACGGCGGGCGGATCACCCAATCGGTGTTGTGTCATTAGAGATTGTTTCCTTATTTGCTCCATTACTGCCACTCAGTTCTAAAGGTTCGAGTATATGAAGCCGATCTTTTAGATCCTGATACTAAGGCGAAGATTAATCATGGTGTTGTCATTTGTCACTTGGACACGTCAGCTTGGTGTGCCACTCATAGCGCCTTCTTGGCTTTGGGTCCGGGCAAGATTGAGGTGTGCCACTGGATTTTCCAGAATGACATGACCTGTGCTATTGCTGATTAAGAAGGTTCTGATCCTTTGTGTTTTCGTAATGGTTACAAAAGGATTGTTAGGAATAAAAAGTTGAGGTCAATGAATAATTTGAGTAATTGAGCTTGGCTTTTGTTAATGATCAATGAAGCAATGTTTTTTAGGTTTTACCCAATTTTGACTTTTCTACAAGTCATTTTAGCCACCGGTATCCAAAACAAGCCCAATAGCTGACATATATAGGGATTTTCAAAATTTTCTCACCCAGTCCCTAGCAGTTGGGAAGAAGGGAAAATCCTATCCTGAAAAATTTGGGATTGGGATTTTTTTTTTGGATTGGGAATAAAACTTCCCGATCCCAAACACGCGTACGCACGCACACGTGTGTGTGTGAGAGAGATTTTACTTGAAGAAATAAAGTACCATGATTTGTATCTCAAGCTTTAGGCATGCAGCTAAGCTCCTTATGATTATGTAATGTATTGGATGAGATCCTGTCATTGAGTGATTTTTGAGTGAATAAACAAGATTTTAGATGAAAATCATTATATTTATGTTGTAAATCAAGTGAGAAGTTGTTACAATTTTTGAATTGATGCTGAATTAATTTTGAGTTTAATATAGATTATGGAACATTGCATACTTTTAGATTTTTTTAGAAATTCTCAATCCCAATCTGGGCAATCCTTATTGAGACGTGTTACGGACCTACCCGAGGCCCAACTCTGGGACAGCCCAATAGAGATATATCATATATCTAGATTCACCTATAATCATGGGACGTTCTATCATATCTATAATCAAGGATAAGATAGATTCGGCAGTTGCGATACTGGGGCATACCCTATATATACAAAGGTTGAACCCTAAGGTGCATACGTTCTAACTCAAGCCTATTTACTTTCAGTATCACTGTGCACTCCCCCACAAAACACTATCCCCATCCCCCTTGGTGAAGAGCCTTTATACTCGTGTACAGTGATCCTCCGCTCACCGGGATATCTGTCTCATAGATATTCCGGCAGGGCCATTCGATCCAAGATCAAAGCACCAACCTTCTGGGCTGGACATTCATGTTCTACACCGGAATATTGGCGCCGATTGTGGGGAACGTTAAATTTCGATCCCCATGACCAACAATGGCAAACACCAGAAGCAGTAGTCGAAACCCTTATCGTGGAGATCCATCGCAGGCCGAGACGAGTCAGAACTAGCAAGAAAAGCTCTGCGCGCCAGCTACTACTGGCCGACCATGGTGGCCAACTCTAAAGAAGCAGTAAAAAGATGTGATAGCTGTCAGAAACACGCCAAAATCATTTGGCGCCCACCATCATAATTACAAAGCATCTCAGCTCCATGGCCTTTCTACAAATGGGGGATGGACCTCCTTGGACCATTCAAAGTAGCTCCCAGACAGTTAAGGTGGCTTGTGATCGCGGTTGATTACTTCACGAAGTGGATTGAAGCCGAGCCTTTGACAACGATTACCTCGGCACGCATACAATGATTCTTTCGCCACATCATCGTCTCTCGGTTCGGGATCCCGGCTGAAATAGTCACGGATAACGGGACCCAATTCATCGATAAAGAATTCAGGGGCATGATGTCGGACCTCGATATCATATACCACTTCGCCTCGGTCGAACACCCCCAGTCAAACGGCCAGGCCGAAGCGGCCAATAAAGTCATTATTGATGGACTAAAGAAATGCATGGAGGACGCCGAATCTTCCTGAGTCAAACAACTTTATAGTGTGCTATGGGGTTACAGAACCAGCGTACAAACCTCAACCCAAGAAACCCCTTTTCGGCTAACATACGGGTGCGAGGCGATAATCCCGGTCGAGATAGACTAACCCTCGTGGAGGAGGATGAAAGCTCTTGAAGAAGGTGAAGAATCGAATAACGAGGCGTTGATGACAAAATTAGACCTGATCGACGAGGCCAGAATCGCGGCACATTGTCGAGACCTAGCCACCAAGCAACTCATTGCGGCAAAGTACAATCGAAAGGTCAGGCCCCGATCCTTTAACAGGGGTAACCTGGTACTCCGAAGAGCGGACGTCGAAAACAAGAACGCCAGAAATGGCAAGCTAGCTGCGAATTGGGAAGGTCCTTACCGGGTTAAGGAAAAACTCGACAAGGGAGCGTACGTACTGGAAACCCTGGGAAGGAAGCCGGTCAAAAGGACTTGGAATGCCGACAAGCTAAAAATCTACTACAGTTAGACCTTGGACTGGCTGCCACAATGTGCCTAACCGGCGCATCCGAGTTCGTTTATTTCTTAATTTCAGTTTTTTGATTTCAATTTTATGTTTTGGTTCATGCTTGAAGTAGTAGTTCTTTCGAGCGGATTATTTATTTAATATAGAACTCCCCAGCAGAGACGCCAATTAAGCATTATTGATAGTTCAAAATCATTACAAAGACCTAGGTAATCAAACCCGGTCAAAAACGAAACCCAATATAAGGGATTACACCGGGGCTACCACGCCCAAGTTGCGAAATGATAAAGTCACTATTTCTTCAATTTGATGCATCGAACACATTCTCCTAGATAAGGAGTTGAATTTTCATACAAACCCTGATCAGGTTGAAATGTTTAAACGTGCGTTTCTACACCACGGTTCGACATCTTATAGTTTGCCCTTATTCTGGCAAAGAACCCGGGCAACGGATCCGGAACTCGGTAGCTCGGGTAATCTAGAACACCCCTACCCCCATACCCGATATTAACTAATCGGAAGAATACGATTAGCAGATACTGCGCATACAAGACCCTGGCCCGGTCATAAAACTACTAACACAAAGTCGAATTGGCAAGTTAAAGATTATATTGATGAAGTAAACAAAGTCAATGTTATCAAATAGTCAAAGATAACCCAATATGAACTAGGAAGCAATAAAGAAGAAGAAAGACAGAATGGACAAACAGGGGATACGATAAAGGAAAAGAGAAGAGCAGTAACGTCATACCTGACAGGATGAAGAGACGGTGAAGCAGGAAGCAGAGGAGTACATAGAGGAGTTGAGAGAGCGTCGAGTGCAAGGAGACAAGAGAAAATCAGAAGCTTTTCGGAATGAATGCGAAAGAGAATGGAAAGGTTAAAATGAAAGAAATGGAGGGAAATATGAAGGGGCGCTGGAGAAACAAGGGCATAAGAGACAATTCGCCCTTAAAAGTAAGAGTGACGTACGATGGGTAATGGGCGCATTAAATGCGCACGAAATTCGGAGGCGGCTATAGGCGACAGTTGCAAGCCTTCACCAATCCAGGAAGGTCAGGTGTCAGGAGGCCATGATGGCGAATGCGGAAGGGTTGTAACCTCAAAGTCAAGTGATCCAATTGGCATCACCTCGGATTCTCGAGTGCATAGGCGTAGGCTCGGACCTTTGAGATATGACCTCGAGTCCAGAAGCCAGGTAAGGGTCCCCGCGACACCGGCACAGGACCCGACCAGGGGGCAAGCGACGAACCGGCCCGAGGAGCAAGGTACACCCGGCGGCCTCAAAAACTTGAACCACGGCCGGGGGCAACTGTTATGGACCTACCTGTGGCCCAACTCTGGGACAGCCCAATAGAGATATATCATATATCTAGATTCACCTATAATCATGGGACGTTCTATCATATCTATAATCAAGGATAGGATAGATTCGGCAGTTGCGATACTGGGGCATACCCTATATATACAAAGGTTGAACCCAAAGCGCATACGTTCTAACTCAAGCCTATTTACTTTCGCATTACTTTGCACTCCCCCACTAAACACTATCCCCATCCCCCTTGGCGAAGAGCCTTTATACTCGTGTACAGGGATCCTCCGCTCACAGGGATATCTGTCTCATAGATATTCCGGCAGGGCCATTCGATCCAAGATCAAAGCACCAACCTTCTGGGCTGGACATTCGTGTTCTACACCGGAACAAGACGAATTTTTTTTAAAATCAGAATCAAGAATGAGGTTCCCAGATCCCGTACTAAGAACAGCCTTACATACATATTATAAGAGTGTGTGTTGTGTAATCTAAATGTTGATGAGTTTTTGAAGTGGTGAGAACAATAAGTGATACGCAAATGAATTCGTAGGGTCATCCATATACTTTTAAAGCCATGTGATGTGAAGAAAATGATGAGATGGTGGTCACCATATGTTGTTGTGTGGATAGCAAACGTTGGCCAGTGTGCCCAGAAGGAGTTGATTTGAAATTGTCATGATATATGCAATTATTAAATATTAAACACCATAAAAATCTTGCATAATTGATTGATGATTGAGTCTCTTAAACATGACATTCCCTTTAGATTTATAAAAAAAGTCAACTAAGTCTTATATTTAAGGAGGAGGTAGTCTATATTATATTATAAAAAATCGGTGGGTTTTACTGTGTTTAATGGATAAATTAATATACTCCCTTCGGTGCTAATTATAAGACCTAGTTAACTTTTTTGGAGATATTAAGGAAGCTAATTAAATTACTTTAAAGTATTTTTATTTTAAATTTTTTCTTTAAATTAATTAGTTTGACTAATAAACTAATATATAATCTAAAGATACATAATATATGAAATGATTAAGTAACTTATTTAGCTTCCTTAATCTCTTCAAAAAAGTCAATTAGGTCTTATAATTAGAACCGGAGGTTGTCGTTGAATACTCCTGTATGTGTTAGACTTGTCATCAGTAGAACGTGCTTATCATCAATTTAATGTACAAAAGCATCAATATTACTCATCCTTTCCTAATAGAATACAGGCTCTCACCTGGCTAGCTGTCTACAAGCTCCTTGTCTTTTTTTCTTCCGGTCAATCCTACATAATTATTTTCACATCTTATCGACTTCCAAAACTCCTCAGCATTAATGTGCCGATCTTACGTTATTGTTCAACATAAACCGTTCTCTGATTCTGCGTTTTTGTTCAATGTTTCACAAATATTGTGTCACTAATCACTATTGATGAACTCTGTCACCGTACACCAATTGTGCATCGTTATATTATGCAGAACTTCCAATGCATTTTTCTTGCATTCTTACCTTTGTATTTATCTCCTTAACCAATTTCCTCTTTCATTAAGTCCAATACTTGTGTATTTAATTTCTTAATAATGTATATTCTATTTTGTTCTCATTGAAGATTCCAAATTTTTAATTTTTAATTTCATTTTAAGTTGCATGTTATGCTTGCATTTAGGAAATTTGTGGCAAATTAAATGACCTTGACTACTCACAATATGTCTGAAGTCAGGCTCCTTTTCAGCCCCTTGAAGTCTTGCAACTCCAAGCACATACATCCAGAAATTCACAGAAAAACAGTCAACTAATTTTCAAATTTTATACTCCCTCCCGTGCTTAAGTTAGAAAAATATTGACAAACATGAGAAAATATCTTACATTAAGGCCTATGATCAACTCACAAATTAGGTCATATATTAAGGATCAGATGAAGTATAATATATCATTCATAGAATAATTTGCATGACAATTGACAAAAAATGTCATATTAAAAGGAGCGAATGTAGTATTAACTTATACTCCTTTCAATTCTTGATATAAGGCTTATTTATTTAATTTAATTATATTAATAAATTTAGTTTTTTTTTTGATATCAATAATAAAGTTAGTTAATATGACATACATTTTCTAAAATGTCTTAATTATTTTCTTTAATTCTTTCATTACCTCTTTTCATTGATTATTGTTGAGGGAGTCTTAATAATGATTAATTAAAAAAAACCAAAAAATATTTTAAATAAGTCTTATATTTAAAATCAAGACAAGTTCTCTGAATAAGTCTTATATTAAAGACTAGTAACATGTCATTATATTTGATTATTTTTTTATCCCCTAATTTTTCCCCATTCCTGAAAAAATTCGAACGAGGTCAAATTCAGGCCGTTTTTCATGTTAGCAGCCAGGCCCATTGCAAACAGATCGATCCATTCATTTCATATCGTCCAAGCCCAGAAACAACCCTTTGGTGCTTCCCTCCTCACGCTGGATTGTGAATTGCCTGCGAGGCTGCGAGTAGGGACTGCCTTTCGAGCACAATCTGCGCACAGCACAAGGCATGGCGGCTACCTGTACTAGAAAATCCGTCCAAATGGCTTCGGCCTCTGCGAGAGTCCATCTTTCTCGTCGTTCTTCATCTGCTTTTAATTCGGATGCCTCTAAAATTAGCGGGTTAGGTTCGTCTGCTTCTCGTGTTGCTGCACAGAAGCGCTCGCTCTCGTTTTCGTGGTGAATTCCCCGGCTTTGTTCTCACTGCTATCATTTTCTTGTTCAATATGTAACCCTCATTTGGCGTTTCTGAATACTAGTGATTATAGTATACATTGTATGAAGATCACTGTGTATTCTTGAAGTAAATCGAATGACGTTTTTTCCCTGCATTAGTCTCAACATTTCTTATCATTTACGGAGAGAATGATCTGTTTCGTCGTGCAGTGTTCTTTGCTTTCACATATTGTTATTTGAAAGTCCTCCTTAACATATTAGGACTGTTCCCCCCACGAATTCCTAAAATTTTGGTTATGTTGTTGTGCTTTAGGCTCCCAAAGCAGTTGGCTGGCGCACAGGTGTCTCTGATGCCATTGCATAGCGCTACTTCCTCCGCCTTGTTCACTTCTCTGCTATCTCTACACAGTAACACGTGGGGTTGTCTATCTGAAGGTACCCTTCCTGAATTTCCGGTCAAATTTGTCGTATCATTTTAATTATCAATCCTGCGTTCACAATCTCATTTCTAGTGGGTTTTTTAGGCAGAATGGGCACTAGTACATTTTAGATACTTTAGTTATTTTTAAATTTGATTGTTGCCTTCAATATAATTATGCAGGGATGCTTGGTTAATTTAGTTGTTTTAGGTATAACATGTCATCCTTGTCCTCCTAACACACGCATTACTAATTTTCCTTCAAGTCCCATATTTTGATTTTTGTTTTACATTTCATTGCACGAGGGTTGCAACTCTCGCCGTAGAAAAGTAGCAATAATCTATGATGTGACAAATCTTAAGTCTGGACTAGGGAAGGATCTACAAGATTCGCTTCACAGCGTTACGTGTGCTTGGAATGTTAAGAACAACTTTCAAGTGTTAGCTTAATTTATGTGGAAGGCATAGGCAGTTTTTAACTGCTAGTTCCTTCACAGAAAGCTTGAAGTTTGAAAATTCTAATTTTAGAGAAGGTATTTTGATTAATTGGCTAGATTTAAAATGAGGAATAATAGATACGAAATGAAGGCCTCTCATTCTAACATGATCCACGACTAATAAATTTGAAGGTGATTGCCAATAGAAACCGCCAGGCTCTCAGAACTCTCCTGCTGCCAAGTGCCAATAGAGTCTACTATGCTCTTAGGCTGCTTCTAGTCTTAACATATGATTAATTGTCAGCAAACACCGCCCAACTTGATGCATTGCCTCTACAATGATTCTAGTTTGTATGAATTTTTTTTGAGAATAATCTTGTGAACTTTCTTGGTTTTGTTTTGTTTCACCGTGAAATTTTCAGCCATACCAAATGAAGTAAGGATTGTTTTTATTTGAAAAAAATGTGTGGCTACATCGAACTCTTTTTTTGGCTAATTGGCCGTCATTGGTGATTATGTTATGTTGTCTGATATGGAGCTTACATACTTTTATTTTTGTGCACTGGACCCTTGTCCGTCCCCAGCCTTTGAAATTAAAGGGTTGTACTTGTAACCCGAAGGATTGACTTTGGTATAGTCTAGCTAGGCTATGGGCTCTCCGGAATTTACTTAAATCAGTCACTAATAGGAAATAAAATGTAGGCTGACTCGAAGAATTCTCATTTACTTTTTAATACATGTGCTAGCCTGCATTCTCACCATCATGGTGCCATAAAACTTCTTGCAGACACCTCATGAAGACTATCTTCATTGTACCATCAGTCACATCTAGTGGAGGAGACTTCTGTGAATAGATTGGCTGAATATGCACTTGGGTTGCCGGAGGAAGGGGTTCTCTTCTTTTCCGTTCTTGTTTTTTTCTTGGGTCCCCTATTCCATGCAAGCAAAACAGGATTTGTCTTTTAAGTAGGCCTGCGAGCCCAACTAGGTCTTTCAGTTTTACTGGTGCTTGTTTTTCAGAGCTTTTGATGCTTTCTACTGTACCTTGTGTCATATGAGTTTGTCTTGACTTTCAGAACTTAAATGCATCTTTTTCTTTCATTTTTTATACAGCTTTCTGGAGTCCAATACTACTAATTAATCCAGATCCAAGCATTATTGTGCCTAGCATAAAAATTAACTCTCTTAGTGTGGTTTTTTTATCTGCAATATTTGAATCCTCGACATGTTTTAAAGGGTATCAGGTTCCTTCTACTTGACCCAATTATCATTGGTTGACCTTTTTCCTCTTTTTATAATAACGAATTCATTACAACTTTGTTGGTTAAAACATTTCAACCTAAAGCTAAACACCCTCAACCTTCTTCACTCCTTCTTTAGTAGCTGTGTTGGTTCCATCTGCCTTCAAGCTAAACTGATGGCTCACTGCTGTGGATTTGATTCTGTTATCTAATCCATTACCTGCTGTGCATGTGTGGTTAGTAAGGGGAGACAGACTCAGGGTATCAAGATCTTCATGGTTTGACTTTCCAGACATTTCAATAAACTTGAAACTAAAATTAGGGGAGTATAACTGACTTGGCTGTTTGATACTTTTCGACAATTGTTGGGAGCTGCTATGTGGGAGAATACTAAAGCAGGGAAAAACGTGAGTGGTTGATTGAGTGTGAAGGAAATCATGTGTCTTGTCTATTTGTTTTCTGTCTGGAGGAAAGATTCCCCTTTAGAAGGTAGGGGTAACATTAATAGGGGCTTTGTGACCTGTGGTTTCTATTGATTTATCCCCTAGCAATGACATTACCACGTTGAATAATGAATGCCTTCATTCTCATGTTCATTTTCATGTCAATTCTAAGTCCCTTGTCTTCTTTCTTAACATTTTTCCGCTTGCTTCCTTTTATTCATATTGGACTTCTGTATCATCTTTTACTCGGCAATCCTAATATTTACTGTTGTTGTGACAGGTTTTGCAACACCTCTATAACACCATTGTATCAATGATATCTTGCTTGTATCAGTTGTATGCCACCCGGACCCCATTAAGTGCAGCTTTTGCTTTCAACCCTTGCTTCTACTAAGCACCGTACTCAATAATGTAACTTCATTGGTTGTTCCGTAGAGATTCAGGTTTTCAATTTGTGCTCCAGTAACATTTTGAACATATTTTTGCTGCATGAGATTTTTGAAAGATCAGCCTTTTCATTCCGGGCAACGCTTCAATCTGGGAGAGATTTCTTTTTCCTGTACAACCATGACATCTGGGAGAGATTTTTTTTTCCTGTACAACCATGACATCTTTTAGTAATGACGACATCTTCTGGCAAAATTTGGGACTCGTCGACGCTTTGCTTGAATTCAAGACTAGGATGAGAATCTAATTCAAATTCAAATGAAATCGATAATAATTATATTACATGATAACCTGTATCTCTAGTCCCAGCTTGCAATCCCGGATTTTCCCTGTCTAGACACCGGACCCTAGTCATCGTTTTTGGTTCATTTATGAGATCACTGTTCTGTGTATTTAGGGAATCCTTTTCTGGGACTAATAGACAAAAGAATCATGATTCAAATTCATCATGACGCTGACCAAATCTAGAAGAAAGAATAAAAACTGCAGTTGAAAGGGAATAATAGAGGACGATACTACAGCTATATCGAGTGTTAAGTGATGTGATATGAAATATGATTTTTGGCATCATCTCAAGTATTGTAGTATGATCCAGGAGAGTTGTAAGGACCATGGTTTAGGGACGCGAACTGGACTGGCCGGTTCAGATTGGAAACCGTTGAATCAGCTAGAAAAGTGGTCCAAGTTAGAAGAAATACGGGTTGACTCGGTGACTCCGGGTCAACTTGTCCAACTCGACCTGAACTGGTCAAGTTGGATGGTCACTGAGTCAACCCAGTATTTTTTTTTTAAAAAATTAAGAGTAGAAAATGGAGATCGTGATATGGGCTCATCGAAGCCGGCGATGGTGCTGCGGAGGCCAAAGGAGGAGCAATGATATGTGGAGTCTGAGACACAGAACAAGAATGAGGAGGGGGAGAGAGAGATGTAGATTTGAAGTACTTCTCAATTTCGAGGTTGTCCCCTAGTGGGGAGGACGTTGATGATGAAGATCAGAAGAATGAAGACGGATGGTCGAGCCGTCGTTGGAACTACCGTGGGAAGGAGTAATATGCAGCGAGTGGGTTCTATTTTTGTGTAGTTGGTAAAGGAAAAGAGAGAGAGCGAGAGAGAGGCATTTGAGAGGATAATAGCAAAAATATTGGACTTGGCTTGCGTCTGCTGTCGTTCTATACTAAAAACTGCGCCATTCTGGCGTAGTTTTGAGTTAACCTTTGCTTTTTTTTTTAAAAAAAAATAAAATAAAAAAATCAGGGTACTGACAAGTACTAAAAAGATATTTCAGGCTATTGATCGATAATGAAAAAATACTTCATGATCTTGAAAAATTATTTTAGGATCTTGAAAAAATATTTCGCAGATCGAATGGTACTAAAAATATCTTCGAGGATCTTGAAAAATACTTCATGATCTTGAAAAATTATTTCAAGCTCTTCGAAGAGTACTAAAAATATACTTCAAAATATTATTTGGCATTAAGAAAATATTTCATGATCTTGAAAAATTATTTTAGGATCTTGAAGAAATATTTCAAGATCCTAAAATATTTCAAGATACTGCATGTTACTAGAAAAATATTTGCAGACTTGAAATGATTTTTAAAAATATATTTTAAAGGGATATTTTTTTAAGATTTTAAAATAATTTTTAAAAATCATGAAATATTTTTTCGATCAGTTTTGGGTTTATCATTTGGTGAAGTATATTTTTAGTATCATTCAAGACTGAAATAATTTTTTAAGATCATGAAGTATTTTGTCAATACCAATTAGTATCCGAAGTATATTTTTAGTACCATTTAGTACGATTGAAATGATTTTTCAAGATCATGAAGTTTTTTTTATCAGATCGATCAGTAGTTTTAAAGTATTTTTTAACCTATCAAGCACCTAAATTTTGTTTTTTGTTTTTTAAAAAGCATAGGTTAACTCAAAACTACACCAAAACAACAGTTTTGATAATAGGACGGTAGCAGGGGCAAACCAAGTCAAAAAATGTTAGGGATCACTTGGTGAGGATGAATATGGAGCATGGAGTCTTGTAAAATGAAAAGATGATGCTCTCATATCTCTGCACCTCTGCCGTCCTGTCCCGTCTACTTATGAATATTTTTTCTCTTGCAAATTATATGAATAAAAAGTTACTATATGAAAAGATGATGTAATATTTTTTTTCCGTCGTCTTGTCCCATCTTCATTTATTGTTTAGGTAAACAAAAGTTATATGAATATCCAAGAAGGAAAGGATGGGACAAGACGAATATGAATAAAAAAGTTTACCATCTGGGTAAACAAAAAGTTATATCTCACATCCTCTTATCCCACAAAATAATTTTTGTTATTAAAATATAAATATATTTATTCATTTTAATTAAATTATATATTTTAATTAATACTGATCCACTGACTTTTGACTTAGTGTTCTCAATAATTCAGTGGATGGTCCGGATTTCAGAACCATTAAAGAATAAATCAAAAGAAGTGAAGATGGAGACAAATTTTATAGTTACAATTTGCCGATACGTCCTTGCACTTAATGGGAAACGAGTACATGCAATCATTCATCTCGCATAATTTGGCCTTTCACATTGCTTTGCTGGCATTTGTGTGTAATGACACGTCACCTGTTGATGAAATCAATATAAAACACTAAATCTCTAAGCGATTAAGTCATTAGTCCACATGTCTTATCTGCGTGGCATATTCTTCATTGTTGAATGGTCATTAGTTGGATGTTCATATATGGAACCACGTGTTCGTTAATATCATTTCAACACCATTTTCCCAATCTTTTCCTTTTGTTCGGATGCATTTTCAAACTTCATCCACATGGTATTAATTGCTTTTGTTCCGATGAAGCTATTACACTTTCCATGCATCCTAATTGCTATAGTTAACCATAGTTTTCACGTTCATACAGTTAATAAGTCAATTTTGAATTGTGTTGATTAACATTTTTAATTAGTAACACCTGCAAATGACAAAATAAGCCTGTTTATTTTTTCAACAACATTTATTGCATAAATCTATTATTTTATGAATTCTGCCTTCGAGAAAAATTAATGATTTACATATCCCATATATAAT
The DNA here is from genome assembly GCA_019022615.1 of Acacia melanoxylon. Taxonomy (NCBI): domain Eukaryota; kingdom Viridiplantae; phylum Streptophyta; class Magnoliopsida; order Fabales; family Fabaceae; genus Acacia; species Acacia melanoxylon. The sequence continues at coordinate 1,345,666 of JAFJYJ010000052.1, forward strand.
TTAATATGTCTATTATTTTTCCTTTTATTCAGAAATAAACATTACAAATTATTTAATATTTTTTAAAGAACATAAATTTTAAAAATTATTCCTGTTAAATAGTCTTAACAGCCATTACTCAGAATATTTATCAACTTAGCAATTTATGTTCATTTGAACATCAACTTTAATAATGTTTTCTTTATCATACATTCTATACAAGTTCGTTCTTCTTTATAATACTGTTTTCTCTGGAACCTACTTGTGAGAATATTATAATTATAATTCATTCCACATATATTGGAAATTGTGAACCGAAGCTTACCCAATATGAAGCACACCTAATCGTAATAAATAGTTATTCACGTGAATCCATCTATTTTTTTATTATTTGTTTTCCTTTATTATTTCATTGGCTTCTATCATCGACGTAAGACAGCCAACGTGGGAAACAACTATGTTATTTGAAGATCATTCTCTCTGTTGTATAATTTAATATGGTGTTCTCCAATGCATTTGTAGATAACAATCGTTCGCATTTAAATCCCAATATTCAGCTATTGGTTCAAGTAATCGGCCAAATTTAATAGCTGTTGTAACTCACATTCACGTTGGATGCCTATTTATTCCTTTGTTCTTCTGCTTTCATGGTCAGTTCCATAACTGGCCTAAGAAGATCTTGCTACGAAAAACAATATTATACTTAAATGGGCACGTGCCATGTATCTGAATTCCTTTCCCTCAATGGTCAAAGCGACAGGTGGTCTATCATTGTGAAGGTCGTATCTCATTTTATGGACATCCCGTACACTTATATGCATCAACGTATCACATACAATGTAGTCCTCACAAATTCGCAAGTGTTCAGTTTATCAAATCATTTTCCTTTGAAAAAATTCACGCTACTGTCTGTTTTTTAGTTGACCTCATCCTTATTCCATTTCTTACTTTTGCGTGTAGGGTTATTTGTGCTTGGCAGTGTTGTACAGGAGGGATGTGATACGTAGGCTTGCTGGTGTTCTCCTACCAAGATTCTGTTTCATTATCAAGAATTTCTCTATCAAGCAAGGGACAAATGTCATCAACCCAGTTCTAAGAATCATTCTTGAACCATATACTTATGTGAAGTTTGTAGGCAATTGCATCAGATCCCCAAACCCAATTTTCAAACCTCTTCTGACATTAGTTGCTACTTCTCTTTACGAGCCCACTCTTATAAGTATCAGTACTATAACCCTTTTTCTATTTATTTTTCCTGTCATCTCATAGCTTATACATCTGACTATCCCGATATTCTCTATTTTCTTTACTTTGATTTCATGTACCAGACATCATTGGACTTGTCACTTCTGTATCTGCACTAACGGTTCTCAAGGATGAAGGAGAGACAATTTATCAGTTGAACTTTCAAATTATGGATGAGTGGTTTGTAGTTCAATCTTTTATCGTTAATGGTTCTGCATTGTTCATATGGATATTAATTTGATTTCATTTTTTGTAGTAGAAACCCCTTTCACTGTTGCTTTCGAGGTAATCTCGCTTTCTGGGCTGCAGTCAGTTACACCAAGGTTGTGAACAAGGATGATGTCGTCGTAGCATTATTTTTGGTCAAGATGATCAGGACAAATGGTTGCTTCTTTATTTTAACAACTGTTTCTTACTTTTCTGTTATTTTTTTTCTCTTCAAATGTGAACTTGATAAGTATTTAATGTTCGTATTGTAGATGGACAAACCATATTCTTAAGCCACCATGATCTTTCAGAAGCGGTCTTCGATTATTGCCATCATTCTGTAGTTGATTTTCGTTTCAAGCTCAACCGTCTTTCTGCTACGCACATTACTCCAGACAATGTTTTCACAAAGATCAACGGCCATTTGCAAGATGTCTCGCCTTAAGGCGTATTTTAAAAATTGTCTTTCAAATTGCTCGCATTACCTTTTTTTAGTTCCTTGCTGTTTTAAGTGTAGTCTGCAGACAATCTTTTTTGTAATCCTTTCTTGATTTCGTAATTTGAGATTCCAGTTTCGTTTGAGTTGGTCTTCTCGGAGTAAAAGTTCCTCATTTATGAATTAATGTCTGAAAAAGTTTGTTCAACCATCCATATCAAAAAAAAATGTTATGTAGTTATATCGATCTTAGGATGGTCCACCTCTTTTTGTATATCGTCATTGCCGAGAATGTGAATTCATAACTACGATGAATTTGTGAAAATATTCACACGTACAACATTACCAAAAAACCAGTTGTTAACTCGGCCTTTTGTTTATGTTTTTTCCCATAAACCAGGAGTAAGCGATTTAATCTCCAATTACTCAATGTCTACTATGTATTCGAGCAATAAAAACGTTAAATTGTTTTTAAATCTTTTAAACTTCTAATAAATGAAAAAACGCAGGATATTAGTTACTCTTTAGAATAACCTTGTATATGTTTTAAAAAATGTTTAACATATGTATGTAATAGTAAAATAAAATCTTAACGTGTGTGTGTGTGTGTGTGTTTTTTTTTTTTTAAAAAAAAAAATTCCACGTATTCTATGTTATCTTTGTGTGTTATGTTATAAAACTAAAGATAACTTAAGGTAAATGAAGAAGAATAAGAGCAGAGTAATTCTAGAGAGAGAGAGTAGAGAGAAGAGTTCTCATTCAAGTGTATTCAAAATGTTTACAATGGACCTCTATTTATAGAAGAAAAATGGGTCCTTAAGTGTAATTATTCCACCAGGTCATTAAATTTGTAATTTTCCCCAAAATCTCAATTATTCAAACCGTATTCTGCGCCAGTGCATTACTGGAATTTGAGAGAAAGTTCGCGTGGGCCCCACATGAATAGTAACTGTATACATGAATAGTAAATACGTATATGTGAATAGTAAATACGTATACATGAACAGTGATTCCGTATAAACAGTAGATCCATAAATATTATTTGAGGAACAAGAGTCAATGGACATCCACATAATTAGTATATTCATAACACTCCCTTGGATGTCCATTTATGAATATCTCATTAAAAACTTTAACTAGGAAAACCCAAGTGGGATAAAAACCTAGCCAAAGAAAAGAGTACATCATTCATTGATACACTTTCTAATCTTTGCCTCATTAAAAACCTTTCTAGGAAAACCCAGTGGGACAAAATCTAGATAAGGGAAAAAGTACGGCGTATATTAACTCCCCTCTTAATTACATCGGTTTACTCCCCGATGATAACATTACTTTCAATGTCTTTTGAACACATCTTCCTTTTAGTTGCCACTTGACAACATCAGTTAAGATTTTTGAATCTTCGAAGACCAATATTAAATACAAGCTTTTCAAAGATTGTACTTGGAAGTGATTTGGTAAACAAATCCGCTAAATTTTCACTTGAACTGATTTGCTGAATATCTATTTCATCATTCTTTTGAAGGTCATGAGTAAAGAAGAATTTTGGTGAAATATGCTTCGTTCTATCACCCTTGATATATCCTTCTTTAAGTTGAGCAATACATGCAGTATTATCTTCATACAGAACTGTTGGAACCATTTTTCCTGAAGATAAATCACAAGTTGTTTGTATATGATGTATTACCGACCTCAACCATACACATTCTCGACTTGTTTCATGCATTGCTAGAATTTGCATGATTAGATGATGTGGGTGATATAGTCTGTTTCATAGATCGCCATGATATAGTACCTCCACATGTAAATAGATAGCTTTGTTTGTGATTTACCATCATGTGGATCAGACAAAAATCCAAAAGACAAGATAACCAATCAGTTCATACTTGGATACATTTGAGTAATATAACCCCATATCTATAGTGCCTCCGAGGTAGCGTAAAATTTGTTTTACTCCATTCCAATGCCTTTGAGTAGGTGAAGAACTATATCTTGCTAATAAGTTTTACAAATGATATATCGGGACGTGTATGATTAGCAAGATACATTAGTGCTCCAATAGCACCGAGATATGGTATACGGACCAAGTAGATCTTCTTCACCTTCTTCATTAATTATTCTAGGTCGAAATGGATCTCTATCCACTTTCAAAGACCTAACAATCATTGGAGTACATAATGGATGTGACTTATCCATATAAAAACGCTCTAGGACCTTCTTTGTATAAGTTTCTTGATATACAAATATCCCATTCTTTAAATACTCAATTTGTAATCCAAGACAAAATTTTGTTCTTCCCAAATCTTTCATTTCAAATTCTCTTTTCAAGCAATTAATTGCTTTTTGAAGCTCTTCAGAGTTCCAATAATGTTGATATCATCAACATAAACAGCAATTATAGAAAATTCTCTTCCCGATCTTTTCATAAAGATACATGGGCATATAGGGTCATTTTTGTACCCTTCTTTCAACAAATATTTACGAAGACAATTATACCACATGCGCCCGATTGTTTTGGGCCATATAGAGACTTATTTAACTTTATTGAATATTGTTCTTGAGAATTTGAATTAGATCTCTTGGCATCTTAAGTCCTTCAGGGACTTTCATATAAATATCACTATCAAGTGATCCATATAAATAAGGCAAAGTCACAACATCCATTAAATGAAGATTAAGACCTTCATTTACCGCGATCGATTAAATAACGAAAAGTAGTTGCATCCACTCTTGGTGAATAAGTTTCTTCAAAATCAATGCCAGGTCTTTGTGTGAAGCCTTGGGCTACAAGGCGTGCTTTATATCTAACAATTGCACCTTTTTCATTTCTCTTTCGTACAAATACCCATTTGTATCCAACTGGCTTTATATCTTTAGGTGTTTGGACTATAGGTCCAAATACTTTTCGTTTTGCCAAAGAATTCAAGTGCATTAATGGCATCTTTCCATAGGGGCCAATCATTTCTTTGTTGACATTCCCTAATAGATGTTGGCTCATAATCCTCATTATTATTCATTACATCATTTGCTATATAATAAGCAAATACATCATCAATATTGACGTCATTTCGATCCCATCGGATTCCATTCATAACATAATTTATTGAGATCTCATTATTTTCACATGTTTCAGTGCACGAGTCTCTTCCGAGACTTCATTATTCTCTTCTATAGATAATACCTCTTCATGAGGTAGCTCTTCCGAGCTATAAATTTTCCTTGATTATCCTCAATTTGACCATCTATATTCTTAGCTCCTTTTCTTTTCCGAGGATTTTTATCTTTTGAACCGATAGGCCTTCCACGCTTTAAGCGTGTTTCAGATTTGTTCATAATAAATTGACCTTGTCCTTCAGAGACATCAATTCGAATAGGAGCATTAACAGCTGGGACATGTGACTTTGTCACCTTTTTTGGGTCAGTAAATGCTTCTGGCATTCGATTAGCTAAATTCTGTAAATGAATTATCTTCTGAACTTCTAGTTCACATTGTTTTGTACGAGGATCAAAATGAGCCAAAGATAATTCATTCCAAATTAATATCTTTTCCCAACTCGCTTACTTTCTCCCCCAATGTTGGGAAAACTGATTCATTAAAATGACAATCGGCAAATCGTGCCGTAAATAAATCTCTGTTGAGGGTTCTAAATATTTTATAATTGAAGGAGATTCATACCCAACATATATTCCCATCCTTCTTTGAGGACCCATTTTGGTCCGTTGTGGTGGTGATATTGGCACATATCGCACACCCAAAAATCTTTATATGGGAAATATTAGGTTCTTGACCAAAAACCATTTGTAAAGGGAAACTTTTAGATAACTTGTTGGCCGATACGAATTAACATTCTTGCATGCGAGAATGGCATGGCCCCTGCGAGAAATTAAGAGATTAGACCTCATAAGTAAAGGTCTTGCAATAAATTGCAATCGTTTAACCAATGATTTACGCAAGTCCGTTTTGCGTATGAACATGTGCTACAGGATGTTCAACATCAATTCCAAGGGACATACAATATTCATTAAAAGCTTGTGAAGTAAATTCACCAGCATTATCAAGACGTATTTTCTTGATGGGATAATCAGGGTAATGTGCTCTTAATCTAATCAATTGAGCAAGCAACCTCGCAAATGCCAAATTACGAGAAGATAATAAACAAACATGCGACCATTTGGTTGATGCATCAATTAAAACCATAAAATACCTAAATGGTCCGCATGGTGGGTTTATCGGCCCACAAATATCTCCCGTATCCGTTCTAGAAATGTGAGAGACTCACTTTCTACTTTAATTGTTGAGGGGCGAATAATTAATTTTCCTTTTGAACATGCCACATGTGAGAAATCATGAGATTGTGGAATTTCTTTACACTTCAAGGTATGTCCACATGAATTCTCAATTATTTTTCGCATCATAGATGACCGGGATGGCCTAACCGGTCATGCCAAACATTAAACATATCTTTATCAAAATTCTTCGTTTTACCATAACATTTGTTTCAATTGTACTAATATTTGTATAGTACAAACCAGGAAGATAACATTGGTAATTTTTCTAGAACACTTTTTTCACCAAATCTAACAAAAATAATTTGTAGATATTCCTTATTCTTCTCATTTATAGTCTCAATATGATATCCATTCCTGCGGATATCCTTAAAACTTAATAAATTTCGTGAGACTTAGAAGAATATAAAGCATCATTAATAACAAATTTCGTACCTTTGGGTAATATTATAATTGCTCTTAGGAGCCTTGATCGATTTTGTATTACCCACTATAGTATTGATGCTTGCACAACTTATTGTTAGATGTGAAAAATATTTCTTGTCTTTAAGAATTGTATGTGTTGTAGCACTATCAATGAGACACATATCTTCATTCTTGTGTTCAATATTTGTAATTTCCATAATCTTCATCAAATAGAAAAGAAATGTATTAAAACATATTTTAATAATAATCTCATAATATATAAAACATAAATCACATATTACAAAACATTATACATATTATACAATCAACCAAACATTTTAAGTAAAAAACTCGCCACCTCTAAGTGTGCCATAGCATCACTTTCATTAGGCTCATTGGCATCATCATTCTTCCGTGCCTCATCATGATTTTCATTATATTCAACATTATTCACACTCTTTTTCATGGAGGTTTGATACAATTTTACTAGATGCTCGGGTGTACGACAAGTTCGTACCCAATGTCCCTTCATACCACATCGGTAACATAGGTTCTCAACAACCTTTGAAGGGCGATAAAATTGATTCTCAAACAACCTTTGAAGGACACCCCGTCATTCTTCTCGTCCTTCATTATTTATCTTTTCGGTGGGTATAAGGATTATAATAAGTATTTCGCCACCATGATAACGGTAATTACCACGACCTCTACCACGGCCACGCCTCGTCCACGTCCACGACCCACGGCCCACGTCGCGACCATTATTATATACACTCACATTCACCAGGGAATGGAGCAGATCGATTGGACGATTTTCATGATTTTTCAATAATAACTCGTTATTTTGCTCGGCTACCAATAAGCATGAGATTAATTCGAGAATATTTTTTAAAACCTTTTTCGGTATTGCGATTGCAATAGCATGTTTGATGCATGAAAAGTAGAAAAAGTTTTTTCTAATAAATCATTATCGTTATTTTCTCACCACACAATTTCATTTGAGAACCGATTTTGAAAACTTCTTTGAATTATACTCACTTATAGTTTTAAAATCTTGTAGCCTGAGATGTATCCAATCATAACGAGCTCTAGGTAAAATCAGTTTTTTGATGATCATACCTATCTTTTAAATTTGTCCATAATTCAAATGGATCTTTTACCGTTAAATACTCAGATTTTAATCCTTCATGAATATGGTGGCGAAGGAAAATCATTGCTCTCGCCTTATCTTTTCGTGATGCATCGTTTTTCGAGGTAAAATTGTATTTCCAAGTTCCATCGCATCAAGATGGATTTAAGCATCGAGAATCCATGATAGATAATTTCTCCGGTGATGTCAAGAGCACTAAACTCAAGTTTGGTGAGGCTTCATTGGTCATGACTAAAAATAATAATAATAATAATTAGAATTAATATAGCAATAAAGTAAATACATAAATACTTTGTATAATTAAATATTGTATCATAAATATTAAATAGCAATAAATATAAACAACAATATAATTAAATCTTTGTATCATAAATATGTTAGCGAGTAATAAAAGTAAATATTTGAATATTAAATCATGACTTAGGTTGGGAGGTTTAACCCAAGTAGGTGTCGAAATTAATAATTATAAGATATAAATAAAAGTAAATGTTAATAACATAAAAGTAAAAGTTATGTTAATAACATAAAGTAAATTTGAATCATAAATATGTTAGTAACATAAAAGTAAATTCTTGAATCATAAATATGTTAGTAACATAAAAGTAAATTCTTGAATCATAAATATGTTAGTAACATAAAAGTAAATGTTATGTTAAAATTAGTAACAATAACAATAAACAATATGAAAATAATCAAATCAAGGATGAATAGTAAAATACTATTCAAATAAATAATCTCAATCTTATACATGGAACCGATGTTTAAAACATTCGGTATCATAAATATATGCTTTTAATTCCATGTTGTTAAGATCATCACAGATTAATATAACGAACATATAAAGAAATTATTTAAAGATAATACGAATAAAAATGATTAAAAATGAATAGTAATGAATAGTAAATAATCTCAAATCTTAGCCATAAAACCGATGTTTAAAATAATCGGTAAAAATATAATTTTAATTCAATATAATGGCTTCGATTATCCCGGATAGATGAAATGAACATAAAAGAAAACAATATTGTTAAAGAAACAATCGTACCTTTGTTAGAGCACTTTCGTCGTGCGATAACGTGTTATAAAACTAAAGATAACTTAAGGTAAATGAAGAAGAATAAGAGCAGAGTAATTCTAGAGAGAGAGAGTAGAGAGAAGAGTTCTCATTCAAGTGTATTCAAAATGTTTACAATGGACCTCTATTTATAGAAGAAAAATGGGTCCTTAAGTGTAATTATTCCACCTGGGTCATTATTTGTAATTTTCCCCAAAATCTCAATTATTCAAATCGTGTATGCTGCTTGCCGTCGCGTCATTCGGAATTTGAGAGAAAGTTCGCGTGGGCCCCACATGAATAGTAACTGTATACATGAATAGTAAATACGTATATGTGAATAGTAAATACGTATACATGACAAGTGATTGATTCCGTATAAACAGTAGATCCATAAATATTATTTGAGGAACAAGAGTCAATGGACATCCACATAATTAGTATATTCATAACATGTTACACCTTTTTAACTTGTAATAAATGAAAACGTACTATTTGTATGATTAAAAATTCGAGGAGTATAATTATTTTTCAATTGCTTTTTAGACTGTTTTTGTTTTAAATTGTTCATATTATGTCACCTTTGCTTCGTTATTATTTTAGATATATAATAGAGAAATTCTTTGCCTACCAATATAGAGGCTTTTACATAACTTTAGGTATATAATTATGGTTCATTTCCTACAAAAATATTATTTGTTGAAGTATATAATTATTTTCCATTTCTTTTTTAATCTGTATTTGTTTAAAATACTTACTTTTTAAATTATTATCTTTTACAACAGTTTATTATATATCGTCATTAGTTTCAAAATGTTGTGGTTATGATACTTTTATTATTACATTACAACTCTTATAATTTATGCTTCTAATACTTGGCAGTTATTATTTGTAGTGAAAAGAATTAATCCAAACGCCAACTATGAATATAGAATAGTAAATTAACCAATATTCTTAATAAATAAATAGTAAGTATTCATTTTTATAAATTGGCTACATCGAATATTTTATAAAATTACAAGAATGCTTTTACGAAAATTAAATCCTTATATATTTTTCAACATTTTTAATGTTATGTTTAGAACATCAACGTCGTTTCACATACTTAGACCGTTGCTCTACGTTTAATGTCTGTCTATCAGTTACGTCCATAACTGATACTACCTCCGGTCCTAATTATAAGATATAATTGACTTTATTTGGAGAGATTAAGGAAGCTAAATAAGTTACTTAATTATTTTATATGTTGTTTATCTTTAGATTATATATTAGTTTATTAGTCAAACTAATTACTTTGAAGAAAAAAATAAAAATAAAAATAAAAATACTCTAAAGCAATTTAATTAGCTTCCTTAATTTCTTCAAAAAAGTCAATTATGTCTTATAATTAGGACCGGAGGGAGTACTTATTAGTGCTGGTTGGTTTTTTCCCGTGGGTGATTCAAAAATACCTTCCACTTCACAACTTTACCGACTTCTTCCAGTTACCCGTCCTTGTCAGTTGCATAATTTCCAAATCTGTTCCTGTCTTCAAATGGAATTCAATCTAAACTCAGAATTGCAACATCTGTCTAAAGGTCCTTGTGAAATGATCTTGAAAGTCATTGTTGATCGCATAGTACACATATATTTGGAAATTGCTTGTACCAGACATAAAAGGCCCACAATAGAACTTCAGTCTATTGATCTCATCATCTTTGATAACACAGTTATGTTTACTGAACTCATCGCACATTTTTTTTTCTCCCATACGTTCTCATATATGTTCTTTTCAACAAACAGAACGCTACACGTATGTTGGTTAGAATTTTGTCTGAAGATCTTAAGGTGAAGCACTGTTGGAAACTGATTGAGGGTGGTTGTTATGAACTTCCACGTTTTTTAGTTCGAGACAGGGGAGAAGGAATTCATGAATCTATCCATATTATCATAACTAACTTATCCACTATCGCTCCTTCTTTCGGTGACTCCTTACCAAAACGTCGTTTTGTCCTTAATCATGTTGATGATACTAACTGGTGGAGACAACCTACAAACAAAATGCTCATTGGTATGGAGCAACAGTCATAAACAACTCTCTCTCAACTGAACTCTATCATTTTTTCGTATTTATCAATTCTTTTAAATTTAATTCCTTTTAAAACGTGCGGCATTTAGATGTTTGCGGCATCCTGAAAGCATACAGTCGAGCATCTAACTATAAATGCGGGGAATATACACAATGACTCTGATTCTTGACCTCGAGGGCAAAGTGTACGGTTACTTTAATGACCTTTTTTTTTTTTGCAGTGTATCCAAATTGCGTATGAATGTGTTTCTTTTAACTTCCCATATTATTGCAGTAAGCAACATGTGGTCAGATGTATTTTGCAAGATAAAGCTCTTGAAAGTACACTACCTCAATTGGAGAATTTAAAGGGTAGTTCGAGCGTTTTTGTGGTTGTTCAATATGCTTAGATGACTCGCAAGATAGAAAGAGGTATGATGACAAAAGAATGTTTTGTTGATTTGTATATTCATGTTGACGTTATCAGTTTACGGAAGTTTTGAAATTGTTAAGTCCTAAATGGTTCTTCTGATTTAAACATAGGTGTGGAGATTTCTTCAGTGCTCGGTGCAACACGCATTTTTGTAGATCCTGATTTCCCTGAACTGGCTTTGCCAAAGAGACAAGTTCTTGGCCTATAAATGCCTCTTTGTCAAAACGAAGTACTTTTGCATTTCGAATGTTTATTTCTTTTTTTTTTTTAATATTCATTTTGCAATGAACTACATTGGGTTAAAATGTGGAAGGATATCGTCTGACTTTGGTTCAATTTATATTTATTATCCGTGGTTCAATCTCTTTTTTGTAGTGCGTATTAATTAATTACAAACCTTAGTCATATTCCTTTTTCAACGAAATCCCATTATGCTGTGTATGAGTAGTTGAAAGTTGTTCAGTATCTTAAGGGTATGTTTGGTTTGAGGGGAGAGAAAAAAAATGAGGGAAGGAAAAAATTGTACCAAAATTTAGTGTAGTGGGACCTACAAAATTTTCCTCCCCATTACATTTTTCTCTCCTCTCCCATCCCCTTCCCTCAAACCATGCACACCCTAAATGGATATAGGTTATTGTGCGTTTCATTTATTTATCTGGTTTTCGAACCAGACTTAATAGTCTTTATTTACTATAATTTGATTAGTTGCTGGTTTGCATTTAAAACGTCCTCCAACTACTTATTTCATTAATCACCTTGTCGCATTTACCCGCACGCGGTGTTCAGCGTTTTTGAAGGTCGGAGCAAAGTATTAAACTATCAGACGTTTTCATGCTTAAAGTCTCGATCGCAGACAAGCCGTCTTTGATCTCGGTGTAGCGTTTCGTTTACAAATTTCTTCATAAAACATAGGACAAGCAAGATTGGGGTCGGTCAAATGTGCGTTGATGCACATTTGGTACAACAATTCTAATATTCAAATGAGAAGGTTGATATTTATATCATTAACAATATATATTGTGATGATACCATTTTTTCAAATTTTGATAATCTAAATTGTATGATATGCTTCACTTGTAGGAACAAACACCAAGTATGACAGAGGTACAATGTTTTAATTTTCAAATATAGATATTTGATGTTTTTTTGTTAAAAAATTATAATCTTACTTTACATACCCGTAGGAATCGACTGCTTCAAGGGAAACTGGGCATATGTAATACCCCGAAATTTGAATTAGGGAATTTAAGGGCTAAAGTGCCAAAATGACCAAAATACCCCTAGGAAGGGTAAATAACTTAGGAAAATGGTGAAAAATCCTAAAAGGCAATGAAATAATTATTTGAATTATGAGAATATATTATCTCTAATTATGGTAATTTAATAAATTACGAACTTGGAGAAATTGAAGAAGAATGCCCAAAAAGTATTGTAATGACAATAATACCCTTGTAAATTATAGAATAATACAAGAGACATGGAAACACAAGTGTTAATGCAAGAGTTTGGAGGTAATGGGGCATTCTAATTAAGAACATTATCAACTAGTGATAATAAGGTAATTAAGTAATTTCGCTAATTACTTAAGTCGAGCAAAGGAAATTTAGAGATAATTATGTGAGTCTCAAAAATTAGTGGAAAATAGTTGGAAATTAGTAAAAATATATTTACTAATTAATTGGAGATTTTTGTGAAAAATAGTTGAGTTTAGGTATTTTTAAGCCTAAATGCAAGAATGGACCAATAAGAGAATTTTGTGGAATTTTTGATAAAAATTTCATTAAGTAATTAATTATGTAATTAAATAAATCATGGAAAATATTTACAAATAAAAAAAAAAAAGTGTTCAGCCGAAAATGGACAAACAAATGGAAGATAAGAGTGAAAAATGTAATATCATGATATTAAAGCACATGTTATAATATTATATAATTGAATAGGATGAATAGTAATTTAATATATAGGAAACGGATCCTATCTAGAGAACCAGGAATAGGAATTCCAAAGTCAAGGTAAAATATTGATCAGTGAGTTTTTACCTTTAAGTGACCTCTTAGGAAGTAAATTCCGAGGTAGGTGAAATAAGCGCATTTTCCTAATAAGACGAAATAGGGAAAAATGAGATATTCACATTTTGATTTGAAGAAAATAATTATAACTCAACATCTAGAGATGAGTTTATAATTATCTGGACATATTTGGAATCAGTGAATTATTATCCGTGAGATTGATAATTAAAGCGATTTCCGACACCGGGACGTGTTCGGACACGTTTTTCGAGAAAACTTCAACTGACTGTTGGAACCACGTAAGGGACCGAAATCTAAGTTAAATTAGATATTCTTGATGAGGAAGAGAAGATCTTCAAAGTTATGAATTCAGAATTTTGAGATTTCTCGAAGAGACGCGAAAACGGAGATCGAAGGGGATAATCGTCGAACAGGCCATAAAGCAAGTTGACTCACCACTCTTGGACCAATGGCTTGCTGCCACATCACTCCCCAATGTCGACTAAGGGCTGCCCATGGTCAAGAATTAAACACCATTATGCTTTGATTTTACTTGGTTATAAGGTAAGAGAAAATTACAAGATTTGGAATATGGAAATTACCAAAGTGGCACAATTTTTCCCTATATAAGGGCATGAGCACCTTCTTCATTTTTCACACCAAAAAACTGCCCCTTAGAGAAGTTAGAGAGAGAAGCTCCGGAGAAAGTCGAGCAAAGTCTCGGGTAAGTTCTTCGGTCCCCTGGTCTTTAGTTTCGGTAGATCTTTCGGTAGATATAGTAGAATGCTAGATTTATCTTTAATTTTTCAAGATAGTCTAGATATCATATTTAGGGGTAAATATGATATATATTTCGAAAATATGATAAGGGAAAAGATCGTCAAAATTCGGAGAGATAGAGCGAAAACAACGAAAGCTCGGCGAAATTCCGCCAAATAGGGTACTAGGGGCAAAATAGTAATTTTCGCCCAAATGGCCTGTTATGATGCCAAATGTTGATAAACGTTGTCCTTATAGGATATCGAGCTAATCGAGCCATTTGTTGTGCCGCCGTCATCTGTTTTTTTCATTTGTCGAATTTCACGTTTTTAGTAAAAGTTACGTTTGTACCGCCAAAAGGTACGTTCGCGTCACCGGTAACCTTATCTACGATGTTTATGGTTTACATATATGTGGTATGTGTGTTGTAGAGGTGTTATCTCGTGCGAGTGCATATAGCGGTTAGAGGATATGTCGTCTGCTTCACGGGTGCAATATGTCGTCTGCTAGGTGCAATATGTCGATCTGGGTGCAATATGTCGGTCATTGGGTGCAATATGTCCGTATGCTTTGGGTGCAATAGGTCTGTATCTGGGTGCAATGTGTCGCATGTCGGGGCAATACATATGCATGGGTTGTGGTAGAGTGATTGTTGTCTTGTTGATATTATGGATGTGTTGTACGTATGTGTATACATAAACATGAGGTTAATCGTTACCGAGATCCAATGTGGTAAATTGGATCTCAGCTCTTAACTTAGCATCAAGTTCGGAAGGACCGAGGACCGAGGAGAGAGGAAAGCGGCGGGTTCAAGGACCCGGATGAAAACTTTCCGATGTTGTCCTTTACTTTTGATGTTCCGGCGGAAGCCTTTCTTTCAGATGTTTTGTACTTTAAAAAAATTTATACTGCTTTTGAAAACGGGATGTTACAGCATACCTCTTCACAAAGTTATGTCCTTGAAGATGACGTTAATACTTTCTCTCAACTTACAACCCCACAAGACGCCAATGCAAAAAGAAAAACAATTGGCAATGATGTTCCAATTGTGTGTGAAGACCTTGGACTTCTTTGAAATGTGCATGCCAAAATTGAGCTCCATGAAACCTCGAAAAATATAAAGAAGGAGAAATGATATTTATAGGTTAAATTTGTGCTTCAAAGAGGCTCGAATTTTGTAATTTAAAAATTTCGATTGGATCACTTGTTATCAAAATTCTCTTTAATGTTTTATCCATCTTTGTATCAACCCATGTGATTTTAGTTCAATTGAAGATTACATATTTGGGTCATTAAAATTACTCTCAGATTATCATATTTTGATTCATGAAATTGATAATCTTATACTTCAAATTATAGAGTACATATGTGTAACACATCTATACAAAATCACTAATCAGACATTATTAAAATATCACAAAAACTTTATCTACAATTTGTTTTCTAATACACTTTGCCTAATTACAAATAAATCACCTACTAATGCGATCTTATTTAATACCAAGTTCCATTGTAAAGTATTTTGGTACTTGAATACAATGTTATTATCGTTTATTTTTTAAAAAGGTGAAAGATTCATTTATTTATTTCTGGAAAATTTGTCAAGAGGGGAAATCAAGTAACGGTGAAGGTAAACTCTTTGTAATGCACATGTAAGTCTGTACAAGATGGTTTACATGCAACCCTATGTGGCCCGAGATAACTCGATATTGTAACCAAGATGGTTTGAAACCATGTGATAAACTAGAAATGTTGAGCAGAATATTCCATATCAAGCTGCAGAAGTTGATGCGGACTTTGAAAGAGGATAAGATCTTTGGTTCGGTAAAAGCAAGTATGTTTTGTAGAAAAATGTTACCTCAATTAGTATTTTTTGATTTGAACAAATATTTTGAAAACTATTTACAGTATCTAATATTTCATTGAACAAAGATAATTTAAAGGAATTACATGAAACAGTTTTTTAAAAAAATATTGTAAATGGTCAATTTAAAGGAACATTAGTATTCAATTAGTTATTAAAATGTACAATTTACTGATATATATGTATTTGCAGAGGTTTACACAATCGAGTTTCAGAAAAGAGGACATCCACACGCGCACATCATATTGTGGTTGTCAAATTCTGACAAAATAAAAACACCA
The DNA here is from genome assembly GCA_019022615.1 of Acacia melanoxylon. Lineage (NCBI taxonomy): Eukaryota > Viridiplantae > Streptophyta > Magnoliopsida > Fabales > Fabaceae > Acacia > Acacia melanoxylon. The sequence goes on from JAFJYJ010000052.1 coordinate 1,361,822, forward strand.
TTCGAGGTTGATAATTTAATATCCGCAGAAATACCTGACAAAGAAGAAGATCCTGAATTGTATGAATTAGTTGGCAGTTATATGGTTCATGGTCCATGTGGTCGATCGTCAAGCAATGCACCTTGCATGAAGGATGGTAAGTGTTCCAAGTACTTTCCCAAAAAAATATACTGCGTGTACCATGTTGGATGAAAATGGTTATCCTACTTATCGAAGGAAAGATGATGGACGCACGGTGTCTAGGAAGGGTGTACATCTAGATAACAGATTCGTGGTCCCTTACAATGCTAAGTTGCTGAAATTATTTTCTGCTCATTTGAACATTGAGAAGACAAATCAAACACGAGTTATCAAGTACCTATTCAAATACATAAGCAAAGAGAATGACCGCTTCATCGCAGGAATATATAGCACGAACGATACGTCAGGCTCTGAACAAGCATTTGATGAAATTTCTCACTACCTCAATTGTAGGTATGTATCTTCATGTGAGGCGTCTTGGAGAATTTTTGGGTTTGATATACACCATAGACAACCACCAGTTCAGAGACTAAGCTTTCATCTTCATCAACAACAAGCAGTTTATTACTCTCATACGCAGACGATGTCATCTCTTGTCAACAATCCCAAAGTTAAAGAATCAATGTTCCTTGCTTGGTTTGAACAGAATAAGAATGACACATTTGCAAGAATGCTAATTTATTCTCAATTCCCTAACTACTTTACATTTGTTAGGGAAAAAAGAATTTGGAAGCATCGTGAACGTGGTTTTTCCGTTGGAAGGTTAGGTCATTGTACACCTTCTCAAGAAGAGTTATATTACTTATGTTTGCTATTAACAAAAGTTCGAGGTCTAAAGAATTATGAAGATATAAGGACTGTTAACAATGTTGTCTATCCAACATTCAGGGAAGCATGTTATGCACTTGGATTGTTAGATGATGATAATGAGTATATCGATGCCATTAAAGAAGCATCATTGTGCGCATCAGGCAAATACCTACGTCACTTTTTCACCAGTATGTTATTAAGTCATTCCTTATCAGAACCAGGTATTGTTTGGGAGCAAACTAAAGAGATAATGTGTGAAGATTTGTTATACATCGCACAGGGCAATCAACGTTTTCAAGGTACATTGCTTTATTGTTGCTTAATTTTTACGTGAGGTGTTATTTGTTTTCCTTCATAATGTTTATGCAATTTATGAACATGCAATTAATAAAAGTTGCAAGACTATTTGTCATGTATATATGATGTCTCTCTTTAATAACAGATTAGCTAAATACTCAATTGATAATGTTAGTTTGTTAAAAATTAAGTAACCAAGTCAATACAACCTTACATATAATTAAATGTTTTCTTCCATATTTCAGAATTGCAGTTTTCATTTGCGAGCAAAGAAGCTACTTGACTGTTTGAAATTGAGCAACTTTTGCTTCGCAATGGTAAAAACCTTGATGACTATCCATCCCTCCCTAAACCAAATGAAGGAAACATTGTTGACATGTCAAACCAACTAATACTTCAGGAGTTAAACTTCAACAAAAAAAGAGAAAGTGCTAAAGCAAATAGGTTGGAAAATCTAATGACCGATGAACAAAAGGAAGTATTCGATAAAATACTTTCCTCGGTTTCTTCACATAAAGGTGGTTTTTTTTTTTCTTACATGGATTTGGTGGTACTGGAAAAACGTTCATATGGAATGCATTGACAGTGGCCATCAGACTGAATGTAGCATCTAGTGGAATTGCAGCTACTCTACTACCAGCAGACAGAACTGCGTATTCAAGGTTTTTAATACCTATAGACATCAATGAAGATTCTATTTGTTTAATTACTCAAAATTCACCAACTGCAAACTTGATCAAAGCTTCTAATCTAATTATTTGGGATGAAGCTCCAATGGTGAAGAGACATTGCATTGAGGCTTTTGACCAAACTTTAAGGGACTTAATGAAGACCAATAGTATATTTGCAGGAAAAAGTGTTGTCATGGGTGGTGATTTCAGACAAATTCTTCCAGTTATTCCTAAAAGTGGACGAGCTGATATTGGTAATTCATTTATTAATGCTTCTCCTCTTTAGAATGAGTGCCAGTTATTGCAATTAACAAAAAATATGAGACTAAAGTCTTCCATAGACCCAGCTGAGCAAGAAAAAAATAAAAGCATTCTCTGAATGGCTCCTCCTTGTAGGAGAGGGTGTCATTGGATTACCGCAGATGGTATTGCAAACATAACATTACCATCAGATTTGTTACTTCATGATGATCACAATCCAATAAGATGCATTGTTGAATCAACCTACCCAAATCTAGTTGAGTGCTTATTTGACGAAGATTACCTAAACAACAGGTCAGTTTTAACGCCAACTATGGAACATGTCGATTCATTGAATGAGTACATTTGTTCATTGTTGCCAGGAGATGAAGTTGAATACTTTATTTCTGACTCCATAAATCGTGAAGATTATGCAAAGGAAAGTTTGGATGATCTATATGATACTTTACATAATGCAAATGTTAAAGGATTTCTCATTATAAATAGGTTTTGAAGGTGGGAGTACCAATTATGTTAATAAAGAACATTGACCAAGCAGCAAGATTGTGCAATGGTACGAGGCTTCAAATTACACAACTTGGCAAGAACGTGATTAAGGCAAAGGCGTTAAATGGCACAAGCGCAGATCGGGCCGCCGCCGAGTCGACAGCCACTACTACCACCGGCCGGGTGGGAGTGGCCGGCCCGGCAAGAATAGCTACAAGCGGGTAGAGAGTATTTTATTTATTTATTTAAAAGTAAGGATAAAAGGGTAATTTCACCCGAATTTGCATATCCCTCATAGGTCTTTTGTACCTTTCAGTCTTTTTACAAATTCAGAAGACTTCTGGGGGTTTTACAAATTCAAAAGGTATTTTAATGGAATTTTCCCAGCATTTTATCACATTCATAGTGGTAAGGAGAAACTTTGTTTGAGTTACTAACGGATGTGCTTTGAGTTTCATATTTCAATGAATTAAATATTTTATTAGTTGTACTTTTCAATTTATTCAGCATTCATTTCAACCTATTAATTATTAAATAAGTTTGGTTATAAAATCAGAACATTTCTTATTTTAATTTAAAACAGAATTGAAATCTATACTTCGCACGGTCTAAAGTCTTGTTCCTAAATCAAAAGCCCACGCAAAGGATCTCATAAGCAAAAAGGAATGGTCAGATCCCGCGCCTTCTCAAGCATATTCTTCTGCACTTCACAACTGGATTTCTTTAATTGAGTCTCAATTAAAAACATTAATTATTAAATCATCTTTTATTGATTGTACGCATAAAGACATTTGCTTATTTCTTTTTAAAGAATATAAATGTATATAAGCTTTCTCAACCCTAATTCAATGATGATATGACAGTTAATGTCCCTGATCTGATTGAGGCATAATTGAGGGAATATAAAAAAACTCTCTATTCTTTATTTTATAAGGCACCAATTAACAGTTCTCACAATCCAATAAAAACAGTTAAAGTTAATAAAGTTATCTTACAATTTAAGTTACTTTCAATATTACTAGGGGTGGGAATAGGCCATACCCCTATCAGGCGACCTATGACCTAACCTATTTAAGGCCTGGTATGACCTGATCTGTTTGTTAAAAAAGGCATAACAAAGCCTATTTAAAGGCCTGAATATGTAAATAAGCTAGGTCATTTTTGTTAAGTTCTGACTTGTTTACACATTTAATAAATATAATTATATTTATCATATAAATAACAAAATATTTAATTTTTTAAATTATTATATTCTAATTTCAAGTATAATTAGTTAATTATAGTACTACCATATTATTATATTAGTTAATTATGGCATTTAAACATGATATGAGGCATTTTTAACGCCTACATTGTAAGTAGACCTTTAAAAAGGTTTTAGGCTCGATCATGCCTTATGAAGACTCAGATCTGAGCCTCAAAAAAAGCGCGTATTCAAAAATTTCGATCTTTTACTCCCTATTATAGGCTCAAACCTATTTAGCCAAAGCCTGGCCTAACCTAGCTTTTTTCCATCCCTAAATATTACCCTTATTATTTGTACTCAACTTTAATATTATATTAATTATTATTCTCACTTAATACCTTTATTAATTATAGGTATACATAAAAAAAATAAATTAATGCCTTTTAAAAACAAATAAATACTTTATAAAAAAAACAAAATACACTTACTAATTATTACCTTATAAAAAGTATCAGAGGAAGTATATCAAAACGACTCGAATAAATAAGCCAAAACTTGAAACTTCACTGGCTCACGTCTCTCGGTTGTGACTTGTCGACGTTTATCTTTCTCATGCACAGTTTATACTACTTGTTAGTTGTTTAATTGATATTAACAATGATCATGTTTGTAATAATCCGTTATAGGGTTATTTACAAAATCTAAATAATGGTTGTGTAAGGTTTTGTACTTAAAGGTGACACCTCATATGTTTGGCCCAAAAAAACAGTAGATGACGCTCCGTATTCTTTGACATAATATAGTGCTACTATTTTTTTTATACACGCCTAATATCGTACTACCTCCGGTCTTAATTATAATATATAGTTGACTTTGTTTATAGAGATTAAGGAAGTTAAATAAGTTACTTAATCATTTTATATGTTGTGTATTTTTAGATTATATATTAGTTTATTAGTCAAATTAATTATTTTAAAGAAAAAAATTAAAATAAATATACTCTAAAGTAATTTAATTAGCTTCCTTAATTTCTCCGAAAAAAGTCAATTATGTCTTATAATTAGAACTAGAAGAGGGAGTACTATTAATATTTTTTTTTATAACAGTATCAATATTATTAATTAATTAGTGTTTTACTAAGACAAAAACATTTTGTATTAATCAGTCCAAATAAAAAAGGGAAAATTACATGCAGGTCCCAAGGAACAAAGATAATTACAAAAAAGTCCTTGAAATCACCAAATTACAAAAGTTAAAGAGACTTTTTTTGATATCATTTGTATTAACAACAGAAAAAGCATAGATTTATAATCGGAAATGCTATATTTACAACAAAATTTAAAATCTGACCATTTACAACAAAAAAATTCATATTTACAATAACATTTAAACATCTGGATTTTGAACGTAGAAATGATCATTTACAACCGAAAAAAGACTATATTTACAACGAGAAAATGTTATATTTACAACAAAATTTAAAATTTGGCCATTACAATGAAAAAACTATATTTACAATAATATTTAAAAACCTAGATTTTTTTTTCCATACAAGTAGTATCAAAAAAGTCTCTTTAACTTGTGTAATTTGGTGATTTTAAAGAATTTTTTTATAATTATTTTTGTTCCTTGGACCTGCATGTAATTTCCACTAAAAAAACTCAAACTCCTGATTATTATTTGATCGTGATTACACGCGCCTAATTCCTGGGTGATGAATGAATTTTATTTTGGCGGCATCCTTTCATGTTTACCAGTTACCACCACCACCACTACAAGCGTTTCTCATGTATAAATTGCCTTCCCAGTCTCATTTTTCATTTTGTGCCGTGATAGTCTCTGAAATTTTCTCTCCGTTCCTCTGCAGAGAGAGTAAATTTCATTAGGTGAATTTCAGCTTCTGAGCTACATTGCTCTGTCTCTGTCTCTCTTCTTCTTCTCCTCCTTTACCGCGATGATCACTGAGCAAAGAATGGCTTCTCCTGGTCGTACGATGGATGAAATTTATCTGGAAAGGAAATTGCTAAAGCACGTTCGTGATAATGTTCATGGAAACATCTTCCTTGAGCCTGTAATCACTGTTCGATGTCTCTCGCTTTCACTAAGTTTTCTCCATATATTTCTCGAATATAACGTGTTTCTTTCGTCTTTTCGTTTTCAAATTGTATTTACGCGTAGATTTTGTAATCGTTATGTGAGAATTTTTTTTTGCCTCTTGATAAGCTTATTCGAGACTTGGTAGATTCAAATCGGTTCTGTTTGAGTTCGCTGCTCGGATTTGTTAGTATTGTCTGGTGAATCGCAGAAAGAAAATCTGGAATTCCTGCCTGAGATTTTTATGAACTAAACTAACATTGGTTTATAAGAATAGAATAAAGGATTTGAGCCGTTCACGTCACTGTATTGATATCGTGTACTTGAAGGCAGACAAAAAAAATAGAAAATAAAGATAAACCTTAGACTCTGATGCGGACTATTTAAATCAACTAGGATACGTGATTATTTGGATGAATTTTAATGACTATTTTTCCGGTCAAGTAATTAAGATGTTAACTATATTTTACAGGCATGCTGCAGACGATTTGTTTTCAAAAATCAATAGATGTTTACTATTTCTTTCAATTCAAAACGTGGATTAAGTTTTTTTGCCGCTACTTTTGTGTTTGGTGGATAGATTAGTAAGTAGTTGTCAACTTTTACTAATATCGTCTGTCGCAGATCTTCTTGAAATTTGTTGACACGGAACAATTTCAGAGGCAAGTGTGCCTTCCAAATTACTCAAATAGTTTATTTACATTTTGTACGCTTATCTAACTTAGTTATTTGGTTCAAATCTTTTGTTATGCAGACTCCGTGATTTGAAGCAACTTGGTGAGTCTACTTATTGTTTAATTATTGTCTGCATATGTATGAATTACAATTTTACAGGAGTACTTCTATAATGTAAACCTGCAATTAGCTTCTGTGGAGTCCTGCCGGTAGAATTTATAACGTTAATCATAGAGAAGTAACACTCCTACCTTATATCTTCCCGAAGCCTTTCACTCTTATCAAATCTGGCGAAATATATTTTTTAGCCGCTTAAATGGCCATAAAATAAGTGTTGCCAGCGTATGTTTGTATAACTCCCTTGGTGAATAATTTTCATCCAGTTAAGTGTTCTCTATAAAAGGAAATGTATTAAATTGCTACAACTATTTACTAAGAATGTGAAATACTTTGCTAATTACAAGAAAACAATTAGGCTTGTTAGAGTTGTGTTGATTGCAATTCTTTTCAAAAATATTCAACGAAAAAAAAATCCATTTCAATGGATGTAAGTCATCAGTCATTACTAACTCAAGATTTTACATGTTCCAGGTTTAACTCACATGGTTTATCCTGGGGCCGTACACTCTCGTTTTGAGCATTCACTGGGCGTGTATTGGCTGGCCGGCAAAGCTGTTGATATCATTAAAAGATACCAAGTAATACTGTATCTCATCTGTGTTCTGTAGATGCTGCTTATGAGATTATCCTGCTTACAAATATACCCATACTTTTAGGGCCTAGAACTTGGTATTGAGCATTCTGATGTACAGACGGTTAAGCTTGCTGGTAACGACATCTCTACTAAAATTATTTTATCTTGACTGATGACATTCAACTGTTTCATTGCTAGTAATCTACTAATCTTTTGTTTCTAGGACTATTGCATGATATTGGCCATGGGCCATTCAGCCACACGTTTGAACGCCAGTTCCTTCCCCAGCTCCTAAGTGGCTACCCATGGTAATTCTTATTTTTTTGGTAGATTGAAATTTTATGATTTCTGCCGTTGGGAATAATTTTCTGTCATTTATCCTTTTGTTCAGTTGATAATTGTTTTACATTTTTTTTCTTATTCTTTTTCCTTTAGAATGTACTAAGTACTAAAAGGGGGAAAAAAAGGTTTGGATTTCCTAATTGGGGAATAACAAAGGTAGACTTAAACATAGACGACTTGTAATAACTAGGTCTTGACAGAGGATTCATCATTGTGTAATTTTGATAAGTTCTTGTCAGAGGATTTATCATAGTGATAAAAAATTTTCAGGTCTCATGAAGAAATGTCTGTGAAGATGATTGATTACATGGTTGACGAACACAATATTGATATGGATCCTGAAATCCTCAAGAAAGCAAAGGTTAGATTATAGGACTTTTGCGAGACACACAATGTCTTCCATGTGCATTATGGACTACAATGAACTATAGTACAACTTAACAAAAAATTATTCAACTTTAGTATGTGGATGTTTCTTGAAAGGCAAATTTTTTTTAGTGTGTTTTCTGTGTATATTTTTCAAAATAGAAATTCCAAAATGTGTACGAAATGGACCTATATCTATATACACTGCAACGGGAATAAATAGTAAAACGTTGGTGCAACAAAGTATAAATAGCAGACTAAACACTGCGAACATGAATATGATGCACCTTGATGGAGTGACGTAGCTCTAATGCTTATACTACTGCGGGACATTTTATTTCACTCTGCTTGTGTTGCCCATCGACATGATTTAACTTCTGAACGTTTTGCTTTTTCTCTGTTTTATAAACACACAAAATTATGGCGCTTTAATATCCTTTTGTTCTTTTGAGTTTTGACAGGAAATGATCACAGCTAGTCCTGATCGTCCTTTACAAAGAGTAGGCTACCTTGGATTTTTTTCCTCGTTGGGGAGTCCCCCCCCCCCCCCCTCTCTTTCATGCAAAATTCCTCAACTATTTTTATGCTCAGTTAGAACTTTACTAATTTGTTTACGTATATTGGGCCAAGGAAAAACAATTCTTGTATGACATTGTTGCAAACGGTCGCAATGGAATTGATGTTGACAAGTAGGTCATGCTTTTCTGGATTTGCCTGGTCGTTAACAATCGTGCTCATGATGGAAATTATATATCATTTATGGATGTGCAGGTTTGACTACATTGTTCGTGACACCCGTGCTTGTGGCCTAGGATGCAGCTTTCAGCCTGACAGGTGTTCATTCTTGTTCTGTAGTACGCCTTTTTGTTCGTGTGAATGTTCTTTTCATTTTCGGGGGGCCAATATTGTGTGAATTTTCTGTTTCACATATCATGTGGGGTTGAGAACCGAAGCTTATTTAAATATTGAACTTCCAGGTTGATGGAAACGATGCAAGTTGTGGGTGACGAAATATGTTATCGCGCTAAAGATTGTGAGTACATAGTGATAATAATATGATTATCACTGTAATAGCTAAAGCTGTGAAAAGTTGCAAAATTGATCCCTTGTTGATGTTTTGGTCAGATCTGACAATTTACAAGCTATTTGCGACCCGTGCTGACTTGCATCGGACTGTCTATACACATGCCAAAGTGAAGGTAATTTATTTCTCCAAATTGAATGATTGTAAACTGATCTTGTATCCAGAAAAATCCACCTGATTTGTGACTGTTTCCTTTGGATCAGGCTATAGAATTAATGGTGGTAGATGCACTGGTAAAAGCTGATCCGTATCTTCGTTTGACGTCCTCAATTCATGAACCGTCTGAATTTTGGAAGGTAATTCTCCTCAATTTTTTGTACTCAGAGCTTCTAAGTTCGTTTTATGGAACCAAATCCACTCTTCAATTACAGCTAGATGACTCAGTCCTTAAAACAATTGAAACTTCTTCTGGAAAAGAGCTCAAGGAATCTAGAGACCTCATTCTTCGCATTTGCAGAAGGGATATATACCAGGTTTTCTAACTATCGCTTTTTTAAGGAAGAGGTCCTCGACTTTTTCCTCTTTTACTAAATTCTGTTTAATTGGCAATAGATATTGATGTTTGCATAAATCACACATGTAAGGTGGTTAAACCATATTCTGATCTTTTTCCAATTCTGCAGTTCTGCAATGAATTTTCTGTTCCAAAGGACAGACTTGAGCACTTCAAAGGCATCACACCTCAAGATATTGTTTGCTCGCAGGTTCAAAACTCTATATGAACAATACGTGGAAGTTTAAACATTTGATTTTTCATTTTGGGGGCTTAATATACACGGTATATCATTCCAACATTTTCCAAACAGGTAACAAATGGTATCACTTTGAAAGAAGATGATGTCGCTGTATGCAATGTTAAAATTGATTTGACACGTGGAAAAGAAAACCCTCTTGAGAGGTACTTGGCAAAAACAATAATTCTTTAATTAATCTTCTCTAATAGAGTTAGTTTCAGTCGACTGCTTTTTGAACATTTGTCTACATTGATATAGCATGACAAACATTCTTTCTCTTTGTTCATGTGCATATTTGCGGATCCAGAATAAAGTTTTTCAAGGTACTGAGCTCTCCTGCATTCAGCATGCCAATTTTTTTTCCTCTTTTTGTTCTGCTTTGTTTTTTATTGAATTGATTAGTAAATTACACTTCTTGCATGCCGAGTCTAATCCTTACTAAAATTTTAGCTCATGATTAATGAATAACACACTTGCATGTGAGAGAGCTTAACAGTATGTTAATTACTTAATTTTATCAGGAATACGGTGAGAAACAAGAAAAATTTCCCATCCCAGAAGACCGCATCAGTCACTTGTTGCCAGCGTTTTACGAAGACATGATAGTGAGGGTTTACAGTAAGAGGCCTGAACTGGTTAGTGGCAATAAAAATAGTTAATGTTCCCTTTTGAAATTGAATTTATTTTTCTATGTACAATTTAAGTCGGTGGGTTGGTCATTAAACCGTTGTTATAGGTGGGAGTTGTTTCTGCTGCCTTTGAAAATTATCAGCTCAAGACCTTTGGAAGGAAGGCGCAAGTACATGAAACACCCGAGAAGAAGAAACGCAAAATGTGATTGTGCATATCTGACATTCAACCCGGAACTTGTAAATATCGATCCCCTAGTCTCAACGAGTTGTTGCCAACAACACCTTACTTAAGTTTGCCAAGTGCCGCTTCATATGAATAATGATTACATCCTTCACACATTAGACTTGATGCCAATTGCCACATGTAAAAATTCCATATCTATCTTATCTTTTCTTATTTTTACACAATATGAAGGCGTATCTAGGTTATAATTGTAAAGCATTTTAGCCATCTTCATTCTTTTTTTTGGGTAATGTTTTTAAAGCTGGGACTGAATGGGGCAGATATACGAGCTTGATAGCCACATCCCACGTGTTCTAATAAACAGCTTGATTTTTATACCAAGAACTATTTTTTTGGTCACGCCGCTTTATATTAGACCTATTGAATTAGAAAAGAGTTGAATTGAAAATTCAACCGGGTTTTTGAAAACAGCGTGTTATACCAATTTGAAGTTTACTTTCAATACCTTCGAATTTATTATTGTTATATGAGCTTATCAACTCCCTATGAAATTAGTTTTTTTATTTCTCATACATATATTATTACACACACATAATACTATTTTTTAATTCCACTATTACTTCATGTTGCATCATTAAACTCGTGATTCTAGTTCAATATCCGGTGGTGAGGTTCTTAAAACGTTGATCTGTTTAATAAATGTAACATGTACAAAATATGGATGTTTCCACTCTACAAGCCTGCCTTTTCTAGTAGTCAAACTCTGTTGTTTCCTCTATACACTTCAATCAGAGATTTGGAAAAAGCTCAATCCAAAAGGAGGCAAGTATGCTCAGGCATACCAAGCATTACCATCAGGTCACAGTATACCATCTTGATTCCAAAAACAACCAAACTGCAACATGATTGCTGTACGGTATATGTACACCAGGAGGCTGAAAATAAAGCTTCATCAACAATGTGAACCATGCACAAATTGCTCAACCAGTGAAGTGAGGATTGCAATGCAGGTTCCAAGACTACTAGTAGGTCATGAATCATGGATGGTCACGACAGGGTTTGTAGAGAAGTCGTTTTGCTTGTGTGAGTTGCGAAATTCAATTTTAAGCAAAGCTCGTATTCTCATTCTCAAACCAGATGCCTCTTCAGGTTGGAACCACTGCCTCCCAAACTGTACATTGAAATAAATCAACCAATCAAATTCATTAACTGGAAATGAAAATACATGGAATATTTATATATATAGCGAAATTACCATGGCCATATCTTGTTTCTTCAATCTTTGGGGAGCCTCTTCAATGAAACGCTTGATGAAGTACAACACAAAAAGACCACAATCATAGTCATTCTTTTGTTGGGGGACCTGATGCAAAACATGAATAAATTTGTTACGAACGCATTAATTGCAAAAGAATGTCTGATAAAGTGTAGTCTCAAGAATTCTATTACTACTTACAATCTATTTATCCAAGCACAATTAATATATTTACAATAAAGAATGCATGGTAGCATATAATAGAGGCCAGATTTCTCTCTCCCCGCCTCTCCCAACCCCTTATCTTCTTTTGTAGCAAGATTTAAGGTCTATAACCTTCAATGCCTTCAAACATTACAATCATAGATAGTACGTTGACGAGGTTTTATATTTGTGCCGCCCAAAAAAGTTTTTGGATGATTCTTTTTTCAGCCTTTTTATTTTTTATTTTTGGTTGGAAGTTGGAACGAGGGACTTACCGTGATGATTCTTTCTTTGATTTTACAATCAAGATTCTTCCATATCCCATCTGCAATAGGAATATCTGAACATGCAGATTCTTGGTCCAAATATCTCCATTCTTCTATCAAATACCTACAATTCATAATTTCACAAAATCTTAATGCTTGATGTCCATGTTAAAGACAAGTACCAAACAGGGCAATCGGAAGATTATATTAAAACAAATGGACAGAGACTAAATAATTGAAAGTTAGCCAAACTTTACAGAATGCATGTCATATTATCAAGTGGCACAGCCAGAAAATTGTCAAGGGACTTTGAAACAATAACAACAAGTCTTCTCCCATAATCACGGAGAAGATATACTCAAAACTGTTGATGAACAAATCATAGAAGAGCTTGAAACGTCATATTTTTAATTAAATACTAGAGCTTCATTCACCTCACCTTCTTAGGTTATCAAAAACTGATCTACTCGAGTGAAGACTTAAAGAATCTAAATGCAGTATGATTGGCCCCGACTCATCTTTCTTGTCTGGTATACATATAATGGCCAAGCTCCAATGAAGACTAAATATATAAAACATCATAGATAAGTCAAATATTGCTTTGCAGATATTGGGTAAAGACTCCTTAGAGAATAATCACTTAAAGTCAAACTGTAAGAGTAATGGACAAAACTTACTTCTCATGTATTGGAATTAGCACATATGCCTTCTGAAAAATATTTACACCCTTCCACCACCTTCTAAACTTCACAAAGAATGTCTCCCTATCACTTTGCTATATATGAGCAATGGAATTTGGGTTAGTAAAAAAATTCTCAATAAAAGGACAAAGAGAAAGGTAACAAGTGGCAAGGTTAATGAACTACAATGACATTATTACTAATCCTTAAAGTAATTGGTTTCAATGTATGGCCCAAAATGTTTAAACGCAACTCTATTTGATTGCTTGCTAAATAAATTAATAAAAGCAACAAAATATAAAATAGACAAAAATCCCTCAAATTTTAATCCATGAGCTAACAATAACAACCCCTTTAACGTTTGATACCTAGAGAAAAAATCACCTAAACTTCCAAGTTTTAGCATACAATCCCCTGGCCATTAATTAGTGTTAAAAATCAACGGAACTAATAGAGGTTGGGGTTGTATAGAGGCTAGGGACGTATAGAAATTTGGAACTATTCTGTGTGTATATATATGTGCCTAAACTTCCAAGTTTTAGCTCTCGGTTTCTCCTTTGTGTGTTCGATTTCGATTGAGTGTGGGTGCTGTTTTGTGAACAGTGACCGTGTTTGTCCTTGTTCACGGGGAGAGAGAAGTATGTACCTCTTCGTTTGGTTGTTATTCTGTCCTTGGTTGGCTGTTGTGCTTATTTTTTATGGTGCCGAGCTTGTTCTGGAGTTTCTTTCATTTCCGGCGAGTTTTTCCAGTTTCCGGCGAGACCACTATTTTCGGTCTTCTTCTGTTATTTCCGGCGATAGTCTTTGATTGTCAGTGAGGTGCTGAATATTCCAGTTTCCGGCGACCTTTTCCAGATTCCGGTGACCTTTAATCCGGTGGTACTCTGCAGTTTCGGTGGAGTTTGCAAATTCCAGCAAGTGTTTTGAGATTTCGGACTAGTGTCTCTGCATTTTCGGCGAAGTTTGCAGATTCCAGGAGTATTCTGAACTTTTCCAGCAAGATTTTCTAGATTCCGGTGAGGATTCCAGATTCAGGTGAGTACAATAGATTCAGTCTAATAAGGTGAGTTCTTTGCTGTTACTGAGATCTGTGAAGGTGGAGAAGATCAGTGGAAACTTGGTGGAAGGTTGATGTTGGAAGCCGGTGGAAGGCGGAGAGAGAGAGAGAGAGAGAGAGAGATGAAGGTTGGAGATGGTCATGTAGGTTGCTGCGGTGTGGTAGCTGTCGTGTCCTCCATGTTTTGCCATGGTTCTGTTCGTGGCGCTCTTCAATCTCATGGCTCTTTCTGGTTTGGTGGAGAAGAAGATCGGTGAAGGTGATTTGTGAAGGTGGAAGAATGTCTCTTCCTCTCGTGTTTGCAGCGCTGATCTTTGCTGGTTCTGGTCCCCTTTTCTGCCAAGTTCAATGATATATTGAACAGATTTGATATATAAAAAATTGGCAGAGGTGAAAAAGACTACGGAGTTGTTAAGTTTTCTTTGTCGGGTCCACTTGTTTTTCTCAACAATTGTTTCCTTCACATGCGCATTGGACAACCATTGAAAATTTGTTGAAAAAAATGTGAGTTGTCTTGGGTCCCACATGTTTGAAAAAAGGTGTAGCTGCAGTTTTTTTGATGAGAATCTGCAACCTGAAGATGAAAATGGTGGAGTTGGTAATGCTGACGAGGGACCACCATGTGCAATTAATTGAAAGAAGAGTTGCCATGTGATGGGAAAGTTTGAAAAAGGTAGAGATAATTGGTGGGGACCACGCAAAATTGAAATTGGTAATTTGAATTGAATTACGACGGATATTGTTCATTTATACGTATGACACTGTTTACGTCTGGGGGTACTGTTCATACATACGGTACTGTTCATACATACATGTGGTGATTTTCATCTGTTTGTTTGTCTTCGTTTCCAGTGCCGTTTCATCAATCTGCTTCTATTTGCTTCCTGGTTGTGGAAGTGTTATTTGGTCATTGGGATGACGGTTGCTTCTGTTTGGTCACTAATGTGACGTTTGCTATTGAGAATCATGAAGCCTCAATTTGGTGTCGTAATCTCGTATGGGATTGTTCTGTGGTGACTAAAGAGGTTTCTGTTGAGGTTATTGATACCTCGTTTGCTTGTTGTGACCTGCTTGGTCATTTGGGTTCCGTTTGGACGTTTGTGCTTTGGCTTTCTTTGTCTCCGACGTCGAGCCTTCATTTCCGGTATATGTAGGCCGGTTCTTTACTTCGAAGGTTGCTTTGTCAGACTGGGTTTTCGGCATTTCGTTCTATGCACGTTCACTTGTTTCTAGTGGCTGGGTTCTTTGTCTGTTTTCCAGCACGTTCGTGAAGTGTTCTATTGTCTTGAATGTCGTGTTTGTGGTTGGGTAATTTTATGGCCCGTTCGTTGCTTTGACTCCAGTGAGGTGAGAGACAGTTTGGTGGTCCATGTGTGACCAGTTCGTTCTTTGCCTCCGGTGAGGTATTGGTCCCTGGTGAAACCGTTTGGTGTATCGTTTGGTCTCTGGTGCAACGGTTTGGTGTTTATCTCTCATGAGATATTTAGAGTATTGCTGGTCTCTTGTGAGATATTTGGTTGAGCTTGTTGTTATTCACATTCAAGCTACTTACAGCTTGAGGGGGAGTGTATGAGAATTTTGTTTTGTGATTTATTATCTAAAGTTTTTTAAGGAACTCGGATTGATTATCTTTGTAACAAGTTGGACATGATTAATATCTATGCTCCAACTTGAGGGGGTGTTAGGAAATATAGAGGCTGGAACTAATAGAGGTTGGGGTTGTATAGAGGCTAGGGACGTATAGAGGCTGGAACTAATAGAGGTTGGGGTTGTATAGAGGCTAGGGACGTATAGAGGCTGGAACTATTCTGTGTGTATATATATGTGTAATCTGCAAATGTAATTCAGGAGTGTGGAATACAGAATTCAGTATACATTTTCTCTCTTTTATCTGCTTACAATTAGTATGTTATATCACTAATGGAGCATGACATATAGAGTCTATAGACTCCTTAAAACTCTACTCTTCGTGTAAATAACCCCCTTAAGCTTTGAATTATGTGCGTATAACCCCTTAACTTTAACCATGTACAGATAAGTCCTTTATCATCACATTCAGTTAGTGAAATGAAGGATAGATTAAGGGAGTTATATACATATATTTAAAAAATTAGGAGAATTCATGTCAAGATTCAGAGATCAAGAAAATTTTCTCCACATAATCCAAAGTTGTGGGTAGCATACAATTTAGCCAGAAAGAAAAACAAAAATCAGTTAACTGTAAATAATAAAACTCTTATTTATCTTGTAGAAGAAATAATGTAAATGTTGTATCTATTCATGTACATAAGATGAGTATTTATACAATCGGAGAGAGCCTTAGTATTGATGGCTCTTAATGACTCTTAATGGGGATTAATGGGGATTATTCCCTAATCCCTGATTTATAGGGATCCTAGTATATTTCCTAACATGGTTTCCTAACATATCTCTTCACTCTGCTTTTTCTAAACATCTAATTATCCACCACCTGTTCTCACTTTTCCTTCTCAAACGCATCCAATGGTGGTCACAATTATATTTGGTAATGAAGAAAGCACTTCGTCCTAAAAAACTATAAAATAATAATTATGTGCATGATTTACTATCTTTCTGGTTCACAGGAAACTGTTATTGGGTTAGCAATTTACATTTTATGATGGGATTGAAGTACCTGTCTCAAGATCTACCAAAAATCCTAGCAACCAGAAAGCATATTAAAATGAAAGCAACAGGCATGAAGGGGAATGAAATAATCTGTACATTTGATTTCAAGAGTGTAAGGAATAAAATAATGTCTGCAAGCATATAAATTCAGTTAAGCGTGCAGGAGAAAAAACGCACCTTGCAAGAAAGAGCATCCTTAAGCTTCTTGTAGAAATATGTATTAAGAAAAAGATAGTCAGACACTGATCTGCCTGTTAGGGATGCTTGCTGCTGTAGGTATCTAGCCAACACAAATCAAGTAATAACTACAGAGCTTAAAACCTATATAAGCATAATAAATCAAACGAACAATTGCAATACAACAGAAAATTCAAGTTTCCAGCAAGAAATAACCTGAAAAACAAAACAAGTGATTCACATAATAATCAGCAAAGAGAGTAACAGCTAATCAGTTGTAGAAACAAAAAAACACAAGTCATCCATATAAAATTAATAGATATGCAAGTGGAGGATTATACAACTACACCTATTGTGCTCGACATGCGACCAAGAATTAGTTTATCATCCCAAATTTCAAACACTTCTAGGGGAAATGCAATGATATCAGCAAACTAAACAAATATAAAATAGTGTTTCAATATCAATTATACTAATTTTGATATTTTAGGAAGAACAAATAAGCTTAGTCCATGATAAAGGTGTGCTTGATGAGTGTTGGAGAGGGGAGTGAAAAATAGAAAGTAAAAGATACATTTTCACTCCAACTTATAGGCATTAAATAAAGAAAAATAAAAAATATGAATTACTAACGTGTCCTAGGACCACAAGTAGAGAAGAAGAAAAAATATAACACTAGATTACCCTAACAATATTTTTGAGCCAAAAAGAGGCGGAAACTAAAAAAAACTCTTTAAAATAATCAACTTTGGTTTTATGCTTCAATTTTTTTATCACATAAACATCTCATTCACTTAAAAGAATAATATAGCATGACATGTCCACAGAGGCATCCCCTTTTTGATTCAATCATCTTTAACGTCCTACCACTAAAGCATTCCCAGATTTTCATTCTTTCCTTGCTCATTCTTATCAAGCACACCATCTGAATAATTCACATAATGATAGCGATCAAAATGCTATAAATTAGGCATTAATTTATCGAGTCTGTTTTGATTATATTTTATTATCTTTTAGGAATTAATTTATTAGTCAAGTCTGTTTTGATTATTTTATTATTATCTTTAAGAAATAAGAATATCTTATTAGATAAGATTTAGTGTTAGGATTTATGTTTATTAGTTATCTAAATCTTAGATTTAGATATATTTTTAGATTTCATATTTATATTTTGGATAGAGTCTGCTCTCTGTAAATTATTATAAACAGGCCTAGTGCCTCATCAATAAAGTATGAAATATTTGAGAGAGTAATTTATCGGAGTATTCTCCTGGGCTTTGGTAATTAATTAAGTTTCAGATTCTGGCTTATCTAATTATTAGAGATTGGCTGATCTTATCTAAGATCAGAGATTGGCTATTCTTATTGAATTAGCAAGGTTATTGCTAATTCCCTAAGATCAAAGTTGGCTATTCTTATTGAAGTAGTGAGATTCTTGCTATTTCTCTAGGATTAGAGTTTATCCTATTAAAGTTCTCTTGACTTTCCCATTCTCGTTTAACCTTCCCATCAATCTATCATAATTCCCTTATTCCCAATTTAACTGCATAACCAGTATCCTACACATAACAAGTAAAATAAGGGGACAAAATGGTCTAAGGTACTTTATGGCAAAAATAGATAAATGTTCAAAGTGATATGTTAGGAAATATATTAGGGATTACGGTTAGATTCATATAATTAGGGATTACAGTAGATCCATATAATTAGGGATTACGGTTAGCTTATTAATTTGCCTATATAAAGGCTTCCTTGTACTCTCTTTTATTCTGAAGTTTTAATAATATTCAGATTATTCAATTACATGGTATCAGAGCTTTAGTGTTTGTTCTGGGCTAGTTTGATTTTTTCCGGTAGCCATTGTCACTATAGCATGAATAGTAACGGGTTTGGTACTATTCTGTGAACAGTGACAGTGGCTGAACAAGGGAGAAAGAGAGGAAGAGAGAGCTTGAGGTTTGAACCAGAGAAATCGCATCACAGCCCCCCTTGCGGTCTTCTCCGTTGCGAATATGATTTTCCTCCTCCGTCGAGAGCTGCTGTTCTTTCCTCGGCTTTGCCTCTATCTTCACTTCGTCACACTATTGAAGCTTCTTCTGGGTTTCAATCTTCCACGTCACAACGCCGTGGTTCGAGTTTGAAAAGGTGAGATGTTTGGAGTATTGTTTGGTCTCAGCCTCTCAGGTGAGGCCGTTTGGTGTTTGTCTCTGATGAAACATTTGGAGTATTGTTTGGTCTTAGGTGAGGCTCTTTGGTGTTTGTCTCTAGTGAGACATTTGAAGTATTGTTTAGTCTCAGGTGAGGTTGTTTGGTGTTTGTCTCTAGTGAGACGTTTGGAGTATTATTTGGTCTTAGGTGAGGCCGTTTGGTGTTTGTCTCTGATGAGACGTTTGGAGTATTGTTTGGTCCCTTGTGAGACCGTTTGATATTTGTCTTTGGTGAGACATTTGGAGTATTGTTTGGTTCCTTGAGAGACTGTTCGTTGTTGCAGCTTCTACTCTAGTTTGGTTTTCTCTTCATTGTTTGAGGTGAACCTAGTAGATTATTACCTTGTTTGAGTTCTAGACTATGGATAATTATTTTCTTGAAGATCAGTTGCTGCATGTGCAAGATGCTTCCAGCTTGAGGGCGAGTGTTAGGAAATATATTAGGGATTACGGTTAGATCCATATAATTAGGGATTACAGTAGATCCATATAATTAGGGATTACGGTTAGCTTATTAATTTGCCTATATAAAGGCTTCCTTGTACTCTCTTTTATTCTGAAGGATTAATAATATTCAGATTATTCAATTACACAATAGATTGTGATCAAACTATTAATAAGTCCTTACTTAACAACTCAAACTGAACTAAATTAATTTTCAATGCAGTATGAAAGCCTCTATGACCAATCAATCAACACTTCAAACCTTGTTAACCCTTTTCTTAATTAAAATTAGGTTTTGGCGGGGGGGTTTAGTGAGTTGATACTTTACTAATGTTTTAAGCCCAAAAGGCTTGTATGTGAAGAAGCATGTTCGAGACTATAATAAGAATATAAGCATATTCGCAGGCCTTCATTTAGCATTTTTTGCCTTAGATTTGAAATGGTCCTTGACACAGAGAAAGTTGAGGAAAGACTAAAGTACACTTACCGTATGTAAAAGTTCATAATAGGTGATGTTAAATAACCTCCAGAGGCAAGGCAATCCATATCTGTGCAACAAATTTCAACAGATTCTGGATCATCACTGAGACATCACAAAACATAGTAGCAAGGTCAGGTAAACACATACTTGATTAAAGAATCGAGTGTAAAAGATAATTTTCAAGTTTTATTTCTTTATTGTACCTTGATGGATAATAAATCCTAGCTTCTTTCGGGCTGAAAAAAAGGTGAGGGTTAAGTGAGTTACTATTGCATAGGCATATTCAACTATATGTAAATTAGACTAAACACACAAACGCAATGAAACTCCCTAACCATTCAGCAAGTTTGTCGTCTTCATCTATTTCCTCCCAACTATTAAGTTCATCCTCTTCATCAAGAACAATGAGTTGTTCCTGTTTAAATCATGCTACATATCAGCTATCACTTATAATTAATCAATGATGCTAAAAACACAACAGATCATCAACACACTAGAAATAAAATTGTGACTTACGTCACAAAGAATCAAGAACATATTACATATGTACCTTCCTAGACCTTGAGCCATCGGATCGAATTGACTTAAAAGCATCCTTCCTACAAAATTGGGACAAAAGAAAAAAATTCAGAAAATCCAGTTAAACCTAAAAATCACAAACCGTATATTTGTCATCTTAAACTCAAGTATTAAAGGTTGCATTGGAGGGACATTTTGGCAATTACTTTCTCTTGATAATCATAATATGGCTACAGCAGCAATGGAGGGACCATAATAACAAAGGCATATGTAAATGTTAACATTCACTTCTTATGTGACAATCATAGATGTGCTTAATTAAGTATAAAACGTTATAAATGAGTGGATATAAAACTTACACAATAAAGATGAATAAAAAGATCTGACAGTTAAGAAAATAAAATGAAATGAAAATCAATTCCTTTTATGTGAGAAAGCATCATAGCTATTGAAACTAGACTGGACAATAACCAAGCAAAGGGATTGGGTCACAGGGTCATAGATTCAAGATTTGGATCACTAACTTAGCAAGTTCAATAATTTTTAAAATCATAAACATAATATTAAGTATATAAGGCATATGTCATATATTATCATTTATACACTTATATATCAGAACTAAGATATTAACTCTATCCGTTGTTTTAATAAATTTTTATAAATATATCTAGTGATTCTTCACATAATTGCAATAGCATATTCTTTTAAAAAATATTCTGAACTATTAAAAAAAAAAAAAATTCTTGTGAGCATAGTTATCAATAGCACACTATAGCATGTAGGTCTCAGGTGCCAAGCTTTCATAAACATTAGGAGTGCTACGCTGTTAGTTATCAATAGCACACTACAGCTGCACTATGAGCATTATAATGGTGTCTCTGTATTTAGGTTTTCTATATATACCATATGATAGGATATTACATATAAATCATTTTGTAGACCTTCAATGAAGCTTCAATCCTGATTGGCTCAGATTTCATTGTGAGCAGGTGAGTGGGATTCTATAGGAGGCATATGGGCTACCTCCCACAAGGCATCTGAAATTTCTCTATGACACTGCCCCCACCTAAAAGAGGTAAAAACTAAAAGATATTATACATCTAAAAATATCCCTAAAATTAACTGGTAAATCGCAATCACCAACTAAAAAAGAAATGTTGCAGATTAGTTTTAACGAGTAAAAATTGCATACAATTATAAAGTAAGCTAACAATGCAGGAATGACTAATTAGGTCCAAAAATTAATGCCAAAACCACACAATAATACTATTATTCTAAAGGGTTTAAAAAAACCATAAGCAAGACATTTAGCTTACAAGTTTGGAAAGAGGCCAGATAGCCTTTCACGAATTCTCTGCAGAGAGAATCTGGAAGCTGTTTTGTGACTTTTGTCATCACTAGGAGTTTTAGATCTGGAAGTATTGCTAGGGCATCGGAAAGGCGACTGTCTTGAAGATGATTGATCTCTCTTACTTTTCTTCTGCGAAAAGTCTTCATTATGTCTCATTTTGTGATTGTGACCATGCTTGAAATGTGATAACTCTTTACTAAATGCATTGGTTTTCTGACAGTCAGTCTGCTTAACAAATTAAAGTTAGATTAAAAAAGGACAAGAAGTTAAAAAAACAATAAAAAAATTTAAAGATGTAAGCAACATTACCTCTTCCATTGTATTATAAAAAGAAGATGCAAATGAGGATGGCGGCTGTGCTTTTGATGATTCGTCTTCTTTCCTAATGCCAATAGACCTGCCTACAAAAACACATTCAATTTCTTCAGATGGGAATTTCAACAACAGATAATTAAATCTTGTGCAGAAGCCAGCTTTACATTTGAATCATGATTCATACAACAAATGTCTGATGTCCAATGATTACAGTCATAACCTTATAATTATTGTCTCACCTCTTGCATCAAGAAAATAAGACCTAAAAGTCAGCACTTAAAAGGCACCTATGCTATGGATCGGCATTGATACCTTTTAGCCGCTTCTCAGAAGACATCAAATCATCAGGTTCCTTATTGGAATCAAGCTTGACCTTCAGCTCATCAATTTCTGTGATTTTGTTTAATTAAAACAGGTAAACTTTAAATTATGACCTAAATACTCCAATACCTACAACTAACTAGGAACTTCAAGATGATTCTAAGCAATCAAATCTAGAACCTCACCAACAATACTTGAGCTTGTAGCCGGTTTGGGCTTCTCGTTCTCTTCAACTTCCTTTACACAAAGGACAAAGGAAATAAAATGTAAATAATTAAACATAGAATAAAGCCTACACAATTAAAGGGTAAAGAAAGTTGATTAGGGAAGTCATTGTCAAGAGGTATGGAAGGTGCAATGTTGCTTGGCCTACAATTAAAAGACAAATCATATGGCAAACAAACTAGAAACCAGTCAGTTACAATTTAAGATAAAAATAGAACTAATTTGAATTTTTGAAAAGAAAAAAAAAAATCAAAAGTACTTCTACTTTAACAAATCCCTCCTCTTCTTTGTCCTTCCTATCGGCAAGAACTTAGCATGATCAATAAAGCATTGCATTGAATATCAGAGCCTGTGTTTTGAAGCCTCCCGGACAATTGAGAAAATTCACAGACGTTTCAAGAAACAAGACAATTGCATTGTCCAAGGCATCAACTACGTGATAGGACAGAAGGCGAAGGACAAAATGCAAGCAAATAAAGAAGCAGTTCTTTTTTTCTCCCAAGGTTTATAGTACAGTAAGAGTAGAGAGAGACTTCATTCCCATCCAAATCCAAAAAAACAGCTGAACAGTTACCTCAGTTAAGTACAATATCGCTATGCACCATGCAGCCCAATTATCACAGTGCCAGAATTCTACAACACCAATAAAGCATAAAACTGGACGCCCCAACTCTTTCTAACTGTTAGAATATTGTTATTGTTCTGTCTATTATTATTCTGATTCAGTATCTCTCTTTCCACTCTGTATTATTCCTCCACTCATTACTCTGCTTTCCACCGTAATGCTTCACTCATTCTTCTACTTTCCACCCTGTGTGATTCTCTCCTAGAGCCTATATATACATGGGCTATGTACTCAAACATATATCAATAAACAGTATGTGTGTTTATGTCTCTGAAAGACAATATGGTATCAAAGCATGACCAGCGAGCTGCTTACTCCATCACCGTAGAAAGCGTCACGGACGAGAGGCAGAAATGCAGAACCAGCGATGCATGAGACTTGAAGCTTTAACAGACCAGAACTGGACCTTAACCAGCGACATTTCTTCTTGGCCGTTGGCAGTCACGGCGACCGAGCACTCCTGGAGGTCCCAGGGTCAAAAATCTAAGGACCCAGCGTCGGAACTCCGAGAGAGCAAGAGAAACAGGACATGTCGAACCACTCCCGATCTGCCTGAAGGAGAGCACGTGGGACGACACAGCCACCACAGACGGCATCAGCAGGTGCCGATCGGCACATCCCGGAGGAACGACGGCGATTTGGCCGGCGCGTAGCCCCACGCGCCACCACTCTGACCGGCGCGTAAACCCCACGCGCGGCGTGAACAGTAACTTCCGGCGACGCTTCCTCTTCCAGAAACATGAATCCATCCGAATTCCTCCTCTATTTGGATCGGTCCACTGGAAGACCAACCGAAATACCTCCCTTAGCTTTTATGTCGGAACCAATTCTCAAACTCAAAACTCATCATCTTCTTCCTCTATGACCGTAAAGAATACCAAAGCGGAACCTCGAGATGGCTTCGGAATTTTCAGATCATCAAGTTATGGCTATTACCCATAAGTTTAATGGTAGAAACTATCTCCAATGGTCACAAAGTGTCTTTGAGGTACATCCGAGGTAAGAGAAAGGAGAAATATATTAATGGGGCAGCTCCTCAACCAGCCGTGATGACCCATTGTTCGATACATGGTTTGCTGAAAACAATCAAGTCATGACTTGGTTGTGCAACTCAATGACGTTAGAGATCGTGAGGGATACCTACTTGCTCATACGGCAAAGGAAATATGGGATCTTGCTAGGAGAACCTACTCCTCTCTTGAAAACACCGCCGCCTTGATTCACTTGAAGAGACAACTCCGTAATTTACAACAAGGTAATATGTCAAGAACTGAATACTATAATGCATTGCTGAAATTGTGGCAACAACAGACCTATTTGAGGTTCACCCCGGGAAAGTCTCGAAAGATGCACAATTATACAAGAAGATTGTGGAAGAAGGAAGGATACATGATTTCCTCCTCGGGCTGAATGACACTTTTGAAGAGATAAGGGGTAGAATCATGGGGTTGAAACCACTTCCCCAACTCTTTGATGTTGTCAACTTCGTCCAATTCGAGGAAAGTCGAAAACTCCTGAATCGAAGTAGCCCAAGTCAAACCGAAAACTCAGCACTCGCAGTCCAAGGACCACATGGAGAACGGAAGACTAACAAATGGTGCAACTATTGTAAGAAGAAAGGCCATAATCGAGAAGAATGCTGGAAACTCCATGGAAGACCTTCCAATAGCAGACCAAACTTCCAAAGTCATGGGAACACAGCTGAATCAAAGGTGGAGACCGACGATCGCCTTAGCCAGATAGAAGTACAGATTCGCAAGTTAATCGATAGGCAGAATCAGTCAAACTCCACTCCCAGTGTAAATCTGGTACAAACAGGTAATTCTATTGTAGCCCTCAACACTATGATGACTAGTGGAGATAATTGGATTATTGACTCGGGAGCTACGACCATATGACCGGGTAACGTAACCTTACTCCACAAAAGATTAAATTCGTCATGAAAACCTTAAAGTCAAAGTAGCTAATGGTGTATTCACAAAGGTTGAGGGAATTGGCACAGTTACATTATCTCGATCGTTAACAATACATAATGTTCTGTTTGTACCGAACTCACTTGTAATCCGATATCGGTGAGTAAGGCGACGAAAGATAAAATATGTCGAGTCATTTTTGATGATGGTCTGTGTGTTTCGGGATTTGAAATCGAGGAGGAGGATTGGGACTTCTAGAGAATGGGATGGACTATTCTATCTTGAAAGATTGAAATCAAAGAAAGAAGATGCATGGAAGGCAAAACGAGCACTGGTTAGCTCCAATTCTAAAAATAATGATGTATTTTTGTGGCATTGTCGGTCAGGCCACCCTAGTTTTGATTATATGAAGCATGTGTTTCACAGTTTGTTCAATAAAAATTCAACTCCTTTTCGTGTGAAACTTGCCGTTTTCAAAACAAACACGATCCTCATATCCTAAACGAAATATACCCCCACCTCACCATTTACACTAATTCATAGTGATATCGGGGACCAGCCCGAATACCTACTCTCACCCATACCAGGTGGTTTGTTACTTTTATTGATGATCACACGAACCACATGGGTTTATTTATTAAAAGACAAATCTGAAGTAGCCAAAGTATTTCAAAACTTCTATACCTTTGTGAGAACTCAATTCAACACTTCCATTAAGGTACTACGAAGTGATAATGCCAAGGAATACATGAGTGCAACCTTTAAAGAATTTCTTGATCAGCAAGGGATTCATCACCAAACTTTCGCCCTTACACACCCCAACAAAATGGAGTGTTTGAGCGAAAAAACCGTCACCTTTTGGAAGTAACTCGGGCCTTACTAATAGAGCGAAATGTCCCTACCATAGGGGTGATGCGGTCCTCACGGCCGCTTACCTCATTAACCGCATGCCTTCCAAAGTTCTCAATTACGAAACTCCAATTCGAAGCTTCTTGGATTCTTTCCCAATTGCCCTCTAATAAATTCACTACCTCCAAAGGTGTTTGGGTGTGTTGTCTTTGTTCATAAAAAAGATGGCAACAAATTTGGTGCCCGAGTGACAAATGTATATTCCTTGGCTACTCCTCTACTCAAAAGGGCTATAAATGTTATTGTCCATCTTCCAATAAACTTATAGTGTCCCGAATCTTTGTGTTCTCGGAAGACGACGCATATTATCCCAAATTACCCATTCAGGGGGAGTATTCTGATATTGAATGGCTAATCCCAGAAGCCTCTACTACCAAAAACCCTGTTTTACCTGACACTTCATCAACAATACCACCCAACCTTATATCCACTCTTGATTCACTTTCTCCCACAAATCAACTTGAAACCAATGAGCTGGAAACAAATGTTGAGATCAATTCGGGGATGGACACCGAACCACAACAAGAGAGGAGACACAAGTTCAAGATGAACGGACACTGGTAGAACTGTCACTCCCATTCAAAGGAACGACCATGAATCCAATCCGAGATTAAATCCGAGGAACACGGTTGGCCTATTGCATTGAGAAAGGGTAAGATCATGCACTCAACATCCAATTCAACGATTTGTTTCATATGGTAATCTGTCTACAAAAATGCAAAGCTTTGTTGTAAACGGTGCACGAGATGAAAATTCCAAACACATTTCAACAAGCTATGACAGATCCAAATTGGAAACAAGCTGCAGAAGAAGAATTGAGGGCACTCAAAGAAAATAAAACATGGGAGATCACACCTCTTCCTAAAGGAAAGAAACCAGTAGGATGCAGATGGATTTTCACTCCAAAATTCAATCCGGATGGGAGTATCAACAAATACAAGGCGAGACTTGTTGCAAAAGGATATACCCGAGACATATGGAATTGACTATCGGGAGACATTTGCTCCGTAGTTAAGTTCAATACCATCCAAGTACTATTATCAATTGCGGCAAACTTGGATTGGCCATTACACCAACCGGATGTAAAAAATGCATTCCTAAATGGAAACCTGGAGGAAGAAGTCTACATGGAGATTCCGGATGGAGTTTTAGCTCCTAACAACTACGTGTAAACTCAACAAATCATTGTATGGTCTTAAGCAATCTCCCAGGGCATGGTTAAGTAGATTCACCAAAGCAAGTAAAAAGAGCTTGGGTACACTCAGGGACAAGCGGATGACACGTTATTCATCAAACGTGTTAATGGCAAAGTCACCATATTGATCGTATATGTCGATGACATAGTCATTACAGGAGACGACGTACAATCCATTGCTCTTCTAAAGAAGAATCTGTCAGCTGAATTCCAAGTGAAAGACCTTGGACAAATGAGGTACTTCTTAGGCTTAGAAGTGGCAAGAACAAAGAAAGGTATCAATATATCTCAGCGAAAGTATACACTAGATCTGTTACATGAAACAGATATGTTGGGTTCCCAACCGGAGGGTACACCAATGGAAGAAGGATGTCATCTACTGATTAAACCGAGAAGGTGTTCGACTAATTGAGAAAAGATACAAAAGACTTGTGGGAAAATTGATATATCTAACCCACACACGTCCCGATATTAGCTATGCGGTTGGAATAGTAAGTCGTTTATGCATCAGCCACGGGAAGAACACATGGAGCATTTGTGTATAGAATTTTGAGGTATCGAAGCTTAACCCCTGGAAGAGGAATTTTGTTTAAGAAAGGTACAACCGAAACATTGAAATCTACACGGATGCGAGACCATGCAAGGGATAGAGAGACTAGAAGGTCAATCTCGGATCTTGTACATATGTGTGGGGAAATCAGTTACTTGGAGAAGCAAGAAACAAATAGTAGTGTCACCAAGTAGTGCGAAGCGTTAACTAAGTTTGTTAACAAAGGAGTATGTGAAGGAATTTGGATTATGAGATTCTTGAAAGAGTTGGGGATTCAACATGAAGGACCAATGCGACTGCGGTGTGACAACAAAGCCACCATTGAAATGGTCAAGAATCCAAGATACCATGATGAACGAAGCATGTTGAGATAGACGAATACACTTCATTAAAGAAAAGATTAGCAGGCATTATGACTCTATCTCATAAGATCGCAAACCAAATTGCGAGATATCTTGACTAAACCACTAGGCGAGAACAAAATTTGAAGTCTTTCGAGGCAGTTTTAACGAGGAATGATTACTCCAGAACTGAGGGGAGTGTTAGAATATTGTTATTGTTACGTCTATTATTATTCGATTCAAGTATCTCTCTTTCCACTCTGTATTATTCCTCCACTCATTACTCTGCTTTCCACCGTAATGCTTCACTCATTCTTCTACTTTCCACCCTGTGTGATTCTCTCCTAGAGCCTATATATACATGGGCTATGTACTCAAACATATATCAATAAACAGTATGTGTGTTTATGTCTCTGAAAGACAATACTAACTCTGTTGGAATATTGAATTAGTTAGGATGATTAGTGTTAATCAACTAGTGACTAGATGACCCTAAAAGCTCTTTATAAATGGTCTTACTCCAAAAGTTAAGAGTGAAAGGGATGTGGAGTCCTCATCAAGTTCAGAGAGAAGTCTCTCTTAGAAGGAGATTTGGGTCTCCTTCAATATCTTTAAAATTAGGGTTAGTGATTAAGTGTGTGTTTGGATTAGTTTTTAGAGAATAGTTTTTACGTTATATGAGGTTTGCATTTGAGAGGGGTTGTCTCGGCTTGCGGAAGTGAAACCCAAGTGGATTGATTCATTGTTATATTGCTCTTGATAGAGCTTGTAAAAGGATTCATGATTTGGTTCTTGTGGTTTATCATTTATGAGTTGCTTAGCAAAGCCCTGGGCACAAGATAGATGATACATTCGCACTATTTCTAAGTTCTAACAGCCGCTTACGAGGCAAAACAAGAGCCACACCTTATCAAGACGTCTCCTTTTCCTGCAAGCCAGTTCATCTTCATAATGCTTGACAAGGGCTCGAAGTTTTTCGCCTTTGTCAGGCAATTTCGGACCAACGGTCTCCAGGGTATGTTTTTTCCTTCGAAATACGTCCATAAGATCACGATCATTATACCTTTCTAGGTTAGCAGAAACTGGAGATTGCTGATCGATGCCCGAGGCAGTCAATTTTGAGGGTTGAGAGAGAGAATCGGAGGAAGGCTCAATGACGAGCGTGGGTGGAGGCTCGTCGTCTCGATTAGGCAAGAGTTGATCCCAGTCCAGTTGAAGTGGAACATTGTTGCCATCGCTGTGCCCCATGCATTCAATTGAGATCCTCTGAGCCGCCACAGAAGAGGACTGAACAGTGACTGTTATTGGCCTCGGGAGGGAAATAGAGGAGGAGGAAGAAACCAAAGATGAGAAGAAGCGTTGCTTGACTCGCTTGGGAACAACGCGCCGACGCGTGTGTGGCTGTGGCCTGATGAGGTGTGCCCAATAATCCCGCCCTTTTCCACCGTGCGCACCGGATGAATACAGGTCAGGATTTTTTGCTTTCTTCTGAACTGAACTCAGCCTGGTTGAGTCACAAGAAGACTCCAGTTTGTATCATTGGCTTTTTCCCATAATCCCTTATAATCTCACATCAACTTTAAATCTTTACCGTACATTGTCCAAACATCAACGGATTAGATGAGTCTATCAGAAATGATTAGAGAATCTCCTTCCTTCATCCATTGGCCTCTTGTCTTGGGTGAAAAAAAAAAAAAACCTTTTGTTGCTTTTTTTCTAAAAATAAATACAATACTTTTTTCTTAAAAATACTCTTGAATAAGGAGAAGGAGAGAGAAAATAAGAAAATTATTAGTATAATAAAGAGACCTGTGGAAGAGAGAATGTGTGCCAGTTACCTGAGCCTGCCTAAAAAGAGGAAATTAAATGTTGTCAAAATAGGAAACTAATTTTAGATATTCTCTAAATGTTTATTATAAATAAAAATAAGTTATATGTGTGGTAATTGTTTCTTATATAAAGGATATGAGGGAATAAATGGGATTTCTTATAAATTTATATTTTTTGACAGTATATAAATTTATATTTTTATTGTATTATTATATTTGTGTAGATATTAGTTCTATAAAATAATATTGTTGGACAAAAATTAACCAATATAGTCGGTATAGTAGCTTCTATTTTGGCCAATTCCATGATTTTTTTTTTTGGTCTAATTCAACTAAGATAATCAAGTGGCTCAACAATAGTCTCCACCACCAAGGTATATCCTTATCCTTATCAAGCAACATTTTAACTATTTTTATAATAAATCTTATTAGAGTCTCTCCAAAGGTAAAAATTCATCATAATTTGGTCTTGAAAAAAAGGTTTGGACGGATCATTATTTTTTTAAGAAAAAAGTTTAGATGGAAAATAACTAAAAATGAGATGAATTTTTTTAGATGTATATAATTTGATAATTAATATATTATGGAGAAAAATTTGTACATACTAAGTAACACTTAATTAGATATTGTTTGATAGATAAAATTTTATATAAATTATACATAATAAGAATCTTAAGTTTATTAACTAAATTACTAAAATTAGAATTAATTTTTTCTAACATTTTTTGCAACCTAAAGTTTAACAATGTATGTTTTGGTAAAAAAAAAATTATATATTTCTTGCCTTCTTACTCCAAGTCGAAATAAGACTAAGCACACGTTTGTTACAAAGAATTGGTGAGGAAGGAAAGTGAAGATCTCAATTTTCCCATGGATTTTGGGTGTTTGGTAGAGATAAAGTCCAGTCAACATCTTCCAGTAAATACTTATCTTCCCTTATTTGAGGGAAGATGCTTTCCATCGAGAAAATAGAAGGAAAAGCCGCAATCTTCCCATAAAAGTGTTTTTTGACAGATTTACCCCCGAAATTCAAACTTGGCGGGAAGTTCAAATTTGCGGGAAAGTTTGAATTTGGTGAATTTTTTTTTTCACGAGTTCGAACTTAACAAGAATATATGTTAAGGTGCAAAAATAGACGTGTCTTATCTCAGAGAAACGCCGTAGCAAATGCTTTTTCGGATCAAAAGTGACTATGTGGTTACAAATTAGGTGCAAAAATAGCGTTTGACCGTTAAGTTTTTTTTCTTGGTAGACGATGACGTGGCATTTCAAATATTTTTTAAATTATCCTTTTTAATCTGGTCAATACACGAAATATTTTTTCAAGATCCTAAAATAATTTTTCAAAATTATGAAATATTTTTTTGTTCCAATCGATTATCCCGAAAATACTTTTTAGTATCCAAGACTTCAAATATTTTTTTTCAAGTATCCTTTTAATTAGGTCAATACACGAAATATTTTTTTAAGATCATAAAATTATTTTTGCACCTTTGAAATGCCACGACATCGTCCATTTCAAAAAAAAAAGTCAAACTTAACGGTCAAAAAGTCAAACTTAGCGGTCAAACGCTATTTTTTGCACCTAATTTATAACCACGTAGTACTTTTGCACCTAAAAAAAGCGTTTTTGCTTTGGCTCTCCGGAGAAAATCACATGTCTATTTTTGCACCTTAACCCTTTTTTTAAAATATATTTTAGCAAAAAAAAATTTTTTTCTTTTTATTTTGAATTAATTTCTTTTAAGGGTAAAATAGATATTTCCTAATTTTTTACCAACTACCACATCTTCATTTTCTTCCTACCAAACAATTCAAACCATCTTCCCTCATCTTTCAAATCTTCCTTTCCTTTCTTTCTCAAATCTTCTTTATAACAAATAGGGCCTAAGGGTGGGGACATAATGGGATGATAGGATAGTGGAGGAGGCATGATGTGGTCCCATAGCAATTTTCCACCACTCTCATCATAAAAAGTAGGTCTCATAAGCTTTTTTTTAATAGCTACTTTTTGACTAAAAGCCCAACTAAAACAAGGCCAACCCAAATAGATCAAAATATTCAAACAGACCACTTGATTCGGCCCCACCACCTTCTCAAATAGAGCCATTATATTAATGTCAAAATCGCTCCTCCTAGCAATTTTTCAAGTCATATGATGCCACATTGATCCTCATTGGTCAGCTACAAGCAATTGCATTAATATGTGATCATTATTTATATTTATAATACATGTTGACAAATAGTATGATATCAATAGCAATTATTGTGATTACCACATGTTAAAACACACAAAATATTAGGAATTACTTTAAGTACAATAACAATTTTAAATATCCATTTACACCCTTTTTCCTTCACCTTCCAAATGTGCGAGATGGCACGAACACATTGTGTCAATGAAAGAAAGAAATTCACTTGTATAGTTATGGCGAGTTGAGCTTATAATATTAACAATAAAATGTTAGTAGCAAATATAGCTGCTGGTAAAAAAAAACAAATATAGCTGCAATCCCATGTTGTGACTTGTGAGGAAGAATGTTAATTAAACATATATATTGTCACACACCTTAAGATTGGCCGAGAGATAAATTTGTTCTTGTAAAAACTAATTTCCATATATGGTTTGAAGTTTATTTTTAAACTTTAAAAAGTTAGTTATGAATAAATGTGACGTAATATGTGGAAAACGATATAACTTCGAAGCATATTTTAAAATTTATAACTCAATCTTTTCATATGTATAGGTGGAAGAAGTGTAAGTATACTAGTTGAAAAATAAACTATTTCAATTTATTGTGTGATAGATAAATAAAATGCTGCTTCTACTGCGTATGGCCAATATCACGGCCTCATTTGCATCAAGAGTAAAGCAAGCTCTCAAGCCACTTGGAATAACAAAAGCAATTCAATAGTATGCAAATAGTAAAATAACTCATTTTTATGAGTTGGCTGACTTCTAACTAACTTAAGTTTTTAAAGGTCAGGTGAAATAAAAGCCACTTGTAACATTGCTAATCCAAATACATTATAAAAAGTCTCATAATAAGTGGGTAGCATGCAACCTATTATCATTTTTGTACCACCTTTTTAAATCATTCTGAGTTAGATCACTAAGGAGAGTAGCTCTTGGTTTGTAGAGTCAGATAATAATAGAGGACAATAGTAAGGATGACTAAGTCAAAGAGGTGGATAACACCACTCTAGGTATACATTCCTAAATAGTGTGATTGCGAGCGAACTAGAAAATGTCACTTTGCCTGCAATCGCTCTATTTAGGACCTGATGCATGTTCTCTCACCTTCTTGTCCCAAGCATCTCTACTGTTGTACTCTATTTTAGAGTCAAGTTTCAAAAATTTTAAAAGATAAAGAGGTTATTTTATGAATTTAAGGTCAATGGGTCTTTTCTCACCTTAGATTGTCAAAAATTGATCTACTTGGGTGAAGACCGAAATATTCTAAGTGCAGTATGATTGGTTTCAATTCATCTTCCTTATCTGTTATACATATAATGATCATGCTCCAATGAAGACTCAATATATCAAACAAAAAAGATAAGTCAAACTAGTAGATAAGTCAAACTAGTGTAGAAGACTACTTAAATGTTGCTTTGCACGTATTGGATAAAGTCTCATTAGGGAATAATCACTTAAAAGTCAAACTGGTAGAGTAATGAAAAAAACTTACTCCTCATTTATTGAACTTAGAACATATGAATTTCACCTCTTTTAAACTTCACAAAAAATGTCTTTTCATCGCATTGCTTTGAATTCGTAAAATATTATAAATAAAGGATAAAGAAAAAGGTAAGAAATAGTATCAAAAAAGTTTTGATACTGGTATCAAACAAGTAGGGAGGGATAGATTATAATGTATTTCACAAGTGAGCCAAGGACAAATCCTCTATTTATACTAATAGTCTTCTCTAACAAATTAATAAATAGACGGATAAAATATATTAGGATGTCCTATAAAATATAGTAGGTTTCCCTTACTCTTTTGATACCAGTATCAAACCTTTCTAATATCGATATAAGAAATTATTCTAGGTAAAAGTCAGAAATGTCTATTATTATATTTATAATAGCATGGCTAAATGCAACAAGTTCATCCTCTTCATCAACACAATTTCATTTCTAGTGTGTTGATGATTTGTTATGCTTTTAGCATCATTGATTAAATAGAAACAATGGAGAAATCAAAATCTATCTTCACATACCAGATACGAGAAAAGATTAAAATCGCATTCAGAGAAGAAGAACCAGAATGAGAACACTGTGTGGGTCGGGTAGGATTTATAAATAATTTATAGGACCCCTTATTATCGCGTAATCTATGATATAATCATCATTCAAATTTAAGATGACAATTTAAATTAAAACTAGATATATTTTATATTTATATCAATATCAATAAATATATTGAAGATTATTAATTTGTAACAAAATGTATTACTAATTAACATTCATATGATCATTTTTGTACAGGCTTTCCAAATCATTCTGAGTTATATCACTAAGGAGGGTAACTCTGGGTTTATAGGGCCAGACTACAATAAAGGATAATAGTAAGGATGCCCAAGTCAAAGATGTGGAGAACACCACCCTAGGCATACATTTCCAAATAGAGTGATGGCTGGCAAACTAGAAAATGTCACCCTGCCTGCAATCACTCTATTTAGGACCTTATGCGCATGGTCACGTTCTCTCATCTTTTTATCCCAAGCATCTGTACTGTGGTACTCTGTTTCAGACTCAATCAAGTTTCAAAAATTTTAGATAAAAAGGTTATTTTACGAATTTAAGGTCAAGGGTCTTTTCTCATCTTAAATTATCAAAAATTGATCTACTTGGGTGAAGACCAAAATATTCCAAATGCAGTATGATTGGCCTCAATTCATCTTCCTTGTCTAGTATACATATAATGACCATGATCCAATGAAGACTCAATATATCAAACATAAAAGATAAGTCAAACCAGTGTAGAAGCATGCTTAAAGGTTGCTTTGCACGTATTGGATAAAGACTCATTAGGGAATGAATAATCACTTAAAACTCAAACTGGCAGAGTAATGAAAAAACTTACTCCTCATTTGTTGAACTTAGAACATATCATAAATAAAGGATAAAGAAAAATGTAAGAAATAGTATCAAAGAAGTTTTGATATTGATATCAGACAAGTAGGAACTAAGGACAAATCCTCTATTTATACTAATAGTCTTCTCTAACAAATTAATAAATAGACGGATGGAATATATTAGGATGTCTTATGAAATATAGTTAGTATGTTTTTCTTACTCTTCTGATACCAGTATCAAATCTTTTTGATTTCGGTATAAGATATTATTCCAGGTAAAATTCAAAAATGTCTATTGTTATATTTATAATAGCATGGCTAAATGCATCAAGTTCATCCTCTTCATCAAGAAGAATGATCTAATCCTGTTTAAATCATGCTATATATCAGCTATCATTTATAATTAATCAATGGTGCTAAAAAGCACAATAAATCATCAACACACTAGAAATGAAATTGTTACTTACATTACAAAGAATTAAGAACATATTACATACGTACGTTTCTAGATCTTGAGCCATTTGACTAGTTAGATTCGTAAATTAATGCCAAAATCACAGAATAATATTAACATTCTAGAGGGTTTAAAAAACCATAAGCAAGACATTTCGCTTACAAGTTTGAAAAGAAACCGGATAGCTTTTCCCTGACAGAGAGAATATAGAAGTTGCTTTATGACTTTTATCAAGTTTTAGAAATGAAAACATTGTTAGGGCATTAAAGGAATCAATATCCAAATTCTTGTAAAAAGATAGCGAGACATTATTAGTTTCTCACCAATGCTTGGGTATACAGCTAACCCAGATCAAGTAATATGCACTGAGCTTAAAAACTAAAATATAAAAGAATGATAAATCAAACGAACAATTATTACAAAATAGTAAAATTTACCCCCGTCTTTGAGCTCAACTGGCAAAGGGGTCGGACACTCTCGGGAGGCGTTTGATCCTGAAGTTGGTTAAGGCGCTGAGGGAGAAATCCTAGCTCCTAGGTGCTTAGGTTAACGTCTGAGGGTAATAGATGACTCACCCTACTCAACATCGGTATCACCTAGGAGGAAGGGAGATTTATTTTTTTATCTTGGATCAGGTGAAACCCAACTTTTTTCCTAAAATTTTTATATAAAAAAAAAATAGTAAAATTCAAGTTTCCAACAAAAAATAACCTAAAAGTACAAAACAAGGGATGACTCACATGTACGTGTAGAAACAACTAATCATCTATAGAAACAAAAAAGAAAATGAGTATCCAAATTCTTGTGAAACACAATATGTTTCCACTACTTCTCTGATATACTACTATTAGAAAAGTCTGATATTGGTATTAGAAGAGTAGAGGGAAAGTTAGGACACTAAGTTCCATTCCTCAACCAAGAAAACTTGCCTTTATTAGTTATTTATGGGAAAATTTACAACACGACAAACAGTAAAAGAAATTACCCAAATCTTATAAGTAGGAAGAATTTACTTAAATACTGCCCTTAAAATTGTTCTTGTGGAGAACAGGTTTTAGAATGCAAAGAACTTGTTCTTGCCAATAATGATTTTCTTCAATCTTCCCCCTGTTACATTACCTTGAAATTTGTCATTTTTTTTAAGAGAGAGAGAGAGAGAGAGAGTGAAGTATGCCGGATGAATAAATTTCACCTCCCTCCCTCCCACTTTTTCCTTTTTTCCCATCCCTCACATCTACCCCACCCTCTTCTAATTAAAAGGAGTCATTTAATAAAATATTACATATTTTTCTTTTAAAAAAAAGGCAACTCATTAAATCAGAATTTTTTTAAAAATATAATCAATACAAATTACCTATTCATAATTTTAAATTCAACAATGAATCTTTAAAATTATAGAATAATTTTCTTTAAAAAATTATTTCATTTATATATAAAAAAATCAATATATCTTCTATAATAAAAATAGAGGATTAGTAAATGGCAACGAGGTAATGTGATTGTTTATAATGTACATGTTTGGTATAGCTTTTAGGGGGGCAATCAGACTTATTTATTATTTCAATCAGATTAATGGGGTTTTTTTTTTTTTGCTTTTCCTTTTTTCATTTGGATGAAAAAATTTCCGAATCGGGTTTATGGGGTAAACAATTTATTTGAAAAGCCAGCTTTCTTAGCTTATGGAGTGAAAACTCCTTATTTGAATCTGACTTATGGAATAAAAGCTACTTATGTAACCACCAATCCAAACATAAATCATATTTCACAATCTGACTTTTCCATAAGTCATTTTTCCCACCAATATCCCAAACAAGTCTGTTAGTGATTGTAAGTTTGTAATTTTCAAAGCATCTTTTCAATTGTGATTTACGATATACAAGATAAATATGTGATATAAGTTTTGTCTCGATTTACATGAATAAGCACTTTTGGAGGTCTCAAACATGATCCAAACAAGCACAATACATGTCTGTTACATATTCTATCTACTCCTCGGTCACAATTATAAGGCATAGTTGACTTTTTTGAAGAGATTAAGGAAGCTAATTAAATTACTTTAGAGTATTTTTATTTTTATTTTTTTCTTTAAAGTAATTAGTTTGACTAATAAACTAATATATAATCTAAAGATCAACATATAAAATGATTAAGTAACTTATTTAGCTTCCTTAATCTCTCAAAACAAAGTCAACTATGTCTTATAATTAGGACCGGAGGTAGTATTATTCTAGAAGGGTAATGCATCCTTATCAAACACCACAAGGATTAAGGAAATGATTCCACGTATAGATTTTTAAAAAATGATGGAAGATTGTAATTTGAATTTATTGGCCTAATTTTTGTATGAACCATACTTCTGATTAAAATTTCGTCAAGTACTATACAGAGTAGCATAATGGTAATTATTGTGATTACCACACATTTAAATATTAGGAATCGCATTTTCAGGGGATATCAGAAATCATTGACGACAAAAACAAATTCAAAAACGCATTTACAGTTCAAAGATTGTTGCAAGCTGGACTCCAAGGGTGAGAAAGACCACCCTTCACCCCACATCAATGGTTTTATAGAATCTCGGGAAAATGAAATGATGGTATCGCAAATTCAATGATAGTACCACTTTTTGGAATTCTCCATTACCATCAGCAAAATTGTTGTTCTCCATCAGAAAAAAGAACACACCTAATCTAAATCTAAATATATGACATCCATGTTTTCATCAGATTGTTGACAACTAAGAAAAAAATAAGAAATCCCACACTGAAGGATTTGATATCAATTAAAATTATAACACAAATATGTAGATTCGTTCTCAAGACCGAAAGGCACTATTATCATCAGCTGGCAAACTTCTAATCCAATGGTGAAAGAGACATAAAGCTTACAAGCAAAACTAACAGCAATCGTGTCGAATCTATATCTTTAATTCGTACTTCACATATAGCTGAAACCAAAACATCCAAAACTGAATAAGGTACATATTTGATGAACAGCTTCCTTCCAGTAAATATGCTTCATCACGGTTGATATCAATGATAAATTACCAAAAGAATAGAAAAAAGCTCCAACAATGTCTTGACTAAAAGAAGATCAAAACCTTTCAGCCAGTCTAGCAGTAACTGCTCTAAGTTTTGAGTATATCTTACCCGCTGGAGACCCCAAGATTAGGCTACAAAGAGAGTCCCTAGCTATCTTAATGTTAGAAAAAGATCCTAATATGTGAATTTTGGTATCGGCAATCACAATCCTTGTCTTTGTTGCATTCTCAATCGCAAACTTCGTTTTACCACCTTTACCAGATAATCTTCCAATAGCACGAGACAAGTGGTCCCCTCTAAGTGTTTTAACATCCTTTATCTCAAAAGATTCAACATAGAGCTCATCTAACCGTAGCAGGGCCACGGCGTCTATGACATCAAATCCCAGCATGAAAGCATGTACAAAATCAGCACATTTTTGCAGGTTACTAATGTCAGGTGTATCTTGTCTGGTCTTCAACTCCACCTTCCGAGCCTTCAAATTCATACGGATGTCAATTTTCATCTGTTCATATACCGGGGTATAGATATCCATCCAGGCTTTTTTGAGAGGGGTATAACGGTGTTGTGGAACGGAAACCTTGCGGAACTGAACTCGACCATCAGACATCTCATGAGGTTTCAAAGGCTCAAACTTAGGTTTTGGGGGCAAAGCTTTGGGTTCAGATGGGACAGCCTCAACTTCCATGGAAGAAGATGCCTCGTTGGACTGCATGTTGCAACCGTCTCAAGCACTACCCACAATGAAAGTAAATTTAGAACCTACAAAAGAAACACAATAAAGTATAAGTTGAGACATCAAATCCACAACATCAGCAATTTTAATGGCTTCTTGTATTTGTTCTTCCCTGCCAAAAAAGTAAAATAAAATTACTTCAGCAATCACATTTCATGGCATATCAAAAAACCCTCAATACTGATGTAGTAATAGATTTTGGTCATGTTATCGGCCACCAATGTCAACTAAAACTCGTATCAACTTATACCCCTTCCTCAACACCAGTCCTTCCTACATTCAACTCCCATTCTAGACAGCTCCAATGAACAAGGAGTTCCAATTTCTGAGCCTTTATAGAGCTTGAAATCTTTGTAGTTTGTCTTCTTTTAAGGTTTTTGCGCTACCATTAATTCCATTGGGACTGAATTTAGTTC
This sequence comes from Acacia melanoxylon, assembly GCA_019022615.1. Taxonomy (NCBI): domain Eukaryota; kingdom Viridiplantae; phylum Streptophyta; class Magnoliopsida; order Fabales; family Fabaceae; genus Acacia; species Acacia melanoxylon. Next base: position 1,401,595 of record JAFJYJ010000052.1, read on the forward strand.
AAGCTCCCAAGTACATACCATGCGACTTCCTCTGGGTTCTAATCAAGTCATTGATTTTTTTTTAATTATTTTAGCTGATTCGGATTCTGCAGATTGCCAGGCAATATAGTTTATACATCACGACGGAAGCATTAAGGATATTTCAATAATCAAATTTCGTATATAAGTTTTTTGTAATCAGAATATCAAATGAGTCACAGGACTTACTGATTTCTTGAAATTTTGTGGATACAAATAGTCAAGTACGAACAAACAAACATATGTGACAGGAAGATCAACAGAACGAGAGAGGTCAACACTGGAGTTCCAGCATCATGGAGGAGGTCCGAAACAGGGTATTCCTAACCTATTCTTTGTTTTCCTCATTTAGATGTTCTTAATTCGTCGATGCTCGTACTAGTATTAAAAAAAATAAAAAGAACAAAGAGGTAATAGAACTACGAATAAAAAAGAAGAAGTCACCTGCGTAGGCCGACGACGAAGAAGGAGAAGAAAAACTCAAACAAGAAACTGCCCCACTCAGCCTCTCACGATCAAGCACGAAAGGGTCGGCGTCTATCCCGGTGAAGCTACGAAGCCGCCGCCTGAACGCTTCACGCTAGGGACTCTGAGAAAGACGAGCTTTTAGGTTAGACGCAACTAGCTTTTTTGCTCAGAAACGACGCAACTAGCTGACTACAATATCATAAGAATCATTTTTTTTTTCAAAAAAGAATATGGACTGGATTTGTGGGCCTGTTACAACTGGGCTAGGTTGGCATAAAATTATTGGCTTTAATTTTGATATAAGCACATCGAAATATCATAAACCATGTGCCAAAAAATATATATTTTTAAACTTAAAGCAGCCAATGTTTACGCCCAAAAACTTAAAAGCAATTAACTAATCATTAACCCAATTGATAAAAAATAACAACGGAGTTGGAATCAAACAAGATTGTTTCTAATAGGAAATAGTCTCCCACAATATGAAGAATCAAAGTTTAAATTTTTACTAGAAGATGTATGTATATTTAATGATTGACAATGTTTTAAACAAGCTTGTTGTTTTTAAAGGAAGATACATGTGATTAGGAAAAAAAAAAAATTGACGAATTAAAGTATTATACGAAATATTTGGCCAATTTAAATTAAAATATGTTAAGGAAAAACTATTTAAAAGTCATATTTGAAAATTTTATCAATAAGAAAAAGCTGAATTTTAGTGTCGATACTTTTTGTGTATAAAATCATATAGAGTACTAATAGTCTGACACTTTTTGTGCATAAAAACATATAAGATGTTTCTAGTTCATAAAATCTTCAAGTATAAAATTTTTCGCCATGATCAAAGCACTTTCGGATATTAAATTTGTTAAGGCACAGCTATACTTATGTTAATAACAATCATGATTGAAGCACTTTTGAATGTTAAATCTTCTTTTCTCCCTTTCAACTCTCACGTCATTCAAACCTGTGACCATGTGGGCGAAGAATTTGTTTCTCTTATCAAACTAACGTGGTGCTTAAACATTGACACTTTCAAATGTTAAATGTGGGCACCTCTCTCTCTCTCTGATCAAGAGTTCAAATTTTAATTCCTTCCTTTTGATCCATCCCCTTTTAGGGAGATGCTGACATTTGATCACAGGGTTGCCCATGAACTGAATCGTTGCCCATTTTCAAAAAAAACGGCCCATTAACTCGCCCATCATGTTTACCTGTATTAATTGGCATTTTGTCACACAAGTTGGATGGGGACCACCAACATACTTTAGAAGCAAGTGGTAAGGGACTTGTTTTCTCACCACCATGTTCTCGGTTCGAGGTGTGGGAATGAAAAAAAAAAGGGTGTTGGAAGCTCTTCCCCCACAATAGTGGGCCCAACGCGGAGCAAAATCTGGATTAGTCGGAACCGAAGGTTTTAATAAATCAGGTGGGATACAAAAAAAAAAAGTTGGATGGGACCAAAAGAAAGACGAGTTTTTTATATATTTATTTTCAATGTAATCAATAAATATAAATAAAAAATAAGTTGTGTTATTTATAAATTAAAATAATATGATTCATATTTTTTTTTGTATAAAAATAAAACTGACCGAATAATTAAAATTTTAGAAACAAAAATACAATTATCTCTAAAATTAAGAGATCACAAGTGTATTTTTACTTATTGTTAAAAAAATATATATCTCAAAGTGGATCAAATTGTATTGAAAATTGAAAACGGATTTTTTACTTTTCTAAAAAGCTAAAAATACTTTACAAGTAGTTCAATTTTTGCATCTAAAAAAATGATACTCCTATCTTCGGTCATAATTATAAGACTTAGTTGACTTTTTTTAGAAAAATTAAGGAAGCTAAATAAGTTACATAATCATTTCATTTGTAGTGTATCCTTATATTATATATTAGTTTATTAGGCAAACTAATTAGTTTGAAGAAAAACAATACTCTAAAATAATTTAATTAGTTTCCTTAATTTCTTCAAAAAAGTCAACTAAATCTTATAATTGAGATCGGAGGGAATAGTTCTATGTGAAAGTCAGAGAGAGAGAGAGAGGCATCACCATCAGCTAGGTCTAGTTTTACAGGAAAAAACACATGGAGACAAAGAGATCAAATCCCTGGTACGTCCTTCTTTCTTGGGAGAACCTCAGGTCCTAATGCAAAAAAAAAAGTAAGTTTCACAGAAAATAATTTTGATATCAAAAAATTCTCATTGATAACTTATTAAGTGATTATAACAACTCCATCTATAGGTTTTAACAACTCTTTAAGACATTTTTGACATCATAATTTTTTATGAATAATATTTTAACATTTTCTTAATCTTGTAGGACTTTAAAGAAATTATCCCTTTTTTTTCTTTAGCTTTCAAACAAATTTGCTTAAATGGGGCATACTTGTGGACCCCCAATTAAGGGGAGAGGATTTTCTCATAATCTTATTTCTCATTTTTTCTCATTAGCCGTTCATTTGAGCCGTTGATTAAGAAGAGGAGAGAGAAGTTAAATTAGTATTGTAATTGATTAAATGAATATCATTTAAAAATGATAAGGGATAATGGAAAAAAAATGGGGAGAGAAAGTAAGTCACCACTCAAAGTAATGCAAGCAATAATGATCGACCTCGTCCAACTTGGTCGCCCTTACTGTGCTCCTCAATCACCACCTAAAAAAGAAACATACAATAACGTGTGTGTCTGTCTAAATATATACACGCGCGCCCGCTCACATATAATATCAATATCACATTATATTATTCATTAGAGTACAATTATTAATTAATATTAATTTATGAACAGTGACATGAGGAATAAAGATGATGATTTTTGCCTGTGACCACCACGTCCCTTTTAAACGTTAACGCGGTGCATGCAACTTCTGGTGCATTAAATTTTTTAAATAATAATAAGAGCAATTAAGTTGCATCTGACTCTGATATCTCTTTTGTTTTTATTTGTCATTGTCATTATATTATTAATTACTTGCTTCTGATTGCCAGCTAAGTTGGTCCTGGCAGATTTGGTCCTTGCATTGTCACGCTACAACTTGCCACTTTGCTTCCTCATTACCAAAGTTAAACCCTTTTCTTAATCAAACTAATAATTGTCAAATACTTAAGCTTCTAGGTCCACTTTCTTGATTCTCTCTATTAATCTATTTAGTTCTGATCTGCCTTCTAACGGACTCTTTCTACATATTACTTTCTTCTCAAATCACTCATATATAGGCACCCAAAAATTATTATTTTATGACTTTCATCTTCATTAATCTCCCAATAACATTGGGACTTGGAAACTCTTAAGTGGCCGTGTTTAATCATAATCTAATTGTGGATTATTTGAAGTACACTTAAATAAATGCACACTAGTGTGCAAAGCTCCTATCAAGAAACGTTTCGGGACAGATAGATATATGCAATTTTATCCTTGTAAGCCATAAGTAGAGGGGTTGTTTTTAAAATTTGAATCCATAACCTTCAAGTTACATGACAGCAACTTTACAGTTGTTATAAGACTCTCTTGAAGAACATGATTAAAGAAAAAACAATCAAGATTGAAATGACAAAAATGTTTATGGTCTAATAATTTATGTAAAATCTAGATTCGAAGTGATACTTCTAAACATCATTGTTTTGGGTTTTGACTTCTTATCTTTCTTTAATTGATTATGGTTACACTAACAGTGAGGGATTCCTTATGCTCTACTGAGGCCAACGTCACCACCTAAACGAGTGGAGAAAAGGGCACCAACCCTAAACTCCAGCGGAATGCTTTAACATGGACATTCATATGCTCATAATGTGATTAAACAATACTTTGGCACTCTAAAGTTAAGATGGGCAATCCTCTGAAGGCCTTCATTCTATGTACCTGGTCAAGATTCAGAATAGATATATCGTGGCCTATTTTCTACTTCATAATCTCATTCAAAGATCGACTATTACTGACCCATTAGATGCTGAGCTGGATTCATTCGAACCCCCAAACCCAACTCAAGAAAATCCTCCTATATCAGCAATGGAAGCTTCAATTACACAGAACAATTTTAGGGGTAACATTGCAACTGACATTTATAACGCTTATTTGCCATATAAATCCTGATTAGGACTAGGATTCCTGTATTAATTCATGAACATTCTCGTGATTGTCTTTGTAAAAAGTTTGTTTGCATTGCAATAAATTGATATTGTCCATGTATGTTATCACAACTTAATTAGGACTTGGTTTAACGGTTACTTATATTTATACTTTTCATAACACATGGAGTAACCAATTTCGATTTGTGTAGTTGTACGATAGAAGACTCGCAAAAGGCTAAGTTCCACATATTATATTTATGAGGACAAAACAAAAGTTTTTTCATAACTTACAAAATATTTGAATTACCTCAACGGGGATAATCAATATCCAAATCATTAAATTACACGACCATTTAAAATAAAGTTCATAATACATATTCATGTTTCGAGTTTAATACAAACGGAAGTCTTAGGTTCATGGCAAATAAAATAACATAACATAAACTATAGGAAGCAAAAAGAGCCTTCAAAGCTCCATCATGGGTGCATTCCTTGCTCACTTCTTGGGACGTTCACTTTGAAAAATGTTAATATGGGATTCACGTTACGCAACTCCGAAAGTTTCTACCGTACTGAAATAACAATTTCGATTTGTGTAAAATTGTACGATAGAAGACTCGCTCGAAAAATGTTAATATGGGAAAAGGCTAAGTTCCACATATGGACAACAGAGATGAAGACAAGTGGATGGTTTCAAACTCACCAAAACTTAAGATTGTGTAGTTGAGGACAAAACAAAAGTTTATGGTAGACAATGGCTTCAAGCCCATCCCGCTAGCGAGTGGTGGCATAAAGAAATATTATCGAAGAGCTTGGAAGGCATTTATATGATAAAGGACTACGACCAATCTTTCATACTTGAAAATTTGGACTAAATTGTCCGGGATTAAATCAAAGGAAACCCTCACATCATATCATGAATCAAGATGATGAAACAGGCATGGAAAATCGTTTATGATATGGTGTAGGGGTAAGGATAGAGAACACTTCATTTTTCAAAAATCACATGTCTATCTACTACCCAACTACTTTAATCTACCATCTATCTACCACTCTTATGGGGATGTAACTACGGAGAGACAATGTGTTGTTGCTAAGAAAGTAACTTTCTTAGTCTTATTCCTAAACTCTCTTATTCCAAAATTTGAGATATTACTATAAAAATAATCTTAAATGGATAAGTATGTAAAGGTTAGTGATGTTGGACCATTTCAAGATGATACGGGCATGGAAAATCGTTTATGATATGGTGTAAGGGATGAACACTTCCAGATTTGGCTGGGATCTGGAGAGACAATGTGTTGTTGCTAAGAAAGTAGTATGGGATAAGTATGTAAAGGTTAGTGATGTTGGACCATTTCATGTACACTGGCTTTGGAATTCGTTTTTAGTATTAGTTCATAGGTCGGTTCTTTGTCATGTGCACAAGAAGGCCACATCGTACAAAAACAAGTGATTGCCTCACTTTCAAGATCTCTATTACATGTAAGATAGGGTGGCCGGTGATTTGTGTAAATCGCCACTAGGTATGGAAGAAGAGATACATGAAGAACAATGAGACATCCCTGAGTTCCCAATAAATCTGAACGACATCCCCCTGCTACTGAGTTCGACGCCACACATTCTGCTAACAATGCTTATGGAGGTCACGATAAGGCCTCTTGCAATGGCAGAAAGTGGAGGAAAACATGCAACTCTGAGATGCTAGCAGAGGTACTGAAGTTTTTGATAACCTTGGAACAAATCTGTCCCAAGAAGCGCATTATGCAAAGATGAAAGAAAATGAATTAGAATTGTTCATACATTTGATAGAAGTTCTAGGTCTAGCCATTGACACGCCCACTGCCACCCTTTAACAAGATTGTGTGATTCTAGCAGCTGTTCAATTCCTTTAAGAAGATTTCAAACGCTTTTAAGCCATTATGGGTACACATCTTACTAGGAAAGTAGATAATAAGTAGGTTTCAAGTGGATACTTTTTTCACACTGTCCACTCTTGTTTTGATTATTCTCGTTCCCCCATAAATCTTTTATAAAGGTAATTCGAATATGTGATTGCATTGACAACACCATTATTTTGACAATGTGATATATGTAAGTTAACTTTATGCGCCCATGGGCACATCATGATCATGGATAGATGAATTGAAATGTTTATTGTAAACTAACCACTGGTCATACCATGGTTAATGCCAAATTTCCCTTCATTCCTGGATCCTGGTGACCATATGCATGTAGTGGGATCGTCATGGGTGAGGGCTTACATTTAAAATAGTGCAACAACTATCACACTCTCAACATGTGCATAAGGTTACAGAAGCACAAGTCACTTATGATGAAGATGAGTTAACCATAGCCAATCGACGTTCATTTAATGGTTATGCCATAGTACATGAAAGACAAAAAATGAAAACGCAAGTATCATACATAAACATGTCCTTAACATACATAAACACATAATGGTTATGTTTACCATATACTTTTATACAAACAAAGGACCTCTTATACAACAATCCACCCCCTTAACCTCCCTAAAGACAAACTTAGGAAGTACCTAATTTCCTTCCTCTTAGGATGCAAGAAAACTCTCGTTACATGACCGTAGTTGCCTAAGAACTAACGACCTCCTTTTATCTTTACCAACAAATATTACACAATGAGAACCAAATTTTGAGTATCTGAATAAGGCTAAAATCCATTCCACACATTTACTGTCATGTTCCCATATAGAACCACTTTAGTCAAGTTTATTCTACGAATTTGAAGCAGAAAAAAGAATCACATACATGGTCATACATAAAACATAGCCGTATAAGAACATGAACATAATCGACACTCACTTGTCATCTTCCACCACAAACCCTAACCCCATTTGCGCACGAAATCATCCATTCTTGATCTATTCTATGACATTTTCACTCAAATATGGACCTTATTATTCTCTTTCTTATTACAATCAACGCCTGATAACCGTTAACCCTAGTTTAAACTGTCAATCAGGTTAAAGCTTTTGTGCCATAACGAAGGTGAGAGGAAAAAAGGTTCTACCGACGAAGAAAAAATCCAAACGAAAGGGTCAGCCTTCACAAAGAAACCGCCCACTAAGGAAAATGAACCTTTGCAAAGAAACCACCCATTAAGGAGAATGAACCTTCAATGTCCATTATTCAAACCAGAGGTAAGAGGAAGCAAATTGAGGTGGAGAGTGCCCAATCACCATAACGGCCGTAAAAAAGACACAATGGTGGCTAAGAAGCGAACTGAGGGGACACTAATGATACATATGTACCTTTACCACATAAGGAAAGTGAATGGGAGGACAACGCTGGCATGAAGGTGGATAAATCAATAGAAGCAACCCTGCAGCCTCCTGTCCCTAGGAGGGGAAAAGCGTCAAATGCTTGCAAGGCTTCAAAGGCAACCCGCTACAGCTGGCACCTCCTAAGCAGCACATATTCCAAAATAAAGAAGGTGTCCACAGAAGACACTAATGCAAAGATAGGATCGGTGCCGCATGATGATGACTTGTCCCAAGAACTAAACCCCAACTCGGACAACCTAACACGAAACATATTGACGGCCTTATAAGATGAAGGGACATGCAAAGTTAAGTATGACATCGTATTTTCCCATAAAACATTTTGCCCTACTCTATTCATAGATATGGAAAATGCAAAGAGAAATACCATATATGATATGTGTCCATATCTTGGCCACTATGAGAATTTGCTTATAGTGAACATAATGTATAATCAAAAAGTTGCAAGACACTTTTACTGCAACGTAGAATTGTGTATTGTGTTTAGGGTGGCATACTTAAAAGGAAGTATATTGAAACTAATGTTAGGGGGAGGAAGATAACAATGAGCGCCAAGGAGATCAATTCTCTCCTGGTTACTTCAAAGTCTGAAGGCGCTAAGTTGAAAGCCTTCAAGCCTAAACGACTACGACTAAGTGTCTAGGTTTAAGCCTTCCAGTTGAAATTCTAAAGATGGACACATATCATATCTAGTATTTCTCAAGTTTAAGCTTACACAGTTGTTAGACCACATCAAGCTGATTCATTATGTGTATTCTAGGTGTCTGGTCAACAAGTGCCAGAACTACTCACACCTAAACAACTACAACTACCCTGTGCTCACCTCCATCGTTGAGAATGAAGAGACGGGACAATGGTGTTCGAGGAGATGTAGAAGGTGGTTAATTCAAAGTCCTTGCAAACTTCGTTGTCATACCCTTAGTTGGTGTCATACATTTTGTCTCGCCATGACATCACTTACCTTGAGGATGGTGATCAGATTTGCTCCATCCTGAAGTTTGACAAGTCCAAGCTCACCAAATTACACATCTCCTTACCTAGTTCCTCTGCTCCTGATGCGGCTAAAAAAGGGAAAGACAAGGTATCAGGCCATTCAAGTCAAGCTGAGCCAGCTAAGCTTCCCCTTACTTCTGACCCCTTTATTTTTGCTGCATCTATGAAGAATCTATTTAGAGAGGAGCTTGATGTGTATGAGGCAAGAGAATCTGCATCTATGAAGAAGTTGTTTGCATCATTTCAAGAAAGCATGTTCAAGAGAACTGAGCAGGGTGTCTACGATGTGTTCAAAGTGACTGATGTTGTAGTAGAGCCTTTGGTTGAGTACGACCGCCGTCTTAGTCAAGTTGAGAAAGTCATGCATATTCACATGGAAAGGTATGAGACAATTCTTTAAGCTCTTAATGACGTTGAGCTAGGCATGAGCATATCAACGCCAGAAGGTCCCATTCAACATCGTTCTCAATATAAGGATGCTAATCGACAGGACACATCTGATTCCTCTCAAGTTCACAATATCGCAGAAACTCTTCTCAACATCATTCCACAGATGTCCCTAATGGTACTCAGGTGCCTAATTCATAACTAGACACCGAAGCTCTAGTTCATTTCCCTCGCTCAGACCAATTCAATGCCCTAGCCACTGACGAGGTCATAGATGCACCCTTTCAAGCCATTGAAGCCACTCACCATGTCATTCACTCAGCGTTTGCAACAGCTAAGAATGTCGTTAATCCAGCATCTGAACTAGCTAAGGTACTCATTCATCCAACTGTGTCAAAAGCCCCTTACAAACTATTCCTACTACCTCAAGTTCAATGGATGCAGAGACAAGCACCCCAACGGCAATAGTTGTGTACTCTCCATTGTCACACCCACCATCTGCTTTATCTAGGTCATTTGCTCTTATTCATGACATCAACCTTCCCCTACCCCCTTCAACATATGAGCAGCATATGGAAAGTGCCTCAAAAAATCCCAAAGATGATTACGTGTCATAGACTACAAGTGTTGTCATTGTTTTTGTTAATTATAGTTTTTGGCTTATGGTTTGTTGTAATGTTAAACTAAGATGAACATGTTTTGTGTTTCTGCTTTGCGCTTTTTTCAATTTATCTTTGGTTCACCTTTCATTTACTTTGTCATTACCATAATGTGCCCATCAAATGGTCGTGGCTTAATCCACTCCATCGCACGTTACTTGCACTTCTAAAACCATATGCATATCATGGATGCATTATGGTTGTTGTGTAACAACCCAAATCCAACACCCAAAAACTTGGCCAAAATATTTGAAATATCTTCAACAAGGATAAACAACATCCTTATCATTAAATTGCATAACTTGATATTTCATAAAATATTTCAGAGTTTAATACAAAGCGGAAGTCTTAGGGTTATGACAAATAAAATAATATAAAAATACAAAAGAGCTTTCACGACTCATTCCATATATGTCTTCCCTGGTTTTCCTACTAAATTAATCACCTGAAAAAAAAAAAAAACATAGTAACCGTAAGATCCAAAGATCCCCGTAACCATTGGTTATTCAAAAATATACATGCAAACCAAGATCGAGAACATACAGTTAAAATTCACAATAATTAAAATATATCTCTTTACATAAAGCCTTTCACAAAATAGTTCTTGTCTTGGTTACCAAAAACTCTCCCCAAAAGTTCCAAAACATCATAATTTATTTTTGAGTTAAGGTGCAGATTTGCCAACGAACTATTACCCGAGGAGCATCTAGCACAAAAAACAATTGAAGGGACCAAATTGGCCAATGAACTATTAAAAAGTGAAAAAAAAAACCAAAGAACTATTAAAAAGTGAAAAAAAATACCAAAGAACTATTTTTTTTAAAAAAAAAAAGGGTTAAGTGCAGATTTGCCAACGAACTATTACCTGAGGAGCGTATGGCACAAAAAATAATTGAAGGGACCAAATTGGCCAACGAACTATTAAAAAGTGAAAAAAAAATATCAAATAACTATTAAAAAACAAATATCACTATTACGTTAAAATATGAGGCATCGCGCGTAGGGCGGTAAACGCCGGAGAAAAGAGTGGTTAAGCCTTCTTGTTGGATAAGGCAAACACCAACGAGAGATGGGACCCATGCGATCGGCGTTGTGGCGCGGTGGTTACCGCTTGTGGCATCGAAGGCACGCAACGGGGTGCAAGGCGCGTGTCGGTCAAAAGTCATGGGATCGCTAGATGAGTTCAAGAGGGTGAGTGGAACACCCAAAGAACAATGGAAGCTTTGAAGACACCAACATCGCCGACACTGTGACAGTCAATGGAAGACGAAGACACCAAGACAGTGACGGGGTAATAGTTCGTTGGCGAATCTGCTCAAAATTGTGTTTTTTTTTTTCACTTTTTAATAGTTCGTTGGCCAATTTGGTCCCTTCAATTATTTTTTGTGCCAGACACTCCTCGTGTAATAGTTCGTTGGCAAATATACACCTTAACCCAAAAAAAAAACAACTATCGCTATTTTGTTAAAATATGAGGCACTGGCGTAGGACGGTGGCGGAAACGCTGGAGAAAAGAGCGGTTAAGCTTTTTTGTTGGATAAGGCAAACACTAACAGAGATGGGACCCATGCAAGCAGACGTTGTGGCAGCGGCGGTTGCTGCTTGTAGCATCGGAGGCACGCAATCAGGGTGCAAGGCGCGTGTCGGTCGAAAGCTGTGGACTGTTGGATGAGTTCAAGAGGGTGAGTCGAACACCCAGCAACAATGGAAGCTTTGGAGACGCCGACGTCGCCAACACTGTGACAGTCAATGGAAGACGGAGACACCAAGACAGTGACGGGGTAATAGTTCGTTGACGAATCTGCTCAAAATTGTGTTTTTTTCACTTTTTGATAGTTTGTTGGCCAATTTGGTCCCTTCAATTTTTTTTTTTTGCTAGACGCTCCTCGGGTAATAGTTCGTTGGCAAATCTGCACCTTAACCCTTTATTTTTCAAACATTTCACAAGAGATCTCACATATAAAATATTCCAAACAAATATTGATGCATAGATCATCCTTATTACCCTGATCACCTCTTATAACCGTTGACTAGAGCCATCTAACACATAACACATCCTCCAACAAAACATTTCTGTTACTCATAACTTCAGCATGGCTCCCCTCCTTGTAAAATCACAACCAAGGAGGTGTCAAACTTAACCCGGTTAAAAGAAAAGTGATACCAAGGGATCCAAGAATATCCAATCTCATCTAAACAACATTATTAGATTTCAAATCAAGCCTTCCATAGGTACAACAAATCCCAAAACATTTGATATATATATAAACACACATATATATAAATTCGACAAGTATATAAAAGAATAACCAAGGTTACCTTAATTTCACGCTTATTTTTACCAATACTTCAATACTCCCAATTTACAAACACCAAATAATTTAACCTCAACTTACACCATTATTTTTTGCACCTTCTCTCTCTTTCCTTCTTTTTCCTTCTCTCTCTCTCTCTCTCTCTCTCTCTCTACCTTTCTGTGAGTCTTGTGTGTTGTGAAAGAAGAAAAGGGGTGAGGTATTTATAGAGTTTTGGGTCTCAACCATTTTTCAAAAATCACATGTCTATTTACTACCCATCTACCTTAAACATGTCAATCTACCATATATCTACCATTCATATGTTCATCTACTATGTAACTACCAAACACATCTCCATCTACCATCTAACTACCATTCATATGTCCGTCTACCATGTAACTACCATACATATCTCCATCTACCATCTAACTACCGAATACTCATCTTCCGATCAAATATCACATGTTTTTCTACTACATAACCATCTACCATTCAAGTTAATATCTGATTTTTACTCTGATTGCAATGAAAAATATCGATTATCAAGAGCCTAGTAGCTTTCTTATCTCAAACTTATTCCTAAATTCATTGTTCCAAAATTTGGGATATTACTATATTATAAAAATAAATCTTAAAATCTACTTCAGAAAAATGTACTCTCATACTGAGTAATTACATGGTAAATTTTAATTACCATAAATTAATTTCTCTTGAAAAAAATTTAGGATGTTACATGTTGCATATGGCATGGCCTAGTCATGTCCTAAATAGTTGAACCACAAGCCGCTTATGGGCATGCTGTAGGCAACAACGATTGCAAACTCATCTTAAGCGTAACGTAACCATCACTTGCCCATGGTCATCACCGCTTCCTTCCACGCTTACCCATGTGCACGAGATGGGTATGCAGTGGATACAAATGACTGACACAGCATATTATAAATAGATCCACAAATGCTTGTTAACCAATATGTACCTACAACTTGCACACAGTGACGAACCCATTCTTTCAAATGAAGTTCACCATTCATAACTAAATGCACGTTGTGGGTAGGCCATGGTTAAGAAGTAAAAAATACAAATAGTGCAAGGTCAACATTGACAATTAAAAACATAGCACATTACAAATACATCCATCCATCCATTTCTTCATGGTTTTGCATAGCATAACCTTAATTAAACAAGAGTACAAGTTATTCAACAGCAGACCCAGTAGCAGCATACTCAAACCCATCTCCTCCTCCTCCAACCTACTCAACCATCACCACACCTCTATCCTATCATTACTCTCCTATTGAACACAATGCACAAAATCCTAAAGTGCTTGAAAGGCTTGGGCTTGTAGATGGAAGCTTTGTGCTTCACCTGTAAATCAAAGAGTTAACAGTGAATATTCCATTAACAATAGGTCTCAAAACAAGGAGCTTACAGCAACATATGCTTCCCATATAGCATCATTGACGACAATTAAATTTGTGGCATAATCTCACCTAAAATTATGCCCCTATGCCCTATACAACATATCAAACATTGTTACCCATTCTGCCTTTAGCTTCTTCAGCGACAGAAGATGTCATTACTCCCTTTGAAGCCACATCTGGGAAGCCTTTCTTCCATCTTTAGTTCTAGATAAACCAAATAACCCGGTATGAAGCCCTTCTCATCCATTTGTTCACCTTTGAGTGCCATCTTGACTAGCAAATCGACAAGCACATCTACTTCAGGGGTCTATACACAAGATCGACGCCCATTTCCTTTGCAGAAATCACCATCTGCAACTCCATCCCCCGCCATCTCCCCACTGGATTTCACTTTCTGATGTCCCCGGCCATCTTCCCTCACACCAGGGGCACCTATTTTAGGCATTATATATAGTAGGTGAGCAATAGTGTTGTGGGTTCGTGGCTCTCGTGGGGTTTAAAATAATGTATTTCTTTTATAGGCAAAATTGTCTTTTGCCTCATATTCCTACCTCATTTTCTTCCGACCAAACAAAAATTTTCTTATTAACCGATTTTCTTTTCTAATGTGAACCAAACACGTCGGATGGCAAAATTTTCTCTTCATTTTCTTTCCATTCCTACCTTTTCTTTTATCCAAACAAGCCCTTAGTTATCTGGCTTTGGATTTCAATTGTTTAGTATCAACTAAATATGAAAACACTGAGGACTTCACAATCAGCTGCTTGTCTCCCTCATTGTTTTGTTTTATTCTTTTGTGCAAATTGGAGTCTCTCTCAATCAATCAAAAGCTAATTAACGCGTTTCTAACTAACAAGCCTATCTGCACTCTAATAGGCCACTTGAGATATACAAAAGACAACAGCTACTAGAAAATGAGACATACAATGGATGTTACTGTGTCTTACCTGCATTTTCATTGAATGTCCGGTCCATGTTCCTATAACTTTAGGGCTACCCCACAAGCCAAACCTCAAAGAAATCAACGCACATGACTCTCTTGATCATTGCCTTGCAGATCCAAAGCACACATCAAAAGCCGAAACTAAGAAAGGAATAGCCAGCTATTAAACAACTAGGCACAAGATAACGATCTTCTAAAACCCACCCTCAATATATATACCCCAGATACTCCATTTGTTTCTCTTCATCTCTGTATACTATTATTCTAAAGATGGCATTTTTGCCGCAAAAATTTCTATTCTCAGCTCTAGTTTCAATCCTCTGCTTTGCCTTTGAGGTTTCTTCATATAGAAGGGTTTATACACCTCCAAATATCACACCTTTGACTAGTTCTTTTCCTCGTGTTCCAATTGATCGTGGGTTTTCTAAGTCCTTTGGGGCCTCAAATATTCAGTATCTCAATAATGGGTCCATGGCCACTCTGGCTCTTAACAAAACTTCAGGTACGTTTGGACATGAATATATATATATATATATATATATATATGATGATGATGATGATGCTCTTGTATTAACAATAACGTTAGAGTCTTTAGAAACTTATTATGATACCCTTTTGATTGTTTTTGCTTTTCAGGCTCTGGTTTGGTCTCACAAGGCAGATACTACTATGGATTCTTCAGTGCAGCCATCAAACTACCTGCTGGTCTTTCATCTGGTGTTGTTGTAGCCTTCTATGTAAGCTTCAATTCTTAGCTCATGTCCTCATGAACATGACACTTAAAATTTCAGTGTCTGATTTGTGTTTCATTCTCAGCACCTGCTTCTTCATCTTTCATCAAAATCTGTTGAGGATTGAATCTTCTAAATCTTATTAATATGGTTATCTTACAAGAGGAAATGTATCAGTTGTCAAATGCAGATATGTTCCCTCACAACCATGATGAGATTGATATTGAGCTTCTGGGACATGAAAAGAGAAACGATTGGGTTATTCAAACCAATTTGTATGCAAATGGAAGTGTAAGCACTGGAAGAGAAGAGAAGTTCTATCTCTGGTTTGACCCCGCAAAGGAGCTCCATTACTACAGTATCTTATGGAACAGCTATCACACAGTGTAAGCCACTTAATTTATCATATTCCATTAATCAAGTTAGCTAAATTAAAAAAGAAATAGGAATATTCTTTTTAAATTTGCTAAAATCCTTTTTAACATGACTATTTAATTTCAGGTTTTTAGTGGACAGTATTCCAGTGAGAGAGTTCATCCACAGCAATTCATATCCTTCTATATACCCATCAAAGCCAATGTCTGTGTATGCAACAATATGGGACGCATCAGATTGGGCAACACATGGAGGAAAATACCCAGTGAATTATAAGTATGCTCCATTTGTTGCTTCTTTCACTGAAATGGAATTAAGTGGTTGTGTGGTTTCAAATCTTTTAGAAACATCATCAGCTTCTTCTTCTTCTTCATCTTCTTCTACTACTACATGCTCAAAATCTTCTTCAAGTACTTCAGGCTTGGACCCTGCAAATGGACCTGAGTTCTCTAAGCTGTCTCAACAGCAGATTGCAGCCATGGATTGGGCAAGAAGGAAACTCATGTTTTACTCTTATTGTAATGATAAACCCAGGTACAAAGTCATGCCTCCAGAATGCCACTGAAGAATACACACCTACATTATTTGTTGTTATTATTATTATTATTATTTAACTTTATACAGATATAGATTTTTTAAGGGAAAATCAGTGAAACCCCCACCACTTCCTCATGTTTCAACAAGGTATACCCTTTTTAACTTCCCACTGTGGGGGTGGAAGGAATAATGTTATTTGTATGTTTAATTCTTTGGCAAAAGGATTGGAATAAACATAAACAATATTGTAAAAGATCAATTCCAGATAAAGTAAATCTCTATCTTATCTTTTTGTATATTAGGACTAAGCTCTTATTTGGAAAAGCCTCAAATTATGGTTTCAAAAACACTTTTACATCGTAAATTTTAAAAGAATTTCTAAAAAACTAAAACAAATAGGCACTAAGCTTCATGTAATGTATTTTTATATTCTTTTGGTTATTGTGAAGAATTCTCAAAACTTTGGTTCATATGCGAATAATTGTTTGACCTTCAAAACTAAATAATGGATTTCACTAAACTGTTTAATCTGTACAGATAATCTTCTATCATTAGATGATTTGTTATTTCACTAATATGACATCAGAAAGTTATTTTTCTCATAATTAATACTAAATTGATGTGAGGCTTTGAAATTTTGTTTGGCCAATTTGCACGAGACAAACTTCTCACATTATTTTAATTTTGAAGCATGGATCGTTGAGAATATAAAGTTGATTAAATTAAAAATAAATAAAAATTAAATGAAGCAAACTTAAAGATTCATGGATCTAGAATGTATGCTTTTAATTACGTGAGTTTGAAGAGTTATACTGTTTGGTTCTCCCGCAAAAGTCACTTTAACGTTCATTGTTACATTTTAATGATATTAAAACAAGAAGCTTCGTCTTTTAAGTTTTAATATTATTGGCTTTGGGCCTCTGGACCCTCTGTTTCTAATCAGAGAGACACATGAAACAGAGAAAAGACAGAGAATATCCACTGAACCAAACAATGGGGTTCAGAAGAGGACAGGTTGAATCAGACCACTAAGAATTGGTTGATAAGATTCATTGAGTGGTGACACCAAATTAGCATCCTCTGTTTGTTTGTCTAAATTATCTTGGGATGTCAAATCATGAATTCCAGAAAAGGAAACTTTAGCTGATGGTTTGGCTTAAGGAGGGTCTTTATATCCTCCCCAGGGATACATGAAAAAAATTTGATCCTATTTATAAATCAAGTTTGGTAATAAATGAGACAGAGAATTTTCATTTAATATATAATGGCTGTTGCCTGAAGATTTAAAAAAAAAAAAAAAATTCAATCATAAACGGCCATGTGGCTGAAAAACCACTCAAATTCAAAGAAAGATTCTTGACTTCACCCTCTCCCCTGTTTGTTTGTCTAAATTATCGACAAATCATGAATTCCATGCAAACTTGAAACTTAGACATGAATCATGTTGTGAGGCAAACCAACTTTTAGCGTATACCACATGTTTATAACTGTAAACATTAATCATATTACCTAACATTATATGTCTCTTTATATACTATTATCACAATTAACACTTACTACACACAATTTCTTACATTTTTTCGATAAAAATAATTAAATTAATGTCATTTAACTTTTAGTGTATACCACATATGTTTGTAACCCTGTAAACATATTTTGATAATCATAGTACCTAACATTATATGTCTCTTTATATATTATTATTCACTACCACAAAAATCGCTTTTTAGATCGGGTGAAAATTGCTTTTTAGACCGGTTCTAGATTCGGTCTCGATACCGCCAATCTAAAAGTCTGTTACTTCTAAGACTTTAAATGACTTTTTAGACCAATTTTTTAAGATATAAAGTCTAAAAGGTAATACTTTTAAGATCTGTTGTGTAAAATAATTGATCTTCAAAGTCTCATTTTTAACTTTTAAAATCGATTGTGTACACAACCGGTCTTAAAAAATATGTCGAGCCACGATAAATAGATAGATAGAGATTAAAAAATCTGTACCTAAAACAAGATTCACGTGAAAAGCGGAGTAGGAGGGAGATTTTTTATTGAAGATTCATCTTTTAGACTGGTTATTGTTAACAATTGATCTTAAAATTTTCATCCATTAGACCAGTTATTAGTAAAAAAAAATGGTCTTAAATTTAATAAATTTTTTGTTGTTGCATATTTTAGACTGGTTATTGTTAACAACCGGTGTTAAAAGTTTCATCTTTTAAATAAGTTATTAGTAAAAACCGCTCTTAAAAGTAATAAATATATTTATTTTTTATTTTACATATTTTAAACCGGTTATTGTTAACAATCAATCTTAAAAGTTTTATCTTTTAGACCGATTAAACAAAACAATCGGTCTTAAAATTAATCGATTTTAAAAAAAACTTTTTAGACCGGTTGTTTTGGTAACCGGTCTAAATAATATCTTTTAGACCTTATATTAAAGGAACCAGTCTAAAAAGTTCTTTATATTTACGAAATGTTATCGGTTAAATATTTTTTAAAACCACGATCCTCTATATCCGGTCTAAAAACCTTATTTTGTAGTAGTGATCACAATTAACACTTTCATATACAACACTCCATCGTGCAACACACGGGGAGATATAGCTTGTTTGACTAACAAGTTATTGATTGATGTGGTAAGTAACCCCATCCCTAAGAAAAAAATACAAGTTTAAATTTTGGGAAACACATTTATTAGGAAAAATGAAAACTCTTTGTATTCTAAATCTCAAAAGATGAAAGAAAATATGAAATTTATAATTTATAATTTCTCCATATTCAAAATGAGAGGGGTCCCAATTTTATTTTCAATATTTATTTGATATTGTGAATAAATTATTTTGTAAAAAATAGAATTTACCATAAAATTATTTTAAGTAAGAAAATATTCAAAATAAGTTTTTTTTAAAAAAAAATTAATATTCATTAAATAAATGATTATACTGTCCAAAATATAGTATGGCATGACTGTTAATGTAGGAATGGTGCTTAAAAGCTATCGACTTTAAAAAAAGTTTCGGTAAGAAAAAAGTCAAGTTATAGATAATGATTTGTGTTTGGATTGATGGTGGTAGAAGTGGTGATGCCCACATCAAAAAGCTGAGAAAGCATTATGGAAAAAGTTTGGATTCGGAGCTTTTTTCACGATTTTTTGAGGCTTTTTTGATTTAAAGTCAAAGTTGGCCAAAAATGGGCAATCCAAACGTAAACGCTTTGGCTTTTTTCATTTGGGTCGTTGGCTTAAAAAGTTCATGAAATTTTTACACACCATGAAAAATAAGCCACTTCAAACAGCTAGGGAGATTAAAACATTATGATTTAAAGACTTATTTATTAATATAATATCAGTTCACCTTATTTTATAACAGGATAGAAAATATTAAAATCAAGTGGGGCCAATTGAAATATGGATGAATTATTTCTGTCATCAATCGCAAGATTTTGAGGCAAGAAGATCAAGAGCTCTGTGTTAGGGCTTACTTCCAACTATGAATGTGACGAAGAATAGAACGGCGGTGGTGTTGGAGGCGAGTTTGATGAAGTGTTGGAGAACTCGTCGGAGGAAGTAAAGAAGAGTGGGGAAAAATAAGAGAAATTCTTTTTAAAAAATAATAAGAAAAATTAGAAGTGATGTAATTATAGAGAAGGGGGAGAAGATGATATGTATATGCAAACATTACCGAACAATGCATGTAAGATAAATGCCAATGTATGATATGCTTGCCTTACATAGGCTCATGTTAACATAATGACATTTCGCATGCTTCAATGCTTCATAAAATATACTCATGGCCATAGATAATTAGAAACAGAGCTTCAACCATTCAAACATGTTAAACAAGCAAGTAAAGCAATCATGCATATTAACACACAAGCAGATAAATCAATACACGCAAGTAGGTAAGTCCACTACCTTAGACCGTGTCCTCCGGTTGTTCCTTTTCTTCCAACCATTGAAGTTGCTTGAAGCATTTTCCATTCTTTTCTTTCTTTCTTTCGACTTCTCATGGCCCTAAACACGTATTCATATTATTAGAGCCATGGAAATAAATACCTAATAGGCTATCTTAGCCTCATAGGCTTTCTTACACCCTTGGAGTTCATTCTTAGTACGGCTTTTTTTTTTAATTTGCCCCTTTTTAAATAACTATTTAACAAAATGCCACTGTTTGGAAACTATTTAAGCATCTGCCCCTGTTTAGTCGACTAATACCCTCATCTAGTTGACTAAAACGTGGGGGCCCAATTTTTTTTGAAGATCCCCGCGATTTAGTCGACTAAACCATAAGGTTTAGTCGACTAAACAAATCAGAGAGGCGTTTTTTAAAAACCTCAATTACACATTCACAAACCCTAATCGACTAAACACCCCTTTCCCCTTTCAATACTCTCTCTTTTCTCAGTTTTAGTGCGGTCCATTAAGGTTTAATACGATTTCACCTAGTTGAAGGTATGATTGTTGTGTAATCTTTGTAGTTTCACTTTGTTAAGCTTTTGTTTTTGTTTGTAACCTAAAACCCTTTGTTAAGCATTTTGTAAGCTTAACAAAGTGAAACTACAAAGATTACACAACAATCATACATTCAACTAGGTGGAATCGTATTAAACCTGATGGACCGCACTAAAAACCGAGAAAAAGAGAGTATTGAAAGGGGAAAGGGGTGTTTAGTCGATTTGGGTTTGTGAATGTGCGATTGGGGTTTTTAAAAAACGCCACTAGACTGGTTTAGTCGACTAAATCGCAGAATGTTTAAAAATTCCCAGCGTTTTAGTCGACTAAACACCGAGGTTTAGTCGACTAAATCGTGGGGATCTTCAAAAAAATTGGCCCCCACGTTTTAGTCGACTAGATGAGGGCATTATGACTAAACAAGTGTAGACTTTAAATAGTTTCCAAACGGCCGAGGTTTAGTCGACTAAATCGTGGGGATCTTGAAAAAAATTGGCCTCGCGTTTTAGTCGACTAGATGAGGGCATTAGTCGACTAAACAAGCATAGACAATCTTAAATAGTTTCCAAACAAGGCGAGATCTTAAATAGTTTCCAAACAAGGCATTTTGTTAAATAGTTATTTAAAAAGGGGCAAATTGGGGGAAAAAAACCATATTTTTACACCTTTACATGAAAAAGTAATGAATTTTAACAGAGTTAATGAAAATGACATTTTTACTCAATTTAAGAAGATACTGAGCATTTTTGCATTTGAAGCTTGATTAGGGTGTCAAGTGTCAACAACACTCTTTTTTTAAGAAATAATATGTATTTTTCCACCATTAACCATGATAAAGATTAAATGAAGCAAACTTAAAAAGTTCACGGGTCCAGAGTTGCTGTTCGGTTTTCTTCCACTTAACGTTCGTTTTTCATTTTTTAATGATATTAGAGGCTTTGGAGTTTGGGCCTGTGGTTCTGATCAGAGACACATCAAACAGAGAAAATACAGAGAATATCCCTTAAACAATCAATTTTGAGGGACAAGGCCCAGTGCCTCCAACCTGCATTCCTGCACTGAACTGAAGCTTTATTTCCCTGCTGTTGCCCACAGGCGTCAATGCCTCGTGCCTCAACTATTCTATTCAAATACTACAAAGAAAGATTCTTGACTTTACCCCTCCCCTGTAGGTTTGTCTAAATTATGAACAAATCATGAGTCACAAACAAACTTGAAACTTTTTGCAAATTCAAACCTAAAAAAGATTCTGGGCCAAGAATTCATCTTATGAAGCAAACCAGCTCACTCTAATAAATCCAATTTTTTCAATCCTTGCAAATAAGTAGTTTAGGATGTAGGATACACAAGACTGGAGAGGAGTAAAGAGAGAACAGCCAGATGGAGATAAAACAACGGCTACACAATTTCATTCAAGTAATCCAACTAAATGAAAGAAAAAGAACAGTCAGGGAGCTGTGTAGCATGCAAGAATTTCATCATCGTCTTCATAAAGAAGCCGATTATTTATTGATCTTTCACAAGAAGCTACATATATGTTCAAAGCCATGCTGGGTTCTCCAAGGGAGTAACAACGGCCTTCACTTGCAAGTAATTTTTAAGACTGTAAATCCCCTTTTCTCTGCCTTGACCACTCATCTTGTACCCTCCAAAAGGAATTGCAGCATCAAATGTATCAAAGCAGTTTACCCATACGGTCCCAACTCGCAGTGCTCGAGTCAGAGTGTTTGCTGTGGCTATGTTTTTCGTGAACACCCCGGCTGCAAGGCCATAACGCGTGTTGTTTGCTCTTCTAATCACTTCATCAAGGTCCCTGGAAACAACCAAAGAATTAGTGCAAGAAGCAAACAGAGATACTGAGCCTTAAAGATGTCAATTTTTCTCAATCAGATTCTTCATTTCTCAAGTCCACATTGTAGTCCTTCAACTTGACTTCCATCAAAATAACAGCACTCGCATAAACTAAGAACAAGAATAATGTGACAAAGAAACAGTGAATGTTGTTTTGTTGTTAAGACATGTCAGCATTTTTGTCATTCATCGCTTCGCTGTTTCATGTGGACATTATTTGTGGAGGAAGTCACTTTAAAGGACAACAATGACATGCATTAAAATGGAGAACCAGATGAAGAAAATTGACATCATGACCAAGACTTCAAACTACTCCAAAAAGAATTGTACGCAGAAGAGGGATCATCGTACTCACTTGAATTTCAAAATGGATTGCACAGGGCCAAATATCTCATCCTTCGCAATCAACATATTGTCCTGGAATGTTTTTATAATAAGCAACACTTGAAACCAAATTTTCAGTTGTATCTTAAATCATGACTCTGCAAGTAAAAGATATACCTGAACATTTGTAAACACAGTGGGCTTGATATAGAAGCCTGCATCTCCTAGTCTCTCTCCTCCAGTTTCTAGAGTCGCTCCACTTTCAACACCAGATCTTATATACTTCAGTATCTTCTCAAATTGCTCAGAATCAATCTGGTTATTATGGTCACACATGAAATTATCAGTATGATTGTTCCACAGTAAACCAGGACAAAATAACCAATTAATCATTCTTTCTATGCACTTTGACATTGTGAAGCGTCAAACTTGGGAGTTATATATTTCAAGTCATCACTGCATCGTTTAGTTAGTGAAGCACAATAATGGGAGATTGTCAGCATATCAGATTCCTTAAAAAAACCTCGAAACCTTTTAAGTTCACAAAAGGGCTACCCTATAAAGGGTTCGTTGCAAATTACCTGAGGACCTTGCTCTATTCCTCTTTTGAATGGATCACCAACAACACGTTTCAAGGCACGCGCCTTTGCTTTCTCAACGAATTCATCATATATGCTTTCATGTACGAATGTACGAGACCCAGCACAGCAGCATTGTCCCTGTAGTCAAAACAATGTTCGTCAATCAAATCTAACAATAATTCTAAGAGAAGGAACTGCATTGAGAGATCCAATATAACTGTACATGTTACACATATACACACATAGACGTGTGAGAGAGAGAGAGAAGAAAAGACAAAGGAGTAACTCCAGTTTTTTACAAACCTGATTAAAGAATAGTGCAAAATGCGCTACCTCTACAGCTTGATCTACATCAGCATCTTCGCATACAATGAAGGGAGATTTCCCTCCAAGTTCTAAAGTTACAGTCTTGAGATTACTTTTTGCTGCCAGTTCAAGGACGATTTTTCCAGTATCAGTTGATCCAGTAAAAGCAACCTGCAAAAGGTATAGAAAGTTCAGGCTCCATTTCAATGAGTCAATTGTGAAAAATCTGATTTGAAACTTCTTCACGAGCCTAGAAATCAGAAATATTAATGTCAAATTAGTAAAAGTTCTATCATGAAAAATTGTTTCTTTCCAAAGCAACTGGTCTAACTACAATCAGCTTATTCTAAGCCAGAAACTCATTCATACTGCCATGAAATACTCCACTAGACCATCAAAGGATTTGCAAATGGCAAGTTCCAAAACAGAGTGTACAACAAAATACCACAAGGGTAAAGGGAATGACTCATACTTGAAACAAACGAGTACTCTAACATACTTAAAAGCATCTTAGTACCTTGTCAACATCCATGTGACTAGCAATAGCAGCACCAGCAGTTGGACCAAAGCCAGATATAACATTTAAAACACCAGAAGGAAGCCCAGCCTGCCAGAGTGATGATAAAATCAGTAATGAGAATTGGATTTACAACAATCTATTAACTTCTTCCACACCCAAAAATGAGTTCAACCACATGAACAGGTGATTTAGGCTCATCAAAATCTCAAATGTTTAAGTAATTACAAAAGAAAAAGCATTCTCAACAAAAGTTTGGTGTAATGTGTAACACTCACTGTCACCCACCTCATGGAATAGCTTTGCTGCATATAAAGCAGATAATGGTGTTTGTTCAGCTGTTTTCAAAACGATTGTGTTGCCACATGCCAACGCAGGCCCAACCTTCCATGCAAACATGAGAAGAGGGAAGTTCCAGGGAATGATCTGACCGGCAACACCAATTGGTTCATGCAATGTTTGCACATGATATGATCCATCAGCAGGAACCGTGAGGCCATGAATCTTATCCGCCCAACCTGAAGAATTCAGACGTAGAAGCATTAGAAATTTTGAAGTAGCATAGAATCTATCATAGAAGTTAAGTTTGTATATTAGTTGGCCCTCATACCAGCATAGTATCGAATTAGACGAACCAGCATGGGGACTTCAATTTGAGCAGCTTGGGCATATGGCTTCCCATTATCCCAGGTCTCAAGTGTCGCAAGCTCATCGTTATGCTTCTCAATAAGATCAGCAGCACGCAACAATATCTTTTGTCTTTCCTGTAAAAAGCAAAGTTCAGAACTTCAGATTTCATAGCTTTGTACGCAGTAAAAAGGAAAATTAGAAATTAGCTTAAGAGGTGAATACATAGGCTGTCATTTTTGTCCAAGGCCCTTCATCAAATGCCTTGCGTGCAGCTACAACTGCTCGATCTACATCTTCAGAGTCACCCTCAGCAACATGTGCAATTGCTTCCCCTGTCCTGGGGTCCAAAGTTGGAAAAGTTTTGCCTAAAGCCAGAAAAGAATCACAACAGTAACTCAGTAAGATGGCTTTAAAAATTGGAGATCCGATCTGCTTTTTTAATCTCGTTCTTTTTTCTTTTCCTTCGTTTATCTTTCAATCTTTCCTGGTCAGATTGCAAACTGTAGACCCTGATTTCTTGGAAGTGTTGACCCAGGAAAAAAAAAAAAAACTCACCAGAAGCAGCATCCACGAACTTCCCACCGATTAGGAGCTGAGTGTGTTCCACTTGAATCGTTGGCTTAATCGGTTCTTCAAGAGCAGCAGAAGCAGTACTGTATTTACTCAGTCCTCTGCTCAAGTAACCATTCCCACCTGAAGCGTTTATTTTCAAGCATTTCAGTCAGAAAAATGGGGTCAATAGATTAAAATGGTTTTGCAGGCAAAACAAGCAGTAAACATCCATTAAGAGTGGACCTGTTAATCCAAACATGTGCGCCCATGTTAATATGATTTGTATCCGAAAATAACTATCAGAGGTACCACCGAAAATAACTTTGCCCTCAAAAGGTACTGAGAACTTGTAGTTTAGTCGAGAAAAATACGAATCCGGAAATGATAAAGAAAGCTTAGTAACTGAGAGGGGGGCAAAAGAAGCAATAAATGACCGAAAGCATCAAATCTTTTACAGTAATTAAGACCCACTGGTACGATATTTTTCTCTAACATATCCCACCCTCCCCGCATCATTCCCTCTTACTGTTTATTTTCGTTGACCTTGATCCAGTACGATCCACTAGAAATTGAAGTCTAAACTAGACGGCGGATCAACAAATATTTCAAATCCACAGTGAATCAAACTCATCAGGAGAAAATAAATCAGAGGCGAAAATTTTTAAAAAGTTCAGAAGAAGTCACATAACATTCGGTTCTGATCAACATTCGATTCCGACATGTTCGGAGAAACGAACCATATCATCGAAAAAACAATCAGAACACAAAGTAGATTTATATGAAAAAAACATGAAAGTGATGAAGAAGCAGTACCTCCCCGAGCAAGCAAAGAAGCAGAAGCGAAAGAGCGAGAGATCAGCCTTGAGATCCTCATCGATGAAGTCATTTCTACCCCTTAGGTTGTTCTTACTCGCAGGATCGTTTGTGTTGTTGGAATGGATGACTATATATATATATATATATATATAGAGACACACACACACACAAATGAGAGTGATGGGATAGACTGTAATGAAATGCAATGATACTATTTCCAAATTCTGACTTCGAATATCTTATTCTTATCCCCGACTTTAAATAACTCCGAAATGGAAATTCAAAATTATACGCATATCATAATTTTCTCGCCGATTATAACCTTTCTATACACACACGTATAGTGACTCAATTTGCGAACACGCACCTCAAGACGAAGAAAAGCAAAAACGCATGGCATGGACCAGGCGATAAGCGCTGAGCACCTAACACGAGATTCTGACGTGGACTTTTCCTCTTCCAGATAAAAATTAAGGAAACTTTCACTGGAGCCCACCACAACAAATTAATTTTCATTTGTTGCCAAAAGATTTCTGAAATTTTACTTTAACCCCTGAAGTCAAAATAAAATTAAATTTTATGTATCAAAAGGCATTAGTGCCCTCAAGTAAATTTACAATAAGCATACATATAAGATCATTCACAACTTCCATTTCTCATATTCCCAACACATTATTTTATATGTAGTTGTAAATTTGCTTATTGTAGTTATAAATTATGTTCGAAATCTGGGAAATGAGAATGGTTAATTTCCTCATGTGTTGTTGTAAATTTACTAATCATAGTTTTAAATTAAGTTGGGAATATAGGAAATGAGAGTTGTCGATTTTCTTATTTGTTGTTGTAAATTTGCTAATTATAATTGTAAATTTGATTATATTTTTTGTAAATTCACATAAGGTAAACCGTTCAGTTCACTCCAAAATTTGATTTCATTTTGTTTTACGGGTATAGTGAAATTTTAGAATTTTTGGGGGTAATTAGAAGTTAATTTGCTATAGTGGGTATAATGAAATTTTCCCTAAAAGTTATAAGAAAAAATTATTCTTTTTATCTTTTTTTCCTAACTTTTTTAATTTGGTGTAACACAATCCCTATTTTTTAAAAAAAAAAATCTTACCTATATAAAAGTAGAGCGGTAAGCGTTTTTACATTTTGACACTGTACTTTTTTATTCTACCAACCGCCCAAATAACTCCACTTGCTTATTATAATTAATTTATAATTCATACCTACAATTTCTTTGCACTTGACACTTGTCCTCTTTATTTTGCCATCCTTAAAAGTAACACTATTTATTTATTATTTTTAATTTTAATTTATGCATACAATTTCTTAGAATAAATATATCTATTAACTATCTTAATTATCCTCTTTGTTTGATTAACCGATGGGGTAACTCCCTTCATTTGATTTTTCACATTTTCACTTTAATATTTGAAAATATTTTGTAACAACTTTCCTTTTTATCTCTCTTTATATCGTATCTTTTTTGTCAATATTTTAATTATGTCTTTGTTTTATGAATTACATATTTTATTTTTTAAACTAACCATCATTCTCCCCTCATTATATATGAACTATTTTGTGAATAAATAAATTTTGACATCTCCCTAATTGATTTCAAATATTAAACGCATACTCTTAATATTTCAACTACTTTGTCAATAAATATATTAGCAAAAATTTAAGTATCTCTCTATCCGACATATCAATAAAATGATAAGCTCAAAAACTAAAATTAAAAAATAAAAAGCAAGGTGGTTATATAAAAGCATAGCAATAAGAAGCTTTCTCTTACCTGTCCTTTTTATTTTACCAACTCTCAAAATAACTTCATTTACTTATTATTTTTTATTTATAATTTATAATAAATGCCTACAATTTGTTTGCACTTGACACATGTCCTCTTTATTTTACTATCGGTCAAAGTAACACTATTTACTTATTATTTTTAATTCTTAATTTTTAATTATGCATACAATTTCTTAGAATAAATATCCCTATTAACTCCCTTAATTATCCTATTTCATCATTTGATTTTTCACATTTTTACTTTAATATTTTAAAATATTTTATAACAACTTTGCTTTTATCTTTTATCTTTTTTTTTGTTAGTATTTTAATTATGTCTTTATTTTATCCTCTACCTTCTGAATTGCCTATTTTAAATTTTTTTGAACTAACCATCATTCTCCATGTTTATATATGAACTATTTTGTGAATAAATAAATTTTAACGTCTCCCCTAATTGATTTCAAATATTAAACACATCCTCTTAATATTTGAACTACTTTGTCAATAAATATATTAGTAAAAGTATAGCGAAGAAGATCTCTAACAGCCGACACATCCGTAAAATGATAAGCTCAAAACATTAAAAGAAAAATAAAATAAAAATAAAAAGCAAGATGGTTATGAAAGAGGGATAATGTGGAAGGTAGTTATACACTATTTTACCGATCTTATTTTTTCCTCAATAATAACTAAATATTTTTTCATCAATAACTCGCATTTAAATTTCTTGTTTTTTCATGTTTTAATCTTCAAAATTTATTTCCTTAAACAACCATGCAGATATATGAGATATAGTTAGAGATAATATAGGGATTCAAATTTCAAATAAATTAACTAATATAATTCCCTATTTATTTGTCTTCTTATACAAGTAAATTTTAATTTTGAAGGACCAAAAGATTGTATTACCCTTAATTTTAATTTGGCTATATATATATATTGCTTTGGATGTTGGCCCCTTATGTTGTCGTGTGACACCCTAACTCCGTATGATTTCATGTTAGCGGATGTCGTGTGCACTAGGGATCGTGATGTCATTATGGTGGGAGCGCGGCAGTTATGTTTATTGGGATGCGCTTTGGATTTGTGCTCTGCATTCAAACAGGCCGTCTTCCACTCTTTCATCAAACAGGCAGTAATAATATAAATAGCTTTTGAACAAAAAAAAAATCCTTACAGGATTTAAAGAAATCAACATTGATAGTATTTACAATGAATTTTGTAATCATTATATATGAATTATATAAAAAAAAAAATATTTAAATTTTTTCTAGAAAATTAATGAATTTAGTCTTTACAAGAATTTATAAAATTTTCAACATGATAATATGGTGATAAAAAGAATTAGTTTTCCTATCATATAAAATAATTTCAAATACAATTGATACATCTTTAAGTAATAACAGCAAAATAATATAAATTGCCGTTTTACTAGACTTGCATACTTACATTCGTGCATCGCACGGGGTCTATGCTAGTTGTTTATAATTGCTTCGCCCTTAAACTTTGATCCGATACAACTCAATCCATATTATTTAAGCATTTAAAATATTAGTCCCTATATTTTTTTAAAAAAATACATATATTTCATTAAATGTAGGAATTAAAGTTTTAAATCGTTAAAGTTATAGGCACTAAGCTGTAATGAATTAAAGTTTAGAGTTCAAGTTTCAACTCTCCAGGTTGCATGAGTCAAAATTTATGAATTAAGTTATAATCAAGTGGAAATTATAAGGATACAAAGAATTTTTTTTTCAAAATATATTAATATATAAATATACATCGTTGGTAGGGTTTGGATAGTCTCCAATCTCCATACCAATACCACGCTTTCATTCATTTTTAATACAATCTCATTCATCCAGTTTTTTTTTTTTTTTTTTTTACCAGCAATTAGTCCAGTTAATTCAAAGACCATATATCCATTATTTTTACTATTGTTTAAATTTTTTTAATACAAGACCATAATACTTTTATGATAACAATGAAATGAATAATATATTTTCTGGTAAAAAAGAAGAATATATTTATTATAATTAATAATTTTATCATGATGTTAAGTTATATTTTTGACCGAATCATGTTCAATTAAATGGACAATAATAGATAGACAAAATTGAGTCTGAAGAGGATAGATATGCAAGTCTATGGCTTGTACTTATCGTTACCTGCCCAATTACTTGGGAACAACAGTCTTTCTCATCTCAACATTTTGGGAAGTGACTTTCCCCTTTTTCATTAGTGTCGGCTGCCCTCTTTTGTTATAAAACGGTGCCATTTTGGCCTAAAACACAAGTTAGTGCTTTTTAAAAAAATATATATATATTTTATGATAGTCACTGATACTGAAAAATTAATTTAAAATCTTAAAAAAAAAATTATGATATTGAAAAAATTATTTCATGTACTAAATGATACTAAAAATATATGTTGCCTTGGAAAAGAATGAAAACAAAAAGGGAAATATAAAATATTTTTTTCAAGATCGATAAAATAATTTTTCAAGATCATTGAGGTATTTTTTTCAATACCGTTAAATATCATGAGGAAAACTATTACTCCATTATCAGTTGGATTTTTATATGTTATTGCTTTTGGAAAGAAAAGAAAAGGTAGATTAATATATAAAAATATTTTTTTCAAAATCCTAAAATAATTTTTATATATATATATTATAAAGAAAGGAAAGGTATTTTTTTGTTAGTTGAGATTATGTGGTTAAATATATTTTTAATACCCTAAAAATATTTTTTCAAGATCCTAAAATAATTTTTCAAGATCATAAAGTAATATTTTTACAAAATATATATATATTCATAGTGAAAATATCTTTTTAGTATTGATCAAGAGTTTAAAAATATATTTTTTTATAAAAAAGGCACCAACTTGTGTTTTCGCTTAAAAAATTTTGTGGTTTTATAGTAAACCATAGGGTTTAGTAGACTAAATCAACTTAAAAAAATTTTGATTAGGGTGATTTAGTCGACTAAACCCTATGGTTTAGTCGACTAAACAACGATTAGGAAATACTTTGGAAAGGGGCATTTTGGGAAATAGTTATTTAAAAAGGGGAAAATTGGGAAAAAAAGCCAAGTGACTTACCCTTTTTCTTTAGTGTCACGCCTCTTTTGTTTTGAATGAAAAAACGAAATCCATTAATAGCTCAAAGAGCAAGAGGTACAAAGGTAAAATACAAACCTATCCCTCACCAACTACATCCCAAAGTGCGAAGGAGGCGGTTGATGAAGAAAGCAAAAGTTTTCGACAATATTATGAGATAACTTAGCCAAATGACGCCTAAGCTATTGTGTTCCCTAGGAATATGGTTAATCGAAACTTGCCAGTTTTTAACCAACCACAACCTGGCATCAACTATCACGTCCCTAAAGGGATGAGAGTGGTCACAACCTCTAGTCAAAACATTAATTGCTTCAATACAATCTGATAAAACGACAACTTTTTTATAACCTAGATTCCAACAAATCTGAAGACCTTGAGTGATCGCAATAATTTCAGCTATTACTGGTGGAACTGTCGTAAGTTTGCACATGAAACCGCAAATCCATCGACCATCTCCTTCCCTAATAGCTCCTCCACATCCGCTTCTCCCGACTCAAAGATCAAGCATTTTGTCTCAAGATTGATGATATCCCGTTGACACTCCCGGTTGACTCTACCCGCAACATTCGTTTAGAGTAAAAATGACAATTTGTTACAATTTCCTTATCCTGGCTTTGCCCTAAAAAGACTAGCATAGGCATTAGCATCGTTGATTGGTTCGTCACCATGTTTAACTTACAACGATCCACCCAAATGTCCCAGCAAATATAACCGAATAACATTGTCCATGGTATTTTTTTAGTGAATTCCCTTCCTGCCTCGTGGTTGAGGTTCCAATGTAACCATTCGTTGCCTTGAAGTGATGTGAATTGTTCCCAAAAAATTGGGGCATGTTTTCCATCTTTCTTTAGCATTGTAAAGCAATCCCTCATTACATGCATTAAGCTTGCCGCATCCGAACATGCATCTTGCTGACTCCACGAAGTCCTCTCCGAACTCGGTTGCAATGTGTGTAGTCTTCCATGTGCAAAGGTCCACATAAAAGATTTAATCTTTTCGGGGGCGCGACCTCCACAACATCTTCCAAACAGTCTGGCGAGTACCGCATAAAGAAAAAGATAAAGATTTTTGAAAAACAACCATTAGAAGAAGGTTTCCAATAATATTTGTCTTCCCTTCGGTCTTCCCGAGGAGGATGAGCACACATAATGCGGTCAACAACATGCGGTTGGAACCACCTAAGCAACTTATTGCGATCCCATTCGCCCCGCCAATCAACGTAATCAACAACTTTGTCATTCCTATCCACAAAATCTTCATACCGGGAATAAGATCAATAAGGGGAGTATTAACCTCGGACCAATTATCGTACCAAAAAGATGCCGATTGACCATTTCCAATTGTAATTGCGACTCCCTTCCGAAATTTATTCCAAATAGTACATATACCTCTCCAAGTGAAAGAAACTTCTTTCTTCTTTTTAAGATCGGCCTAAACCCTTCTCCAATTTTATACTTATTACGAAGAACCTTCACCCAAAGTGCTTCTCGCTACATAAAAGATTCCAACACGGTTTCATAAGAAAAGCTTCATTCTTTTGCGCAAATCCTTTATTCCAAGACCACCATCCTTCTTATCTATTGCATATATAATATTTTTTCAAGATCCTGAAATAATTTTTCAAGATCATGGAGTATTTTTTTCAATACCGTTAAATATCATGAAGTATCATTTTAGTTCCAGTCAGTACCTGAAATATTTTTTTCAAAATCCTAAAATAATTTTTCAAGAACATGAGATCTTTTTTTCAGTAGCCTAAAGTATCTTTTTAATACCCTAAAACATTTTTTCAAGATCCTAAAATAATTTTTCAAGATCATAAAGTATTTTTTTAGTATTGATCAGTACTCTAAAATATATTTTTTTATAAAAAAGGCACCAACTTGTGTTTTGCGCTAAAACTGCCGTTTTATAGTAAAGGAGGGCAACGATGCTAAGGAGCAAAGGGGAACAGCCACTTCGTTTTTTCCCCCCCTTTGCCAGACAATTTTTATTGGTTTTTGGGACTTGGACCTTATCGGTTTTTTATCTAATTGGGATACAAAGTATGAGGTCAGATGTTTTTGGGACTTGGAGTATATAGTAGTGCTTGTGTATCAAAAATATAGTAGTTTGTTTTGATTAGATCTTTTTTTTTTTTTTTAAATATGATTTACGGTATATGATGTCAATTTATGAAAAGAGTTTTGTCTCAACTTACGTAAACGTTTTTTTCCAACACTAATTCAAATATACCTCAATAAAAGTATGAGGTCACATTTCATGATTTTATGAGTCAGGTTTATATATAAGTACACATTTGTTATAAATTTTATATTGGTGTATAATTATAATGTCTCATGAGACATTGAGACTGGTACAAATAGTATGAATATATAATGAGCCAAATCTAATTTTAAATTTGTAAATGTTCGATGTCATTTTACAAGTTTACATTTTGTTGCGTTGGTACCATGTAGTCATGTACCAATCCTTGATATAAAAGCTATTTAAAAATTAGATTTAGCCTCCCAAATTTATAATTGATTTTCAAAATGTCTTTTTTAATCAGGTCATATTATGGGGTTATATATAAAGATAATCATGACTATTGTTGTTAAACTTACGAATTGACTCTCCAATTTTACCATTTTTACGTTTTTAGTTTCCAAATTCAAGTCGAATCACTGGTAAACTCATGACTACTTTAAACTCGGTTAGATTCACGAGTTTATATGCCAAGTTTATCGTTTTTATGTTTCCAGCTTATAAATTGCGTTAACTTACCTTTAAACTCGTATTAATTTATTCGATTTGATCATGCTTAGCAACTTTATATATAAATTTTATAGAAATTTCGTTATATATGATAAATTATGAATGTTGAGGGATTTAATTTCAATTATTTGGATCTAAATATATTTAAATCAAACTGTTATAATTTTTATATTTTAATTATTTAATTATATACTATTAATACCGATTTAATTGTGAAAGTAAATTCTTACGAGTTTACGATTTAAGTTAAGTTCACCATACGAGTTTATGTCATATCACGAGTTTAACAATTTTGTCAATTGTTGTCAACTCACGAGTTGACTATCCAATTTTACCATTTTCACGTTTTAGTTTATAAAATCGAAAGTGAGTCACTATAAATCCGGTTAAACTCACGAGTTTATATGTCGAGTTTACCGTTTTTACGTTTCTAACTCAAAAAACTATGTTAACTCAATTTTAAACTTGTATTAATTTCTTCGATTTGATTATACTTAGTGGCTTCATATATAAAATTTATAGATTTTTTTGTTATATATGATAAATTATAAATGTTGGGGGAATTAATTTTAATTATTTGGATTTAAATATATTTAAATCAAACTCTTATATTTTTTATATTTTAATTATTTAATTATATACTATTAATACTCATTTAATGATAAAAGTAGAGTTTACGAGTTTACGCCACTATTACAAGTTTATTTAAACTCGCGAGTTTAACAACCTTGATCATGATAAAATATGATATTTTAAGAAAATTAATCTATATTTGTTATAAATATAACTAATTTCCTTAATCTATCTAAATTAGCTAATTAACTCTTATATTATAGATCGGATGTACTCCCTCCGGTCCTAATTATAAGACAACATTTAGGAGTTTACTTTGGTCCTAATTATAAGATAACATTATAATTTTTGTTAATATATTCCTAAAATAACCCCTATTCATATGAATGAAGGATTATGTGAAATCAACAAGGTAACTAAAGTGCCAAATTTATATATGGACGTCTTAAGAAAATGAGTAAAATTAACTAATTTAAATTCAATCTTTAATCCTTCCAAAGTCGGTTAAATATATCCTATAACTAGGACTGGAGGAGTATATATTATTTTTTATAATATGGGTTACCTATTTCAACATAGATAGCATTCTTATCCAAAATGTTTACAACACAAACTCTAAAACTTGCAAGAAATAACGAAAAACTAATTTCTGGTGAGCCGTATATTCATTCTTTGTTTTGCTAAAAATAACTTCCAGCCATTTTGGGCCAATCTGAATGGACACGGCTTCAGTCCACTTCTTGCTCCCATCCTCTGCCAATCATTGCCCAAAACAGCGCCGTTTGGCGCAAAAGTGACATGCTGCTCTTTTTTTTTTTTTTTTTTTTAATATACACATATTTTAAGGTACAATAGATACTAAAAAGATATTTAATGACTACGACATGAAAAAATATCTTGCAGACTTCATGATCATAAAATAATTTTTCAAGATCATGAAGTATTTTTGGGTACCACCAAGATCCTCGATCAAGATCCTAATGTATTTTTTAGTCACTATTCAGTCTGCGAAATATTTTTTCAACATCCAAAAATAATTTTTCAAGATCATGAAGTATTTTTCAAGATTTGGCCAATACCCTAAAATATCTTTTTTAGATCTATAATACCCTAAAATATGTGTATATTAAAATAAAAAAAAAGGGCAGCAGATCACTTTTGCGCCAAAACGGCTCTGTTTTGGATAGTGATTGGCAGAGGATGGGAGCAAGAAGTGGACCGAAGCGGCGTCCAATCTGAATCCATATCTACGCAACATCAATTGAAAAGAAACGGCAGCATGACGCATACAAATTATTATTTCGAAGAGTCAACGGGTTTGAAGTTTCAACTCATGTCGGTCAAAAAAATACAGATTTGAACTCATACTTCAATTGTCGGCCTCTCATCTTTAGCCCCCTTATATTTTTAGTTTCTCAAATTTCATATTATTGATTTTGATCCTTATAAACAAAATAATCTAAATTTTTATTGAGTTATAGGGACTGATACTATAAATAAAATAAAATTTGAGGAATCAAAACATATAATTTAAAACTTGAGGGATTAAAATTAAAATGAGACCATATTTAAGAGACCAAAAATTAGATTAACTCTTATCTTAATTTTTCATAATTGGCGGCTCTTCAATGATCAAGTTATTCTCTGTCAGGGTGAGGCTGGTCGACAATTATTAATTGCCCATCCGTGGATTATTTCCAAAATGCAGTTGGCCAAAAAAACAACAAGAATTATTTCCAAAATATTTTAAATTCTTTTACTTTTAATTTACAATCTAATTGATTAATATATATTTTTAATATTTATTTAGGATCTGATATTATTGAATTATATTAGAGTAATTTTCCCAAAAGTATTTTTATAAGAAAGATAAGTTAAAGTGATCTACCAAAGAATGAAATAAGTATTCTTTAATCAGAAATTAATTTTAAAATAAAAATTAAACAACCAAACTGTACAGAACAATTAGACTCATTAGCGGTTCGGTTCGGACTTGAAAATTATTTCCATAGTTAAGTTTAATTTTAATCTAAAATAGACCGGAAAATTAATTATAAAAAAACATATAAAAATAATCATATTTGTATTATTCATTTAAATCTGATTTCATCTTTTTTTTTCCCTTTTACTTAGCTGGCATGCTTGTATTTGAGCCACTCCAAAATAATGGAGGCCGCACATGGCCTCACTTTTCGTGAATAGAACTAAACAATTGGTCATGAACATTCGTCTACTTCTATTATTAAAAAAAAAAAAAAAAAAAAAAATTGTCTACTAACTTTGACTCGCCTACTTGTTACTTGTTATATCTTTCTTATTATGAAATAGCATCATTCTTTCATCATATTTTATAATATTGATATAAAAAGATATCTTTAAAAAAAAATCAATTTATACTTAAAGCTACTTGTGTCGGTTTGTTTTAGTTTTTTAAAAATACTTTTATAATTTACGAGTTAAGTATATGAGATGAATTTTGTTTTAATTTACAGAAAAAGACTTTTGAAATTATGGTTAGGGATTTTCCAAACAGTCACTAATTAGTTTAAGTACATAAAAGTACAACTCTGATCCTATTTATGAGTTAATTTTAACCAAATCTCACATATCAAGGAAAATGTAGTTAACTCAATAATTATGGAGTAAATTTTTAACTTTGTATTCATTTATATTTGAGTATTTTCAACTGTTTCTTCTTTCTCTATCTTCATCGGTACAATTAATATGGGTAAAATTGTCACAATCTCATTTATTACATGAAACTTGACTTATAAATAGGATCAATTTTTTTAGTTAAAATAGATTTATAAATAGGATCAAAATACTACAACTTAAGTATTCACACATAACTAAAATATATTGCACATAGTTGAATATATATTGCATATAACTAAAGAACAATTATGTCTACCTAAGAACTCATGTCCTTAGATACTTTGGGGCTAAATTAGTAAATGTCACCGTGATAGAGTTTTCTTAGCTGCCAGATAATTAATCCGGGCCCATGTATTGCCTATTTTAAAATAGCCAAGCACGGGAAGATAAAAGGCTAAATAAATATGCACTTAGTTTATTGCTAATGTTGTTGCTGCTATCTCAATAATTAATTATGTGGATCTCATTAAAATAATTCAAATACTCTATTTGATCATAGTACTTTAACTAATTTATAAAAGATATGGAGTAACAGTTAACTCATTAAATATGTCATAAATCAATGTTTTTTTTTTCACTTTTATCCTAATTAAAAAATGTTTTTAAAAATTTAATGAGTGGAAAAACTTGAAAATAAACATTAATTATAAGAGAAAAAAAAAATAAAAAATGAGTATTAATTATCTTATAAAAAACATATATTTTAGACCAAATTATTTTTAAAAAATTGCTATGTGTTATATGTGTATGTTAGGCTCGTGAAAGAGCTATCTGCCCCTTCCAAGTTTCAGGTTAGGTAGAAAAATTGAAAGCATGCATGACCAGCCGTGGAGAACAGTGCCATTCCAATTCAAAATGAATTACGTCTCCACTTCTCGGGATATAGAAATACAATAATTAATAAATAAATATTCTAGTTCTAAATATAACATATAATTATATATATTTTTATATTAAATAAATTGATTAAATTACTTTAAAATATTTATATTTATTTATTTTTTCTTTAAACTATTTTGTTTAATTTATAAACTAATTTATAATTTATAAACTAATTTATAATTTAAAGATATATAATATATGATATAATTAAATAATTTATTTAATTTTCTTAACATGTAAGAATGAAGATAATGTGGGGCTACATGGGCCAAAATAAATTGAGAAGGGATCCAATAAAGGTGCAAAGACAGCTTGCAGATATTTTTCTCTTGGCCTCAAAAGTCCTAACACCCCCCAAAAAATTCGGAAGCAACATCTATTGATTAAACTGCTTGTTCAGGTCAAATAAATTACTAAAGGGAAACAATATTAAGATTGAAAATAATATAAAAAAGGACAGGTGACAGAGCAACCATTGATAAGTAGAGGAGCTAGTATTAATAAGTTTTAAGATTTTTCTGATATTATATTTTTTAACTGTGACCTTAATGTCATTTTCCCATAAATAAACTGCTTCCACTTTTTTCCGGTAAATTTCCCTTTTATCTAATTTTCTTTTAACCCACATGCGTAATTATAATTGTACTTGTAAAAAAAGACAATTATACTTTTTTTAGGCCCCATCAATCCCGGTAGCGATGACTAATCTCCTCACACTGTAGACTTTTCAAATAGGTTTTAGTGCTGGCCATAAAATTCACTCCATACAAGGCCAGTGATAGAATCCCCAAACTAGACAATTACACTGTTTTGGATATGAAGAAGATGGCGAACTCGTCTAATGATATGAAAATAAGAGCTCACTTTAATAGGTTATGTTAACCAGGAAAAAGAATAAGGTCATGGGCTTTAATATTAAAAATTAATGCTTCAATATTGTTAAATTTAAAATTTTGACATGTCAGTGATTATAAATTGAGGGAATTTTGTATACTATGACCTAAATTTGATATAAAATTTATTAACTGTGTTTTCATTTTCTG
This sequence comes from Acacia melanoxylon, assembly GCA_019022615.1. Taxonomy (NCBI): domain Eukaryota; kingdom Viridiplantae; phylum Streptophyta; class Magnoliopsida; order Fabales; family Fabaceae; genus Acacia; species Acacia melanoxylon. Next base: position 1,440,680 of record JAFJYJ010000052.1, read on the forward strand.
TGCATGTGCGTTTTTTAAGTATGGTTTTATTAGTTTTAACAATGATTTTTTTTTTGTTTGGGCCCATATAATTATTTTAATATAGTATCAAAAAGTATTTTTTTTAAAGTACATATATCTTGTTATGTTCGAGGTATTATTAAGCGTTAAATTAGGATTCTCGTCACGTTGTGAGGAACTAACCCTTTCCCTTTCCTATATTAAAATGCACTATTAACATCAAACATATTTTAAGTGTTAGAGGCCTTGATTGTGTGTTTCATTTTACCTTATTTTAATAAATCATCTTTTTTTTTTCCTTTTTTTTTTGCTATAAAGAGAGGCAAAAAGCCTACATCACAATACAAAAATTACACAAATGGGGAATTTAATCCCAAACTCTCCCTGGCCTAACCAAGCCCTCAAACTAATAGGGCACTCACAAAAAAGCCTAGAATTGGAGATATCCCATTTGGTAAAGTGATCCGCAATTCTATTAAAATCTCTCAAGAATAACTCTAACATCAACCCGCCAATTAAAAGCTAATAATTCTCTAGCTTTCATCACTAAATTGCTACAAGTAGGACATGAAGAATCAAGTACCGGATTAACAACACTATCTCGCATCCGACTCTAAAATTACCTTTTCAAGCCCAAATCCCAAGCAAATTGTAGGCCTTCCACAATTGCCCATTCCTCCGTTGTACTGCCGCATCACAATCACCAATAGATCGGCAAAACCCGCCATCCATTTGCCAAAACAGCCCCTTATCACCCCCACAACCGGCCTTTAGCCGTTCGTGAGGCTCTAGCCCCATCAACGTTCAACTTCAACCACCCAGAGGCGGTTTTTCCCAACATGAAGCCCGACTAAGAGGAACCGAATACACAAGACTCGATGAGCCATCCATAGATACAAATCCAGACCATATGGAGGATATAACCAAACCCGGATTAACCAGTTTAACAAAATTACTATAAAAAATACAATGGTTCCTCCAGTCCCAAAGCTTCCAAATAGCCACACCAAAGAACAGGCTCCAATACCCTTCCCAATTACAACCCACCTGTTTATTTAAATTGAACATCAACCAATCCCGCAAATCAAAAGAGAAGAAGGAAGTGATATACCCGGGCTTGACCAAATCAGTCCACATACGTTTGGCATAGCTACAGTCACGCAAAATATGTAAAATATCCTCCGAACCTGAATTGCACATCCCACAAACTGCCGGATTATTTGACCAGGAACTCCGCCAAAGATTGGTAGGAAGCTTATTCGCAGCCACCTTCCACATAAAGATCCTGATTCTTTCAACACCATTCCATTTCCATATAGCCTTAAACACTTTGTCGTGCAAATGGCTAGAGTTAGGTTCTAAAAGAGAGTAAGCACTCCTAATGGAAAATTGCCCATCCACAGAAGCTCCCCAAGCTAGACTATCAAACCCCGCCTCTACTCTGGGAGGCAAGACCGCCGCAACTCTTCTCATACCCGCCGGATTAATGATGGACGATAATTCATTAACATTCCAAACCCCTTCCTCCACCCAATTAGCCACCACCGAATCCTCCTCTTCCTCAGACAAGGGTCGAAGACAATAATCTGCCAATTTCAAGTTATTTCCCACCCAGCAATCATGGAAAAAGTTAACAACCAACCCATTACGAATCAGCCATTTAGAACCCTGATCGATAACATCTCGTTGATCACAAACAAACTTCCATAACTTGGAATCCCCAGGACGAAAAGATAATAATGATTCCGAATCCCTCAACATGTAGCGTTGAAAAAGTATCTCAGTCCATAACCCCTTTGCTCCAGTAGTTAGCTTCCATGCAAGCTTAGCACCACAAGCTTGGTTAACCGAAATAAGTCTCCTAATACCCAATCCACCATATTCTTTGGGCCTAGTAATTTGGTCCCATCCAATGGGATGAAAATGATTACCTCCAGCATCATGCCCCCATATAAAATTCCTTTGCAACCGCTCCACTTCCTCACAAACACTCTTCGGAAGCCTAGCCACCAACATAGTATACATAGGGATAGTACTGATTACTGACTTAGCAAGAGTTACCCTACCAGCCATAGAGAGACAATTAGCCTTCCATACACTTAATTTCTCTTTGACTCTATCAATCACATACTGAAATTTCTCCTTTGGCCTCCGATTACGAGATAAGGGGAAGCCGAGATACCTCCCAATCTCGCAAGAAAAATTCATCTGTGTCACCGCTTTGATCTGTATTTTAGTACTCAAAGGCACTCTAGGGGAGAAAAACATAGACGATTTGCTAATATTAACCTTCCCACCTGAAGCTCGCATAAACTCCTGAACACAGCTCATCATACATGTAGCTTGTCTTTCAGAAGCAACCCCAAACAGGAGTAAGTCGTCCGCAAACATTAGATGAGACACCTTCGGCCCTTCACGAGTAGCATAAATAGGCTCCCATATACCATCTTCCACTGTATCGCATATTAAATGAGACAACCTATCCATACACATAACAAAGAGAAGCGGAGAGAGTGGATCACCTTGTCTAATCCCCTTTCGAGGAGAGAAGAATTCAGTTTTGGCTCCATTCCATAACACATTATAAGTTACCGATGAAACACGAGTCAAGGATAAGGTCCACGAATTCCATACCAAGGCCGCATCAAGTGAGAACCTTCCTTAAGAAGACCCAACTAATTCTATCGTAAGCCTTCTCTAGATCGATCTTTATAGCCATGAGACCCTTTTTGTTCCTGTTTTTCCCCATAATATGAAGAATCTCTTGACCAACAACAATGTTATCCTGAATGCATCTACCTTTTATAAAGCTAGCTTGAAAAGGAGAAATTAGATCATTCATGACTCCCCTTAAGCGCATAGCCAAAACCTTGGTAATACATTTATAATGCACAGTACATAAGGAGATGGGCCTAAAGTGAGAAACTAATTCCACTCTATCTCTCTTCGGGATAAGAGAAATGAGGGTTTGGTTAGCCTCCACAAGGAAACCTCCTTCCTAAATGCCTTCTTCACAAAATCACAAAGTGCCGGTCCCCACTGTCTTCCAATTTGACTTATAGAATAAGGGGGAACCCATCAATGCCTGGCGCCTTATGACTTCCCATGGAAAACAGAGCTCTTTTATTTCCTCATCCAAACAGTGAAAGGCCCTCAATCACCCGCGGCTCAATGATAGGGAAGTGGGCTCTAGTAACCATCTCAAGAGAATCATGTGGCTCCGCACAATAAATACTCTTAAAGTGGCTCACAACCTTGTGCTTTGAGTTCCTCTTCATTATCCACCCAAACCCCATGATCATCCTTCAACATCAGAATTTTATTCCTCCGACTCCGCATTTTAGCTTTCAAATAGTAATATCTAGTATTTCTATCACCCCTGGAAATCCACTCGCTTCTCGATTTTTGGAACCACTTAATCTCTTCAAGCTTTAATAGTCTCTCTAGATCATCCCGTAACTCCATTTCCAACTTGCACGTAAAACTCGAATGAGGGTAGGCAGGGGACCTCTGAATTCCATCAAGCCGATTTACTATATTCTGCTTCTTCTGCTCAATCATCCCAAACACCTCCTTGTTCCAAACATTTAGCAAAGGTTGGAGCATCTCCAGAGAATGATTAATATTGCCATTAGAATCCCAGGCATTACGTAAAAAATCATCAAAATTATCATGGCATATCCACATAGCCTCAAACCGGAATGGCCTATTGCTTCCACGGGAGACAAAACAATTCACACATGTGAGACATAAAGGGTTATGATCGAAAAACGAGTTCTAGGCATTACCTGACAGAAAGCATTCCGAAAAATGAGAGATGAATTCTTCATTAGCAATTACCCTATCTAACCTTTCAAAGAGTCGTCGCCCTCCCGCAAGCTTGGGGCCCCTCCATGTAAATTTAGGACCCACCGCCCCAACATCAAATAAATTGCATTCACAGATTCTATCAGAAAAAACAGAACAACAAGCTGTATGTATACCCATACCCCCTGTCCTCTCTCCTGAAGATGCGATGTCATTGAAATCGCCAATGACAGCCTACGGGTCCCTCATCGAAGTAGCATAACCCCTCAGATCAGACCAAAGCAATTGCTTATGAAGATAGTCAGGGATAGCGTATACCGCCGTAATAAAAAAAACACAGCCACCGGGGAATTTACACCGAAGATGGACAACCGCCGTCCCCGCGCAATTATATCAACGGAAATCTGATCCCTTCTCCAAGCTGCAAAGAGACCACCTGACCGACCCACACTCGGTATACAAAAGATTGTCGAAGCCCGATTGCTCAAACACCGAAGTTTGCTGCCACTCTCACACTTTGTTTCAGATAAGAAAATCGACAAGGCTTGTTTTTCGCACATGCCAATTTAATATTCTTAAATAAATTGGAACTATTAGCTCCCCTCACATTCCAATAAAAAATGCTTGTACTCATTAAGCTACCAAATGCACTGAATACAGAGGAGGCCCAATTAACACTCAAGATAATATTGTGATTCAGGCACCACTGTACCCTTCGTATTTCGTCCTCCTTCATCTAATTCCATATCCAGCTCCACATCATCTTGGGTGGTCCAAAACTTCCCCACCAACCCACCTAAAGCTTCGGCCTTACTAGCATCAACAGGCCCATTCGGTTCAGTAGGCCCAACCAAGAGGATGTCACTGAGGCTCACCACTCACCATTCGTGGGTCCCCACTCCCAACCCTTCATCTCTAAGCGCCACACTCTTCCTCGAACCGTACGCTCCTTCATCCCTACCAGGCGACAAAATATCCTCTCCATTAGTCAACATCAGGATCCCCTTACTTTTCTCTTCTCCTCTCACCATATCCCTTGTCCTCTTCTCTTTCCTTAAACCTTGTTTCCCCTGACTCTGCCCTTTACTTTCCCCCATCTGAACATGCTCCTTCTTCAACTTCTTTTTTGTCTCACCTTTCTTCTCACTGACCTGCAACTCTTGGGTAGGTCGACTCTGAAAATTTGTCTCGACTGCATCACCCTGAGCCACAAGTTGACTGTCACATTCGGCGCCCCGTCCCACCGTCACCTACCTCGCCGTAACGCCAAATCTCGACCCTCCGTACGCCGTGAATCGCCTTGGAGTTTATCCTTGCCGAATTTCTCGCCGGCGAGGCTTGTGTACTACTCTCCACAACTCGTGTCTCTTCTCCAAGATCGACTTTTGAAACCCGTGTTCCGTCACCACCTTACCATCAGCGTCCATACTCCCACCATTCCCTCCCGTAGCCATCGCTTTGCCGATATGCTGATTTCCTGACTTGCACTCTTCAGTTCTATGCCCATAACATCCACATCCAGTACAGAGACCATGAAGCCCTTCATATTCCAGGTAATACTCTTCCCCATTCAGGAAAAAACCTGACATTAACTGCTTCCCCAAATCCACAAGGACACAAATCCTAGCAAAGTGACCTCGTAGATGATTAGAGGTATTAATATCAATTTTTATTGTCTCCCCTATTCGATCTCCAATCCAGTTCAATGTCTCTTTGTTGTAATATTCTAGTGGAACATTAGGAACCCTGACCCAAACAGCTACCTTGTTAATTGATGCTGTCCTGGGTTGAAATTGTGGCTCCCATGGTCTCACAGTGAGATAGTGGTCAAATAACATCCAAGGACCTCCAGTTAGGGCATTGAGGTAGTCCTCCTTGTTGTACAATTTAACCACATAAAAGCCATGTCCTATATTGATTAAACTGAGGACCCCCTTCCTAGCCCATAGTTTCTGCAAGATGGATAGCAATAGTTTATAGCCAATGCTCTTCCCTAATAATTTCACGATGACAGCTTGACGCCAAGGTCTATATAAGCGTTTCATCAGTTTTTCTGAGAAGGAAAACGTAGGGAAATTTCTTTTAGGATCTTCCTTAATCACACACATTGGACCACTGTCATCAGTGTCTGAAATGCTATCATCGGACAAATCTGGCTCTACACCAGGATTCTCCACCATCTTCTCATCATTAGACACACCTTTCAGCTTGTCCGCAAAAGTCTGCCCAGTAGCTTGATGTTTCTTCCCCGTCGTACCAAGCTTTGGCCATTCCTCACTATACTTACTTCCCTCACTATTCTTAATCTTCTTGGAACTTCTGTGAATTAGATCATTCTCTTCAGTAGATAGGGGAACGTGCTTAGGGTTAACCAAAGAGAGCTCCATTTTTTAATAAATCATCTTCTTATAAAACAATATTTTTAAGTGCTAATTTTTAAGGAAATTCGGTGGTATGCTTATCAAATGGGCCCAGCCCAATTATTTATTTGGACTTTGCTACAATAAAACAACAAAAAATAAATTGAGCGCATGAAATAAGAAGGGCCTTACTCCTTGCTGGTCTGGGTTTTCATGCCAAAAGGTTTCCGGTATTAGCTCAACCATACATGGACATTGGAGTTTGGACCACTCAAAAAGAAGTTGGTTGCTTGCTTGTTGCCTGATACGTTAAATTTTTTAAAAAACTCAACCCCTCCTCCTTAGGCTCAATTGGTAAAGGGGTTGGACACTCTTACCAAAAGGGAGATGGTTCGATCCTGAGAGTTGGTCAAGATCTTGGAGGAGATCCTGGGTTTAAGCGCTTGTAAACATCCGAAGGTAACGACGCCGCCCGCCCATACATCCAGATAACCTAGGAGGAAGGGAGATTTTGCTTACCTTTTCGATCGCGTGAACCCAACCCTTTCCTAAAATTTCAGCATCAAAAAAATAAATAAAAATAAAAAATATATATCAAAAATAAAATAATAAAAAAGCACAAAGGACCCAAAATTTCAAGCAGAAGTTTAAACTGATTCCTATACATCCGTTGGATAGATTGTATGTCCACTAAAGAAATGAAATCCAATAAATAAATATTGTAATAGCCGAATTTCCAGATCGAATAAAGAAAATTTAATATAAAATTCTTGAGCACCAAACATGAAATGTTTGTTAATCCTTGTCTGACATATAGTTAGTTTCGTATTTTCCAAAAGATTGTTCTCTTACTATGTACTACCTCCGATTATAAATGTAAGATCTTTTTTATAAAGCAATTGATACTATAAACAAGATTTTATATTATAAGCCAAATGTAGTATATAGATTTTTTTTGGCCAAAAGGATAAATTTGACCTAAGCATCATACGAGTACAACGCAAGACAAATTAATTGTCTTTCAAAACCTAAATAAATATCTATAATATATAGTCTATGCATCGTATATATTACACATTCACACATGTGTTGTAGGCAATAGTAGTAATTTTTATGTAGTCTAAAATTGTAATTTTTTATGGGTTAAGTTGTAAAAATACACATGTAGTATTATCAAAAGTATGTCTAATACCAAGTTTTTTTTTTTTTTTTTTTAGTGTAAAAGTGACAATATGGTTACAAAAGTGGAGTAAAAGGCACATATTCCGTTAATGTGAAGATGTTGACCGTGAAGTTAGATTGTTTAACTAAAAATGGTGACGTGTACAATGAAGTGGAATTTGAAGAAGGCTACTGGAACCCTAAATTGCTAACTAGGAAAGTGAAATAAAACTAGCACTAGTGCAAAAAAGGGCTTTAAGACCGGACAAAAGAGGCATCGTAAGACCGGACCTGCGACCGGTCTTGTTCCAGCCGGTATTAAAAGTCTGTTACTTTTAAGACCGGATGCGCGTCCGGTCTTAAAAAACACTTTTAAGACCGGACTTTTTAAACATCCGGTCTTAAAAGTCAATTTTTTAAAAAAAAGAAAGAAAGAAAAAGAATGAACTTTTAAGACCGTATATATTTTCAAGTCCGGTCTTAAAAATTCCTTTCTATGAAAAAAAAAAAAAGGTGAGATTGTAGACTCGAGCCGCCGCCTTCAAGAGAACTTCGATCTTTCACCGTAAGAACTAAAACAAATAGATTCGAGAGAGGAAAGTACCTAAGTTTGCTTTTAGAGAGAACTCTGAGAAGAGGTAGATGAAGAAGAAGGAACAAAGAAAATTTTGGCTGGAAGCAAAAAAAAAAATGATACAAGGAGAGAGAGGGAGGTCAGGAGAAGAGTAATACCATTTTGCGTTCCTCGAAGAAGTTATGGGAAGCCATTCATCTATCTTCTTCTACTCCTCTGTTCGCTTATCTATCTGTCATTTTTGTGCATGCACATCTCAATATATTCAAAAAAAATAACAACAAACAAAAACAATCGATCGAGAACGCATAAATAAGCAAAATAGACATAATAGGTTTACCTCAAGAGAGGCAGCAGTTGCAGACTGAGACTCGTTCCCCATGGAAATCAAGTTTGGAGCTTTATCGTCGCTGAGAAGGAGGAGATGAGCAATAAAACAAAGAAATAAGAAATTGATATTTAATTTCAAACTTAAGCCGAAATCTACGTCAATGATTTACTACCGTTGCGTTTCTTGATCCGTGGCTCAACAACAATATAAATATATATGTGTGTGTGTGTGTGTGTCTATATATATATATATATATATATTGTTGTTGATATATATATGTTATATATATATATATATATATATCTCAACAATCCAAGAATCATTCTCGGATTGTTGAGATATTGATATATAATTTCTAGGGGAGTGACCCCGAAGGATCGGAGGGGAAAGGGAGAATGGGAAACAGAGAAGTAGAGAAAGCAATAACGAAGTTAAAACATAAGTAAAGAACTGGAATTAAACGTGCTGAAGAGAAAGAAAGAAATTAAAACAGATCGGTAGTAAATTACGCAGATCTAGTTCATAAACAGAGAGAAGAGTAAAGAAGAGATGCAGATGCAGAAAGACATAAAGAAACACAAGTTTATTTAAATCATAAAACTTACAGGAAAGGAGAAGGCAGAAGAAAGCTTAAGAGAGAGAGAGAAGGGAAAGAGTGTAGAGAGAAGGCAGAAGAAGGATGAGAGAGGGCAGAGAGAATGGGTAGAGAGAAGGAAGAGAGTTGGTTCGCTGATCAGAACCTGCCCCTAAACTGAAAGGACTTCAACTTTTAAAATAGATTTGGATCACTGTTTGAACAGTTCCGGTGGGTGACCGGTACTGCCAGTTTTGAGCTACAGTTCCGGTTGTTGACCGGTACTGTTGATTTATAATGTATTTAGCTACAGTATATACCGTAACTAACTACAGTGATCTAGGTATTACAATGTTTAGTGTTACAGTCAAATAAAACACCTAATACTATAATACAGATCAAGATTTATTTATACAGTTTTATACATGGAAGTTACAGTTTGGTATCTTCCGTCAAAAACTGCTGCAAGTTATTCTTCGCCTAAATTGACGACGAAATCTTCATCTTCATCATTACTTTGGTCTGGATTTCCTTCTGTTGAAGTACTAGCCTGGTTTATGGTTTCAACTGCTCCCTGCTGCTGGAATTATTTAAGCAGGAGAGAGAGTTGTTTGAAGTACTCTTGTTCATCTCCAGCAGCTGCAAGTAAAGTTTGTGCATGGGATTTTTGGTTCAAAAACCTGCTTTGATCCGTTATACAAAGATGGCTAGGATTTTGTTTGAACCAGAGATCTACTGCTTTAGAGTTCACTTTTGATTGGTCAATTTTTGCCCACCATCTGACAAAAAGCTGTCGTTGAAGGAACGGTAAAACTAGACCTTTTTTATCATTATGGGAAAATTTGTATTGCCAAGAAAAAATCCAGGATCTGCCTAATTTGGAAAAGTAATGAAGATCAATTGGAAGAGGATCTCCATTATGGTTATATTTGGTTTTAAAAAGAGTCAATCTTTGTATGAACAGAGATGGAGGGAGGATTTCAGGTATAGGTCCGAAAAATCCCACCATTGTCTAAACCATTGAGGAAAGTTATACTTGGTGTTTTTCTTGAAATAAAGAAACCAAGTATGTTTGAAAATTTTATTTTGATCATAAAAGACATTATACCAGGCCTCACAATAATCCCAGTAATTATATCCTCTAGGATCATAATCAATTTTGAAAGAGACATATTTATGTAAATCTTGTCCCCATTGGGAAGGTGTGAGAACTTTTAAAATCTGGAGAGTAGAATGAGTAATAAAAGTTCCTTCTTTATCCTCTTTTCGAGATAACTCGATAGATTCAGAATCAACTAGTATTAACTCATAGAATTCTCTTGTTTTTTGTAAACTGGTAGGAATAAAATGAAATCCCGAAGGGAAGACTTTTAATGCTACCTGGTTGGGGTTTGAAAGAAAAACTCAGTTCAATTTGTAGGATATTTTTGACCTTATCCAGTTTGGGAATGTAAGGTGTATCCATTGGGTTAATAGCCGAAGAGACTACTAATTGTTTAGTAACCCGAGGAGGCTTTTTTTCGAGCAAGTTGGAGATTGAATTCAAAGCATTTGCTAAATCGTACTCCTTTTTACTGATTGCCTGTGAAGAAGAGGCAAGGATAGATAAAGCAAGTGCTCTATCATAGTCAAGGGCTTGGGTTTTATCATCTTTTTGTACTAATATTTCCCCCCAAGTTTTTGTAGGAGGTTTCTTAGCATATGATTCAACCGTTTTTTTGTCGGGTTTGGTGGAGGTGAGTCTTTGGGTTGAAGACTCAATTTGGGTTATGGGGGTCGAAGACCTTGATTTGGTTTGTGATCTTGTCCGCAATCGTGGTTCCTGTGTTTGGGAAGTTGATTGGCTGGAAGATGATCCTGGGGTTGGTAGCAAAGATCCTTGAGTTTGAGGAGCGGATTCTTTGTTTTAGGAGTTGTTTGATGATCTCCTTCGATCTTCTTCGAGATCGACCTTGAGCATCTTGAAAGATGCTTTGTTTATTATCCTCTTCCAGGAGAGGTTGCTTATTTCTTTGTTCATCACCTGGTTTTTTCTTTCTAGTCATTTTCTGGAGAAGGAAAAAAGGGTTATGGTTTAGAGGACTCTCAACCTAAGAACTACCCTGTAAGAACTCACGGGTAAGAAAATCAGGAAGAGAATTGGAAGAGCCTTCAATGAATTCAATATCAAAATCAAAAGCACTCAAAATAGCTTGCCAACGGGCAAAAATTTGTTTTGATGCAAGGTTTTTAACATCTTTTTGTAAAACATCTTTAGCAGATTTACAATCAATGCGGACTAAAAACCTTTGATTTAAAAGATCAGCTTGAAATTTTGAAACACATAAAACAACGGCCAAAATTTCTTTTTTGATCGTAGAATACCCCACAAGGTAATTCCAATGTTTGGACGTGAAAGAAATAATTTGTTCTTTACCGTCAAAATGTTGTTTGAGGATACCTCCGTAGCCTAATTCAGAAGCGTCAGTTTGGACGATTTTGAAGGTTGAAGGAATGGGAAGGTTAAGACACGGAAGTTCTTTGACCTGTTGTTTGATTTGTTTGACAACATTGGTGTGAATATCAGTCCAAGGCGGAGGATTCTTGTTTAGCCTTTGATGAAGAGGTTTTAAAAAGTTGCTTAGTTGAGGAATAAACTCTGCAACATAATTTAAACAACCTAAAAATCTTTGAAGTTGGTTTTTGTCAAGAATTTGGTCAGGAAATTTATCAGCAAAATGAATTGCACGTTCAATGGGAGTGATGGTTCCTTGGTAAATCCAAAGGCCCCAAAAAACGAACTTTTGTTTGAAAGAGACTGATTTTTGGTTTGGAAACTACTAAACCATTTGTTTCTGCAGTTCTGATAAATTTGAATACATGTTTAAAATGTTCTTCCAGGGAATTTGAAAAGATAAGAACGTCATCAATATAAACAATAATATATTGGCTTTGATCATTAAAGATCTCGTTCATAATCCTTTGAAATTCAGAAGGGGCATTTTTTAAACCAAAGGGCATAACATTCCACTCATACTGTCCAAAAGGAACAGTAAAAGCAGTTTTATACCTATCTTTTTCAGAGATTTGGATCTGCCAAAATCCAGATTTCATGTCAAATTTAGAAAAGATTTTTGCAGAATGTAAATGCTTTAGTAAATCAGCCTTGTTTGGAATTGGATAACGGATCCATTGTAAAGCTTCGTTAAGAGGTTTATAGTTAATGACCAGACGAGGCGTTCCTCGTTCGATTTCAGCATTTTTGTTAACGTAGAAAGCAGCGCAGACCAAGGGCTATGACTTTTTCTAATGAGTTTTTTGTCAAGAAGATCCTGTATTTCTTTTTTACAAGTTTCAAGAAGTTCTTGGCTCATTTGAATAGGTCTGGCTTTTGTAGGAATATTTTTCTCAGAAAATTTTGGTTCGTAAGGAAGATCAACCGTATGTTGCTTTCGATTCCAAAAAGCGTTAGGTAAATCAGCACAAACCGTTTTATGAATTTTATCAAGACAGGACTAGACCTTTTGTTGGACAAGAGGTTGTTTGAGATGTTGCTCAATGCGTTTGAAACTGATTTCTTCTTTAAGAAAGTTGATCTGGTTTTCTTTAAGAAAAATGGGATTTAATTCTCTGATTTTTGGTTTTTGAGTAAAAGGAAATAAAATTGTTTGTCCCAAATGTTGTTTTGTAATACCATCAGATTGAGTTCCATAAGGCATTAATATGGTAGCAAAAGGTGCACCAAGAATAATTGGTGATCCCATTTGCTTCATAAGAATGAATGGAACTTTAACCTGCCAGCTTTCATTTTGAACAATAACATTTGAAAGTTTATATTGGACAGATATTGGTTCTGTGGTGACAGAACTAAATCTTTCAATTGTTTTCTCAAAATATTTAGTAGGAACTAAACCTTCTAAAATACAATTGGCTTGAGCTCCAGTATCAAATAAAACAGGTTGTTCAAAAACAAGATCTTTTATAATAATTTTGTAAAACTAATATTGTTATTTTGGGCCTTCAGTTCCATTGGCAGAGCCTCGATGGGAGGGTTAACAATTTTACCAAAGTTGAATGTATTTAACCATTGTTTACTTTCAAAATTATCTTTAGTGTCTAAGTGTTGCCGACGATGGGCCGTACAAAACTTTACTAAAATTTTGAAAATATTAGGGTTTAATCTAGCGAAATCCGATTATCCTTATCCGATGGGGCTTCAACGATAACCATTTCATTAATAAACTCACAATTGAGGCCCGTAGGTTTTAAAATTAATTGGTTAATTTAAAACCTTCACCCATTCAATATTTTTAAATTTAGAATTTTTAATTTCCAAAAATTGTTCAATTTAGAGTATTTTTTAAATCACTCTTAAATATACAATTCTCTTAGGAAATTTCCTGGATTATTTGTCTAGATTTTAATTCCACAATTAATTAATCCAATTATTAATCTAGATTTTAATATAAAATCATAATAATTAATTTAGTGGATAACCTAAATAATCTTGCAAAATAACTATCATACTAGTCGAATCAAGACATAATAGCTACTATGCAAGAATGACATGTGATTATGCATCAAATATGGCATCTTTCCTATTTTATATGACATGTTATTTCTAAAATCATGTTAATCGCACATTTAATTCATCAATTCAATAAAAGCATTTAAAAATTAAACAAATAACTTTAATCCATGGCTTTCCTATTTTAAAAATAAAATATAAAATTACAACTTTGGAATTTCTCTTTTGTCCAAACCTCTTAGGATCTGTCTCAAGCCCCTTTAGGGTATTCATGGGCCGTAAAAAACCCAAAGACCCACTTTTGGCGAGAAAACCTAGGATGCAAAAGAGGAACCCTAGCCGTCAGTACTGCCGCGCCGTCAGCCGAAGTCATCTCAGCACGATGGGCAATTTTTCTTCTTTTTCTTCGCAGGTTTTCTCGATCTTCAACTTTTACGTAAATTTGGAAATTTACATTGAAATTGCGAAAAAACATAAGAACAAGCAAGGAGGAAACCTAATCATATGGGATTAGCCTCCTTGTTACAAATCAAGAAATACACGAGAAAATCTAACCATGGATTAAAGCGATTAAAATTAAAACTAATATCAAATCTAAATTATAAAGAATAAAACTCATGAAATCAAAAACAAATATAGAAATAGATGCCATATTTTTCAAAAAAATAATATTTTGAAAAATCGAGATTTGATCACATAAACTAAATCGATGCCATATTTTTCAAAAAATAATATTTTGAAAAATCCGAGATTTGATCGCATAAACTAAATCAAAATCGGTTCTTTTCCTCATCGCCAACCGGCTCTGATGCCAATTGTAGGAATCTCACCAGAAACGCGGAAGCGTATCGAACCGAGACGATGTAGAAAAAAGATGAACCTTCATCGTTTTGATTACCTGGAAAGATAAGCAATCTAAAAGCTTCTTCTCGAACGGTCCAAGTCACGAACAGTCCAAGTCACGAACAGTCCAAGTCCACTCTATGATCGATCTTCCAGACTATCTCTCGAGGGGGATGAGATGGTTGTGTGGGCAACCATTCAGATGATGAACGTCTGCCTCTAGGGTTTTAATTCTGATGAGAGCCTCCTTGTGTATTAGGTTTCTCAATGGGTGAAAGTAGGTTTATATACTACTACACCAAGACCTAACCCTAAACCCTAAAGGGGCATAGGGCTCTTGGGCTGTGGTCTCACTTAAGCCCAATTGAGCTTAAGTGACCAAAGAGCATATATTCCAACAACATCCACATTCTACATTCATTGTTTTGCTCATCAGTTACAATTGACATTTGTGAAGGTTGCAAAACATCACAAAAATATTCAAGAATTTTTTGACATGCTTCAAAAGATGGCTATCGTTGTGGGGGGTACATGTAAGCGGAAGGAAATTCTTCAAATAAATCAATATGAGCTAATAGTTGCAAGAATTGCTAGCGGTGAAATACCAACTGGAAAGGTTTAAATCAAGAGACAACCTTAAAGCGACCTGGAGACACTCGTTGGGGTTCCCATTTTAGTACGGTTAGAAGTGTTATCTCATTATTTTCTCCAATAATTTCCTTGATGAAAATTATTGAAGACGAGTCGAAAAATGATGCTGCAAGAATTGAAGTAGGTTGCATTTTGTATGCCATGGAGGATTTTGAATTTACATTCTTGTTGCATCTTATGAAATTGATCTTGCAGACTTCTTATGAATTGTCACAAGCACTACAAAGAAAAGATCAAGATATTTTAAATGCAATTGGTTTAGTGAAGGTAGTCAAGTCTCGTTTACAAGAGGTGGGAGATAAAGGTTTTGATGAACTGCTTCAAGAAATGAACATTTTTGCCAATTAATATGATATTGACATTTCAAATATAAATGATATGATATTTATTGTCCTAAAGGGAGATCAAGACGAAGATTAGAATCATTCACATCCTTGCACTACTTTAAGGTGGAGTTATTTAATGCAATGATAAATACTCAGGTTCAAGAGTTGGGTGATCGATTTGATAATGTCAATACCAAGTTGCTTGAGTGTTTGAGTTGTCTTGATCATCGTGATTCATTTGCTAATTTAACAAAGAAAAGTTGATTGAGTTTGCTAGATTCTATCCTTTGGAGTTTGATGAGCTTGCAGATATTCCTTTTCTTTCTTCAAGTCTCGGTAATTTTATTGTTGATGTAAGAATTGATTCTGATTTTGTCAATTTGAAAACAATTTCTAACCTTGCTTTGAAGATGGTTGAGAAGAGAAAGGATATTGTTTATTCATTGGTCTATTTGTTGATAAAGTTGGCACTCGTTCTACCGGTAGCAACTACTAGTGTTGAGTGGGTTTTTTCTGCAGTGACTTTTGTTAATGATAAGTTGCGCAATTGGATAAGTGATGATTTGTTTAACTCATATATGTTAATTTATGTTGAACGTACGTGATATGTTTGATAACATTGATGATGAAGACATAATGCAATATTTTTAAGGAATGAAGAATTGAAGAATGCTTTTGTAATCGTTTGGTTGTAATAGCTTAGTTGACTCTTAATTATTATTTTTCTATGTTAAATTGAAATTTTCTTTTAAATTCTCGTCTATATTCTTTTGTTTTTTAATGCATTTAAAATTTTCTTTAAAAAAAAAAATCGAGGGCGTTGCCTCCGAACCTTCAAATCCTCCCCACTAATTGTGCAAACACAAACATAAAATCCTAACTTCGTCATTGGTAGGGGTAACATTGAAAATTATTTAAATTTTAGGATAAATTTAATGACTTTAATTATTTTTAGTAGTTTATAATAATTGTTAGTTAGTGTGTCATTATTGAATATTTCCTCCATTTAGCCATTATATATTTTCTCTTTTGTTAGTTTGTGTGTTACAATGCAGGTGATGGGCCCAATAAAAATCCTTGACAGATTATATTGTGTATTGTATTTTTTGGGTAGTTAACAGTGATATTAATCTCAGGTCAAAAACTGTAATCTCAGTTAATAAATGATAACGTTTAAATTCATAATACATCAAAAAAATATTTCGAATGCCAAATTACGGAAACATGGGGTTTTTTCCCCCTCTGTTGTAGGGCTGACTCAGAAAATATGCATGCCACATCGATTCGGCCATCTTTTTAAGAAAGAAGAATCAAATGATTGATTTCATGTACGAGGTACAAATATTCCTGACCCCAAAAATATCTCCGAGTATCATGAAAGACTTTTCCGTCAAGCCAATCAGTGAGCTTAAATTGTTGACCCAAAACAAAAAACCAGTGATGTCTAATCTGACCTCTTTTCTTTGGCAATCATAATTGAATGGTCCAAAAGGGTCTACCTAAAGTGACGATTTTTGTTTTTCTTCCCTAATTAAATCTTGGGTTAAAAGTGCATTCATATATATATAAAACTATAAGGTTTTATTGAAGGTTAAAGTATACATGAAGTTTCTAAAATTGTATTAAAAAAAATCATGATCATTAAGTCAACTAACACTCACTATTTAGCAAGCATCCCAATCAATAAATGGTGCAAAGATATACATGAAATTTGTAAAAAGATGAAAAATGTCTAGGTAATTGAGCCCTACTTTTAGCGTCCCAATTTAAAGAAGGGACGCCAAAATTTATCCCATTAAACCAATTTTTTATGATGGGGAAGAAGGGAGGTACCTCCTAGTTGACCACTGTGAAAAGGCCATTTAGATCTCCCACCAAAGACATTGATCGACAAAAGGAACTAAGAAGAAGAAGACGACAAGATAAATTGATTCACTGCAATTCAACTTCAATTTCCCCCTATCATCCATTTCTTGAATTCCTTTTTTTTTTTTTTTGCAAAAGAGAGAAAAAAATACGATGGATCTTCATAATAACATCAAATCAGGACACAACGGTGAGTATCTAGTACACTCCGACAAAGCAGAACTTTGATTTGGCTGCTACAATTACCAAACGTGTACTTGTGCTGACGGTGTTGGTGACAAATAAGAATAATGCTCTTTCTGTGGCGGCGGTGACGAAGGCTGAAGCGACAATCGAAGCTACTGGATTGAAGAGGCCTTCGAATCAAGCTAGGGAGAACTATGCTGCTATGGTGATTCAAACTACTTTCAGAGGATACCATGTAAGTGTAGCTATTATAGATTTGAGTTTATATATAAAACCCTCATATCTCCCACTGTGGCTCTTCTCTCCCTCTCCCATTGTTGCTCCTCCGTCTGGTAGAATATAACACCTCAAATCCAACGACTAAATACTTATTTGTAATATGGCCACTAAACAAAAACCCACTTATACTGGGACAAATTTATTTCCCAATTTCATAGTTATAAAAATGAGAAAGTCTTAGTGTCATGTTAAATACAAATGACATAATATGAGCTTTAGAAGTACAAAAGAACTTTTAAGGCTCACTCCATATATGCCTTCCCTTACTTCCTATCAAAATAATCACTTGGAAAAAATAAAAATAGTAACCATAAGATCTAAAAATCTCAGTAATCCTTGGTTATTCAAAAATATACATGCAAACCAAGATTGAGAACATACAATTCAAATTCACAATAACTATATTACTTTACATAAAACATTTTACAAACGAGTTCTCAATTTGGTTACCAAAACCTCTTCCCAAAAAGAGTTCCAAAACATCCTAATTTATTTTATTTTTCCAAACATTTCACAAAAGATATCATAATATACTATACAAATATGCAATATGCTTCCCTTATATCATCGTTCATCCTTATACAACCGCCTGGAGCCATAGGCTAACACATAGTTCAACATAAACGCATCTATTTAACTGCATTGTCCCAAGTCCACCAGATCTTAAGATACACCCGGTAGGTATAGAGTTTAAGTTTGAACTATGACTCTCCTCCTTGAACACAACTAAGGAGGTGTCACATGTCCTCAGTTCCAATCCTGGCCAAAGGAAAACATGGAAAAAAAGGTTCTGACAAATACCATCCATTGTGTATCAAGTGATGGCATAAAGAGATCCCATCATACCAATTCCTTCTTTTTCCATCCCATCACAATGCAACCACCATGACAATTTATATTAAAATATAATAACCAAATCAAGTCCTCTGCACAACAAATCCCAAAACAGATTAATATATATATAGTTTTTTTTTTATAAGAAAAAGTTTTGGAGGGGTTTGACATCGTCCCCACTGCCAAGACGGCCCCGGCATTTATGAAGACTTACGTGACTTACGAGATCGCTTACGAAAGAAGTCCCAATGATTTGCAGCAGAGGATCGAACCCACCACCCAAGCGCCTAATCCGGATCCCTTACCATCTATACCAACTCACATTGGCATATATATATATAGTTGAAGAGTATATAAAAAAAATAAAACAAGGTCAACTTTATCCAAGCCTCTTTTTACTCATACTTAAATGCTCTCAATTTGCTAATACTAAATAATTTCCACCATTTTCCTCCTCACTCTCTCTTCTCGCTCACGCTCTAGCTGGATCGCACATTCTGGTGCGTTTTAGATAGAGAAGGGAAGGGGAATGACTGGGGTGTATTATCCCAAAATTCAATTTTATATATACACACAATAATAATAATAATAATATAATATAATAATATATATTTTTTCAAATATGAAACAACACGAAGAGGTGGCAAGAACGAAAGAAAATGGGGAATAAATAAAAGGTATGGACCCCACATTTATATATATATATATATAGGAAAAAGTATTTCTCTAGTCACTGGAAATAAGTTTATCTCCAGTAACTCCTAAAACTACGTTGTTTTGAATTAATGAAGGGTGTGTTTGTAATTTTAGGTGAATTAATGAAGGGTGTTTTGGTAAAATTTATATGATAAAAAAATAAACAAAATTACAAAAACACCTCTCATTAATCCAAAACGACGTAGTTTTGGGGGTTACTGGAGATAATTTATCTCTAGTGACTTGAGAAATCCTTTACCTATATATATATTTTTTTTTTTTTTGCTCGAGTTTACCTATATATATATGAACCCTATATATATATAAAATTTTTTTTCTTCCTCTTTCGCCAAATTAAAGGAGACGGAGAAGTAAGTTACGGGAAGTTGAGAAAAAAAATGTGTGGGCACCATTTATATTATTATAATATAATATAACCATTTTTTTTCTTTTAACAAAGGCAAGAAGACGAAGGGGAAGAAGTTGACGGAGAAAATAAAATGATCGTGGGTCCCATATTATTATTATTATATGTATATAATAATTTTTAAATTCATTTATATAAATAAAACACTTAATTTTATACATCTAGATCTTCTCTAAACCTCGTACTACTTAATAAAATATCCTAAAAATACTTAATTACTATAAATAAAAATTGGGCAATTACATAGAACTAGGGGTGAGCATTCGGTGTTCGGTAAAAACCAAAAAAACGAAATACACACCTTTGTACCACCGAACCGAAACCGAAAAAAAAAAACCGAACCGAATAGACCGAAATAGTTCGGTTCGGTTTTGCAGTTAATTCGGTTTTTGGGCTTAAATTAAATTGGGCCTTGTTGGTTTTTTTTTTTGCTCATATGCCTTATTGTTTGGGTTAATTCTGTTTTCCATCTTTTTTTTTTTTGGCTTGAATCAAATCTGCATTAAAACGCCAATTAGCAAAGTAAATCTAAAAGATATTCTAGCTCTTCTTTCCCATCCCAGGAATCCCAACACACCAATTTAAATAAAAGATATTCTAGCTCTTGCTAAATGCTAACATCCGAAGCAAAATATCATCAAGCATTGCCATCCTGTTGGCAGTAAAACCATCATCCCTATAAATACTACTTCCAATCCCTATCATAAACAAAATCACAACCACAATCGAGAACCAACAGTGGGAAAAATCAATACATGATATGATAAGAAAAAGAAGAATGTTTGCTGGTTTGTGTTAAACTGGTTAATCTGCAGCTACAATTTCGACCAAAAAAAAACTACATACAATACATATGTAAAAAAATTATAACTACATCACAATAAAATACTACAAATCGGAGAGCTGGAGAAGAGGTAGATCGATGGATCTGGCGACCGAATCTTTGGAGTTTTCCTCACTCTGCAGATCGATGTCCTCTACTTCATCGGAATCTCTTTGCCAGATCTGTCTTCTCCACCAGATCAGCAGATCGACGTCCTCGCAGAGAAGCTTTATTCAAGATCTGGGTGTGGGTGTGGGTGTGGGTGTGGGTTGGTCGGAGGCATAGGGGAGTTACCGAGAGGAGAGGACTACCATGAACGATGGGGAATCTCTGCTCCCTCTGCTGGTGGTCGTTGCCGAGAGGAGAGGAGAGGACTAGGAGGACTGGTGTGACGTTTAAGGAGGAAGGGAAGAAGAACATAAGCAAATGGAGGGAGGGAAGAAGACGAATGAGTTGGAGTTGGAGAGAGAGAAAGGAGGAAGAAGAGTAGCAGACGATGGAAGGAATTAGGAATTAGGAATTAGGTTAGATTTGGAAGTAAGTAGTTTGGCACATGGACTTGGACCTAATGCATAATTAAATGGGCTTGCTTCTGAGCAAAAAAATAAAAATAGGCCTGCAAGTCTTTAAGTTTTTTGTGAAAAAAAAATGAAATAAGGGCACAAGGCTAAAGGCTTCATAAAAAAAATGAAATAAGGTTGATAATTTCGGTTATTCGGTTTTAACCGATTTTTTTTTATAAAAAAACCGCACCGAAACCGAACAACCGAAAAAAGATAAATGAAAAACCGAACCGAAACCGAAAAAACCAAACACCAAATTAGTCGGTTCGGTTTTCGGTCTTTCGGTTTTTTTGCTCACCCCTACATAGAACACCGTGGCTTCTCCCTCCTTAGTAATAGAACATTGCTACTGAGCATATTTTCAACTTCGTCGACCACCTCCATTGGAGCCTCATGGAGCTCGACCGGGTCCATATGTGGTGCTTATAGTTAGGTGCTTAGTTAGGTGCTTATACCTCTAATTAGAGGTATAAACAATTTTTTTTATATATTGTATTTATTTAGTTTTAAATCATATGGTGCTTTCTGAGATGTTTTTTGCACCCAATATCTCAAATTAATTAATTTTCATAATACCGGTGTTATGCATAAATACGTAACCGAGAATTAATTAATTTGAGATACCGGGTGCAAAAAAACATCTCGAAAAAGACCATATGATTTAAATCTAAATAAATACAATATATAAAAAAAAAAAAATTGCTTATACCTCTAATTGAGGTATAAGCACCTAACTATAAGCACCACATGTGGATTCGAGCTCGACCACCTCCATTGGAGCCTCATGGAGCTCAACCACCTCCGTAGGTCCACATTTTAGATCCAGATGAGTAACGCCCAAACCAAGGCTAGTGCCTCAGTAGCGCAGCGACATGGGAGCTAGCCTTAATTGGCCTTTCATTTTCAAGGTTTGATCCTTGCATTTCGCTAGTTTAACTTGTGAATTCAAAAGTTTGACCAGCCTTAATTTAATACTCTTCTAATCTTTAATATAAAATATATTTATTTGATTTGATTAGATTAAGAAAGATAGCTAAATTAGTTAATATGACATATATTTTCTAAAACACCCACACAGTTGTCATTTTCCTTAATTTTTTCATTCTCTCCCTCCCTCTTTAATTATTGTGCCCTCCGCTATAACTTTTTTTTATTATTATACAGATCTCCTCTATAACTTATTTCACATAACATTATATTACCTCCGGTCATAATTATAGGAACACGTTTGTAATGCAATTTACACTACAAAAATATTACGTTCCTATAATTAGGATCGGAAAGAGTATCATAGTCCAATGATTAACATATCAACTGTGGCCCAACTGTTAGAGCCTTAATTAAGAAATCCAAATCCATGTATTTTTTTTATCCACAAATCCATAAAAATTCTGATTATACAATCTTCAAATTTTGAATTATTCAATAACAAGCACTTGGTGGGGGAAAAAAACAATATTCCCTCCGGTTCTAATTATAAGATCGACTTGACTTTTTTTGGAGAAATTAAGGAAGTTAAATAAGTTACCTAATCACATCATATGTTGTATATCCTTATGTCATATATTAGTTTATTAGTCAAATTAATTAGGTTGGAGAAAAAATAAAAATAAAAATGTTTTAAAGTAATTTAATTAGCTTCCTTAATTTCTCCAAAAAAGTCAACTTGCTCTTATAATTATGATGGAAGTAGTCACAAGTAACCATCTTGCAAATTTTTGAACTATGCATTTCTTCATAAAACGCTTGTAAATGTTCTTTAATTTTGAAATAAATCATTTAAATTAAAAATAAAACTATGGAAAACTTCTTAATATTATAAAAATACTATGACAATAAATTAAAAATCCTCACTCACATCACAAACCAATTATTACTTGTTAGCTTCTAGATAAAGCAAGTCATCCATAAGCCACTTTGAGTTGCTTATCATGATCAACCGAAGTCGAGCAGTCTTGTGGGTACGGGTTATAGGTTTGTCCGTTTTCTCTCCCGCCGATCTATGCATGCAAGTAATTGGTGATTGCTTGGCATGAAATTGAAATCTGTTGGTTGAAGATTTGCTCGACTGATCTGCTCTGGCCTAGAGGATTTGTTCTACTGTTCATTCCTGTTTGCCGACTAGTTTTGGGCTGTTGATTTCTGTTTCTTGGCGAGTTAGAGGATCGGCGAAGCTTTAATTGCAAGGTCTCTCGTCGTTGAAGCTTTCCATCAACACCGATTGGGGCTGTTGATTTCTGTTTCTTTAAAAAGAAAAACGTCGATTCCTCCGGGAACAAACAAGCTAGCGGGAGAGATAATAAAATCTTAGATTTGTTGTAAAATAGTTATTAGTGAAGGACATTTTGGTAATTTGCAATTAGTAGGTTTTCTATATATATGAGTAAACAGCTGTACCTAATTTGTTGTATCAGACATTCTTTACAATATAATAAAATTCTCTTTTTTTCTCTCGAAGTACAGTGACAGGGTCAGTACTCAGTAGGCTATTACTTGACATGGTATTAAGCCAGGTCTCAAGATCCAAGCCCATTAATCAAGATCCACTTTTCCTTGCTGGCCCCATGACTCAAGAGAGACCTTCCTTCTCTGCCACGCACGAAAGGCGTACACCATATTTCATGCGTATGCCCCTGCTGAACCGAGAATCAAGAACGAGATCTCCGGCGACAATCGGTCACGGAGGACGCACGAAAGGCTTCGCCCCTGTGATATCTCCGGCAAGAATCCCGATCCACCACGATCTCCGCCATCAACGGCCAAATGCACGAAAGGCGTATGCCCCTGCGATCTCATCTTCACCATTGCGATCTTTCCCAAGACCGAGCTCCGCCATGATTTCCGGCAAGCATCCATCACGGAGGACGCACGAAAGGCCATCTACCAATCTCATCGTCACCCCTACGATTTCCGTCAAGAACCGACCACTATCGTCGCTCTGAAGGTCTCCTGTCGTTTTGCTTATTTTTGGTTGCTCTGTGCATTTTTTATTTTGGACCTGCTCCAAGATTCAACTTCTACTTCTGTTTTGCTTATTCACAGTGATCACTGACATGACTGACGGCAAGACCACAGATCCAGCGAACTTGCCATTCTCTCATCCCCTGTTTCTTCATCCATCCGAAACACAAGGTACCACTATCATTTCCCAAATATTGACTGGTTCTGAAAATTACACAATCTGGAGTCGCTCCATGAGCATTGCATTGAAAGGGAAGCATAAGGTTGGTTTTGTTGATGGATCCTGTAAGAAATCCAATCAACCTAACACCCTCAAAGACCAATGGGAACGCTGTAATGCTGTCATTCTTTCCTGGCTTTTAAATTCTATTTCAAAGGAATTAGCAAATGATTTTATGTTTCATGAAGAAGCTTATCGTGTCTGGACTGATCTCAAGGAACTGTTTGATAAGCAAATGGGTTCCCGGATATTTGCTCTTCAGCGGGAAATCGGTCTCCTCAGGCAAGGTCCCTCTACTGTTTCTGGTTATTTTTCAAAACTAAAGGAACTCTTGGAAGAGCAGTCCATTCTAGTCAAGATCCCCTCTTGTCGGTGTTCCACCTCCACTGCCTATGCCCAGTTGATTCAGCAACAGAGGTTGTTACAATTTTTGATGGGCTTAAATGAATCATATAGTCAAGCCCGGAGTCATATTTTGCTTATGATACCCTTACCCTCTGTTGGACAAGCATTTGGAATGATTTTAGAAGATGAAGCTCAACGTTCCCTTACAAGTCTTGAGCAGCCCTCTGTCACTCAAGGGATAGCTATGGTTGTTAGAGGACGAGGCCCTGGTAGAGGTCATGGACGTGGCAATCCTAATATAGAATGTTCTCATTGTGGAAAAAGAGGGCATACCAAAGAACAATGTTTCCAAATTGTAGGTTACCCACAAAGTTACAGAGACAACCGACCAAAGCAAGGGACTGATCAGTCAGTTAATTAGGCATCCAATGAACTAGTTGGCCCTGAAGATGCACTCATTAATAGGCATGTCCATGGACCAGACCAGACCGGGTTGGGGGTCAACTCAAGGTTTGGTCCAGGAGGGACCTCGGGCTGGACAATCCAAATTCCGAGGTCCGGTTTGGTCCCTCGGGCCGGGACCGCACCGGTCCGGGGGACTACCAGTACCCAGACCATTTTTTTTAAAAAAAAAATTCTTTTCCCACTTCCGTAACAATAATTAAATAATGAAACACCGCGGACAATAAATAAACATGCAAACATCTTAAATCCAATCCTAAACCCATAATAATCTCCAACAACATGTCATTGAACAAGAATACAAAATAAAATAGAGGCATGCTTTTATAAAGCCAAGTAAATTTTATAAGTCAAACCACAAATCAATACCTGGAGTGAAAGGAGTGAAGTCACAAATTTGGCTAGGTGCCTAATAAGAGATTGATGCAATGGATTTTTTTTTAAATAAATTAAAAAAGCACTTTCGGGCCAGACCAGGACCAGCCCATAGGATCCGAACCCCCCGGGACCAAAGTCCGGTCCCGCCGACTGCATCAAAGATGGTTTGGTCTACGTGAATGGTCTCGGGACCGAGCCGGCCGACGACGGTCAAAGCCACCTGGACCACCGGGTTTTTTTGGACATCCCTACTCATTAACACTACCAATACTGTGGGACCAACCCTCACCAATGAGCAGTACCAGCGACTGTTGGAGCTCCTCAGAAAGGATTCTGAGCCTACCATTCATGCTCTCGCGGGTACAGGTTTAGTTGTTCCCTCTCTCTATTCTAAATCCTATTCCTGTTGGGTTATTGATTCTGGGGAAACTACTCATATGGTTGGAAATTTGAATCTTTTAAATACATATGAAATGTACGAGGGTCCCATTAAAACTATTAGATTACCGGATGGAACAAGAGTAAAAGTAACACATATAGGTAGTGCCTCCATAACTGACAATTTCACTGTGAATGAAATATTATATGCTCCCTCATTGGAATTCAACCTACTCTCTGTTGCTAGATTAACAAAGGAACAACAGTGTTCTGTTATATTTTTTCCTCATTTCTGTTTGATGCAGGGCCTTTAGGATGGCAAGATGATGGTGACTGGTAAGCTGATTGAAGGCCTATACATTTTGAAAACTATTAATAGACAATGTAGTATGGCTGATTCTGTTCAAAGAACATGTAATATCCTTAATTCTGCTCAAAGCAGCATTAGAAATCTTGATATAGATCAAATGTGCAAGTGGCATCATAGACTTGGACATGCTCCTCCTACTGTAATGAGATATCTTGGTTTTGAATGTAGTGATAAAAACATCATCAATAATAAATGTGAGATATGTGTTCAATCGAAACAAACTAAGCTTCCTTTTGCTTCAAGTTGCATTAAGAGTACTGGTTGTTTTGAGCTATCGCATCTTGATGTATGGGGTCCATATAGGACTCCAACACATCAAGGATATTCCTATTTTTAACAATTGTTGATGATTTTTCTAGGGCAACTTGGACTCTATTGCTTAAGAATAAAACTGAGGTTACAACCCATATTCAACATTTTATTGCCTATATCTTCACTCAATTTTTCAGTTTAGTTAAGATGCTTAGAAGTGACAATGGTACAGAATTCACAAACAACGAGCTTAAGCAATATCTTAGGAGTAAAGGTATTGTTCATTAAACTTCATGTCCCTATACTCCAGAACAAAATGGGGTAGTTGAGAGGAAACATAGAACTATCATTCAGGTAGCTAGGGGCCTCATATTGCAATCTGGTATACCAATTAAGTATTGGGGGGAATGTATCAAAATGACCACTTATGTAGTTAATAGATTGCCATCTAGAATTCTAGATTATAAAACCCCCTTTGAGATTATATATAAGAAACCTCCAGTTTTTGATAACTTGAAAGTTTTTGGTTCTTTGGCCTTTGCAGACTTAAGAGGTAATGATAAACTGAAAGCAAAATCTGTTCCTTGTGTTTTTCTTGGTTTTCCTTATAATAAAAAAGGATATCTCGTTGCTTGACCTGAAAAACAAAAATATATTTGTTAGTAGGCATGTGAGTTTCCTTGAAACCAAATTTCTTTTCAAAGAAACTAACCCATATGACTTAAGTGAAGACTACAGGGAATTTCAGAATATGTTTTGGTTTGATTATGATTTTTTAGCACATGATCTTCACAAGCCAACTGATGGCAATGTCTAGAATGGAACCATAACAGAATTAAGGCCAGCTAATGGACATGTTCAAAATTGAACCATAACAGATTCAAGGCTGGAATCGTCCATCACTCTTCCTGAAACATCCACTGAGGTATTATCCAGACCCACTAGAGAAAGACAAGCACCAATTTGGTCAAAAGACTATGTTTATTCTCTAGTCCAGGCTGAGCAAGATAAGTGTCTTTATAGTATTCATAAATATATTTCCTATGATCATTTATCTCCATTTCATTTGTCCTTCTCCATTCAATTGATTGTATGCATGAACCTGAATATTATAAGGATGCCATAAAAGATCAACGTTGGATAGACGCCATGAATGATGAGATTAAGGCCTTAGAAGATAATGGAACTTGGACTATTATGCCTTTACCTAAAGGAAAGAGAGCTATAGGATGTAAGTGGGTATACAAGATTAAGTATCATTCAAAGAGAAGGTATAGATTATCATGAAACCTTTTCCCCCGTTGTTAAAATGTTAACTGTTAGACTTGTCCTCAAATTGGCAGCAATGTATGCATGGGAATTGCATCAAATGGATGTATGTAATGCCTTTTTACAAGGGGATTTAGATGAATTGTACATGAGGATTCCCCAATGTTTTGAAAGTAAGGGGGAGCAATTGGTATGTAAGTTGACAAAATCTTTGTATGGTTTGAAACAAGCTTCAAGATAATGGAATCACAAGCTTTCAAAGGCTTTGATTCATGCTGGATTTAAACAAAGTAAGCATGATTACTCTCTTTTCATTAGAAATTCTGATGATGGTGTTGTTCTAATACTTGTTTATGTTGACGACTTGTTGATAATTGGAAGTAATATAAAAGGGATAAATGAAACCAAATCATTTCTGCATAATAATTTTAAAATCAAGGATCTTGGTTTTATGAAATATTTTCTAGGAATAGAAGTTGCTAGATCACAAAAAGGGATTGTTTTATGTCAAAGAAAGTATGTTTTGGATATTCTGGCTGAAACATGGACGAGTGGCTGCAAACCACTTGGAGTTCCCTTGGCACAAAATCAGAAACTAGTGCCATATGATGAAGGAAGGAATATTATGGATGATTTGTTGCCAAATCCAGAACGTTATAGGAAATTGATTGGTAAGTTGATCTATTTAATTATGACCCGTCCTGATATATCTTTTTCTGTGCAGCTTCTAAGCCAATTCATGCAAATGCCAACAAAGGAGCACATGGCTACTGCTTTAAATGTGCTGAGATATTTGAAAGCAACGTTTGGACTTGGAGTGCTGTTGAGTTCAACAGGAGACCTTGATCTTGAATGCTTTTGTGGCTCTGATTGGGCAGCATGTTCTACCACAAGAAGATCCGTTAGCGGTTATTTGATAAAGTTTGAGGGATCTCTAGTGCTATGGAAAACTAAGAAGTAACCTACAATTTCAAAGTCCTCAGCAGAAGCGGAATATAGAGCTTTGAGTATGGCTGTATCGGAAATTGTATGGACATTAGGAATGATCAAAGACCTAAACATTAGCCATCACAATCTTGTAAGAGTTTATTGTGATAACATGGCGGCAATTCATATCGCCAATAATCATGTGTTCCATGAAAGAACCAAACACATTGAAGTGGATTGTCACTTTGTTAGGGAAAAGTTGAAGAAGGGATTAATTGATTTAAAGCATGTCAAATCTGAAGATAAAAAAGCAGATCTACTAACTAAGGCTGTTGGAAAAGAGATTCAACAAAGCCTGTTAGTCAAGTTATCAGTTGTAAATATATTTCAACCTCCAACTTGAAGGAGAGTGTAAAATAGTTATTAGTGAAGGACATTTTGGTAATTTGTAATTAGTAGGTTTTGTATATATATATATGTGTGTGTGTGTGTGTGTAAACAGCTGTACAATGACAGGGTCAGTAGGCTATTACTTGACATTTGTTGACATAATCCCTCCAAAATCTTAGATTTATGGTGTATCTTATATTTTATGGTTTTGACCAAAATCTTACAAAATAGAAAAATGTGATCCCTCCGGAAATCTTAGATTTGCTGACTAAAATTTTTGCATTTGAATGATTTACTTTATAGGTAAAGGATTTCTCCAGTCATTGGAGATAAGTTATCTTCAGTAATCTCTAAAACTACGTCGTTTTGGATTAATGAATGGTGTTTTTGTAAGTTTGTTTACTTTTTCATCATATAAATTTTACCGAAACACTTTTCATTAATTTACCTAAAATTACAAACACACTCTACATAATTAAAAACGATATAGTTTTAGAGGTCACTGGAGATAAAGTTATCTCCCGTGACTCGAGAAATACTTTTCCCTTACTTACTTTATATGAGTTTTTATTTATTAAATATATTTAATTAAGTATCTTAATATTTTCCAAATTTTCTCAGTAATAAATTAACTATTTTTATAAATTAACTTTTCTTTTAAAATTATCACAAAAACCACTTATGTCACCGCAAATCTAAATAAGTTTTAGTTTTAGAAAGCCACTTATACTATCGTTAATCCAAACATAAATCACATTACACACTATAAGTTTTAGTTTTAGAAAAGCTCTTTATACTATCGTCAATCTAAACATAAATCACATTACACAATATGATTTTTAAGGTGTGTTTGGTTTGAGAGAAATGTATGGTATATTGTTTAGATTGTTAAAGGGAATGAGAAGGGAAAAGATGATTTGTTTAAAATAAAGGGAGGGAAGGGAATTTGACCTAAAATTTTGCCTTTCCTCCTACTTAAAAATTTAAACCAAATAAAAGAAAGATGTCGCCTTCCACCCCTCCCATCCCCTTTCCTCAAACTAATACACCTTTACCTAATTTTAAGTTTGTAAAAGTCAGATTGCGAAAAAAACTACTTTTGTCATTGCTATTTCAATCACACAACACTACTTTTGTCATTGCTATTTCAATCACACAACATATTTATTTTAACTTTTTAGAAATGTTTTTAGAATTTACAAGATAAGTATATAAGAAAATATTTATTTCGACTTTTAAAACTATTGTTTCAATGGAAGCAGATCCTCTTGTTAGCCCATTTATGCCGTTGATTTAGAAGATGAGAGAAAAATCAAATTAGTATTATAACATTTCATATCGATTGGACGGACATAATTCAAAAATTATAAGAGATTATGGGAGAATGATGATAGAAAAACCTAACCCTTTTTCAACATTCAGACTTGTTCCTACACACAAATTTCTTGTTTATTTTTTTTAAGAATCAGCGAATAAAAAATATTTTTATTTTCCTTCCTGGAGTCATGTGACGAGTCACCTACTCTAACCTGTCACTACCTCGCCCTAATCCCAAAGAGACCTAATTGAAAGCCCTATCATTTACCCTTGTACTTATCAGTAAAAGAACACGTAACATGCAAACCACAGGGCATTGTTTGGATACACATTATTTTACTTCACAGTTCATCCCCCAACAACCCTCCCTCCCAAACGCGTCCTACACAAAGCAGATTCTTTTTATTTCTTTAGCTGCCCTCCACTTTATATTATTCAATTTTTCAGCTCCCTTATAAAGCCGGGAAGCCCAGCGCGTCTCTGGCCTTTGCTATCGTACTAACGAGTCTTCACATTAACTAGAGACTGTTGAGGCGGAGAGAGAATTCGATCGGTAGAGGTAAGAGGAAGATATGGCATCTGACGGCGTCGTTGGGTCTACCGATTTGCCTGTGAAGAGGCAGAGAGAAGATGGAGAGAATGGTGTCTCTGCTTCGACCCTCTCTATAGAGGCCGACGGAAACGGTGTCTCAGCTATAATTCCTGGGTGGTTCTCCGAAATCAGCCCAATGTGGCCCGGTTAGTTTCTTCTTAAAACCCTTTTTATCTGATGCCTTCAGAATTGCTTCCTATCAATACGTTTCTTTCCCGAGAAAGAAAGGTGTTATTGCTTGTTTTTCATGTGATTGACAGAAAACCGAAGGGAAAATTTACGATTTCTAGCCCTTTTGGGGGTTCTTTCCCATGTCAAATATACGTGGATTTATTGCTTTGAATGATTTTATGCCGATTCTTCTTAAGTTTCCTGTCTCATGATTGATATGTTTTTCTTGATTTCTGTCAAATTGTCATCATATCCTCCCCTTGTCGGCTTTTTTTTTTCCGTGTCATGGTTTTTGTTTCGTCTAGCACTCATACTTCTTGAATCCCTCAAGTAACGATGAATTAATTAGACACTTCCTGCGATTTTAGTTAATGAGTGAAAAACCAAAAATATCTTCAAACTTGCATCTCTTGAACTTGGGTTAGAATACTACTTATGAATTAAAAATTGGCGGTAAATTTTCAGGGGAAGCACACTCTTTGAAGGTTGAAGAGATTTTATTTAAAGAGAAGTCTGAATACCAGAATGTCATGGTCTTCCAGGTTTAGCATTCTGCAGAAAAAGCTATTATTGTTTATACCCGTTCGGTGTTCCTTATTATATTAACAAGTGACGTGTTTTTCTTTTTGTAGTCATCAGCATATGGTAAAGTTCTTGTTTTGGATGGAGTAATTCAACTCACTGAAAGGGATGAGTGTGCCTACCAAGAGATGATCGCTCATCTTCCTCTTTCCTCTATACCAGATCCCAAGAAGGTCTTTTTAAACTTCTAGCCATCTAGGAATGAATTTGTCTAAATTACTTGACATTTTCTCGCTCCTTTCTCTGCTTTTACACATGCACCACATGTTTATTTGTAATCCATTTTTTCCTTTATTTTTCTTCGACCTTATCTTAGAAGGTTGAGGCAATTGTTGGGGAGAATAGAAAAGATCATACTAGTAGGTTGAGATAAGATATCTAGAATATAATTGGAATTAAACTGTGTTGTGGGTATGAAATATTGGTCAATAACAAACAGAAACACTTGGAAAAATCACTCTGGTTCTCCCTACCGTAAATTTTTACTTTATGAATCTAAATTTCTGTTTTTCTTACCATTATGTTCTTTTATAGGTTTTGGTTATTGGTGGAGGGGATGGTGGTGTCCTACGCGAAGTATCACGCTATTCTTCGGTTGAGAAGATAGACATTTGTGAAATTGACAAGATGGTAGTTGATGTGAGTGATTGATAATTCTACTCTTTTTCCTCCTCAAAGCAACCCTGAACTTTAATGGTTGCAGATTCCCATGTTACTTCCATATAAGTAGTTCCATCTGCACTTTTTTCTAAGTTGGGTGGGATTTTTACTTAAAAAGAAAATCAGTTCTTAATCTGCTGGTGCTGGTCCTTTTTCACTTGGCATTAAATTGATTATGATATGAGTAGTAATACGTGCAGTACATCAATCTTGAGTCTCCTATCTTTGCAGGTCTCCAAGCAGTTTTTCCCTGAAGTAGCTGTAGGGTATGAGGATCCACGCGTGACACTTCATATTGGTGATGGTATGGTCAACTTTTTCGTTTTCCTTTTTATTTTAACAGCCTGCTTCCCATTTCCAGAGAATTCATCTCATGCTTGCTTACCTCTTAATGGATGGTCTAGGAGTTGCATTCTTGAAGGCAGCTCCAGAAGCAACTTATGATGCAGTTATTGTGGACTCATCTGACCCTATAGGTGTGATGCAACTTTGATGCCTTATAATTCTCCTGATCTTGGAGAGTAATTCAAATTGTTTTCCTTGAGAGGTTGTATTTGGTATATTTCAGGCCCTGCCCAAGAGCTTTTTGAGAAGCCCTTTTTTGAGTCGGTTGCTAGGGCTCTTCGTCCTGGAGGAGTTATGTGTACTCAGGCGGAAAGTATATGGCTTCACATGAATATCATTGAGGGCATAGTTGCAAATTGCCGCCAAATATTCAAAGGCTCCGTCAACTATGCTTGGACTACCGTGCCAACATACCCAAGGTTTTTTCCTCCTTGTATTATTTTCTATCTATAGCGGTCTGCAAGGCACGCCTTATCTATAAGAATTTATCACACTTGCATCATATCCTTTCTCTCCTTCCCGTATGAAGGAAGGTTGTTGGTCGTACTTGGCCATGTCATTGTTTTGTTACAATATGGTTGATGGAGGGAAAAGTGAGAGGAAAATAGGGGGAGGGAATACCAGAAAGGAAAACTACCCAAGGTAGTAATTTTTTTTTTACTATTCTTAGGAGTCTCCAAACATGAGGTTAATGTGCCATCTGTCGGAGGATAGTGAGATAATGATTTTGAATGATGCTGCTTTTACTGTTTCATTTCAGTGGGCTGATTGGTTTTATGCTTTGCTCAACTGAGGGACCTCCTGTTGATTTCAAGCACCCTGTGAATCCTATCGATCAAATTTTCAGTCAGAAGTCAGACAGACCATTCAAGTTTTACAACTCCGAGGTGTGTTTCGTCTTCAAACATTCTCTCTCATACCCCTTTTTTCCTTTATCTTGTGAAATACTGTTTACTTGTTTATCTCAACTTACATGAATCCTCGTATTCAATAACAGATTCATACAGCAGCTTTCTGTCTGCCATCTTTTGCCAAGAAGGTGATTGACTCGAAGGCAGAGTGAGGATTTTCAACGGCGTGAAGGACCATGTGTGGCTGTTGTAGAAGGCTACTATTTATCCTTGGATTCTAGTTCTGAACAATAAACTAGAGCTTTTAATTTTGTTTTCATGAAGAGCGAATCTTATACCGCGAGAATTAGTTGTAGGCTACATTTGATGGATTCAGATGTCATTTATAGTTTGGAAATTTGATGAGGTCTTGGATAAGCTTTAGATGCAAACAGCTACTTTTGATCTGCTATGAAATGCAGTTGCCATTTTAAATAAGCCCTAAATTTTAGTTGACCGTGGTTTTTTAATATGGTATATTCAGAAATGCACAGCCAAATATATATATATATATGTTCTCAATTTGATCAAAGTTTTACTCTTTACTCCTTATACAAAAGTTGCCCTGCGGCGCTGAGCCATGATCTGTTAGGGTCTAGAGGAAAAGAGAGACAGGAAGAAGAGAAGAAAGAGAGGAGGAGAGTGAGGACTAGAATCAGAATCTGAAACTCTAAGCGAAGAGAGTGAAGAGTATTTTTCTGAATAGTACTTCATTCATAATCCAAATAACCACACATGACACGCCTGACGGCCTGAGTAGTCTGGACAAATAACTGAAAATAACTCCCTATGCCTTGAAATAATAGCTTGGAATGAAAATGAAAAATAACTAACATAGCTCTTGTCCTAAAAAATTTTGCTTCCTAGAATAAACCAACATGGGACGTTGGTTCCTAACATGATAGCAATAGAGGGAGACTTGTCTCTCACAAGCGACGCCTGCTATTCACGATTCCTTATATTGTTTGCTGGTTTAAAGCCATAAGTTGATAGGATAGTATGATGGTTTTAATAAATAATGTATCTTTCATTTTTATATTCACGTTGAAGTTGTTAAAACGTGCAAGCTATCAAACTCGATCGTGATTTAAGAAAACCAGAACCACAACGTTTAACACAGGTGGACAAGAGAAGGCAAAACATGACAAGTCAAACTTACACAGCTCTAAAGACCCAGGAATAAGTACCAGTGATTAAATATAAAACAGAGAGATTGGAATCAAATTCAACTAAGAAAAATTGAGAAAAAGCCCCCCAATAAAAAATTTACTGGTAAGAAGGACCTAATCAATAAATCATTAAAATGTTTTGTAGATTACTGTTCATTGAGCCGTTTTGTCCACGGCTTCTCTAAAAGATTACTGTTCATTGAGCCAATCATGGCTCGATGAACAGTCCGGCTTCGTTTTGGGCCCTGTCCTCTTCAGCCTTAATATTTATTTCCTTCGGTCAACACTATAAGAGCAAATAGTCCACGTTCTTGTAAAGTTGTCTTATTCATTAAATGTGCATTTAACATGTTGATGGATAAGTTGCGTGTGTCAGAGCAAAAGATAAGTTGCGTGTGGTTGAGCCAAAAAAAAAAAAAAAAGTTGCGTGCGGGCAATCTTCTAAAGGGATGGTGGTTGCTCTGTAGGTGCGTGATCTTTGTTCCTGCTTTTTATCAAAATCAATAACCTCCACACGTGGGCATAGGCGGATGGACTTTCAGAAGGATATGCCCCCTTAAAAAGAAATGTTTTTTTTATAAAATAAAATAAAATAAAATAAAATAAAATAAAAAAAATAATTAAAAAATTATTATATTATTATTTATATATTAGGATAATAAAAATTTTAATTTTAATTTTAATTTGGAAAAAAGTTAAATGATTATTAAAAAAATTAATAAACAATAAAGTCCTTAATTAAATATATTTAACGGATAAAATTGTTTATAAAATAAAATGCATACAAATAATACATTAAAAAAAAATCATCCAATCCACCACTACTCGTTGTACAAAAATGAAATAGAAAGTCCAACGGATAAACAAGATAAATATGTTTTCAATTTTATTTAAGCGTTTTTTAACTTTTATTTTAATTGATCTGTTAAGTTTTAAAATTTTACCGTTGACATTTTTTTTGGAAAAAAAAAACTCATCCAATCCTCGCTTTTTCTCTCCCTTTTTTCCTTCCCTTCTCTCTTTTTCTATCATTTCTTTTTCGAAAATGGGCCCACAAAGATAAAGAAATTTCCTTCCTTCTCTCTTCCTCGTCCGCGTATGGGCCCCACAAAATGCTGCATTTCATTGGCCCAAAAACTAGAGGGGGAGCTTTTTTCGAAATGGGCGTTTTTGTTTTTTAATAAAAATGTCAACCCAAACACACTTATATAAACGTTTTTGTTAACTCAAACGCTGCTGAACTTTTTTTTCAATATTTAGCCTGCAAAGCTAAATGTAACGTGGACCCAAACACGCACAAAATCAATAACCTCCACACGTGGGCACGTTTTGAATACCGCCATTGCAATTTCTTACAGTACTTTATCTCTGTCATGAATCATGTGTTTTGGTTTGGAACAGCAATTAGAGCGTTTAAAATTAGTTTTTAACCGTGATTTACGGAATATGAGATAAGTATGTAAGATGAGTGTTGTTTCGACTTAGGCCCTGTTTGGATCGCAGAAAATTGAGCGAAGGAAAAGGAAAATGAGCATTTTCCATCGCGCGCAGCTGTTTGGTTCGCATTTTCCGTCGAAATATTTTCCGGCGGAGCAAGAAAATCAAAGAAGACGAACTTACCCTTTGCGAGTGCTTCTTGTGTGTCTTCAATCCGTGAAGAAGTCACGGTGGTGATGATGGCGGACCCAACCGCCTCCTGCCAAAGATCTGAGATCGAAGAAAGCATAGACCAAAACCAAAGATCTCAGATCAAAGAACACAGACCGCCAGAATCGAAGAGGTAGCAAAGATCTCATATGAGAATTGCTTGGTTCTCTCATATCCCCTGTTCAATGATCGTAAAACGGGTAGACTATGCATAATTTTTAAGAAGATAATTCTCCAATATTCTTACACTAGGTATTGTCACTGAACTCTCCAGAATTGAAGACATGAGGATAATTTTTTAAAAAAATTATAGAATGGAGAATGCCCTGAGCATAGGCATTCTCGACAGAATGCGAGAATGCCTAACAATGCCTGGCATTCTCGAGAATGCCCTAAGACATTCTCGAGAATGCCTTAAATAACTTCCCGCGAGCATTTTTTTTTTCTATTTGGAAGGATAAAATAGTATTTTGCCTCATTTTCTTACCTTATTTTCTTTCAACCAAACAAAATTTTCCTATCAACCCATTTTCTTTTCCAGTGCCAACCAAACGCAACGAGGTAAAATATTTTCCATTCCATTCCGTTCTTTTCATTTCCATTCCTTTCCATTCCCACCTTTTCTTTGATCCAAACGGGCCTTATACTTGTAAGCCTTTCAATGGCTCAAAACATGCATATGTGTGCAGTCTATGTTGAGGCGTAGGATGAGCTACCAAACTGTAGATTAAAAACAAGGCAGTTTATATATTTAAACACGAAGCCATAATGAAAGGAGCTCAGTTTCGTTCTGAGTTCATTCTCTTCATCTTACTGAATCAACCAAAAACATATGCTACAACTGGTTCAGTATTTATAGACTAGACACCACACTAACAATACTGGCCAATATACACGGCCCACAGAAATACTAAACAAATAATAGACATTATATTAATTTCAACACCCCCTTTCAAGTTGGGGGCTAAACAAATCAATAGCTTTTAACTTGTTCAACATTCTATCCTGCATCTCTTTACCTATTGTCTTTGTTAGGATATATGCCTCTTGACTATAGATTGAACATGCCGCAAGACTATCACTTTTTCTAAAAGTTTTTCTCGAACAAAATAAAGATCTATCTTGATATGCTTTGTTTTCTAATGAAAGATAGGATTAGAATTTATGTGCAAGGCAGCCTTATTATCACAATACACGTTAATATGGGTTAAGTGTTCCTAACCAATTTCCTTAAGTAATTCAACGGCCTACACAACTTCTGATACTGTAGAACCCAGCGCCCGGTACTCTGCTTCAGCTAAAGACTGTGAAACTCTGTCTTCCATACTATAAGCAAACCACCAAGCTTTAGAAGATATCCTGCAACTGATATTCTTGTCGTTTCACACGCTCCCCAATCAGCATCATAGAAATAGTCTAACGTATGGCGCCTTCTTGACTGATAAACACTCCTACCCTAGGACTTTGTTTAGGTACCGCAACACGTGTAAAGCCGCCTTCATATGCACTTAATGGGGTGGTACATAAACTAACTTAAAACCTGCACAGAGAAGCAAATATCAGGTTTGGTAGCAGTCAAATAGATTAACTTACCCGCTAGTCTTTGATATCTTTCTGGGTCACTAAATAGGTCCTCCTTCTTGTGCTTCCCTTATTCATATGTTGACAATTTGAGTGTAGTGGCCATGGGTATCAATAGTGGTTTGCAACCACTGATACCCGTCTCTTCAAGCAAATCCAATTTTTATTTTTTTTTTTGTGAAAGCGTTATACCCTTTGTTGACCTAGCTACTTCAATACCAAGGAAATATTTCATTATTCCCAAATTATACCAAGGAAATATTTCATTATACCCTTTGGGCTGACGCCGTGTCTACTGCGTGCTTCCTTATTAATCGTATGTCCCCTCTTGTCCTCAATGGTACTACTCCATACACTACCTTTTTTCCTTCCAAACCCCTGTTTCCTGTCGACCCTAAAATCTTTGGTTGTGTCTGCTTTGTTCGCGATGTTCGTCCCACTGTTACCAAACTTGATCCCAAGTCTCTTAGGTGTGTCTTCCTTGGGTATTCTAGGGTTTAGAAGGGGTATCAGTGCTATTCTCCCACCCTTCGGCGTTATCTTGTGTCTACCGATGTCACATTCCATGAGTCGACTTCGTTTTTTTTTCTGTACCCCCATCTATTGTCTCTACTGATAACACTTCCGACAGTCTTGATGACCTCTTGGTCTATATGGTTCAGTTCCCACCAGTGCAAGCATCTGACTCGGCACCTGCTAAACCACCTATCCATCATGTTTATCGGAAACGCCCTAGGGCGCGTAATGTTGTCGCCCAAATTCATGACCCACCAATGACTGCTTCAACGTCTGATCCGACATCAGTTCCTTCCGCTCCTACTTCTGAACCAGCACCAGTGGCTGATAGTCTTGATACCCCTGATCCTTCCGCTTCTACCTCTGAACCAGACACAATGTCTGACACCTTTGACGACTTGCCTATTGCCTTACGTAAAGGTAAGCGTACTTGCACCTATCCTATTTCTTCCTTTGTTTCCTATAATCATTTGTCACCTCCATCATGTTCCTTCATAGCATCCTTAGACTCTCTCACAGTTCCCACTACTCTCAAACAAGCCTTGACCCATCCCGGTTGGCGGCTTTGCGATGGAAGAAGAAATGGTGGCCCTTGATAAGGCCGGTACACTGAATCTCGTTGATTTGCCTCTTGGCAAGAAGGCTATCGGATGTAAGTGGGTATTCACAATCAAAACAAAAGCGATGGCACTTTGGAACGTTTGAAAGTTCGATCGGTTGCCAAGGGTTATGCTCAAACCTATGGTATTGACTATTCGAAACCTTCTCTCCCGTGGCAAAACTTTCCTCCGTTCGCCTCTTCATTTCTATGGCGCCAATTATGGTTGGGATCTTCATCAGTTGGATGTTAAGAACGCGTTCTTGAATGGTAATCTTCTTGAAGAAGTATACATGGAGCAACCACCTGGTTTCGTTGCTCGGGGGAGCGTGGGAAGGTATGCCATCTTCAAAAGTCTTTATATGGCTTGAAGCGAGCCTCGTGCTTGGTTTGATGTGTTCACTCTGTGGTTAAGAAGTTTGGTCCGATTCGAGTAAGTGTGACCATTCGTGTTTTATCGCATACGATCGGCATGATTTCGTTAGTGGTATATGTTGATGATATTGTTATTACGGGTAGCAATGCTTCGGGAATCTCATCACTTAAGGCCTTTCTCAATTCTCATTTTCAAACAAAGGATTTGGGTCCGTTAAAGTACTTTCTTGGGATCAAGGTTATGAGAAGTAAGAAAGGCATCCTTTTGACACGAGGAAATATGTTCTTGATCCGTTAAAAGAAACCGGAAACTCGGAGAAAGACCGAGTAGCTTTCCCATGATTCCTAATCCCTTCCTGGACTTGGATGATCGCATACCGTTTGATGAGCTACCTGAGGATGTAAGAAAGAAAGTTGATCCAAAGAAGATCAAGTCGTTTGCCTACCCTGAGAGATACCGTAGATTAATTGGGAAATTGAACTATCTCACAGTAACTCGCCCCGATGTGACCTTTCCAGTGAGTGTGCTCAGTCAATTCATGACTGCACCAACCGTTGCTCAATGGGAAGCTTTGGAACATGTTTTACATTATTTGAAGGGCTTACCTAGTCGTGGTGTACTCTATACGAATCATGGTCACAATAAGATTGAATGTTTTTGTGATGCAGATCATGCGGGATCAAAGGCTACCAGAAGATCCACCACAGGATATTGTGTGTTTGTTGGTGGAAATTTAGTGTCATGGAGGAGTAAGAAGCAAAATGTGGTTTCTAAGTCCGGTGCGTGAAGCCGAGTATAGAGCCATGTCTCGCCCGTCGAAATCGTGTGGATTCACCGGTTAATGAAGGAGGTTGGTCTTGCC
This sequence comes from Acacia melanoxylon, assembly GCA_019022615.1. NCBI lineage: Eukaryota > Viridiplantae > Streptophyta > Magnoliopsida > Fabales > Fabaceae > Acacia > Acacia melanoxylon. Next base: position 1,480,746 of record JAFJYJ010000052.1, read on the forward strand.
ACGTCATTACCTCGCAAAGTTGTGGTGTGATAATAAAGTCGCTCACACACGCCTGACCTCCAACTCTGTGTTTCATGAGTATACGAAACACATTGAGATTGATTGTCACTTTGTACGTTATAAGATCAAGGAGAACTTTATTTCTACGGGGCATGTGCGGTCTAGTGACCAATTGGCTGACCTTCTTACTAAGGCCTTAAATGGGACTCGGGTTAACTATCTTTGTAATAAGTTAGGCTTGATTAACATCTATGCTCCAACTTGAGGGGGAGTGTTAGGAAATCAGGAAATATATTGTAATCAAGTAGAATCCCTATAAATCAGGGATTAGGATAATCCTCATTAAATAGTCATTAAGAGCCATCAATTCTATGGCTCTCTCCTATTGTATAAATACTCTTCTCATTTACATGAATATACGAAAACATTCAGACTATTTCTGTTTCAAAAACCACCAAAAACCAGTGTAGCACACAATTTATCATTCTATTAAAGCGACTTATTAAGTTTACAAACCTTCTCCCCCTTTAGATTTCAAAACCTTGGGGAATGGACATGTACACTTCTTTGTTCAGGTCGCCTTGCAAAAACGGGTTATCTACATCCATTTGAAATAAATTCCAATCATACATAACAACCAACTTTAGAATAATTTTAACTGTAACCATTTTTACCACTGGTGAGAAGGTTTCATGATAATTGATCCCTTCTCTTTGAGTGAAACTTTTAGCAACTAGATGAGCTTTATACTTATCAATAGTGTCATTAAAGTTATACTTAACCTTATATAGACCCATATGCAACCAATAGACCTTCTCCCCGTTGGGAGAGGAACAATGTCCCATGTTTTATTGCGCTCTAAGACTGCAATTTCCAGATTTATTACTTGAATCCATTTGTCATCTTTTATTGCTTCATAATAAAAAGTAGGCTCAACAACCGAATCTATATTACATAAAAAAAACACATGTGTGAACTAGAAATATGGTGATAAAATGCATATTTCTCAATGGGATACAAACATTTACTTTGCTCTTTGGGTAATCCTGACTCACAGACAGCAATTCCACAAACATAATCCGTTGCCCATATAGGAGGTCTACTCTCCCTTGCAGTCCTTTCACGGGTAGCAGGCAATGTTTGTGAACCTGATTGAATATATGTAGTTTTAGAGTCAGGAATACCATTCTCATGCATGGTCTACAAGGTCTCTTGTCGAAGAAGGGACCATAGGCTGTATACTCACTTCATCTAAAGATAAATCATCATCAAATAATAACATTTTGCGAAATTCTGCATTTTTATTTATCTGATTAGCGGGAAGATTATCAAGAAAAGGGAATGCCTCCTCAATAAAAACAATATGTCTACTAATCAAAATGCTTTTAGTGCACAAGTTAAGTAGAACATACCCCTTTTGATGACTCGGGTAGCCAAGAAACACACAAAGAATGACATGAGACTGAAATTTACCACAACTAATTAAATCAGTAGCATATGCCAAACAACAATTTTTTTTTAAACAATTATAATTAGGTTGTTTCTTGTACACCTTTTTATAGGAGGTTTGAAAGCCTAAGATCCTAGAGGGGATTCGATTAATTAGGTATGCTACCATTTTGAGACACTCTCCTAGAACCGGATGGGTATATGAGATTGAAGCATAAGACTCCTAGAAACTTGCATAAGAGTTCGATGTTTTCTCTCCACAATACCATTCTATTATGAAGTATATGGACAAGATGTTTCATGTATGATACCTTTTTCAAGAAAATATGTTTGTAGGTTATTGTTTTCAAATTCAGCTCCATTATCACTATGAACTAATCCAACATGAAAAGTAAATTGATTAAGAATACAGGCAACAAAGTTCTTTTATCCGGCAGCTTCAGATTTATGTCTCATTAAAAATACCCAAGTAACCCTTGAATAGTCATCAACAATTGTAAAAAAGAATCGGTTGTCCTATATGGACCCCATACATCCATGAGAAGTAATTCAAAACAATGAACAGATTTAACACAACTAGAGGGAAAAAGGAGTTTTGTTTGATTAGATTGAATGCAAATATCATAACTTTTATTCATATCAAAACCTTTGTCTTTTACAAAATTGAGATATTTTAGAACCGACAATGGGGCATGACCTAACCATGCAAGGTCCAAATTTCTCTGAGTTCATTCTAACCAGAAATTCTCCTATCAACCAAGTTTACAAGATGTGTATTAGTATTTGGTTCATTTTGCAGAATGTAGAGACCCTCAATTAATCTATCAGTTGCCTTCATTTTCCCAGCTTGAAGACCCTGCAAAATACAATGGTTAGGGAAGAAAGTAACTATGCAATGTGCATCACTTGTAATCCTTGAGACATATATTAGATTAAACTGCAACTAAAGTGCATACAAAACATTATGTAGCTCAAGTTCATCAGAAAATTTAATACTTCCTATATGAGTAACTATCACTCTATCACCATTAGGAATTTTAATTGTTTTAATGGGCCGTATATGTTTCTCATATGAATTTAACAAAGATAAATCTCCAACCAAGTAAGTAGTTGCACCAGAATCTATTACACAATTAATATGTGAGTAAGGATAAGGAAAGCAATTTAAACCTGTACCAGCCAATGCATGCATATTTGGTCTCGGCTCAATGTCCTTTTTGAGGAATTCCATGAGCTTGTTGAATTGTTCATGGGTAAAGGTTGGAGCAATTATATCATCACTGGCTACAACTCCCTCCTTGTCAGATTGGGTGAGATTCGCTGCCTAAAAGGTCTTTAGTTTGTTCCCTTTAAAATCAGTAGAGAATCCTACTATATGGCAGCAATTATCTTTGACATGTCCTTTCTTATTACAATAGGAGCTTTCTGACAGTGGAGTATTTCTTAATCACACTCAGGGTTCTCAGATGATAATGATAATGCAAGTTTTTCGCCAATGTCCTTCGGGAGGGAAAGATGTTTTATGTCCAGCATTTCATTGTTGTGCATCCGAAGTACCATACTATATGCCACACACAATTGTTTGTGAACATGTCACTAATGCGCCAGAGCACGGATTTCTGTTGAAGGACGTGCATAAGCTGAAGGATGAGAAGTATCCTGGTTGCCGCGTGAGAGGTTGATTTAAATAATGATCGCATGTTGCATTTGTTAATTCTGCATCATTGTTAGTGTACAAGCCTTGCACTGATGTTGACTGATTGCTTTTATGCGCATGTTATACAGGGTGGAGAGGTCTGGGTGGGAATTCTTGAATGGTGTTTGAGTTTGTTGTTGGTGATAGGCAGTTCAGTGAAACCCGGTACTACAATTTGTGTTCTACATATTTCTTGCTGAGTTGTGGATTTAGTGACGTTTTTATTTTTGTTTTGTTTTGGTGGTCAGACAATTACTGGCAAACTACATAGGGAGAATGCTATTCATGCTTGGAAGGACTTCCGTCGCGCGATTAATTTGCAGAAGCTGTGCTTGGTTGTCCAATATGGACTTGTGAAGAAAGACAGAGGTTGCTAAGCTTTGTGGTTAATGTTTATTTCGATTTTTACGTAGGTTTTACTGAGTGATTTTATTTCAGATGATGTCATGTTGCTCAATTATTGGAACCCAAAATTCAAAGAACTCATGCCAGTGAGAAGGTACTTGCTTGCAAGGTTCAAGGCTAGGAGTGCTTGATGTTTGAAATTGTGCTTTTGAATGTATGATGAAGTTGTTCCAGTATTTTGGTTTTTCTGGTGTAGGATGACATGTTATTTGGTGATTTGCAACAAGTGTGATTCCTCTATCAATGTTTTGCTGAATCACATATGTTTAGTATTTTGGTCAGTGGTACTACTGTAATGGGGTGGAATGTTGTCAACAATGCAATTTTTTTGATCGCCCTGTGATTGAACACCGATCGATTGATGTTATTTTTCTTGACTGTCAGGTATGCTTCGGTTGATAATTTATGGAGTTGTATGTTAGATAGTCATTATTATTAACTAACGAATTCTCCGTCCTTTGATTTTCATAACAAGAGGATACTACTTGAGCACACTATTACGTTTTGGTTGCAGGATTGTTGAACAAGGGGTCTGCAATATATCTGGGTTTAAGGTGTACGAGAACGGGTATGGCCTCCATGACAAGTATCATATGGCTTTTGTGAAATCAACGCAGGTTGTGGAGGTACTTGAGGACCTTGGCAGGGGGCATTGAAGATTATTTTCGCTTTTATAGTGAGTTATGTGAATAAGCTATGTATTTACAGTTTATATTAGTAATTTAAATATTCATTTCATGTTGTGTCAAAATCAAGTGCAGAAGCAGAATAAAGAGTATGTCACAATCAGTATAAGAAATTGTGTGTGTATTTCGACTCATGAAGGAAATTGACATCACAACATTACCTGCAAAATTATAGTGTGACAATAAAGCAACACTCCACATAGCATGGAACTCTTTTCCATGAGCGTATGAAGCATATTGAAATCGACTGTCACTTTATTCATGAAAAGATAAAAGGGAAGGTCGTATCTACGGGGCATGTGCGATCAAACGACCAGTCAACAGATTTTTTAACACAAGCCTTAAATGGCATACATGTTGAGTATCTCTACAATAAGTTGGATATGATCAATGCATATGCTCCAACTTGAGAAAGAGTGTTAGGAAATATAATAGTATTAAGGGGATTGTAACTACATAGCATATACTTAGAGATTACCCATATAATAGTATTGTCGACAGTCGACTGCTGGCTTATTTACGTCATCAATATTGGGTTAGCAAAGTCCTCCATGATGAGTGTGATGGTACAACATTAGCTAAGGTTGAGTCTCATGGAGTCAAACCTGGTAAATTTGTGATTGTGCAGCATGCGGTGGGGATGCTTTTTGAGGGAATGGATTAGATTAACGTTTTGTTGGAATGGCAGCGGCAACATTTTGACATTGTCTTCACTTCAAACTGTTATTTTTTACCAACTTATATTTATGGCATGTGTATATTGTGATGATGCTCCTCCAATATTGGGATGCAACAAGAGTTGTTTGACGATGATTTTAAGTGAAGCTGACCAAATGTTGAATTTCAGGTTTTTTTTTTTACCCTTGTTTTGTAATGATCTTACTGATTTATGTAATTGTGTGAAGGAAGATGTTGAACCAGAGATATTCAGTTGGTAGTGGACAGAGGATGAAGCGACTGTATGGGTCATCTTGGTTAATGGAAAACGCAGTTCCCGGCGGGGTGTTAATGCTCGTTAATTCTTATATATATATATATATATATATATATATATAAAACAACCAATACTCTACAAATTTTGTAGACAAAGTATGCATACTCTAGTTTAAGTTATTTTCACCAATAAGATTTTTAGCAAGGGACTTTCACCAATTATCCCATCATATTGTAGCGCAAATTACACCACAAACTTTATCATATATTTAAGCACTGGAGATAATATAATTTTTATAAATCAAATCCCTAAAGCTTTATGCCCAAACAAAATCCTTGCAGTTTATAGACATAATCCTTAATTGTGTGGTCTATATATAAACTCAACGATGACCATGGTCTTCATCAATTGCAGAAAAACTGTTGATCCGATAAAATCAAATAAGAATATAAATTGTATATAAAACATTAGAGGCTTCACTGATCAAAATTAAATTTCAGGGACCAAATTATTACCTACAACAAAATTGAAGGGCCAAAAGGCTCATAATCCCTAAAATATTTAATCAAAGGCAATGATTACGGATATTCAGTATCCATTTCAATCGCTGCTATCATTTGACGGAATAATTTACTAATTGATATGTGCGTGTGTGTGAGTAGTCATCAATTATCACCCAAAAAAATCAATACACCTAACTGTTGTTTATTGTCAATGAATTGAAGATTAACAATGCCACATATGGGGAAGGACGGCCAGCAACCCATCCCTAAATATGAATGAAAAAATAAACAACAAAGACCGAATCGAGCAATACCAATCTCAACCAATTGTATGTCAATGATCTGTAGCAAATCCATTTTTGCTTAAGCCTTAAAGGGCGAGAGAGCATTCGACAAACCTAGGTGCAGATGAAGACGATAAGTCCATGAAACTAACCGTTCACGAAGGCAGATTCACTCAAGTCCATGAAGAACCAAACAGTCAAAATCAGCTGACTTAGGGGAGAACACACCATCTTAAGGTGGAGAATGGAAGACACTAGGCACCAGCATGTAACCACAGAGTATCCTTCCTATCCAACCAATGGATTATGCAAGTTCTTGCAAATCCTTCAACACTACATCCTTGTTATCCTATTGATTATATAAGTTTTTCGGTATCCTTGACACAGCGCATCCTTTTTATCCTATGGATTATGCAATTGCTTGCATATCCATTGCAGGAAAACAACAGATGTTATGCCAGAGAAGAACAAAGCCAAAGGTGTCCCACAGAACCAAGTTGAAGATCACACTCACCTTCAAAAACCATGCAGACACAGCTAGTAGACGGTTCTAATCAATATGCAGATATTTGGAAGCAGCCGACAATGAAACTACAGAGAAGCGACCAAGAAGGATTCTGGTTTTGTGGAGCATATAGCAAACGCAGCGACAGACCAACAATGCACATATGACTCAATGATGAAGATGCAGAGGTCAAACACTATGTCATACCCTTCCAGCTTTAGACTGCTCCAACTCATAAGGAAGGTGCAACCGTAGAAATCCTTTAATAAAGGGCCGATAAAAAGGTTAACAAACAGAAGCTTCACAGCAGAAGACAAAAAATTCAAGGGGCACAACCAAGTTGTCGACTTCACACTTTAAGTCAACTTGAATGCAGAAGGAACTAGATGAGATGATTGTAGCGCAGAGAAGCAGACAAAAAGGTGGAGTGAGTGACGATTTGCCGACAATCACACCTCACAACAAAAGGAAAACAAAAACATCCTTTAGGATCTATAAATGCCAATACATTACAGTACCATAGCATATAAATAGAATAGTGAAACTAATAATTAGCAAGTAACATAAGTTGCTATATAAAGTTGGAAGAGACCTTTAAGTTTCAGCAAGCCGAAGAGGGGCAGAAGATGCTAAAGTGTCCCATGCATCCTTTCGGCAGCTGTAACACATTGCAGGTGCTTTTGAAAACCAAATATCTAACACTGACCATTACCAGAATGTCTACATAACTAACATGTATAGTTTCCTCATGCAGTCCTGAGGTAATACACCACAGCAGAGGCCACTCCTAAAGGTCATCCAGCATTTTCTGCCATTCAGATTCCAACCTTAATCTCTGTAAAAATAAGTAATTAAGTTTACATATATGTAGTCAACAGAAATGAAGATAAATCTGTCACAGCAATTGCACTGAACAAAGCTAAACTTACCCATTAGCATAAGGAGAGTCACGGCGAGAGCGACGATATGGAGGGGACCTGCTGTAACTGCGTCCACGTCGAGGAGGTGTAATGCTACGTCGCCTAGGAGATCTTCTTCCAATAGGGCTATAGCTCCTGACAAAATGAAGCAAGTTCAATGCACCAATTCATGGGATCAATTCTCAAGAGCCTTCTACAAGACCACAACTAGACAAAGTTATGAATGCATATGTACTGAGATATCCAAAAATTAAAACCCACCTGCGACCATAACTTGGACTTCTACGGCGCCGATATGGACTAGGGCTTCGTCGACGCCCACTTCCAAAGCCTCGTGAACCAACACGCATGCGGCACTCCCTAGCAAAATGACCAGGCTCACCACACTCATAACATTTTAAGTCCTCACCTCCACGTCCACGTCCACCCCGTCCTCCACCACCTTTGGAATTATGAGAAAGCTCTACGCGCCAGCCATTTTTTCCTGCATGTCATTCAGTCATGTTAGACGTGAATTAGGATTAAAATATTAAAAAGATAGAGATAGAGCTGCAAAACGACCATAAATAAAGGTACAAATACGAACTCAGCAAGAAATCATTTTAACAATAACATATACTGACCATCCAGAGCATGAATTGCATCAAGGGCATCCCTCCTATCATCAAATTCAAGAAATGCGTAACCTGGTGGCCTTCGAGCAACCCAGACGCTGCATCAACCACGTTTATCATAATCAAGCATTCAAGATGCAAGTCCATTATCAAGAACTGTCCCACGGAATGCAACAAGCAACAAGTGCTAGGCATGATGCCATAGATAATGTGAAAATCCTTCCCTCCCAATTTAAGTTAGATCATATATTATACCCTAGATGGTAGCAAAAAAATATACACCATGCAAACTACTCTTATGATGCAACAAACTTAAATACATGGAAGAAGGAAACTTCTCAAGAGATGATCCATAAAAGAGTTACTGACAGCATTGAATATCAGCTACAAATGCGTCTTCGTTCACCAAAAACAATCAATGTTCATTTATTAACTTATCGAACACTGAGAGTTGAAATGGGCCAAAAGAGGCCAATACATGTCATAATTAAGAGCAGCATATATGGCATGGGCAGCCTGAAATTCTAGTCTTAACTCCGAATGATTCCTTTTCCATATATGCAAAATGAAAATCGTTAGCTCCTAGTATCAAATTCCAAATGCCAATTAAAGCAAAAGCTACCTACACAAACGCACAGATTTCACAACATATGATCGCTAAAGATGAGAAGAAACGAAATCAGGAAGAAAAGTTAGCTACGAGAAATATCGGAGGAAAATGAGGATATTTGATAAAATTACCTCCGCAGAACGCCGTAGATACGAAATTCATCTTCAAGATCCCTCTCAGTGACCTGAGGGTCCAAATTCCCAACATAAACCCGCGACATTGTCCGCAACCTGTAAATAGATCATACAGTATGAATCAAACCCAAGACTAGCTCAAAAGGAAAAGACAAACATATGCAACAGCACCGTCACAAAACTGTGTGAGAAATGCAAAATTCACAAAGAAATAGAAAGAAAGATTACTGCAATTTTACGGGAAAATTTCTGCGTCGATCACAAAAATATAGCCCAGACCTTGACAGATAAAGTCGAAGAAGATATAAGAATTTATCCTGGCAGGGGAAAAACCCTACAGCACTCCAAGAATTTTCCAGGGAATTGGTTCCCCCTCTCCGGATTGTCTTCTAAATATCAGTGTCGTGGACCTGTGGGCCATGGTGATATCGAACTTGGATCCAGTTACGACGGCCCATATAATAAATTAATAAAAGGATTGATGAAAACATTTTTCACTCTAAGTCTGTGGAAAGGAAAACCTTTTATATTATCCCAGAAAAAATTAAAGAAACAAAACATCCTATCTCAGATTAATTTTAAAAATTACCTAAATAAATAAATAAATAATATTTTTTTTGTTCCTAGTGTGCAATAATGTAAATTATTTATGGTAAGAAAATTAGTATATTTAATGTTGTAGACATATAAAAATAAATACTAAATCACATACTCCCTTGCAACAAAATAATAATAATATAAGATTCAATTAGCTTTTTAAGAGATATTAAGAAAGTTAAATAAATTACTTAATTTTTTTTTGTTATAAATAAATTACTTAATCATAACATATATCAGATATCATTAAATTGTATACCAGTTTATAAGTCATGTAAATTAGTTTGAAGAAAAATGATAAATATAAATACTTTATTTTACCTTATTTTGCTTCTTTATTCTCTCCCAAAAAAAAATCCAACTACCTCTTATGTTAAGAACCGAAAGTAATACATATTTTTACTGTTTTATAGAAACATTCTGATCTAGATTCTTAGTTTTGTACAAAATTTGAAGTAAGTGGGATTACTAGCCTTTCATTGCATAATATAGAATATAATTGGAGATTTTATATCCATCATAAATAAATAAAGTGAATTAAAGAAGATGAACAAAGTATTATTGAAAAAACGTATTATAGTTTTAACTATTTTTTTTTAATATAATCAAATTAGTTAACTAAGCTTACATTAAGGAGGAATATAATGAAAGAGTTTTTAAAGACAAGGTAGAAATGAAAGTTTTTTGGAAGCTTAGTCTTTAATATAAGACATAATAGGGAGTTGATTTTGATCTTAAATTTAAAATATATATTTTATATTTGTCAACTTTTTTTTCTAATTTTTCTTATTGATGTTCTCTCAATAATAACCTAGAAAGAGAAGAAATAAAAGAATTTAAAAAGATGACTAATGTATTTTTAAAAATACATATTATATTAACTAACTAAATTAATTTTCTTAATTTAATCGTATTGTATTGAGGACAAGATGGAGTAATAGTTAACTACCCGGCTGCCACGTCATATTGCCGTTGCAAATCAACCATGCCACTGCGGACACCATGTGAATTTAGTGATGTAAAATGACCCAAAATCAGATTTTTACCCTCACGTCCACATTCACTAATTCCATCTACGAAAGGGCCAAAAAGAGTATAGGATTAAGGATTAATGATTATCGGAGGATAATCAAGCAGGTGACGATGAAGATGCACATATAACGGAATGGTTCGTATTCATTTTCATGTGAGTATATGATTCCTAACTCGGACGTCGATGCGTATTTTTCTTCTATTTTCCTATATCTGTATCATTATTTCGAGCAACAAAAATAATAATAATGATACAGATATATTTTTTTTGTTGCGACAGTAGGGCTTCAAAGTGAGAGTCCTATCTTTGGATCTTTGGATCTTTGTCTCATTCTCCAGTCAACGATAATCGTCAACATGGCTTTTACCGGCTGTTGGAATGGTCCGAGAGTCAACCCTCTCAACGGGTAAAGCGGTAGATCGGAGTCATAGTATAGATTGGTAGAGGATTTCGCTGAAACAGTAATATACTCGATCCTCTTGAAAGATAACAGTTTATTTATTAGTGGTTCATTTTTCAAGTACAAATCGGGGTTTGTCAAGTGGAAGAATGGAAGTTGATCGGATTGAAGAGAACAGCGAGAGATTGCTGGGTAGTAACACTAGTGGTGGGAGTAGTAGTAGAAATAGGTGGGTCGATGGCAGTGAAGTATATTGGGAATCGCCTCCATGGTCAAACCGTAACGAGGATAGGGGAACAGAGGGATATGGTTCAATCAGAAGGAGGCTTGTGAAGACACCTAGGAGAGTTGATTCGTTCGATGTTGAAGCTATGGAGATTGCTGGTAGTTACAGCCACCGCTCCAAGGTAATTCTTTGATCACGCTGTCCTCTCTTTCGAAGCTTTGGCTCAGCATTCTGGTGATGCCCACTTTTTCTGTATTTGTTTGTTGAGTTCCTTTCTTTGATAATTCACTTGAGAAATAATGAGATGTCTTAATTGCCAATGCTTTACTCGTTCTAATGAAATATGGAATAAGAGAGCGAACTTACATACTAGAGGGGCGTCTCACAGGGAAAGAGGAAAAAGAAAAGGAATTCATTGCTAGGACTTGAACCCAAAACGTTAGGATATGTTAGTGGACACTTAAAGATGACACACTGGGTTAAATAATGAATCTGCAGCATATGCATATGAAAAACTTGCATATTTGTAATTCCTTCAAGCCAATGGCAGTTATGTGTGTGGAATTAGCAGAAGATTGAAGTACTATGGTGATAAAATAGTCGGTGTTGAACATTTGAAACTGATTTGCTACTTTTGACTGACACTCGGTAATGTTGATTTAAACATGTTTCATAGACTAGATTACGTATAAAGTCATCTCAATCTTTTTAACCTCTAATACTTATGTGAATCAGGATCCTGCCCTTTGGTCCACTCTTGTAATGGCATTTCAGACTCTTGGTGTGGTATATGGGGACTTGGGGACAAGTCCCCTGTATGTCTTTGCTGATGTCTTCAGCAAGGTTCCAATTGAGTCAGAGGTTGATGTATTGGGGGCATTGTCTTTGGTTATGTACACAATTGCACTTATTCCACTAGCAAAGTATGTATTTATAGCCCTCAAGGCAAATGATAATGGTCAAGGTAACAGATGAATATTCCTACTATGAATTGTTTACTTTGTTTCTATACTTGTAAATTAGAGTTTTAATTCATTAATGGATTCACCTGTAGGAGGAACATTTGCACTATACTCTCTTATTTGCAGATATGCAGATGTGAATCTGCTTCCTAATCGTCAGCTAGCTGATGAGCATATTTCTAGTTTTAGGCTTAAACTGCCCACTCCAGAGCTGGAAAGAGCTCTCAACATAAAGGAGACTTTGGAGAGGAGGTCATATTTGAAAACTCTTTTGTTGCTGTCGGTTCTGCTGGGAACTTCTTTGGTTATTGGAGATGGTATCCTAACCCCTGCAATATCAGGTGCATAAGCCTACCATTCTTTACTGGGCAATCCAATGATAAGCAAAAAGATGATTAAAATTTAAAAATTCAACTGTAACATACTCTGCAGAAGCTTCTATGTGGAAGTTAAGTGTGTGTTCAAAAAAAGCTTTGAATGTGTGTTCTCTTAAGAGGTGTGCTACCGACTCCTTCCGGAATTGTAACCTCTTAAGATGTTCATATCTTTGGAAATGAACATTACTCTATACCTAGATTGATTCTCTGAAAATTATTGGCTTGTACCATATGATCATTGCTCTGTTATATGAAGTTAGGCTGCAGGCAATCTATTTGGTAAAAATACTGTTAACTGACATATGTTGAGTTTATATGCTTATGAAAGTTCTGCTGTCAAATGGCTATTTACAATCGCCACCCAAGCCTCCAAACCCTGGAGGAGTCTTTGAAAAATAGGTTGTTGAGGATGTGATGCAATCAATTAATCTCTCCAAAACCTCCCGAGTTATGAGGAGAAAAACTGTGTCAATCAAGTAATAATGTAAACAAAGAGAAAAGTCACCGGCAGCTTTTTAAACTTTCGCAATCAGACTGCAATAAAAAAAGAAAGAAAAGTGATTTTTTTCCTCAGATCAACACTGCATGATTGATTCTCTTAAAACAAAATTGTCTTTGCTGCAACTTAATTATAATCACACACAATGCTTCTTTGTTGCAGTGACGACTTCCATAAGTGGACTGCAAGATGAGATAAATGGAATCAGTACAAGTGAGTTTCCTTCTTTTTTCCTTGAATTTACCTTTATTTCTAGTAGAAAAACTAGTAAACAAATAATGAAAGCAAAAACGAAAACTCATAAAATGGGGAGGGAAGGTGGTTTATGAAGAGATCTCTAGTCACTTTACCTTTAGTAGATGGATAGTACTTGAAAACCTCATTCACATGTATGTTAACTTTAGATTGAAATCCTCATGGTAGGTTTTCCCTTTTCTGTTTCAGGAAGATATACCTCAAAGTCATTACTTATCTTTGAATGAATGAACTTGTGACATTTTAGTAGAAGTTACATTCGAAAATTCCAGATATCTATTCAAAATTTTCTATCTCAATTAATGAGCTAGGACTGCTTTAGAAAAAGGTGAGAAAGAGATGCCAAATATTTGCCTCTCTATTAACTGGACCTATTGAATTTTAGGTTTCTTCAAGAACGCTGGCTTTTATCTATATTCTGGAACTGTGGGCCGTGTGGACAATTGACGGGATTAACATTGTGAATGGCTTAAATTTTGTGTTTCATTCTTGCAGAAGCGGTGGTCATTATTTCAATTGTAGTTCTGCTGGGTTTGTTTAGCATACAAAAGTTTGGTACCAGTAAAGTGGCTTTCCTGTTTTCCCCTGTTATCGCTTTATGGTTCTTCTCCCTGGGTTCTATTGGAATATACAATATATTAACGTATGATGTTAGTGTCCTGAAAGCATTCAATCCAGCCTATATCTATTATTTCTTCAAGAAGAATACCACGAGAGCATGGTCTGCTCTTGGTGGCTGTGTTCTGTGTATTACAGGTATGTCTTTTTCTCTGGTAAAAAACGTCACAAGAATAATAGTTTTTTTAGCTTAATTTATAACATTTTGCCATTCAGAAGGCACAAATATTGAAGACACTGATGATTTAAGATGATTTACTTGGTATCAAGCTTGCCAATTACTTGGGTTCTTATAAGAGCCATGAAGCTTTGTTATTAAATCGAGAAATTTGTGATGCATGAAAACAGCCCTTTCAGTTTTATTGAAGACAAGGAACCAGAAACTTAGACGACTTGCTTGTATGTTTTCTCTTCAGGTTCAGAGGCAATGTTTGCTGATCTGGGTCATTTTTCTGTGCGAGCAATACAGGTTTGTACTTTGTTGTAATCCCTTTTAAGTTTGCTTTACTATGAAGCGTCAAATTGCCTAACTCAAGTGTTTCATTTAATTGACCGTACAGATTGCTTTCACTTGTGTGGTATTTCCGTGTCTCCTCTTTGCTTATATGGGCCAAGCTGCTTATTTGATACAGTACCCTAATTCTTATTCAAGAATATTCTATGCTTCTGTTCCAGGTGATTTGTCCTAGATGATTGTTTATACCTATAAATACAATTCATTGTACTTCAAACTCCTATTTTCGGAGATATTTGCTCTGTATTATAATTGTTTTTGTATCTTATATTTTTGTTTCTTCATACAGTAAGCCTTTTCTGGCCAGTGTTTGTGATAGCCTCACTCGCTGCTATGATTGCCAGCCAAGCAATGATATCTGCTACATTCTCATGCGTGAAGCAAGCTATGGCTTTGGGCTGCTTCCCAAGGCTTAAGATAATCCACACCTCAAAAAAGCAAATGGGTCAAGTTTACATCCCTGTAATGAACTATTTTCTAATGACCTTGTGTATAGTGGTCGTTTCCGTCTTCCAGAGCACTACTGACATAGCAAATGCATATGGTAACAAATCAACATCTCAATTTTCTGCTTCCTATTGTTTCTACTGTGGCTCAAGGGAAATGGTTCCCTCTTGGTACTTATTTCAAAATTCTAGTTTTCTCGCCTGCGTTTTAACTTGTCAAAAATTTGTGTAACAGAATTATTTAAGCCAGAATGCCTCCTATATTTGATTAATTTGCAATTATCAATTACTTCTCTGGTATTCAGATGAACTTTTATCTTCTATTTCTGCACCCACGTGCATGTTTGTGTTGACAGTTGACATAATTCTTGATGTCTTTTGGGACTTTGACCATGGTAATTATAATACCAACCATTGGCTCTCATATAATTGATGATGCTAAGATACAAATAACATAAATAGTTAGCGGCATGAATCCAGAGGTTTTAAATTTTCATATATAACTTGAATTGGACCAAATCATGCTGAAAGCATACAGCACGCATACCTAATACTTAGTCCCATTTGTGGCATATCTACTAACGCTTTTCGTTGCTCTTTGTAGGCATTGCTGAAGTAGGTGTCATGATGGTTACCACCTCCTTAGTGACACTTGTGATGCTTCTAATCTGGCAGACCAACTTGTTCTTGGCATGTTGTTTCCCACTCATATTTGGATCAGTGGAGCTCATTTACATGTCTTCTGTCCTATCAAAACTAGTTGAAGGTGGCTGGCTTCCTCTCGTCTTTTCTTGTTTCCTCCTCTCTGTGATGTACATCTGGAACTACGGGAGCATGTTGAAGTACCACAGTGAAGTCAGGGAGAAGATCTCCCTGGATCTGATGCGTGACCTTGGCTCGAATCTTGGAACTGTCAGAGTGCCAGGAATAGGGCTGCTATATAATGAACTTGTACAAGGCATTCCTTCCATTTTTGCACAGTTCCTTTTAAGCCTCCCTGCTATCCAATCTACTATAGTCTTTGTTTGTATCAAATATGTTCCAATTCCTGTGGTTCCTCAAGAAGAAAGATTTCTATTCCGAAGAATTTGTCCCAAGGATTACCACATGTTCCAGTGTGTTGCCAGGTACGGTTACAAAGATGTGAGAAAGGAAGATCACCATGCGTTTGAGCAACTTCTTATCGAAAGCCTCGAGAAATTCTTGAGGAGGGAGGCTCATGAAACTGCCTTAGAGATGCAGGACAACTTAACTGAGGATGGAGATAGTGTTTCAGTGAGATCATGGCATTCTGATCCTCCTTCTAGCAATGGGTACGAGGATGAACTTAGTATTCCTCTTATGAATGGTCAAAATTCCATAGAAACAAGATCTTCTACTGCACCAGGAGCTGCATCATCTGCAATAACATCTAGTTACATGCCATCTGAGGAAGACACGAGCGTCCTGGAAGACCCGAGTCTTGAATATGAGCTTTCAGTCCTTAGAGAAGCAACGGAATCTGGATGCACCTATTTGCTTGGACATGGGAATGTGAGAGCAATGAAGAACTCTATTTTCCTCAAGAAATTGTTGATAAACTATTTCTATGCCTTTTTGAGAAAGAATTGCAGACAAGGTACTGCAAGCATGAGAGTGCCTCACACCAATATAATTCAAGTAGGGATGACATATATGGTCTGATTCACCTATGCAGTTCTTTCTGGAACTTGAAACTCAATGTCAATCTGGACACTGAAACTTGAAAAATTCTTTGGTAGTTTTTGTCTAGAAAATTTGTGACATAACCAATTGTAGATGGGCTTGCAAATGTAACAAAAGAGAACCCCTGTGAAAAACATTATAATGGGCTTACATGTCGGTTGATTACTAACTTGATTAATTTTTACTTTCTTTTTTTCCCTTGGCAATCTAAGAATTTCTTGGTACTTTTGCCTTGGTCATTGGTATTAGCATTGGCATTGTTATTTTTCTTCAGTTGCCAAGGATTATGAAGAAACTTGTAATTTATCTCTAGAACTGTATTTGCTTGTGTAAATGGCCAAGTTGAGCCAATTATTATAAGTCTCAAAGAACGAATGTAATAATTAAAAAGTCTCATCACAAGTGAGCGTGTAGAGAATGATGCATGCTAATTATGACTTTTTGGATATTAGATCACTTCCTTAAAACCTTATAGTAAATTTTCCTTTTTCCTTTTTTTTTTGCCCGAAAAAGTCAAGTTTATTGATAACAAACAAGGATTACACACACTACACTAATAACCGAAGCCAAATAACTCTAAAAAACACCTAACATTACAACCTAACACACAACTCTCAGAAAGGAAAACCAATGAAACAACAGATATTAAAAACAAATGAATCAGCAACATCAACAAACATAGCAGCTATCGCTACAACACCAGACAATCTATCAGCCCACACCTTCTCTGTCCATCTCTTTATTCATATTAACACAAATTTCCTTTGATGATTTAGAGCCATGGAGTAAAAACTTGCTTGAAGAAGATGGAGAACTAACCAGCCATGAATGCTGATACATCTTCCTTGCGGCATCAGTTGCTAACTTGTCAGCAACTTTATTACCTTATCTAGACACAAGGGAAAAGGACACCTCCACCATTGACTCTAGCAACCCAAGGATCTCATTCAATAAATCCCTGCACTGCCATTCGCAGCCAACTATTGACTTCTTTTTAATCAATCTATACAAAGGATCACAATCAGTTTCTATAACTACCTTATGGTTCTGAAACTTATTCCTGTGCAAAAAAGCCTCTTTCAAGGCAATACATTCAGACATAAAGGCGGACATCGACTCCACAAATTTACCCAACCCACCAACAAAAATTCCTTTATGATCTCTACAGGCCACACCAATCCTGGCCTCACTTGATGCCTCCCTAGCAGAGGGCGCCAACCACTGTACACCTCTCACAGCATCCTCCTCATAGACTTTCCTAAGACTAGCCCCCCCCAAAAAAAAAAAAAAAAAAAAAAAAAAAAAAAAAAAAAAAAAAAAAAAAAAAAAAAAAAAAAAAAAAAAAAAAAAAAAAAAAAAAATCCTTTGACCTCCACAACTCTTCAACCTGCGCATTCACCAGCCTAACCACAGCTAGAGCGTCAAGTACCTCTTCCCAAACACTCAATTACACATCTTTTTCCATATCTACCAACATGTCACTGCAAACAAGGACTTACCATAGTTTTCCTATTTAATTTTCTGAAATTCTTGTGTAATTCTTTCTCTATGTATATTTGTCGCCTAATTCCCCCCAAAAAAAAAAAAAAAAAAGTATTCTTAAAATTCTATCATCGCATGGATTTTCAGCTTCGGGCTGGTTAAATTGGGGGCTCTATTGCATTTTATGTTTCATGGGCTAAGCCACCGAACTCTCTGCTGGCCCACTTTCTCGGATTCATGGGCCACTCAATTTCTGCAATTAAGCTTTACCATGTTTTTGTAAACTTTTTTTTTCAGTAGTTTTATACTTATACTTATAATTATTGTTGTTGTTTTTTTTTTTTTGCCGAATAATTTTTATTACCATCATGTAATTTAAAATTTATTCCTATTTTTTCTGAAATTCAATATTCTTGATTTCACGACACCTTTGCCTTTGTATTCATTTTGATCCTCTTTTTGGGTAGCTTTCTTTTTTATTCTTGTTGAAATTCTTCATGTTTATCCAGGGGGTGCTTTTTTGCTTTTGGATATCCTTATATAGATCGCTGAAAGCTTTTATAAAGTCTTTGTCATGTGCATTGGCCTTCATTAAAATCTGCATCATCACTATCACGAAGTGTCCAGATCAATTTCCCCACCGAAAAATAGAATAAAATGAATTTGATTTATGATTTATGTAAATCAGGCATTCATTCAAATCAACAATAAATGAATAAACCATTGAATTTTGATCGGAAATTATGTCCAACGTCTAAATACAAAGAACTTCTCTTAAATATCAAGATAATGCAATCTATGTATCTCAACTTTAACCCCGTTTGTTGTGTTTCTTGTTCATAAAGTGAGCATTAAATTCTTTTAAGAAACTTTTTTGACCAAATTTATTCAAAAGTTGTTTAGATTGTGCGATTCATTTATCTCACTTTCAATAGTTGATCATATTTGAACTCTTTAAGATTTTTAAAAAAAAAAAAAAAAAAAAAATTGGTAACATATTTTTTAAATCCAAAATATAAATCTTGCTTATGAAAGTAACAAAGATCTTATTTTGAATTATAAGTAAAAGCATAAATAAAATCCAACTTATAATAACTAAAGTTTACAAACATTGCCCTAGAAAATGGGGAAGAACTTTTTATACCACCTGCTCCTAATATAAGACACTTTTTATAAGAAGTGTTGTTGAAAGTAAGATTGTCAAACTCACGAGTTTAAACAAACTCGTGACAGTAATGTAAACTCATATTGTGGATTTGAATCGTGAATTCGTAAGAGTTAACTTTTATTATAAAATAGGTATTAACAATGTATAATTAAATAATTTAAATATAAAAAATAACAACAATTTGATTTAAATATATTTTAAATCCAAATAATTGAAATTAAATATATCAACATTTATAATTTATTATATTTAATAAAGAAATTTATATAAAATTCATATGTAAAGTCGTTGAGGATGACAAAATTGAAAAAAATAACACAATTTTGTAAGCTAAACGTAAAACGGTAGAATTCGGTGTGTAAACTCATGAGTTTAAGCGAGTTTGGTGACACAAGTTTACTAAAGACTCGATTTCGATTTAGTAAGGTAGAAACGTAAAAACGGTGAACTCGGAGAGTCAACTCGCAAGTTTGACAACAATCTTGAAAGAAAACGAGCAAACTGTAAAAACAAAAAATTCGATGATCATATTCATGTCTTAGGATATTGTCTTTAAAAGTTATTTCTCAATTATTGACAAAGAAGAAGTGACACAAATATGAGATATTTCTTGTAAGTCACTAATTAGAGTGATAACTACATTTTTTAAGATTGCTCATATTTGAAGTTTGATGCAATTTTCCCTTTTTTTCTTTCTCTAGATGTAATTCATAGTTTTAATAAGAGTGCATTTTTTTAAAAAAAAAAAAATTATCATCAAGCATATTAAATAACTTAATCATCTCTCCTTAATTTTAGTAAATCAATTAGAGATATAGCTTATAATAAAAATCAAATTAGTGTTTTTTTTTTCGTTTGTTTGATTATGGAAGAAAAATAAAAGGAGGTGGTAGGGGGAATTTTCAACTACCAATGTGGAAGAGTGTGTGTTGGTGAATCAAAAACGGTTGTTAGGCGAATTGATTTGAGGGAAAAGCTTTGCCAAAAGACACTTTTTGGGTAGTCTTGTTCATGCATGTGCTCATCATTTTTACTGTTCTCTTCATCAGTTACTACATTTCATTATCTTTCTGTTTTCCCCCTTTATTCAATATAATAACTAAAAAAACTGAAACTTAAAATCATGGCAGGTAAGAAACAGTAAATAGTAATACTCCCTTAGGCCCTTTTATTATTAAATTAGTATTAGATATTTTTTATCTCTCTCTCTCTCAACACACACACATATATAATAAAGGTAGTGGGAGATAATAGAAATACATATAATGTTAGAGTTTAATTTAATGTGGTTAATAAGGGTAACATTGGAAATCATTTGAATTTTATGATAAATTTAATGTTTTTTATTGACACATGTGAATTAGTTAAGAAATTGTTCATATTAAGGATTAGAGGGAATATTATACAAATAAATGATTCAATGCAATATTTTTTAAATGAAAAATCTATGGAATTTATATATGTATGTGTGGGTATTATAAAGGAAGAAGTATCCAAGAAGGGGAGATGTGGAAAATCATATAAACATATAGTGAGTTTGACAAGTAATACACAATTATTCCCTTGGCTGAAGAACATGTGATCAAAAGTAATAAAGTGGCCTCAAGTGATAAAGTCTTTGATCTCCTGATTCTCTTGCTTGAAACCATTCAATATTCTCTCATCAATTCAATTCAATTCAATTGAGGTGATGGATAGCCAAGTTGGCTAGTTTTTCTCATTAATTCCTTAATCTCTAAGTCTCGTTCACATCACATATTAAACTCTTTAATGTCAAGTCTAACCATCTAGAATATAGTATTTGTTTGTATCAATTTATTTTAAGTGATTATACACTGTGTAAAAATAAATATATGAAAGATATATTATCTCATAGCATAAACAAGAACAACAACAATAATGGAGGTTTAATTTATCTCATTAGTTGGGGTTGACTACACGATTTGCATGATGTCATTTTACTCTATCAACAATTTAATCTTTAAATAAATTGTTAACCAAAAGACATTAAAACACTTATTTTAAATACTCCTAAACAAGCACTAAATCATTAAGTATTGAGTTTCTAGAATTATTCCTAGTCAAGTAAAGTGTCTTGCATGTACATTTCCATATGTATTAGCATATGTGTACAAGTTCCGTCCCTGTTCAATCACAGTAATTTATAAATATTATAGCATTTTAATTTCAATAATCATAGCTAGAATTAATAAACGAGAAATTCATTTTTTTTTCAATATTTGGGGTAAGTTATCTTTTAGTCATTTCAAATTTAATTTCATTTTGATTTCTACAAAGTAAAACTGTAATTGTATGATTATGATTTTGTTGGTTTTATAATTAGGAATTACTTTATTTAAACTTCTATCAAGTTGTTGGCCAAAAAGAAAACAAATCCCATCAAGTTACTCAAGCTATGTCACGTACGTATGGAGTGTATAATAATTTTATTTCATTATTTATTTACTATTTTTTGTTAGCTTATTACACATATTTTGAGTGTCAACATCACACGTGTCTTACCAGTCAAAATAAAATTTCATTAAATATTAATGAAGTTCTAGTATAAGTTTAAAATTATATAAGTCAAATAGAATAATATGAATCAACAATTAATAATCCAAACTTACTGGCTTAAAAAAGAGCAAAAAAACCCAAACGGAAAAATTAAGCCATATCGTCAACTATATGCAAAATATTAAAGGGAAATTTCAGGTCCTAAAGGACCAAAAAATATCAAAAAAAGTCTCAAGAAAAAATTCATATGTCGGGGAAAGTCTTAAAGAGTCGTTAATCCCACAGATAAAGTTATTAATCCAACATATGAGAGTTGTTAATGAGACTTTTCTAGCATCTAAATTTTTCTCGAGATTTTTTTGACATTTTCTTAATACCTTAAAACTTGAAAGAGATTTTACAATTATAAAAGGAGTCATACAAACAAGATAGCGAATAGAACAGTAAATAATAATAATTCATAATATTTGCGTGTCTATCAGAATAACTAATGATAGTTACAGACAGGACACCACTGCATCATCCAATTTCAAAATGAAATATATGAAAGTTTAAATTCAATTCAAATTAAATTATGAAAAGGAAGGCAGACAGATAATTAGTTCTTCCTCCATATCAAAAAAAAATAATAATAATTTGTTCTTCCTTCCACGTTGGTCCAGATACTTGCACCTCACACTTAGAATTTCTCTTCAAAAAAAGTTAATACTTTTATTTGCTTTCTCAATCCACTTATCCATTTAATTTATTTAATAAAAGCACAGGGAATATGAGTCCAACTTAAATATACATGTATTTATTGAAGTTTAATTTTAAAATTGTGATGGAATATACTGTGAATGATTCTATTTATTTTCTTCCTGTTGTTATCAATGAGTGTGATAGGTTTAATAAAGACAATCTAATGGTTACATCGATGGGAATTGATTTTATGTGTTTCCCATAATAAATATATAATATTAAGGAGCCCTTTGATTTTGAAACAACAAATAAAAACAGGATATTTTTGTCCCGATGACCAAACTAAACAACAAATGAATCTAACATTATGCATATTTTTTCCTTTCGTTTTTTTTTCTTTTTAAATAAATACATTTAATTATTTTACGTAAATTAAAAAAATACTTGATATCTCCAAAATTATCTCATTTTTCGCAAATACTTTTCATTATAATTTTAAACCGTGCTTGACTAGGCCAAATGGCCAATAGTCAAGCCATCAATCGGGCCATATATACTTAGACTTGGAAAGATATTAGCCGTGTGTGTTTGTCTGAATTCCCAGTATGTATATAATCATCATTGTATTTTCTGAAATAAAAATTATTTTTTTATAGTATTAATTTAAATTAATGATAATACCATACAAGTGATACAAGCTCGCTCGATAAAATGTTTAATGGATAACTGGTATTGAGCACCTTTTCGTAATAAAATAATACGTTACTAATAAGCAAGAATAAAAGGTAACTAAATACATTTTAAAATTAATAAATTTATTGAAAAAATAATAATTTGAAAAAAAGATTTTTTCCCCCCAAAGCATATGAAATATATGAAAGTCTAAAGAAGTTCAACAAATTATTGCTATTTAAACAACTATTATTGGCATGCAATAAACACATTGAAATTTGAGACATCTTTTTTGACTTCTCAACTAGACCTTTATTTTGAAGGGGAGACTAATCTCTTTTTTGACATAATAAGATAACTAGAAATCAAACTTACGACCATCTAATAAGAAAATGAGAATCCATACAACTTACGTTAACTTTAATTGATAGCAAATCAATAAATTTTATATGACCCCAAAAAAAAAAAAAATTTGTCGTGTTTTTTAATTGGAAAAAATGGTCATGGTGATCTGTCTCCTGGACAAGGCCACAAATATTAATATTATATATGTACATAATAACATTTAATATTTGATAATGTCATTATTATATGCAGGTCGGCTTGGACACCAACAAAAAGAAACAAAACACAACTTTGCAAGATCCTGCTATCAAGAACACCGACTATACTTGTTCATCAATATATTAAATACAAGGAAATACTTGTTTATATTGGTTTTGTTAAATTTTTTTATTAAAATATGATGAGTATGTATAATGTTTACAGATTAACATATATTCTTTAATTTAATAATGTATTTGACTATATTCTAATTAAAAATATATATATATTTTTTTTAAAAAAATAACATCTAACTCTAATTAGCAGCAAGCAACCAGCTGGGCAGCTGGCTCTTTATTTATAAAATAGTCCTCGTGTTCTGAGGAGGAATCAATTAATATAAAATATGAAAAGAGATGTGAATGATGATGCGATCTATTTGTTGTTTCGTTTCGTTTTGGAAGTTGTCTCCGAGGAGTAATTTTACTCTAAAAGTTTTTTGGAGGAGCTATTTTGCTTCTAAAAAAGGTAGAAATTTTATCCTGATGGTTCATATATCATTCACATCATTTTTGTTAAGTTACAAATTTATCCTAGAGAGACCAAAACCAAAATGAGAGTAAGTTTAAGGGATAAGAATGGTATTAACCCTTTTTAAAAATTAAAGAATGAGATTGAAACTTTGTATAAAATTAGAAAACCAACTTTTAAGTTGCGCCATTCTTTTCTTATGTATTTTACCTGTTGAGGAAGCAATATATTCTCTTCAAATTCTAATTTAGTACCCAAGTGCTAAAAAGCAAGATACGTTTAATTTATTATCACTTATTGGACATGCATGTGCTGAGATCGATCACATGTCCTTTTCTCTATTGTTTGATAATTACTCATTTGATAGGTGTTGAGCTATGGTATGTTATTTGCTTGTAGCTTTGTGCTCATTGACCTAATTAACAATATGGATTATGGGCTGGCCAGCTAATTAATTAATGAAGTTAATCAATGCTTATAATCATGCTTTACCTAATCGAGCACCCAGTTACATACTTAGGTTAATTAATTTATATATCAGCTTAAAGTGGACCTCCATGTGCTTATGCACATATAATATTTCACACTGTTTTTTTAGATTTAATTGAAATTAATAATGTAATCTTTCAACTTTCATAATCAATAAAAATTCGATATATATAAAATGTAAAATTTATACAACGTAACCCACAATATATATTTTTTCTTCTAAATATAGGTATCTTTCTATTGGAGGCAATAAGACACTGTGAAGACTAAATGTGGATACATCTTCCAATGAGTATTTGAACATTGGTTTGCCACGCTGGGTGACTAACATCTTCTGTTAGACCCAAAACTCGTTGGTATATAGACCGCAATATTATTAAGCCACAGATAGTAACAACTCACCGGTAATCACAGGCCAGACTTCTTCTTTTTTAAAGAAAAAAAATTAGGCCATGAGGGGAATGTAATTACCCTTATTTTTTAAAACAAATTACTCTTATATTTTAAAGGGGATCTTGCATATCATGGTCCACATATTTTTTAACATGATCCGGGAAGATATTATAAGTTGAGCTAATTATTGAATTAATGAGATGAAGCAAAAATTGTGGTGTAGAAGAAGGAGGGTGTCATTATCAAGGACGTGCAATATTAGGTTTTGATAACGTGGGAATAATTAAAGGCAATAGCTCTTTTTCCCTTTTTTAAAAACAATAATAGAAGACAAAGAACGACTCGACAAACTTCATTAAAATAGAATTATCTTTAATTTATCTCTGTGTACGCATTTGCAACTTGCAAGAAACAAGAAAATATTAATGACTTCATTAATCGTCCACTTATGTATCATCTTTAGCCTTTTCTTACCACGTATCTTGAAAATACATTTTCTACTTACTTTCACGCCACGCCAAGTATTACCTACCCTGCGGGGGGCGGATTAAAATTATTGAGGGAGCACCATGGCGAGGATTCGGGGTTCGGGAAAGAGCGCCTCAATTTTTTTTTTTTTAAGGAAAGTTTTAAATACGTTAAAAAACAAAAGAATATAAACACACAAAAAAGAACATCAAAAAAATATTTATGAAATCAAGTGAATACTGATGATATAATAAGAAGCAATTATTTTACAAACACGTCATTTAGAAAAGTAAGCTAAGTCTTTGTTAGAAATACAAATTACATAAATTACATGAAGGGTGTCAAGACTCAATAAGTTCAAGACATATATTTTAATAACAAAAGTATATTACAATAAAAATAATTACAATGTCATCATTCTAGGCCTTATTTTTAGAATTCCATCATAATTATCTTATTATCAATCTTTATCAAATATATCTTTTTCAATATAAGGCACTAAACAATCATTCATCTCTCATCCGATTATGAAGTGCAGTCTTGATGTATTAAGGGTGAGCACTAAGGTTCGAAACCGGGCACTGGTCCTTCGAAGTCGAGTGACGTTAAGGGTTAGTGGGTTAGTGGGCCGATTTAGAGTCAACCTGTGCCTAGACCATAGGTGAGGTATAAAAATTGGAAAATAATTAATTTCTTATCACACCAACCTAAATTTGACATACTATATATCATTTCAATACTTTAGATCAGTGGCAAAATAATCATATACTCCAATACTTGTGACATATTCGATATTCTTAACAATTTTCTTTACAACCTACATTTAATATCCACTAAGCAGCGGCCAACCGAAAAAAAAGAGAAATCACAATAGTTTCGAAAAAACAAATCCAAATCAAACCCATATGACATTTAAAAGTGAAAAAAAGGAAGG
Organism: Acacia melanoxylon; assembly: GCA_019022615.1. Taxonomy (NCBI): domain Eukaryota; kingdom Viridiplantae; phylum Streptophyta; class Magnoliopsida; order Fabales; family Fabaceae; genus Acacia; species Acacia melanoxylon. The sequence continues at coordinate 1,506,995 of JAFJYJ010000052.1, forward strand.
AAAAAAAAAGTGAGGGAGAAATTTTAAAAAAAATAAAAAATTGAAGGAGATTTTTTTTTAAAAAAAAAACGTCTGACCCGGTGACCCATCCGGGTCACTTTGGGTTCATCGGGTCAGACCGGTTTTACCCTAAACCGGACCGGTTTTGCGACCGGTTGGCCGGTTTCACAAACCATGGTGAGCACTTTATTTAAAGGTGGATAATCATTTAAGCATGCATTAATTTTTTTTTAAAAAAAAAAAAAAATCCCCAAATTTAGGGGGGCACTTGCTCCCTAGTCTAGTACGTGGGTCCGCCCATGACCTACCACGATCTTGATCTTCCTTTGTTTTTTTTTAACTCTAATAATGTTCTTATAGATTCTATATTTATATATTGATATATTAAGGGTTAAGCGCGCACGATTTTGTCGTAAAGTATCGCTGTAGGAGCAATTTTGCAAGTTTCTAAAGTTTTTTTCAACAGAAGAATGTTACCCTGAAGTTAAAAACGCGTAAGAATGTTGCCCTCCATTAACCGCCCTAACGATCAACTAATGGTCAACGTTAGGGTTTTTAATGAAGGGCAAAATTATATTGCTACGTTTCAAACTTCATGGGCAACATTACTTCCAAAAAAACGTATTTTTTGCCCCTCCGTTAAAAACCCTAACGGTAAACTAACGCTCAACTTTAGTTGACCGTTAGGGTTTTTAACTAGAGGCAACATTACTACGTTTTAAAATTTTAGGGGCAATATTGCTACATCGAAAACTTCAGGAGCAAAATTGCTCCTGGGCGCATACTTTAAGGGTAAAATTGTACCTTAACCCATATATTAATGATTTAGTGAATGTTAGAATGTGCTAGTGCGACATTAATTACTTATTTTAACATAAATCCGTTCAGTCAAAAAAATAAGTTTCATGCAAGAAGAATTCTTTGACACATATTATTTAAGTCACAGCTTTGAGAGTAATTATTGCTTACTAACCAAATTTTTTTATAATTCATTCTTAAATATAGTTTATTATATTGTATTTTTTTTTTCTCAATCTTATTTCAAACCCTCATTTAATAGATATGGGTAAAGTTTTTTTTTTTGTTTAAGACCAATTCAATAAGTCAAACACTATTTATTAGTTTTGGTAAAATGGTTGAAAGCGATTTATACGACTATTGGAGCATTTAATAACCAACATTATTAAGTCATGTTTAAATATTATCAAATCCAAATGAGGGTGTCTCAGAGGCATTTTATACTCACATGTTTATTAAACTTGAGTTTTCATATTTAAGAGGTCATGATGATCATCAAGGTTCTAAAACCCGAATTAGTAACTAAATCGGTAGGAGTACTAGAATCAGTAACTAAATCGGTAGGAGTACTAGATCAATAGTCAGCAGTGGGTCGGACCAGTATTAATTAAAAATAATTTAATTAAAATCAGTAAAAATATTTATATTTTAATTATAAAAATATTTTACAGTCAAAACATGAGAGAATGTGATGTGATAATGGACAACATGGGAGGATGTGCAATATTATATTATTTTATTTTATTTTAAAAAAAAAATAGAGATCACGGTTCACGGGTATTGGAGATCTCTCTCTCTCTCTCTCTCTCTCTCTCTCTCTCTCTCTCTCTCTCTCTCTCTCTCTCTCTCTCTCTCTCTCTCTCTCTCTCTCTCTCTCTCTCTCTCTCTCTCTCTCTCTCTCTCTCTCTCTCTCTCAGGTATTGAAGATTTCATTTCAATCGGTCCCATAACGTCCAGTATTTCACTCTCTCTCTTCTTCGTCTTGTCTCCTCCCTTAAACCGTCAACAATGGCTTCCTTCTCTGTTAATCCAACCTTTGCATCCTTCTTACTCTGTTTCATGCTCGATTTTCTTTTGATTCTTTCCTCCGAAGGTCGTGATTACTTGGTCGGAGGCTCTCAGGATTCTTAGACCCTCCCTTGTCCCTCTCCGGAATCCCTCAGTAACTGGGCCCATAAATGACACTTCAAAGTCACGATTTTCTTTGTAAGTAAATCCTCAATATTCTTCTCTTTTTACTTCACACTCATTTCTTTCTTCCATTGCTAATTTAGTTCTATTTCAGAACGGATTCCATCACTAATAATCATTCAGACCTTCACCTTCTTCTTTCTCCATCACCCATTGCTCTACTTGCTTTTTTTCTCACCGTCAGAAGGTAAAACTCACTGCCATGGAAGGAGCCACCACCAACACTCTCGACTAAAGTTCAATCGACTTTTTTTAAAAAAAAATAAAAACCAATGAATTGACTCTGTGACTCGGTAAACTCGGCCGAATCAAACTGAGTTGGCCGAGTTGAGCTGGGTCAACTTAGAACCTAGGTTTTTCCCTCAACCAATACCGGTTTTTCGACCAGCTTGTGGGTTTCCAGTACAAACCATCCGGTCCAAGTTTTAGAACCTTGATGATCACCTATGTTAGTTTTTTTTTTATGTAATTAATATAATTAGCCAAATTTAGTGTATGTGGTCTAAGTCAATCTACGATATCACAATTGTTCAGTCCAATAGTTTAATTTTGAACACGGGAATATTTTGCCTAATGGAGTATATTTCTACTATAAGTTTTTAAATCAAAATCAAAATACGAGAATTACATATCATTTTTAATTTTTAATTCGAATATAAAAAAAAAAGTATATATAATATAAAATCTACAGAAAATTTCACTGTATATATAGATCATCACTGGAGGCTAGTTATATACGAGTACGGACTACCCCGTAGTGTGTGTATAAGTATATAATTTTCCGAAGAATCATAAAACCGCGTATCTACGCGACTACGCTTAAACACTGTCTGTCTCAACCCTCACAGTGTTTATATATATATTGTCACCACTATCTGTCGCCCACGTGTCACAATTATTTAACTACACGTGGATCGCATGCATGGGTCATCTTACGTGCGCAGAGGGCCAGTTAATGAATAAATTGATGGATTCAATTATACTCTTCCCATCAGAATATGACGTAGTTTATACTATAAATTATTTAGGATTGAAGGTAGTATTTAGTTTCTTGTTCCTTCATCATTTAGTGAACACAAAATATGTTTTTAAAAAAATTGTAACATTTATTAAAGATAAAAATTAAAGCAATTTCAAGATAATTAGATAGAAGAGTGTAGCTAGGAATTGCTTTGGTTCCAAAAGTGATACTCTTTGCGATACTTGTAAAATATAAGAACTTTTGGCATGTTTTGTTTAGACCGTTAATTATTTTCACTTAGTCCCAAATAATTATAAATTTTTTTAATTGATAATGAACCAAACACCTTTAACTAATAATTTTTATTGAGGGTAATTTTATATATTGCAAGAAATTAATCATTTTAATTATCTTGAGTAATTTATATAAAATTGTTATTATGTTTATAATAAGGCAGAAAGGAATAAGCTGAGTCACATCAGATGGAAGGCAAATAATAATGAAATAAAAATTAATGTGTCAATAATTTAGATAATTAATTGGTATCGTATAAACATATAACTCTCACAACAAAATATGAAAATAAATATATGTATCCCCCCTGTATATATATCTTTAAACATATCCATTAATACTAAAATAATAAAAATATTAATAATAATTATGAGTGGTGGCCTGGTTTTGTTAACTTCATCTCCATCCTTTTCAAAAAAATAATATGAATAATTTGGTATTTTACTATTTATCCCCCTTCAACATAATATATGTGTGTTTTTGTGTGTACACTGCTCCAATTATATTTATAAGGTAGAGGAAAAAAATTTATCCTATTTATAAGTTACTACATCATTAAATTTTTTTATATAAATATATACAATTTGACCCTTCATTTATTATTGTGCAAATTTTATTTTTATGGGTATAGTGTATAGAGTATTAAATATGAGTAAACTTGAAAAATTATTAATTAAAGTCACGATTTTAAAAGCAATAAGTCAACCTTATGCCAATTAGACCAACATTTATTCACAATAATATATTAAATTTTCCTAATTTCAATGGAATAAGGAGACTTTTAATAACTGACAATAAGATGTCGGTCCTATCTTTACACTTTTTTTGGGTACACTTATTGTTAAGCTTTAAAAAAGGCTTTTGTTTATTTCTTATAAAAGGTGTCCAAAGAGAATATCTTGAATTCATTATTAGATATAATTCAAGTGAAATAATATTAAATATTATATATAATCCCCAAAACGACTTATGAAATATGTAGATATCCAAAAAAAACTATAAATTTAAAAAGGGTGAGCATGATTGTAACAAATTATAATAACCTATCATCCTTACATATGTTAAAGTAAGCGAAAATTGTGGTGAGTACATTGAATTGTTAATTCATGCGGCTCCATTTGCTCCACTTTTTTTTTCTCTCTTTAAATGTGATTAACATGGACTTGACGTTTGATGCAACATTTATGAGTGAAACTCTTAAAAAGGTGTCGTTTTTCAAAAAAGTATTTTGGTCGGCCATTTAAGAGATTAATAATATACTTTAATAAGCTGATCTTATATTGCTTTGCATGTTTCACATTATTAAGTGATCAAATGTTCATACATACGTACATAAGCCTCGAAAAGAGAAATTATTGACCAAATAAAAAGAAAAAAGTTCGTGCATATATACTTGTAATAAGTCACGGGCTTGGGTTGTGATCTCATCTCAATTATATTTTTTATGATTATCTGTTAAAAATCTTATTAACGGTAACTTGTAATTAGATGTGAACTATGATACTAACTACTAAGTATAAGTAAATTGGCTAGGTTTTTTTTTTCCATTTCGAAAAAATTAATTAAATAATCACCTCTCATTAATTTTGATATGGTGGTTAGAGATGGCTTGTAACAAACAACGGGAGTAATCTGTTATCTTCACAAAAAATGTGAGAAAAACGATATTTCACTGCTTGTTCTCCATTACGCCAATTTTTTAAAACAAGTAAAAACGAATGCCGCATAAAAACTTTAAATTGTTACCGTTTTTACTTAAAACAAAAACCCTATTTTCATTTCCCATAAATCAATAGACTATAAATGATGTTGCTTTTGTGATGGCCAATTTAAGATTAGGCAAGAAAAAGAAAGCTCAAAACTTTTATGCATATAATTTTGATGATTTTCTATCCAATGATGATTGGACAATGGAAAATGAAGAAGATTGGGAAGACGTAAACAACTTAGATGTTGATATCTATGATGAGGGAATCTTGATTGAAGTTGAAGTGAGGGAACCTATGGATGGTACGGTCACGATTTGGACATTTCAAGTTTTGCAAATGAACTTATTATAAGAGCAAGAGAAGAGGACATTGAGAACATATGCAAATTGATGTGTGTTTGATTTGAATCAATTGATATAATTTATGAATTGTGAAATTTTATTCTTTTGATGTTTTAGAACTTGGTTGTAGGAGTTGTTAAACTCTTTGTATTTTTGAACTTATATTTTATATAGTTATATGACTTATATATTTTAAATATGAAGTTGTTCATTAAATTTTGAGTAGTGATTTATGTTTTTTGACATGCATATATATATAATTTTATATATTGACCTTAAGTAATAGAAACTTTACGTTTACGTGTTATTTCTACGATTTACGTTTCTATCACCCGCTTGTTTTTTTACATAGAAACTCGATTTTGACAACATTTCTCCTAATTACAATATTTTTAATTATCTTAATGATAATTTTTGACCCTTGATTCATTTTTAATATTAAAAAAATCAGAGAAGTGAGAGTTATCAATTAAAACTTTGAAAATAATATCATTAATGTAATTTTAAAGTTTGTATATATTTACAAATATTACCTCACTTTTTCACATTCTTATAAAATTATGAGTTGTTACATTAATTTTTCTTGAAAAAATTGTCGAGCTCCCGTATCCTATAATTGACATAATGTGCTTGTCATTAGTTTTTCTTAAAGGTAATCGTGTGCGTTCGAACCTCTTTATGGATAGTATCATGAAAGTGTAAGTTATGACAAAATTTTTTTAAAAAAAAAAATCATGTTTTTAATACTATTTCACTTACATGAAGTAATTTAATTTTACATTTTTAATCATAGAAAGCAGGATAGAAATTATAAATATTATTCAAACCTTAAAATTTTATATAATTTAGGGTTAAGGTGTAAAAATAAACATATGATTTCCCGAGGATGCCTCTAACATTAAATGTTTTTTTAAAGGTAAAAATGATTATATGGTTTCAAAATAAGTACAAAAGTATCCATTGATCATTAATTTGACTTTTTTGTATTGAGTATGATGGTGTGGACGATGACGTTGCTTGATTGCTAGAAGTCCGTTGAGTCTCAGCTTAACTAGCTCTTTCTAATGGATTCATTTTTGAGATGGTTAGAGCAAATTTTTGGATTAGAGTTTGGAGTAAATGTTGAGTTTTAATAATATATGACCTAGAACCATTTTAATACTCATGTTTTATGAAGTTAGATTTACTTATTGGTTGTCTTGAAGATTTAAAATTAGATTTTTATTTAAAAATTTTAGGGTTTTTTGGGATATTAATATTTTCACTGATTAAAATTGAGTTAAATGATTTATTTGGGTTTGTTGGAGGTTTTATTGATTTTTTTGTGTGTTTATTTTTGAGATTTAAGCTTGAAATTTTGAGGGTTGAAATTTTAATGGAATTTTAGATTTTTAGAACTTTGGGATTTTTGTTAAAGTAAGATATTTGGGAGTTGTCAAGAATTTAATTGAATGATTTAAATTGTTAGAGAAAATGGAAATTGTGTTAAAATAATTAGTTATGGTCTATGGGAGATTTTAGAATATTTTTCTACTTGGAGAGTACAAACTCTAGCTAAATAAGTAAATGTATGGTTGGAGTGTTTTGGTTAGCATGCACGCAAAATTAAAGATAACAATTATTAATTATTATTTAGAAACTAGAAGTTCGTAATAAATTACTTCAAAAACTCAATGAGTGATCAATGTGTTGTTATATAACACACACCCAAAATTAAAGATAACAATTATTAATTTGGAAACTAGAAGTTAGTAATAAATTACTTCAAATAACTCACTTAGTTATTAATGTGTGGTTATATAATTTTGTAGATTGATAGTGAATGATTGGTATTGAGCACGTGACATTTTGTTTGTGATAATATCTCCTTACTTGGCGAGAGGTGACCATTTTCCACTTGGTATATGTGTTGGTATGTTGTTTATAAGTATTTTGTGAAATGATTATTAGAATGAAATACTGATATTGATTAGATATTTCAATGAATACTTTAAAATGTTTATTGAAATTGAGAAACTTATTATAATGTTGATGAGTATTTTGATAAAAATTACCTCGTGAAACCTTATTATTGAATTGTGAAATATATAGATATGAGTTAATAATTGAGATATTATGACATGTATATGGAGTTGATTTGATTAGCATTGTATGAATGTGAAAATCTTGATAAACTCTCATTGAGTTATTTATTGATAATTATTGTGTTGATTGGATTGTGATGAAATAGAGTAGTTTGTTTTACTACGTGATATAACATCCATTGAGCATAAATAGTTGGCTTTCTATTGTTCCACTAGTTCAACGAGGGACTGTCACATTGGTTCAATGAGGGAATACTCCACTGGTTGAATGAGAAGTTGTGACACCCCACTAGTTCAATGAGGAGAAAAGACTCATGGTCTGGGTATGTGTTCTGTGGATTTTGATCGATCCTCATCATGTGATCAAAGAGCTTTTTGAGTGGCCAGTAATATAGATAGTAACTTAGATCAGGTCTAGTTGGCGGAAATAAGGAGGTTTGGTTGGATTTATGGGAGACAACTTGGAAATTGTGACATGAAAATTGTGATATGTGAATTCCGATATGTGATATAGAAACTTGTGATAAAAAACTTGTGCTATTGAACTTTGTGAATTGTATTTATAATACTTTGTTATATAAATTGTTTAGCTAGGTACCTCATGAGTACATATTAGCATGTGTAACAAATTGGATAACTGGTTATTAAGGCTTTTATCTCACCTCGTTGATTTAATATTGTTCAGGTGATAGTTCTCGTGTTGGGACATCGGGGAGAGCTCCTAAGGTATAAATATCTCTCTATATATATGTATAGCTTGTCTTAGTTGTTTATGTGATGAATTGATGTATATGTCATTTATACGGCCTATATTTTGTAAACTCTGACTAGTGTGCTGGTAGAAGGCTTAAAGCCTTTAAGATTGCATGTGATTGGATGTGGATCCAAGAACTCATATTTTGAAAACTTTTGATTATCATACTATGATCTAGATGCTATGCAAAATTAGATTTTTGATCTTGGACTTATGATGAATGTGTATTCTGAATCTGAATTTCGAGGGACTTAAGGTCCAGGTATTATTCTATAAATCCAAGTAAAGAGAAGTTTTATTTAGATATCCATGTTATGTGGGTTTTGTCATCTTTCTAACCTAGTTTAATATGTAAAATGGTTAGAAAGGTGTGATTATTCCTTGGAATGTCTAGATTGTATTTTTTTTTTAAGGTGTAAAAATGCACGCGCGATTTTTCCGAGAAATGCTCAAAGAAGAAACGCTTTTTTTAGGTGTAAAAGTGACTATGTGGTTACAAATTAGGTGCAAAAATAGCGTTTGAATTAAGTTTGACTTTTTTTTCTTGGACAACGACGCGTGGCATTTCAAATGTGCAAAAATAATTTTATAATCTTAAAAAATATTTCAGGTATTGACCAAAGTATTAAAATGATCTTGAAAAAAATATTTAGATCTTGACTGGTACTAAAAAGTATTTTTCAGATCTTGATTGGTAAAAAAATATGTCATAATTTTGAAAAATTATTTTAGGATCTTGAAAAAATATTTGGTATTGACCAAGATTAAAAGGATCTTGAAAAAAATATTTGAAATCGCACATCATCGTCGTCACAAGAAAAAAAGTCAAACTTAACGGTCAAACGTTATTTTTGCACCAAATTTGTAACCACATATACTTTTACACCTAAAAAAGATTTACTACCTGGTCTTTCTAGGAGATAAAGACATATCTATTTTTCGCACCTTAACCCTTTTATTTTTCCTATTATGGATTACTCTAGTTTAAACTGGGAAACCCTTTATAATCATAGTATATTCTTGAATGGTTTGATAAACTTTAGTTGTATGATAATTAATGTTTAAAAGATGAGTTAATGTTATGAAATTAAGAAAATGATTTTACATGTAATTTTACACATTAACCCTATAATTTATCAATTGATTCAAACAATAAAATCTGAACATGATGATCATACAACCAATTTTTTTTATAGAAAAACAGCTTCTCCTGGATTGTAGAAGCATTCAGAAGCTTCCAAACGAACACATAATATTAAAAGGAATTTAATTCCTTGTATAAAAAAAAGCCGCTAATTTGAAACAAAAATAAATAATTTTTCAAATAATAATTGAAAGAGACAGAGAGAGGGGAAAACAGTGTGTGAAGAGGAATCTGTTCTAGACTTTTCCATATCAAAAAAGAATAATATGCTTTTTTCTTTTCTTTTTTTTGGCACCGATATTTTGAGATTCCTCTACGCCAAAAAACAAACAAGAGAAAAATATGAAAGTGCGCTTATAGCGAAAGATTAGGATTCTCCTATGGCTCTACTGATAGCCTATCAAAAACCCCACCAAAAAAATAGATATTCTAAGTCAACACAAACACCGTCTCATTTTTTTTTTTTTTGGCCAAAAAACACCGTCTCATTCAAACCAACCATAATCACCACACAAAAACTGCTTTACTCGTTACAAAATATACTACTGACTTTATATAGTACCAAGCACTAACATCATTTTTATTTTATTTTTTGCCCTTTTTAATTAACTTATTATATATAAGTAATTAATACTACTTGATCTAAAGACTTTTTTAGTCAGCTTCTCCATTTAATTTTGATGCTTCCGACTTTGACCCTCTCAAATCAACATTCATTCAAAAGGGTTCCTTTTTCTTTGTTCATGGCAAAAATCTGGATTTGACGGAGCAACTTGATCATTACTGGTCTAAAATTCTTAAAGATTTGATTTTTAATATATCTAAAAAAAAATTGGTTTTTGTGGTCATTTCTTAAACTTGATTATTTGCAGGACCCACGATTTGAAACTTGTGGCTTTTTTTGGGTAAACTGAAAAAGTTGTTCCCCAATAACATAAATCCTTAGAAAAAGTAAAATATAGTAGAGTTACGTGATTGCATACGGATGATGGTTTAACCTAATTTTTTATCATTATTTTATTACCAAGAAGGAGAACCATATAAGCACTCAAATTTTAGAAAAGGGTAAAGGTGTGATTTGGCCAATAAACTATTGACTCAGGAGCGTCCAACACAATTAACTATTAATTGAACCTAAAATACCAACAAACTATTTAAAATGTTATATTACCACAAAATTGTTAGTCCCTCCTTAAACGTCATTTGCTGGTTTAAATTGGAGGAATTAATTGACCTCAAATGCACATGTGGCAGGGTGAATTAATCTTCAGTTAAAGGCAGCCCAAAAATCTATATCAAACCTTTTCTCAAGGTATCATCTGTTATATCCCACGCCAATATTCTCAACCCACAAAAATATTCAATAGCCAAGACACTAACACAGTTTGGAAAACCCCAGAAGCAGAACGAAAAGAAAACTCACTATAAAGTTCATAAAAATGAAACTTCTTCAGAGTTTATCAACATTCAATAGGATAAGTTACTAAAAAGCGACTTATCCGCAGGAAAATCCGCCAAGAATCTTAGACTAAACTGAACCGACCGAAGAAACGTACCAACACAAGGAAAGCCTTTGCAGAGAAGGAGATTATGGAAACACGTGATAGGAGACAGAGACGAGCCGACGAGCAGGGCAATCGCCGAACGGCCAGGCGGAGACTATGGAGTAGAGCTATGAGTGAAGAGCCAAGACTGCGGGTGGCTTGCTGGCTGCTGCAGAGTAGATGAGTAGTGGATTTGGATCTCATATAGGTCAATTAATTCCCCCAATTTAAATCAGCAAACGACGTTCACAGAGGAACTAACGATTTTGTGGTAATCTAACATTTTAAATAGTTTGTTGGTATTTTAGGTCCAATTGATAGTTAATTGTGTTGGACGCTCCTAGGCCAATAGTTTATTGGTCAAATCACACCTTCACCCTTCAGAAAATAGCAAATACCTTTCAGCGTTTTTTTAAGGGCAAAAAATAAAGGTGATAAATTTGTTTTTTTTTGTGGATCTCCAGTTCAGAGTTTGTAGTTGTCTTTTCTAATATAATTGTCTCTCCTATAGCTTGAATTCAGAAATTAAATGAGTTATGTAAGTTTTATACCACTAAACTAACTCTACTTTCTTTCTTGAAAAGTTTTGCTCGCAAAATTCCTCAATTTTGAGACTCATGACCGCAAAAGATTGCAGACAACCAATTTTGCCGGCAGAATTTCAGAAGCAATATATTCCCTGCTTCTCTTTCTCATGCACATGTGTGAATCTTCTCAATATAGTACCATACCCACCAACTACACACCAAAGCTCTGATTTCTCTCTCTCTCTTCGTGCGTCTCACTCTCTTTTTCTCTCTTTCCTTCTCTCTCTTTAAACATTACACGCAAGATATTCTTCAAGTCTTTGATATTTTTATTCCCAGTTTTGTTATCATCATCATCTCACTGTTTTGTTACTTTTCGTGTTTGTTATCCTCTGGCTTCGTCATTGATGGGTTGTTCAACTGCAGTTGAGAATTGAGATTACTCCTCAAATAAGATAGACAATTAGCCGTTTTCTCTTTGTACTTTTTTTTAAAAAATATATATATATTAATTAAAAATACTGTTATAATATTTCGTCTGTATCTTCCGAGAAGGGTCCGTTTTCATTTGTCGTTCATTGTTGAATGCCTTTTTATATTTTACTGAGGAAAAGTTGGGTTCCTTGAATTTGTTCAAATCTTCCATCATGGATCTGGGAAGCTGCTTCCTGGAGAAGAAAATAATACTGCAATTATAAATTAAGGAAATATTGAATCTTCCTGAAGTTGTCATATATATATTAATTAATTAATTGCTTTATTTTATTTATACATACAGCTCAGTGTGTTTCCTCTGTAGTCTTCAACTGAGGAGGCCCTTTCTTCTGCAATTGGGGGCTTTATTTTTAAATTTAACCAGCAATGCTTCTCCTAGATTTCTAGAATCACATGCCATGGATCTGGAAGCTGGAATTCCTAAAAATTATGTTGCTAAGGTGAGTTGGGAATATCTGTGAATCTGGAAAAGTTTGCTTGTTTCTTCCTTTGTTTTTTAATCAGAATGTTGTGTTTCTCTTTGTCGTAGAAAGAATCATGGAAGACGATTCTGGCTTTGGCATACCAGAGCCTCGGAGTTGTGTACGGAGATTTAAGCACTTCACCGTTATACGTATACAGGAGCACATTTGCTGAAGATATTGGACACACAGAGAGCAACGAAGAGATTTATGGCGTCTTGTCTTTGGTTTTTTGGACTTTCACGTTGGTCCCGCTGATCAAATACGTGTTCATCGTTCTCAGAGCTGACGATAATGGCGAAGGGGGTACATTTGCTTTGTACTCGTTGCTGTGTCGGCACGCTCGAGTTAACTCAATGCCCAATTGCCAGGTCGCCGACGAGGAGCTCTCTGAGTATAAGAAGGATGCTTTTCGTATGGCGCCGGAGAGAAGCTTTGCGTCGAGATTGAAGGCCATGTTGGAGAAGCACAAGGTTTTGCAGAGGATTTTGCTTGTTCTGGCTTTGATTGGAACTTGCATGATGATTGGTGATGGCGTCCTCACACCTGCTCTTTCTGGTGATTTTTTTATTAACATATTTATGATCAAATTAGTTTGAGGTAGGAATTTTTAAATCCTTTAGTCACTGAGTTTGTTTGATAATTGCTTGCAGTTTTCTCTGCGGTTTCGGGTCTTGAGCTTTCTATGTCCAAGGAACATCGCGGATGTATGTTCATCAAAACTTTCTCTTCATAATAGGTGCTGTTAATCGAGCTATTAAATCTTAAAGTGTGTAAGACATGTGATGAATACACTGAAGATACTGCTGGTGTATGCTCTTGAATCAAGTTATTCTAATTATTTGTGCAATTTGAAGGGCAAAGTTACTTGGCGATATTGAATTTGTACTTTGTGATATTGAAAGTGATAAACCAGATAGACAAAGATATTCGAAAGCCTCTTGCAATGAGTAATCCTTTGCAGATTGCATGTAACTTAACGGTTGGTTTCATAATTTGGGTATGTCATGTGATGACTTCTGATATGGCCACTGATGTAGCCTAATTGATGTTGCAAGAATCTTCATGAGAATCTCTGTTAATTTTATTGGTGCTGGTGGGGACTGAGCAAATGTAGCTGGTTAGATGGGTCTTTCCTGACTGATATGCCTTTCTTTAAAGCCCTTTTCACGGCCAGTTTATAATACCAGTCTTCTTTTTTTCTTGTTCTTTTTAGGTGGTTTTTAACTGCATCAATGGTTCAGTTACTTAACAGTTTTATTAAAAGAAAAGGGAAAAGAAATTTAAAGGTGTTTCTCTGATAAATCTTTGATTTATGGTGTTTATCCATCATGTTGTGCCCTTATGATTTTGAATTTTGATCTCAATCCCATTCTTTTTCTTTTGTCTGAGACAAGATACATGAGCCTCTGTTATATTACTTACTCTTAAAAGGTTGATACTTGGCAGATGTAGAAGTCCCAGCCGCATGCATCATACTGATAATCTTGTTTGCCCTCCAACATTTTGGCACGCACAGGGTCGGCTTCTTGTTTGCTCCTATAGTAATCACATGGCTTTTCTGCATCAGTGCAATTGGTGTATACAACATATTTTACTGGAATCCTCATGTGTATAAAGCCCTGTCTCCATACTATGTTTACCAATTTTTACGGAAAGCACAGAAGGGACGTTGGATGTCTCTTGGAGGAATTTTGCTGTGCATTACAGGTTCGTTTGTTTGCTTGATGTATTAACTTTGTTTTTTTTTTTGGCCAATATTCACATAGCCCTCTAAGGCAGCTCTTCAATTTTACAGGATCTGAAGCCATGTTTGCTGATCTCGGGCACTTTTCACAATTATCAATCAAGGTATTCTACTTTATTTCTAGTTTTCATTTGATATAAGATTTTAGTAAGTATTTGGTAACTTTTGAAACCATGGTTTCAGAAACCTTTTTTCACAAACTGAGACAAAACTCCTCTTACATACTTACTTCGTAAACCGTAAAAGCTAATCCAAACACACATGGATCAGATTTGATACTAACTGAAGTTGGAAGTGGACGTGGTACTTATCTTCTGTATATTCATGATTTCATTAGAATTTTTCTTTTTAGTTGGGTGAGAATTATAGTTTCTAAATGTTATTGACTAGGCCTTCTTTTGTATATAGATGGATATCCAGTAACAAATCTAATGCCATCAAACACCAGAGTTGGATGTAAATGCTGCATTTCAGTTTCTTTTGGTTAAAGAGCTAAATGGAGTACTTACCCAATCTGATGAATGTTCAATTTCTGCAGATTGCTTTCACAGCTGTGGTTTATCCTTCTTTAATTCTGGCATATATGGGCCAAGCTGCTTATCTTTCTAAACATCATGATGTTGCACATGATTATCACTTCACATTTTACGTATCTGTACCAGGTAGGTATCCTAACTTCTTCTCTACAAGCATCTAAATTAATGAACATGGTGAACAAGTTCTTAGACTGATTAGTATTCTTCGCTCTCATGCAATCCAGAGAAATTAAGATGGCCCGTTCTGGTGATAGCCATACTAGCTGCTATTGTTGGGAGCCAAGCCATCATCACTGGTACTTTCTCAATCATCAAGCAGTGTTCTGCATTGAGTTGCTTCCCCAGAGTCAAAGTGATACACACATCATCAAAAATTCATGGCCAAATCTATATCCCTGAGATCAACTGGCTGCTGATGTTCTTGTGCTTGGCTGTCACAATTGGTTTCAGAGACACAAAGCGCTTAGGCAATGCATCAGGTATCGCAATGACTGAAAAGTTCTCCTGCATTTTTTATGCCAGTAATATAATACATAGCCTACTGTATCAAATTGACGCAATTGCTTATTCAGCCTAGAATCTGACATGATGTCCCTATTCACAACAGGTCTGGCAGTTATCACGGTGATGCTGGTCACGACATGTTTGATGTCCCTGGTGATTGTACTATGCTGGCACCAGAGTGTTTTTCTTGCACTCGGATTTATTTTCATCTTTGGGACGGTTGAGGCTCTCTTCTTCTCGGCTTCTCTTGTCAAGTTCCTGGAAGGAGCATGGGTGCCAATTGCTTTGGCGTTTGTATTCCTTACTGTCATGTATATTTGGCACTATGGAACTCTCAAAAAGTATGAATTTGATGTTCAAAACAAGGTCTCTATCAACTGGCTACTCAGCCTGGGCCCCAGCATAGGAATTGTTCGAGTGCGTGGCATCGGCCTCATCCACACAGAGTTAGTATCTGGAATTCCTGCAATCTTCTCCCACTTTGTTACCAACCTTCCAGCATTCCACCAGGTTGTGGTCTTCCTCTGCATCAAACATGTCCCAGTTCCACATGTTAGACCCGAGGAACGATTCCTGGTGGGTCGAATAGGCCCAAGAAACTGCAGACTTTACCGGTGCATTGTGCGATATGGATACCGTGATGTCCACAAGGATGACATCGAGTTCGAGCAGGACCTTGTGTGCAGCATAGCAGAGATGATACGAACCGACACCAAAGGATCCAATGCCTCAAAAGAAGAGGCTGAAAAGGATGACAAAATGACAGTTGTTGGAACATGTCCTTCCCACCCCATTTTTCCGAGTGACGATGACACATTGGACAATAAAAGCAGTAACAGTAGCTTAGAGTCAGCCGGAACATTGACAGAGCTCAAGGAAATAAAGTCACCGAAAGCGATCCAACCAAAGAAAAGGGTGAGGTTTGTCGTACCGGAAAGTCCAAAGATTGATAAGGATGCTGAGGAAGAATTGGAGGAACTGATGGAAGCAAGGGAATCAGGGGTAGCCTACATTATGGGGCACTCTTATATGAGAGCAAAACAAGGGTCCAGTTTGATGAAGAAGCTGGTGATTAATTTTGGGTATGAATTCTTGAGAAGGAACAGCAGATCACCCTCCTTTGTAGATAGTGTACCCCATGCATCATCTTTGGAAGTAGGGATGATGTACCAAGTTTAATTATTTTTGCTTTTTCTTTTTGGTTTACACAAACTACAGTGTATTATGTAAATGTGTTTATTTTCAGAGTCCTAAGCCACCCACCTTCATGCAATGGTGGATGAAAATAGTGTACAAATTTTGGTCATTTTTGTTGTTCTAGTGGCTTATATCGTCTCCCTCCTTTGTCTCTTCCTATTTATCAGATAGGAATTTCAGTTTCAAACACTTTGGTGATTTCTAGTTTGTAAGCAAGCAAAAGGCAATATAAGAACTTAAAACATACAAGATTAATGGCATCAACGCCAAGAAGATAATGTATTACCTATTGTCTTTAATATAAGATCTTGTTCGCCTTGCATTATGAACAAGATATTATATTAAGAACAAAATGTAACATTTAAATTGAAAGGAACTCACGCGCTCATCATATCTAGAGAGTTGAATACGTCACACTTTAAAAAGACTTAAAGGGAGGTGCTTGGTGTTATAGGATCTGAAGGCCAGACTCCTATATTTACCATCTAAGCTAATTACAAGTAACAAATATAATGAACACTTAAAAAGTGAAATCTTGTTTTTTTTTTTCCTTTCAAAATTCTATCATTTATTTATCAATATCAGTTGGATCATATGTTATGCTATGGGGAAATGGCGCTCTCATTGATAGCCCCTGCTCAAGTCCCTCTGTCTACAAAGGAGAATGATTTAATCCATCGAAGCTCGAAGAAGATTAAAAACAGAGAAGGTTGCAACTATGATGAAGGCTGACCTAAGTTAGGTACAGAGGCGAAAAAACAATAGGGTCCTGGGTTGACATTTGCAGAGAAACTCCAAGGTCTAAGCAATGATGAAAAGATGGAAAAAATGCTTTATATAGGGCATGGAACAAAGTTGTAATTGTGAAACTTCTTGGAAGAAACATTGGCTACAAACTATTTTTGTCCATTTTACAGAAGCTCTGGGCTAAGAAGGGGGTCATTAACCTAATCAACATTGGTAATGGCTTTTTTGTAGTCAAACTCTCAAATAAGGAGGATTACATGAATGCACTAACTGGGGTCCCTGGATGCTTTTTGATCACTATCTCACAGTGAGATCTTGGGAACCTTAGTTTCAGCCTCAAACAGCCTCTATTAACAAAGTGGCAGTTTAGGTTAGATTACCTAATGTCTCTCTAGAGTATTACAACAGGGAGGCTTTGACTTGGATTGGTGATAGAATTGGGGAAACCACAAAAATTGACATCAACACATCCAGTCATCTTAGAGGTCATTTTGCGAGAATCTGTGTGCTTGAAGATTTAGAGAAACAGTTAATGTCAGGATTTTCTTTAGATGGTGAAGACTATTACCTAGAGTATGAAGGCTTGCATTGGCTCTGTCTTGGATGTGGCATGTATGGCCATAAAGCAAATGAGTATATGGTGAAAAAGAAAAGCTCAGGGTCAGAGCCTAATCCTGAAGGTAATGCCACCAAGGAAGCTATAAGTAGTGGTATGACAAATGATGTGAGAATGGATACTGGGGAAGAGAAAACCGCCGACGGCGATACCTGGAAAGTGGTACAGAGGCCGCACCAGCAAAAGAAAATCAACAAAGAGAAACACCAGGGGATTTCCGGCGAGACAAAGGAGGATCCCGCTTTGACGTGCTCGCTGAGGAGAGAAGCGACGATGATGTTACTGAGACCGTGACAGGTCAAATTTCCGTACAAGACGCTGCAGTCGAGAAAAACACCTAGCAACCTAAATCCGAGTCGATTTCTAGGGATAGGAAAGGTGAGACAAAATAAATCCAGAAAGGATTACAGTCTGGTGGCAAAAAAAGGGGTTCTGACTCAAGACCGACAGGTTACGAGGAAGGTAAAGAGATCAAGGGATTTGGCGAGAGGGGAAGGTAAAAGTTCTGAGCCACTGAGAATTGAGGTTGACATATGGAGAAAGAGGCGAAGTTAGTGTCAGAGATGAAGAAAGACCGTCAAGGAAGGAGGGCGTGCTGTTGGAAGCGGATCCTATGCTTGTAAAGGAGCCTATACCCGATGATGCCACTTCTTCATCCTGAGCCATTGATAGCGATGGGGCCGAACCCCTTGGTGGGCTTCAAGGAAAATTTTGGTCTGGCCCATCATGTCTTGAGCTGGACTTAGGAGTGGAGATGGATAGTGACGTTTTGGACCTTGCTTTTGCAGTTTCCGAAATGCAGGAAATCCAAGAGAATTAACTGGGCCGATTTTTTTCTATAGGCCTCTTTTATTGATTACTTTTTATAATATGTCTAATTTCCAAAATAATATTGTTTATTGGAATTGCAGGGGAGCTAATAGTAGGAGTTTCTTTTTGAATTTTTGTTCTGTTTGCAGAGGACCCAAACCGTGCTTGGTTATTATCTCGGAGACCAAGACCAAAAATATTAATCAGTTCCACTACCTGGAGAGATTGGGTTTTGATGGTTTTATATCTATCCCTAGTGTGGAAAGGTCTGGTCGCTTAGTTGCTGTTTGGAAGAAAGCTCACATTAATGTCTCTGTTCTTCAGGAAGAAAGGCAATTTCTTCATTTTCTTTGCTCCTTCAATGGAGAATTGCCCTTTCATTTGACTGTTGTGTATGCGATCCCGGTTCCTAGTCTAAAGTAGATGCTTTGGAATGATATTAAAGACCTAGAGAATTCTATTTTGATCCCTTAGGTGGTGTTGGGTGACTTTAACGACATTCTTTCCTTTAATGACAGAATTGGAGGAGTTGGAGTTAATTTCCCCATAATTCAATTATTTCAGGAAAGAGTCTCATTCTGTAATCTTTTAGATATGGGTTTTTGTGGTCCTAAGTATACTTTAAGAGGTCTCCAAACTGCTAATTGCTCTCGGCTGTTTGAATGGCTTGATCGTGCGTTAGCCAAGTCCTCCTTCTTGTCAAGTTTCTCCAACTGCTTTCTACAGGTTTCTCCTCGAATTAAATACTCTGATCATAATCCTATCTGTTTATGTTTTGGTGATGTGAATGGTACTAGAGTTGTTGGTAAACCCTTTAAATTCGAGGCTATGTGGATTAAGCATGAGCACTATAGTGACTTTGTTGATAATAACTGGAGAGCTGATGTTGATATTAATTCTACCTTATCTCAGTTCCAGGAGTGATTCCTTTGCAGACTTGAACTGAAACTCCAGGATGATAGATACACTTCTTAAATTGGAAGAAATAAAGTGGTTCCAGAAATCTCGGTCTGAATGGGTTTCGAAAGGTCATTGTAACACCCGCTATTACCATCTTAAATCTAAGATGAGAGGGCGTCGGAATAAAATCATTTCTCTTAAAAATGAGGCAAGTATTTGGATGGATAATGAAGTGGACTTAAAGCAACTGGTGGTTAGTTTCTTTAAATCGCTATTTCAAGATGATAATTGTGATTCTTGTATCCTAACTTCCAGAACCAGGTTTCCTAGCCTTGATCAAGCTTCCTTGGGGGATCTTTTTGGTACCCCTGATGATGAGGAGATCAAAAGGACGATATTTTTGACCGGGAATTACAAAGCCCCGGGAGTGGATGGGTTTCCTCCTATTTTCTTTAAACATAACTGGAACTCGGTTGGCCAGTCAATTTGTGACTTTGTTAAGGATGTTTTCCAAGGTTATGCTTCTTTGATGAGCTATAATAGGACCCTTATTTCTCTTATCCCTAAGAGAGAAAATCCTGAATTGGTGGCTCATTTTAGACCTATCTCACTTTGTTCTGTTCATTATAAGTGTGTTGCCAAAGTGACTACTCAAAGACTTAAAAGGTATTTTGAATGAATTGGTGTCTCCTATCAAAGTTAGCTTTATAAAAGGAAGACATATACAAGATAACATTATTATAGGTCAAGAGCTCCTCCACATCATGAGCAAGAACAGAAGCAAGAGAGGGCTTATGGCCATGAAAATCGACCTCAAAAAGGCTAATGATAGAATTTGATGGGATTTTTTAAATCAAGTTCTTATTGAGGTCGGCTTGGAAGAAGGCTTTATCCGTCTTATTATGGAATGTGTGTCCTCGGTCTCCTATAGTGTACTTTGGAATGGGAGTCAAACATATTTCTTCTTTCCTCAAAGAGGTCTTTGCTAAGGAAATCCTATATCGCCTCTTTTGTTTGTCCTTCGTATGGATAAACTCTCTCATGTAATTTGTGATGTTGTGGATGATGGTAGATGGAATCCTATTTCTACTTCTAAAGATGGGCCAAAGATCTCTCATATGATGTTTGCGGATGATCTCTTATTATTTGGTGTTGCATCTGAGGCTCAAGCTAATTGTATGATGCAGTGTCTTGATGTCTTTTCTAAGGCTTCAGGGGGGAAGGTAAACCGAGCAAAATCTTCCATATATTTTTCTCCTAGATTGTCGGTGACTTCAAAGTCAAAAATCAAGGAAGTGTCGGGAATACAAGTTTCCTGTGAAATTGGGAAGTACCTTGGTTTTCCTCTTACTAGAAATAGGAAGAAGAAAGAGACTTTTAATTACATTATTGAGAGGGTTCATTCCAAATTATCGACATGGAAAGCAAACTGTTTGTCTACTGCTGGTCGCATTACACTAGCAAAATTTGTCTTAAGTATCATTCCTTTGTACCCGATGCAAGTTACCCAAATCCCTAGGAGTGTTTGCCTAGAGGTGGAATGATTACAAAGGAATTTTATTTGGGGCCACGATGATTCGCATACCAAAATTTCACCCTGTAGGGTGGGATATTATTACGACGTCAAAAGAATTTGGTTGTTTGGGATTCTGAAGACTTACTTCATTTAACCAAGCATGTGGGGTGAAACTTGCTTGAAAATTGGTGGTTGGCCATGATGGTTTATGGGTTGAGGTACTACAGAAACGTTATATGATGAGAGATGAGGAATCTCCTTTGGTGTATTGTCCAGGGGACTCAAGGCTGTGGCGTTTAATCTCTTCTCAGCGTGATCTTATTGATTTGGGGACTAAATGGCAAGTCAGGGATGGGCAATCTGTGAATTTCTTTAATGATCATTGGTTTATTGATGGCCAAGGTCTTAAAGATTTATGTACGAGGCCCCTATTCAGTGAAGAGGAGCACTCCTGTGTTGTGGATTGGGTTCAGGGAGGCGCATGGGATTTCATAAGACTTGCTGAGTGTGTTTCTCCAGAGGGCATTCAGAGACTTGTGTCATTAATTCCTCCTAGACCGGATGCGGGGCATGATGTTATGGTATGAGGAGCATTTAGTGATGGTACTTTCTCTATTCGAAGTGCCTATTTTTTACTAGAATCAAACAGCATCTTAGATTTAATTTGCATAAGGTGATTTAGAAGTGGAAAGGAACCGAAAGGATAAAGGTTTTCATGTGAATGACTGCCTTAAATAAACTTCCTACCAATGAGTGGAGAAATGGATGGTCTTGGTCGTTGGCTTTATGTGACTACTGCAAAAATGGGGTTGAAGATACTTTACATATTCTATGAGATTGCCCCTATGCGAAACAGATGTGGTTATCTCTATTATCCCTTAGGTGTGTATCTTCCTTCTTCTCTACTCGGCTTAGAGACTGGTTAGCCATGAATCTCAAAGGTAAACTTGGTAGAGGAATGGGAGCTAGCTGGACCATTATTTTTGGGGGTTAAATACTATTTTTGCCATAAAAGTATTGGCTAGGGGGCACCCATCACCTAGAAGTTTTTTCGGTATCTTTTTTGCCCCGAAAGTTTACAAAAAGGAGCAAATATGCCTCGAAAAAAAAAATTAGGAACAAATTTGCCCCAGAAGTTTTTTCTATGAGCAAATTTTTGTAAACTTCCAGGGCAAAAATAATACCATAAATGATCAATCCAACGGTCAAGATCAACTGATGGGCAAGATTGCTACGTTTGTAAACTTCTGGGGGCAAAAATGATACCAAAAAAACTTTCGAGTGTTGGGTGCTCCAAAACCAAAAATTCCATGGCAAAATTGGTATTTATCCCTTATTTTTGGGGTTGCTATTTGGAGATTATGGGGTTGGAGGAATTCATCTATCTTTGACTTGAATTTTGTTAAACCCTCTTGCCCTGCGGTCACCATTCTCCATTCCTGGAGGAAGTTTGCTACTTTACCTGAAGTGAATCTGGTTATGCCTAGTCCTATTCTAACTAGAGATGGGAACTTACTTTGGGAAAGACCTCCTGTAGATTGGGTTAAACTAAATGTTGATGGGGCGGTGAGCTTAAGGACGCCCTTGGCGGGAGTTAGGGGAGTTTTGAGAGGTTGTCAAGGCGAATGGCTCGCTGGCTTCACAAAGAGTGTTGGAATTTGCAATGCTAACCCTGCGGAAGAGTGGGCTATTTTGGAGGGTCTCCAACTTGCATGGGATTTGGGGTTAAAGAAGATTATTCTAGAATCTGATGCTAATGATCTTGTCCTTAGATTATTAAACAAGAACCTCAATAATGGTAGTTTGTTGGTCGTTCAGATTCAAGAATTGTTAGATAGAGATTGGGTAATCTCGATTCGACACATCCCCGTGATTGTAACAGGATTGCTGATGCTCTTGCTAAGTCGGGATTATCAAAATCTTGTATTTTAGGTTATTGCCCCATGTATCTTAGGGCTTGGGTGGATCAAGAGTGTTTGGGATTAATTTTCCCAATGTTTTAATTATGTAAATGTTTCTTGGCCTAGTGCCATCTCTTATATCCAAAAAAAAAAAATGTTATGCTATGGGTCTTGCTAATTTGGGCACCACTAATAACTTATCCAACTAAAATAATTGTGCGCCAAACCCAAATAATTTTTGCCAGCTCAATATAAAGCCCATTTAAAAATTATTAGGCCCTAAAATATTTATGTTAGTTAATGGACAGATATAATTAAGCATCAAGCTCTCTTGTTACCTTTTGCTTTTAATTCATACATGTATAGCCCAATGATCTTACCTTGAGCTTTGATGTGAACGGCTTCAAAAGTTCAGCCCAATTATTTAATCTCACAGAAAAGGTCTCAAAAGAATACGAGTATAAATTAGGTGGATTTGTCATTATGAGAAAGTTAAACTTTTTACCTTTTTTAAAATATATATATATATATATATATATATATTTTAAAAAAAAGGTCGGACACTCTCACCAAAGAGAAGGGGTTCGATCCAGAGTTGGTCGAAATTTGGGGAGCGAACCTAGCTCCAGGTGCTGGGTCGTCGAGAGTAATAGGGACGAACTCCGCCTAACATTTGCAGATTATCAGGAGAAACGAGGCTTTGCCTTCCGCTTGGATTGTGGGTGAGCCCAACCCCTTTCCTAAAATTTTATTATCAAAATATATATATACACACACATACTGAGTATAACCATACAATAGTGAATCAAATTTGAATATTGTTGGATTTAACTGGAAGTAGTTGAATCAGAGACCTCTGTTTCATATTCATATGAACTCAAATTCAAAATTTCGTATCCAAGCAATCATAATTTTAACAAGACATACTTGTAGGTAAGTTTTTGCAATATTATGGTAAGTGCAATTTCAGTCTCAAAAGAATATGATAATACAACGAAAGAGACAAGCTACACATGGTAATTTTTCTTGTGAAAATCTTGTTTAATATACTTTTTTTGGGGTATCGACAACCTCTTAATTTTTAACTTATAAATAATGTGTGGCCAATGAGATCAGTTCCTTTTTTTTTCAGGAAAAAAAAAAACTTTAGGGTGACAACTAATTTAAGGTAATGAATATATTAAGGTGTAGAAAAATGCGGAAATATTAGGTATGAGTGTATTAAATAAGTCCAAAGATGCGTGAAGTTAAAAAAAAAAAATTAAAAAAAAAAGCACTTGGGGTGCCAACATATGATATATTAATTAAACTTTTTATTTGGCATCTTTTGTTACTTTTTAAAAAAATATAATTTGGATTCATATTTGGAAAAGGCAACCACGCGTGCTCCAAAAGCACTTGATGCATACAATCAACATTCCTCCGTTTTCCCATTATAGAATAAAACAAAATGACTTGCAAATAGTAACTTTCTTATATGTACATACAACAAGGCTTGTGAAATAAAAGCAAATTTAAATTTAGCCTTCAATATTTTGAATTACCATATAAATTAGATCTTATACTGAGCCCTGACTTGAATATTCTAATTTAACTTGATTAATACTTAATATGTACAATTAATATGAGAGTTTATAAAAACTTATGAATTTATGATACAATAAAGTGGATTGAGGTATTATCACCAAATGAAACATTTCTACTAAAGTGGATTGGAAGGAACAATTCATGTGGAGGCAAGTAGCGAGAAATAGTTTGTTTGGAGAGTGTTTTTTTGGATTTTATTACTAGATATCTGACCAATCGACTAATCTGATTCAAAATTTATGGCTACCCTTCACAGTTTAAGTGTCTTTTTTAAAACCCAAAATTGATATGTGAAAGATCTAACAAAACCTTACATTGCTTAGACCACTTCTATGTTGGTAGTTTCATTTTCAACTCAATCTCATATCATGTCAAAAAGATTGAACTGAAATTTTAAAATCTTTTGGAGCTCGTTGAAAATTAAAGGGAAAATCTATTTAAGGTTTCAATGAACTAAAAAAATGTTAAAAAAGTCTCAAAAAAAATTCTGATATAAAAAATGTCACAAAGAATTGTTAAAACTCACAGATGGAATTGTCAATCCCTTACTTGAGGAATTGTCAATTGGACCTTTTTGACATCAGAATTTTCCTTAAAACTTTTTTGACAATTTTTTTTTATCCCTTGGGACCTTGAAAAAATTTCCTAAAATTAAACCCCACCCGTTACACTTAAATGAAATACCCTCTAGTTTATTTGTCTAATTCCAACCCCAAACCAATTTGGGGCTTAACCAAATTTAGTTCAAGTTTTCCCCTATTTTCTTCAATTAGGCTTGATTCGAGTTGACCAGGTTGGGCTGAGTTAACTAGGTCTCAAAACCGTTTTGGACAAGCCGGTGTAAATAAAATGACACGAACAAAATGCCGAACTGAAACACACCCTAATTATGAAAATGGACGCAACATATTAAGAAAAACCCAATAAATGGTAATACTAAAATAAATAAATTGAAAACGTGTTGTACTGAAATACGACTACTACTCATATTAATGTCTGATATATTAATTATCGTGTTGTGGAATGACACCTGCAAGCATGAGAGAGTCCAAGTTTAAGCCGGCACGCACCTGCATAATTCGTTGGAGATTTATTTCATTTATTAATTATTAATTACTAATTGAATAATGCCTTATCTTATTTATTTATTTATTCCCTCCCCCACTGGCCTCCATTGATTCCCCATTCTGGGAATATTCCTTTTATTCCTCAGCTGCTACTTATGGAATTCTTTAGAAGAAGGGACCATTATATTGTCATTCAATTATTACTTAAAGTTTCCTCATCAAAAATAATTTCAATTTTAATGTGGCAGTGATAGTGATATTCTATGAACAACTAATTTTTCTTTTGGGAAAATTACATTAAAGTCCTAATCAAGAAAAAGTATATATAAAAAGTCTCATAATTTGTTAATAATCTTTTTTACTTATTAATAGTGTTGTATCTACTTTTTTTTTTTTGAGAAAATTACGCGTAGGTCTTAAGGAACGAAAAAAAATTATAAAAAAATCCCTTGAAATCACAAAATTATATAGAAGTTCCAAGAGACTTTTTTTAATATTATTTATATGAAAATAAAATCCAAGTTTTTAAATGTTATTGTAAAATACATGCATCTCCCGATGTAAATATGGCTTTTTCTGTTGTAAATGATCAGATTTTAAATTTTGTTGTAAATATAGACATTTCCTGTTGTTAATACAAATAATATCAAAAAGTCTTAGGACTTATGTGTAATTTTGTGATTTCAAGAGAATTTTTTATATTTTTTTCATTCCTTGGGACCTACACGTAATTTTTCCTTTTTTTTAATAAGTTATGAAACTTTTCAATACTTCATTATTTAGAAAAATGATAATAATAAAAAAATACAACTCAACTTCAAAATTCTGTTGATAACAACAATATTGAGATTAACAAGAACAATAAAACAATTGACAACTCGTTTTGTTGGAAAATCGCCTATTTAAAATTTTGAAGTTCAAGTGGTATTTTCTTAAGATTTTTTCTATTATTTTTCTTGGCTAGAATATTAGTATTATTGCTTGTAAACATGTACATGCAAAATGACCAAAAGAAATGTGAGGATAAATAATGTAAATCACAAGATAAAACTCATTTCACAAATTTACTTTGTATATCATAAAACACTTTAAGAAAACAGCTTCTACCACTCATGAGAGTTGAATTTCAAAGGGATAACAATAAAAGGTGGAAAGCGACATGTCGTTTTGAGAGAGGGAAGGCAGAGCAGAAGAATAAGAAACAGCAAAAACGCTGATGCGAAACTTCCCCACATGAAGTCGACAAACTTGTACACTCATCGATAATACCCTCACTTTCTCTTCCCCATCATTGTCCCTCATCAATACACTCATTAATCTCTTTTTTTTTTTTTTTTTTTTAAATTTAATTTAAACATATATATATGCACATTAACATATCAACACAGAGTTTGAGCCCAGAAACTCATTATCAACTTGACAGGGTAGCACTATCATTAAGCCATTTTAGCGCAATTGACTCATTTCCTTTGTTTTAATCCTATGTCATTATGCATTTCCTCCCTTTCTTTTTATTGTAAATTACACTAGGAATCTTATATTAAAGGTAAAAGGTAGTAATAATAATTCTATTATTTCTTTTTCCCCCTCAAAATAGCTAGTCTACCTTATAAACTATAATATAGTATTACATAAAAGTATTCTGAAAATATTATGTCACTTGTGTTAAATTTAAGTAATTTATTTAGTTTCTTTTGATAAAAAAAAGTAATTTATTTAGTTACTATTAATGTATACATAGATACTTGAGCAACGAAAAATGTATACAGAGATACATATATGGTTAAGGGGCAATTTTACTCCGTAAGTTATCACCGAGGGACAATTTTGTTTAAGAAGTTTTTCGTGGGGGTAATTTTGTCTTGGAAGTGTAAAAAATGGAGCAATTTTGCCCTCACCCTTATCTTAGTTAATTTTAATTATTATTTGACCAAATATGTTGCTGATAGTCCACATGTCATCCGCGTCATTTTTGTTAAGGTGCAATTTTCCCCAGAAATCCATATGTCATCATGTACTTCATTTCAAAGTTAGATTTAAAACTTTCAGGATAAATTTGCATCTTAACAAACGCGAATAACATGTGAAGTGTGAACTGTCAGCTCAACATATTTGATCAAATATCAGTTAAAATTAATTGGGATAAATGTTAGGAAAAAACTGCTCTCTTTTTAATATGTTTAGGGTAAAATTACCTCGAAAAACTTCTAAAGCAAAATTACCCATATGTCACAACTTCTGGGAGAAAAATATCTCTTAACCCCATAACCAACCCTTTATATATATATATATATATATATAGCTAATGTGGATACGAGAAAAACAAAATATGACGCAAATGCACAATTTATCAAACTAGTGGTGGAACCACTTGCTGGCTAGTTGGAGCTTTGGCCCCTGTTGACCTTTTAAAATTTGTTAGTATATAGATATGTATTTATTATATAATATTTTATTTTTATCAATAATTTGACTCCAACTAATCTCTTATTTTCTGTATAATGACAATGCTTAGTTCATTACTCATTGGGCTGTGAGAGAAAAGTAAAATTTTTGTTGGAGATACCTATTGAAAAGGTTGGTATTACCTTGTATTTTATTTTGATTTATAATTGTCGGTTATTATTTATTTATATTTTTAATATTATATGATACTATTTAATAAATAGTTTAACATATTTATTTTTTAATCTAAACTAAAAATATTTTATATTCCGCCATTGCAACAAACCCAATTTATTTTTAAACAAATTCAATAGAACGAAACCGGATTTAACGAACTAAGCACACTGCAGCCCTCTATTGCACACCGAACAATTGGGTCAGGGGAAACGAAAGTTTGAAAAGGAACAAGGCTTGGAATTGGATAAGTGGATTGTTTGAACTTTGAAAGATACGTTTGGAACATTCCAATTCCATGGTGAGTGTGGGTCCCACACTGAGTGGCATCGCCGTAATTCCTAACCTGGCTTTCGAGGTTGTGGATGGGGAAGCAAAACAGTGGGCCCCTCCATCATCTCACCGACTTTTATCATTTCCGCGAAACGCGGCAACCGGATAAACCAGGCCCCACACACCCTCCCCCATCAAGTGGTCGCCACGCGTCATCACGCCCGCCCAAATGACGTGGACTCGCTTAATTCTCACTGGGTCCCACTCTCTGGGGTCACGAAACACGTGCCGCGGTGTCACTCTTTCATGGTGATTGGCGCGTGCTTAGCCTCGCTGTGACGAGGAAAATTGTAATGGCTCTGAGAATATCCGTCCCGTTTTATCCGATCCAGGCCTTAGAAAAACTCAAAAAAGGCTTATTCTTGTTCAGAATTACGATCATGCCATCACCTCATCAGAAAATTTAATATTTAAAGAGTTTACCAAGGGCATATTATTTTACTTTATTCCCCTACGAAAGATATTGTAGTTTAATTTCGTACAGGTAACTTATCAAAGTGAACCACGATCCTGATGCTTTTTAAGATTATTTAATTTATAATTAATTAATTAATATCGTTATCCTAATGCTTCTTTAATAATGAATCGAGATTTGAACTTTTACGTATGAGCTGTTCAGTCAATGTATGTGTGCCTGTGCAGTGTTTAACTCACATTTGTCCCGATTATATTATCACTTGACACCTAATTACGGGTAAGTGGCATGCGTATTATAATTAATCAATTCTAAGCACTCATTCATTTTTTAATTATTTATTATTGCTCCTAATCACGCTTAATGCCACGTAGTTGGAAGGCGCTTACCATCCAATCCATTATAACTTTTCTTCCCAAGCCAGCCAAAAACATGCCATACATGAATATATACGCTAGTACGTCTTAAATATACAATTTTTATTTATTTAAGAGATTAAGAAAATTAAATAAATTATTTAATTATAACATATGTGAGAATAGTTTATGTGGAGGTACCATTATATTATATATAATTTTATAAGTTAAATAAAATAATTAAAATAATAGATATTAGAGATTAAATAAAAAAAAAAAGGTCTTATAACACTTCTACAGTAGACATTATGTTTAAAACCGGACAGTATTTGTCAAAGTATAAAAAGATATACTCCCTTCGTTTTAAAATTATAAGATATTTTTAATTAATTTGGACCTCAAAAAATGGGTTAAAATTACTAAAAAAATACACGTTATTTTCATGTTTATCCTCATTTCGTACGAAACACATGAGAATGACTGGTTTTAAATTTTTTAATGCTCATTAAAAGTCAATTTTTTTAAAAACTTCCTAATTAAACCTTACAAACCTAAAAAATGGCTAATATTTCATAAAAAAGTTGCCCTATAATTTTGAATGGAGATAGCTTTTAATCATGCTACTCTTCATTTAAAATATAAGTATCATATGTCAATGACAAAGACAGGTATTTTTTTAAAAAAATATACATAAAAAAAAAAAAAAAAGTAAACGCAGACTCTACCTAATTAGACGATGGGATTTACATACAAAAGTTCGAACCCAATGGCTTCAACAACAAAAGCTCTTCCCATGTAGGATACTCACTCAGCTTCTTTTATTAAGGGACAATACTATTAAAATCACACCGTTCAAAATGTTAGTTACAAACAATAAATATGTAATTTATGTATCTTTCTTTTCCCTTATATCCTTATTTAAAATGAGTGTGTATGAGAGATGATGGGTAGAAATTCATTATAGAGATAATAAGTAACATCTATTTAATGAGGGTAATAAGTGAAAAGCTAATTTGAAATTTCATATAAAAATGTTTTTTTTTTTCCTTATATTAAGGATCATCACTCTGAGAGAGTATTCTTTATAAAAAGAATCGGAGGAAGTGGCAACTTAAGATTGTAATAATAGTGGTAAATCTTTTTTTTTTTGGACTAAGCACGTGTACACTCCTATTTGAGTTAATTTTATTCAATACATTATCGGACATTAAATATAGGTACCTTTTCTAACGGGGATTTAAATTTTAGTTCCTTATATTTTAAGGGACTAACCTTTTCGTTAAACCCAACCCTAAAAGGTAGATAATGATAGTGATTACTCCCTCTGGTCCTAATTATAAGACATAGTTGACTTTTTTGAAAAAATTAAGGAAGCTAATTAAATTACTTTATAGAGTATTTTTATATTTTTTCTTTAAACTAATTAGTTTGGTAATAAACTAATATATAATTTAAAGATATACAACATATAAAATAATTAAATAATTTATTTAACTTCTTTAATCTATCAAAATAAAGTTAACTGTGTTTTATAATTAGGAGCAGAGAGAAAGTATATTGAGTAATGAGTATGAAAGGAACATAAATAATGCGCCGTGCAACAGCTTGGTCCGTCCAAGTTTGAAAAGGACAGGGAGGGGAGGGCTGAAGAAAAAGGAAGGAATGGGGAGTGAGTGGGCCAATGCGCCTTGTTGCGTGGAGCTGACTCAGCTTCTTATCCTTTATCTTTTCCCACTTTTTGGGTTTTTCCTCTTATTCTTTTTTTAATATAATAGTATCTCCAATATTTCATCCCATCCATGATTCTCCCTATTATTATTTTTAGATTAATCTATCCGTATCCGTCACAACCAACATTAAATTTAAAAAATCTTATCAATTTAATTAAGATAAATTTATTAAGTTAACTATTATTTAATGGTTTGTGTAAATTATCTATCATTTCTTATTTTATTTAAATTAGTTAAAAGTGTTCTATAATAAAGACCGGAGGGAGCACAAAAGGTCTTCATCTATTTCATCATAATTTAGTAAATATGGTTAATTAATAATATTTTTTTTAAAATAAAATAAAATTTGAAATTTACACATGTTTAGATACCTTCGATATTTTTTTTTCACTTTTACCCTCGTTTATAAATTTATATTATTAATCTATTTCTTTTCTTTTTCTATCTTTAATAAAAAAAAAATTGTAACAATTTCATTTATTATTTAGTAACAAGGATGATCTTCTTTTTCCCAACAATAAGAATCATCTGTCTCTTGTGTAACGTGTCATAAGGAAGAGAGGAAATAATATAGTAGTACTAATTAAATTAGAGCATTGTCATATTGTAATTAAAATTGTTCCTTCCTTTGTCCAAAAAAGTTGTTTTTCCAAAAATATTTTTTGTTGTTTAAATAAATAAATAAACTTGTACTTAACCAACCACAATCGTTTTTAATTATTCTTCATATATTCTTATTTATTTATTTATGCCTATATAAATCATAATCGAAGGGTCTCCCTCATGTCTTATCTCTTTACCCAGCGGACTTCCTCCTTCCCCTCACCGCATCTCATTTAACCTTTTTCAATTTTCACCCATCCCTCTTGCCTTTTACCTTTATACCCTTCTCCCCTCATTTATTTATTTTCCCATTTGTTATTATTATTTCCCTAATTAACCCCCAGGATTTTGCTGGCGAAAAAAAAAAAGATGTCCGCCTCACTTTTTACACACAACTATTTGATTTTTTTTTCGAATACTTTTTTTTTAGTTTTATTTTTCCATTCATAATATTTTAAAAATTACAGACACAGCACAGTTATTCAATGCTCATACGACATGTCAACTGTGGTAAGTTGTCTTAACTCATTCAATGGTAAAAATACAAGTTTAAATTTCAATAAGAGTATTTGTCAAAAAAGACTTAGTGAGAGTATCGATGTCAGCTAGATTAAAAGGCTTGAGAATCCTCTCTCATATTTTGATGAAACATTATTATTCCTCGGTCCTAATTATAAGACATAGTTAACTTTTTTGGAGAGATTAAGAAAGCTAATTATATTACTTTAAAGTATTTTTATTTTTTTTCTTCTTCAAACTATTTTGGTGATAAACTTGTATATAATCTAAGAATACACAACATATGAAATAATTAAGTAACTTATTTAGCTTCCTTAATCTCTCCAAAAAAAGTCAACTATGTCTTATAATTAGGACCGGAGGTAGTATTATTTTTTGCTCAAAAAATGAAACATTATTTAATTCTCACTATATGGGGCTTTTGTGATTTTAAGATTTAGAATCCATATTTTATCCCGCCACTGATGGTGTGTGCAACCAAATATTAATTTAATCCTACATGTGCTAATTAAATACTATGTCATTATATAGTCTTAGTTGTCCACTTATTTTTTCAAAAAAGTTTAAAGGTAGAATAAAATTAGACAAACATTAAAAATAAAACAAAAAATCTTGGAAGGACCACTCTCCGGGTTCTGTGAATTTGACTATAATTTTTTAATTTATTTAAGTCAAATAATTAAGCAGATCTCAAATGATGGATAATGTTAACAATATTAGTAATAAATGGATTATACTTACCAACTTGCAATAAAATATTCAACCCCACTTAAAAAAGATTAGATTGTTGATGAGATACGAGCCATATTTGAATTTATATTGTATTAATACGAATAATCTTTTCTGCCAAAATCACCCAACAAAATAAAGAAATTCTAATATTTTGAGGTTGTAATAGCCATATTTGAATTTATATTGTATTAATACGAATTATCTTTTCTTCCAAAATCACCCAACAAAATAAAGAAATTCTAATATTTTGAGGTTGTAATAATAATTATACTATAAAATAATCTTGATTGTCTATAATATATTAATATCTTAAAATCAGACTATTAATGACAAAAATTTGAACTCCTCGCAAATGTAATCAATCCACAAACAAAAAAATTTTGGGATGACGGTAGTGTCACCAAAAATATCTACACCTGTAATTTTTATTTTAATATTTAAACACTTTGATTTTTTTGTAGTTACCTTTTTCGGCAAATTTTTGAAGTCATTTTCATTTTTGATTTATCCATAGAACTATTTTTATTTTTGATTTCATATATGTAAGAGAATGTATGCTTCAGTGTAATAATGCAATATTATAATGAAAGTACTTCAATTTTTATTTTTTATTTACAATATTATATTTAGACAGATTAAATTTAAATTTACAGTCGCAAAAATTCTACATACAATCTCGTTGTATATTTATTCTTGATTGACTTTATTCTTATTGAACACTTTCCCGAGAACGGAGGAAAGGTAATAATCTAAAATGCAATTTTAGATACAAGAAAGGGTAAAAAGGTCAATGCACACTGACAGTGATCACCAAAACAAACCGTGGTTAGAAAAACAAACTGCAGTAAGGATCTGAGTCTATCGGTAGTCTTACAATATCCAAACTTGCCAACCAGAAAGAAACATTTTTGAAAAAAGAAAACAAAAATAAAAAAATCAAAGAAGTAAATCTCTATCCATAAGGCCACAGAGGGTTCCACAAAATCTCGCTCCAGCGATTCTGTTTATTCCTTCTTTCATTCGCATTCTCCTTAACTTCTTCTTTCCTTGTATAAAGCAGCCTTCATTGTCCTCATCCCCTTTCTTTCTCATCACTTGTGATATTCCTATCGAAGTTATTCTCAACCCCATCGTCGATCGCCGGCAAGGTTAGCCTCTGAACTTGATATTTCTCGAGTGCCTGTTTTTCTTCTCTGGGTTTCTGGTCTGTCATTGAATTCTCGTTTGGTTCTGTACTTCTGTGTAGTTTTCGCAGTTTCTGTTTTATCTGGGGCTGCCGTTTTCTGTTTTAATCCTTTGTTCGTGTTTATGGTTGTTGAGCGTTTCATTTTTGTTTCCTTCCCTCCAAAGTTTCCTTGGCAACCAAGCAGTTTTTATTTGCGATCTTTTGGATTTGAAATCTGTTTATGTGTTTTTATGGTCTGTGGTTTTTCGGTATTCTTCTGCTTTGTGGCTTGACTTTGACGTTTTGCCAGTGAGTTGATGATCAAGCATTGTGAAAGTTTCGTAATGTGATGAGAGTTTGAATTTGCTGAAGGTACGAGTCTCAACTCGTATTTTTACTTGTGTGTAAGGTTTAGTCTGGTGTCGGGAACTAATTTGTAAAACCCAAAATTTTCATTTCTTTATTTTCGTGTTGGTGGAGCAGATTTACATATCGACTTATCATGATTTTGAGTTTTCTTTGGATATTTCGGTCCTCGTTTATTTCTCATTTGCTTACTGTCACAATCATGCCCTGGATCGTCACTTTATCTGCCTTTTTTAGAACAAAAAACTTGCTGGAAAATTCTCGTTGAAGAGATGCCTGAAGTTTAACAGAATGATGTTGTCACGTTTCAACAATTATAAATAGGAAAACGCATAACTGCTTTGCCTTATGATTTTGTCGGGCTAGATGTGGCTTCAAGTGCTTTTCTATCGGTGATTCCATGCTACTCTTGGATCCTTGTCGTTTTGTTTCTATTTCTAAACCTACTTTTGGACCTTAAGGCCTTGAGAGTTGACATGTCATTTCAACACGCCAGAAGGCGTGATAGAAGGCAAGATGTTTTGAGAAAGTAGGTTATCTAGCATTTCGCAATATAATCTGACTTCTTGAACAATTTGTCATAATTTTCCTGTCTTATCTTTTGTAGTTTTTACTTTTTCTTTTTTGACCTGTCAGTGGACTTCTATTATTTAGCCTTTGAGACAGCTTTCAATTGTCGAATCAATGCTACAAAATTGGGTTGAATATTTGCTGGTGACAGTGTCAATTATCTGTGAGAGAATCTCTATGAGTTATGCATATAGATACTTTAGCGATATGATGTGGCATAATTGGTTATCAAAGTCAATCAATTTTTCTTGTGTCAATTTGTGGTTTGAGATTTATATTAAGGTGGAAGATATATTCCACTACAGAAGAGGAAGTGTTCGGCATACAATAAATCTGGAAGTGCTTCAGTAATATCACGCTATGGCCTGAGGTGTTTTAATTGCGTTTACCAAAATCATATCTATGATATTGAACTAGCCCGATTTCTTGACATGAATGTCAAATTTTGTCTTTAATGTATCGAAGAGATGCTATGCTTATCTGGCATATGTGCAAACCGTATTTTGACTCATGCAAAAAGGTTCACTTTGAGGGATTATCAGTAACATGAGTTTTTTTTTGTCATCTTCTGGTGCTTGTTGTTCGGTAGCCATCATATCTATATTGCGTCTTCTGTGCCTTCTGCGTTCTGCCAAAATGCTCAAGGGACTTGTATTCTATCAATAAGTCTGCTTTTTCCATAAGTAAAATTCTATTATCAGTTAGTAGTAAGATTATGGGTAATTTGTTCATGCTTATAGAGATCTGAACTATGAAGATGTACAGTCACAGTGAGTATAGTGACAGATAATTATTGCATGTTTATTTTTTCATTCAATTTACAATATGCCCTTGTCATTTGTTAGTTGGAGATCATTAAACAATTATCTGAAGGATCCTCAATAGATTTGTGCTTTTTGGTATTTGTTATTAGGAAGAAGAAAGATATTAAAGAAAAGTTTCCATACTACTGGCATGGCATCAAGATCATGTGCTAATCTCCTAGACTTAGCAAGTGGAAACTTTTTAGCTATTCCTCACACCCCAAGAAGTCTTCCAAGGATTGTTACAGTTCCAGGAATTATTTCAGAACTGGATCGTCAAAGTTGTAATGATGGGGATTCAGATGTCGGCTCTTCTGGGTGTCGAGAGCGGAAAATTATTGTGGCAAACATGCTGCCATTGCAGGCTAAAAAGGACCCGCAAACTTCTAAATGGTGCTTCAGCTTGGACGAGGATTCAATTTTATTACAACTAAAAGATGGGTTTTCTTCTGATACTGAGGTGATCTATGTGGGATCCCTCAAGGTTGAGATAGAGTCCAGTGAGCAGGAAGAAGTTGCTCAGAAATTAATGGAAAACTTCAATTGCATGCCTACTTTTCTACCTCATGATCTCCAGAAAAAGTTTTATCTTGGCTTTTGTAAGCAGCAGCTTTGGCCTCTCTTTCATTATATGCTACCGATGTGCGCAGATCATGGTGATCGCTTTGACCGCAGGCTTTGGCAGGCTTATGTTTCTGCTAACAAAATATTTGCAGATAAGGTTATGGAAATAATTAATCCTGATGATGATTTTGTCTGGGTTCATGACTATCACTTGATGGTGTTGCCTACATTTCTGAGGAGGAAATTTAATCAAGTTAAACTTGGTTTCTTCCTTCATAGTCCTTTCCCTTCATCTGAAATTTACCGAACCTTGCCAGTACGAGATGAAATTCTCAGGGGATTGTTGAATTCTGACTTAATTGGTTTTCACACATTTGATTATGCTCGCCACTTCCTCTCTTGCTGCAGTAGAATGCTGGGTCTGGACTATGAATCTAAGCGGGGACATATAGGACTTGATTATTTTGGCCGCACTATATTTATCAAGATTTTGCCTGTAGGTATTCATATTGGTAGGCTTGAATCTGTATTAGATCTTTCTTCTACATCTGATAAAATGAAAGAAATCCAGGAAGAGTTTAAGGGTAGGAAAGTGATTCTTGGTGTTGATGATATGGATATTTTTAAGGGCATCAGCTTGAAACTACTAGCTCTAGAGCAGCTGCTGCATCAGCATCCCGATTTGCTGGGCAAAATTGTGCTAGTTCAAATTGTGAATCCTGCCAGGGGTTCTGGGAAGGATGTTCAGGAAGCAAAGAAGGAAACATATTTAATTGCCCAGAGGATCAATGATACTTATGGTTTCCCTAATTACCAACCAGTTGTTCTCATTGATCGTCCTGTTCCTCGTTTTGAGAAGAGTGCCTATTATGCTGTAGC
Organism: Acacia melanoxylon; assembly: GCA_019022615.1. Taxonomy (NCBI): domain Eukaryota; kingdom Viridiplantae; phylum Streptophyta; class Magnoliopsida; order Fabales; family Fabaceae; genus Acacia; species Acacia melanoxylon. The sequence continues at coordinate 1,544,080 of JAFJYJ010000052.1, forward strand.
AGAATGTTGCATTGTCAATGCTGTGAGGGATGGCATGAACTTGGTCCCTTACAAATATGTTGTCTGCCGACAAGGAACCTCAAAGCTGGATCAAGCATTGGGTAGAAAAGATGATGCTCCTCGTACAAGCATGCTTGTTGTGTCGGAGTTTATTGGCTGTTCACCTTCCTTAAGTGGAGCCATTAGGGTTAACCCCTGGGATATAGATGCGGTTGCTGAAGCTTTGAATTCGGCAATTACAATGCATGATTCAGAGAAGAAACTGCGGCATGAGAAGCACTATCGGTATGTCAGCTCCCATGATTTGGCTTATTGGGCACGCAGTTTTATGCAGGATTTGGAGAGAGCATGCAAAGATCATTACACCAAAAGGTACTGGGGAATTGGTCTAGGCCTAGGGTTCAGAGTTGTTTCTCTTTCTCCTGGTTTTAGGAAGTTGTCTGTTGATCACATTGTTTCTGCATACAAGAGAACCAATAGAAGGGCCATATTTCTTGATTATGATGGCACTGTAGTACCACAATCTTCCATAAATAAAATCCCCAGCCCCGAAGTCATATCTATTCTGAATACTTTGTGCAATGATCCCAAGAACACCGTGTTCATTGTTAGTGGGAGGGGAAGAGATTCATTGAGTGATTGGTTTGCCTCATGCAAATTACTGGGAATTGCTGCTGAACATGGATACTTCTTAAGGTTTGTCATTTGAGTGCTGGAAGATTATTGATTTATACTTTTTATCATCATCTTCTATACCAACTCTAAAAATATATTTGCTGAGGTGTTTATTCCTTTGTTATCTGCAGGTGGAGCAGTTCCTCCCCATGGGAAACAAGTCAACTCTCTGCTGACCTTGATTGGAAAAATGTTGTGGAACCTATAATGAAGTCATATAAAGAGGCAACTGATGGATCTAATATTGAAGTTAAGGAAAGTGCATTGGTGTGGCATCATCAAGATGCAGACCCTGATTTTGGTTCTTGCCAAGCCAAAGAATTATTGAATCACCTTGAAAACGTGCTTGCTAATGAACCAGCCGTTGTTAAGAGGGGTCAACATATTGTTGAAGTTAAGCCACAGGTGCGGGAATTTTTAATTCCTCCCTAACCCTTGACTTGTTACTCTATTTATATCAGAAGCTGGGACGTCCTTATCAAAGTCTTGTTTTTCCTCTATGCAGGGAGTTAGCAAGGGTTTGGTGGCTGAAAAGGTTCTTATGACTATGGTCAATGATGGGGATCCGCCAGACTTTGTTTTGTGCATTGGAGATGATAGGTCTGACGAAGACATGTTTGAGAGCATACTAAGGACTGTCTCTTGTCCATCATTGCCAGTTGCTCCAGAGATCTTTGCCTGCACCGTTGGCCAGAAGCCTAGCAAGGCGAAGTATTATCTCGATGATGCTGCTGATGTGATAAAATTGCTTCAGGGCCTTGACACTGCATCGAATCCAAAGCCTAGGCATTTAGCCCATTTCCAGGTTTCTTTTGAGAGCACAGTTTGAGTTGGTCTGAGCAAGAAAGCACAATTAGTTTTTCTTTTTTTCTTAACTATACCATGAGCGAGAGAAAATTTTTGGTTGCCGTTAGCTGAACACATGGGGGAGACTTTGCTCTGTAGCAGAGCTAATTCTTCCTTGTCTCCTGAATTGGTTTACTTGGCTTCTCAAAGCGAAGGTTTCTGTTAAAAACAGTACGGTTCAGGGATGAGTCCACAATTCTTCCTTTGTATATGTTGACATCAACTTCTGTACTTGCTGGTGCCACTCACTGCTGAAACTGTTTCAGATTTTAGATTAGACAACATTTGTGTCTGGTCAGTATTGTGGGCACCAGCCTCTTGTATAGCTACACTATTTTTGTTACAATACAAATTATCAGTTTGGTTTGACAACTGTTTGCTCTGATATGTTAGGTTATCTATGGCTGAAAAAAAACACAACTTTTGGGGTATGGGGTTGAAACATTCAGGCATTGCATTTATGTCCACGGTTACATAATTTATTTTTTTTTGGCAACAAGGCGCATGGTACATTAATGATGTAAACTTTCACTGATATATAGAATGGGGCAATTAACAACCAGCAAAGGTGACCAAAGCAGATGTTCCATTAATAGGGGACCACTTCAGTCCATCCTCGTTGATCTTACTGTAGAGACACATGATATTTGATACACTACAAGTACTCACAAGAAAGGCGCTGGTGAAGTAAATATCTTCTGAACTAGTGGACAGAGAACTTCTGAGTTTGAAGGTAAATGATACTCCTATCATGATAGCTTAACAAACTAAGGTTGAAACTTTTAAGGTACTTGATCATATGATGGAAGAACTTCCTGTGTCCCTGCAACCTAGTGAAGGTTCCCCCAGAATATATATATATATTTTTTTAAAAAAAAACAATATTTAAATCAAGAGCTTACAACCCCAATAATTGGATGGGTGTGAAGGTTTCTTTGAAGAGGTCACTAAACGACAGAAAGCAACAAGACGAATATGTTGAACTAGTTGAGAGACTGTTGATTTCTTTAGATCTCTTGGCTGTATATATATCTCAAGGGTCACCCACGAAAAAAGCCATCCCTCGTGATATTTTTTATTCAAGCACTTTTCATATATATATGGAAAGTAGACAGATGAAAAAAGCAATGTTATTTTTACCAAGAAAGAAACGGGAGCAAAAACAAAGGCTTAATATTTCAACTTGCTGCTATAGTATGAAGTGTTACATGAAAATTGTGCGTGCTTTGGAACTTAGAAACATGACCATACATTGGAACAGTATGCACCAGAGCCCAAGGAATTTCAGTATTTATAAAGATGGTCACTGCAGCAATTGATCAATACGATTTTGATTTGTTTGTTGCATGTGGTTGACGCTGGCTGGGCAATACAACCTCTGTTTTTTTCTTTTGTTATTTTGTTTTTAAAATGCTTAAGGAACAGAGGAAGGAATAGAAATAAAGAAATGGCCATGTTTGTTTGTGTTGTTGTTGCACTGTTGTTTTACTTTTATTTTTTCCCCTATAGGGATTATAAAAAAGTCGAATCTGACAGAATATTGGAAAAACATCACGAGTCTCATCACGTGGCATGGCATAATTGCCAGCTTGCTCTGTTCTGGGTTGCCATTGTCAGATTCAGCCCTATAATAGCCCCTTCAATTCCATCACGCATTATCACACCAGTAAGTTTAACTCCCACTTCTCTCTTCCTTCCTCTGTTTCTTCACGTGTAATATATTAATGGTCATAATTGTATTTCATGAAAAAAAATATTCATATTGTTACAAGAACAGTGTTGGTGAAAACTGAGGTTGATTCTTCAGTATAGTTATATGGTTTCTGGAGATTTTTAGTTAGTAGTTGGAGTTAAAACTAAAAGACAGATGAAAATTGCGCAGAGAGAGGGACAGTGACAGAGGCCTTATTGGTTCATTCATTGAATACTCTGCTGGAATTCTGGACCACAAAACCATTTCTGAGAAAAAGATTCAGTAGAAGCCAAAGCTAGTAGTTGGATTTAGTTTGTTGGCATGGCTTGGTCATAAGAAAATTATGTTTAATGAATCTAAATTCGCCATATATGTTCTTAAAATGTGCTTGAAATCATATCTACTACTCACTCTACTTATCAAAACAAAACTCTGTTTTGATGGATGCGACTCGCCAAACATGTGGGTAGCAGAATATTCAAGTACACACTAATTTGGCTTACTTGAAAATTTAGAAAGTAGGCCATACGTCACAACACCTCTGGGTTTAATTGCCACCATCGAAATGTTATGAAATTAAAATCGTATTTGTTATTATTCTTATTAAATTAAATAGCACTGTACCGGAGGTTCTTGAATTGTGGGAGTTGTTTCAATTTAATTAGGGTTAAGGTGTAATTTTGCTCTTAAAGTATGCGTTGGTTAATTTTCCCCTTGAAAGTTTTTTGCGTATTGATGTTCTTTTTCTGTTAAAAACCCTAACGGTTAACGTTGTTAGTTAGGTTTTTAACAGAAAGAAACATTCTTACGTTTTTATACTTTATGGAAAAATTGCTACGTTTTTTTTAAATTTCGCAAGTTTAAAAAGCAAGAATAGCATCTAAAAACCCTAACCCGACGTTTGTTAAGGCAGCTTAAAAAACATCGCTACGTTTTTAAACTCGCAAAAAATTGTTTTTACAAAAATTTCGTGAGGCAAACTTGCACAAGTGCATACTTTAAAAAAATTGCACCTTAACCCATTTAATTAAAGGTGGCATGTTTGATTTTTTGGGAATGCAGTGACATAGATGGTAAGATCTCAAGCCTGAATGGGTCCTACCGTAAGCTGATCTGGATTAGGGTACTTCATAATTTTCTGAGGGGGTTTTTTTTTTTATAATAATTTTCTGAGGGGTTGGCTAAGATATGAGATGCTCACAACAAAACGTTAAATAGCATGTTGTGTTGCTATTTAGCAGCAGTAAAAAACCCATGTGGTTTCTGTACATCTAAAATTATTTAAAAAAAATTAGCATGAATAAGATATTACTACCTTCGGTACTAAATACGTGATAGATTTTGTAATATAATTTGCTCTACAAATCATATCTTATATTTAAGATCGAAGAGTATTATATAAGAGATTGTGTCAGATTTCTGTCCAAAACGGAATCACAAACTCATCAACAGAGCATATCCCTCTACGTATGTAAAATATGTATTTGTGTGTATGAATGTGCAAGAGATAAAGAGAATCTGTATCAAACATTTTTTTTAAATAAATAAATAAATTACGAAATATCATGCAACTCAAGATTTGAAGTTGCTATTTATAATTTAATGCGATTTCTCATAACTTAAATATATGTGATGAAATATCAAGTCATCCTTAGTTGTATTTAGGATCACAATATAAAAAAATAAATTAGGAAAAAAGACTAAGAAATACTCCCTCCGGTCCTAATTATAAGACATATTTAACCGATTTTGGAGAGATTAAGGATATGAGTTAAATTAGTTAATTTTACTCATTTTCCTAAAATGCCCTCATATAAATTTAAAATGACATAAGTAAAAGTAAATCAATAACCCCTACCACATACTTCTCCAACCTATTTTTTTTTTTCTACATGCTTTCTAATTGAAATAATGGTTTTGCTATATATACATATATGTGCTTATATATATATGTGTGTATATATACACATATATGTGTGTACATATATTTACACACATATGTATATATAGACACACACATAAACACACACACACATATATATGTATACACATACATACATACATTGACAAACACATACAAAGATATACTCATATGTACACACACATAGATACACAAATATACATATATGTATAAACACACACACACACACACACATATATATGTATACACACACATACATTGACAAACACACACAAAGATATACATATATGTACACACACATAGATACACAAATTTACATATATGTATAAACACACACCCACACATTGACAAACACACAAAGATAAATATATATATATATATATATATATTTATATGTGTGTGTGTGTGATTCTATATATATTTGTGTGTAGACACACACATATATCTGTGTGTGTGTAAATGTGTGTATATATATATGTGTGTGTGTTGAAAAATTAGTATCATTTAATTGATAAATAAATTAAAATCCAATAATTTAAAAGTTTTCTTTTACATCGTAAAGAGCCTACGCCTCAACATACATATACTCACCAAAAACCAAATACACTTGAGAGAATAAAATAGGGGTATTTTAGGAAGAAATTGACAAAAATTAAAATGTTGTCTTATAATTAAGACCAAAACCAACTCTCAAATGTTGTCTTATAATTAGGACCGGAGGGAGTACTAATTAAACTTTAAAATCTCAAATAAGTGATTTCCTATTACAATGGGTAGTTAATTGTTATATTCTTGTGGTCAATACCAATACTCTTATAAACAACAAGACTTATTTGAGATTTTGAAGTTAAAATAATATTTTCTTACCTTTTTCTTAATGAATTATTTGTCAAAAATATTTGATACTAGTTATTTAGATTTTTTTTATTTCTTCTTTGTAAGTTGTATCATTAACTTTATTACATAAATATATAATTTTACCCCAAATTTATTGTCCTTGTACTTCCCATTTTTTATTCATTCCTTCATATTAATTGAGGATAAAACTGAGATATAGTTAACAAGATATAAGGTTTTTTCCCTTGACAAAACTTGTATTGAAAGTGGGTTATAAAAAGCATTGAATAAATATTTTATATGATAAACAAGTTAATAATTTAATATAGTGCATTAATAATTAACAAGTTGTTAATTGAGGTAGAAATGAGACTTACCTCTTAAAGGCTGTTTGGTATGTGGGGTTTGGAGGGGGAGGGGAGGGAAAATAAAATTTTTATAACTTGGATTTTAAAAATTTAGAGAAATGGGGTTGAATGTTTTTAATTAATTTTTCATGTTCTTTTATTTTACATTTTATCTTTATTAGAATTTTATAATCCTACTACTCTAATTTTCTTAAATCTAACTCTAAATTTTTTTTCCTCCTCATTTTCCCTCCTTCTCACTCCCACCAAGCATTAAGAAGGAGAAGACAAATCCAAATTCTGGAAAACATACTCTAAGGGGCTATTTGATATGAGGGATTCAGTGGGGAGGAAAATTTTTATAACTTAGATTTTAAAAAATTAGAAAAGTGGGGTCAAAAGTTGGTAATTAATATTTGTAACTCTTTTATTTTACATCTTTTTTTATAGCACTACTTGTCCAATTTTTAAAGTCCAATCCTTAAATTTTTTTATCTCCACTCCCTTTCCCATCATTTCCCTCTTGCCAAAGATATCATAAATCTCGAGGGGAAACCTTATCAAATAAAAATATATATTGTATTTTAATAAACAGTTGTGAGTAATATATATATATAAATATGTCTAAGAGAAAATCTCAAAAAAATACCATTTGAACTTTAGAGTCTAAACTCTTAAATAGATGATTTCTTACTAAAACAAGTTGTCAATTGTATTACTGTAATTATTAATCCCATTATTCTCGTGACTAACATGATTTTAAAATTCAAATGATATTTTTCAATCATTTTTCTATAAAATATTATTAAAATAGAATAACCATAAATTTTAAGACATTAATGGGGGTATACGATTCTCTCTACCAACACAGGCCCACCGGTCACTGGGGGTCTCCATGCTCTTCCCCACCTTTTTTGCTTCCTTTTTTCTTGTCTCTTTAGCCTTTTCCCACTTCTCACCATTCACTCCACACTCTCCACTCCGACCCACAGCTTACCTTCCCAACCCCAGAAAACCACTCTGTTTTCTCACCTTCAAGCTTTCCCCCTTCTCTTCTTCAGCTATGAATTAGGGTTTCCGCCATTGCTCAGAGCTTGCATTTCCCGGCTTCAAAGCTACTGCTTCGTGCTTCATTTCGCTGTTGAATCAATGGCTAGGAATCTGCTTCTGTTGGGTCTTACGGTTCTTGTTTTATTTGGCGGCGTCACATCTGCAGCTTCTACTACTTCCCCTGCGAGTAAGTTCGTCATCTGTGTTGTAGGCTTGTTACATTTCACTAACTCTTGCTTTTGAGCTTAAATTTTGTTTCTCTTCGGCTCTGCATCTGTGTTTTCTTCAGAGATTGTTACTGGATTTCTCTCGAATGCCGTGCCTGCTTTCACCAAATGGCTGTGGTCTCTCAAAGCTACGACCAAAACAGGTGTAGATCTAGAGCAATGCTGTTCACATTTCCTCGTATCTTCCTTCTCCTCTTCTTCGTTCGGTGATTGTTGATAGTAACTGAAATGCTCATTTGATTGTTTTGTTCCCACGGCAGCGGTTTCTGGCCGGCCGATGATGAAGTTTGAGGGTGGATACACTGTCGAGACTGTGTTTGATGGGAGCAAGCTTGGAATCGAGCCTTATGCTGTTGAGTTGCTACCCAATGGAGAGCTTCTGATTCTAGATTCAGCTAGTAGTAACATTTACAGGATTTCCTCCTCACTTTCTCTGTGTAAGTGTGCCGAGTGTGATCGCTTTTCATTCTGACTAGTTGCCCACGTTCACTAATTTGTTTGTCACTGTTACTGATTCTGTCAGCGATGGAACCAAACGACCTCTTTTGCCCAATTAGAGAGACTTAATTTTTGATTGAAGAGATTTGATCATAGCTAGCTTGTCCTCTTCCTGATCTCGTCCTTACATTGTATTCTTCTGATTAATGCCCACATATAGCTGAAGTTACTCTAAATTTGGAGTTTACCAGCTTCTGAACTTGTTCTTTCAGCCTGGACAACGCTTGCAAATTTGTATGCTTTTTCTTTACCGTTGGTCGCCGCAACACTCCTCTTTTATTTCCTGCAAATGAGTAATTTTGCAACTTGGGCGGCAGTCTTTTCTTTGTGATTCTGAGACCGCTATATACAGTTGCGACATAATTATTTGATAAAGTTATCTGATTAACACCTGTCTTGAGCTGATTCTTACATGCTCCATTCCATCAGTTTTTAGCATCTAAATTCTGCAACTTTTATGATCTTCTTGCATTTTTGTTTCATTGATCAACTTAAAAGCAAATGTGCTTACTGCCTCCCGCTTGGAAAGAAAACCTACAATTAGAAAAGCAATGTGCATCTAAGATTGTATCACTCACATTTCTTTCTTCCTACATATCAGATATGACCTTATGTCTCTCTAGTTCATGCTTTTGAGCTTTATGATGTACACATACATACCTGTAGTGTACTTCTATAGGACTTGACTTGTTGGTAAATTACTCCGGCAGCTGAACTCATTATTGGTATAGATTTTCTTCACTTCTAGTATATCATGCTCATATTAATTCTGCAGATAGTAGACCAAGGCTGGTAGCAGGATCTGCTGAAGGGTACTCTGGACATGTTGATGGGAAGGTCAGGGAGGCCAGGATGAACCATCCAAAGGGAATAACAGTTGATGATCGAGGAAATATCTATGTTGCAGATACTATGAATATGGCAATTAGGAAAATCAGCGATTCAGGTAGGCATTTGTTTGTCAATACTTCGAATAATATTTTAAACCTTTCCTCCTGTTGGATCTCTTTGCAAGTATGGCTTTGCATGATATACCTATTGGACCCTTTAATTCAAAGATGGCTACCCAGTTAATATTGAATTAAGTTTCCTTTCCTTTATAATTCTTGACAACACATGCTGTGCGCGTGTGTGTGCGGGTATTCTGGTTGGGATTTCTGGTTAAATAATGCTTTGATTAAAATTGTGTATTCTTTGTCAGAGTTGAGTTATGCAAAAACTTTCTATTAAGATCTTTATTTGCAGGGGTAACAACAATTGCTGGCGGAAAATGGAGCCGGGGAGGAGGCCATGTTGATGGGCCAAGTGAAGAAGCTAAATTTTCTAATGACTTTGATGTGGTTTATGTTGGAAGCAGTTGTTCTCTTCTTGTCATAGACAGAGGAAACCAAGCCATTAGAGAGATTCAACTCCATTTTGATGACTGTGCTTATCAATATGGAAGTGGGTTTCCACTAGGTAAAGTAATTCAGCCCAGGTTCTATATCTGAGAAATTCTAGTGATCAGAAATTGAGATTGATTCCTTTCAATATTTTAGGGATTGCAATGCTGGTTGGGGCTGGCTTCTTTGGCTATATGTTGGCATTGCTGCAACGAAGACTTGGTACAATTGTAGCATCCCAGGATGTGAGTTCTTTAGCTATCGACTTTCACTTTTGGTGCATTATACTACACGAGGCAGTTAAGGCGCATGCAATGACCTAGTGGATGTTAAATAAGTATAATTCTTCATGGTAATACCATTGTAACTAAATTTAAATGAAGTAAATGTCCAGAAATGTTTAAAATATGCTGATTCAATCTTACAGTAAAACAAGGTTGTTATTTCAATTCAGAATCTTGTTATAGCTTTTGAGCGATCATTTCTTAACTATGTGATACCTTTCACTATGAGGGGTAGTGCTGCCGATGTACAGTGAAGATCTAGACCACCTTTTATATTCAGAAACTTCATAATCAAATCTGCTTGGATATTTTCCCAAAGACGAAATAAATAAATGTCTACCACTAATGATTTCATTCTTTGCTCTTGTAGGATCAAAGTCCAACAATGTCTGGAATTTCTCCAAGTCCATACAAGAAGCCGTTGAAATCTGTCAGGCCTCCTTTAATTCCATCTGAAAACGAACCTGAGAAGCAAGAAGAGGGTTTCTTTGGATCTCTGGGGAAGCTTCTTGCCAATGCTGGGGCATCGATGGTGGAGATCATGGGAGGATTATTTCCTGGTTTTAGGAAAAAACCAGCAATCTATCAATTTCAGAGCCAGCCATTGCTTCATCAATCGCAAAAGCACACAAATGGTTGGCCTGTGCAGGAAAGTTTCGTGATTCCTGACGAAGACGAGCCACCTTCTATTGACACCAGAGCCCTGACCCCTCGAAAAACCTACCCTTTCATGTCCAAGGATGCTGAAAAAATTCAACAACTTCGGCAAAGCCGAGCTTTCTACAGTGGATGGGATGGAGATATCCACCAGCAGCCGCAGCAGCAGCAACAAAAACATCATTATCGCCATGAGTACAGGTCATCAATCCCCCATACCTACTACGAGCAAAGCAATGAGACAACCAACGAGATCGTATTTGGGGCAGTTCAGGAGCAAAATGCGAAGAAGGAATCAGTGGTAATCAAGCCTGTGGATTATGGAGGGTCATTGTATGATCACCACAACATTCGATCTAGAATTAACTACATGGGATATCCCCCCAGGTATTGAGTATATATACATTAGGAAGTTTAAGAGTATTGTAAGACTGAGTTCCAGCTTGATTATATAGGAGGACGAGGGAAAAGGAGGACATAAAGTACAATTAGTGTAATGGGATGTTAAGTAAGGAGAAGCTCATCCTTGCACTATGGATTGTTTACTCACAGTTTTGCCAAATAGTTGGGTCAATCAAAGGGGTTTGGACAAAAATTGGCAATCTCTCAGGGCGGGATCAAGAAATTTTGGAATCCTTTTTTCTTCTGTGATGTTATCGTCAAGTTCATAAATCTATGAAAGAAAGATTATATTATACTTAGTTCTCATGTTTTATTTCTATCAACTTTGAACTATATATAAATTGGTGAGTGAAGACTGAAGATACCATGCACTTAACATTATTATGATGTGGACCAGCTCTGGGGAGCTGTGAGGGTTATAATAATTGACGATGGATTACAATGCTAACGTGACAACCGACCTCAGCCAGGGTATCTAAATTTCCACCCCACTCACTTGCAAGTGGCTACAATTTTCTAAAGAAAATCTATTATGATGTTGACATGTTTGGATCTTTCATTATCTCTTTATTTTTCTTTGTATGTAATGATAGGACTGTCTATGCTTCCTTTACGCCTGGGTTCCACAATTATTTATTTGAAAAAATAAATTGTCATTAAAGTAATTCACTTATTGATACTTATTTCTACCAATTTCACAATTTTAATTTTTTTTTTCTTTCTAAAATGTGAATAATTAGAATGTATTTGTTTTTATATGACTCTAACATTGTTAATCTTGATTTGAAGTAGTTCTTTTATAGGTGTTATGGCAATATGGCATTAACATGAATGCAAACATGAGAACAAATACATTCTATAGGGTCCAGCCCTGATGAGATCTCGTGCTTAAGCTGCCAAAAGCACCTTTCCCATAAAGGCTTTCTTAGAATGTGAATTTGATTATTCATAAGTCATTCTTAGCATTACTTATAAAATTTTATATAATATACAAATATGGAGGTGTTATATTTAGGTTCAAAAAGTTAGCAGAAGAATTAAAATAATATTAATATTTTGGGCTTGGTATTCAACAAGAGATCATAATTCTTATAAATAAAAATAAAAACAAGAGCAAAAACTAATTAAAAATTCTAGTAATCTATCACAAAATTCTAAGTTTTTCTAGCTTTATTTAATTTACTACTCCCTCAAAGGCCCTCAATTTAGAACTTAATTGAAAAGTTGATTTTAGTTTTGAATTTAAGACATATTTCTCATATTTATTAGTATTTTATTAATTTATCCCTATTGATATTCCCTAAACAAGAAAAGATAATGATGCTGAGATAGATGTGTGGTTATACAAAAAAAGATAAGATTTGTAATGGTCATAACGAGTTGGAGTGGCATCTATCATGGAGAAAATGGTAAAAAATCGTTTGACGTGGTTTGAACACATTTAAAAAAGACCAGTGAATGCATTGGTAAGGAGAGTCGACCAAGCATTATGGAATTTTTTGTAAAGAGATAGAAGACTGTAGTGAAAAATTAATGAGGTTAATGAGCGTGATTTTTGGTGAATAGTCTATTCAAAAATTCTTTTTTAACACAATAACATCATGTGATCCGTATAACGACCCCACCTAATGGAATACTATCTCAATAATAACTAAGAGAGAGAAAGACAGAAGGAATTAAGGAAGATAATTAGAGTGTTTTTAAAAAACTATGTCATATCAACTAATTCATGTAACTTCATTTATTTAATCAAAATAGGTAAATATGATTTATGTTAAAAATCCAAGGGAGTAAGTATTACTTATGAGCTAGCGGAAGTCCTAGTATAGAATCTGAAAAATGAAACACTATACAACATCAAGAACAATGTAATTAGTTAGAATTTGTGTGTGTGTGTATTTATAACAGATATAGATTACTATTGCTAATAATAATCACAATAATGCCATCAAATTTAACATTAAGGTTAAAAAGCATTCAGAAAACATAGTTTGAACTAGTTCCAAGAAAAGTGAAAGTACAAATTCTGCGTTAATGGCCCTACTAGGTGGCAAGTTTAAGCACACAAGTTACATAATATAGACTAAAAGTTTGACTTATAAACAACTTCATCTCCTCTTCACCAAACCATAGTTACACACAGAAGACTCTGGCAGCAAAACTATATCTGTTTGCGTCTCTGCAAAGGCCATGTCATCATCCTTCTCTATGTTTTCTGCGCCAATCAAATCTCTCAATTGATCATCGTACTTGCTTGGCTCTTTAACCACACAACTGTAGGAATCTAAATCTATCAGAGGCCTTTGTTCATCATTGCAAGGTCTAGGAGAAGAAGCTACTACTCGGTTTACTCTAAACATAAGAAAAAGATGAGACACAATCAAACACCAGAGTTTCTTCAAGAGGCTGACTAGTGAGGAGATGTTAATGCTAGTAGCTTCGCTTTTGATGGCGAAGCAGTGTGTCGCTACCATCTTCCCCAGATTGATTAGGCAGCGCTTCCATGTCGCAACGATTAAGATCGTCTGGGAGCCTTCCTGTCTACAAAGTTCAGTTAGATAAGGAGTGAGCTATCCGACTTCATCAAGTCAAAAATTGTGAGACATTTTGGCAAAACATGGCCTTCATAGATATGTTGGTCAAATAATCAATCATGAATATGAATATAGCAATGTGAAAGCAGACCCCCCTTAAAAGTTTAGATTTTAATTATGATTCACTTGATTTATCTATCTTTGGGCTGAGAAAGAATTCTTTCTGAAATATTTGGACTTACACGAGAATTGATCCAAGGACGGACTGCAACAAAATATATTACGCCCAGGAATAAGAGTCCAAATCCCAGGCCCAAAGTCCAAGCAGGAACATCACCAAGCCCTGGGCAAAAGAGAAAATTTTAAAGTATTCATTCAAATTAAATTATAGTAGCTAGAGTCAGACAGATAAAAAGCAAGTAAACATTTAAGCAAGGCATAGTCATACAAGACTAGGTTATTGTCTTTATTTATAGAGCACAATGACATCATGCAGTATATGTAGCCAACCCCACTTAGTGTGATTATGCTTGTTGTTGTTGTTGTAGCAGTATAGTCATATGAGACTCGTAACAAGCCCTCCAGAAGGAAATGAATTGTTCTAAACTAGTCATCAACAATAAAGGAAATATCTGCAGGTGAAGAAGCTCATAATTTTTTAAGGAAAAAACTTCAGAAAAAATAAGTGCTGCAAATTTGAAGTTTAAAGTAATGGGAGAAATACGGAGTACAGACAAAGTAATACCATCCACTTGTTTGGATAAGTCAAAAATATGGGAAAATGATGTAAGGAGTCAAATTCTGCAACATTGACATTAAGAACTTCAAAATTTGAAATTTCTTTGAAAGACCAGGCGACCTAAATTTTACCTTGCAAGGACGTAAAAATCTCCAATAACTAGTGGAGGCGTAAATGGTTATATTATAAGAATGAGGAGTAACAGTTGGCCAAAAAAACATGAGGAGTAACTTCAAGAAGCAGGAGTGATAACTTCAAAAATGTACTTAGATGACTTAAGAAGTAGAAACAAGCACAAAACACTGATAACTTTAAGAAACACAAGTAACCGTTGTTTGAGAAATGAGCAGTGGCTTGATAAACACGAGAAGCAACATTTGAAGGGATGAACAGTAATGTCTACTTCCCAAAGTTGCAAGAGGTAGTTGCGTCCCCGCAAGGATAAATTTAGTTCCTTTGGTCCTGAAAATTTTAGTTTTTAAGATCCTTCAATCTCAATTACCGAGTCCTTAGATCTCATTTGCTCCAGAAATAAAGGTAAGCGGATTTAACTGCAACAGTATCATAAGTACAAACATGTACCACACATTGCCTAACAGGTTGTAGATGAACAGTTTCTGGCCAAGGGTAATTTTGGTATTATACAAAGCATGGCATAAGGTTCAGAGGTCGCCATCTGTTCCCCAAAACACAGGAACAATTGCTGATTTACCGAGTATTAAAATGAACTTGTAGAAAATATGGTAAACAAAGGTAATTCAGATATTTTAGAATAAAAAAGATTAATCTAGAGGGCACCTTCAGAAAGAGATAAAGAGGAAATAATGGATGAGATGCTTACTCCAGACATGTAATAACATTTTCGTTTTTTTGTATCCCTCTTCCTCCAAATGCAAAAATACATAAATAGAGAAAATCCAATTTGAGATAGAGGGGAATGATAATGTGAAAAGTAAAAAAGAAGTATCACACACTAAGTCCAATTTGAGATAGAGGGGAATGATAATGTGAAAAGTAAAAAAGAAGTATCACACACTAAGTCTTACCTGATTGATGAGGAGGGGTACAGTCTTCCTTCTTCAAATTAATCTGGCGAACTAATTGATTGCCATGATCAGAAACCAGTAAAAGGCATCTGCTAGGAACAAATGCTAGCTCAAAATCATTTGAAAATGTTGCATTTTGTGCTGGCCCATCTTTGTTACCTTCCTTACGTGAGAAACCCCCAGCAATTGTGGTTACACCTAATCAGGATCCAAAAACATTGAAGGAATTCCATAAATTGCATCTAAGAACAAGTATTTTGCCAGTTTAAGCAAAGTTCATATAAGAGCTCACGAATCATTAATAGCTCATCATGTGCAAAGGCTACCAATTCCCAGAATCCCAGTGTTTGGAGTTTATGCAAGAGCAGTTAAGCACATGATCTCTTAATCTCTTTAATTATATTCGTTATTTCCCATTTAATTATGTCTCTACAAAAACATAGTTGCTACTTTCAAGAATCCATGCAGTCTAAATCTACTTTCCTCCCTCTTTTCATCTGCTGTGCACGTATAGATGACGAAACAGATAAAATAAGTAATGAAAGGGACAAAAGGAACTTAAATCTATAACATAGGATCATCAAGCAACAAAAAGCGTAGAATGATTGATGTAAGGTTATGCGTAAGGTTACCAGAGCGGCTTATTTTTCTGATAACGTGGTTGGACCTATCAGCAACATACACATTCCCATTCAAATCAGCAGTGAAGCTTTTGGGTTTTTTAAATTCAGCAGAATCTACATCACCGTCTGAATATCCAACTCGAGAACCAGAAAGCCTTTTAACAACACTATCTGCGAGAAACCAACGAAAAAGTATTCATTCAGAAAGAGGAGAAAAAAATCTTTAACACCACCGGATGAGAGAGATGGTACCTTGGGATGTGGGGAACTGTACGGTATAGAAAGTACTGTTGACATCATCGAGAATGAGTAGATCGGACGAACCGGGAAGCTGGAGCACTGAATGAGGGTTGATTTTGAGCTTGTGACCGTCGATGATGGTGGTCACCGTATAGCCATCTTCAAGGACGATGTTCGCCGAAACTGATAAACCAAGGGTTTTAAAGAGAGAAAAAAACAAATTTCAAACGCAATAAATGAACTTCGAGTGATGATAATTTAAATATGGTTACCGTGAACTGAGACGATGCAGAAAAGGAGACAGAAATGAACAGTAAGAAATGTAGAGGAGGACGCCATGGAGATTGGAAAGCACAAAGCAGTGAGCATCAGTGCTAGTCTGAATAAAACAAGCAAGGTTAGTCTTTGTTTGGGTAAGGGGTTTAAATTGTTTTTTTTTTATTTACGAGTTAAGTTAAAGTGTGTGGTAACACTTTTATCTCAATTTACATAATAAACTGGTCGCACAAACTTTTTTGCAATCTGAACTGTGCAAATTGAAAAAAAAAAATTACATTTTACTAAATATATTTGTCCTTTTTAATTTTTACCAATAAAATTCTTATACGCACCAATTTTTTTATTTACTTTTGTCTATAATATAAGTCGATTATAAAAGAATGATTTAGGCCACAATATAAATAATTTTGAGAGCAACTAATATTAATTTCTCAATTTTTTTTATATAGTTAATGTTTAAATATGACTTATTATATTTTTTTCTCTCTTTCTAAACCTTAAAGTTAGAAATATTTTTAAACTTAAGGCAAATTTAAAAGAGTTGACTATTATTTTCTAAATTTTAATGAATTAATTGTAGTGACTTATATTATAAATTAGAAGAAATACTACTAATGTTGAATCTCATGTTAAACTACATGTAGCATTATAATTTTTTTTTTATGTATCTCTAAAAATCTTAAAGTATTTTGTGATATACTCAGTATGCCTAAATTGTTTTTTTAAGTATGTTTATCATCGTAAATTATTTTGTAGTACCGTCTAGCATGAAATATTTTTCTAGGTATATCTAGTATTTTAAATCACCTAAATTATTAAGTGTGATAAAAAAAATATTTTAGGGCGATCAAAGCATTAGAATAAATACTTCAAATATTGGATGCATCACCACAAAACATTTTAAAATACTACGTATATGCAAGTAGCAAACTATCCTAATTTTGAAGTAACTCATCTTTGAGGAATCGAATCCAATAAAGACAAGAGGTGGGCCCCCAACAAAGTCGTGAAGGGTCAATACTTCGCTCTTAAGTATTAGTGGAAGACCGAATATTTGTGGGTGTGCTGTCAGATCAAAGTCAACATGAATTTTGTTTCTGCCCATAAAAACACCTCGGCAAGTGTGCCTTTTCTTTCCCAACATTATAAATTGTGCTAAAATTACTAGCAATTTATAAAAACAACCATACTAGTATTATTTATTGATGTCCAAAAAATCCGGTAGTCAGGTGGTGGTCGACCGATTTAGTTTTTTTTTAGATTTTTTTTTTTTTTGGTGCGGGACTATATGAGGTGGACCTGGGCCGATCTGGTCTCTTCGGGTCGGACCAAACTTGATCCAGGGGCTAAGACCCCTGACCGGGTCCGGTCCGCCCGATATATATATATATATTTTTAAAAAAAAAAATCACAACTTTAACCTAACCTTTTGTCATTCTTTACTTCTTTTTTACGATTCTTCATCACTCATTAGTGAGTCTTTCTTCTTCACCAAAAAAATATCCGAGTCTTCTTCCCTTTTTCTTCTTCTTCTTCTTCCCTTCTTTTTTCTGGCCCGATAGAATATTGTTATTTTGTATTTTTGTTCAATGTTGTCGGAGATTCTTATATGTGTATGATTGGATTTAAGATGTTTGCATGTTTGTATGTTTAATTATTGGTCCAATGAAGTGGGAAAAAAACAATATATATATATATATAAAAAGGAAACAGTCCTGGATATCTGGACCTTGGACCGGTAACTGGTCCAACTCGAGCCCAAGCTCAGTAGCCGGTGCCAGGAGTGCAGATGGACCGGACTCAATGGGCATGTCACCATTTAAGGTCTCTCCTGACTGCACTCGGGTTGACCAACCGGCCTAATCTGATCTATGGACATCCCTAATTGCAGTACTATCTATAATATTTAAATATATAAATAATATTTTAACTAATTGGTTAATTTTCATGCAACACGAGAGAATATTTCTTATGAATAAAAATATTATAAAATTATAGCAAATGGTGCCTTCCTCCGTGTTCTTCATATATCAACAAGTTTTAACATTTAATTCTGTAAGGATTGGCAAGAATCGTCTAATCTTTAGTTGGCAGAAAATAATTTAACTAAAACAAAAAAAAAAAAGGTTTTAAGCTCGTGTCTGACTTGGTTTTAATCATTTTAACGAGACACCAAAAAAATCAAGTACATGCCTTTTGTTACTTCTTTTACGTTCTTTCTTAATCTATAATTTAACTGAGGAATTGATTGTGATCTTTAATGTAAGACTCATTCTATATATTTATCAAATTTTCACAAATTATTCTTATTGATACACCCAAAAGAATAATCAAGTAAAAGAGAGAATATGAAGATTAAAGGAGATGATTATATTATTTTTTATTATTAAAAAACATATTAACTAATTTAATAAATTTTTTTTATCTAATCAGATTTATTAAATATGTGGTACATTAAGAATTAGATGCAATATAAAGTTAAGTTATTAAGAATTATATTAGAATGAAAAAACTGAGTAAAACTACATGCTCGTTTGGATTAAAGATAGAAATTGTTTTTTAAATATGATTTACAACTTATAAGGTAAGTGTGTGAGAAGAATTTTATCTCAACTTATATAAACATAATTTGATAACGTTAACTCAAACATTCACGTATCTGACATATGCCCTTCAAGTTTGATTAGAGATGAAAAAGGGGTATTAAATCATACAATGTGCTAAAGTTGAGGCGTTTTGGATCAATTACGCAAAATCATGACAAGATTGATGGGGATGTTGCACGCGCAAGTTGGATGGTTCAAAAAAAATGGAAAAAGTTATTAAATGAGTTATTTGTGGTAGGATGAAAAAAAAAATCTCCTATTACTTAATATTTTATCTATTTAAAGACAAAAAAAAAAAAATCGTTTCAACGCATATGATTTGAACTAGGATGAAATTTGTACTGTTTTTAATATTAATAAAGTTTTTAATATTAAAGTATATATTAACAATAAACATGATAAAACAATATTCATGTTGACTCCTAATATGTGCAAGGAGACAGCTGGACCATTTTCGGTTTAAAATAAAAAAGGTTGGTTTCTTATATATATGTGCTTTTTTTTTTTGTGGTCCAAATATATGTGTTTTTGTAAACAGAAATATAGATGTGTTTTTTTTTTCTCATATATGTGTGTATACATATATATATAAATATGTGTGTGTATAATATATATATAGGGAAAAACACTTACCGTGTTGTAGGAGAAGTGTTTTTCGTATTCACACACGTGAAAAATGGTAGACTCATATATATATATAATTAGCATTATATATATATGTGGGTCCCACCATTTCATGTGTGTGTAGGAATCTTCTTCTTCTTATGCAACATGAGAAATTTAAACCCCATATATATATACACACATATATGTATATATATATGCGTATCCCTTATTTCAATTAGAAAGTGTGTAGAAAGAAAAAAAAATTGTTTGAGAAATATGTGGTAAGAGTTTTTGAATTACTCTTATTTATGTCATTTTAAATTTATATGAAGGTATTTTAAAAAATAAGTAAAATTAACTAATTTAACTCGCCTCCTTAATATTCCTAGGTTAAATATGTTTTATAATTATGATCAGTATAATTTATGAGGAAAAAAAACAATATTTATTATTATATTAATATTTTCTTATATTATATTATTATAATAATATTATATTATAATATGTATATATATAAATAATATGTATAGTGGGGGCACAAGCCGCCCACGTTGAAAGAAAAGGGGTAGGGGGTATTATATATATAAAAATATATTATATTATTATAAATTAAATAAAGTGGGGAGAGAGGTGAAGTTTTTGAAAACTTCGTCCGAGAAAATTATATAGAAATACCTAAAGGTCGAAATTACACTTAAGGTGCCATTTTCTATAATTATATAAAGTTATAAACACACCATACGCACATACAGGGATTTTTTTGCTCGAGAACGCACACACAGGGATTGGTGAACGTAAATTTTCTATAATTCACCTGCCTTGGGATATGTTATGCCTTGAACTCTAGGTTTGTGCGCCGTGTCCTTGACTCTGATAGGGATGATCGATGCATCAATATTGTCTGGAATATATGTGAGATATCTTATGAAATGTTTGGAAAATAAACTATGATATTTTGAAACCCTTTTTGGGTGGGAGTTTTGGTAACCGAGTCAAAAACTATTTTATAAAAGGTTTTATGTAAATGACTATATTTTATTATTATGAATTTATAACTATATGTTCTCGATCTTAGTTATCGTGTATATTTACGAATAACCATAGTTCATCGTGATCTTTGGATCTTACGGTTATTATGTTCATTTTTTTTTTTCGGTGATTAATTTAGTAGGCGAGACAAGGCAAGGCACACATGAAAAGTTTATGTTATATCATTTGTATTTGCCTCAACCATATGATTTCCGCATTTTATAAACTCTGATATATTATTTTGGACTTAATTTAGCTTGAAATAATAGTTATGGATCCCATACATTTATACATTAGGAAGTGAAAGGAAATATCTAGTCCTAATTATATGATAACATTTGGGGGTTGGTTTTGGTCCTAATTATTGGACAACATTATAATATTTATCAATTTTTTCCTAAATTACCCATATTTAATTCTTTTAAGTATGTTTGATTTTTTGTGAGTATATGTATGTGGATGCGTAGACTCTTACATCCTAAAAATACTTAATTAGTATTAGAAAAATTGGGATATTACAATAATGGTTCATCATTTCAAGAAAACTAATTAATGTAGCTAATAAACTTCGCAGACTAAACATGAAAACATGTCTGGTGGTGTGGTGAAGAGAGTTGTAGGGAATGAAATATAAATTGAAGTAAATGGATCCCACGAAAAGCATGCTAGAATGCTTTTGAGGAAGACCATGCTTTTGAAAAAGTGTCGGGGGTGTTAAGGAAGTATCGAGTTGAGAAAATTTTTAGAAATAATTACCAAGAAATGTGGAATTTAAATTTATGTTACATATAAAAATGTTTATGTACGGTAGTAATTTGATGTAATTTTTTTACCTTTCAAACTGAGGCAGAAATTGCTAAAAAAAATTTAAAAAATATAACCGATATAGTTGTGGTTCATGTTATGTTTTTAGATAGTGATACATCTTTATTTTTTATTGGTACATTTGAAATCAAATTCATTTCTTTTATATTCATTACTGTTTGATTAAATGTGTTCATATTTTAAATGAGTTAAAGCTCCATTAAGTTCTTTCAAATAATTATTGCAACTCCGCAACGCGCGAGGAGCTGGTGCTTGTTAAATCATACAATGTGCTAAAGTTGAGGCGTTTTGGATCAATTACGCAAAATCATGACAAGATTGATGGGGATGTTGCACGCGTAAGTTGGATGGTTCAAATGGAAAGCTAAATGAGTTATTTGTGATAAAAAAAAACTATGAGATAAATATCATTTTTATTATAAAAGTTAAGCCTAAAAAGTATTGATTACCTTAAAGTTTTTTGGATCAAAATTGCCCCAAAAGTTTAAAAACGTAGCAATTTTGCCCTTCCGTTAATCTTAATCATTAAATTGTTGTTCTAATTTGTAAACTTCTAGGGGCACAATTGCTCATACAAAAACTCTTCGGGCAAAATTGCCTCATTTTGTTAATTTCTGGGGCAAAAATATGACCAAAAAAACTTACAAGTAGCCAGTGTTCTTTAGGCTAAATTTTCATAACAAAAATGACATTTATCCTAAAAACTATCTAATAAATTTAATTAAATAGAATTTTTATCAAAAGACAATGTGATATAGGAGTGAAAATTGGGTTTTCAAGGTACAATAAGAACATAAATATGGGCTAGTAGACAAGAGGGTGTTGGTATGAACATATGGCTACACAATAAAATGTGAGATTTGTAGAATATATACAATAAATATTTGGTGTGACATCTACTAATGAAAAAAATGATAAAAAAATCATTTAAGGTAGTTTAAACACATACAAATAGATTGTTGAAGACACTGGTAAGAAGGGTAGAACTAATAGATTTAAGTCTCATGAGAAGAAGTAGAGAAAGATTAAATAAAACACTTAATGAAATTATTAAATACGACTTTTTGATTTCAAAAATTTGATTATTACTCCCTTTGGTCCTTAATAAAATAATTATTTACCTATTTTGATTAGATAAAAAAAGTTAGTTGAATTAGTTAGTACGACATGTATTTTCTAAAATGCCCTAGACATCTTTTTCAATTCATCTGTTCCCTATCCTCTTTGATTAATGTTAAGGTAATATCAATATCAGTAAATTATGAAAGACTTGCAAATATAAAAACTAATACTTATATTTAGAACGAATATTAACTCCCCAAATATAATTTATATTAAGAACCAGAGGAGTAATAAAGCACAATGACCTCATATTATCTATATAAACTCAAACCTTTTAGAATGGAGGAGTTGTTTACCATTATCTCCCATTCAATTTCATGATTTCAATTTTAGTTGATATTCATTTCCAATTCAAGCAAATAAAATTATGGGTTAAGGTGCAAAAATGTACATGTGTTTTACTTACAGGAGCGCCTAACACCAAGTGTTTTTTTAAGTGCAAAAGTGACTATATGGTTAAGAAAGTAGAGCGAAAGTCCCAACTGTCGTTAATGAGAAGACGTCCACCATTAACTTGAAATGGTTAATTAACAGTGCTAATGTGTAGGTTGTGGACTTTGTAGAAGCACGCTAAATTGCTAACTGTGATTCTTAGGAGGCGTATCTTTCTTCTCCCTCTGTTTCAAGTTGAATTGAACCAGAAGTAGCAGTTATACACTTTTCCTTCTTTTACCCATCGGCTCCTTAATTTAGCAACTCTGATAACTTCCTATTCACTCCCCTCTCTCTGTTTGTGCAGTTCGGTATTTCGATCTCTCACAACCAGCTGATAACTCGGGCTCCTTTTTTCCACATCCAAGATGGTTGAGAACGGCACCGCCAACGCATTTCAAGTTGCCATTGACGTTGCTCCTCAAGCTGGGTCCAAGTGCTTCAATGATGATGGACGTCTCAAACAAACTGGTATGTTCCCCTGATTTCATTGTTCAATTGATCCTTTTTTTTGTCCTATCTCTTTGGTTCATTCTGTTTTGCGGTTTCAAAAACAAGGACTGTTTGGATGGCTAGCACACCGAAAGAATCATTGCGTCTGCACTATTTTGTAAAATAAAGAAGAGTCTCATGTTGCTTATATATAGCAGAGGAGCTTGTTAGTTCTCTATGTGTTTTGATGATGACTGACAATTGTAAACACGAGTTGAAGTTTGTCTTTGTTAAGTTGAAAAACTTACTATCAAAGGCAAACTTGAGTATTAGTCTCAATACTCGAGTATTGACTTGACAAAGAGTAGCTCAATTTTATTAAACAAAGCAATACTCGAGTATTCCTTTTGATACTCAAGTATTGAACTTACAGAGAGCACTTCAAGTTTTTCACCCTGAGCCAAACTCGAGTATTGGTTTGAATACTCGAGTATGCATCATACAGAGACTCTCTCAATATTTCCTAAAGATTTCAAAACTCAAGTATTTGTTTGAATACTCAAGTATTGATCTTATAAAGATTCACCCAAGTTTTCAACTTGAGAATACTCGAGTATCTAAATGGAATACTCGAGTATCGAATTGACAGAAAACATACAAGTTTTTCACATATCTTTCAAAACTCAAGTATCCATTACAATACTCAAGTATTGGTGTTACAGAGAGTTACCAAAAAGTTTTAACTTGTGAATACTCAAGTATTGGTATAAATACTCGAATATAGGATTAACAGAAAGTCTTCAAACTTTACACATATCTTTGAAAACTCAAGTATTGACTTGACAAAGATTTCTCAAAGTTTTTCAAATTCTCTGAATACTCGAATATGGGTTTGAACACTCGAGTATCTGACTGACAGAAAGCTTTCAAGTTTTATACATTGTTTGAAAACTCAAGTACTTTGACTCAAGTATTGACGCGTAATTTTTCAAAGCTTTTTCAGATCTCTCGAATACTATTGAGTTGGAAACTCGAGTATTGGGTATACAGAGAGCTTTGTACTTTTTCCATAATTTGAATACTCAAGTATTGAAATGGAAACTCCAGTGTTGAGGTTTTGGACTTAAACTTATTTTCATATCAAAAGTTCAAAACTCAAGTATGGATTTGCATACTCGAGTATTGCTCCTATTTCAAAGATATAGTCCAAAGCTCAAATCACGACATTTTTCTCTGGAAGAGGAATACTCGAGTATCATCTTGGATACTCAAGTATTTATATAAGTGCACAGTGACAAACTCGAGTATTGGTCGCAGAGTTTGAAATACAAATCTGACGAAGTTGTGAAATCTTCTTATTTGATCTCAATACTTCTCCTCTACATTCACTACTATTCTTAACTATGTTTGATGAGTTTGTTAGTGAGTTTCAGATTGTTTAGAGGACATTAAATGGAGATTTGGATAAAAGCAAAAAAGCAATGTCAGAATATTAAATGCAAGTCCAGAAGCTTGCATCCTTTTGAGCCATCATTCTCTACACGTTTGTAAAAGGATTAATGTCTGCTTTCCCTAAGCAGTACTTGCTCTTCCAATGGATTTATTACAAGGAAAGTCAACACTAATCCTTTTGACAAAAGGAATTAACTAAAGGGTAGAGAGAGAAGACACCAAAGTGCCTCCAACAGCTAGATTAATGCACCAACGGTCATAATGGAGATTGCAACGGATCTTTAATGCTCTCTTAGTATAAATAGAGTAGCATTCAATTCTTCTCAACTAACACACCTGCTGAAAACGAATTACATTCAAGTTTTACAACTACTCTTTCAGTTTTTACTTGTAAATTATCTTTTGATACATTAAGCTTCAGTGTTTATCATTATCTACTCTTAGAGAGAATTCACTGATTGTAAATCATTTATTGTAGAAAATCTCAAGTCTGGGGACTTGGAGATTGGGATATTGATTGCAACTTGTAAGGGGAAGTAAGTTATAATGAGAGAATTACTTTTGAGTTACAGAGTGTGTAATCAATCGTGATAGTGAAATCCCAGAGTGTCTGGGGACTAGACGTAGGTCGAAGTTGGGCGAACCAAGTATAACTTTATTGTGTTTTTTGTTCTTCCCTATCCTCTGTCCTATTCTGTTTTTAGTGTTCGAAAACAGAGCAATTTCGAAAGAATTTTTAAAATCCTCGATTCACCCACTTATTGGTGATTTAGCTCCACTTTTAGAGCTCTAGTCACTGCTCTACCTGGGATTGCTTTTCAACCTTGAAGGCTTCTCTCAAGTCGAGTGATGGTGGCTTTTAATGTGGATTTTCTCGTCTTCCTTTCCTACCTCTCCTAGAATCTCATGATTTCATCATTATTAGTTTGTTCTTGTTTGTCAACCAATGCGGCCCTTAGTCACCTTCCAAAGGCAAAAGGGCAATCCCATGGAGCCTTTCTTCCCCCACCCCTGTAAAGACAAGGTCGAAATAATACTTGCCTCCAATAGTCGACCTTGCCCCCTACTTCCTGCTCCCAGACTAAGTGCTCTTACGCGTCCTTAGTCTATGTAAAAATAGTCTTTCTTGTGTATAATACATAAATTGTTGGCAACAAAATTTGTTGGGAGGAATTGTTCGGTTTTGACAATAATCTGTAACATTTGCTAATGAAAGAAGTTGTATGCAAATAAATTACAAATGGTTTGTTGGTTAGAAGGAAAATTCTCAATGGATAGGTGTTCAAAGTTATATATATATATATATA
Source organism: Acacia melanoxylon (assembly GCA_019022615.1). Taxonomy (NCBI): domain Eukaryota; kingdom Viridiplantae; phylum Streptophyta; class Magnoliopsida; order Fabales; family Fabaceae; genus Acacia; species Acacia melanoxylon. The sequence goes on from JAFJYJ010000052.1 coordinate 1,570,171, forward strand.
TATAGCAGCATGAGACTCTTCTTTATTTTACAATATAGTGCGCCCATATCATCACTGCCGTCATAGACTCTGGTGTACTGTCCTTGGCCTGGGCCATAGCTTAGCTCGGGTGGATTGCAGGACTTGCGGTGATGATTCTCTTTTCTCTCATCACTTACTACACCTCCTCCCTCCTTGCTGCCTGCTATCGTTCCAATGACCCTTTAACTGGCAAGAGAAACTACACTTAGATGTTGTGCGATCAAACCTCAGGATATTTAAGTTCCTTCCTAACTTGATTTACTCTTGGCTTCTATAAAGTTTACTTCAGCATAGCGTACACATCAGCATTGCTAACGGTGGATGTCTTCTCATTAATGGTAGTTGGGATTTTTGCTCCATTTTCTTAACCACGTAGTCACTTTTACACTTAAAAAAAACACTTGGTGTTGGACGCTTTCCTGAATAAAACACATGTACATTTTTGCACCTTAACCCTAAAATTATTGATGAAAAATTAAAATTTTTGAACTGAAAAAAGAGAAGCATTATTGTTTTTATAATTGATTAAAGTTATCAAATAACTTTGAACTCTTATAAATCCATTTCGAAATTTAAAATATAAAGAATTTTTGTTTTCCTTCCTATACCGCTTAACACCTGACCTCACCAACGCAATAAACTAATATAGGATCTTAGTATGGCAAGGGCCAAGGAGTGCAATAAACTCCACGTTTCGCCATGAAAGAAATAATTAGGTCCAAGTTCCACATCATACCCAATTGGACCATAGTTCTTTGATTTTGTCCAACCCACAAACTTGGTTGTTTCTTTCCTCCAATCATTGAAAATAAAGGTGTAATGATCCAGCAAATGTTGACAAGCCGAATAAATAAAGATATAATGAAAAGCATCAAAATTAAGGAGAATATCTTTGTTTGAAAGGTCACTTCCTAATACCTTGAGTTTTAAGGTACATCTAAAAAAAAATTAATATCGATCATTTTTTTGGTAATATCGATTTTGAAAAGTTTAGCCCCAACCATTCTACCTTCATTATTTTCTCCTTCATCACCTACATCCTATCCAGAAGAAGTTGATCAATTCAAGTTCAACTATCCATTGTTTACTTTGCTTTCTCAACCAAAATTACCTCCGCGGCCAAAACCTTAATTCCTTCACCAACCTAGACTAAGACCTCCATATTTCACTCCTCCTCATTCCACTTATGAACCAGCAACTCATTGAGGAGGAAGAATATGGGGTTTCGTTATTGTATTGGATGAGTCAGTATTAAAGAAGGCTATAGCAATAATGGGTTTGGAGTATTTTTCTAGTAGAACTTGAACCTGAATATTTGGTAATGAAGCTTTGATATTGACTTTAGGATTAAAGTTCAAAGATCCAAGGCATCCAATTAAAGATTTGGATGAAATTGGAGGAAAAATTTGAATAAAGATATAATGAAAATATTGTCACGTGTTATTATCAAAATTACTTCTCAATTTTTTTTTTTTGATACATTTGAGCAGCCTTTCAATATCTAGCCTTTCAAAATTACTTCTCATTTTTAATATAAGATCTCAACTATTTCTCATTTTTAATATAAGATCTCATGATTTTATACTAGTATTAAAGGTCGGAGGTAGTATTAAACTGGGAAGTTTTGGTTACAACAATTAAGCGACAAATGAAATCTATTAACAGCAATTTCAAATTAACTAAGGAGGAGTTAACAAGAGGATGAATATAGAAAGAAATAATAGAATCACCGCCAAAGACTGAATATTTGCACAATCAAAGTCACCTTTTTTTTTTTTTTTTAATTGTTAAACCCATAAAAAAGATTCATGGAAAAAAAAAACATTTTTTGGAGGGCCATTTTTTAATTGGGTTTGACAATATTCAAATTTGTTCTAGTCCGTTACTGTATATTAAAAAAAAAAAAAAACTCATATAGTCGGGCTTGTTCTTTTCTAACCATATAAATATCCAATAGGTTTTTTATTGATTAATATTATAATGTATGTATGTTTGTGGGTGTATGTATATGTATTCCCATATACATTTGATGTGATCCATCGATATAAATATATAATTTCTAGGAAGTAATGCTGTTTATAAAGGATACTAGTTTCAAATATGTTTGGCTTGGGGAAGGAGTGGGAGGGGAGGGAGTGGAAAACAATATCTTGATTAAATGCCATTAATAAAAAGAATATTTATTTTTATTAAGAGTATATTTTTAAAATATTAAAAAATTCATAAGTAATTTAGTAAAAATGTGAGAAAAAATCTCGCCATTCCCCTCCACCAATCCAAACAAACCCTAAAATTAATAAACAATCTGACAATCTAAATTTGTATTGTCTTTCCATTATAAAAGATTTGACACTAATATTATGATATGATTTTTAAATTTTTCAGTATTGATTTTCTACTAATACTATTCTTTTTATGATGAAGAATGAAAATTAAAGGGTAATTTTTAAAAATTGTGAAATATTTTTACATTGAGCTAGGTATTAACAAACGTCCCTAATCTTAAAAAGTAGTTATAAAATGCATAGGAGGAAGTAAAAATTAAAATAAATAACATATAAAAAAGTTAACCTTGTATAACCTTTTACTCTCATTTTTAATCTAACTCTATGTTTTGACTGAGAGAAAAATTAGGAGGAAAAACTATAAAAAATAATAATTTTTTATTATTTAAGAAAGTTTTCATTTCTAAAATCCATTTCCCCTATTTTCTTTTTACTTTTCTCACCATCTAAACATAACATAGGGTATTAAGTTATTTGAAATTTTACTTATATCCCTTAAAAAAATTGGCATGTCTTGAAAGGGAAAATCTATTTAATTAAGATAGAAAAGTTATAGACATTTTAACCCTCACAAGAAAGCTTATTAAGAACTTCAGAGATTTTTTACTTGCTTTTAAAACATAAAATGGATGTTCATATAATTGCTAAAAAATTAATAAATAAATTACTTATATATTTTTTCACACTCATTATGCCTAGTGTAAAATTTAAATTAGTATATACATATTTTATTACGTTAACAATCATAATATTTCCTAATTAATTTAGTAGAAGTATTTTTTTTGCCCTGAATTTAGTAGAAGGGTTTGAAGTTTACAAATGAACAAATTAAGGGAGGATATTTGGACCGATAAATGAAATTATAAAGATAAAAGATAATTTAATCTTAAGTGTCACTCTTTGAGGTGGCAAGTCCTGTAAACGTTTTTAAATTTTTTTCCCCTTTATGCCACAAATTTCCAGCAAACGGAAAAAACCAAAAATTCGTTGTAAGTGGGAGGAACAAATGCTTCTTTCCCCCGAAATTCACAGGCTCGTAAATACACATACTTCTCAGATCCAAATCTTCCATGCTTCTCAGCTTCGCTTCCTGTTGAACATCGCCTAAGCAATTCAGATCTCAGTCTCAATATTCTTGCTGGAGATTTTCTGTCGTCACCAGGTCTGTTCGTGATTCATCTCGTGTTCTGTTTCATCTCAGTTGTGTTGGATCCGATTTAGCTTTGAGAGAGCTCCACCACGAACCCAATCATGAATCCCTTCTCTATGGGGACGAGCTTGAGGTAAGCGATGAATACGGGTCTTCCCATTTGTTGGATCAAGTGTACAGAAAAGTAATGCACGCTTTTACATACTAGGTGTCTCGTGTGTCTTTATTTGTTTGTTCTTCATGCTCAGTTATAGCTAGGACTTAGAGTTTTGGATTCTTGGCTACCCATTCTCCTTTTTTTTGTTAGATTGATTGCTTCTTCTGTTCAATTTTGTGTTACCTCAAGTAATTCTATGGGAAACTACTGGCATATCTCTAAAGTTCTGATTTGTCGGTTGGCCTATCAGTTATGGTTTGTGATTGTGATTTTGGTTTATAGAAATTGGAGACTGGGGTAAAATGGGGTTCGCTAGACTTTGTAATATTCTCTCAGAATTCAATTAGTGTCACGCTTCAGTTTGAGCTGGGGTGAGGTTTGCCTTCAGTGCTTGAATGGTCGGTTGGATTTTCACCTTCCCGTCGATGTGAGCACTTGGGGAAGATCAGCCTGTTATTCCTAGAGTAACTTTTATCCATTGAGCGACGGCCCTTCCACTCGGCACTGTCGGATCACTAAACTTTCGTCCCTGCCCAATGGGTGGGTCTTGCAGTTTCCTTGTAAATCTCGAATGGATCACAATTCGCAACATGGTCTCATCCTTGTGAATGATGATTAATCACTTTCATCCTATAGATGTTCCTAATATAGGGGGAAAATAGAAAGAAATGCTGAAGTAAGAAATATTGGGGAAAAAAAGCCATCGGTTGCCATAAAGCAGCATTATCGAAATGTTGACAGCTATCTTGCTCTTCAAGGTTTTTCTATGTTCATTGTGATGGGATAGCCAATAGCCCCACATTTCCACATACAAGGATCAGCGCGACTAGTAAAGGATTTAACTGCATGATTTATTGTGGTATTTTTACCAAGATTGATAACAGGGTTCACCATGATCTATTTCCGACAGAAGCTATTATGATCTGATCCTACTTGGTTGTGTGCAGTTTTTGTCTTTTGTGTTTGCTCCTTTTATTGGTACAGCAACATCTCTTAAAAGAAAAGGAAAAAAACAATTTGAGATTGAAATGGTTGCAGATGTGGCCTGATGGATATAATCATAGATGAGAGAAAAGGCCCTGGAAGGTTATTCTTATACTCTCAACTGGTTAAAACAGAATGAATAAGATGGGTTTTTATTCCTGCTTGATTATTCTTTGGAATTGTGCTCATACAAACCTACTAATGGTACTATACTGCTACTGCTACCGCTACCATTTTCCTTGTCAAGGAAGTTTATTACTAAAATCAGAAACTTTAGGGGTGGAGGTTAGTGTGCACATTTCTGTAAGTTAAAGGGGTTCCGGTGTATGTTAGCCTTCTTCTGCATATTCTAGAATAGTGCTCTAACCTAAGTCATCAAGCTCCAAATTATAGTAAACATTTTACCCGTTCATAGATTCTTTCCATTATTGTTTACTTGGAAAAGATTAAAATTATTGATGCAAAGGGAAACATCTCAATATTTTGAAAATGAAATCCCAACCTTACCTCAAACTTCCAGAAATCTGGTTCTAATATTCCAAGTTGCAACTAGACATTTTGTAAGAGTGAGTGTAAGATTCATGGTTATTAGAACTCCTTATTCTCATAATATGAGACTTTTATCTGGCTTCTGCATCTACTAAAGAAAATATGGATTTAAATCTTCTGTCAATGCACTCCATGCTTCAAATTGTAACGAGAGTTATTGAATATGAAATTTTTCATGAAATTGAAACTCAAATGCTTCAAATTGTTGGTGTGTAAAGATTGAGAGGCTATGCCTTTCACGCATTTGTGGGATAGAGTTTGTATATCAGGCTTCTTTATGATGCTCTTCTCTTGGTCTGTCTCAGAGGGTTAATTCTGGTATGTAAAGACAGAAAGAGATTGGCAAGCACTTTTTTATTATTTTACGTTTTTATTTACAGTGAAAGATTTTCTTGTCCTCCCCTTCTATTACAACTTTAACTATGTGATTAAACATGGTAATAAAAAAAACTGGAATTTCAATTTTCAATCCTTCTACATTATCACTTATTAGGCTTTATTTTCCTTTCTTACTTTTGTTTGTGGGTGTGTAAGTTCTTGTCTTTGCATTTAACCCTTAGTTCAACATGTCCAGTGATTGCAAAAAAAGCAAGCAGTTAAGTTTATTGCAAATTTTTCTTCCGTAGATGATAATTGTCAATTTTTTTTTTACGGTAAAGTTTTATTATTATTTTTTAATGATCTGGCTCATATTCATACTTGTAGGGACATGATTCGGGCTATCCGTGCTTGCAAAACTGCAGCAGAAGAACGAGCTGTTGTAAGAAAAGAGTGTGCTGCCATTCGTGATGCAATCAATGAAAATGATCCAGATTATCGGCATCGCAATATTGCTAAGCTAATGTTCATCCACATGCTTGGCTATCCCACACATTTTGGTCAAATGGAGTGCCTCAAGTTGATTGCATCACCTGGATTTCCTGAGAAGAGGATAGGTTACCTCGGCCTTATGTTGCTTCTTGATGAAAGACAAGAAGTTCTGATGTTGGTTACAAACTCTTTGAAACAGTATCCAGCTTCAAGTCTCTTTTTCTTGTTTTTGTGCTTTCAAAATTTATTTTCTTTCTGAAACAATGATGGGCAAAAGCTACCTTAACTTATCTTAGAGATCTTAATCACACAAATCAGTATATTGTTGGACTTGCTCTCTGTGCTTTAGGAAACATCTGTTCAGCTGAAATGGCTCGTGATCTTGCACCTGAGGTTGAGAGGTTGATGCAATTTCGAGATCCAAATATTCGCAAGAAGGTAGCTTATTCATTTCCTTTTTAAATTTCTTTTTTTGGTGTCTCTCTGAAATGATATTTGAATTTGATGGGTGCTTCGGGTTTTATATATGTATGTTGATGTGTTGATGTATGCTAAGGAAAGGAGAGAGGAGATTTTGATTGTTTTTTATTGCTTCAGTGACCCATGCTCAATGGCTGTGACTTCTAGTTCTTTACTCAAAGTGATTACCTTTATAACTTGTTTTGTTCTATCTTTTTTCCTTCAAGAAAATGGCCAGTTTGTCTTGTTCCATAGTTTGTGGTAATGGTGTTTTACTTAAGAAACTGTTTCCATGAATTTGGGTGTTAATAGAGCACAATGGCATTGTGTAATCCATAGGTATAAAGCTGCTTTTTGTTGTTGTTGTTTCCCATGAACTTGGCAAGGCAGTGACCAATAAAGAATTTATAACATTTAAAATTAAATTTCATCTGGGATTTCTGGTCGTTATACAATAGTGAAGTTTCTGGTGTATATACTTGTGGGGATGCTATTTTTCCTGCATAGGACATTAAAGACTTAAGATAAATTTTTAGCTATCTAATATTTTTTTAGCCTTTTTTGGGGAAAACTTCAGGATGGTTTCCCTTGTGGATTTACAGAGGTATTGTTGAAAATCTCTTTTGAGCTGATGTCTCCTTTTTCTTGAAATTTTTATTTGTAATGCTCTTTTCTCATTTTCATTCGATTCTTTTTTGTATGAACATTTTTTCAATGAGATCTAATTCACTCTATCAATAATTGAGCTGGATATGGTGTATCATAAGGGATTTTACTTTTCTATTGATTCCTCTGGGATTGCATAAAAAACAATTCTTGAAGAGACACTATTATTTTATTAGGTGATGTTAATAACACTTGGTTACATAGCTCATTTGACCTTTGCAACCCAGAATAGTAATTTTTGGGGCCTATAATAAGTTAATAACTGCTGATTGATCTGTCAGAGTATATGTTTTACTTATACTGAATGTATTGAGCCTGGTCCATGACCAGTAGCCCAGTAACTCGTGTGCACTATCATGGAGTCAGATTGAGAAGATTGATTTGTACCGTGTTCTATCTGTACCTGTCTCTTCTCTCTTCTAGTTTCTGGCTTGGTTTCATAGTTTTGAAGAATGCTAAAAATAACTTTAGTTACGAGAGTGAATTTTAAAGATTTGGTGTTTTAGATATCACTATTTTACATGTGTTAAATATTTGGTGTTTTGGTCATACATATTCATCATTTTTTTTTCTTTCCTTTTTTTTTTAGTTGAAACATTTTGTTTTTTTAATTTATGTTCATGAAGTACTTGACTTCCAATTTGACCTAATAATTAGTGGTTCTTCCTCTCCCATTTATTTAAGAAATAATAGCTATTATTATTTGTTGTCCGAGTTTCTGACTAACCTTTTGTGTTAAACTGCTTATGTTGTCATTATTCATTCTGCTGAATTGACTATACCTGTTGTTATATAGGCAGCGTTGTGTTCTATAAGAATCATAAAGAAAGTTCCAGACTTGGCAGAAACTTTTGTAAATCCTGCTGCTTCCTTACTCAGGGAGAAGCATCATGGAGTTTTGATCTCTGGGGTTCAGCTTTGTACGGAGCTGTGTAAAGTTAACTCAGACTCTCTTGAATATTTTAGAAAGGTAATCGGGGATCTTTACTATAACCATTTTACTTATAGCATTGTATATTTTCTTAGCACCCACTTTTGATTGAATTTAGTAAACTTACCTACTGCTGACTCAACATGATAAAATATCCTGGGCCACATCATCTAAATATATATTCAGTCTTAGTGAGTAAAAATCATTCATGAATGCCTGAGTTTACTTCTTGATAAGTTTTATCTGAATACCATTAACTTGTTTTCTGGAATCTGGGATTTGTGATTTCTGGATGGAGTATTGGAAATATGTCTAGCAAAAATTGTAATGTGCTTTAATTTTTTGAAATACTCTTTGGTCTTTCATTGAGGGTGAGCCTTGGCGCAGCGTTAAGGTTGCTGTCATGTGATTTGGAGGTCATGAGTTCAAATCCTAAAAACAGCCTGTCCAATTGTGAGGGTAAGGCTGCTTACATTTATCCCTCCCAGACCCCTTGGTGGGTGCCTTGTGCATTGGACTCTTTGATCTTTCATTCATGTTTATTATTATGGTTTATGCAAACTACATGTTCTTCAACAATCTTTCCTAAAAGATTTTTGGGCATGGCAGAACATATAACTTGTTGGTAGTATGGTGTCTATCAATGGCTTGCACATAAGAATGGCATCTTGAGCTAGGCTCATACATACTCTACTTTTGCTAGTGTTGCATGTGAAGAGCTTTTATACAAAGTATGCCTGGGATTTGTTCAGCTTTGTGGTAACAAAAAATGTCAACCATTATTGTAGAAATGCACAGAGGGTGTGGTCAAAACTCTGAAGGATCTAGCAAACAGTCCTTATGCACCAGAGTATGACATTGCTGGAATCACCGACCCTTTTCTTCACATCAGACTGGTTAAACTGTTGCGTGTGCTGGGTGAAGGTGATGCTGATGCTAGTGACTCCATGAATGACATACTTGCTCAGGTCAGTTGTGTGTCAGTGATCAAAGTTTATGTACTCATGCTGCGATGATTTGATTATTTGTAACTGTGTGTATCTGCCAATGATCCTGTTCTATTATAGAATTTAATTGTGAATATGGTGGCTCTTTGATGTCGATGACATTTTTTCTAAGCAAATCACTTCATATTATCCACAAAGAGATTGAGCAGCGCTGCTAGATTTTCAGGCCTTAGGGTTTCTGTGTTCTGTTTTGAGCCTTTCATGTTTTTCCAAGTATGAGGATATATTATCTTCTAGATTCTTGTAAATATTTCTTTCTAATGACAGTTATCCTTCTATAAAAGAAGAGAATTATCTTTAAGGCATATATCAGCAGAGTATTTATGATTTAGTTATGAATTCTTGATTTGTTACCTGTTAAAGATTTCAGATTTTATTTGAAAGAAACCTAGCATTTTCATTTTAAAAAGTTTCCATGTGCTTAACTAATATCTATTCAATTTTACAAATGAACTAATGAGTTATAATCAACTATTACTTATTTTGTTAGTGACCATGTACTTTAGAGATTGGTGTTTATTATTTTTCAATTTGCTGGTCTTATTTTTAGGTGGCTACAAAGACCGAGTCAAACAAAGTTGCAGGGAATGCTATTTTGTATGAATGTGTTCAAACAATAATGAGCATTGAAGATAATGGCGGCTTACGTGTGCTTGCCATCAATATCCTGGGAAAATTCTTGTCAAATCGTGATAACAATATTAGGTATTTTAGGACTTTATGCTTTGAGATTCCACCGCACTACCTTGTGAAATTTAATGCTTCTCATTTTCTCCTATAGATATGTGGCATTAAACATGCTGATGAAGGCAGTAATAGTTGATGCTCAGGCAGTACAAAGGCATCGGGCAACAATTTTGGAATGCGTTAAGGTATGAGCTGCATGGCTTGTTCCTTTCCTCATTGAGTAACAAGGCTGTCTATTGCTTAGTGAGATTAAAATATATTGTTTTATAACTTGAGATTTGAGAAGTTGGTGACCTGAATTTTTGCTTCAGGACGCAGATGCTTCAATTCGGAAAAGAGCCCTTGATCTTGTTTACGTGCTGGTGAATGAAAGTAATGTAAAACCTTTAACGAAAGAGCTAATAGATTATCTTGAAGTCAGTGATCAAGATTTCAAAGGGGATCTTACTGCCAAAATTTGCTCTATAGTTGCAAAGTGAGTCACGATTCTGAATGAATTCTCTGTCTGGAGTGTTTATAGTCAATGCAGTTAAGAACTTTCATTAATTTAAGATGGTTCAGTACCCTATTGAAACCAGTTGATTTCTTGTATGTTTTTCATCATTAATTCCTTAAGAAGCTTCATATGCAGCTTTTCATGTTGGAAGATGTCCTGTCTGCAATATTTTTTTAATCAAATTTTTGTATTTTCGATGTTGCTGCCCTTTCTTCACTCTCTTTTTATGTTTATGGTGTGTTGGCCTTATTCTTCATTTCTATCAATTTAGATAGGATTAGTACCTCTAGAGATTCTATAAAGTGCATGTATAAGATGTCATCTATTGACTGACATTAACTTATTGATGAGGGAAAATCCTGTGTGTAGAACAGCTGTATTTTAGGCAATAATTATTATAATTCCGTAGTTCTAGGGCTTAGTTTTTTATTTATTTTAATTAGATAATGTCCTAGTATAGCTTCTTTTTGCTGTACATACAGGAGGGTAACACATTTCTCTGATCAATGCATTACGATTGACCTTTGGTCAATTGGTGCTTCAGGTTTTCCCCAGAGAAGATATGGTACATTGATCAGATGCTCAAGGTTCTGTCTGAGGTACAATTATAGTACATAGCTTTCTAGTAAATTTAAGCATTCAAGGAAACTCCTACCCTGTGGTCTCATGCTATTTATTTTAGGATATGCATCATTTGAGACATGCTTTCTTTGTGATAGTTCCATTTCTTCTTAATTTATCTTCATTTGGCTCCCATCCTTGGAAATATGAGTATAGTGACAGCTTGTTATCTTTTGCTATTGCATATATTTATACTGTATCTTGTTTGGCCAATTGTTTTTAGAAGAAGCTGGTTATTTATTTGTTTATTTTTGAAAAAGAACTTGTATTGGTTAAATGAGGTGTTTGGTGAGTAGCAGAAGCAGTTTTTATTTTATTTTTTGGGTGACGAGGAAGCAGAAAATTGGAATTTCTCCTTTGAAGCATAGGTTGAAGGAGAAGATTATTGTTTTGGGCAAATTGGGGAAAAGTCCCTCCTTTGAAAATTAATTGGTGAAAAGGACCTAAATAAGAGTAGTAGTACTCTTTGGTTACAAAATTCTGTGTGTGTATAAAAATTTAACAGGTCTTCCTCACCAATTAAATTTACAATGAGGGATTTTCCCCAACTATCCCATTTACCCCAACTCAATCATTAGTTACTATAGTTTTTTTTCCCCCAAAAAATTAGTTACTATAGTTAACTCTCACCCTTTTCTGCCTATCTTCTTAAATTAATGCCCTTTTTAGTAATTTGTCAGTAAAAAGCACATTTTTGAAAGATTTACCAAATTGCATGAGTTTGTTAAAAATGCTTATAAAATGATTTTGCCAAATACAAATTGTTTCTTTCTCACAATGCTTTATAAAACTCCTCTTGGAAAAAAAGTGGTTTCAAAATGAGCAGTAATCCACAGCAATCTCAACCAGACCATTAATAATATTATGACTTCCTGATTATGTGGTTAATGTATCAATGGACAAACTGCATCCTATATATGATTTCTTGAATACTTATTATTTCTTGGTTGCAACTTCTATTTATCAGTCACAATCTCGACTAAATTAATTTGTTGTTGTATTGAGATGATCTTTTTTATGTCTGTGTTCATCTTGGGCTCTTTTATTTAACTCTATTTAGTGCAAGTATTGATCTCTATGCAATGTTAGTAGGCTGGAAATTTTGTAAAAGATGAAACATGGCACGCCTTCATTGTGGTGATAAGCAATGCTTCTGAACTTCAAGGATATACAGTAAGGGCATTATATAAGGCAATCCAAACATCAACTGCACAGGTGCTTATTCTATTTTAATGAAATCTATGCCTGCTGTTGGTTCTTTCCTTACTACATTAAATAATAATGCTGCCTGATATTTTTCATCAGGAAAGTTTTGTCCGAGTTGCAGTATGGTGCATTGGAGAATATGGTGAAATGTTAGTCAATAATATTGGAATACTTGACATAGAAGATCCAATTACTGTGAGTTGCTATCAGCTTGAAAATTTTCTTGTTAGTTGCTACTGTTGCTTAATGTTGCCAGAAAATGATTAATTACTTGGTAGCAACAAGTAATGTCTATGTTTGGTCATAGAAGCTACTTGTAAAAGATGTTCTAACAATATCCTTTCTGAAGAGGCTTATTGATTCTGTATAGATGGTGGATAACAGTATCATGAAGAAATGAAATCCATGTGTCTCTGTCCAAGCTTGCAGCTGGCATAATTTCTTTTTTCTTTTACTTTAGACATTGTTTTTCATAACTCATGCAAGAAATTGGGGCAAGTTCTGGAATATTATTTGCTTGACTGATAAGGATCTGGAACATACTATCAGATACAGGTCCAAGCCACAAGCTGAGTTGATTCAATCTTGGCAGTTTTATGTACTCAGTGCCAAAACCATAGAGTTACAGGGTCTTGGCTTGTTTCTTTCTTTTTGATTTCTTATTGCCTACTTTGATTCTTTCTTATAATAATTAGTCAATATCCGCCATGTATGCCCCTTTTATTATCGGTCTCTGCTGTAGGTACAAAAACTAAACTGTTGTTGCTTCTAATACACTCTCTTTGTACATTACTAAATAACACTTCCTAAAAGAATCTATTTTCAATTCATCTCTTTCTTTGGTAGAGTTCAATTCATCTTTTTATTTATTTTTTAAAAACTGTTTATTTCATGCAAGCAGGTGACTGAATCAGATGCCATAGATGTTGTTGAAACTGCTATAAAACGCCATTCATTAGATCTTACCACAAAAGCAATGGCTTTGGTTGCACTCTTGAAACTCTCTTCACGCTTCCCATCCTGTTCAGAGTATGTTCTGATTGTTTTTTTAAGTATCTATTACACTATAGCTCTGAGTGAATTTATTTTTATGTTTCCTGTCTTTGTTTTATTAGGGATGTAATATAATTAGTACTATAGTAAAAGTTGACAAAATCAGGTTCATTAGTTTGAAACATTTGCTACAAGTGTCATTCAAATTATGGAGTATTATTTTGAGTTCTATTTGATTTACGCACTCCAATTACTTGTACAACTATTAGAACCTTATTTACACCTACTATAATTTCAAATGAAAATATATCTTTTTAAATCATGTGTATAGGAGGATCAGGGAAATAATTATTCAGTACAAAGGAAACTTTGTGCTTGAATTGCAGCAAAGATCTTTAGAGTTCAATTCAATTATTGCGAAGCATCAGAATATTAGGTAAGTTTATCTACTTTTTATCATAGTATCTAGAAGTTGAATTCTAACTTCCTTAGCTCACTTTTACAAAGGATATCTTCGTATGAGAAAATATTCGTCATCATGCAGGTCTGCACTTGTTGAAAGGATGCCAGTTTTGGATGAGGCAACTTTCGTTGGTAGAAGAGCTGGCTCATTATCAGACACAGCATCAACTCCAGCAAGACCTTCAGTTAATCTTCCAAATGGAGTTTCCAAACCTTCAGCGTCTCCTCTTGTAGATCTGCTTGATCTAAGTTCAGATGATGCTCCTGCACCCAGCTCTTCTGGCGGTGATATTCTTCAGGACCTTCTTGGTGTTGATTTGTCACCAGCTTCACAACAGTCTGGTATTTCTAAATGGTTCATTTTACATATTATTTAATTTGTAATTTGTAATAGATAGATAATACATGAGAAGGATAATATCTTTTATCTGTGGATTACAAGTTTAATTATCATTATGCTGCCAATGAGTTTTGGCTTAGTGGTATTACAATCTTCAAGGATGAGGTTTTCAAGTTTCCTGGCCAGAGCCTAGTAAAAGCAGTACCTGCAGAAAAACAAAAGAAAGTATCATTCTAAAGGCCTTTTCATGTTTCCAACCTCTTAGCCTATTCTTGACCATTTAATTACAATTTGGGAACCCTTACAATTCTGTTGTGATTAGTGATAATAGAAAGGGTTTAGGTATTGTTCTATTTGCCCGAAGATTAGCCATAAGATTGCAACTCAAATCAACCCACTTACTTTTGAAGTAGAGTATTAGAGTAGGAAATATGGAGAGATGGAAAGACAGACTTGTGGAAGCTTTAGTTCGCTTCTTTTATGATTAATTTGTGAGATATTAATAAAATAATATTCGGCTTTTATGCTATATGCTACGATTTAAGCATTTTGGTTGATTAGGGTTCTTGATGGATGATGAATAACCTGTTAGATAGCAAGACTGACACATGTCTGATCTTTTCCCCCTATTTCAGGTGCTGGTCAAGCTCCAAAAAGTGGCACAGATGCTCTTTTGGATCTTTTGTCTATTGGATCACCAACTGCTCAAAGCAGCCCATCTACAATAGACATGTTATCCTCTAGTATGAATGGCAAAACACCAGTTTCACCATTGGATGACCTCTCATCTCTTTCCCTTTCCGCAAGAGCAACTTCAAATGCTGGAGCTGCTCCTGTGATGGATTTGCTGGATGGTTTTGCCTCGAACCCGCCAAAACATGGTAACCTTTTTGACATTGGAGCATTTTGCTTGATTGTAATGAAGTCAAGGGACTGATTTTCCTTGTCACTTTCTTTTCAATAGAAGACAAAGGACCAGAATATCCATCTATAACTGCACACGAGAGCAGCTCCTTAAGGATGACATTTAGTTTTTCAAAACAACCAGAAAACCCACAAGCAACAGTTATCCAGGCTACCTTTACCAATTTATCATCTAATGCATATACAGATTTTGTTTTCCAGGCAGCAGTTCCAAAGGTATGCCCTTTTTTGTCTGTCCAGCCAACGGAATGCCATGCTGTATACTATTCAAAACTCTATATATTGTATGCATTGCTAACATCATTGTTAGTGTAGTAAATTGAGATTTAGATAATTACATGATGAAACTCAGCTTAGAGGCATTATTTTTAGATCGACTCGAATAAGTATTGTGTTTGTGGCTGTCAATGGCCCTGACTAATTTCCTCTATTAGTCTATTTGGTGTCTCAAGCTTAGTGTTGTTAGTTACGTGTATGTAACTATGTATCTCTAGTATTTAATAATCGTCAACAGTTTTACTTGATGCGAAGTTTTAAGCTCAAATTCTTCTGAATACTTTTTTTTCCCTGTAATACTCTTCATCATGCAGTATTCTTATGTTTTGATACTTCGATTTTCAGTTTCTTCAGTTGCACTTAGAACCAGCTAGTGGCAATACTCTCCCTGCTAGTGGTAATGGGTCCATCACGCAAAATATGAGAGTTACTAATAGCCAGCATGGAAAGGTATCTGAAATGTGTTTTTCCTTGTACATGGTCATCATGCATAGGTGTTGTTAGATCCCATTTGTTGGTTATTTTCTGCCACATCATCATTTGGTCACCTGGTTTTGTTTCACTTTTTCTTTGCTTACAATGCTTTACTGGTATTGTTACTCAATTATGCTTGTGCCTTATTTAAATTTGAAAAGGATTTTAGATCCTGGGGAGACTGAAATTCATTCAGACATTACAAGAATTTTCTTTTTTGACCTAGTTAATTTCCCTTCATCGCCCCCAACCCCAAGTGAGTCCTTGAGACATAGTGTTCTCATATCATATGCATATGCGTGTGTCTAATTCGTAGTTTGGATGGGAAGAAAATTAGGAAAGAAACAACACTAGGAGGGAAAAATCCCAGAAATAGTAAACCTTTTACTATTTTTGGAAGTTTTCCTTTAGTATCCCCCCCAAAAAAAAAAATCTTCTTACTTTTCCCTCCACCCAAGCATAGCCTTAGTATTCCTTGGAGAAGAACCAATAACTAGAAACTACTCTTTTCAGAAATCTCTTGTGATGCGCTTGAGGATAGCATACAAGGTAGATGGCCAGGCTAAGCTGGAGGAAGGACAAATCAGTAATTTCCCCCGTGGTTTATGAGGCAAACTGGTCAATGGTGTTTATGAAAATTCACAAGGCCCTTGACTTCTTCACCATTTGACGCCAAGTGGTGCAGTTTTACATTTTTTCTTCCAATGAGGGAGGTATGGCTTGAGCAACAGGGACCACATTTTGCCTCATTTTTGAAGTCTTGTTTGATGGCTTGACGGGCGTCACATATTTGCTACCTCTTATTTACTTTTTTGGCCTTCCTTCTTACTTAGGTGATTTGTGTACATTAGTACAATTTGTTCCTGTATGAAAATGTGGAAAAATCAAATTTTGCCTTTTGGGGCACAGAGAATTTATCATGTGTCAGGTTGAGAACTTGTGCTTTCCACTATTTTTTTCTCGATGGTCATCATGCTGTCTGAGGTTATAGCGTTGTTGAATGCAAAGGAACTAGAAGACTGTTATATTAACATATATTTGATTTGATATGTTGTAACATTTTTTCCCCTCGAGATTAGTAAAATGTAATCTCATTATGTTACCTGCTTTCTTCTGCAATTTTGTGAGTTGTGACAGAAGACAATACCTTTTTGCCTCATCGTCTACAAATTAGCTATTCATCTCAACCTTAGGATTTCCATTGGATGTCCAAGAAGACCATCCATTTACTTTAAGATAATTCTGCTAAGGAACTTGAAAGTTCAAAATTGACAAAATAAAACTGCATGTAATGATCTGTTACCGACGTTTAATGAAACAAATTGATCTGTTACCGACCATCCATGAATGAATTATAACAAGATATTGCAAGATAGGGAAAAATGAATTCTATATGTACGATGTACCGCTCTGGTCCTTTTTATAAGTTTAATTTAGGGAAATTATCACTCAAGTCCTAAAGAAGTGAAAAAATATCAAAAAAGTCCTAACCTTAAATCCCCTATTTTTTTTTATATTAATTACGGAATTTCAATACCAAAAAAAGCCGTTGTCAAAATAGGCTTTTTTTTTATGTTGTTAAAATTTCCTATGAAAAAATTGTTGTTAAAATGATTTTTCATGTTAAAATAGCTTTTCTTATTGTCAAGAATTTTCCAGGTTTTGAAAAAAATTTGACAACAGGAAAAACGATTTTGATAACAATTTTTTTTATAGGCAAACTTTAACAACAGGAAAAGATATTTTAACAACATGAAAAGTTATTTTGAAAGGAGACTTTTTGGATATTTTTTCTCCGCTAAAAAGTCCCTAGATAGGGGATTTGAGATTGTGACTTTTTTGATATTTTTTCTCTTCCTTGGGACTTGAGTGATATTTTCCCTTTAATTTACCTAATTTCCACATATTAAAGAAATATAGTTAACTCATTAAGTGCATCCTAAATTGATGCATTTTCCTAATTTTATTCTTATTTATTAATGGTATTTTCAACCCTTCATTTCATTTTTCTCTCTTTCCATTTCCAACATGAATTAACTCATTTTCATTACATTTAATTAGGGTAAAATTGTTACACTCTCAATAGTTACTCTTTAGATGGACTTGTAACAATAAGAACCAAAACTTTTTTCTGGACTTATAAAAAAAGACTAGAGTTTCAAGCTTATCTTATTTTGGTTTTGATTCCTCAAATTTCATTCCATTAAAATATTGGCTCCTGCAATTTAATAAAATACTATATCATTTTGTCGCTTGAGAAACCAAAACTAAATGAGAGTAAATATACGAAAGTATGAAAGATATATATTTCAAATTCACTTGCGTCATTCTCTTTTATTATATTATAACAATACCGTAAGGGGTGAAGAATTCAAAACTGACCAGTATTTTAAATCGGTTCTGGTTGATATATCTCATTGTCCTAGACCCTAAGAACAATACAGTTTAGGAGTACCACGGGGGCTATAAATTCCATTAAAAATGGTAGAGATCCAAGGTGAATAATGAAAACCAGAAGCAATCAATATATAGACAATTGTGAGGGTAAGGTTTTGAGCTGGCAGGCAGCTAGATGAGGTTGTAACTTATAAGAGAGGATTGGGGTTGGTTGAGTTAGTAATACATGTTAGGCGATCTGAAAGATTACTGACCCGTGAAGTCTCATTATTATAATGAATAGCAACAATTGTGAATGATCATGCTGAGTTAATACTTTACAAAATTAGTGCTGGCATCCAACTCTTAATCACTCAACTGCCCCCTTCAATTTATGGTTAACCACCTCTTTGGTCTTTATCAAACCTGAGAGAGACAGCCTTCATTAGTTTATATTTTGACTTTTCCCACTCTCTATTTTACACCCAAAAAAAAAAAATTATATTCTATAAGAAGTTGTATTACTGGCTCGTCACTAATTATAAACTTTAAATAACTAATTTGTGTTTATCAAGAAAATAAATAGAATTAGTTAAGAGTAATAAATATGATTTTTTTTCCAACCATGTCCTTGTTTGTAAAAAAGATAAGTGAGAGAGAGAATAAAGTTAAAATGACGTTGATATTTTGGGGGAGTATTAAGTTATAATATACTCCATATGGTTTTTATAAAGCACCAACTAATAAATATATTTGGTCCTTTTTATAAGGCACTTGCTTATTTTCAAAGAGCATTAAATATTTTTTTCCCTCATATATGACTATAATTAATAAGGGTGGTGGTTGAGAGTAATAATTAATATGATACCATTAGAGTTTAGTACAATTAGTAGGAGTAATATTAAAAATTACTTAAATTTTAAGACAAATGTAATGATTTTAACTATTTTTATTAGTTTATGAGAATTGTTAATTGGTGTCCTATAATAATGGGGAGCATGTGAAGTACATGCCCCACACTCTATTTATATAATGCTTGAGTGGAGATTATTTTTTGTCTTCAACTCTTCATGTATTTGAATCTCTTGCGATGTATCATACTCTTAATTTGTATTTGCCTTTTTTTTTTTTTTGGAATAACATGTCATCATTTCTACCGTAAATTCTAGTAAAAAGTTGATAATACACAGCGAACAAACAAATCTGTAAATTAGTACATTAGTTGAAGCTTAACATAGAAAAGAAAAGGGAGTTGGTAATACACATTGTACAGATTATACAATATATTAAAAAACAATATAGGGGTGTAAATCTTGGCATCTTGTGTATGTAAGATAGGCAACTACCTGTTCTAATAAACAAAGATTATCTTAAAGAATCATAAGTCGTAAACTGTGTCTTTTTGCAGAGAAACAGTCGGTGTTGACGCAGACTAATGGGGTGGCCCCTTCACACTTCAATGATGACAAACTAGACAACCACTTCACATCAATTTCTTCACTTTCATGTAATTCTTCCAAAATTCACACCAAAATTACTGTTTATATACATATTCTTTTTAATTTTTTCACTATGATCCTCTCTTTTCAAGCTTTGTTGATATATTATAGACAATTACTTCAATAGTGGCATCGTTATCATCAGTTTGGCAGAAAAACAGTGATATTTCACCATGAGGAGCTTCATTTCCAATTTCTTATGGCACTCTTGTTTCTGTGATGTTAAAAAGAGAGTTTTTCCAAAGAGAAATATCGGAATGCAATAATAATAATAAGACTTAGAGCACTCTCACAGGACCCCACCATCCACCACCAGCTTGATTATTCATCATCATCATCATCATGACAAGACACAGACCCAAGTCCTCATCAGAAAATTCCTACACCCCACTTTTAACCCTTCTCATTTTCTAGATACCCAAACGCTATCCCATCAATAAAAGGAAAAGACAGATTCCTTTTAGAGAGAGAGAGAGAGAGAGTCATAACTCATAAGCAAGAATGGAGAAGGAATGGGGGAGGTGGAATATGGAATACCTCATTGTTGTTTCTTTTACTTTTCTTCTTTTTAAGCTGAAAGTGGGTAAAAGCCAACCTCCACAGAATTCTAAAGAAGAAGATCTTTTTCCTTTATCTTGTTTCTTATTTTTTCTCATTGGCTTTATCTGGGTCTTTGATAGGAAAAGTGAGAGAAAAGTTAAAATAGTATTGTATTGATTGAATGTGATTTAGAGATTATGATGAATGATTCCAACCCGAATTCCAAAGCATAAAAAAAAAAACAAAAAAAGCAGCCCCGATTTGACTTCACTTTAATCTCAGTACTCATTAGTCATTACTCAGAAGTTGCAAATAAGAACCCTTTGGTCCCTAAAACAAGATTCACATGGCGTCACGGGACCCACCTTCTGTGGTTATTATGCTCAAAATCATCTTAGTGCAAAACTACACTCCATAACTTTTCCTTTTTTTTTCCCTCTTTTTTGCTTGTAGCTTCTGCAAAGTATATATCTTTCCCGGAAATACATGTGATAAGAAAGAGAAGAACAGGTTCTGATTCTGGTCACATTGCAAAGGAAATTACCAAATAACAGAAATTATACCGTACAAGCTACAAACTATGCTATACTTCGTTTGAAAAGAATGCTTTGCCTAACTGACACTTCAGTATAATTCTCACTCAAAAGTTACAGCTCACTTAATGTTCTAAGCACTGATCATGATCAACAAGGTTTTGTATCAGACACCGGTAAAGAAATATAACTAAAATATGGAACAAAGCCAGAGCTCAACAAATAGATTTATTGATATATTAAGTGATCAAAATACAAAATATTGAGTGGTAATTTCATGTACCTCTAGTTCTATTCATCCAAGGCAAATTTGCAGCGACATTAGTAGAATTTCCCACATGGGTAACTGAAGAATTTGGTAATTTATCCTTCTTAGACCATAACCAGATCTTGGAAACAGAAAAGCTTTCCCCTTTCCTTGCAATGTTGTTTTTGCCCTCAAAGTCAGAATCAGCAGAGGGATTATTCCCAATTTGAGCTACTCGCACTTTCAACTGTCTCATACTGCCACTACTCCCATCACCCCTATTGGGGCATAAAGCTACTCTTAAATCTGAATCAGCAACAACATACTGGAAAGACCCCATTGAATAGCATCTCCTTGCATCCAAATTACTACTACTAGCACTGCTCTCTCCTTCACATTTTTCTACTTCTTGTCTGGTATTTGAGCTTCTGAATTTTCCAAGTCTCACAGAAAACACCCTTCTTCCACTCATAATGTGATTTTCTGCATGTTTGTAAACAGAAGCAGAATCAACTCCAACAGTGCCTGCTGAAAACCCATCTTCTTCCCTTGGCTCTTCAAAGTTAAAAACTGGGTTTTCAAAGGGAAATCCTGGTGTGTACAGAGTCCCTCTACAGAGAGGACAAGTTGAATTAGACAACAACCATGTGTCTATACAGTCAATGTGAAAAGCATGGTTGCACATAGGCAGCAACCTAAGCTTGTCATGATCTGAGAATTCACAAAGGCAAACAGCACAATCAAATGGCTCTTTCAAGCCAATTATCTCCTTGTAAAAGAAGACAGGAAGAGCATCTATAAAGGCCTGATCCAGTCCTGAATCATGAAGATGAAACAGCTGCTGTAACTGTCTCTGGTAAGTATCTGATTCAGACATATCTGGATATCTATTGGATTGAGAAATCGAAGAAGAAGACCTGTGCTTTATGAGAAATCTAACAAGCAAGTGAAGGAGACCCGAAATGAAAAACACAATAGCTAGAACAACTATGATGAAAAGAACTGCTGGACTTATTTTGTTCCCAGATGAAGAAACTGGAGAGGGGCTTATTTGCTTCTGGAAGTTAGAAATGTAAGGCAATGGAGGAGAAGAAGGAGAGAGAATTGGCTGGCCAGCCATGTGACCATTGTTCTGCAGATTTTGAGAGTGAACCCAAGACATTGCAAAATATGGCATTCAAATTTCAAAGCAGAGCATCAGCTATCTTGTTTCATTTGGGAATCACCCCAAGACCCAAGTCACACATTGTGGGAAACAAGAAGTACCCACATTATTTCAAGAACATTAGAGAAACCTAAAGTATGATTTCACAGAAAAGTAATATCCAATTGGAATCAAAATCTTCTGTGTCAGTGTGATGGAGCTCAAGATTCAAGTGAAACAATGGGATTTAAAGGAAGCGGGAGTTTGACGGCGAAAACAAAAAAGGAAGTGGGGGTTTCAAAAACGTCAAGGTTGAGGTTGACCTACCTCTCAATTTTGATGAAATCTCGGGCACTAATCAGGGATTGGTTGAAGTTGAACCCACCTGGGAATGGGATTGTCCTCTCTGAGTATTAGCGTTTTCCGTGAAAGAAACCCTAAACACTCAAGTATATGGATTTTTCTCTCCAATACTGTCCTTGTAAATGAACCGAATGAAAAGTGAAGAAGAGAGCCACAGGTAAAAGCGTAAAGCTTCTAAAATCGAAGCTCGTAGGTCCCTCTCTAAACACAGAAGAAGCAACATGTCAAGTGCAAATCACAAATAAAGACCCGAATTTTGAAACTTCAAAAAATATTACTATAGTACTCCATCTAGTCCTTGTTATAAGCCACTAATTACTAAATATATTTTTTGATCCAAAAAAACTACTAAATATATTTGGTCCTTTTTATAAGGCACATTAATTTTTTTTTTTGGTCATATATGCCTACAATTAATAAAGGTAGTGGGTGAGAGTAATAGTTAATATCATTCTGGTCCTATTTATAAATCTCTTTTAACCAAATCACACATACCAAGGAGAGGTAGTTAGCTTAATGATTATGGGGTGAATTTTCAACTTTACCCTCATTTATGATTGAACACTTTTTAACTTTTTCTCTTCTCTCTATTTTTATTGGTACAATTAAGGGCAAAATTGTGTCTATCTCATTTATTTGGTTAATAGAGACTTATAAATAGGACCAAATTTTTTAGTCGAAAGGGACTTATAAATGAGACCGGAGTGGTATAAAATTAGACTTTAGAGCAATTAGTAAAGGTAATATTGAAAGTTACTTAAATAGTGAAATAACTTTAACTGTTTTTATTGGTTTGTGAGAATTGGTGGCTGGTGCCTTATAATAAAGACCATAGGGAGTAGTTTTAAGGGAAAATTATTATAAAGGACCAAAGAAAAATAATATTGATTAAGAAGGACCATAAAAACGGTAATTATTTTAAAAGCAGAAATTAAAATATCAAAATAGAAAAACTAAATTACCCTTAGTGTTCGATTCCCTATCTTCTCTCTAAGTAAATATGAAATATATATATTTTTTCCTTACCTGAGACTCGCATAATGGAAATAAAAGGGAAATCACCGTTTGCTCCATGGTTGTCGACACATAAGAGGCAAAGCCTTCACGGCTAGAAAAGACTGTTTTAGGTTTTAGTGGAGACTCGCATATCCAGATCGTCGTAATCCATGCTTTTATTTCCATTTGCTGAATTAAGTATTTTTATTTTGGGAAGGAAAAATCATTCTAGATTTTCATTTCCTGTGTTTCAGTGGAGACTCGCATACCCAAATTTCCTTCTTTTTGTTTTGCCCGATGGATAATGGTAAATAGCATGGTTATCGAACCGAGGATCGGCCTCCGATTCGGAACCAATCGAACCGGACTGAACCGATGCGAAACAAAAAACCTGGGGTTAACCCCTTGAATCGAGTCAACCAGTGAAACGGTGTGACCTTGGTCAACCTGTTTTAACTCCGTGCGGTTTGACCGGTCTAAACCGGAGTTTTTTTTTTTTTTTTTTTTTTTTTTTTTTTTTTTTTTTTTTAAATTTTTAAGAATAAGGCTTCAATCCAAAAACCACTTTTCTAATGTTTTGTCTCATGCAAAGAATCTTAATTCCTTCCCCTTATTCTATTTTTCCTCTATTTTTGTAACAAGACAAATTAATTACATATACAAATTAAATCATACGATTCCTTTAAACTTATCATATTTTACATCTTTATAAAGTCAAACTTATTATCAACGTATGTCCTTCATATTCGATTTTACCTAGGAGTTGATTGATCTTAATGATGATTATCATGTTGATGATTATTAGTTTAGTGATTGAAGGTGAGAATATTTTGTTATGATGTAGGTGGGAATATTTTGTTATCGTATACTTGGTTTTTGACATTTTATTACGCAGAATGTTTGTGATTCCATTACAAATTCAGGTGTCATTGAGTGGTATATGATGCTTTGATATCAATTTGTAAAGAAAATTGTAAACAATATTTGACAAGTATATAATTATTGGGCCATCTTGATTTAAAGTCTTGAAATAATATATAGTATTTGGAATTATGGATTATGTGATAAGAAATTAAATTATTTCTCATTTTTTAATTCCTCATTTGGTTTGGTCAGTCGATCCGGGTTGACTCGATCTCGACCCACACTTAACCCTTAATCAACTTCGACGGTTCATTTGGCCCGGGTTTAATTACCTTGGTAAATAGAGACAAATTCAAATAACTTCGTTCTTTTTCGATCGCATAAACAATAAATTTAGAGGCAACATAGGGGCAATTTAGTATTTTTATTTTAATATTTTAAATTCTGATCCTTTAAAATAATTACCATTTTTATGGTTATTTCTTATTAAATATTATTTTTATTAGTTCTTTTATTATAATTTTTCCTAGTTTTAAAATAATTATTAGTGAAAATATTGATAAAAATAAGTTTATATATATATATTTTAAAAAAGGTTAATATCATTATTTATCTTTATTTTTTTGATCGGATTTTTTTATCCCTATAGTTTCAAACCATTAGTTTTAGTCCTTATAACTTTATACAAAATTAGTCTGAGTTTAAAGACTAATATATATACTTTCATCATGTTTTTGTTTTGGTCTCTACCTTTAAACTTAGATCAAGTTCTTATAAAGATCAAAACTAATAATTTAAAACTATATGGATCGAAATACAAATGTAATCAAACAATAAACTTAACCACACTATTATTAACCCAATTTTAAATATGATGTTATATTGTTTATAAAACGGTAGTGGCAAAATTGTCATTTGGAGAAAATGAAGGTGGCCCTAAACCTTAGCACGTGTCACTTTTTGTTTGTTAATTAAGGGAGACTGGTCTCACATCCTGTTTTTCGGCCTTCCAAGATGTTCTTTTCCCTTTGTCATATCTTTTGTTTAAATTTTTTATTTAAAAAAATATTATCAGCAAGTAAAGTTGTTGAATCATACTATAAAGAATCCCACCAAAACTAAAATGAGTTGTTTACTTTTTATTTTCTCGATAAAAAAGTTGGATTGTGTTAGTTCCAAGATTTTTCCGATGTCATCCACCATTTCAGATTTTGAATGGTAACAAATTTGAAAAAGGGTCGTCTTGGTTTGAAAAATTTACACCCTAACTTCTAACCTAATCACCGACCTTTAAATGATTAAATATACCAGGGGTTGTCCTTGGTTGCTGACTTACCCATTTTTAACATTATTACTATCATGTTCAATTTATGCCTGGGTTAAGTCGGAAAGTTGTAAAAAGGTTTTCATTTTGTTTTGACAGTTTTTTTTTCAACAATATCACCTTGAAAGTATTCAAACTATAGTAATTTGGGTCTAGTTGCAATTCAAGTTAATTTTAACCAATAGATACTTGACTAAATATATTGAGTTGGTATATTCATGTGTTATTAACGTCATTTTTATTAAGGTGTAAATTTGCTCCTAAAATTTTCATTTTAGAGCAATGTTGTATCGAATTTTTTTGAGATTTAGTGTTGTCTTGGAAGTTTCATATTGTAACAATGTCACTTTGACTATTATAAATGTTAACTTTGATTGCTAATTGATTAAATATATTAAGCTAGTCTCGAGAGTTGATGTTTCTGGCAGACTTCAATAAACAAGCAACGAAACTTGTCTGCTCCGCACGAGGGGATAGTCAGAGGAAAACAGAGAGGGTTATTAAATGGCGTAAACCATCAGGTAATGGCATCTCTCTGAACTGTGATGGGGTGAAAAAGAGTTATTTTAGGCTTGCTGGAGCAGGAAGTCTACTTCGTGATCATGAGGGACACTTTGGATAGCTGGATGTTGCCGACACATTGGTATCATGCCTCTCCGGCGGAATTGTGGGCCCTAATGGATGGACTTCAAATGGCATGGGATAAAGGTTTTAGACAGGTGGAAGTCCAAATAGATTGTATGGTTGCATTGAGCCTAATTCTTAGGGAGGACAGACACGCTAATGCGAATATGAGTTTGATTAGGCAGATTCAACGCCTTTTGGCCCAAGAGTGGGTAGTAACTGTTACTCATACCTATCGGGAGGGTAATCGGTGTGCAGATTTTCTAGCTACATATACGGACTGGCGATGGGACACCACAACTTAGAAGAGCCACCGAGCCGACCTACAACGCCTCCTCCTCGAGGATGCGAGAGGGTATTGGCCGAGCGAGATTTTGCTATAGTATCTCCTGATCTTGAATGATCAGTCCCTATTGTAAACAAAAAAAATATATTAAGCTAGCAGCATTAATGAAATTGAGGAAGAAGTTGCAAATGGAGGAAGAGCTTACGTTCACTAAAGAATAATTAAAAAAATATTTAATTATTGGATTCTAGAAACATTGAGTAAGATTATCAAGAACAAGGCTAGTGGTAACCTATCGTCTTCGACTCATCGTACCCTAACGACATCGAGATAAACATGTGTTTCCTTGATTTTCTCTTCATCACATAAGATGTTTTTACCTCTTTGATTTTTTTTTTCAATCATTCAGATGGTGTTTGGGGTTTAAGGTTTATAAATTTAACTTGGAAAAAATTAAGTGGATGATATGCAGACTTGCCAAATAAGCACATTTAGTCAACTAACGAGTAAATTTAACTTGGATAACAACTAAGGTGAAATTGTTACAATTTAGAAACTTCTAGAACAACATAGCTCTTGAGTGAAAACTTTTGAGGCAACTTTATACCTAAACCAAAAACAATATGAATGTCATGTGAACTGCTAATTCAAGATATCTAGTCAACTAACTATCAACCTTAATATGGATAACGATGAAAATAAAATTGCTATGATTTGAAAAATTTCGGGGGCGACACGTCTTTTAAAAAAAACTTTCAAGATAAAATTAAGATTTTTTTACAACTTTTAGGATGAAAATAGATCCGGACTCTTGTCTAAATTAATTCAAGATTATTATTTTGATACAACTCCTTTTATTCATAAACTTCAAACACTCGATTTTATTTTATTTTATTTTTAAAAAAATGTAATATTTTTCATTCAGCTAAATTGCCTTTATTATTGTTGTTGTGGTTCAAAATTACTGTTGTTTAAAGTTTGTAGTCGAATCTTAATCTTTGAAGTGTTATTTTCTATTACGTCTTTTTCAAAATGATCAGGGGAGGCACAATGGTTTACAAATAATATAGGGAAAATTAATCTATAAGTTACAATTGTTTTAATTGATTTTGAATTTATCTCCTTGTATTATTTTTCCTTTTTATCTAGTCTTTATAGTTTTACCTGTTTTTAGTTAAGTTCCAATAGTTTTCTTACTTTCCTTGCATGCTGTTTCAAGTAAGAACTTTTTCTAAATTATTATTAGAAGAAAAAAGATGAGTTCATTTAGTTATGTTTAGCTAGCGGGACATACATTAAAGTAGTGAGAGGCAGAAAGAATTGAGAATCTGGCTTTGGAAGATCTGTTCAAACTAGCTGATTATGTCTCTGTGAATGCCTACCTTAAAAAGTGTTTTTATTCAGGCACAAGTATCCTCCTATGTAATTTTATTCAAGGCATTGTCAGATATTAAATGTTGACATCTCTCTCAGCACATGATTTAAAACTTAGTTTTCCACATTATGGGGAACCAACTCCTTCCATTAGGAAAGATGAATGTCTTCATTGATCTTTCTCTCAATTTCTTCTCCATTTAATGTATTCATTATTAGATCAAGTTTCAATATAACATTAAATATAATAAAAATCTACTATGGTAAATAGAATAAACTTGATCTAATGATGAATATATTAAATGGAGAGAAAATAAAGTGAGAAATCAATGGAGACATTCTTTTCTTCTGCTAGACCCAACCACGGGTGAGCCCTACATGTTTTTTTTCTTTTTTCTTTTTTGGGTTACAAAGCCCTAACATGTTAAAAGAATAGTCATTTCAACTAGCAGAAAATAATAGTCAGGCCCAATAATTTTTTTATCATTTTTCAACCCAATAAGTTTATTATCAGAAGCTAGAAAAACAACTAACATAGAGTTGGACTGTGTAAGACTCCTCTAGTTTTCTTAGGTTTTAAATTTGAGTTTTAAAGAAGACACTGTGTTGGAAATGACAATCACTAACCTGAACCAGAAAAAAAGCCAGAAAAAACAATAAAACGAATAGTGAAACCAAGGCCCAAACACCATCAATTAAACGAGCGGCAGTCATGGCTTTTGGCAGGTCTCATGAAAATGTATTGGATCAATTTATAGCCCATAGTATAGAGTCCGTATCAATATTAAGTGAAGGCCCAATCTCTATCAATTGCCATATATTGCAAATTTGATGGATCTTGAAGAAGCCCACTAAAGCCCATTTATCTTCCCCTTTTGTGATAGCTGAATTCTGGTTGGTCCAGTAAAAGTTATACTTGCTAATGACTGTACAGGATTACAATTCCCCCATAGTTTGATTGCCATATGTAGAGTGTATTTCTATCAAGTTTATTAAAAGTCACTAAATCGATCAGGTTACTGGGTTAAGGATCAGTGAGTCATTCCGGAACTAAATCAAGACTAAATTGGTGAGAAAATGAAGATTTCAAGGTTATTAATATGAAATTATAAAGATATTTTTTTTATAAAAAAAAGGTAAACCGTGTTAATGCTCAGACTGCCGGGTTACCAACCGGTTCGTCGGTTTCCGGTTTAAACTGGTCAATATGGGTTTAATAACCCTGATTTCTAAAGGTCCTGTTTAGTGATCTAGAGACCCTTTTTAAGTAGGAGATCGTAGATTTAATGTCACTTATAACTTCATGCCCATTAATTCCTACCCATTTAAATAAAAAGAAAGTGTGTAGATGCATATTTGATGAAATTACTAAATCCATTTTTTGTGGCCATGGAAATTACTGAATCCTTACGAGATTAGATTATTTAATTATTTTTTGTATACTGCATATTACCATGTGTTTATGGATAATTTGAACATGGGACACCAGAAAATTACAGGAAAAAAAAAAGTGAAAATTTGTATGGCCAGGTTCGATCGGATCGAATTCATGTTCAGCCACATTCACGACTGATTAATTTTCTTTTAATCAATAACAAAGCAACAACTTTGACCAAATAAATAAATAAATAAAGTAAGGAGCAACAGCTAGAAAATGAACAAACCAAATTAAAAGACGCAACAAACTATGAATAATACTTCCATATAGAAAATGAGAAATATTGCATGGTACGTAATTTTGAAAGTTTGGATCATCTCAATTTGGCGGTGCTATTATAAAGTTCTTGTGAAGTTAACAGTGGCAAGAGAAGGAAAGCATTCGTAAATTAAGAGAGAGAAAACAAACAAACAAAAAGATTAAAAATAAACTCTACAAAATCAAAGTTGAGAAAATCCAAGTTGCCTTCTGGAGGCTCATGATTTGCTTGTAATGGATCGATGTGCAGTTATTGTCTTTTCCTTAAGAGTTTAATCGAATCTGACATATGTGATTTGATAATATATATTCATAAAGGTTAAAGAAACATACTTTTTTGACTTAATTGCTTGTCATGATTTTGTCTTTGAAAATTATAAAGTTAAATATTATATTTGAAGCTTGTATATATATACTTATATTGTTAATTATATTTTTGTTGCTTTTAATATATGGAGTGACAAATTTTGGGAGATTAATTGTGTATTATTAAGACTATAATCAATACGATAAATCAAAGTTGTCAGATGCACAGTTTGAAATTAAACTCGTCTCGTTTGATTTGTGTGTCATGACCAAGTTGTTAAAATTAAAGTCATGTTTAAACGTTTGATTTTGGGACCAAGTTGTTAAAATTAAAAAAAAAAAAAAGTCATGTTTAAACTTTAGAAGTGATTTTTAGAAATCCCAAATTTTAATGATACAATGCAAGCTAGCTACCTAAACTCTCAAATTTGCATATGTAAGATAATCTGCTAATGTATTTAAGAG
This sequence comes from Acacia melanoxylon, assembly GCA_019022615.1. Classification (NCBI taxonomy): domain Eukaryota; kingdom Viridiplantae; phylum Streptophyta; class Magnoliopsida; order Fabales; family Fabaceae; genus Acacia; species Acacia melanoxylon. The sequence goes on from JAFJYJ010000052.1 coordinate 1,600,306, forward strand.
TGTTTGTTAAGCCAAATAAATTTATAGATCAAAATACTTTAATGAAATATAACAACAGAAAGATACATTTATTATTTAAATCAAAATCAAAATTAAGGTAAGGCATTTATTTTCAATCAATTTAATACATATGAATTTTAATATAGAATATAAGTTAATTAACAAGTGTTAATAACAAGAGTTATTTTAAAAATAAGTAGAGTAATAGATTAAAAATACATATCTTAAATTTGTAAAAACAAAAATAATTAACCACACCACTTCTCATAAAAACTCTTGTGCTAGTAATCATGAAGGGCTGTTTGGTATAAGAGATTTGGAAGGAAGGGAGCAAAAGAACATTTTTTATGACTTGGATTTATAAAAATTAGAGAAGTGGGGTTGAAAGTTTGTAATTAATTTTTTAAATTCTTTTATATTATATCTTATATTTATTATAATTTTATAAACCCACCTCTCCAACTATTTTAAATCCAACTCTTAAATTTTTTCCACCCCCTTTCCCTCCATACAGACCTGAAAGTTTCCACATGTAAACTGCTAAATACGTTTTTTCTGTGTGTTATACAAACTTAATTAATAAGAAAGTAAAAATAACTACTTGCTTTGGATTTTCATTTTTTATACACACTAAGGAAATTTTAATAGATTTATGAGTTATCTATTCATTTCTCGGGCACTTTTGTTTTTACCTGAATCGGGAACTAATTAATTGATATCAATTTACCGTAAATAGTGGCACTTGACGATTAATCTTCAGCAGAGGCAAATTAATTAGGGCCCCACGATTACACTAATTAGGGGCTGGTTGCTGCTGTCCTTTTGTGGATGTGGTTTGATTGATTTAAAGTTTGATTCGACTAGCTAGTTGCTGGTTTAAGGTTGGCAATGGTTGAACTCTTGTGTTTTTGTCCCAATTCTTCAGTTTTGTCCATTGTGAAATAGTAATATTCATTTCTTAATTTGTAATTAACCTGTAAACAAACATATATTTGGCACCATCTGTTTTCTTTCTTACTTCAAATTAATTACCACCAATTACTAAGGAAATTAACAAGTAGACACACATGTTCTATAAATGATGCAACACAATGCAATATATGCTATGTGACCATCAAGTTGGTGTTTTAATTAATTACGTGCTTGAAGCCTACCTATAGCAGCAGCTTAAAACTAGGTCTAAAGTTACTTAAGATCGTTTGCTGAATATGCTTATGATCGATTCTATCATTTTTCATCAACATCTCATCATTATGATTAAATCGAAATATTTTTATAAGAAAAATGCCATATAATTAGTAACAGGCGAGAAGGTTAATTATAAGCATGTAAATAGTTACCTCCAGGTGATTTAACACACTATGCGTATACATAATTTTTCATATAATGTCTCTGGCGTGATAGCTAACATGAGATAACTCACTGTCATGGTCAATTCTATAAATTCTAATACTCTTTCGAGTCTTATATATATATAGGAATTAGTTAAAGGATTTGCTGTGATTCTTAACGTAAGATTTCACTTTTGTCTCTCAAATTTATTTTACAAACGTTTTCTTAAATCATCTCTATTTATTGTACATGTTAAAAGGTTCTACGGAAGAGGTAATATATAGTTAAAGTAAATAATTGAAGAGGGTGTTTTAGAAAAATTAGCAAATGATTTTTTTTTTACAGAAAAATAACTTAGAGAAATCAACAAATATTTTTTACAAATAAATAACTTATTTAACTAATTTTCTTAATATATGCAAATTAATTATCTAATATTTATATTTAGGATTGGAGATAGATTTTTTTTTTGGTATTAGAAGCTTGGTTTGGAGAAAAAAACAACAACAAAGGCACATATATGTGTATGAAATGTAGGCACTCAACAGTTGACGCAATTAGCGTATGAATGAAAAATGCTTATAAATCTAATGCCTTTGAGGATATAGCGTTAAATCTTCAAAGTTTAATAATAACCTTTAAACCCACTTGGGTCCAAGCATTGGATAATCCTAATTACTCAATTCTCGGTCTTTAATATAAGATATATTTACCTAATTTGATTATATTAAAGAAATTATAGTCAAAGTTAGCTAATATGACATGTATTTTTTAAAACGCCCTGATATATCTTCTTTATTCATTCATTCTCTTTCCTCATTGATTATTATTGAAGGAACATTAATAAAAGTAAATGAGAAAAATATCGACAAATATAAAAAATATGTCGAAGACCATCTCCCTAAATATTTAAAAGCACCGGAGGTAATAATTAACCTTACCAATTTTTTAGTTCAAGCTAAGATAATATAGCTAGTGCTGATCAAATATCTTGTACGCAGATATAAGAATCGGTTTAATGGCTTTGACTATATACAGTTTTCATCCTAAGTTCCCCTAAGGGCCGGGAATATATATATATATATATATATAAACACAACATTTGAAAGTCAAATGATTAATTATTAAGTCACAATTAATTGACTTTTACTGAGTTTGATGCCGTGTTTTGGTAAAGTTCAAAATAACGTAGGTATAGCAGCTAATTAGAGAGGACAAAAAGGTAGAGATGAAGGGAAATTGTAATAATAATAATAATCATAATCATAATCATAAGTGTTTGTGTTTATCTACTTATCCTCTGTTGTCTGGTAAGCAAACATGGATATCCACTAGCCTCCCCCATATAATTAACTGTCCTCTCTAGCTAGCTAGCTAGACATCAAAAGCTAACTTTTGATTACAACAAAAACTATTACCATATGCACACACACATATGCATTATACATGTGCAGAGATTGGTTTAATTGAAACTCTCTGTGATATGTGCATTATTAAGTACGGAAAATTGGTCATCATGGATCAGCTCCTAGTTTCAAAAGCACGGTTTCATACGAATATATATGTGCGTGTGTGTGTAATTCAGCAAACTAGAGCAGTGGATGTTATAAACCCTAGTAATAATATAATTATTGTAACTTTTAAAGCTAACCTAGGATATAAGGAAATAGAGAAATGGGGGTGTTGACTATACGTACGGATTATATTAGAGCAAAAGAAAAAAAAAACTAATTATAAGAGGAATGAAGGAACACAGATATTTTAATTAAAAGAGGCGTTGGCTGTTCAAGTATGATATTTGAAGTTTGAATTCATGTAGATGGATAAAACGCCTTCGAGAGAGCTGTCCCAAACTGAGTCTGATGAATCTGACTCAGCCGTAAAGAAGTGATGAAATTTATGCTTGATATGATATAAATATATTGCCTGCAACTGATCTTCTTGTCATTATTAAATTTCTATTCATACGGGAAAAATAAATACCGAATATATATCCATTAAGAACGAAGGGCTTCCTCTATGTATAGAGAGCTTACAGAGAGATATAGAGGGAAAGAAGAGAGACGAGTTGCACTAAAAGTAAAGGATTACAAAATAATGAACAATACATAACAATCATAATTAATAATAAGGTTATATTACTTATTGAGTATCTTGGAGAGAGCCTGCAACATATTCACCTGAAGCCTGAGCTGCAAGATGTGCTCGGCCGTCCGGAGAAACAACTGGTCCGTCTTCAGCTGGCTGCCGCCAGGAACTAGCTGCCGCAACTTCTTTATCTTGCTGTCCACGGCGGTGGCTTCCAGCTGCCTCCTCCTCCTCCTCCACTTCACTTTAGACACATCTTTGGAAGCCATTTTGATCGATGGGATCCTAACCGAACAAAATTATGTAAGTAGTTGATCGAAAGAATCAAAGATGAGGAAGCAATGCGTAGGAAAGAGATCAGAATTACCAGAAGAAAGAATGAGAGGAGAAGAAGATCGAAGGTGGAAGTTGTAAAAAGGAAATGATAAATGAGAGGGCTATAAATGATATGATGGGGAAGACCCAGTTGGGGAGTTATTGAGTTATTGGTGTCCCCATGTGAGCCGAGCCACAAGCCCACAATTATTCATTCTCTCTCTTAATTTTCCTTGGCTTTTGGATTTATACTTAACCACAATATCTTGTACATCACGCACTGGGATTTTCATTCCCATAAATAACTACTACATATATATATATATATATATATATATATATATATATATTAATTCTTATTATCCTGTGACTACCGTATTGTGATGCATGCTCTGTTTGATTTGATTATAATCTGATATGAATATATAATATTTACTACATTATATAATCGATCTTTTATTAGTTATGACATGTAGTAGTATAAATTTGTATTTTTTTTGGGATTTGGTCAAGTTATCCCCTTTTGAGGTTTTCACCTCTCATAATTCTCAAGTTGTTAAATTATAGACGTTTTTTTTTATATATTTAATCGAAAATTTTAGTATTAAAGACGTGAACAAAATTTACACTAGTTAATAACAAAGTTTGAACATTGTGTGTGTGTATCCCACTTCATCTTTACTAACATTAGGTCATTGTAATATTGACAGTACGAAGGACATAGATATATAAAATAAAACCTATGTTTATTTGTGATCATCACGACTGATATATAGCTTAATCTTATTAGAAACTAAAAGAACTTAATAGCTAGTAACTTTTTATGAGTACAACAACAGAAGCAGACTTCTCAGTTTTCAGAACTGGTGATTATTTAATTTATAATTTTATCTATTATTGCATTATGGTTATTACTACCTCCGATCCTAATTATAAGGCATAGTTGACTTTGTTTGGAGAGATTAAGAAAGTTTAAATAAGTTCTTAATCATTTTATACGTTGTGTATCTTTAGATCATATATTAGTTTATTACCAAACTAATTACTTTGAAGAAAAAAATAAAAATAAAAATATTTTAAAATAATTTAATTAAACTTCCTTAATTTCTAAAAAAATTCAACTATGTCTTTATAATTAGGACCAGAGAAAGTATTATTATTAAAGACACGAAGAGGTAGGGGAGAAATGAGGGAGGAAATTTGGGTGGAATCGAGCGTATGGCCGGTTTGACGTGTAGTTTAGGCGCTTAGGGGAAGGGTAGGGTCCAGTCATGTGGGGGCTCAGTGGGGGCCCACAAGCACGTGTCAGATGGCTCCTTTCTGTTACAATCGTGCGTCCTAAAAATCCTCGAATCACGACAGTTGCTCTTTTCCCCCACACGTGTTGAGTTGTTCATATTATTGAATTAAAGAATAGGATCTGTTGCGTGAGGGAGGGTGCACGGTAACCGCAAATGCAAGTTGGGAGTAAATGTGGCGGCCGATGGATGAGTGGGCCCACGGGAGGGGGAGAAGCACGTGCGGGGTCACATGCGCGGTTTGTGGGGGAAGAAGGTGAGGTCCAACCAGGTTACAGAAGAGAGCTTAGCTGCATCCACGGTGCGTGATGTGATCAGATTTCAAAAATCTTACAGCTGACGGGGCCCACGTCACAACTTGAGCCCCTTGGATTTCCCTCCTCTATCATCATCATCATGATATCTTCTTCATTATCATCATTTATTTATTATTAGTAGTGTTTAATTAGCTGGCATAATTGGATCCTGTTATCCTAACATTTGTATTTGCTTGCTTGTTTTTCCTGTGAAGAAGAATGCCTTTCATCAAACATACAGGAGAAATTAATAATCATTTTTTCACCCCAAAAAAAACCTTTTCATCTAGTAGTATTAGATGTACCTTTTATAACATCAGGTTTGCGGTTTATCCCTACACTCTTCAAGCACTTGAAAAGTATAGTGTTTATTTGAAATAATGATTGGGAAATTCAAAAACAGTTTTTCACCCGTAATTTATGATATATAAAGTAAGTACTCCCTCTAATCTTTATTAAAAAAGACTTTGCTTTCATTACCGATGGCGATTAATTTTTTTTTAATGTCTGCCTATAATTAATAAAAGTAGTGTGTGAGAGTAATAATTATATAATATTAAAGTTTAGTGCAATTAGTAGGGGTACTATTGAAAATTACTTAGATTTTAGGACAACTTTATTGACTTTAACTACTTTTATTGGTTTGTGAGAAAAGTTAGTTGGTGCCTTATAAAAAAGACCAGAGGGAGTATGTGAGAAGAGTTTTGCTTTGCTTTGTGTAAATAAACACTTTTAAGTTCCAAATTAGAATCTCAAACAAGCACTTAATGAATGTGTGAGTTATTGAAAAAAAGAATGTGTGAGTTATGACAAAAATAGTAAGAGTACTGTTTGGATGGAAATAAAAATGACTATTCATTTAAGTTTTCCCTCGTGGTATTTTTTCCCATCCAAAAACCGTAATCTAAACATAAGGTAAGTGTATGTTTAACTTATTTTAAGTGATTTTATAATATAAATATAAATGATGTATTTTGTATGTGTGTGTATCATATGGAGAGGAATTGAACCACTTTCGTTGCCTATCCTAAGGATAGGCACCATCTACCTATCTAATTTGGGCCGTCTAAATTAGATCTGAACGATCCAGATTTGATTTTTTTAATTGCTTCTTTTTAAATTAAAAAATCATTTTTTGAAAAAATGTTAGTTGAGAGATTATCTTTATTTTAGATTCTCTACCCATTAAAATATTTTTTTTAAAAAAGTATAAAGTAAAATAAATAAGATCTGAACGGTCTAGGAAAGAAGAGCTCTCCCTGCCTATCCTTTGGAAAGGCAGGGAAAGTGATTCCCATATGGAGATTACATTAAAATATCAAGGTGTGTGTATGAGAGAGACCATGGGCAAGATTTTTGCCAACTATTGCAATGCTTCACACACGAGTGTGTGTCTATATATATATATATAGTAATTATACTCAGAAATGGGTATATTATAATTATATAATTAAACTCAATAATTCATTTTTATCAATAATACAGGGAAATGCATGCAATCTAAATCATCTCAAATATCCTTATTTTCTAAAGCTTTTTTTGCCGTCACACACACGCACATTGGTAATAATTTTTATATCAAATTATGAGAATTAAGCAGAAAGTCGATAAAAATAAATGGAGAGAACAATATTTGAGAGGAAAATCAGACGCAGCTTTAATTTAATAAACTACGGGTACGGTATATATAGGGTGCAATATATACATATAATTGCCTCTTACACAGAATGTTTCTTTGGTCAAATCTTTGACTGTTGGTATAAAGTCCACAAAATCAAAATAAAACATATATATAAGAACGAGGTTTCGTTTCCCCCACAAAATCAAAATAATAATAATTATTAGCTGTCGAAAATTTGATGGCAAAGTGATGTAATTTGAGGGTACAAGAAACTTGCATGTTCCCATTTCCCAACATTAAGCATGTTATTATATTATTGCACGTAAATCTTTATTTTTTGTCGGTGCTTTTATTTTTATATATGTGTTGTACCATGCTCTTAATAAATTTATCATGAAATTAATCACATGAGTTGTAATTAAATAATGACAAGTTATGTGTATATCAGAATAAAACGTTGATTTTATTTTTATCATAGAGTATTATGTAGGGGTAAAACAAAGAGACCCTGTTTAAATTTTCATGTAACTTTAAGTATATATAGATATGTTGTCCTTTGAATTTGATATTTTGTTAGATTATAGGCTTGAAAAATATGATCTGTTTAATTAATAACAGTTAGGTTTTTAAAACTTTTGTCAAAATTTAAGTTACAAATATTTACAATGCGATATATATTCAATTATTCATATATTGATAGTTGATGCATAAAAGCGATGATATATGAAATTACATCTCAAACTTGAAGTTTTACATATGTTAGATTGACTAATTAATAATGCTTTTAAAACATTATATTACCTCCGCTTCATAATATAAGAGATAATTAATTTTTAAATATTTAAAAAGTTAGTTAAGTTAATTATTTATAGTAAATGAGTATTTGTTTCATTAAAATACCATATATAATCATATGCACTAGCACTACCCTCTTAATATGTGCAATTAGTAGGATACTTTGGGGGTAAAAATTATAAATTATAAAAATAAAATTGATTGAAGTGATCTTATATCTAACTGTTATATTAGGAATTAGTACTAATGTGGTGTTGCGCAAAAGCCATCTAATTCTATATATTAAATATAAAGTGAACTTCGATCATTTTTTCCAGTCACATCACACTCAAACCCTAGCTAATAACTAGATATAGCAATATATGTACGTAGCTAGAGCTACAGATATAGTAACTATTCTGATACACAATTTATCAGTACATATCAATGAAAATTCAAATAATGGTTGGGGAAGGGGGGTCCCCTATTTGAAAGCAGAGAAAGTTGCAGAGAGTTATTGAAACCTCATGCCATGTGAGGGCTTGATCAGATGGCGACTCCTTCAGACATATTTAAGACAGACGCATAAATCAGGTACTACGTACGCATCAGAGCTTCACATTCAAATATTTATTGGAATATGAGGTCTCAGGTAAGTGATGTACCCATTCGATTTTTAATATAAGACATATTTATTTAACTTGATTATATTAAGAAAGTTAGTTAAAATAGTTAATATAACATATATTGTTTTTTAAAAACAGGTCTTATACATATAAAATGTGCGTCTTTGGTTCCCATCTATCCCAGTGCATCACTCTTGATATTGTCCCCAAAGCTCTATTTAGTTTTCACCAAAAAACCGAATGCTTACATCTACCTCTAGGTTTTAAAACGGGTTAAAAGGAAATGTATCCAAATTTTTATAAAACGTCTTTCTTTTTTCTCCCCAGTCAATGTGAGATTTCACATAATAACGACAAGTTCTGAGGTAGAAAATGACAATAAATCAACACCGTTAACTTGTTATAAGACTTTTTAGTGATTACATTTATTTCTAGGATCTCATTGTGATTTTTGCAATATTTATTGACTGTTTTTGTGTATGTGTCATGTTATTATTAGTGATCATGGATGGAGCTCTAGCTAAGGTATAGGGAAAATCCTTTAGAGAGCCCTTTTTGGAGGAAAAAAAATCCTAAAAAAGGCCCTCAAAATTCTGAAATCCCATGGCCTTTTCTGGAATTTCAAAATCTTGCGTGAGTTGTTAATGGGGCTGATATAGTTGTTAACGGGTAGGTCTTTAACAACTAAATCAGCCCCGTTAATAACAATTTTCTAACAACTAAATCAGCTCCATTAACAATTATATCAGTACCCCGTTAACAACTATATCAACCCCGTTAACAACTCACGCAAGATTATGAAATTCCAGTCTTTTCTGAGATTTTAGAATTCTGAGGGTCTTTTTGGATTTTTTCTCCAAAAAGGACCCTTAAAAGGATTTTCCCTAAGGTATAGGCACCTACGTTATATATATTGTCGTATCTGTGATCAAATTGTAATGTTCTTACTCTGGTGCATGTGGGGTTTATTCGCTTTTTCCTATATCTCTCACGTGCTTTGTCTCACTTTTTTCCCTCCCTTGATCGTTTAAGTTCCACCACCACAACTTTGAAAACATGATCGAATAATTTTAGTTACTTAAATTAATGAGTTTTGCTTTAATTTGAGTCATCAAATGCTAAACAGACGCGTGGTATTATGTTATATGTTATGTTTCATGTTGTTGTTTTAAGAGTGGTCGGAGTTGGAAATTGTCGCAGAAATGTATTAAGAGATTTACACATCATGTTGCGGAACCGAATATATAGTAGAGTGTAATCGATTATACTAAAAATCATAATACTAAAAAAAATAAAATTTCTAGACGTAATTTAATAATACAATAAATCATAATTACTATATCTAATAATAACTAATAAATAATAAATAAGTCAGTAATAATAAATAACAGAATCTAATTTTACTCTAAATAATTACAAGTGAAATAATGCAAAAGAGGAAGGAATTGAAAAAGCAATTGAGGGATGGAATTAGAAGGAAGAGGGACCTCCTCTTTTTATAGCCCAAGACCCTCCCCTAATATTAGAAAACTTAGGATGTGGGATTTTTGCCACATTCAACACATCATTTGAGCCGATCATTGAATATCAGAAACATGCATGCGTGTATGTATTTGCACAGCTCATTTTCCCAATTTAATTTCCTAATGCATGGCTGATATGAAACCACTCTTTTCTTGGACCATACTTGGTATATACGAGTATTTCATCTGGTCCTAAATGTAAGAGCGAGTAAAAATATTTGGTTTAATTATGATCTCAATCCATTTTATTTGCTACGTAATTTGTAATTTTTGCCTAAAGTCTCCTTGTTGATGGCACAACAGGAGATTTTGCCTTGGTTCAATGGCACCACATGTCTCCTCTTTTAAAGAAGGTTGTGAGTTCTAGTCTCATCGTAATAAAAATAAGGGTGTGTGTGGGTCCCTCTCCTATAGTGAGAGGAGAGTATATTTAAATTGTTAAAATAAATTAAAAATTAAGGAGATTTTTCATGAAGGAGGTAATTTTACAATGCAAATTATAATAGGTACTTTAGGGAAATTAAACAACACACATTTTTTTTATTATTACAAATAACTAATAACTTAGCTAATTTTTTTAATCTTTAAAGGGTTAAATACCATTTTTACCACGGAAGAATTGGTAAGGGGGCACTCAACACCCGAAAGTTTTTTTGGTATCATTTTTACCATGGAAGTTTACAAAAAGGAGCAAATATGCCTTGTAAGTTTTTTTTTAAGAACAAATTTGCTCCGGAAGTTCTTTTTAGGTGCAAATTTGCCCTAAAAGTTTACAAAGAGAGCAACGATCCAATGGTCAAGATCAACCGATCAACAAGATTATTATGTTTGTAAACTTAGGGAAAAAATGATACCAAAAAAACTTAGGTCTTGAGTGACCCCTTACCAATACTTCCATGGCAAAATTGGTATTTAACTCATCTTTAAATATTAGTCATTAAGTTCTCATATTAAGGACTAGATGTGACATAAAAAAACTCAACATCATCAAACAAAGTGCCCTTAATTAGGATATGTATAGTTGTGGCATGAAAAATCTAGATAATTAACGCTTTCACCTAATTGCTTTATATCACAGTCTAATCATCACTTGATGTTAAGAGCGGAAACTGTCCTTTAAACACTACAAATGAAATAAAATTAGACTTACCCACAATTAATTCCTTCACAAATACATACATACATATACATGAGAAAACAAAATAATATGAAGGAACAGTAACATCATGATTTGAAGATGTATGGTACATATATAATGAATGCGAGTGAGATTTTTATATATATATATATGGTTGGTAGGTGAAGGTTTAATATAGCTAGGGAAGAAAAGAAGAGAGAGATATAAGTGAAGCTGGATATTTGGGGGCGTGTTTGGCGGAACCATGGCTAAGCTCATATGCTTGTGTGGTCCATTTGGGTCCATCTCTTATTACTCCCACGCCTTGTCTCTCTCCTCCCTATCACTTTACTTATATTACTAATTAATTACTTACACCCCACTCATTATTTCACTCATCAATAAGTTTAATTAACTTGCCTTAATTTGTTGTATTTATGCCAAAAGAAAGTCTCGCATCACATCGCTAAATAGATATAATTACTATAGTTAACGTGTGAATGTGTACTATTAAAAGTCCCACGTTACTTATTCTCAAGATATTTCAAGTGATTGCCGTCGATAAAAGGCAGTGTCGGATGCTAAGCTAGTATTAGCATACCAAGCTCTTGAGTTTTTGACCTCTTCTCTCTCCCTCTCATCCACTCTTCTGTTTAGTTATATATTTATATCTCTATTGTTCTATTCCCCTGCTCTTACTAGAAAGAACTTGTTTAATCTTGAAGAGTGTCCTTAATATTCATTTCTCACTTATGCTAGGGTTTGCCCTCAACTCCACCCAAACACATCTTATTAGAGAGATTCACTGATCCATGGAAGCTTGCGATGAATTTAATGAAACCATGCAGGGACGTACTATATATATATATATAGGCAGTGATGGAAATGAATTTTAGAGATATACGACCCAGTACACGTGTGTGAATTTAATGAGAGAGTAGTAATTTCGTTCTCACCTACAAAACCTGTTCACAACATGTACAATCATAAATTATATAAACAAAGGGGTGAAACGTAAACAAGAACAGATTCTCATATTGTACAAAAATGGTGAACAAGCATAAAAGTCATAGAAGCTACATGAGTGTACAATATATAATAATATGATCATGCGTCATTATATTATCTTTCATTCTCTCGATCAACCACATGGACGCTTACGTAACGTGGACTGTTCGGTGAACAGACAGGCTTGTATATATCTTACTTTTACGGAGTATGAACATATACGTAGTACAGCTGAATCATTAATTCATATGTGTAATTTTATTTGGTGTTTGAGGACACATATATAGATCAAAATGTACGACGACAATGTTAACATTGTTTTACCTCTATCTTCCTTTGTTTTCTTCCCCTCCTTATATATGTTAACATGTCAAGTGTCTGCACTTCTTCACTTCATGTGATAACTCTCACATCGGCTACAGTTGGACTTAATCATATATGTCACTATATGTTTATATGTTTGTAAGCATAAAGGTTACTGTCTATTTTTTGTTCTAAAAGTTTTTGGGTAAGAGTTGTGAGTATCCAAAAGTTTCTTTTTTAGATTAATTTCGCTCCATAAATGTTGAAAAAAGAGCAGCCTCGTGGCGTACCTATAATTGCTTTGAAAATATTAATGGTATATTAGGATGCATCAAGAGAAGTCTCACGTTGATTTTTTTCCCGAGGTTCAATTATGAGACCCCTGGTGTTATAGCCTTGTAAAAGCCTATTAATCCATCAGCCTGCCAAACAGACCGCATCATCTGTAGTATAGTGTATATATGTTCTTCTTATTCTGAATTCCATCGATAATTGCTTGACTTTGCATTCGTGTTTTAATGGTATCCATCTGTATTTTTTATGTAACCCATTCATCCAATGACTTTAACACCATGTTAAAATTTTAGATAATTAGTGTAGGTTGAGACTGTCTTTCTATAAATAAAAAAATGCAAGTCAATTGATGAGACATGTCTCATTTTCTTATATACCTTTACTTTAAGTCAATGTCAAACTAATAATTAATGTGAAACTTATCTTGATGCATACTAATATGGTCAGCATTTTTTTTTTTTTTTACAGTTGGGGTGAATTTGCCCTTTTTGTGATACTTTCAGAACAAAATTGATCTTTAAAAGAATTTCGGAATACCTACACCTTAGCTCTAAGCCGAATGACTCATAAACATACTATCTTGAAAAACCTTGATTCAACTAGTACTTGTATGGGAAGAAACTTGTGCTGCCAACCATTTAAACTCGTTCATTTTGGGTTGACCCTAGTTAGACAGGAACTTGAGTAGATGTAAAATGTCCCATATTGGATAGAGTTGGGTTTAGACTGGAAATATGAAGTCAAACCCACTTATACATCATCTTCTACCTTTTGATTCATTGGGATTACTCTCATTGATATATGATTTTGAATCTTAAAATACAGCACAATACAAAAAAAGTAACATTTAGTTTAAAATTTTATAATTGGGGGTACGTAATTTGTGTGTGTGTGTGTATATATATATTTATAAGTATTGAACATTATAAAATAAATTACATGCATGAATAAACCCACAAATAAAAAATTTGGCTATTCTTCTTGACACAAAAACATCATCAAATAAAGCCCACAGGCTTCGTTATCGGATGGATAACTCATATAAAAGCCCTTGGGCCCTAATATTTATCAGTACTTCCATGGGCCAAATAGGGCCCAATCTGCTCAATTATAAATCAGAATATTATATTCATCGGACTGCTGGGCCTATGGGCTGAAAGTCCAAAAAGAAAGTGGTTTTGGACCCATAAAGCAGTACCATCAATGTGGGGAAAAAAGGAATATACCTTTAGTCCTAAATATAAAATAGAGTTGGCTTTTTTGGAGAGGTTAGGAAAGTTAAATAAGTTATTTAATCATATCATATATTTTGTATTCTTAGATTATATATCATTTTATTAGTCAAAATAATTAATTTGGAGGAAAAAATAAAAATATTAGTACTTTAAAGTAATTTAATTAACTTTCTCAATCTCTTCAAAAAAGTCAACTTTATTTTATATTTAGGACCGGAGTATAATTTTGATTTGGAAGTGGAATAATTCAACAATATATTTTGGAAATTGTTACCAAGTAAGTGACGTTGGGAAATTACCAATTAGACCACAACATTGCAAGCTCTGGAAAATATCTAAAGTTCATTCTATTATAGAGAAATGAATTTCTCCTTAACAAGATTTGTTTGAAAATCTATCACCTGCTCCATCGGATTTGACCTTTTTAAGGCAACATATATGATTTAGAAAATTTTATTGCAAAATTCGTTTTCTTTTTGGCTGAATTATTCACATGTTTAATTTTAAATTAGAAAAATATTTTAATATTTTCCCCCTTTAATTTTATGGATGCTTTAATTTTTTGTACGACTGCTATTATGAGGAACATGATAAGGGTTCTGAGATATAGAGATCATAATTAATTTTTAAAATGTTACATTAACCAGAAAGAATGATGTTGTATTTTTCTTAACAGTCATCTAAAGTTGATCAAGTTAAATGTATCATAGTCATGAAATATTTGTGCTGAAAACTATATAAATACTTGATATTGTGTGATATTGATTTTTTTATATATATTTATTTTACATATCTCTCCAACTGCATTATATATAATTAATTTATACGGAGTAACCTTGAAGAATAACTAAAGACCTTGTAGAAAATTACAAGATGCCATAATAAATTCCAATAATACTAAATTTAAATATTTCTTAATTAGAGGGATAGGCATTAGGCACTAAAGATTTAAGGTTATAACTTATAAGCAGTAGAGGTGTTTAAAATGTCTCGGTCTTGATTGTCTCAGCCCAGTGCCATATATTTTGATTCGGAATATCTCATCCCATTTGAGATCGGGACATGTCAGACTGAACTATAACTTAAAAACTTTTATGCCACTTGACTATAATGCTATTGGGCACTGTATTTAACTACTTAAAACACCATTAGAACCTACAGCAAATTTTGATTCCTCCCATGATTGAGTAGCCTAATTTATGCTACTACCATGGGTTTATTACTTTAATTAATTACTCAAAGTCCACCATTACTACTCTTCAATTACTAGCTAATTACATTATTCCCTTTATGCATGGGCTTGCTGGTCTCACCCACCTCCATCATCACTTTAGATTTGTACTCATTATCCTCATCAACATCTTCCTCCACTCCTCTCTGCATTCCCTGAGATGACAAAAACAGAGGCTCTGACTGTGGCGGCAGCGGCGGCCAGGGAGGCGGTGGCGGATGAGGCGGCACCACTGAAGGTAGTTTAGACAGTAAGGCCTCAAGGCTGCTCATCGAAGGACTTAAATTCAAGTATGGGTGATATTGAAGAGGTTCAGGCTGTACATGTGGCCATTGTTGATCTGAAACTCCATAATAACCTAATGCATAAGAAGAAGAAGAAGAAGATGATGATGATGATGGGTGTGGTAATAACACGCCTGGGATGCTTTCTATGTAACTCAACTTTAATCTCAATTGGACCACGTAGCTCAGATCTTCTATCACCTTCTCAACTGCTCCCAGTTGTATAACTCCTTCTCTTACACCAATCAGTGCTATGGTCTGCAATATATATTATTGATCTTATTACTGAATCTAATGATATGTGGAGATGAAGTGGATGGGTAGTGACAGTTTCATATATACCTTAATACCACAATGGAACTGGGCTTCCCAAGTCCTTGGATACTGTAAAATTAAACAAACACGATGAACAGTTAGTTGATGGATTTGGCATTTAATAATTTAAGGTAATTCATGTATTATTTCTGGTTCTTAGACACTATAATAAATGAGATTTTATATTAAAAAGCGGAGGTAGTATATATTTAGGGGTTTTTGATTTGTCACCAAGTTGATTTCTTGGTCTTCAATTGGTTCGCTGTATATCCACTTGTGGCTGTGATCTGCAGCAACTTTTCCTATCAACCTGCTGGCCCATCAAACCTAATTAATTAACTTTGCTTCAACCTCATATAAAACAAGACAAGGGGGGAATAATAATAATAATAATAATAATGCAGTGCAATGATTGGATAATTATTGATATTTAAAAAATTAACTTAATTACCCTTCTCCATAGTTATAGATCTCATGTGACATCTTGAAGAACAGTTCAGGTTGCAACCCTTGATAGTAATTCCCATTGTAAACACATGATGAAGCTTCAAAATTGCAGAAACCATCTTCCCACGCCAATATCCTGCATGCATAATTTTAATTACTAATTAAACCATTTCAATAACAAATTTAAACAATATAATATAATTACAATGAAGATAATTCAGAAACCAAAAAAACACAGTACCAGTTCCTTCTGTTTCCTCTTGATCTGTCATAAGTCCCTTGACCTACACAATCCCACCTATACATTAACCAATCCAACCATGAAACAAACAAACATGTCATCAGCACAAAACTAATACTGTATAGGATGATTGTACAATGTTTGTGGTTTTTGGAGTGACAAAATTAAATCTTGATGCTTACTTGGGTGGAGGGTAGTTTCTGGGCAAGATCCTCCAGAAAACAGCATAAACCCAGTGGGAATTTTGATGGAGGCACAAGCTTCTTAGTGTGTGTTGAAGAAGATGTGTAGCAGCCAATGGACTGACTCGTTCTTCCATATTAGCTAGCCTTTAGTTTATACGAAACCAATTACAGATTCTGATCTTTCTCTTCTTCACTTTAACTTTCACTATCCTCCTTTATATTTATAAACCCACCAACAAGGAAACTTCATATTTATTCCTCCAATTCTCTCTCTCTTCACATTTATATTTTTCTTTTTTTGTGAAAGTTGAAATTAATACTCATAATGATCTTATGCTTTTCTGGGACCCCACCAAGTCTGCTTCTTCCTCAGTTTTCAACATCTTTCTTTGAAATTCATATTTACCAAAGTTCATGTACAGCTGTCAGAAGCAAAAGCCACCAATGTTATTCACACAATAATATAACTGTTATTTTTGCATTTTTGACCCTTTTACACATCAGTCTTAGTTCAAGGGGTTGTATAAATTTTCATAGACTAAAGTCCAGTTTTATTCCGAAAGTTTTCACGTAGGGGCTTTGGCCATTCTTAGGTTATTGTTAGGTAAATATTATCTTGGAAGGATTAAATTAAATAGGAGAAAACAGCCCTAACTATTAAAAAAATAATATTGATCACCATCAACATTTTTAACTGTTAGGGGTGACATTGCTCCAGTTTTAATACTTCTGAGCAAAATTGATCCAACAAAAAGTTCGGAATGCTCAAAGCTCACATACGAAAATTTATGGAACAATATTCATTCACATGCAGAAATGGATGTGCGTTTGTGTGAGTCATTTTTCTGTGTGTCACTTAACGTTCAGTTTTCTGACACTGTTTAAGGTAGCTACTGACTCTAGTCCCAGAAAAAAGTTCCTGAACAGCAACCATATATCAGATTCAATCCAACCACATCACTATACTGCAGGGTCATAAATTTTGGAGCGGATAGTTAACTTTGTATTTGTTTTTCTTTTCTTTTTTGCCCCCTCTTCCTTTTTATTACTGTATATATTATCATAATTATTATTACCTTGTTTCTATAAAGAGAGTAGGCGAAAGCGAAACATCAACCTTAGATACTTGCGTGATATATCACAGTGCTTTAATTTATTAATTATTGCAGTTGCAGGTAATAATAATTACTGAGTCAATAGCCCAGAAACAATGACACTACTCAAGAATCTTTTTTTTTTTTTTTTTTCAAAATTAAATAAAAAGATTACGTATATTTACTTCACTGCTGGTTTTTTGATTCATCTATTAGAGATAATAGTACTGGTGGCCCTTCTGATGCCACAATGTGCGAAAATTATATGAGTGACTGGGGAATTCTTGTGGTCACCACGCAGAGAGTGATATAGGCCTTGTTTGATTCTGTGTTACTTTTTATGCTTTCATTAATTGTTTTATAAATTAAAAAGAGATATTGTCAAGAGTTAAGAGCTTCTTAATGCATGACTGAAAACCTACTTCTATATCTGCGCAATCTTAAGAGCTTAATGAAAACCTAGGCAAGCAAAACTCAATTATAGCTTATAAGAAACTTCTCACGTCAACTCGAGTCCACTCACATTTGAATATATCCTAAGAAAAAGATATATCACAGTGCTTTAATTTAATTACCGAAACAAATCAAACAACCTATATATTAACAATCTTCATTTATTTATATACCTGGCGTGACAAATAATATTGCCCCCACACGCAAGTCTCCATGATTAATTTTCTATACGGATATATCAAACAAAATGCTTCTGCGTTTTTGTCTCCGCTTGTGTTTTATGTTTGTTGCACCACAGAGAGGAGAGAGAGAGAGAGGTGTCAATCATGGAATGGTGCAAATATATAATAATTGAGAGGTGATGTTATATACATGCGTATTAATAATGAATGGATTTAGTTGAAAAAAGGGCTAAAGTGAAGGTGTACGTAGCTAGAGATGTTTTTCTCTTCACTATAATCATGTTGGGTTAGAATGCGATGAATATTATTATTATTGGGCATATACATAAGGCATCGCGTGAGACAAGAGAGACAGAGTTAGAGGGACGACTCTGCAAAAGGTAATGATGTAAGCATCCTCTTTGGATCTTATTGGGAGAGAGCTGTGATCCACTTGTCTTCTCTATCTCTCAGACTCTCTCACACACAATTATTGTCACATAATGTTTGTGTATATGTGATGGTAAATGTTGATCTAGTTGGTAAGCATTTACCAACTCACCTAAACTTTTAGTTTTAAAAAAGTTAATATAATCTATGATTCCTCAATTCTGCCCTCATTTTGGTTTTAATCTATCAAGTTTGAAATAAGAGATTTTGGTCCCTCAAGGGATAAAATGATCCAAATTTTTATTTAATGATAAGGACCGATGTTTTAAAAATGATGAAACTTGAGATACTAAAATCAAAATGGGGACAAACTTGAGGGACCAAAGATTGTGTTAACTCTTAAAAAAATGATTTATTTGTATATATTTTTTAAAAAAACAAGCTAAGTTGGCAAAATATATGTGGATGAAGTTAATTATATAAGAAATTTGGTCAAGAATATTAGGTGTCTGTTGAAATTGTAACAAGGATTTTGCCTCACAAGAGACTCAAGTGTATGTTATATACCACTATGATTCCATTTATAAGTCTTTTTTGACCAAAAAAATTGGTCATATTTATAAGTTAAGTTTCAGCGTAGTCAATGAGATTGTGAAAATTTTACCTATATTAATTGTACCAATAAAAATAGAAAGAGAAGAAAGAGTTAAAAAAATATTCATTCATAAATGAGGGAAAAGTTGAAAATTTACCCTATAATCATTGAGTTAACTACTCCTCATTGGTATGTGTGATTTAGTTAAAAAGGATTTATAAATAGTATCAGATTAGTATATATAACGAGCCAAGAGGAAGAAAACCAAACACATGCATTTATTGACAAAGTGTGTGGTTTTCTTAATAATGTCTCTAAGCTAGCTAGCAAACGTGTTGTCTCAATTAATACTCTTTTGGGATATTTGGTTGACAGTGTTTTGGTATGATAGTTGGGATTAGATTTTCCTTATTAATTGGCTCACATGATATATATTATACTACTCCTATTTACTATATATTATGCTTAATGTTGTAAATTCTTCATGATGGTTTTCTTACATTTCGCAAAGTGTACTTTAAAAATTAATTTGAAGGATATATCCATAAGTACGTCTACATACTTGACATTCAAAATCAATCTCATTAATTATATTTATTTGTTTTAATCAATGTGGTGTTATGTCATTCATATATAATTTGTACAATTTATTTTAGTAGGAAATCACTGATTGAAAATTTTAAAGTTCAAGTAATATTTTTGTATATATTTTTCCTAAATTAAAACAAACACATAAATTATTGAAAAATTATCCTTTCATCACAAACAAAGATGGGATTAAAATTAAAACTCAAAACAATCAATATATATATATATATATGGTCAAATGCAAAATGAATATTGGAAGCTAAGTACAAAAACGGAAAACTTACAATATTTAGGTGTTGGTGGGTGGATGCATGGAATTATGGGCAGTTATATGATTAGTTGTGGCAGCCGACAAATATGGGTGGGAAAAAGCTGTAAAATTAAAGTGGAAAAGCCATTGAAACATAACGAAGCTGGATGCCACACCACTTCCATCGTTTCATTGAACATATACTCACTTTGTGGATCCTCAACACAAACACACACACATACAGCAGAGCATGCATTTAGGTTTTACTGGGTTAACTATATTTAGTTGAGGCCTCTAAATGAGTGGTCCTATATATTAAATTAATGGCAGCATGCATTTATGTCCGTACTTTTATATATCAGTCCTTAAAGCATTGATCGCTATTACTAATCCTATATATGTAGCTACTCACGGACTTGTTTACTGTGTGAGCAAGTTCTGTGATGTTAAAGTTACTAGTAATTTTTCTTCTTCTTATATATATGAAACAGCGAAAAAGTTATATATCATCATGAAGCATTAATTTCTTTTTCAATATGCATGGATATATATTATCCTGGAACATTAATTAATTAAATGCAACCCCGAATAGTCAAACTGAAAGTGATTGATCAAACTTTTCATATGGGCAAGTAATAACATCCACTCCGTACCCGCAATATTACACATTTTCCAGCTTTCACTCCTTGAAGGTGTTTCCACGTACATCTGCTGTTGTGCATGTGTGTGAGATACAGTCATGCTCAACTCAATATTATCTAGGGCACACAGACTCTCTCTCACACACACACTCACACACACAATGAGTTATCGTACGTTGTGCATTTGGGACAAGTCGGGCAGAACTAGTTGGAGGGAGAGGTCCACACTCCACATGTAGCCTGTGATGTTTTTTTAACATCTATCGATCTACTAAAACAACGTTATAGTTGTGTCGTTATATGTTAGAAACAGATAGATGTTGTTCCAAATCCCCAGCAAGCCAAGAGCTTTCAAATAATAATTGGTCTATATATTCCTTGATAGCCTTGTGAGTATTTAGTGTCCGAAATGGGTTAATATTGGTGTGTATTGGTTGGCGTTAAGTGCGGGTTAGGTAATGGGCACGTACAATAATACAGAGGCGAGCATGATTCCTCATTAACTCATCGCTCAGTGTATAGGTGTAAAGGTCTGGTTGGGGTTTGGGAAGTGGGACTACGTTTTAATTGCATGTGTTGATAATATGTCATGTCAAAGAAAAGTTGTCACGGTTCTTAATCCCACCAGAATCAATTCTTTATTTCGCTGCACATATATCGGGACAATGATTGTGTATAAGTGAAAATTGATACTATCTCTCGTCCTAATGTTTTAATATAGTTCATAATGTAATTTATACTATAAAATAATCTTATATTTAAGATCTCATGAGAAGTATAGTATTTTCTTGGAAAATACTAACATGATCTACTCTTGATGGATTAGACCAAGGTCCCATGGGATTAGGGTCAAAATATAAATAATAGAAAAGCTTAGGTAGTTGATACTGATATATACCCCCAAGTCATTAATTTGTAGCATTAAACCGCTACAATAGGTTAACGAAGATATATATATATATATATATATATATATATATATATATATATATATTATAATTTGTGTGTGTGTGTGTGTGTGTGTTTGCATAAGGGTTTAGGGTAAGGTGGTATGACACCCAAACTCTTGTATAGTACTCTCTCTTGTCTTAATTATAAGATTAAGTTGACTTTTTTTAAAAAAACTAAGAAAGCTAATTAAATTACTTTAGAGTATGTTTTTTTTTTCCTTCAAACCAATTAATTTGACTAATAAACAAATATATAATCAAATGATACACGAAATATAATATGATTAAATAACTTATTTAGCTTATGTAACCTCTCTCAAAAAAGTTAACCCGGTCTTATAATTAAGAACGGAGGTAGTATATTCTTTTCCTATGAATCATATCTCTCTTCTTCTCCAATTTTTATTTTTGGTGTATTTCCAATGTAATGTGATTGGGGTTCGTATCGATCGATGCTCCAGTTTCGTGTGGATACTTTAGCAAGTCAATTAGATTCTAAGTATGCCTAAAATTCTTACATATTTTAATTTAGAATTGTAAGTTTATAGTTAATCCACTAATTATAAATGGTAAAAAAATTTGTAACTTGTTTTTTTGTATTAAATGAAGCCTAGATACAGTTAGCTTTTTTTAGAGGGAGAAAATGATATAGTAGATAGGTGAGGGAGAGTGTTCCAAAACGAAAGGGGTGGTGGTGGTGGTTGAGTGATTTAGGAGTCCATGGGAGGGTAGATAGGGAACATGTTACGTGTTTGGACACTACATTATAATATTCCTTCCCCTAATAGTATCAAACAAACAAACACCATCCGTCTTCATCCTAAAAACCCGGGTTGATGTCTACCTGTCCCCCTCCCCCACCGTCCATGGTTTTTTTCCCTTATGATCTTTCTGCTCGGGTTCTAAAGTAAGACATAATTTGTAGAGCCAGAAAATCAGACCAAACTTGTTTAAGCCCGAATCTCTTTATGGGCTGAGATTATAAAATGGAGCCTCCAAATTAAAGTTGGGTTAAAAGGGTTAGCTCTGTAGGGCTGAGGGCTAAACATGCCGACTATATAGGGCCCAGAGTCGGCCCGTTAGGCCCATTTATATATATTGCTAAATTTTTATTTTAAGAAGTTGTTGCAACATTTTTTGTTTGTATTTATTTATGTCATGAAAGGGTTAGGTGCTTACAGCAACCTTCCTTGGGAACATATTAAAGGCTAGACTATTATATATATGTTGTTATTTTTAGTATGATTCGTGTTTATTATTACTAATTAATGGTAGTTAATATGGTTTGGTTGGTTAATGACCCAAAAAAAAAATTGTTTCACTTAATTTATTTTTCATGATTCTAATTTATTTGATAAATTATAACTTTAATTGTTGTAATTTACTAGTTTTATTTCTTTTTTTTTTAAAAGTAAGAAAAATAGTTAAAATTTAGAAAAATAACTTCCGGCCCGGACTCACAAGCTCTCGGGCCGGGCTTTGGAAAACAAATATTTTTTTTCACCTGGGTCTAAAGGGGTTGGCCCTTTTAGGTCTGGCCTTTCAAGGGCAGGATCTGTAGGGCCGGGTCGGCTTTGATTTCTAGCTCAATAGTTTGTGGTGCAAATTGCACTTAAACTATGTTTTATATTTAGAACCGGAGATAATATTTAAAAGCTATTTTTAGTGCTCCATTCAGGTTTTTTTTTTTTTTTTTTCTTTCCATCAAAGCCCGGAATTACACATTTAAGAACACAATTAAAATTAGTTAAATATAATAAATATGTAAAAGATAAACTATTTTGGGTAAATGTGCAAAAATATACGTGTCTTTATCATCGGAGTCTTTCAACACTAAATGCTTTTTGGGTGCAAAAATACGCATGAACTCTTAAAATGGGTGCAAAAATAACATAACTTAGTTAAATCTCACTTAACATCGTTGATAAGCATATATTTTAGGATTAAATAAGTATAGATTCGAGATATATTGGATTGAATTTATTAATATTTTATACTTATTTAATTATCTTTTATATATCTTTATATCATTTAATTAATTATAAGATAAAAGAAGATTTTTGATATAAAATCTACTCATATCTTACTTTATTTTGCAGGAGATATTATGAGATCTAAAAGAGAAGAAAATCAAATAGAGATTATAAAAGAAGAATGTAATATATATATATATATATATATATATATATATATATATATATATATATATAAAGCATAGCAATTCTCGGGCAGAGACGCAAAGGATGGAAAATATAATATAGATATTATTATTATGATAATATAATATCTAAATAAGAGATTGGGACCCTACGCAAATGCAGAGACGCAAGAAGCATTATATATACAAGGAATCACGCACAGAGAGAGACGCAAGCACGCAAGGCAAGAACGAGACGGAGAGCAAGAAGAATTCAAGAAATTGAAGACGAGACGGAACGAGAAGAAGACTTGGAGAATCGAAGATTTGAGGCGAGGGGATTCTAGGGATTCTAGGAGTCTTTATTTCTCTTTTTTTTCATCTCTTATTTAAACCTAGTTTTTATTGATTTTATGGAGTTTATTATAGCCATGCTTGGCTAGTTTTCTTTAGTAGTTAGGGCGAGGATGACGCATGCGAATTTAAAATATTTGATTTGATTCTTTATTTATTGTTATTTTCTTGATTGAATGAATTATCTGTGCGTAATGCTTTCTTGAAGATTGATCACCTTTTAGATTGTTCATAGGTTGATGTATGACAATAGAGATGTTGGTGCATTTAACTAGAACCGCAGTTAATTCATCATAGAATTGCATGACCTAGACGTAGGAACTACGAGTTTATGCGATCTAATAATTTGATTTATAAATATGATCTTTCCAAACAAAACTAAGACATTAGGTTGTTTTCAAAGATAATGATTAAGGTAGCATCAAGACATTGAGACTTAGTCTAACTTTAGAGAATTGATCGTCAATCGTAGAAATAATAATCAATTAGGAATTCAATTTAAATACTTAGAGGAACATAGGGGGATTCTCATTTTGCGCGTTTTTAAATTACTCATCTTTTCTAAAAGTTGTTCTTGAATTTCTTGATTTTGAATTCTTATTTTAATTCTTTAAATTCTGTTTGGTTACAACTCATATTACGCGATTCATCCAACTAAAGTGAAAATAGCGAATTAGTGATTGGAGTACTATTCCTCGTGGGACGATCTTTTTCTCACTACTTTATTACTTGTAACGTAGGTGCACTTGCAGGGAAAGTCGCTACCAAGTTTTTGGCGCCGTTCTTAGGGGAATAGTTTTATTTCAACACTAAGAGTAGTTATTAAAACTTTAGATTGGATTTTTATTTTTATTTTTTATTTTTTAATTTTTAATATTCTACTCTGTTTATGCGAGGTACCATGTAAATTATTTCTTTGTTTGATCCGAAATCGAAAAGACTGAAAGAGAAACCGGAAACTTGCTAAACGAGATAAAAGAAAAGGTTGTTAGCTCTAGTCGAGACTGAAGGCTGGTTAAAATGATGAGAAAATGGTGCGAGATCCTCCCCTCCTCCTCCAAAAAGGACCATAGGCGATTACATGACACTTAATCCGGCCCGGAAGCGCAACTAGCATTGTCAATCCGCTTTGTGAATGAGAATAATTTTGAAATCAAGCCATCCCTCATAGGCTTGGTTCAACAAGGTTCTTTTAGTGGGAGTGATTTAGAGGATCCTAATCAGCATATTGAGACTTTTACGCAAATTTGTGATACCATTAAGATGAATGGGGTTCGAAGATGCTCTTGTGTGAGGCTGTTTCCTTTCTCTTTGACGGGGAAAGCAAGAGCTTGGCTTCGTTCTTGTCCTACTGGAAGTCTCACCACTTGGGAAAGTATCACCACAAAGTTCCTTGAAAATTTTTTCCCTTCTTCAAAGTATACAAAGCTGATGTCAGATATTAGTTGCTTTACTCAAGGCAATGGAGAATCATTCTGTGAAGCTTGGGAAAGGTTTAAGGAGTTGCTTAGGAAGTGTCCACAACATGAGCTGCAAGACTATGAACAGGCGAGAATATTCTTCAATGGGATGCTTCCGTCTTCTAAGATGATGATTAACGCTGCAGCAGGTGGTAAGCTGAAAAACAAAACTCCAGAAGAAGCATTGGAGTTGTTTGAGGCTATGGGGTCCCTTGAGAATGAAACTGTTACTCCACAACCAAAGAGGGGAGTTCTTCATCTAGATTCTTACAATACAATTTTGGCCCACAATAAGAACATTTCCCAACAAAAGAAGGTGATCCAACAACAGTTAGTTGTCATCACTAAACAGCTTGCCTCTTCTCAGGTCTCATCCATCACTTCTCAGCATCCTTTGCTTTGTGATTTTTGCAAAGGGGAACACGCTAATGGAGATTGTGAAGCTGGTAGTACTGGAGAAATAGCTGAGGTTAACTACATGAATAATCCTCCTAGGAATCAGTTTAATCCGTATAGCAACACGTACAATCTTGGCTGGAAATCTCACCCAAACTTTTCCTATAAACCTCAAGCAGCACCTCAGCAGTTCCACCAAACCACCACCACCACTGATCTGGAAAAGGCTTTGACACAGTTGACCCATACCACCACTGAATACATACAGGGTTCAGAAGCTTTCCGGAATGAAACAAAGTCATCTCTCAAAAATCAGGAGGCTTCAATCCGGAACTTGGAGAATCAGATTGGTCAATTATCAAAGCAAATAGCAGAGAGGAGCCCAGGGTCCTTCCCTAGTGATATTGTGGTCAATCCAAAGGAGCATTGTAAGGCCATATCTACAAGGAGTGGTATAGTGATTCGGCCGGTTGAGAAATGCTGTTCGGTGAAGGAAAAATCGAAAAAGGGGTGGAAGAACATGAAAGGGCTTTAGAAAAAGAGGAGGAAAAGGCGAGAATAATGATGTGCAGCGGGTTCCAAAGGAGATAGCTACAAAGAAGTCTCCCACTCCTTCTTATGCAAAACCTCCTTACCCCCAAAGGTTGAAGCGCAGATTCGGAAGCAACAAGTATGCCGGGTTCTTGGATATTTTTAAGCTATGATTAACATTCCTTTTGCGAAGCTCTTGAAAATATGCCTAATTATGCAAAGTTCATGAAAGATTTGCTTTCCAAGAAGCATAAGTTGCAAGAGGCCGAAACAGTGGCATTGACTCAACATTGTAGTGCCATTATTCAAACAAAGTTGCCACCAAAGCTTAAAGATCCGGGCAGCTTTAGCATTCCTTGTGCAATAGGGAACGTCAATATGGGCGAGCACTTTGTGATCGGGAGCTAGTATAAATTTAATGCCCTTGTCTATTTCGAAAGCTCTCGGCATTAAAGAGATGAAGCCTACTATGATGTCGTTACAGTTGGCAGATAGGTCCATTAAGAAGCCAGAAGGTGTCATTGAGGATGTGCTTGTGAAAGTGGAAAAATTTATCTTCCCGGTGGATTTTGTGGTTCTTAACATGGAGGAAGATGATGAACTTCCATTGCTTTTGGGAAGACCTTTCTTGGCAGCTCTTTGCTAGAGCGGTAATTGATGTAGTGAAGGAAAAATGGAGTTCCAAATGAATGATGAGAAAGTCACTTACAATGTGTTTCAATCCATGAAATACCCAGCTGATAATAGTGGCTGCTTTAGAATTAATGTAGTTGATGAGGCCATTCATGAAGGTCTTTTTCAACAAGGTTCAGATGAGTCTAAGAAGGATGATCTTGCTCAATTGTTACAAGTGGAAGAAGAGGTTTATGCAAATGAGAATTCTGATTTACAGGTTGAGGAGCTGAAGAAGAAGGATTATGATGTGCCACTGTTATTCCTAAAGTGGAACTAAAGGAGCTCCCTTCTAATCTAAAGTATGCTTTTCTAGGGAA
Organism: Acacia melanoxylon; assembly: GCA_019022615.1. NCBI lineage: Eukaryota > Viridiplantae > Streptophyta > Magnoliopsida > Fabales > Fabaceae > Acacia > Acacia melanoxylon. The sequence continues at coordinate 1,627,831 of JAFJYJ010000052.1, forward strand.
GGATGACACTTATCCCATTATTATTAGTCTTTGAGTTGTCACCTCGACGAAGAGAAGTTGTTGAAAGTTTTGACTACCCACAAGAGGCGCAATAGGGTGGTCTATATCGATTTAAAGGGGATTAGTCCTTCATTTTGCACTCATAAAATTCTTATGGAGGACGAAGTGAAACCGGTAAAGGCAGCCCCCGGAGGAGACTTAACCCGACTATGAAGGAAGTGGTGAGAAATGAGGTGGTGAAGCTGTTAGATACATGTATGATTTATCCTATCTACGATTCAAAATGGGTTAGTCCAAGTACATGTAGTAGTAGAAGAAGGGTGGAATCACGGTAGTGCGAGAATGAGAATAATGAATTGATACCCACTAGAACCATTACGGGAATTTGGAGAATGTGTGTGGATTATAGGAGGTTGAATGATGCCACTCGCAAGGACCACTTTCCTTTGCCATTCATGAATCAGAAGCTTGATGATGCTTTATGGGCGTACCAAACGGCATTCAAAACTCCTATTGGAATGTCACCATTTCAGCTGCTATATGGTAAGTCTTGCCACCTTCCAGTGGAGCTTGAGCATAAGGCGCTTTGGGCAACTAAGCTGCTGAATTTTGATGCTAAATCTGCCGATGAAAATAGGTTACTACAGTTGAATGAGCTTGATGAATTCAGAATTTTTGCATATGAGAGTGCTAGCCTCTACAAGGAAAGAACCAAGAGATGGCATGACGGGAGGATTATTCCTAAAGAGTTTCATCGGGACAGTGCTTGCTTGCTTTATAATTCTCGTTTGAAACTTTTTCCGGGGAAATTGAAGTCTAGATGGTCAGGACCTTTTGTAGTCAAAGAAGTCACACCTTTTGGTGCAATTGCCATTGCACCAATAGGTTCAGATGAAGCTTTTAAGGTGAATGGGCGGAGATTAAAGCCTTACCATGGTGGAGACATTGACGAGAGGAAGAACCTGTGGCATTGGAAGGCGAGAATTAAGGCGACATAGTCGGGCTAAAGACTATAAACCAAGCGCTTCTTGGGAGGCAACCCAAGGGTTACGCTTTATTTATTTATTATTATTGTGTTTTTCTTTTCTTTCAGTTTTATTCAGGTTTGAAGATGATCACTCCTCTTGTAGCTGCAAAGTCTGGCTTGTGCACTCTTCTCTTTTAAAATTTGAAACATCATGGATGGTACCAGAAGAAGCCCTCCACATCGAGTTAGAAGCCTAAACCGGGGGGAGTACTAGTTTCTTTCCCTCTTTATATTTTTGCAACATTGAGGATAATGTCTGATTTAAGTGTGGGGGAGGGATATTATCTCTTTGGTAGTGCTTGTCCTTATCCAATTGAAAAGAATTTAATATTTGAGATTTTTGCATTGTTTAGGATTGACCTTAACTTTGAGCTTTCCCGATCTTAGAGAATATTATCAAGTCAAACATTAAAATAGAAAAGAATGTTTCAATTAAGCCTCTAAGCCTTGAATTTTTGTAGCAGTCTTGAAATTAACTATGAGAATAGAGATTAGTTTGTAGTATGGTCAACAGATTATTAGTTTATGAATATTTTGTTACATGATTTCTTTAGAAAATTAGATGATGACCCTGCTAGCTAAGTAAAACTTTTGTGTCGGGAAATGACTCAGGCAAAAAAAAAACACAACTCCAATGACTTCTCTAGACCGCACTTAGTAAGGTCTTTGCATCACCCATGTGCGGTCGCGTCAAACGATAAAGTCAAAAGAGGGTTATGAGTTGGGCTAAAAGCCTCTTGAGGTGTCTTTTGTTGGAGAAGCGAAGAACTTAGGTCCGCATTACCCATGTGTAGGGTCGCGTCAAAAAGGGACCTACAACGGCTCAAAAAAATAAAATAATGAAAAATGGAAAAAAAGAAAAAAAGAAAGAAAGAAAGAAAGAGAGAGAGCTATGTTTTACCTGAGGATCCCTATTAAATTAAATAAAAAGTTTGGTTTAGTGGGGGAATTTGATTGTTTTTGGAGAAATTGAGTAGCGTAATATTCTTTTACTAATCTTATTGTTGAAATTATTGCGTGCCGATCCTTTGATCATGGGATGTTAAGAGATTATTACAATTGTTTAAGGCTATTAGCTTAGTGATCTATTCTTATAAGACATTAACTTAAATAAAATTTGACGATATGATCTAAGTGTGGTGGTATAATGCTTTCTGTTTAGGAATTTAATGAAGAATGTTTTTTCGGATAATGAATTCTCTTTCTATTGCTTGAGGACAAGCAAATATTTAAGTGTGGGGGAATTTCACTTTTTATAGCGGGTCTCCCACTATTTTCATGAAAATACCAAAATGCCTCTAATTTTTTTAAAAAAAACTTCTGCAGGGGTTATTCTCTTGTTCGAATGGATAGAAGAAGAGAAGCTCGAAGAAACACTATGGCTTCCAATGGTTTGTCCAGAAGGAGGAGCTACAGGATGCATTGAAAAGGAAGATCAAACAAAGCCCCCCTTTCTTGTTCCGTGATTTCTGATGGCCTTCCTTCTTTTCATGACTTTCAGAGGAAGATGGGCCGATGGAGCTACAGGAGACGACCAGGCTCAGAGATCGAAGCACTGGGAAAAGGGATCGAGATTGTAGCCCTCAAACGTTATCATCTGAATCTTAGCTTTCATCGCCGATCTCCAAAAATCTCAGTCACAGCAAATCGATCTCCTTTCACCCAACGATCAGTGAAGGCGAGGAAGAAAAAGTCAAGCATTCACTGTGCTTGATTTGCCGCCATCGTTGGTCTCTTGTCTTTATCTGCCGGCATCTTAGATCGGGGTTGGGAGGGAGAGATCTCAGAAGTCAGAACACATATTGAGCCTGGGAAAGGGAAGTTTTATTCACACTATACTATTTCATTTTCTGCGTTATTGTTTGAGATATCATCGATCCAGCGGAATAAGGCTTGAGTAAAGTGTGATCTCGTTTCTTGGTGGCCTATACGCTTAGCTTTATCTGGGAAGATGTTCATTTCTAGTGAAGAGCAGATTCTGTTCCATTCAAAGCATGCATCAGAAAATGTCATTGAGGCTTTCAAATCAACTTCCTCGAATTTAAATCCAGATTCGGTTAATGGGTCCCTTGCAGCTGCTGAATTCCCCAATTCGCCTCCAGTTTCCACCATTTACACTGATGTTGGCGTCATTCCCGAACACGAAAAGAATGAGCAAGAGCAATTGATATCAAATCTAGAAAGTATAGTGTCTCGTCATTTTCCTTTATTACAAATTTAATTTGGGGACGAGAAGCTTTATTCAACTGCAATGAAACTTATTTTTGGAATTGAGTTGGTTGTGTAGGAGAAGTAAAGCGGCTGAGAATCATCCTACAAAAGTTTTTTTTTTGGTTGAATTAGGACATTTTTTTTTATGAAAATAGTGTGGGACCCACCACAAAAAATAACTGTATTAAGCATGTTATTTTTGCATCCATTTTGAGAGTTCATAGGTATTTTTGTACCTTCAAAAAGTATTTGGTATTGAGCGATCCCGAAGGTAAAGCACATGTGCATTTTTACACTTTCACCCAACTATTTTTTCTTAACTTGCCCTTGTTAACCAGGAATAAGTAAGAGAGAAAAATAGTGTAGTAATGAGAAAAAATATGAAAGAGTATGTGATATGTGAAAAAGATGAGGAGAGAATAGAATTAATCAAGAGACAAAATGAAAGTAAAACATATTAAATGTGTAGACAACCTTGAAAGAGATATTATAAAAATAGAGAAAAGCAATTCAAATTTCAGTCTATTATAAAAATGATGTGAGGAAGTAAGTTTTACTATACATACTTTAAAAATATTAAAAAATTTAGAAATTTAATAAGTTTTCAATTTTATCCTTGCTATTAAGTGTACATACTTTAAAAATTAAATAACATGTACCAATATTTAATGAGGGGGAAAAAGTTAGTAATTTTTATTAATACATGCCTTATGATTAGGGCTAAAAAAAGTTCTTTTTCTTCCACATTATAGATAGGATTATAGCGGTATCTCATCATTACTTATGTCATCTCTTTGTACCCTCTTCTTTATTGAGGTTTCTTTTTCTTTTACGAAAGGCAGGAGGATCGTCATAAAATCCAATCATATTAATTTGTGCTTCCATTCACCAATCCCAGTCCTTTTTCTTTTTCTTTTTTGTCTTAATGGATGCAGCAAAAGAACGTCCCTCATGCTACTTATTTATTTATTGTACTTACCAGATTACTATTTAGGTCCCGTTTAGTTCACTGAAAATCAGAGGAAGGGAATGGAAAATAAGATTTTCCAACCGGTAAAGGCGTTTAGTTAACCATTTTCTCAAGAAAATAATTTCTGGTGACTGTAGATTTTCCTTTAAACATAGGAAAATTGCTTCCCACCAAAATTGGTGAGAACTCATTTTCCAGCAAGATCAGAAAATGTTGAAGACAAATTTACCCCTCACCTTCAACCGATGAAGACAACCCAGAATCGTTCGATGCAATTAAAGATTAAGAACCCAGAATTATTCCATGAGACAGATTCGGATCACCAAGAAACTTACCCAGAACCTGACGAGAATCTGATGGCCATGACCCAAAATCCGACGAAGCAGAGCAATGCCCAGAATTTGACGAAGATTCGTCAAGGCAGACGAGTACCCAGAGTTTCGATGATCACCAGAGTTCCGATGAAACAAAGTGACGAACCGGAATCCAACGAAGAATGATTGGAGGCGAAGAGAGGAAGAAGCCACAATTCAAACCTTAGTGATACATCGGCAATCGGCCGCCACTCCTCCTCCTCCTCCTATGTTCTGGTTCGTCGACTCACTGGACTCAAACGAGTGGTGATAGCTCTAGATGCTAACGCAGCTATCGCTAAGCTTCCTCAAAACGCAAAGTGAGTCGGCAACGATGTGGGTGAAGATGGGAGGCGAAGACGAGAGGGAAAGAGACAAAGATTCTAGAGAGGAAGAGAGAGTAGATGGACCTCAAAATTTTGGAGAAAGGAAGCTGCTGTGTATTGGAGTCGATGGACCCACTTTGCATAATAATATCTTTGGCCAAAAAAAAATTCGAGTGTTTGTTTGTTCAATCTTAGGGGCAAAATGATATTTTGTCTCATTTTCCTTCCTCATTTTCTTTCAACCAAACAAAAATTTTCCAATCAACTCATTTTCTTTTCCACAGCAAACCAAACACATCTAGGTAAAATATTTTCCATTTCATTTTATTCCATTCTTTTTATTTCAATTCCTTTCCATTCCAACTTTTTTTTTTATCCAAACGGGGCATTAGCTTTTTCTTAATTTCTGCTTCATTCCAATTCATCACACTTCATAATTTATTTCATAACCCTTGAACTGGATCATGTATGTTTATTAGATGACCCATGAAGGCTTGATGGGCTTCCATAAAAAGGCCTTTATTGGGCCTGAAGCCCATGTACTCATACCCCATGGTCCCCTCGCTCTTCCTTCCTCGATGACAGAAAGCGACCTTCTCTTTCATGTCAGCTTGCTCAGGTATCAATACATGTATTATCCTTTATCCTTGTTGTGCTTATCACAGCAAGAAACTAAAGGGCTAGCTCTGTTTTAAATAATTATTTTTTTATCAATCTGAATAATTCTCAAATCTTTGAAAATGTGAATTTGTGGTATAATTGTGCAGCACAGACATTGATAGACATACTGGTATTGGATATAGCTCCCCTGTTCTTGCTTCAGTCATGGTTGATCTCTCCCCTGTTTTTACCTTGTTTCTTGCCATCATTTTCAGGTATCTCCTACCTTACCTTTAAACGTGTACTTTTGGTGATTTCTTTCACTACAGCCATAGTTTAAGTTTTTAATTTCCACCAAATAACCTTTATCATGTTAGCCAACAAAATCACTACCTCCCACACAAAATGGTGATATATATGCATCTCCTGCACCATATATATATATATAGTAGACAGGGGCGGAGGAGTCGGGGAGGGCTAGGGGTGCGCCCCCTAAAATTACAGAAATGAACCCAAATGTTTAAGAAATTATACTTCAGCTTTATAAAAATTTCAATATTTTTACTTTATTCCCTACTAAAAGTTTGATGGAGGGAGTGAAATGGAAATCTTAAAATGTTTATAGGGCTTAAATGTAATTTCATGAACACCTGAGTTCTATTATGTAATTTTCGCCTCCCGTAATTGCAATTCCTGACTCCGCCCTTATAATAGAGAGTATGAATACTTTTTTAATGGAGTGAAACCTAGGTTGACAATGGAGGTAGATTGTTCTTGTTGGAATATACCTCGTCCACTAAGGTCAAATCCCAACAGCATTGAGATCAAAATATAAATAATAGAAAAGCTTGTGGGATAACCGTAATATTCCATAATGGTGTTTTGAACCGACATAATACAAACTTTGATGAGCATGAGGCTCATGAAATCATAGGCGGATCTACGTTATAGATTGGGAGGCAAGTGCCCCCTTGAATTTGTCATTGGATTTTTTTTTTAAAGATGTATTTAGTGCCCCAATTTGTCTCTTCCAATTTTTTTTTTGTTAAAGATGTATTTGATAGCATTGATAATAAGGCAATTATGATGGAATTTCAAAAAATAAGACCTAGAAGGATGGCATTGTAATTATTTTTATTGTAATATATTTTTTATTAAAATATATGTACTTAAACTTATTGAGTGCTCATCGTTCATTGTAATTTTATGTATCTGCATTTCTAACAGCACTTACCCTTGCTTTTCTAAATGACAGGTTTGTAAAATAACTCTCTCTTATTACATCATCAGTATTCACTTGATTTCATGAATATTTTTTTGATATTATTTTCTTTTCTTGTTTATATTCTTTTGTTTTTTAATACATTTAAAACTTTTCTTAAAAAAAAAATCCCCCGAATCCCCCTGCCATTGGTGCTCCCCTGAATAATTTTTAGATCCGCCCCAGCGTGAAACCCTATATATGTGTGTGTTTCATAAGGATGCAGGGTATACACCTAAACAATATATTTAATTTATTCTCTTCATCTCGAACTTATTCCCTCCTTCTTTCTATTTTCGGTAAGAGACGGAGCTTCATTGGGACTAGGGGGCCATGGCCCCCAAAAACAAAAGAAATTTGTTTAGAATTTTTTTTAAGAAATTTAATATAATGTAAATCTTAATTTTGGCCCCCTCAATTTTTTTAAAACATTTTCCTTTTTTTTTCCCATTTGCAGGTCAGTCTTTTATACTTTTGGGACTTATAATTCAATCTTTGTTCCATGTGGGGTCTTGTGTGATTTATGTTAAACTTGTCATTTTTTTTTCTATATTCCATTTTAATTACCTGAAATTTTTAGCTTATCAATGAAATTTACTTTTGTGATATATTCTTTACTATGCTTTTATCCATTCTACACTACACCTATAGATGAAGTTAATTGATTTTTCATTCTAAACCTCAGCCTCTTGCCCTCCAATGTTGTGGTGTTCAATTGCATGAAGTTTATGGTTGAACCAGAGATTCACAATTAAAAAAATTAACTGATTTAAACTCCTGCTTCATGCTAGAACCAAAAGCATACTGTAAATTTTTGTTGAGGAATAAGCAATAAGCATGACAGCTAAAAAAGCTACGCAAAGTTCTAACTTCTTTTGCCATGTCAATCACATTATTTAGTGCTTCTAGGTTTTGTAGGGATTAAGTTTAAAACCTCTAAAATCCAGGATGTTCCAACTTGTCTGACTTGAAACGTGAGTGTTGAGTTAATCTGTAACAAAATTGGTCATAATTTTTATTTCAGGAATTTGCTAGTTTTCTTCGTGTTTTTGCTGGTCATCCTATGGATGCAATATGATTGAGGATGAGAAGTAGAAGTATATGTTGTAAATTTAACTGATCTGGGAAAAAGACATTGCCAACAGATGATGTTGTTAAATCAGAGTGAAGTACAACAATACCATTATAGAGTTTTCTAGTTTATTTACAGTCTCTTGTAGAGCTACTTTATCTTCGGTGCATCATCATAGTTATAACATAGAAGGTAGAAAGTTTCTCTACATATGGCTTTTAATTTATAAAGTTTATTTTCTTTGTGTTTTCTCTGGTCCATCCAAATACAGGGAGTAATAATATAATATTATTTCTTTGATTTTATCTTCTCCCTATTTTTTCTCTTCCCAACTTTTATTATAAATCTGAATATTTTAAATATATTATATAATCATAAAAAATTTTAATTAGTTAATGAGTATACATTTACCTCTCCCCAAATTTTTGTTCCAAGCTCCGCCTCTATTTGTGGTGTATTTGCTTTGCATTCATAATCATGTCAGTAACTATAGTCCAATTAGTGTAGTCCAGTTAGTGTGAGTAATCAATTAGAGATAAACTATCGGATTACAGGCATGCCTGAAATTCTCACAGTTTGATTCGCAGATATGCAGGCATGTGAGCAGGCATGCAAAGTGTATTGGAACAGTGTTAAATGGTGATAATAAGGGAAGGGCAATGGGAGGAAGATTCGTGACACAAGATGATGAGTGGCTTCTTGGAGGCATTCTACTCTTGCACTTGGCATCACCTTCAGTGTTCGTCTCATTTTTAATTAATTTTCCCTTAGCCCTCCATTATTGTGATTATCATCTTGCCCACCTTATTTATAGTCATTAGTCACTGCTATTTTTTTATGTACATGTATATGTATGTAGAGTTATTATAAAGTTATTCAATCATTTATTTAAATTTCAATAACTCCATGTGTTATATTTGTCGATCTATGTGTGTGTAATAGTGTTATTTACCCTAAAGTTTTTAAGTAAGCATTTAGATTAACTTATTTTAAATTATTTTACACTGTATGAAATAAATATGAGAAAATTTTTGTCTTGTAGAATTAAAAAAAAAAATAAAATTGTAATTGATTCTGGTTGTCTTATATTCTGTGAGCATATATACTGCAAACATATTTTCCAGACTTCACCTACACACTTCAACTTCTAAAATCTCATCTGATTATTTATTATTTTTTTTTTTTGTACAATTAATAATGCAGTATTCCATATTATATTGTATTATATTACTGACTGATTAATCATTAAATATACATATATATTGCATTATTAGGGTGATATTGAGAAACATAACGCAAATATATGGGCATGTGGAAAGAAGGGACCTGTGTACGTTGCCATGTTCACTCCTTTAGGAATGGTCATTGCTCTTGCCATGGGACTTTAGAAGGTACGTGTGTGCATAATAATAGGAGTAATATACAGCGAAAATATCCCAAGCAAAACGATTATGGATAATTTTTCCGAATATTATTACAATTGCATGTTTGTGTGTGTGTTCACAAACAGTCTTGCTTGCTAATTGATGCATATGAATGAATCAACATGTACACAGGTTAAGGAAACACTGTTGGCTTTTTTCATCGGTCGGAGAATACTTTTTAAATTGGTTAGCGAAGGATAATATGGATGGGCGTAATAATTTGTCCTAATATAATGTACGATCGGTTCTCAAAATAAAGTATGGCATAGAAAGTAGAAACAGACCATCTCAAGTCTCGGGGTTATTTGGCAATAAAATAATAATAATTAAATTTATCGGTAAAAGGATATAGGGTTTAGGGGAATTTTTATTTAATAAGTTTTCACCGTGGGACAATATTGCTTTGAATGTGTAAAAAATGGAGTAACTTTTTCCTAGCTGTTACTTTAGTTAATTTTGACCGTTAGTTAACTAAATATGTTAAATTAACAATCTACATGCCATCCATATCATTTTTGTTAAAATGTAAATTTGCCTTGGAAGTTTTAGATTTAACTTTAAATAAAATGAAGTTGATGACATATGGACTTCCTGCACAAATTTACACTTTAACAAAAATGACGCATAGATTATCTGCTCAACATGTTCAACATGTTTAACTATCCAATGGACTAGAATAACGGCAAGGGCAAAATTCCTTCCTTTTGACAAAATTTCCTTTGAAAAACTTACAAGACAAAACTCCCCCTAAGTGAAAACTTCAAAGACAAAATTGGCCATTAATCCAATCCAAAGATATAATTCTCTGCTCATTATATTTGCTCGGACACCTGAGTCCCTCTAGTGGAATGTGTGATGTGTCTGTCGAGTGAGGTCAGGTTAGTCACTGGGGTCCCGTCATGATGAATATGGTTGAAAAAATCTAAAGTGGGCTGAGTGGTGCAAGTAGAATAACTTTGTCTTGAAACAACAATAATGGGAGAAGCTGAAAGTCGAGAGAGCAAAATATGCTAATAGGAAAGCGAATTGAGCAGAGGAAAGGAGAGAGAAAAACAGAGCATCAGAAGATCAATAATGGAAGATATAAAAGTAACAGTACTAATGGTAGTAGGTCAGGCGTTTGAGGCAGGATTGAACACTTTGATCAAAGCAGCCACCGACAAAGGTATGAGCGACAATGTGTTCGTTGTGTACTCAAACGCCATCTCTCTCTCTCTCCTCCTTCCTTTTTCCTTCCTTTATTACAGAAAGCGATCTTCTCCCTCCATCACCACCTCAATCATCTGCAAAATATTTCTCCTTGGCTTCCTCAGGTATGTGTGTGTATATGTATGGTATCTTATTTTCGTTCCTGTACTTACCATAGCAAGATAATTAAAAAAGCCTCTATTTTAATTAGTGGAATTTGTGGTAGTTGTGCAGCGCAGACATTGATATATAGTGGTATCGGATATAGCTCCCCTGTTCTTGCTTCAATTATGTTCGACCTCTCCCCTGTTTTTACCTTCCTTCTTGCCATCATTTTGAGGTAATATATATCACCCACCATCTCTTTATACATGTACAAAGGACCTAAACTAGAGTTTAATCTTCCACTGAAGCCATAGTTTAGGTTAGCTGGAGGAAATGGTCAAAAGTTTCATTATTATATTGTTCCACTAAATATTTTTAAACAATATTGTTTTTCCCTTGTCAAATAATCTCTTTATACATGTACAAAGGACCTAAACTAGAGTTTAATCTTCCACTGAAGCCATAGTTTAGGTTAGCTTGTTTCCAATGTGAAATATAACCAAATAACTTGTAATATTGTAGCCCACAAACTAAAGTGATGAATGCCTCCCACACAAAATGGTGATATATATATATGCATCTCCTACACCATATATAAATTGGAAAAATAGCTATTACAAGACTTGAAAACAATCTATACTTGAGCTATATTTACTACCTCATAGCAAATTAAAGTATTTTTTTACTTTGTGATGCAACAAGCATTGGTCCTAATAAAGTTAAAGAGCCAATGACAATTTAAGCATGCATACAGTCTTCAAGTTTACGCATGTATGAACGCAAAAAATGTTTTTGGGAAAAGTGACTTTCAATTAGACCTGACAGAGTTTGAAAGTAATCCAACAATACTGGATATTTGGTAACATAGTACTCTACTGGGAATGGAGAGAAAGCTAGGTTGACATGGAGGTAGCTAATATTATTTGCAGATATGAGAAGCTGGAAGTGAGGCAAGTGAGCAGCCATGCAAAATGTATAGGGACATTGTTGTCCATTACGGGAGCTTTAATGGTGACTCTGTACAGAGCTGAGCCAAATAGTGGAAGAGGTAATTCCAAGGTTGAAGAAGACGATAAGGCAATAAGGGCAATGGGAGGAAGCTACGTGTCACAAGATGAGTGGATTCTTGGAGGCATACTACTTTCAATTGGCAGCTTCTGTGTTTCTCTCGCTTTTAACATAAAGGTAGGGTTAGCTTTTCCATTATTTGTGAGGTCTGATCTTTTCATTTTTGTTTGCTGATTCTCTTTCCCATCCAATCTCATGTCATGTGGGGGCTGCTTATTCATAACCCCTCAGTTAATCACACTTAATTAATGTTTAATCTAATTTTCACATCACTAACTCCCTTCATGTCTACTCCTTCATTTCGCTACCTAATTGTGTCTCTCATCTTATCCACCTATTTTTATATATAATCAGGTTTGCCATATGTTCTATTTCTTTCCCACCAGCATTTGAGGTTAAATGCTTGTGAAAATAAATAAGTTGGTGGAGGTGTAAAAAATGTGTCTAACACCAAATGTTATTTTAAGGGCAACAGTAACAATGAACTTCCAAAATATATGTAAAAATATACTTTGATTATTAGTTGTCCATTTGTTTGAATATTTGACTGAAAATGGTGATATGGAGAATAATGTAGATGATTAAGAAACAACATAAAATAATAATTTGCTGATTGGGTAAGGAAAATCCATTTCCACCTATCCCTTTGTCTCCACCTCAACATTTTATCTCCACCTAACCCTTTTGTCTCATCTCCCTTTCTTTTCATAAAGAAGTGATGAAGTGGAGATAAAGGGTTAGGTGGAAATTAATTTCCCTTTTCCAGTCAGCAAATTATTATTTTAAGTTAGAGTAATACTTACATACTTCAAGAATACCACGTCATCTAAATTCTATCAAATGAAAACATAAAAAATCATTTAATTTTAATCCTTGTTGGTTGATGATCTCATTTGAAAAAATTCAAATTTTATTTTGCTTATAAGAAAAAAAACATCTTGATTTTAAAAAACTAAAACAAAATGATCAACCAATATTTTTCTTTAAAACAAGTTACAATTTGATTTTTTTCAAATGAGTCATCAACCAACTATGATTAACATGATGAGTTGTTATGTTTTCATTGGACAAAGTTTAGATAACGTGGTATTCCAAAAGTATGTAAGTATTTGTCTTCAAGTTGTTTCGTAATCATCACGTTATCCCTAATGTCACCATTTTTAGTCAAAAATTCAAACAGTTCACTAATATGCTCAATGTGTATTCTTACATTTATTTTAGAAGTTCATAGTTACTTTTGCCCCTAAAAAACCATTTGTATACGGTGCACTTTTAGAAAAATCTCAATTGCATTTGTGCACATTAATCCTTAAAAATTTAAACAAATGGTCAATGTGTATTTTTCCATATATTTTGGAAGTTTATGGTTACTTTTTGCTCTAAAAAAACTCTTTGGTGTTAGGCGCACTTTTGAGAAAATCTAATGTGTATTTTTATACCTTAATCCAAAAAATAATACAGGTGGCAAAATCTAATTCACTACAGAAAAAACTTCGGATTAGAGATGAAATTTCCGACGGAAAAAATTCTGTCGGAAATTACCCACGGAATTCCGTGCGTAATAATTACCAACCGAATTCCATGGGTAATTCTGTCGGTAATGTCTTCTCCCATTATTTTTTTTTTTTTTTTTCGACGGACTTTTCCATCGGAATTCCGTCGGTAATCTGACGTTTTTTTGTAATGATTGAAACAATGGACGTAAACTTAACGATTCTAATAAATGCTAATATAACATTTGATCCTCTTAGTTTATATTCATTTTAGTTTTTCTCCCTGAAGTTCTAAAGTGATGTTTTTGGTGCTTCAAGTTTTGTCTGTTTGAAATGTTGGTCTTTGTAGTTTATAAAAGACCTGAACTCAAAGTTAATGGTGTTAAATTTGTCACTAGCACCGTTAAACACCACTTTAAAATTTCATGAACCAAAACTAAAATATAGATAACTTATAGGACTAACGATTATATTAACCTTCTAATAAACTTGACCTAAGTTTTTTCGGTATCTAAATGTGTGGAGGTGCTGTGATAAAGTTATTTAACCATTCATTTAAAGTTGCAAAGATCTGCGTCTTTCATCAGCTACTCCATGTGTTTCGATTCCAAAAACAAAAAATCATATAGCAGAAAATCAGTCAGATATTATAATTTTGTACACTTAAAAATTATATTGATTGAATTATAAATTTATCTTGAAATTATATTATTGTAAGGGACCGATATTTTTGTGTGGAATAATAATAAAAATGACACGCATCACGTTGTGCAGACATGGATAATGAAGGAGTATCCAGAAGTTGTAATGACAGCAACCATTTCATGCAGCTTCGTGGTGATTCTATCCTCCATTGTTGCTCTTGTTGCTGAGAGAAACAACACACAAGCTTGGATTCTTCGGCCTGATATGGAGTTGGCTGCTATATTATATTCTGTAAGAATACAACAAACAAACACCAAATCTGATATATGATTATTTATGATCTTGTTTTGTGTTAAGAAGCTGCAGTCAACACCCTGAAGTATTTTTCAGGTGCGTTCAGTATTCTAAAGTATTTTGTGATTTATCAAGCATCCTAAAGTGTTTTTCGAGGTGCATTCAATACACAAAAGTTACAACTGAAAACATATTTTAGAGTGCTGGTGGATACACCTTCAATTAAAGAATTTTTTGGGAGTTAATAGTGAGGCTAAATTACTCCTAAAAGCAATACTTTTGAGGGAAAAAAATTTCCTGAAGAAATTAATACTTGAAGAAAAAAATCTCACATCATAAAATATTCGAAGTGTTGGACGCAAATAAAGAAACAATACAAGGTGTTGAACGCAATTTAACCCTTTTGCTTTTGGTATATTTAACACAGTATCCCATATTACTGGCTAATAACTCATTGATATATATGTGTGTGTGTGTAGGGGCTTATTGTGGTAACAATGAGAAGCATAACTTTAATATGGGCATGTGGAAAGAAGGGACCTGTGTACGTGGCCATGTTCACTCCTGTAGGAATGGTCGTCGCACTTGTCATGGGACTTTCATTTCTAGGCGAATCTCTTGCTCTTGGAAGGTACGTGTAGTATATAGTAAAAATTATATCTTAAATACAAATAATCCCGAAAATTCCATATTTATAAGTAGGAGTGGAAATAGATTAGACTCTAGTTAAATAGACCTAAACCTGATACAAAATTTTAAACCCTGAACCTGAACCTGTATATAAGTTTTTTTAGACTTAGACTTGAGCTTGTTGATCACGACAACTGAAATGACATGAAAAATTAAAACCCTAAAAAGGAGAAGGGCCGGTGGTGGGCATTTGGGAAAGTCGGGCCGATCGGGTGTCTTCATTCAAGCGACAATACAGAAGAAGAACGAAACGAAGTAAGAGGCCGGAGGGCTGGGAAAAGAGTCGAGTCGATCAGGCTCGACGCTTGCTTAGAAATGGAGAAGCAAAACGAAAGACGGATTTTGCCGAAAAAGAAGCAACGCTATGGATACCATGACCGATCACCATCGATAAAGAAGAATTCAAACAACCACACAAGTAGAATACATACTAGGCTTGAAAATCTATGTCTTTAAGGCTATATATAACCCTTTAAGCCAATTCCAATTTAAAAGCCTACTTTTATGTTTTCAATAGGCTTTGAGGCTATCAAAATATTACATAATGATTTAATTAATAACATAAGTTTAATTTAAATTCACAATAAAATAAAAAAAATTCTATTGGTTATAGGATCTCATACAAACTCAATACAATTACGAGTTTACAATAATATATATAATTTAATTTTTTTAATGATAAATTTATAAAATTAATTTATATTAATTTATATTTAATTCTAAATAATAATGTAAATTTTAAAAAAGATAAACAGGTCAGACTTTTAGGCTTGTATGCTATGTCTTCTAAAAATAGGTCTATATGCCTGACCTATTTGTCTAAATAGATTTAAATTTGAATCTGATCTATTTATTAAATAAACTAAACTAAGTTTAAGGTAGGTCAAGTGTAAGCTTCTTACATGAGTGTTATTTATTTCCACCCCTTTTTATAAGTCAAGCTTATACATTTACAAATTGAGTTGTGTGATTTATAAATCAAATTTAATAATCTTTATTTACAAGTTGAGTTGTGTTATAAATCTAAAGGAAATAGAGAAGAAGAACCAGGAGAAATTCTAGAGAGATGAGAGAGAAATTTCATTCAAGTGTATTCTGAATGTTTACACAAGCCTCTATTTATAGGCTTGATAGTTCTTGTGCATGATGGACATCCACATAATAATATATTTATAACACTCCCCTTGGATGTCCATTTATGAATGTGCCTCATTAAAAACTTTAACTAGGAAAAACCTAGTGGAATAAAAACCTAGCCAAAGAAAAGAGTACATCATCCATTGATACACTTTCTAATCCGCTCATTAAAAACCTTTCTAGGAAAAAACCCGGTGGGACAAAACCTAGATAAGGGAAAAAGAGTACAGCGTGTATCGACTCCCCCTCTTCATTATATCAGATTTTTCTCCCCCAGATGACAACATTACATATAATAACTTTGTATAGATGAATAACTATATGTTACTGATAATCAAAATACATCTGTACTTTATGGTACTTCTGGACCATATAATTCTCCTTCATCTTCTTTTCAAATTCTTTCTTTCAGTAGTCGAATATTGTATTATTCGCTATGGAACGATAAAAACATCCAATCTTATCATTCATTGTCTATTGTGTACTGCAAATTCTAAATTTGCCAATAAAAGCATAATAAATATTAACATAATTACTAAATAATCACATAAATATCATATACTTGAGATTTTTTCATAAAGATGCATGGACATATAGAATTATTTTGTGCATCATTCTTTCAATAAATATTTAGGCTTCAGGCCATATATAGACTTATTTAATAATGTTCTCGAGAACTTGAATCTTTTTAACGTCTTGAATCCTTTAGGGACTTGTGCTTCATGCACTTTAATTCCTTTGAGGGATATATATACTTACGGCATTTTAAATCCTTCAGGGATATATGTTTACGGCATTTTTAATCCTTCGGGGACATGTGCTTACGGCACCTTATGTCCTTACGGGACATGTGCTTCGGTACCATCTTATTAATTTTGTCTTATGATCCACATTATCATTCATTATATCATGTGCTATATCATAAGCAAATATATCGTCAACGTTGACTCTCTTTTGGTCTCATCAAATAACATTCATAGTTTATTGAGATCTCATTATTTTCACATTTTCATGTACATGGGTCTCTTCTGGGACTACAACATTCTCTTCGGAGATATCTCTACTTGGAGATAATAACTCTTCGAGGAGATGGCTCTTCCGGAGCATTTAACTTTTATTAATTATCCTCAACTCGATCATCTATATTCTTGGCTCTTTTTTCTCTTTTGAGGATTTATCTTTAAAATCGATGGACATACTACGCTTCAGGCGTGCTTTAAATTTATTTATAGTATGTTGTCCTTCGGGGACATCAATTACGATAGGAGCATTAGCGGTTGGAACATGTGACTTTGTCACTTTCTTTAGGTCGATAAATGCTTCCGGCATTTGATTAGATAAATTCTGCAAATGAATTATATTTTGAACTTCCAGTTCATATTGTTTTGTACAATAATCAAAATGAGTCAATGATAACTCATTTCAGTGATATCTTTTCCCAATTTGCCTATTTTCTCCCCCGTATTTGGGAAAACAATATCGAATCTCAATTGACAAATCATGCGGTGTAAGTCTCCTAAATCCATTTGTTACCTTTAGAAACATCATTTTGTTCCATTTAGAGACAAACAAGAAGAAGGAGGTCCTTTGCGCATTTAACCCAATATTCATACTATAACACTCTATGTGCATTGTAGAGAATCTATAAGTATTGCACATTCAAACATTCTAAGATAGAATTAATCTGGTTCTTGACCAAAAACCAATTTTACGGGGAGAGTTTTGTTGGTTTATATAAACGATACAATAATCAAATATACCAACATAGAAACTTTGTTCTCATAAGCATTGATCTAGCTATTTATGGATGCTATAATACATGATTTCTAGATCATATAATCTGGAAATAGTGTGCTTTAATATATACAAACATCATTGCAAACTTCGGGTTGCATTCTTACAAACTTTACGGTTGTAAGCTTAGAATATCACATGTAATCATTTTGTAGCTGCATCTTTCAGATTTACATGTTATTTTGATGGGCCCATATAAATATATTTGATATATTTCCAGAGATGCTGAGATCCATTACAAATCATGATCAATGAGAACAAGCATCATATAACACATAGACAATATGTTGGTTATTCATGAAGAATCTTCTAGTTCTTCAATGGATGTCAATACATAATCTTATTTGCATTATGTATATATGACTTGGATAATCATACAAGTCATGCCAACAATTAATTTAAATCAGTAAACTTATTGTTTACTGTAACATATATTTCAATCAATCATAAATTTTTGAATACTATGACATCCATTTTGGGAGATCTATTAGATAATGAGAAGTATATAACTTTTCAAACATTTTCTCACACTTGTTTTCTAACAATCTCCCCCTCAAGTGTGAGTCATATAAACATTTTTAAAATCATTTTCGAAAAATTTATGTTTAACAGGAGTAAACATATAATATTACATCACTAAATACACAGTCCACCATATATGAAGATATTCATAATCAAAATAATGTAGAATCACACAGATTTAGAATCACACATATGATTCTCATAGCGATAAATTTATGAAATATGATGACAACAAATTAATCATTGCATTAACACGGGCTTATTTTTTTCTCGTAGTTCATTGCCCTTTTATTGACAAATATTGGATTTGTATCGGCAAACTTCCGGTTTGTATTTACAATCCCTACATTAAAATTTGTAAACTTCTAGTTTACAAAAGCATACGTTTTCTATATTATATCTATTTTCGCAAATATCTTATAGAGTAATTAATACATAATTTTGTTTCTTTCGGGTAAAATATTAGCTCTTAGGAGCTTTCAATCAAATGTATTCTAATGTGATTAGAATACAAACTTAAAACCTTATGACTTCAAGTCATTTAATATTCATGGTAAATGATCTAATTCTATCGAGGATATGATCGAACATAATGCATTTTAATGCGGCATTGATCACAAGGTTCACAAAATTCATATTTTCGTATACTAGATTCATAGATCAACCTTAGTCATATTTTGATCTAAACATTATTACAGCTTAGATCGATTCAAACCAATCCTCAATCATACCATATTAATTCTAACATTCTTCATACCTCAAGGTATTCAGATCTTAAATCAAGAAGTTTCAAATTTTCAAATATTTCTCGAGAGACTCACCTTTCTCGAGATTACTATCATCTTAGCACGCTTACGATCAAAATTCCATTTTCAAAAATTAGTCTGGCGTCTCGAATCATCTGCACATCCAAAATAGATTTCCCGGAGATACGTTCATAAAATAATCACTACGTGGCGTACAAAAATCCAAACGGTACAGAACTAGCAACTACTAGGTTGCATTAGGTTTCATTTAGGGTGCGGTGCGTAAATTTCTGCGTGATCAAAAGTCTACACGGTTCCGAGCTAACGACAGATTAGAAAGCGGCGTTGCTTAATTAAAATAAATCTAGACGTTACAAGCTCAGCTATAAATCGAGGAAGACGAAGGGTAAATGCCTTACTCACTATCAAGTATTTCAAAACTTCAGCATACTCATTTCCTCTGCTGCATTCATACCTTTCTCTATATCTTTCATATTATCTTTAAACATGGCTAGGTCCAAGTAACTTTATTCCAGTTTCGAGTCATACAACCCTTTCTTTCTTGAAGCTTTACTAAATGATAACTGTGATCTAATATATTGGCTGATTTATCTAACAATGTACGTCATTCCTTACCTTCTTATAATTTCTTAGAGGTATACGTTCCTCCCTTTACTTCAATGTCTTATGTTCCAGGGGCTAATGAACCTCATCCATCCCCTAGGATTCAAGATCCGACTCCTTTAATTACAAACCAAGAAGTATCGAAACGGGTCCATCAAGGCGACCGGTCAAAGATGTCGTAACATGACCGAACTTATGGAATCAACCAAGCCCGCTCAACCAAGGAATTCGCTTCGGTTTGCTTTGAGACTTCTAATCTATTCTCATGTAGTTCTGCCATGTTCGAGGAGATCATTCATACCAATGGGTTTCAATACCATAAACTTGAAGTTCATGGGAGGATCGGTATGATAAGCCATGCTATCTTTCACCAGGACGTACAAGGAGGTTCCTCCAGACCTCAAATGTTTGATTTTGGTAAGAAAAATATAGAAGAAATCAAACATTTTCTGAATAGTTATTGTTTGAATCAAAACTCTTTAGGGTATGTCCTGGTGTCAGATCCCCTATCAGCCTACTATGAGGCTCTTAGTGTTGGTTTGAAATGGACCAAAACTCAAAATGAACCCATCGGTAGTTCATTTCCAACCACTACTGAAAACATAACCAATAAAGGTAAAGAACCCATGGTTGTAAATAATAATCCTACTATCCCTATACATAATAATCCTTTAGTCCTCATACCTAGAGATTCATATAGGTCAATTTGAACAAAACATTAGGGGTGAATTAATATCAATAGATGATCTAAAAGACTTCTTCCATTTACCTCAACAAAGGCGGCTAAACGAGTCATTTATGCAAAAATGTTGTACAAAAAATATGTAAAAGAGGAGGAATACACTGGCCTTACGTAAAGGTTCGAACTACCGTGAGTCGAATTGCGGGATTGAAAAGAACGCTTTCTTCGGTGATCTGTCTCAAGAACAAATTTGAAAGAGAAATTAGTAGACTTAAACATGAGATGGTCGTAGCTTGTGGTGGGATTGTACCAACTGTTGCTCTTGATATTTGAAATAGCATTCTTTATTTTATTTTGGTAAATAGGTCACATTCTAATTTTCTTCTCAGTCCAACATTCATGATCTATTGATTTACGAATATGGAGTGCTCTATAATTTACTTCTCAAATCCCATTATTCTAATTCTCATACATATAAATGGAATTATAAATTAACATCATATGGCATAATAATAACTATAGTAAGAATAAAATAATATTTACTATAGTAAATTAATGCACTAATGGTAATTACCATATAAATAGTAATTATTATGCAAATGGTAAAATAATAATTACCATTATAATTTCTTTGCATCAATAGTAATTACCATATGAATAGTAATTATCCTATGGTAATTACTATGCAAATAGTAATAATAATAGTAATAATAAAATATAGAAATAGTAATAATATTAATAAAATATGTAAACAATAATAATATTAATAAAATAACAAAAACACGTGGGGTCCAACTGACAATTTTTTCAAACACACCGTGACTTACAATTGATAATTACTATTCAAATAGTCATAAATAATAAAATAAATAAATAGTAGTTATATTAATAAAATATGTAAATAGTAATAATAATAATAAAATAATATAAAATATATGTGTCCCACATGCCATTTTTCAAAAACCACCACGACTTGGTTCCTACATATATTATATATATATATATTTAATATAATAATAATATAATTTCTAAACTTTCAAACCGTTTGCTTTTCTTCATAATTTTAGGCGCATGCTTCCACACCACAACGTGTTGGATCTATCTCTCTCCGGTCCCTTCATTCTTTCAAAATTTTCGTAGCATCAGCGGAGTTCCACGAGCGTCGCCATTGCGGTCCCGGTGATCGTCTTTATTGAATCTGGAACCATCAAATAACTCCAAACCGATCCTGCAGAGGATTCAATGCCTTTCAATCCGTGACCCTGCTTCCTTCTTCTTCTTCACCATCTTTTCAAATCGCCACTTTCTTCCTCATTTTCATATATTGAGTTTTTTTTTTCTTTTTTTTTTTTCGATCTGCGGAGAAGGATTTTTAAAATCCTTGGGTGTTTCTCAATATTGCAATAAACCGGTTTGGTGGAACCACACGATCATCAAATAGTCTCCTTCAACTGATTCTTTGTTTCTACTTCATGGGCTAGTTTTGTTCACATGTAATTGCCGCCAAGGAGCGAAGGTGTTTTCCTTCGAAATGTTAGTTTCGACGACGAGGAATTTCAATTTTCATCACAAGCTAGGCGAGGAGGATTCGGACCGGTTACAAGGCAAGATCGTGAGAAATTTTGATTAATTATTGAAGCGAAAAGTTCATTCACTCATTCTTCAATTGGGAAAGCTAGAAGATGGAAGAGAGATAGTGAAGAAGCTATCAATCAGATCAAACCAAGGAAGAAGAAAGAAGCGCATGTTGGGTGGTGAATTGACGGTTGGGTGATGATGTTTCAGATGAAGTTTCTGGGATTCGTTTTTGCAGGGAGCTCGAATTGATTCAGAGCAATTCGTGCTGATAACGTGTTATAAATCTAAAGGAAATAGAGAAGAAGAACCAGAGAAATTCTAGAGAGATGAGAGAGAAATTCTCATTCAAGTGTATTCTGAATGTTTACACAAGGCCTCTATTTATAGACCTTCAATAGTTACTGTGCAATGGACATCCACATAATAATATATTTATAACAAGTTGCGTATTTACGGCTCTAGGATAACTTTTCCTAATATATATGGTTGCAGTGTAATTATCAAAGGGTTAATAGGAAAAAATATCAATAAATTTTTACCAAAAGTGCATCCAACACCATATAATTTTTTATATTGTAAAAATACCCATGAATATTCAAAATTGGAGTAAACATGTCAGAACTATTAAATATAACCTAATATCATTACTTTTTGTGGTGGAGCCTACACTATTTTTCATATGCATATATAAACGGTGTTAAGTTAACAGTCCTCTATTTTTGCTCCAATTTTAAATGTTAATGAGTATATTTATACATTCCAAAGGTATATGGTGCTAGAAGTACTTTTTTGATAAAGGTTTGTAGCATGTTCACTCGTTATTAAATGATTGTGAATAATTTTTCCATTGTTTGCATTTCTTTTTGATGACGCAGCGTGATTGGTGGTGTAGTAATATCAATAGGGTTTTATGGCTTTTTATGGGGGCAGGCTCAACAGGAAAAGATGGCTTTAGAGAGGAAAGTAATCTGTAGCCTTGTGTCGTCGTCGTCTTCTTCTTCTTCTTCTTCTTCTTCCAATAATGCAGCACCTTCCTTTTCTGCAGAACCAGAGTGCGTGAAAGTGAAATATCATCATTAATACTCCTTCCGTATAAGAAATAATTGACTTTATTTGATTATTAAAGAAGCTAAATAAATTATTTAATTATATTATATACTAATATTGTATATCCTTATATTATATATCAGTTTATGAGTTAGTCAAAATAATTTAGAAAAAAAATGACAAATATAAATATTTTAAAATAATTTAATTAGCTTTCTTAATATATATAAAAGAAATCAACTATGTCTTTTATTTATGACCGAAAGGAAATGAGTATAATTTTTCATTAGTAATTGAAGTATATTCAGCATATATACATACACGTACGTTACTTTACATTTATTTTGATACTTCAAGAATTTAAATTATACCAGTAGTAATTATTATTCTTTAATTTGTGGGGGTACATACGTGTGTTGACAAATAGACGAATAGTCTCTTTGCTAGTTGGTACAGAAATCAACATTATGTCCAATGTGTGACGGACTCAACCTCAATGCCAGAAACTCATCGTTGAGGCTAAATCAAACTAAATTTATAACCAAGTACCTATCAAGTTGATTTCCTGAGTTTTATTCAAATTCTATCAATTTAATTTTTGACTTAAATAAATTTACATGTTTGTCATGACTCATGGAGTTCATCAAGGTCTTCAAAAGCTATGTTGGGGCCAAATCAGTTTTTGGCCAAAAGTCAAGCTAAAGCAAAAAAAAACTAATTTATGGGGCTTTTGATTTTTTTGCTTTTAACTTCTTGGGTCGTGGGTTGGGGCTTTTGATTTTTTTTGCTTTTAACTTCTATTCCTAAACTTTTACGTATAAAAAAAAAATAAAAATTGAAACTAGCTTTCTAAATTTTTGTTCATTTGTCAATCATGTTTGAAAGTTTGGGATAATTCATGAACATTCACTCTTACCCCCAACACATTGTTAATGTGCATAAAAAAATAATGCAATAGTAGAGTGAGTAACATTCCAACTAATATATTCCCTCACGTCCTTATTTAAATTTGTGAATATTTTTCTTCTCTATTCGTGTTGATACTCCCTTAATAATAATAAGGAGGAGAGGGAATAAGAGAATTAAGGAAGATGCATGACTATGATGTTTTAAAAAATTCTTATCATATTAACCAACTTTAATTTCTTAATCTAATAAAATTAAATAAACATATTTTATATTAAGGACTTGAGAGAGTAATAAAAGATATACTCCCTCCAGTTCTAAATATAAGACATAGTTGATTTTTTTTGAAGAGATTAAGGAAGCTAATTATATTACTTTAAAGTATTTATATTTATATTTTTTCTCTAAACTAATTAGTTTGACTAATAAACTGATATATAAGATAATGATACATAAGGTATGATATGATTACGAAACTTATTTAACATACTTAATCTCTCCAAAAAAAATTCATTTATGTCTTATATTTAGGACCAGAGGAAGTACTATGCATATGGATGTAGGAAAAAAATATGGACTGGACAAAAGGTAAAGGGTAAAGTAGCATTCAACACCATTATGTTATTTTTCAGTTGCATCCATCACCCTAATCTTAATCATAATATATTCAGTATTATAATGTTTTTTTTTTCTATGCTTTCACCCTATTCTTATTTATAGTGCATCTGGTACTATAAACGATAAATAAGATTGGGGTGCTTGATGTAACTAAAGAAAAATAACATCATGGGGTGCTAGACGCACCATAAATGAGATCAGGATTTTGGAAGTTACTGGCCACTAAGGAATAACATCAAAGTACTGGATGCTACTACTTTAGTATAAGATGAAAGATACACTAATCTAATACTACCTCCGGTCCTAATTATAGGAACATTTTTGTAGTACAAATTGCACTACAAAAATGTTCTTATAATTAGGACCGGAGGGAGTATTATTTTTGACAAAAAAGAATTGTAACATTTGAAATGTGAATGATGGAAGAGTTTATTATAGCATGGTTGTAAACGTCAAAAATGGAAGGAGGATCGCAAGTATAACTATGTCTTAAAGCAATGGTGGGAGAAGCTAAGAGTAGAAAGAGCAAAATATAATAACATCACTCTGGTCTTATTTATAAGTCCCTTTTAACTAAATCACATATAACAAAGAGAAGTAGTTAGCTCAATGATTATGCGGTAAATTTTCAACTTTACCCTTATTTATGAATGAATATATTTTAACTCTTTTTTCTCTCTCTATTTTCATTAATACAATTAATATAGACAAAATTGTCACAATTTCATCTATTACCTGAAAGAAGATGTAACATCCCATTTTCAAAAGCAGTATAATTTTTTTTTTCATCAGAGTAGAGCATCGGAGCGATTGAGTAACTGATACTTATATTCAAAATGCCGTAAGTCCGGCATTTTTTGATATCGGTACATTATACCGAGTGTTTTGAAGTAAATAACAACGAAGGAAAGTCTTCGGTAGCCGAGTCCCTATGCGTCTTTGCCTTTCTCCTCGGTCCTCGTTCCTCCGTAACACGACGCTATATTAAGAGGCGAGGTTCAATGCCCATTGAACCTCGGGTAACGGTTAACCTCATGTTTATATACACCACATAGAAAGTATATGAGCACACTAACAAGCATACCCCAACATCATATAAGCCCCCTGATAGATATGTCGCACTTAGCATACGGTTCGCACTTCACAATGGTATTCGCACTTAGCAATGGTATTCGCACTTCACAATGGTATTCACACTTAGCCATGGTATTCGCACTTAGCCAACGTATCCCAACACCCAGCAAGCATAATAACAGTACAATAAGCATACTACAGAGCTATCGACTACTTCACATAGACATACCATACACATAGCACATAGACGCATATAATAAACATCAGCGTTAGTGTTACAGTACGCGAACGTACCTTCGTTGATGAAAAACAATACTTTTACGGAAAACGGTACTTTTTGACAGCGGTACAACAACGGTATGACAGCGGTACGTTTATCTCAGATATCCTATAAGGATAATATTTATCAATATCTAGCAGCATAACATGCATTTTAGGTACAAATTACCATTTTGCCCCGAACCCCTATTCGGCGGAATTTCGCGGAGAGCTTCGCTACTTTCGCTCTATCTCTCCGAATTTTGACAGATCTTTTCCCTCATCATATTTTCGAAATATATATCATATTTACCCCTAAATATGATATCTAGACTATCTTGAAAAATTAAAGATAAATCTAGCATTCCTACTATATCTACCGAAAGAACTACCTTAGAAACTAAAGACTAAGGACCGAAAAACTTACCCGGGGCCGGTACTTTCTCCAGGGCTCTTCCTTCTCTCTAACCTCTCTCTAGGCTGCGTTTTTGGGGTGAAGAAATGAGAAGGGGAGGGCTTGCTATTTATAGAAGAAAGGAGGGACAAGGTGGGAATTTCATCAAATGTCTTGGATCGGATTTCAACCGTCGGATCGCACTTCGCCACGTGGCTTCATCTTGTCCATACACCTCTTGTGCTGACATCATCCTTCTAGAAGAAGATGATGTCATGCATGATGTCATGCATGCTGACTTACCGATAAAGTTCCCTGATCGGTGTCCGAATCGCGTAATCTTGACGAATCTCAAAAATCCGGGAACTAGGTTTTGTAGTTCCATTCTTTCTCTTTAAAACTACTGGGTTTCACTATATTTTTGATTCCATTAAGGGTATTCCGTTATCTGTAGAAGATTTTGGACGACACCAACTGATTCGGAAATCACTTTCGATGAAAAACTTCTTGGCGAGAAAATCGGTTCGCAATATGATCTGATCTAAGTAACCATATCCCTGGTTTGAAAAACACGGTGCGTTTTCTATAAGTCACTTTTAGCACTATCTGCCTTATCTTAATTATCAGGTACTCTAATTACGTTGTTGGTTTGAAACGACCGAGACCGCTCAATCCGAGATAAATTTCTTTGGTTCATAAAAGGTCCAGTGGTAAAAGACTAAATTTCTATATCTTGAGGTAGAATTTCATTTCTATATGTTCTCATATCTCCTTGTTGGCTCTTTACCGATTATATTATTATTTTATTCAAAATATCTAGATATTTATTTATTTTTATTTTATTTATTATTTATTTTTCTAAGCATAAAATATTTTATTATTTATTTAATTATTAATTTCAAATTTCTCCTTTAAATTAATTATTTACTAATTAATTTACTTATATCTTAATCTAAACAATTAGCCATTAATTACTTAATTAGCCACTTACTAATTGTTGATAATTTTCATAATTAGGATTAATTATTATCTCACAACTATTTTACTGACATTGGTATTTTATGTCCCATGTAAAATATTAAAAATCATGGGGCCAAAAAGTGCTTTTAATAATATTATATTTATGCTTCTCTATTTTTCAAGGAAATAATCCCAAAAATTCCTAAAATTAGAGACAACATACTTCCTAAGTTTTTGTTAGTATTTGTTGCCATATGATATTTATCATAATATTTTCAGGTCATTTTATGCCTCATAAATGCATTTTAGGGATTTTAGCTTTTTATTCACCCTAATTTCAATAGAAATTACCTTAGAAAATAAGGTAATTATAACTTATTATTTAAGACCACATATTCACCTATTTCCAATAGGTAATATGTACTAAAATATAATATTCCAGATAAATAATTATCCGGGTATTACAGAAGACTTATAAATAGGAGTAATTTTTTTTTTTGTCAAAAGAGACTTATAAATAGGACCAGAGTGGTACTCCTTCGTGTCTTTATTATAAGGCACTAACTATCAAGTGTATTTGATCCTTTCTAGAAAGCACTTGTTTGTTTCCAAAGAGCATTAAATATTTGTTTCTATGTATGCCCTATAATTAATAAGGGTAGTGGATGAGAGTAATAATTAATTTGATATTAAAGTTTAGTGCAATTAGTATGGATAATATTGAAAATTACTTAAATTTTAAGACAAATTTAATGATTTTAACTGATTTTATTGGTTTTTTTAGAATTGTTAAGTTTTGACTTATAACGCTCTGTTTGTTACACGGAAGTCGGGCGAGGGAAAGGGAAGATGACAACGTTCCCGGTCAAAAAACACGTTTGGCGCGCTGCTCTTCTAGGAAGACGACTTCTCGCCTCTGCCAATGTTCCCTCAAACGTGGGAACCTTCATTCCATCCGAAAATGGAGGGAAAGCTAAAATTTTCCTGGGAGAGAGTAAAATCCTTTGACAAAATTGGCCCTAAAAAACCATGTTACCCTTACCTTCACGGAGCCAACGAGCTTTGGAACTGATTTCCGGTGAGCAGAAACGCTTGCAGCAATGTTACGTGATAAGCCAATAAACTGAAGCTCCTTGTTTTTGTCGTAAATGGCACATATGCCGGTACCCGACGGCACTTCTGTGGCAACATCCTCATTTCCGACGGTGGGACTATCGGATCCGTCTCCCCTAGATTTCTGATAGCTGAAGCTACGAGCCGCGTCTGAGGCTTATCTGAACTTGTATTATAGGGTTTAAAGAGAAATAGAGCGCAGAGATATATAAGGTTTGGCTTTGACGTGTGAATTGAATGACAAAGCAGGGGTATACCAAGAAGACGATGTGTGGGTCTCTGTGTTGTGGTTTTTACTGTCTTGCATTTATATTACTATTGTTTCTTTCAAAAATGCCTACTTCTGTTTCTGTCATATTGTTGTTCCTGGAATTTTCTGATATAAACAGCTGCACAAGTTTGGTTACTGTCCAATTTTTCATTCGAACGCGTTGTCCCTTTAGTGCTTTACGTTCAAACCCAACGCCAGCGTTCGAACGGTTTAGGAGCATTGTGGGAATTTCACCTAATCTTCTCACTTAACCAACACTCAATTCTTTATACTAAACATTTCATTTTCCCTCAACTAACCTCCATTCCATAGTATACCAAACGGCTCACATTTTTTAAGTTCCCTCCTAATCTTCTTTTCATTTTCTTTCACTTTCATTCCTTTCCTTTCCTCCCTCAAATCGTCCGTGTAACAAACAGGGCCTAAGAAGGAGAGAGTGAGTAACAGGAAAGCAAACTAAGCATAGGAAGGATGGAGGAAAACAGAGCATAAGAAGATCAATAATGGAAGATTTAAAAGTAGCAGTGTTAATGGTAGCAACTCAGGTGTTTGAAGTAGGATTGAACACTCTGATCAAAGCAGCCACCGACAAAGGTATGAGCGACTATGTTTTTGTTGAGTACTCAAACGCCATGCCTCTCTCTCTCCCCTCCTTCCTTTTTCCTTCCTCTAGTATAGAAACCGACCTTCTCCCTCTATCTCCACCTCAATCATCTGCAGAATATTTCTTCTTAGCTTGCTCAGGGGTGTGTGTGTGTATGATCTTTTTTAGTACCTGTACTTACCACAGGGGGAAAAAGGCTCTGTTTTTGTTACTTATTTGCACATCAATCTGAATTCTGATGATGTGTGTGGAATTTTTGGTAGTTGTGCAGCGCAGACATTGATATATGTTGGTATTGGATATAGCTCCCCTGTTCTTGCCATCGTTTTCAGGTATCACCCATCATCTCTTTGAACGTGCACGAATGACCTAAACTAGATAGTTTAATCTTCCACTAAAGCTAGAGCTGGCAATCAGGGCTGGCCCGGCTCTTCAGGCCCGGCCCGTGAAGGGCCAGGGCCGGCCCTCCAGGGCCCGGAGTAAGAAAAACACATGTTTTTCAAAGCCGCCCGAGAGTACCTGACCCGGCCGGCTCGCGGGGCCGGAAATTACTATTCTAAATTTTAACTATTTTTCCTCCGTGTGTTTCAAAGAAATATAATTAGTAAATTATAACACAAATTATCTAATAAATAACCACAGTCACTAATTCATAATCAAAAGAAAACTATGTTTACAAATAACTCACATAAAACATAAAAAACATATCATTAAGCGACATTAGTACGATGACTATTATTGTCGTCATTTTCGTCATTATCATCAATTTTAACGACATTTGATTGTTTTTCACTTTGAGTAGTAGCCTCTAGCTCATGAGTAAGAATATCATGAAATTCTTCTCCCGTATCATGAACACATCCATAATCTTTATTTGTAACAAATAAAAAATAAAATCATAAAATTAAAGTATAGTTATTATGTATTTGTAGTTAAATGGATAAACAACTCTATAACAAATACAAAATATATAAAAATTAATAAATTTAAAAAGGAAAAAAAAAAGAGCTACAGTGAAAAGGGCGCAGGGGGCCCGCGGCCCTTCAGTGGCCGGGCCCTTGGCACGCCGCCGGCAAGTCTGCCGTGGCCCGTCGGCTGGCCTCTAATTTAATTTCAAATATCGTCGCCCAATTTTTTGCCTTGAAGGCGAGAACTAAGCAACCGGCCCGATGGGCCTGGCCCGTTTTGCCGGCTCTAACTAAAGCCATAGTTTAGGTTATGTGGTTTCCAATGTGAGATATAACCGAATAACTTTTATTATCTCAGCCCATAAACCAAAGTGATGAATGCCTCCTACACAAAATGGTGATACACACACGTGTATGCGTGCATATCTCCTACAACTTGATATATCAGAGGTGAGGCAAATAGTAATGGAGATTCCAAGGTGGAAGACGATAAGGCAAGAAGGGCAATGGGACGACGCTTCGTGTCACAAGATGAGTGGCTTCTTGGAGGCATTCGACTTGCAGTTGGCAGCTTCTGTATTTCCCTCCTTATAACGTCAAGGTAGGGTTAGCTTAATTTTCCATTTTTGTTGCTTCTAATTCTCTTTCCCATCATGTAGGGGCTAGCCCTCAATTATTGCTTAATTAATCACACTTTACGTTTAATATAATTTACCCATCACTGTATATAACTCCCTTCATGTCTCCTACTTCATATCATTAATTAGTTGTGTGTTTCTCGATCATCTTGTCCACCTTATCGCTGCTATTTATATACTGTCTTCAATTCAGTCCTTAATACAACTAGAAAGGAAAGCTAATTATACTCCTCCAGATCTTAATATAAGACATATTTTCCTAAATTAATTAAATTAACGAAGTTAGTTGAAACCCTTGATCAAATCAAAGGAAATTAGTTAATATGACATGCATTTTCTAAAACACATTAGTTGTTGTCTTTAATTCCCTCATCTCCTTGAATTGTGTTGAGGGGGAGTATCAACATGGATAAATTAGAAAGAGAATGACAAATATAAAAAATGTGTCTTACATTTAATTAGGACAAATATCAACTCCAAAGTATATGTCCTATATTAAGAACCGGAGGGAGTATTAAGGATTGAGGGAGTACATATATAACAGGAACGAGAAAGCTAAGCAGATCTAGCCCATTTAAATATGATTGATTTTAGATGATCTATATCTGATTTTTTTAAATAATGATTTTTAAAATAAAAAATTATTTTTTGCAAGAATAATAGTTAAGAGATTATTTGTATTTTATATTCTATAACCATTAAAAATATTTTTTTTATAAAAAAAATATAGACTTTCAAAAACTTAGATATGGACGGTCTAGATTGATCTGACGGCTCAAATCTATTTATCTTTACTTAGTAGGGAATCCGTTCCATATATCAGGTTCCTTAACCATTAGATCCTTTGTTCTAATCAGGTTCTACCATTTGTCCTTTTTTTTTACAAAATGGTACATACATGTGACAAAATTTGATTGAAACAATATGGATGTATTGATTATGCTCCCTCCAATCCTTAATATATAAAAGACATATTTACTCAATTTAATTTAATTAAATAAGTTAGTTATAACATGTAATTTCTAAAACACCCTAGTCATCTTCCTTAATTCCCTTATTCTTTTTTTTTTCTTGATTATTGTTGAATTGAAGGAGCATCAATAGGGGTAAATTAAGAAATTTTTTTGACAAATATAATAGCTACGTCTTATATTAAGGACCTTAAATATGTTTTATATTAACGACAGGAGGGAGTAGTAGTAAACTTCAATCACCTAAGTTTTGTCTGTATATAAGTGTATGTGGGGTGGTTGTGATAAAGTTATTTAACCATTTATTCAAATAAAGTTGATAAGAACCATAAGATCTGCTTCTTTCATCAACTACTCCATGTGTTTTGATTTAAAAAATAAAATAAAAAATAAAACAAGAACAAAATATAATCATATAGCAGGAAATTACTGAGATATTTGTGGAATAATTACACTTAGAGTTGCAGTGCATACATTTGTATTGATTCAATTATAAAAATATGGTATATATATATACCTTATTATGCAGACATGGATAATGAGGGAGTATTCAGAAGTTGTAATGACAGCCACCATTATTTCATGCAGCTTCGTGGTGATGTTATCCTCCATTGTTGCTCTTCTTGCTGAGAGAAATAACCCACAAGCAAGAACTCTTCGCCCTGATATGGAGCTTGCTGCTATCTTATAGTCTCTAAGCTAAGCATATATAAAATCAGATACGATTATTTAATTATTACTTCATCTAACCCTAAATATAAGACATATTTATTTAATTTGTGAAAATTAATGCAACATCCCATATTAGTGACTAATAAATCATTACTGATGTGTGTGTGGGATAGTGGCGGAGCCACATATAAGAGAAGGGGGGCAAGTGCCCCCTTGAATTGGAGATTTTTTTTTTTTTTAAAAAAATTAATACATGTTTGAATGATTGTCCACTTTTAAATTAAGTGCCCACCCTTAATAAATCAAGACTACACTCGAATGGGGGATAAATGGTTGAATGATTGTTTAGTGCCTTATATTGAAAAAGATGTATTTGATAGCATTGATAATAAGACAATTATGATATAATTTCAAAAAATAAGGCCTAGCTCGAAGGATGACATTGTAATTATTTTTATTGTAATATACTTTTGTTATTAAAATATATGTACTTGAACTTATTGAGTGTCCACCCTTCATTATAATTTATGTAGCTGCATTTATAACAACACTTAGCCTTACTTTTCTAAATGACAGGTTTGTAAAATAATTATTTCTCTTATTACATCATCAATATTCACTTAATTTCATGAATGTTTTTTTTTTTTTTTTTTTTCTTTTGTTTTTTTTAATGCATTTAAAACTTTTCTTAAAAAAAAATCGAAAGTGCTACCCTTGAATCCCTAAATCCCCTCACCACTGATGCCCCCTTCATAAATTTTCTAGATCGGCCGCACTGTGTGTAGGGCATTATTGTGGTAACAATGAGAATCATAACGCATATATGGGCGTGTGGAAAGAAGGGACATGTGTACGTGGCAATGTTTACTCCTTTAGGAATGGTTATTGCACTTGTCATTGGGGTGTTCATGATGTCCATGGCCACATGTACCGCCTTCAAGCCCAGTAAAAAAATCGTCAACTTGACCTAAGAAAAAGGAGCCCAGAAAAAATTCGGCACAATTGGGCTGGGCATTTTTGCGGGCAGGGTTGGCCATCGGACAAGGTATACCGCCTTGCCCAGTAGTATATATAGTATATATATATATATATATATATATATATATATATATATTTGATACATTTTTTTTTGATACAATAGTATTATATATTTTTTATTCTCACTTATGGTATTTGATTATTTGTTAAGACATATGGTTGTCTTTTTAATTTTAAGACTCAAGTTGTAGACTTATTTTATAATATTCCAAAGTGTAAAATTATGGTTTTCATTTGAAGTTTGCAATATTGTTTATTAGGTACGATTGAAACTATTTTTTCCACATAGAGTGTGGTAGGTATCGTCACTTGGGGCGGAAAGTGCCCGCCCAACCCATTATGCTTCTTCCCAAAAATGTTAGAGCACATAGGGTAGAACCAGGATTAATTTGAAATTTTGCATTTTATTGTCAAATAATCTTTCGGGCAGGGCATCAAGTAAAGGTCTCGCCCTACCCAACCCTACCATGAACACCCTACTTGCCATGGGGCTTTTATTTCTAGGCGAATCTCTTTCTCTTGGAAGGTACGTGTATGTGTTTGTGTCATGCTCGTATATAGCAAAATTATCGTTACGTACGTCCCACGTAAACAAAAATTGAATACAGATAAGTCCCAATTTGTTTTTATACAAGTCAAATTTAGCTTGTATATTTATAATTTCAGTTTGCATCATTTACAAATCAAATTTAATAATTTATATTTACAAGTCGATCGAGTTGCGTGTTTTACCTAGGATCTAGGGAAGATTGTCCCTTAATATATATATATATAATTGCATCAGCGTAATTATAAAATGACTATGAATAAATTTTCAATTTTTTTCTATTTGTTTTTTATGGCGCAGCGTGATTGGTGGTGGTGTAATATCAATTGGGTTTTATGGGGGCAGTCTCAACAGGGAAATATGGCTTTTGAGAGAAAATCTGTTGCTCTGTGTCTTCTTCTTCTTTTTTTTGCTACTGCAAAGGTATCCCCCAATGGAAAGCCAATGAGACTAATCCTTCGCCACACAGGTCGTGCACAAAGCGGTAAGGGGTATTTGGCGCGGGATGTTTTCCATTCACAAGAGTTGGGGATCGAACCCCCAACCACTTGCTTAAGGGACGAGATGCTGAACCATCACGTCCACCCGTCGTGGTTTGCTCTGTGTCTTCTTCTAATGCAGCACCCTTTCTGCAGAACCATGGTGTGTGAAAGTGAAATATTATTTTCTTCACTTATTTTTCATTGTCAATTGATGCAAGTATACAGCACACTAGCTCCTTTGCATTTTTTTATAGCTCAGAACTTTAAATTATAATTATTATTCTTTTGTTCTTTAATTTTTGAGGGTGTGGTGACATATAGTCTCTTTTCTAGTTGGTACAAAACTCAATATTATTTCTATTAAATTAATAAAAGGATAAATAAGTGATCTGATGAGAATATATAACAGGAAAGCAAAGCAGAGGATATAGGAGGGAATATGTAATGGTCACAAGTTTTTAAAAGAACCACACCTTAAAAGTTAGCTGTTGGAGTTGGGAACTCAAGGCCTTATAAGGCCCCTCTTTCAAGAAAACCCACCCGATGTGGCACTTGTTATAGAGAAAAACAGAGAATATAATCAGAAAGATCAATAATGGAGGATTTAAAAGTAACAGTATCAATGGTAGCAACTGAGGTGTTAGAAGTAGGATTGAACACTATGATGAAAGCAGCCAGCGGGAAAGGCATGAGCGACTATGTTTTTGTTGTTTAACTCAAACGCCATGTTTGATATATAGTGGGAATTTGTGGTAGTTGTGCATCGCAGACATTGACATATACAGGTGGCGGATGTAGCTCCCCTGTTCTTGCTTGGAGTTTGTGAAGCGCATGATTTGCAGCCAAATAAATCCCTGCCGATTAGGACGCAACAGTTGAGAAATGCAAGTGTTACATCCTTATAATGTTGGATTGTTGGTTGTCTTCCTTTCAAGGAATCTCTCACGTCTAATTATTATTATTCCATCAATTAATCCCCACAAGGATCTCGAATTTTGTAAGAGAAAATCATGGTTCGGAGAAGGAATCGGGGCAATTCCAAAAGCTATCCATTCTCAGTTCAAACTTCAAAGAGTGGGATGAGGAGATGAATGAGGAATTATATCCCACATCGGCGAAAATAACACCGGTTGATGGACCTGGCTCCTATAAATAGAAAACGCGAATCCTAATCCATGCATGATCCTTCAGGCAGTAAATGGGGCATGAGGAGTGGTTGGAATCTCGCAAAAGCTTTGCGAGTTGAGTGTCCGCCCCAAGCCTGGTTACGACAACCTGGGCACTCTCCCTTTTACCTATCTACCTGAAGTATCAAACCCCCCCCCAAAAAAAAAAACCAAAGATTCAGGTTCACTTTCAATACTTATCCATTTAATTAATTTTTAGTCATGAAACAAAAACTTTTTTATTTAGGATGCTCATGGAATGTGGGTTCCAAAGTTTTTGTTCCCTCTTCAAAATAAGACCATTTTATGAAAGTCTTGAATTTTTCATCGTCTGCATTGGGAACACAAATTTTTGATCATTGCAGACATCGATAATATTAAACTCCAAGTGATCTTCGGCCAATCATGACGTGTCTCTCAACTTTTATCTTCTTCACAAATTAACAAAATTTCATGCATAATCCGAGCAAGAATGTGAAAGGGAATCGACACCCGTGAAGGTGGTGTGAGTTTCAACTCTGATTTAAAATAATTGATGCTTTGAGAATATTATTTACATTTGGTCCCAAAATTAAAAAAAATGAGGGAAAAAACAATTACAATAAATGCAAATATAAATAAACTGTTGGACATATATAGCTACAAATCTCACATGAATTCCCAAAAGAAATATGCCGCCACAATCATGCACCAACATACTCCCTCCGGTCATAATTATAGGAGCAAATTTTGGAGTTGGTTTTGATCCTAATTATAAGAGCAAGTTTTAACTTTTGTCAATTTTTTCCTATAATACCCCTATCTATACTTTCTAATAATAATTAAAGACAATAATAATTTAATAATACACTTATATATTTTATGGGATAAGATATTGTCACTACCATTTTGTCACTAGCAAAGTCACTACCACTTTTTCACCGTTAGATCAGAATCTCATGTACTTTTATTATTTCTCTCTCCTATTGAGATTCTGATCTAACGGTGAAAAAATAGTAGTGACTTTGGTAGTAACAAAAAATGGTAGTGACAATATCTTATCCCATATTTTATAAAGTAAATGATGTTTACAACTCATTAATGTTATATACACGTAAATTATACTTTTTTTATAAAATAATTTTGAACAATTTTTGTCATATTTTTTTTTTTCATATTACCCCTCCTAATACTTCTTCCACAATAATTAATTTAACAACACGTTTATATTCTTTTAAGTGAGATATTCTACTTTATTTTTAAATAAAATAATTTTAATATTCCTTTAAAAATATTTTATTTAAAAACTGACTAAGTCAGTTTACATATAATTACTCCAGGATTATAGGAGGTGAATAGAGTCAGTTTTTAAAGCTTGTATATTACAAAGAAGAGGTGAATAGGGTGAATATTTGACTGTCATATTGACAGTACTCATTTGTGGACGTGTCTAAATTTTTTTGACTATACACAAAGCAAAAGAATCTACCCAGGAATGAATCCATAGAAGTAATCACTCCACCTTATCCAAAAATTAAGCATTAAACATGCTAGGACTAATTTTAGGTAAGGGTATTTTATGAAAATACATATAATTAACTAATTTAACTTCCCTCCTTAATCCCTCCAAATTCTGGTAAATAGCTCATATAATTAGGACTGGAGGGAATACTATGCACCAACACAAATTATAAAAAGGCGGCTTAGTGCATAAGACTTCTACCAGATAGAATTTGGTGTCAATAACCTTTCTTTATTGTCATATAGGAGCACAGCATTGTTGCGTTGGAAGATAAAGGGAGGATAAACACAAAATGTACCAATGACATGATCAATCCTTTGTTTAACCTCCAAACTTTACTCAGCTTCAGCTTAAGTGTTATCTGATTGCTCCGAGCAAATTGGCTCCATCAAGCTTTGCACCTTCCAGTTGCTGGCAAAAATGTGATAAAAATGAATACTTATACGTTAGGTTATGATGCTTTGAACCGAAAACTATTCTCTGTCTTCTTTATCCTCACTTTCTTTTTACAAAAGGGGGTTTGTTTGGGGGGGGGGGGGGGGGGGGGGGGGGGGGGAATCAGAGTGGCAGCCGGAAGATCAACTATTTGAAGAAGAAAACTTCAAATATAGTCCAACAAGTTAATACGTGACATATAAACTATCTAACTGTTATAATTAGGACTAGGGAGTAGTGCTTTGTGTGATCCAATAGCAATATGTGACAAATTTGGATAGCAAAATTCTTAGACACACGAAAATATCATGAAGTGTTGGTTCTAATAAAAGGAGCTATTAATTCAGCAGTATTGGAGATTATATAATTCTATTCATCTGCTTTTGAATGTAGTGAAACCTCGGTTGTCATTACGACATTAACGTCTCTCTTGATAAATGTCTCCTTCCTTCATCGTTGTGTTTCCCCATCATCTTCGCCGCCCACCTTATACCTCCTATCTTTGTTTATATATATATATATATATATATATAGAGAGAGAGAGAGAGAGAGAGGTATGTATGAATAATTAATTTATATAGTTATTAATCATTATTTAGAGTTGATCGCATCTGCGTCTTTCATCAACTCCTTGTGTTTTGATTTAAAAAAAAATCGTAGTACAGGAAATTTACTCAGACATTTTCTTGAAATAATTACTCTTAAAGTAGCAGTGTATAACTTGTATTGATTCAATATTATACATTTCTCTTGCAATTTCTTCTTCTTCTTTGTTTTTTTTTGCAAGCGACCGATATTTTTCTACGTGAACTCAAAAAAATACATCTACAGTTGATGTATGTAAATGTGCAGACATGGATGTATAGTGAAGGCGTATCCAAAAGTTGTGATGATAGCAGTGGCACTAGTGCTAATGTGGGCAAGTGCAGACACAAAATATATATAATTTTGAAAGAATGTAGTGACAACATGTATAGATGGTGCAAATGATTAATACTCTAAACCCTTCTCTAAGTCATAGGTCGCCAATTTGAGCCGCCCAAGTTCCTTTTACCCCTTTTTTCTCCATTTTCATCGTTCTCTGCTCTCTCTCATTTCCAACTTTTTCCCCCATTTTCATCGCTCTCTCTCTCTCTCTCTCTTCCAACTTTTTTTCCCCATTTTCATCGTTCTCTGCTCTCTCTTGTCTCCAACTCTCACTCTCCATCGATCTCTCCATTTTCTTCTCCAAATCGTCCGCCATCACTCTCCGCTCTCGTCCACTGACGGTCTCTGTTACAGTCTCCCAACTCTCCAAATCGTGCAACCACGCTCTCTGCTCTCGTCCGCCGTCGCTCAACCGTCGCACAGCAAGGCCGGCTCAATCGATTCTGTCTCAAGGTAATTTTCCAGATCCCCCCTCTCAATGGTAATTTTCCTTTGCTGAATTCTGAATTCTGAATTCCTTTGCTCAATCAATTCTTAATTTTCCAGATGCCCTGCTTATAATGCCACAAGTTCTGGCAATTTTCTTAAAGGACAAAATCCTTCCTTTAATAAGCAATTCTGTTTTGTCTTTAATAAGCAAATCTCATGAGGCATTCCTTCCTTTATGGTGGCACAATGTCTGCGGCATCCATTTCTTTGAAAATGGAGGATAACTTGACCTTGTAATGCATTTGTGTTCTCATTGTTTTCCTTCCTCCTTTATGTAAGTGTTTGTTACTAATTAGCAAGGCTGCCACATTTTGAGTTTATGTACCTGAATTGAAATTGTGCAGTGACAGAACAAATTATTCTTGGGGTTTGAGGTTTACCGAGGTAAATGAAAAAAAGCAATCTAATTTTAAAGATTTTTTAGGTAGTTTAACCGAAAGCGGCTACGGTCCTCTGCCTTAGCGTCCGCTACTGTCCACTTCGGCTTATCCGTCGATGGATAAGCCTAAGTGGACGCAATGGTCGATTTTCCGTCTGTTTTTTTTTTTAAAAAGAAAAAAAGAAAAAGAAAAAGGGACCATTGCGTCCACTTCGGCTTATTCGTCGACGGATAAGCCCGAAGTGGGACAAAGCAATGACCCTAAGCGGGGCAGGACCGTAGCCGCTTCATTTAACCATATGTTTTCAGATGTTATTCATGATGATTGTTTCTTCTTCCTTATTTTTGGGTGAACTTTAAGGTTATTATAGGTTTGATTTGGGTTCAGTAAAGTATTTGTCCTATACAGTTTTGTTGTCTTTAAAGGGGGAACATTGTGGTTCTGATGTATCAATTGCGTGGTGGAGGTAAGATAGGTAATATTAAAAATGTCATTATTCCAAAGAAGCCAGATACCTCCCGAATAACCATTAGATTCCACCCGAATCCAATTACTAAAACCAAGATTTCTGCAAACCTTGTCAGCTCTATCACCACTAATACGCGACTCCATAAGACAGAGAATATTAATACAATATTTATTAACAATATCTTTAATAGTTAAAGGGAAGGCCCGGCTACCGGCTCCCTTACAATTCCAAGAAGCTATAAACATAAGATAAAATATAAATAAGATATGGATAGAGATACTTACTTGGGGCATTGGGCCTCTTCTTCAAAGTGCTGGGCAAATTGAGTTTCTGCCACAAAGGATCCATTGGCTTCCATGAAGTCTGGAGCAACATCCTCGTTGGGATCCCAATGATCAGGAGAGGTGTTTAACTGGGCCGTAATCTGATTTTTCTCCAAGGATGTCGTAGCTTGGCATTGCTCCTTAGCTTCATTTTTCTGGTGGCCCACAATATCTAAACTTCCAAGAACAATATTATGTGAGCGTTGGTTTTTTGTTTTCCTCCCAGGCCCACATGAAGGATGAGTTCGTTATTGGCTCCAGATCTGCCTTCACTAGATTGGCCCAGCGGATTAGGAAGTTCAGATTGGCCCAACACGTGATTAGGCCCCTTTGACTTCAGCAAATCATTATCCCTATTCAACACCTCTGGCCCAGACGAAGCAAGAGTCGGCCCAGTGATCATTTTTGGCCTATATTGTGTTTTGAATTTAATATTAACTCCTTTAATAGCCAATTTTCCAGCTGTGTCCTTCTTCTTTACCCAGTCCGTCGTTTTCACCGAGGAAGCCATATCCTTTCTATTCTAAAATTGCTCTGGCCGATGTACGGCTTGCCTGGCGGTGTCGTTCACCAAATCTGGATTCTCAAGATCTTCTATCGCCGCAAAACGCGATTTCTGTCTGATAGCCGTTACAATCGCCGTCTTGGAGCCGGATCCCGAGGATTGATGCTGGGCATTTCTGGAATCAGACCGTTGCACCAGCCGGCCGCGATTTGTCCTCCGGCTAACTAGCATCCATGGTCAAAAGGCTTCTTCGACATTCGACGCCGGCGTGTTCACCGACAGGCGGTTTGGGGGCTGTTGCGGAGGGTGTTGCGTCGCATCTTGAGGCTCAGAAACAGGGCATCTATGTGGACACTGTTCTCGTCTATGCCCAAATC
Source organism: Acacia melanoxylon (assembly GCA_019022615.1). NCBI lineage: Eukaryota > Viridiplantae > Streptophyta > Magnoliopsida > Fabales > Fabaceae > Acacia > Acacia melanoxylon. The sequence continues at coordinate 1,668,714 of JAFJYJ010000052.1, forward strand.
GACCACAAGCAAAGCAAATAAAGGTAAGCCCCTCATACTCAACATTGAATATGGATCCAGCTGCAATCACTTTAGGAACTAACTTCTTCTGGAGGTCTAGCTCAACACATATCCGCACAAACCTCCCTCTCTGTATTTTTGGTGATGTATTCTGACAATCTTGCAATGTATGCATATCCACTTTTAGCGTGTGTCCAATCCGATCCCCTAACCGAGAAATACAATGTTTGTTGTACAAGTGCATTGGAACATCCTGAATTCGAACCTAGGTTGCAACTCTGCCTAAAGCATTCTGATAGGGATTAAAATATGGAGTCCAACATTGCACAATAACACAATGTTGCCTGATCACCCAAGGACCTTCATAGAGCACTTTCCTGTAGTGGGACCTCCATAATTCCTGGTCTTGGAAGCGGATGACAAAGTAGTTGTTAGGTATATCAATAAGCTCAAAGTTTGAGAACCCCCATAATTTGATCAAGAGATCTTTCAGTACGTAGAGATTAAATTTTTTGCCTAGCACTGTGAGAATCAGAGCATAATTCCATGGTTCACACCATTCATTATACTCTTCTTCAGTGCATGGCGCAACAGGGTATGTCTCCATTAGTCTTATCATCTCATCTGATGGCTCAGGAATTTTCCAACGTAAATCTCTGTCATCAGCAAATAGATCATCATCCTCCATGATGGGGTTACTATGTGCAACTCCATTGAATCCTAGTAGAGAAGCGCGATAGGATGGGAATTTTAGGGTGCCTTCTTCTTTGTTATCTTTCATTTCCTTGCTTTCACATCTTTTGGTTTTCTCAGGAGCCTGTTCTATCTCCTTTTCTGGCATAACTTCATCCATAATGGCTTGAGGTACTTCTTCTAATTTCTTTTTCTTTTTCTGGTCGTCTTGCCCTTCAGCCGGTGGTCGGTCTGGTGGAAGCTTTCGTTGCCCAGTGTCTGCTAGGATGAGAGCTCTGTCTGAGATTGAAGAATCCATTTTTTCCTCCCGTTGCTTTACCTGTGGATGAGAGAGAGTTCCTTTAATATCGAAAATTGCATGTGAAAAGATAATCGTTCTCTTTTTTTAAAAAAAATTGCTGCTTTCTCTTTTTTTCTTTTCTTTCCACTGCACGTTTTTGACTCTTCTTCTTCCTTTTTCTTCTTCTTTTTTATTTATTAAATAACTAATTATTATTTTCATACCGTTGTTTCGGTAATTTCTTTTACTAACATAAATAATATCTTATATATCAACCTTTATTTTGATAATTACACAATAAATTCATGTATTATGATTAATTAATTTTTCCTATTTTATAATTAAATCCTAATGTAAAAAAAAATAGGACGTTACAACTTAAATTAGGGTTAAACTCTTATAAAATGCTGATTTTTTGGTATGCCATTTTGATGGATGTTTTTTGAGGAAAAAAAAGAAATAAATGTGATCTATCATCTTAAATTCAATCCATCCATCAAGATATAAATATAATTTATCATATTAAATTCAATAAATCAATCAATATGTGAATTTAATGTGACTTGGTTGACAAGTAGTAGACCTATTACCTAAAACCCCTTTCTTAGTGCATAAGTTGAAAATTCCTAGGGCAATTAGGGCTAGGAATTTTCGACCCACCAAGTCTATAAAAGGGGAGGGTTTGACTTTTTTTGATATCCTTATGATCTCTAAATTTCGGTCTTTATCAAAGGTTTAGAGAGGAAAAGACACTATCCTTAAAAGAGTAAGGTTCCAACCTTATTCATCCTATCCATAACCTAATTCCAAGAAACCATCACCTTCTTGAAAAGAGTAAAACCCAAGGAAACCAAATCTTAACCTTGACTTCGCCTAGCAAGCATCCAAAGAGTGTGAGGTTTCAAATTTACCAGGTTTCCAAATTGTATTGCATGCGGACCTGGAGCTTGAAAGGATTCTTGCTACTGATAAGACTTAATTAGAGTCTGTGGCTGCTCAAAGGTTATCAAAAAAAAAAAAAAGTGTGAGGTTTCAAGAGAAGGAGTTCTCATTGCTATTTATCCTTGTCTAAGCACATGAAAACATAACATAATCTTCAAAAAAAAAAAAAAAGAACAGAAATCTAAAACCTCAGTCACACTCAATGAAATAACAACATAAATTATAAATGTAACATACATTTAACAATCTTTGCATGTCTATGGTATTTATTTATGACACTTATGTTGTTGTTATGTAACTTATTATTGGTTGCTCTAAACTTGTCATTGAGGCAAAATTGTACTTTTTACGTTTGGAATTAATAGCACTTAGCATGTCTCTTGGGATTTCGGTATAATTTAATGATTTTAAGAGACCTCATTAAAATTAATTATGTTAATTTGGATTGGTTACAACCTAAATTAAAAGCCAATTCAATCAAGTTGACTTTCTGAGTTTTATTCAAATTTACCAATTTAATTCAATTTAATAAGTTACAAATTTAAAAAGTGCATCCTTTGTATTCATAACGAAAACGTATAAGCATGAAACAGATTATAATAATGGGAAAATCCTTTTCAAGGCATTTTTGGAGAAAAAATATCGAAAAAAAGCCCTTAGAATTCTAAAATCCCAGAAAAAGTCTCTGGGATTTTTAGAATCTACGTGAGTTGTTAACGGGTACTGATATAGTTGTTAATTGGGTTGATTTAGTTGTTAGAAAATTGTTATTAATATGGCTGATTTAGTTGTTAATTAACAACTATATCAGTCCTGTTAACAACTCACGCAAGATTCTGAAAATCCCAGAAAAGACCCGAATTTCAGAATTCTGATACCTTTTTTGGGATTTTTTTTTCTTCAAAAAAGGCCTGAAAAGGATTTTCCTGGCAAAAAAAAAAAAAGATTATAATAATTCAAATCACTTTTTTCTCTTAGACAAGTTCTGTGGGAAAATCAGAAAACATGCCAAAACGGTAAGAAAACCTCATTTTTCAGCGGTCTGACAAAATTTGTAAGAATTAGATTTAAAGAAAATTGAAAATAATTCAAATTCAAAGGATCCATCCAAATCCAATCATCCAAAGATCCCCACGAGACCACATGAGGAATCAAAAGTCAAAACACAATACGAAACAAAACAATGGAATTGGAGCACAACTAAGAAAAACGCGCCCGCATACGACAGAGTGACAGGGCGGCCCTGTGGCCGTCGGAGTCTGGACGAGGCAGAAGAAGAATATAGGGATGAATAGATAGGAAGTTGACTTGCAAGTTTCAAGTTTCAGAAGCCATTGGAATGAACCACATGCCGGAATTTTGAGTTTTTCAATCCTTTACAACTCAGAATTAAAGGAGACTTAATGGGGACGGTGGTGGTTCTGCCATTTCTGGGAATGGTGATGGCGGAGTGTGCGCAGGTTGGCTTAATCATTGTGAGCAAAAAAGTAATATCTCAAGGTATGAGCAGCCTTGTTTTCGTCTTCTTCTCCAACTCCCTCGCTGCCCTCCTTCTGCTTCCTTCTTCCTTGCTCGTCCACAGGTTAGTTTTTCTTTCATGTCATCCCCCATAATATTTATTCATATTTGATATTGCAGAATTGAACCTCACTATCTCAAGATTTTCATCTTTGGGTTCCTATTTTGAGAAGATCTGAGCGTCCCCCAATCACGATTTCGACTCTCTGTGGATTCTTATCACTTGGCTTGCTCGGGTAATTTGATTCCCGCTCTATTCCATATCAATATCAAACTTCAATTGTGGTAAATTTTGGCCGTAATTTCGGTTTCTAGTTTCTGGGGGATTTCATTTTGTGGGTTCTGAAATCAGTATTTCTTTTCGGCCTCAGCTATTTGGCGCAGGTATTTGGGTATGCTGGGATTTACTACAGCTCTGCTACACTCAGCTCGGCCTTGCTCAACCTTGTCCCTGGTTTTACATTCATTCTTGCTGTAGCTTTTGGGTACGTCTTCTCCTTCATTCTTATGAAAATTCTGTTTTTTTAAGTGCTTTTTTTGTATTGTTATTGCTAGCTGATACATTGCTGCCTCAAACCGAGGCATGAGAAAGTAGTAGCAAAGGCATTATATGGGAGATTTTCGATTTCATTGTGATCTGAGTACTGTCTTCACTCTTGTGTGCTGGTGAACTGAGAAGGGTCATAATGGGTGAAAATAGCAAAACATGAATCTTCAAGATTTCTGAAATGGTTGTGCTTGTCTTTTTATTGAGGCATGCCAATTCACTCTTGTCCAGTGGTTTATCATCTAAATAAATACCTTATTTCTATATTTTCCTCATAGGATAAATGATTCTCTTACGTTAATCAGTTATGATATATAGTTTTAAGTCATGCCACTTTCACAGGAATAATTTGTTGCTCTTTTATATTTGCCACTCAAAATCACAAGTTGCATAGTCTGCAAGCCTATATGCAATTTTGTAAGGCTTTGCTAATATTCTACATCTACTAGTGTCTATCTTGAGGCTACTTCACATAAAATCCGTTGAATCTTCTTGTAAGCCGGCCTTGCATTGAAATGAGTTTGAATAACACTGTTGCTGTTCAGACAGAAACTTTTTGAAGAGAACTGGTATTATAACGAGCCTTTTACTCAATTGCTTATAAGAGAAAAATAAGCTTCTCTGGTTTTCAATTTATATATATACGCCATCAAAATAACTTCAGAATTCATATAGCCAAATATGTGCTTCAAAATTAAAATATACTGTAGAGAAAAGGAAGACAAGGTTGTATTTTCAATCAGTCATTTAAAACAATCAATTCATCTAAACTGAACTGATTGAGCTTGGTGGTTTTAGGATGGAGAGATTAGATTGGAGAAGGTATAGTAGCCTCGCTAAATCACTTGGAACCATAGTATCAATTGCTGGTGCATTTGTTGCAACTCTATACAAAGGCCCTCCACTTCTGACTAGGCTATCTCCTGCATACTCCTCTGCACAGCAACTTTTCTCACAAGAGTCTAATTTCATGCTTGGAGGATTGTTTCTTGCGGCAGATTGTGTGATGGCTTCAGCATACATTATTCTACAGGTAAAAATCATTACGTATTAATAAAGTTTCAATGATCAGTGGCTTCTAAAAAACTCTTAACTACAATTTTGTAATTCTGCAGGCTAAAATTGTAAAGAAATATCCGGCAGAGTTGATCATAGTATTCTTTTATTGTTTCTTTGTGGCCATTCTATCCGGCGTGACCTGCTTGTTTCTGGAAAGAGACGCAAGTGCATGGAGCTTACAGCCCAAGTTGAGATTGCTTGCAGTTCTATACTCGGTAACGGAACTATATATAGATGAGTCTAATTGTTACTACTACTAGTAATGATGACTACCACTTCACAAGACATGGTCACTTAAAAAGTCTAAAACCTCATGAACATGTTTGCAGGGGGTGTTTGGTTCTGCATTTCAAGTTGGTGTTACCACATGGTGTCTCCACCAAACAGGACCTGTTTTTGTTTCTATGTTCAAGCCCTTAGGCATTGTTATCTCAGTGGTTGCAGGTGTCATCTTCCTTGGAGATTCATTCTATCTTGGAAGGTAGCTCTCTCTCTCTCTATATATATGTATGTACATATATAGAAAATATTCTCAAGTGTTGTTTGGATGTGTTGCTGAGGATATTGTTTCTAAGACATACTGTAATTTTCTAAATTTCAATGCAGTTTGGTTGGCGCTACTGTGATAGTTGTTGGGTTCTATTTTGTGTTGTGGGGGAAAGCCAGAGATATTGAGGATGCTGCCATGGGAAGCTCAGAATCGAGTGGTGAAAACACTCCTCTTTTAAAGTAAAATAAGCAGTTTAAGTGATAGAGAAGAGGTTTTGGCTTCACTCAAATTCATATCGCTACACCCAAAAGTGGGATGTTATAAATGTAGTATTGTAGCTCTGGAGCTATTATTTTATGTATGGGTTGGAGGGTTGAGACATTTGAGACAGAATTTCAAGTTCCAACTTCAAGCTTATAAATTGTAAATATGATTTGTTTATCGAATCTTTCACTAAGCATAATATACTCCATTTAGGAGTATGATGTTATTTGTTAGCAGCGTTCTAGCTTTCTTCATATGAAACAATGGAAGTAGAAATTTTTTAAAATATTTTTTAAGAAGGTCGTGTCATTTATACGTTGTCTAATGAAAATAATAATAATAATAATAATGCAGTGCATCTGATAATAAATTATAATCCCTCCTGTCCTAATTATAGGACATCTTTATCTAATTTTGGAGAGATTAAGAATAATAGTTAAATTAGTTAATTATATTTGTTTTCCTAAAATGTTCTTATTTAAAATTTAAAATGGCATCTAATTATTCTAATTTCTTATTTTTTTTAGACCTCTATTATCTTATATACGACTTCTCTGAGCTCTTACACAATTCAGCGTCGTCGATCTCCCTCAACAACTTCCGACCTACTTTTGGAGGTTGGAAGTGTAATTTAATAGTGATATCATTATTAAATATGAAAAAATTTGCTCAACATTATTTTATTTAAAAAATAGAAAGCAATAGAATTGAGATGTATGTGGCATTAATGAGTTGCAAACATTACTCACTTTATAAGATATATGTGCATTATTAAATTATTATTTTGTTTAATTATTATTGAGAAAGTATCAATAGGGTTATTTTGGAAAGAAATTGACAAAAATTAAAACTTTGTCATATAATTAGAACCAAGATCAACTTATAAATGTTGTCTTATAATTAGGACCGGAAGGAGTATAAAATTATAAATTGAGTCTCATATTTTATTATCTAATACTCCCTTAGCTAGTTAATATATGACGTAATTGGGGAGTTGATCTTGGTATTAAATATAAGACTTATTTTTTATATTTGTCATTATTTTCTTAATTTATCCATTTTGATACTCTCTCAACAATAATCAAGTAAGAGAGATTAAGAGAATTAATAAACATGATTAGGGTGTTTTGAAAAAAAAACATGTTACATTGACTAGCTTAATTAATTTCTTTAATCTAATCAAATTAAGTAAATAAACCTAGAATTATTGTTACATGAATGTTATTGTAATTGAGTGCTCTTATTATCCTTTGGACAGTTGGATAAAAAACAAATCATGTACATTTTTTTAATTGTTTTTATTACTTTTATATTACTCAACATATTTTAATGGAATTTAATCCTATATTTGAATAGAGAATTTTTTTTTTGGATACTAGAAGTTAAAAATCCTAAACATAGTATTAATATACACACACACACACACAGACTATTTTAGGAAGTTTCTCTTCAAATATTAATTTACCGGGATCAAAAGTTTAATATTTAAATTGTTTTTATATTTTTATCTTACTTGTAATAGACTTCTTCTTGAATTACGTTACACTTGAGCCCAAATCCCAACAGATCATCACCATCACCTCAACTTATGAGTCCTGAGCATCAACTTAATCAGTAAGCGCACAATTGTCACTACCTTTATGCCACTACCATATGACCAGTCTTTAATATAAGAGTTAGATAACTCTTAATTAATACTGACATAATAATTTGCTATAGTCTAACCTCTAGACAACTCTTAATGGAAGCCTTGGAATCCAATAACATCAAGTTCTTTTTACCGCGTAAGATTGTGAGTTCAAACTCTTTCTAAATATAATGAGTACACGATTTAAAAATAAAAAAATAAAATAAAAACCCTCCAAACAAGTCTTACTAAATTAATCCAGTCATGGGTGATTCAATTTAAAAATTACATATGATATTTTCATTAAAAAACACAAGTATGATAGACGCTTCATAAATCTCTTTTCATATCTTCTTAAGATTTTATAATCAAGGTGCTTCTTCATTAACCGCTAATTCAAAGAGTGAGCTCCATTAATATGTTTAACCAATCATTTCTACTCAAGGTAAGGACCTCGCTTAATGCCTACCGCCAATTCAATCTGGATCTTCCAAGAATCTAGACGACTGAGATTTATTTATTTTATTTTATTTAGTTAAAAACAATTTAATGTGTATATACTTTAAAATAAATATGATTTTCGAACTGTAATTTTTTTTAAAATAGTTAAAAAATTTAAATCTAAACAGTTGAGACGTATTTAGAAAGTTTAGATCCAACCGCAACGATTATAACTGGCTACTGTAATTTGTTTCTGTTAGGATCCCACGACCTCTCTTAGTTTACTCTAGGAAAAGAAGACATGTGGCTGATAACATAGAGTAGTTACTTCCATCTTATATGTTGGGTAGTTTTTAGAAGTTGTGCCTATCTTATCTAGTGGCAGTTTTAGTTAGCAGTTATTAGTAGTTATAGGAAATGTGTTGTATGTACTCTATATATGTTTGTATCATCTTTTATAAGGAACCAAGTATTGTAATCAGATTGTATTGTTCAATGGTTAGAGATTTTAGATACGGACTCTAGAGTTCCTTTTCCTACATTTCTTCTCTTATATTCTGCAAGATCATAACAATTTGGTATCAGAGCGGTAGATCCTTGAGCCAATCTGTTATCATGGTAAACACAAGAAATTCCACATATGAGACTGATTCACCTACACATCCAAATAGGAACCCAGAAAACCAACCCATCACCAATCCCCAGGATGATCTGGCAGTAATTTTGGTCCAACAGCCTCTACCAACACAACCGAAGTCAAACCAGCAGCAACTAGCAGCCATACTCACGCAACTAAACATGATGAATTCATAGATTAATTCTTTGAAGAAACAAAATTCACCCATGATGAATCACGGTGAATCCAGCCATAACAATAGGGAGACTTACGATGATCAGGAAGAGGGCGATATGGATACACCTTGGTGGAGTCGAAATTCCTCGAAGCGACCTTACTCGAAAGTGGAGTTTCCAAAGTATGAAGGAGGAGATCCAAGGGGCTGGATATTGAAAGCGGAAAAATATTTTCGCTATTATCAAACACCAGAAGACTTAAAAGTTGATATCGCAGCAATAAACTTGGAAGGTGACGCATTGGATACTTTCTCCTGGGTATCATCTGGAAGAACTATCAGATATTGGGACGAATTAGTACAAGTATTTCAAGAGCAATTCGGCCCTACAGAATTTCAAAATCCAAATATTTATCTTTGCGGCATCAAGCAAGTTGGTACGGTGGGAGAATATAAACAGGAGTTTGTACGCCGTCAAGCGCAAATACAGGGATGGCCGGAGCATTGCCTTCTTGGCGTTTTTATCAATGGCTTGAAAGAAGAATATCAGGCGGATATTAAAATACAAAAGCCTCGTATGGTGTATAAAGCAGTTTGTCCGACTTTGGAATTCGAGGCAAAGGTTCAAAACCTAGGTGCTCAACGCTCTCATTCCCGTTATAATAATTTTCAGACTTTATATGGGAATTGGCGAGATCAACGGAATAATTCAACAAATTTTGTAGCCAAACAAGGAGTTCACAGCGCTGCAAATCAAGGGACGCAATATTCGAATTTTCAAAATTCAAACAACATTAAATTGTCTCCTTCAGATTCGGCCAATAACCAATATTCTCCTAAATTTCCGCAACAACCTCGCCTCTTTGATTTGGAATGTCAAAACCGGCGTGACAAAGGCTTGTGCTTTTGGTGTGGTGACCGTTTTACCCCTGGGCATCGCTGCAACTCCTCATCACTCCGTATTATGGATGTAACAGATGATCAGATCGATCAGGCCGAAGAGGAATCAGCGCCTACTACCGTCAATATGGCTGAGATTTCGCTTCATGCCATTTTAGGGAATAATTCGCACACTACCATGAAAGTCAGAGGAATGCTTGGCGCTAAATCAGTTCTGATTCTGATAGACAGTGGATCCTCACATAATTTTGTTGCCACCAAAATCATACAGACCCTGAATTTGCCTTTAACTCAACTTCCAACTTTCGGTGTTCAAGTAGAAGATGCACAAATGGTTTCTTGAGACTCTATTTGTCTGCAACTTGAGGTGAAGGTTCAGGATTTGACAATTAAAGATGATTTTTTCCCTTCTCCCTTGGCAAAGTGGATATGGTCCTTGGTATAAAATGGCTAGCATCACTGAACACTGTGGAGGCAAATTGGCAGCAACTGTTTATGGTCTTTTATGTTGATGGAAAGCGATACAAATTACAAGGGATTCCCCAACAAGTTATTTCTGCCACCTTATGCAGTTTCGTATGTACTGAACTTGTTCAGCGGTTTGATACACTTGAGGAATTTTTGCAATCCCATTCATCTGTGTTCCAAGAACCTCAAAGCTTACCACCTTTCAGGCAATATAATCATGCAATCCCTCTATTTCCTAATGTTGTACCACCAAATATCCGTCCCTACCGATATCCTTTTGCTCAAAAAGATTATATAGAAAATCAAGTGGCTGCCTTGTTACAAAAAGGCTTCATACAGCCTAGTGTCAGCCCTTTTGCCAGTCTTGTGCTTTTAGTCCCCAAAAAAGATTCGACTTGGCGATTCTGTATAGATTATAGAGAACTTAATCGTCTTACCATTCCAGAAAAGTACCCCATCCCTACCATTGATGAACTCATTGATGAATTACATGGAGCTAAGTTCTTTTCTAAAATTGATCTTTGTTCCGGTTATCATCAGATTCAAGTCCTTCCTTCTGATGTTCCTAAAACAGCTTTTCGTACTCAATCTGGTCACTACGAGTTCATTGTCATGCCCTTTGGCCTTACCAATGCCCCTGCCACATTTCAAGCTGCAATGAATGATCTATTTCGTCCCTTCTTAAGGAAATTCATCCTGATATTTTTTGATGACATCTTGGTGTATAGTGCCAACTTTGAGGATCATATGAGGCACTTAAGTATCATTTTTCAGAATCTACAGTAGCATGAATTTTTTGCTAATCCCAAGAAGTGTGATTTTCTACAGATGGATATATCTTATTTGGGACATATCATTTCTGATAAAGGAGTATTTGTTGATCTTGACAAAGTTTCTGCCATTACTAAGTGGCCGTTACCTAAGGATATATCTGAATTGCATGGGTTTTTAGGCCTCACTGGATATTATAGACGTTTTGTCTATCGTTATGGCCATATTGCAAAGCCTTTTGTTGACATGACCAAGAAGAATGCTTTTCATTGGAATCATGCCTCTATTTATGCTTTTGAAGATCTTAAGGCAGCACTGACAAATGTTCCTATTTTACACTTACAAGATTTTTCTAGGCCTTTTATTGTAGAGTGTGATGCCTCTTCTACTGGATTGGGTGCTATTTTATAACAGGAAGGTCACCCTATTGCTTATTACAGCAAAGGATTGTCACTATCTAATCAGCATAAGTCGGTTTATGAGCGAGAATTACTAGCTTTGGTGATGGCTTTGAATAAATAGCGCTATTTCTTGCTTGGGCGCAAATTCTTGGTTTATACAGATCATTTCAGCTTAAAATACCTCTTGGAACAGCGTGTTACAACTCACTCCCAGCAACATTTGCTTCTCAAGCTCCTTCCATTTGATTTTCACATTATTTACAAGTCAGGAAGCACTAATCAAGGGGCTGATGCTCTATCCTGCTATCCTCATTCTGGTGAATTTTTTACCTTAGCAATCCCACATGGAAATGATTTTGAGGAATTACCAGCATTATTACAACATGATGCATTTACCAATCAGATTCTACAATCCTTGCAATCCAATCCTCATTCTATTCCTTATTATTCCTTGGTCTCCGGAAGGTTATACTATAAAAGTCGCTTGGTCATTCCTGCAAAGTCCTCCCTTACTCATTTGCTTATATTTGAAGCACATACATATTTGGCTAGTGGCCACCGGGGGGTCCTTAAGGCGCTCAAGAGATTGCAAAATTACTAATATTGGAATCATATGAAAGAGGAAGTACCAGAATTCATTCAGAAATGTTTAATCTGTCAATGAAGTAAGTCTTTACCTCAATCATATGTTGGTTTGTTACAGCCCTTGTCTATTCCACATCACATTTGGGAAGATCTTTCACTAGATTTTATTATTGGGCTTCCTAAATCCAATGGTTTTAATGTCATCTTAGTTGTGGTAGATCGTTTTAGCAAGTATGCCCATTTTTTGGGTCTTTCCAGGCCTTATACAGCAAAATCAGTTGCTTCTCTCTTTTGTAGAGAGGTTGTTCGCCTTCATGGAACTCCTAAGTCCATCATTTCAAACCGAGATCCTATTTTCCTAAGTTCTTTTTGGCAAGAATTGTTTAAACTTTCGTGTACGAAGTGAAAATGAGTACCTCTTATCATCCTCAAACGGATGGTCAAACAGAGGTTGTCAATAAGTGCTTAGAGACTTATCTTCGTTGTTTTTGCCAAGACCACCAGAAGAGTTGGTTTCAATATCTTCATTGGGCTTAATTTTCCTACAACTCTGGGTATCACACTTCCACTGGTCACACTCCTTTCAAGATTGTCTATGGCAAGGAACCTGCTGCTTTGGTGCCTTATGTAATAAATACTACTCCTATTGCTAAGTTGGATGAGTTCTTTACTGAACGGGATGCTGTCATGAAATTAATTAAATCCAATTTATTGGATGCACAAGCCCACATGAAACTTCATGCAAATTCACATCGCCGTCACCTAGAATTTCAACCTGAAGTTATGGTTTTCCTAAAGATTCAGCCTATCGACAAAGGTCTCTTTCTAGTCAGCAGTTTCAAAAGCTAGCAGCACGTTATTTTGGGCCTTATTCTGTGGTTCGCCGCATTGGGGTACATCGCTTATAAACTACTTCTTCCACCTGATTCCAGAATTCATCCTGTCTTTCATGTCTCGTTACTCAAACCAGCACACGGATGTTCTTCTCAAGCTGTTGTTGATCCACTTCTAGTAACTGAAAATTGGGAATTAACTCTTCAGCCTGCACATGTGTTGGATGCTCGGGTTGTAGAAGTGGCTGGCATTAAGGACATTGAACTTTTAATTCAATGGAAGGATAGGCCACAAGAGGACACAAGTTGGGAACCTTATGACTACATTGCTACTCAATTTCCTCATTTCCGCCTTGAGGACAAGGCTTACTTTCAAGGGGGGAATATTGTTAGGATCCCACGACCTCTCTTAGTTTACTCTAGGAAAATAAGACATGTGGCTAATAACATAGAGTAGTTACTTCCATCTTATATGTTGGGTAGTTTTTAGAAGTTGTGCCTATCTTATCTAGTGGCAGTTTTAGTTAGCAGTTATTAGTAGTTATAGGAAATGTGTTGTTTGTACTCTATATATGTTTGTATCATCTTTTATAAGGAACCAAGTATTGTAATCAGATTGTATTGTTCAATGGCTAGAGATTTCATATACGGACTCTAGAGTTCCTTTTCCTACATTTCTTCTCTTATATTCTGCAAGATCATAACAATTTCTCTGTGGGGACAGGTAGATTCCTGAGACAATGTCTGAATAGGGTGTGGCACATATTTAAATAAATCAACATTATGAGTAAACATAAGCGGGAAATATGTTCACGACAAGTCCGATTTGAAACAACAACAAAAAACATGTTAAAGACGTCAGCTTTGAACCCTTGTTAAATATTTTGGGACACTCGAGTAGCAGCTTCACTTAAAAAGTAGCTGCACCACTCTGTGAAGGGTTATCCCAATTCCTTAGCTTTCTTCTCATCCTCCATTTTTATATCTTCACAAGAGTATCATCAGACACACAGAATCAAATTTAAGGTATATTGATTCTCAGACTCAGAAGTCTCTCTCTGGCTAATATAAGAGAAGTAGACTTCTATATTTAGTTTTCATCGCTACTGACATATAATAATTTGTCAGCAAAAAAGAGAAGGAAGATTATTAATGGAGGCTAAGACCCTTCAGATATGGGAAGTGATGCCATTTATAGCGATGGTGATCATGGAAGGTTGCACTATCGGACTAACTATTTTTGCCAAAAGTGCCTTAAATAATGGAATCAGTCCTTTTGTGTTCATTGTATATACCAATTCTCTGGCCACTTCAATACTCTTCTTCATTTCCTTTCTAATACACTCTAATCAAAGATCTGATCTGCAGTCACCTTTTTCTTTTCCCATGTTTATGAGATTCCTGTTCCTGGGTTTCACAGGGTATATACATATATTCTCTTTCTTCACAGTTTTAAGAATCAAGTTTCCATTTTGAACATGCTTTCAAATGAATATTCACCATCTTTAATTTCTCTCGTGTTTTTTCATTTGATGGGTTTCGCAGGATAACTATGACTCAGGCCTTTTCATTCCTGGGTTTTAGTTATAGTTCACCAATACTAGTATGTGCCATGGGCCTATTGATCCCCTCCTTCAATTTCCTTCTCTCTCTCTTTCTCAGGTGGCTTTTATATTATTTGCATAATCTTAACGTTTTTTTTCCCCCTGGTGTGTGTGTTTTCATTTTCTGATGATAATATGCCTCATTAGACTTAATTGATACTATTTTTAAGGAAGAAAGATTTAAACTTAAGAAGCTCTGCTATGTTATACCAAATGATGGGTACTCTGATATCAATAATTGGAGCAGCCATAGTTGAGTTCTTCAAGGGGCCACTTATAAGGCCCTCTTCTCACCAACTTTGCATATACATACTTATATATGTGTGTGTAGCGTGTTGCTTTTGTGCTTTGGGTGATTGTGTTCAGATACAGAGGTTGCTAGTTGATGAATTGAAACCAACATGTCCAATGATGTCTAACGGACTCAAGTTGTTGAATATGTGTGAATCAGTATGACTTTGGTTGGATCTGATCAATTTTTGATTTGGAATTTTGGATTGGTTCATCCTCCCTCCTTTTCGTAGAGAAAATGAAATCAATATCCAAAGTGGATTAATGAAAAAGTTTTCCAAAACTGTCATATGTTTCATACACTGTTCAAATTCAGAAAGAGCCTCTTTTTTATTTTTTCCATGAGAAAAATTAAAAAACTCATCATTGAGGCTAAATCAAACTAAATTAAAGGAAAAATTGTAACTAAGTCCCAATTAATAGAATTAATTATAATCAGGTCCTTTGAAATTATTAAATTACAATGAAATCCTAAAGGACATGAGTGTTATTAATTCCAAACGTGAAAGTAAAATTTTATTACAATGACAAGTTTAGAGCAATCAATAACAAGTTTAAAGCAATGATGAAAAGTTATATGGCAACAAGTGACTAGATAAAGTATTAGATCAAAAAGCAAATACAATTTATACGTGTTGTTATTCTCTTTCATCATCCCTTATTGGTTGTGTATTGTTATATACATTCTCTTCTCCGTACACATGATCACTTTCTCCATTGAATTTATCAAAATGTTCTAGTTCTTCATCATCTAAAAGGTCCACAAAGGTTGTTGTACCATCAAAAGTCAGTCTAAATTTAATGGTACTTTCACTACTTTATTTTATAACAATTGATCCTATAATTGTTCTCAACTCCTGATACGTAGTAGTTTGTTTTCTTCTAGGGTAAAAAGTTAGATATAGTTTTTGTTCTAACAAATATTTAAAATCAATGTCATATATGTCTTTTTTACATATTACAAATCACCTTCTAGTTTTTGTTCTAACATTAATACATATTACAAATCCTCCATTTAGAAAAATTAAATTATCCATAGAAATGAAATTATCCCCTATATGCAAGAAATATAATACATACTTTCCACACTATTCACTATCTTTTTTGTCACCATATAGAACAAAATTGTTATTGGCAATACATAAGCAACATTAACAACTTCCTAGCACATATTGATGATATATTTTAAAATTACATAACATAGGTTATAAATATATAAAGCTTCATCATTTCCATTCATCCTTGTCTAAACACATGAAAACATAACATAACCTTCACAAGAACATAACAGAAATCAAAACCATCCAACAGTCAATGAAACAACAACAACAACATAAATCATAAAGGTAACATACATTAAACAAATCTTTGCATGTCTATAGTATTTATTTATGACACTTATGTTGTTGTTATGTAACTTGTCATTGGTTACTTTAAATTTGTCATTGAGGCAAAATTGTACCTTTACATTTAGAATTAATAGCACTCAACCTATGTTTCTTGGGACTTTAATGTAATTTTAAGATTTTAAGAGACCTGATTGTAATAAATCTATTAATTAGGACTGGTTACAACCTAAATTAAAAGCCAATTCAATCAAGTTGACTTTCTGAGTTTTATTCAAATTTACCAATTTAATTAAATTTAATAAATTACAAATTTTAAAAGTGCATCCTTTATATTCATAACAAAAACGTACTCCCTCTTGTGTTTATTATAAGGTACCAACTAACAATTCTCACAAACCAATAAAAACAATTAGAGTCAATTAAGTTGTCCTAAAATTTAAGTAACTTTCAATATTATCCATACTAATTGCACCAAACTCTAATATTATAATAATTATTACTCTTACCCATTACATTTATTAATTATGGGCATACATGGAAAAATAATAATTAATGCACTTTATAAACAAGAAAGTGCCTTATAAAAAGGACAAAAAACAATTTCTAGTTTATGCCTTATAATGAGAATCAGAAGGAGTATAAAGGCATGAAAGAGATTATAATAATTCGTTGGCAAAAAAAAAACGAGAGAGAGGTTATAATAAGGGTTTAATGTTTTTGAAACATTTTTTCTGTCGCATTCACATAAAAGTGAGTGGGTCTCATTGTAAAGAGAAGAGAGAGAAAATATTATTGGGACCCACTCACTTTTATGTTAGTGTGTTTCTAATGTAAAACTAAAAACATTAAACCCTTATAATAATTCAAATCACTTTTTTCTATCAGACAAGTTCTGAGAAAATCAGAGCTAGCGGCTATCTTGTACGTGTTCATTGCGAAAGTAAGGATTCAAGTCAAGAACCATCTTAGCGCTCAGCCTGTGAGCGATTTCTCCTCTCCTCCGTGAGACTAGCTTGGTTCTTTTGAACCCCGCTGACCCCCTTTCGTTTTGATTGGAGTTTCACCTCTTATGTCTCGTAGTTGTTCCTTCTTCCCAAGTGTGTATTTGGCGGGGTGATCTCGCAGGGGTGTTTGTAAGATGGAGGAAAGTCAGAGAGGAGGTCCTTCCAGAGGGCCCACGCTTTCCCTGGACCTCGTGAGCACAGATGAAGTTAATGGGGGTACTTTGGTAGGTAAGATTCTCACTAATAAATCCCTCTATATTCCAACAGTGGTCTCTATGATTAAGAAAGGTTGGCAGTTGGATAAGGAGGTGGAGGTATATGAGTTAGACAGGGAGCATTTAGTGTTCCTTTTCTGTTTTGAGAAGGTAAGCGAATATGCTAGAGTTCTGAAGGGGCGGCCTTGGTTGATACAAGGTTTCCAGCTTAATTTGCAGACATGGGAGGACTGCATGGTGTTGGATGATGTGAGTTTTGACAAGGCCCCCCTTTTGGGTACAGTTTCATGGTCTTCCCCTTGAAGCTTTCGATTGCAGTAATGCTACTAAGCTGGGGGATGCAGTTGGAAATACCGTTATGTTTGAAAATCCTTCGGTGGGAGGAAAGTTTGGACGAGGCTTTATTAGAACCCGGGTACTGCTCCGTCTGGATGTTTCGTTAGCTACTGGTTTCTGGGTTCCTCAGAAAAATAAGCCGTCGGCCTGGGTGTCGGTTAAGTATGAGCGCTTGCAGATCTTCTGTTACAAATGTGGATGCATTGGGCACAATGGGAATGGCTGTAAAAAACCTTCTAACTGAGAGGATGACGATCGAGGGAGCTCGGATTTTGGCAAATGGCTAGGAACCTCCTCTGTGAAAACCCTTGAGGAACTGCTGGTATTTCGCCACGAAGATTGGGAGGAAGTCCCCTTTTGCCGGCGTAAGGAGGAGGATGTCGAAAACCACCGGATGGGCTCGGTGGTCAACAAGGGTAATCCTTTTGGTAAGATTTCTGAGGAGCAAGAAGGGTCCCAGACTCGAGGTGTATCTGATTCGGTGATTGTGTGTCAGGATGAGGGAGGCGCATCCCAAAAAGCTCTGACAGAAAGTAAGGCACCTGCTCTAAAGCCGGCCTTGGGTTTATCAACGGATCATGCTGCGGATTCTAGTGGAATCCTCAAAACAGGTTCTGGGCCGTTGAATGCTGCAGAAGTCAAAGGGTGGAAGGGGGACCCGCTGAATTTTGTGGACTTCTCAAATACCACAAGAGGTATTGGATCTAAGGGTGGCCCAACCGGGATTATGCTTGAAAGCCCAATAGTTCTATCTACGGCCCAGTCGTATAATGTGGTATTTCTAGATGAGGAGGAATCCATTTGTGTTAATATTAGCCCTCATAATGGCCTCTCCCCTGTTTCGTCGGTGGCCTTATCATTAAGCAGTATTCGCATTAAGTGGCCTCTGGATGAAGACGATGGGCCATCTTTTGCCAAACAGCCACGTAAGCTTTTCGCGGAAGAGGTCGTGACTCCTTCGCCGACTTCCACTGCGGAGGCCGAGTCCCCTCCGCAGGCTTTGGCAGCTTCCCAGCTCCGTCCTCTGAAGGGCCGTCGACGGAATTTCAGAGCCATTAAGTCTCTTATCAGAAGTAACCCGGGGGGTGGGATAACTGAGATTTCCAAGAGTTCTCCTCTGGTGGGGGAAATTGATTTCCTAATAGAATGGATTTTCGCAGGTCATGAAGGAGATGGGCAGCGGTCTGTTATACCATCTCCTAACGCCGGTGGCTGGGTGGATCCAGCCACTGGTTCCCAATGAATTGCTTAGCTTGGAATTGTCAATGGCTTGGGGCTGCCTTGACAGTTTGGAATCTGAAAGACGTATGTCTACGAAAACAGCCCCACCTGGTCTTTCTGATGGAGACGAAACAGAAGCAACGAGTGGTTCGAAAGATCAGAAGAAGATGTAGATATTCTGAGGAATGGATTGTTGACCCAGTGGGTATTAGCGGAGGCCTTGCCCTGTGGTGGTCTGATGAAATAACAGTAAGTGTTTTATCCTCTTCCCCTAACTTCATTCACACTTCCATTGAATCCAGTGTTTTTGATGTCCCTCGATTTGTCACTTTTATCTATGGTCTTCCTGATGAGGGTTAGTGAGTCTTAGATGTGTGTAGGAGATTTAAATGATATAATATCTCAGGAAGATAAGTGTGGGGGGCAACCAAGGGCGTGGCGAAAAATCTTGAATTTTAATTGTTTTTTGGCATATTGTAACTTGAATAATTTAGGTTATAATGGTTATCGGTATACATGGTGTAACAATATAGAGGATCCAGACACGATTCGTGAGCGTCTTGATATGGCACTTGGGAATAGTACCCTGCGTGTTTCTTTTCCTAATTTACAGGTTATTCACATGGAGCCAAGTGGATCGGACCATTTGCCACTTTGGATTCAGTACCAGTCGTGTGGGACTCGAAAGAAGAAGAGTTTTAGATTTGAAGCCAATTGGTCTAATCATAAAGACTTCAAACAGGTGGTCAAAGATAGTGGGTGGAAGGCTTTTTTCGGGTATCAGGGAGCGTTGTATGACTTTATTGGCAAGCTGGATAGATGTAAGTCCAAGTTGATCAGCTGGAGTAGATCTGAGTTTCCAAATAATGCCAAGATCATAGATCAGCTGAAAGCCAAATTGGCTGTTATGTTTCAAGGGGGATTGACAAGCCAGACTGTTTGTGCAATTAAAGAACTGAAACTGAGATTGGAGCAGGTTTTTTCCCTTGAAGAGCAGTATTGGTGGCAAAGATCCAAAGTTAATTGGCTTACAGCGGGGGACAGGAATTCATGATTCTTCCATATCACTACTATCAAGAGAAGGCGGCGAAACAATATTCAGTGTATTAAAGATGACTCGGGCACTTGGCTTTCTGATAAAGAGGATATTCCTCAGAATATAACTCAGTACTTCCAGCAGCTCTTCACATCTTCGATAGAGGAGCATGAGATGGAGTTGGCTCTTGACTTCATTGATTAAAGGTTACTGAGAGTATGAACCAAGGCCTTTTGCAACCTGTTTCAAATGAGGAGATTAGAGGTGCAGCCTTTGGTCTGGGGAAATCCAAGGCCTCAGGCCCGGATGGCTTTTCAGGTATCTTCTACCAGGATGCTTGGGAAGAGGTGGGGGACACGGTTAGTGCGATGGTACTAGAATTCTTTGATGGTAAGTCCTCGGTGCAAGCTATCAATGAAACCAACTTAACTTTAATCCCTAAGGTGGATAGGCCGAAGCATGTTTTCCAATTCCGCCCTATTGGCTTATGCAATTTTTCATATAAGATCATTTCAAAGATTATTTCCAATAGGATGAAACCATAACTGGATTGTTGTGTTTCTCAAAGCCAAGGGGCCTTTGTCCCGGGTCGGTGCATACAAGACAATATTTTAATTGCCCATGAAGTGTATCATTACTTACAGAGGAAGAAAACTAGAGGTAAATTCGAATTTGCTTTGAAGATGGACATGAGCAAGGCCTATGACCGTATTGAAAGGGTTTTTCTGGAAAAGGCTCTCTTACGGTTTGGATTTTGCCAAGAATGGGTAGCTTTGATTATGAATTGTGTGAAATCAGTCCGTTTGAACATCTGTTTGGCTGGTGAAGCAGTGAGCTCATTTATGCCAAGTCAAGGCCTTCGGCAAGGGGACCCTCTCTCACCATATCTCTTCATCTTAGTGGCTGAAGTTTTATCCCTGATGATTGCTAAGAGCCATGATGCGAATAAGATTAAGGGAGTTAAGCTTAGCTTTATTTGCCCTCTGCTCACTGACAGCTTTTTTGCAGATGACGCCTTGCTCTATATGATGGCTAATAGGGAAACATGCTCGAATTTGGCACAAATTTTAACTACGTACAGCAAAGCATCAGGGCAGATCATCAACCTAGACAAATCGAGCCTTTTTTTCTCTAGCAACACCTCTAGTGATGTAAAGGTAATGGTGGGATCTATTTTGGGTATTTCAGCAGTTGAAGATCCGGGGAAGTATTTGGGTATCCTTAGTATCTGGGGAAAGACAAAGACTCAAGCCTTAGCTTATATCTGAGAGCGGGTGATTAAGAAGATTCAGAGTTGGGGTAGTTCACTTCTCTCCTTTGCTGGAAGGGAGGTAATGATTAAGGCGGTCTGGCAAGCGATACCAATCTACTCCATGCAATGCTTTAAGTTTCCTATCCACCTATGTAGGGAGCTTAATAAACTGTTCACTAATTTCTGGTGGGAGGGGAAAGCGTCTAGTGGAGGTTTACATTGGCAATCTTGGGAGAAACTCTCTGTTGGCAAGGGTGATGGTGGTTTGGGGTTCCATGATCTAGTGATTATGAACAATGCCTTACTAGCCAAGAATGGTTGGAGATTGATGGTAAGACCTAATGAGTTATGGGGCAAAAGTAATTAAGAGCATCTATTTCCCTAAAGGGGAGCTGATTAACGCTAGGAAAGGGTCATGAGCATCCTGGATTTGGTCTAGTCTCCTGGAAGGCCGGGATTTCCTAAAGAAAGAGCTCCATTGGGATGTGAGCAATGGTGAGAATATCAGGATTTGGGGGGATACTTGGGTCCCGAGAGTGGCTTTCCTTGAAAAACCAGTTGACAGTAATGATCCATTTGTTTTGAAAGGTAGGGTGAGCAATCTTATTGTAGATGGGGTATGGAATCTCTCTCCCATATCCTAGTACCTCCCTGCTGAAGTGCAACAGGCCATTCGTAATATTCCCATCCCCACCAATGGAATATCGGATAAGCTGATCTGGCCCTACTCTAAAAATGGAGTATATTCGGTTAAATTAGGCTATCGCAGCAAGACAGGTATAAATCAGAAAGGGGCAGCGAATGCAGGGCCATCGGTTGTTGTGTCGGAGTCGTCCTGGAGAGCAATCTGGAAGTTGAAGCTTATTCCTAGAGTTCAACACTTCATTTGGCGAATTTTGAACAATATGATTGCTACTACCGCTTCGCTATCTCGCCGGCGATGGTCAGGGACTAGTATATGTCCAATATGTGATGAGTCCGACGAGAGCGTTGAACACCTCTTCTTTCACTGTCCATGGACTCGGTGCGTCTGGTTTGGCAGCCCTCTGGGTGTTCGGTCTGGTGTATTGGGGGTTCTGAATTTTAAACACTGGTGGTTGCAAGTCACAGACAAGTCAGTTTGCTCATCCCGCGATATTTCACTTATATGTTTGACCCTTTGGTTCATATGGAAGCAGCGAAATGAGCATGTGTTTAATCAGGTATTGCCTAATCCTTATGCGGTTATCACCTCTGCTCTGAATTGTAACAATGAGTTTTGGAATTCTCTGGAAAGTGCATCGCCTGATTCTAATTTGTCGGTTCCATTGACTAGTAATGAGACTCATTGGTTTGCTCCGACCTCTGAAAATTTGAAAGTGAATTGTGATGGCTCCTTCTTTGTAGAGTCAAACATTGCCTCCATCAATGTTGTTTGCAGAAATAAGTATGGACAGTTTGTTTAGGGATTTATGGATAAGCTCAAATCGATTTCTGCCTTTATGACTGAGGCCCTCGCCCTTAAAAAAGCACTGATGCTAGATACGGATTTAGGCCACAAGATGGTCATTTTCGAGACGGACTGTCTTCCCCTGCAGAAATGTGTTGCTGAAAGGTCCCCTGAAAGTGCTTATTGGAAGTGTAGAAGTATTCTCTTTGATATTATCAGTTTTTTGAATGCCAAGATCGGGTTTTCTATTTCTTTTACCCCTAGACGGGGCAATCGTGTAGCCGACTCTCTTGCGGCTGAAGCTTATAAAGAAGTGTACCCGATTGGGTGGGTCGTGAGACCATCACTTCTTTACGTTCTCTTCTGACTTTGGACATCCAAGAGGCTGGTGTTTTCATGGAGGCTGCTCATGTTTCTACTCTGGGAGTTTTTGGAGGCTGATTTGTTTCTTTCTCAGTTTAGCTCTGTTAGTATTCTTGCGTTTCTTTTCTGTTCTAGATTTGTTTGCTGTTTTTTTTTTTTTTCTGTTGTTGGGTATTTGCTGTTTCTAGTTTAGACTTGGCATCTGCTGTATGCTTTCAGATGTCGATCTGCTGCTGGTCTTGTAATCCTTTTGTTAGTAATATATATGTTCCCTCGAGCAAAAAAAAAAATTCTGAGAAAATCAGAAGACATGCCAAAACTGTAAGAAAACCTCATTTTTCATCAGTCTGACAAAATTTGTAAGAATTAGATTTAAAGAAAATTGAAAATATTTCAAATTCAAAGGATCCTCCAAATCCAATCATCCCCACATGAAAACGCAATACGAAACGAAACAAAACAAAACAAAACAATGGACGCGGCTGAGGTCAATGGGATTGGAGCACAACTAAGAAAAACACGCCCACATACGACAGAGAGTGACAGGGCGGCCCTATAGAGGTCGGAGTCTGGACAAGGCAGAAGAAGAATATAGGGATGAATAAATAGGAAGTTGACTTGCAAGATTCAAGTTTCAGAATTCATTGGAATGAACCACATGCCGGAATTTTGAGTTTTTCAATCCATTACAACTCAGAATTAAAGGATAATTAATGGGGATGGTGGTGGTTCTGCCATTTCTGGGAATGGTGATGGCGGAGTTTGTGCAGGTTGGCTTAATCATTGTGAGCAAAAAAGTAATGTCTCAAGGTATGAGAAGCCTTGTTTTCGTCTTCTTCTCCAACTCCCTCGCTGCCCTCCTTCTGCTTCCTTCTTCCTTGCTCGTCCACAGGTTAGTTTTTCTTTCATGTCATCCCCCATAATATTTATTTATATTGGATATTGTAGAATTGAACCTCACTATCTCAAGATTTTCATCTTTGGGTTCCTATTTTGAGAAGATCTGAGCGTCCCCCAATCACGATTTCGACTCTCTGTGGATTCTTATCACTTGGCTTGCTCGGGTAATTTGATTCCAGTTCTATTCCATATCAATATCAAACTTTAAATGTGGTAAATTTTGGCCGTAATTTCGGTTTCTAGTTTCTGGGGGATTTCATTTTGTGGGTTCTGAAATTAGTATTTCTTTGGCCTCAGCTATTTGGCGCAGGTATTTGTGTATGCTGGGATTTACTACAGCTCTGCTACACTCAGCTCGGCCTTGCTCAACCTTGTCCCTGGTTTTACATTCATTCTTGCTGTAGCTTTTGGGTACACGTCTTCTCCTTCATTCTTGTGAAAAATCGTTTTTTTTAATGCTTTTTTTGTATTGTTATTGCTAGCTGATACATTGCTGCCTCAAACCGAGGCATGAGAAAGTAATAGCAAATGCATTATATGGGCGATTTTCGATTTCATTGTGATCTATCTGAGTACTGTCTTCACTCTTGTGTGCTGGTGAACTGAGAAGCGTCATAATGAGTGAAAAAAGCAAAACATGAATCTTCAATATTTCTGAAATGGTTGTGCTTGTCTTTTTATTGAGGCATGCCAATTCACTCTTGTCGAGTGGTTTATCATCTAAATAAATACCTTATCTCTATATTTTCCTCATAGGATAAATGATTCTCTTACGTTAATCAGTTATGATATATAATTTTTAGTCATGCCACTTTCACAGGAATAATTTGTTGCTCTTTTTTATATTTGCCACTCAAAATCACAAGTTGCAAGCCTATATGCAATTTTGTAAGGATGTGCTGATTAGCTACATCTACTAGTGTCTATCTTGTGGCTACGTCACATAAAATCCGGTGAATCTTCTTGTAAGCTGGCCTTGCATTGAAATGAGTTTGAATAACATTGTTGCTGTTCAGATAGAAACTTTTTGAAGAGAACTGGTATTATAACGGGCCCTTTACTTAATGGCTTATAAGAGAAAAATAAGCTTCTCTGGTTTTCAAGTTATATATATACGCACATCAAAATAACTTCAGAATTCATATAGCCAAATATGTGCTTCAAAATTAAAATAATACGATAGAAAAAGGGAAGACATTGTTGTGTCTTCAATCAGTCATTTAAAACAATCCATTCATCTAAACTGAACTGATTGAGCTCGGTGGTTTCAGGATGGAGACATTATATTGGAGAAGCTATAGTAGCCTAGCTAAATCACTTGGAACCATAGTATCAATTGCTGGTGCATTTGTTGCAACTCTATACAAAGGCCCTCCACTTCTGCCTAGGCTATCTCCTGCAAACTCCTCTGCACAACAACTTTTCTCACAAGAGTCTAATTTCATGCTTGGAGAACTGTTTCTTGCGGCAGATTGTGTGACGGTTTCAGCATACATTATTGTACAGGTAAAAATCATTAGGTATTAAAGCCCTACTATACAAGTCTGTTTCATGAAGAAAAGGATAATAGGGGCTGGGCTTACACAAGTCAGCAATGGGGAATGGTGACCGAAGACCAATTAAGGTGTGTGGGCAGGGATATCACCAGTGAGTAAGTTCGTAGAGCATTTTTTCAGATGGGGGGATTTAAAGCCCCGGGTGGAGATGGGTTTCCAGCTATCTTCTACTAACATAATTGGAAAATAGTGGGCTTATCGTGACAAATCTGCTAAAGGAGCTGTGGAGGAGGCCTGAACGTATTGGGGAGATAAATGACACATTATTGGTTCTCATCCCAAAAGTAGAGAAACCAGAATTGGTAAGTCAATTTCAACCGATAGCCTTATGCAATGTTTTATATAAGTGCCTGTCAAAGTTAATTGTGAATAGGCTTAAACCTCTCATGGATAGTTTGGTCTCTCTGTATCAAACTATTTTTGTCCCTAGACGTAGTATCCATGATAACATCATAATTGCAAAAGAAATTGTGCATACTATGAGTAGGTTACAAGGAAGAAAGGGATATATGGTGATTAAAATAGATTTGGAAAAAGCCTATGATAGAATGTCATGGAATTTTATTGGTAGTGTGTTAGAAGAAATTGGTATTCATGAGCACTTAAGACGAGTAATTAAGGGGTGTATGGAGTCGGTTAAAACAGCTATTAGTTGGAAGGGGTGCAAAAGAGATGTTTTTGTGCCTACGAGGGGATTGAGGCAAGGTGACCCGCTTTCTCCATACCTTTTTGTGTTGGGTATGGAGAAATTAACACACTTGATTGTGGATTGTGTAAATAGTAATAAGTGGAAACCATTGAGATTGGGCAAGAATGGAACAGAAGTATCTCATTTGCTCTTTGCAGATGATTTATTGCCCATTTGTGAAGCTGATCTGGATAATATGTGTGCTGTGATGGGGGTTTTGGACCTGTTTGGAGACGTTTCTGGACAAAGGATAAATGCACAAAAACTAGCATATTTTTTTCCAGGAATGTGGACAGATGGAGAGCGAATGAGATATGTCAGTTGTCAGGGTTTAAGAGAAGGGAAGACCTAGGGAGGTATTTGGGGGCTGATATGAGAAGGGGAGGAATCAGCAAAAATAAATGTCAGTCGCTGCTTGACATAATGCAGAGTAAATTGAGTAGCTGGAAAAAATTAACCCTCTCGTTAGCAGGGAGGATTACATTGGTTCAATCGGTAACGAATCAAATGGTTGTCTTCACAATGCAACACTCTCATATTCCTAAGGGAATAAGACAGCAAATGGAGCAGATCCAAAGGAAATTTATATGGCAGAGTGATGAGGGGAAAAGGAGGTTCCATGCAGTGAGTTGGGAAGTAATATGTAAGGAGAAAAGAAATGGGGGACTTGGCTTGCGTAATTTGGAGGCTATGAATGATGCCTTATTTGGTAGAGTAGCTTGGATTTTAATTGCCAAACCTTTGAGTTTATGTTCAAGGGTGTTGGTAGGAAAATATGGAACGAAGAAGGACCTGAAAAAGGAATGGAAGGTGGTGAGGACTGATTCGGAGTTGTGGCGTAGCCTTGCTGATGTGGCGCCAAAAGTGTTTAAAAACTTGTCTTGGGAAGTAGGTAATGGGGAAAATGTCAGTTTCTGGTATGATACGTGGCTGGAGGGTGGGAAGAGGCTAGTTGATATGTGTAATGGACAACTTAGGGAGGATGAAGAGTCTTTAAGGGTGAAATATATGGTAAATAGAGATGGTGCATGGGATTTGGAAATGATCGTGGGAAGACTGAATCAAAATGGGCTGGTATGCTTACTGGCTGCGTTTCCTCCTTGTGATAGGGCTGGTTGTGATAATGTGAGATGGGGATCGAGTTTGCAAGTGAAATACATTGTTGCTGAGATGTATAGAAGTATTCGAAATGAACAAGGTATGGGGGAGAAGGTTTGGCCTATTTTATGGAAGTGGAGGGGCCCAAAACGTATCCAAATTTTCCTTTGGCTTGCTATACATGACAGGTTGCTGACTGGTGAAAGGAGGAGCAGACTCATGGGGGGCGATGACAGCTGCTATAGATGCCCAGATGGTGTGGAGACCATGATACACGTGCTACGTGATTGTGCAGTGGCGAAACAACTTTGGGCTGAACTATTAAATGGTAATTTTAATCTAGATTTTGTAGCTCTGCAAGGTAAAGAGTGGTTTGCTTGGAATCTAAAGCAAACAAGGAATGAATGGTGTTTAATTTTTGGTATTGCTTGCTGGTACCTGTGGAATTGGCGGAATAAGTGTAGGTTCGAGGAAGGTTATTGCATGCCTGTGAACAGGAAGTACATAGTAGAGTGGTATGCTGCTGAAGTAAGGAGGGCTTGGCTGGAGTTTGGGAAGGTAGGTGGCGTAAGAAGGGAGATTAGTGTACAATGGCGCTGTCCGATGGAGGGCTGGTTCAAAATAAACACTGATGGGGCAGCTAGAGACAGCAATCAGATGGCTGGATGTGGCGGCTTGATTAGGGGGTGTGATGGAAAATGGAGGTGTGGTTTTGCAAGGAAGCTAGGTATGTGTTCAGCCCCCAAAGCGGAGCTATGGGCTGTACTAACAGGCTTAGAGGTAGCTTTGTCAAGAGAATTTGATTGTGTAATTCTTGAATGTGACTCTGTGGTGGTGGTGAATTTGCTCAAGAACATGTTGGATACAGGTATTGCTGACAGTAGAATTCTGATAGAGATTAATTCATGTATAAGAAAGTTCTCTAGGTTTATGGTTTTACATGTTTTTAGAGAGGGTAACAGTTGTGATGATGCTCTTGCATCTATTAGTTTTGGTCAGGAGGAAACCTTTGCTGTGTTTGAGGATCCTCCTCTGGCTCTTGAATGTTTGCTGTACAGGGACTTTATGGGTGTGCCATACCCACGGTTTATTGTTGATAATGAAATGATGATGGGCTAATTAGCCCCGTATTCTACCAAAAAAAAATAAAAAATCATTAGGTATTAATTATGCGTTCATGATCAGTGGCTTATAAAAAAACTCTAACTACAATTTATAATTCTGCAGGCTAAAATTGTAAAGAAATATCCGGCAGAGTTGATTATAGTATTCTTTCATTGTTTCTTTGTAGCCATTCTATCCGGCGTCACTTGCTTGTTTCTGGAAAGAGACGCAAGTGCATGGAGCTTACAGCCCAAGTTGAGATTGCTTGCAGTTCTATACTCGGTAATGGAGCTATATATAAATGAGTCTAAATGTTACTAGTAATAATGACTACCACATCACAAGACGTGGTCACTTGAAAAGTCTAAAACCTCTTCTGTGAACATGTTTGCAGGGGGTGTTTGGTTCTGCATTTCAAGTTGGCGTTACCACATGGTGTGTCCACCAAACAGGACCTGTTTTTGTTTCTATGTTCAAGCCCTTGGGCATTGTCATCTCAGTGGTTGCAAGTGTCATCTTCCTTGGAGATTCATTCTATCTTGGAAGGTAGCTCTCTCTCTCTCTATATGTATATATTTACATATATAGAAAATATTCTCAAGTGTTGTTTGGATGTGTTGCTGAGGATATTGTTTCTAAGACATAATTTTCTAAATTTCAATGCAGTTTGGTTGGAGCTACTGTGATAGTTGTTGGGTTCTATTTTGTGTTGTGGGGGAAAGCCAGAGATATTGAGGATGCTGCCATGGGAAGCTCAGAATCGAGTGGTGAAAACACTCCTCTTTTAAAGTAAAATAAGAAGTTTAAGAGATAGAGAAGAGGTTTTGGCTTCATTCAAATTCATATTGCCACACGCAAAAGTGGGATGTTATAAATGTAGTATTGTTCTGCAGAGTGAAAGAGTAAGCTCTGGAGCTATTCATTTATGTATGGGTTCGAGGACTGAGACATTTGAAACAGAATTTCAAGTTCCAACTTCAAGCTTATAAATTGTAAATATGATTTTGTTTACCAAATCTTTCACTAAGCATAATATACTCCATTTAGGAGTATGATGTTATTTGTTTGCAGCGTTCTAGCTTTCTTGATATGAAACAATGGAAGTAGAAATTTTCTTAAATATTTCTTAAGAAGGTCGTGTCATTTATACGTTGTCTAATGAAAAAAAAAGAAAAAAAAAAAAAAGGCCGTGCATTTGATAATAATAAATAATATAAAATTATTAATTGAGTCTCATATTTTATTATCTAATACCCCCTCTACTAGTTAATATAGGACATAATTGGGAAATTGATTTTGATACTAAATATAAAACTTATTTTTTTTATATTTATCAATGTTTTCCTAATTTATCCATATTGATATTCTCTCAACAATAATCAAGTAAGAGAGAGATTAAGATAATTAAAAAACATGAAATTAACTTCCTTAATCTAATCAAATTAGATAAATAAGTCTTATATTGAAAATTATTGTTACATGAATGTTAATGTAATTGAGTGCTCTTACCATCCTTTGGACAGTTGGATAAAAAACAAATCATGTACATTTTTTAATTGTTTTTATTACTTTAATATTACTCAACATATTTTAATGGAATTTAATCTAATGATTGGATAAATAGAATTTTTTTTGGGATACTAGAAGGTAAAACTCCTAAAAATAATATTATTTTATTTTACCATTTTGGAAAGTTTTCCTTCAAATATTCATTTTACCGGGATCAATATTTAAATTGTTTTTAGATTTTTATCTTACTTATAATAGATTTCTTCTTGATCTACTTTACACTTAAGCACTTCATAAATATACGAGGACCCAAATCCCTTCGGATCATCACCATCACCTCAACTTATGAGTCTTGAGCATCAACTTAATTAGTAAACGCATAATTGTCAATTGTCACTGTTTTATGGCTCGTGTTTAATATAAGAGTTAGATAACTCTTATTTAGTACTGACATAGTAATTTGCTATATATAGTCTAGTATCTAAACAACTCTTAGTGGAAGCCTTGGAAGCTAATAACACTAAGTTCTTCTTTTTAAGTCTTTTTTACGTGTGAGATTGTGAGATGAAACTCTTTCTAAATATAATGGGTACACAAGTTATTAAAAAAAAAAAAAAAAAAAAAACCTTTAAACAAGTCTTACAAAATTAATTCAGACATTGGTGATTCAATTTGAAAATTAAATATGATATTTTAATTAAAAACACAAGTATGATAGACCCTTCATAAATCACTTTTCACATCTTATGAAGATTTTATAATCAAGGTGCTTCTTCTTTTTTTTTTTTTATACAGAAATTTTACACCTACAATCTAAGGATAGGGTGGAGTCTCTCTTCCTCCTAGGTGATACCAATATTAAGCGGGGTGGCTGATGCCTATTACTCTCGCATTTACCAAAAGACTCATGATCTAAATACGCTCCTCAACGCTTGACCAACTCTGATTGAGCGCAACCATTTCCCTTTCTTTTGGTGAGAATGTCTAGCAATAACCATTTCACAAGTTGAAACCAAGAATGAGGGATATCAAGGTGCTTCTTCATTACCCGCTAATTGGAAGAGTGAGGTCCATTAATATGTTCAATCAATTATTTCAACTCAAGGTAGGCCCTCTCTTAATGCCTACCACCAATTCAATCTGGATCTTCCAGAATGATGAGATTCAGTTTTTTTTTATTTAATTAAAAAATATTTCAATGTATATAGAATTTAAAATAAATATAATTTGTAAACTGTAATTTTTTTTTTAAATAGTTAAAATTTTAAATCTAAACGGTTGAGACATATTTAGAAAGTTTAGATCCAACCGCAACGATTATAACTGGTTACTTTAATTTGTTTCTCTGTGGCCGTAGATTCCTGAAACAATGTCTGAATAGGCCACACCACACAGTGTGGCACATATTTAAATAAATCAACATTATAAGTAAACATAAGCGAGAAATATGTTCACGACAAGTCCGATTTGAAACAAAAAAAAACATGTTAAAGACGTCAGCTTTGAACCCCTTGTTAAATATTTAGGGACATACGAGTAGCAGCTTCACTTAAAAAGTAGCTTCTCCACTCTGTGAAGGGTTATCCCAATTCTTCAGCTTTCTTCTCATCCTCCATTTTTTTATCTTCACAAGAGTATCATCATACACACAGAATCAAATTTAAGGGATATAGATTCTCAGACTCAGAAGTCTCTCTCTGGCTATTATACGAGTAGTACACTTCTATATTTAGTTTTCATCACTACTGACATATAATAATTTGTCAGCAGAAAAGAAAAGGAAGATTATTAATGGAGGCTATGACCCTTCAGATATGGGAAGTGATGCCATTTATAGTGATGGTGATCATGGAAGGTTGCACTATTGGACTAACTATTTTTGCCAAAAGTGCCTTAACTAATGGAATCAGTCCTTTTGTGTTCATTGTATATTCCAATTCTCTGGCCACTTTAATACTCTTCTTCATTTCCTTTCTAATACACTCTAATCACAGATCTGATCTGCGGTCAACTTTTTCTTTACCCATGTTTATGAGATTCCTGTTCCTGGGTTTCACAGGGTATATACATATATTCTCTTTCTTCACAGTTTTAAGAATCAAGTTTCCATTTTGAACATGCTTTCAAATGAATATTCATCATCTTTAATTTCTCTCGTGTTTTTTTCATTTGATGGGTTTTGCAGGATAACTATGACTCAGACCTTTTCATTCCTAGGTCTTGGTTATAGTTCACCAATACTAGTATGTGCCATGGGCCTTTTGATCCCCTCCTTCAATTTCCTTCTCTCCCCCTTTCTCAGGTGGCTTTTATATTATTTGCATGGTCTTAACGCTTCTTTTTTCTTTTCTTTTTTCTGGTGTGTGTGTTTTCATTTTCTGATGATAATATGCCTGATTCGACTTAACTGACGCTATTTTTAAGGAAGAAAGATTTGAAGTTTAGAAGCTCTGCTATGTTATACCAAATGATGGGTACTCTGATATCAATAATTGGAGCAGCCTTAGTTGAGTTCTTCAAGGGGCCACTTATAAGGCCCTCTGCTCACCAACTTCGCCATGCGAAGCACTTCTTCGTCTTCTCCTCAACCCCAGAGTTCTGGGTTCTCGGTGGACTTTTGCTTGCTTCTGCTTCTCTCTCAGCTTCACTCTGGAACTTTGTGCAGGTGATGAGAATAATCCTTTTTCAAAGTTTCAACTTTTTTGTTTCTGGTGATGCATGATCAAACTTTTATGTTGTTTGCTTCATCAGAAGGAAACTGTTAAACTCTACCCAGAACCAATAAAATGATGTGCTACTACAACTTCCTTGGGACAATCCTAAGTGCAATTGTATCGTTTTTGGTTGAGAAGAGAAACTCAGATGCATGGAAGCTGAAGCATAACATGGAACTTATTCTCATTGTATTAACTGTACGAAAGCAATATTAGTTTATTATCATTTTAAATTCAGAATTTTTTTTAATAATGGCAGAACAATACATCCTAACCAGAATTTTGATTATATGACTTGTTAAAATCGTTAGGCTTTGTTTGGGGGTGTGATTCGCCCAACCATCCAAGTCTGGTTCACGCGCCTGAAGGGTCCATTTTATTTTCAAATATTCAAACCCTTTGGCATTGCCTATGCAACTATTTTTGGGGTCACTTTCTTTCCTAATAGTCTCCATTATGGAAGGTATATAATAGTATCTAGACTTTTCTGATATAATATATTATATCTGTGTGGTTAATGTTCAAAGCTAGTTTTTTTTATTGGTGATAAAATTGTGTGTTGTAGTGTAATAGGAACAGCGATAAGTGGAATAGGGTATTATAGTGTGATGTGGGGACAGATCAAGGAAGATGAAGACAGAATTAGGTGTGACGAAAGCAGCTCAGATTCCTTAGACAAGAAAGTTTCTCTGTTACAAGAAAATAAGGAAATGGAAGTGTAAGGAAAAGATTCAGAAGGCTTATGGGAAGTCAATTATTTATCCCGAAGCTTCCCCTCTGTTCTTTTGTAAATGGAGCTCATCAGTGTGCGCGCGCATGTATATATATGCATAGGGATTGTCTTTGAGGTTTCATTTGCTGTAAAATATGTAAATGTTTTTATGATTGGAAGTGTTTATATGATAAATTAGGTCTTACAAATTGGCCCACTTGAGCATCACGGTAAATTTAGTGGAAAACATTTTAAATTGAGGGGTGTAGAGCTGGTAATCGTGGCCGTCTTTCAGCCTGTGGCCAGCCTCCAAGGGCCCTAAGTTAAAAACACATATTTTTCAAAGCTTGAGAAAAGCACAAAGAGCCAGGCTGTACAGTAGGTTTTAAATTACTATTCCAATTTTTAACTATTTTTCCTATGGTTTTTTTTTAAAAAATATATATAATTAGTAAATTACAACACGAATCATCCAATAAATAAAGACATTCACTAATTCATAATCAAAAGCAAACTATATTCACAAATAACTCACATAAAAACATTTTTAAAAAAAAAAAACATATCATTAAGAACATTAAGACGATTATTATTGTGCCATCTTCGTCACTATCATCAATTTTAACGACATTTAATTGTTCTTCACTTTGAGTAGTAGTATCGACTCATGAGTAAGAATATTATAAAATTCTTCTCCCGCATCATGAACACATTCATAATCTTTATTTGCAACAAATAATAAATCAAATCATAAAATTAAAGTATAGTTATTATATATTTGTAGTTAAATGGATAAATAACTTTATAAAAAATACAAAAAATATATATAAATTAATAAATTTAAAAAGGAAAAAAAGAAAAAGTTATAATTGAAAAGTAGGCGGCGTGGCCCTAGGCCTCTGCGCTTAATTTCAAATATCTCGTCCATTTTTTGCCTCGCCCTTAAAAAGGGCCAAACTTATAACGGGCCCGGCCCGATGGGCCTAGCCCGTTTTCTTAGGCTTTAGAGGGGTGGTTAGGGGTGGCCCCCTAAAATTATAGAATTTGACTCAAAATTTTAGTAAATTATGCTTTAGCCTCAAAAAAATTAAATATTTTCACTTTAGTCCTTATCAAAAAGTCTCATGGAGGGACTAAAATGAAAAATTGAAATATTTATGAGGCTAAAGCATAATTTCGGGTCCAATTCTGTAATTTTTTCCCTCTAATTTCAAATGCTAACTCCACTGGGTTTTATACTGTAATTTTTGCCCCCTTAATTTCAAATCCTGGCTCTGCCTTGAATGGGAGGAAAAACTTGGGGAAATTCGGCGACAAGTCCATATACAAAAAATTTTGGGAAAATCTCACCCAGGTTTCAACTACAATAAAAAATATCAAAAAAAAATCTATAGAAATTCCTTTATAAAAAAAGTCTCAATGTAGATTTTTCTATCAAAAATGTCTTTAGGGATCTCAGTGACATAAAATGGGCTTATTAATAATCACTCTATGACCTGTTAATATATTCACATACACGTCAATATGAGCTATTTTAGTTAACATATATAATTAGATAGGTTTGTCAATGGTCACTCTATGACTTGTCAATATAGACACTTAACACTTGTCAACATATATGAGTTTGTCAATGGTCACTATGATTTATCAATATAGTTACATACACTTGTTAATAAGGTAAATTCACATTTGGAATCTATATCACTGAGGTTTCCATAGACTTTTTCTTTTAGAAGAATATACAATGAGACTTTTTTTTATAGAAGAATCTACTTTATATATATATATATATATATATATATATATATATATATATATTTTCTAATCTTTGGGACCTAAGTGAAATTTTCCAAAAAAAATTATTGGTCAGAATGACCTGAATAAGAGTATCAATACTTTCTGTGAATGAAACCGTTGGGGAACAAGATTTTTCCAGAGAGCGAGAGTCTCAGGACAATCTCTGAGAACATGAAGAATAGACTCCAGATCCGCCAGACACGCAGGGCACTTAGCATCGCTACAAAGCCCTCTTTTAAACCTTGAGGCGTTAGTAAGCAAGCGCTTATGTAAGACAAGCCAAGCGAAGAATTTGCATCTTTCTAGAATCTTTAATTTCCAGATTCTACCCCATATTGGGTCCGATTTCTCATCATCCTCATTTAAGGAGTCATACGCTGACCGAATGGAGAAATCACCATGCTTGGTCCCTTTCCAGCGAATGTGACCCGATGTCACGAATTCCACACCATTTTGTACATTACACCATGTTCTTTTAATTCCACTCCATAGGTTTGAACCTGGTTTTTGCATATCAATCTTTGGGAGTAAATTAGATCCAAAATTATATTTATTCCGAAGGACTTTAACCCACAATTCATTCTATCTAGTTGTGAGTCCCCAACCAATTTTCATGAGGAATGCTTGATTATGAAATTTGGCATGACGGAGACCCAAGTCGCCTCTCACCTT
The DNA here is from genome assembly GCA_019022615.1 of Acacia melanoxylon. Taxonomy (NCBI): domain Eukaryota; kingdom Viridiplantae; phylum Streptophyta; class Magnoliopsida; order Fabales; family Fabaceae; genus Acacia; species Acacia melanoxylon. The sequence goes on from JAFJYJ010000052.1 coordinate 1,704,174, forward strand.
CGGCTTGCAAATAGCATCCCAAGCAACTAGAGGAATTTTTTGTTGCTCCTCCGAAGTGCCCCCATAAGAACCTCCGATTACATTTATCCAAAGACTCACAGGTGCTCATAAGTAAGGCTGAGGTTTGCATTACATACCTTGGTATGGTCGTGGTGACCGAGGAGATGAGAGTGGAGCGCCCTGCTGCAGAGAAGGATTTTGCTTTCCATGCTGACAGTCTTGTTTTCACCTTATCTACCACGTACTTATAAGACTCTTTGGTTACCCTGTTGTGGTGCAGTAGAACGCCCAGGTATTTGCCCAGGTCACTTGTGATGGAAAACCCCAGAGACGCATAGAGCTCACTTGTTCGGATGTGATTAACATTCTTGGAGAAAAAAAACTCTTGTTTTCTGATAATTTATCTTTAACCTGGAGCTATCACAAAAAGTCTTAATACACCTATTGATCGTATGGACTTGAGCTATTGACGCTTCTGCAAAAAGGATAATATCATCTGCAAAAAAAAATAGATGTGAGATGGGAGGACCAATCCTGGTGAGGTAGATTGGTTCCCAATTACCATCCTGGATGGCTGCTTGAATAAGATGGGCCAACTTTTCCATGCATATGACAAATAGGTAAGGTGATAACGGATCCCCTTGGCGTACTCCCCTAGATGGCTGAAATTCCTCTGCTTTATCCACATTCCAAAGAAGCTGCATACTTGGAGTAGATACACACTGGGCAATAACCTCAAGGATCGAAGTTGGCATATTGAGCTCCTGCAGGCAGTTTGACAAAAATTGCCAATTAACCCGGTCATATGCTTTCTCCAGATCAATTTTAATAGTCATGAACCCTTTCTTCTTCGTCATGTTACGCATAGAGTGGATTACCTCCTGAGCTACAATTATATTATCACTGCTATGTCTTCCCGGAACAAAACTGCACTGATTCGGGCTTATCACTTGAGGTAAGATAGGCTTGAACCGGGACACAATAATCTTTGTGATTGATTTATAAATGACATTGCATAAGCTAATCGGCCTCAGGTCCCCCATTACTTCCGGATGATCTTTCTTTGGGATGAGAACCATTAAAGTGCCGTTGATTTCCCGAATAGCTTGCGGATTTACAAAGAGAGATTTTACATAATTCACAACCGACGTACCTACCGTACTCCATTGATTCTGATAAAAAAAAAGCGTTGAAACCATCCGGGCCCAGAGATTTGAGAGCCCACATACTAAAAATGGCTTCTTTAACATCATTGTCAGAGACGTCTCTGCTGCACCAACGTAGAAGATCTTCGTCGATGCGGGGGTAGGACACCGGGCACACAATCACTGGCCGAATCAAAGCATCATCTGATAGCAATTGGGAGAAAAAAGAAGTAGCCATACTTTTAATTTTATTTGTCATAAATCCATGTGCCCTCCTCATCCTTGATAACCTCTATTCTTTTGGCTTTCCTTCTGCGATTGGCACGTGCATGGAAGAACCGGGTGTTACGATCACCATACACTGACCACTCCGCTTTGGCTTTTTGTGCCCAAATGAGAAACTCTTGCAATAACACATCCTCTAGCTCCTTACACAGTAAAAACTGTAACTCAGCATATTTAGGCACCAATCCAATCCGAGCAACCACCCGATTGATCCCATCAAGTCTTCTAAGGAGGTGTTTCTTCCTTGCCTCAGTATGTTTAAATATTTCCTTGTTCCAAGAAGAGCAAGCATCTGTAAATTGAGAAATATTTTGTGTCCAGGTGGAGTCGTGAAGCCAAGATTGCCTAACAAAGTCATCAAAATTTTCATGAAGAACCCACGCCGCAATAAATCTGAAAGGGCGGTTATGCTTACTTGAACCTAACTCAGGATTCAGTCGGATCAATAGAGGCATGTGATCAGATTTGAAAAAAGGCAAATGAGAAACCGATGCATTAGGAAATAATGAGACCCACTCCTCATTCGCAAGCATACGATCTAGACGCGCCTCGGAAGTACCACGCTTCCAAGTGAACTCCAGACCAACAAATCCTATATCGATCATGGCATTCGAGTCAACCCACCAAGATAAATCACGATCATAAGAACTCTGAAATGTGGAATTTGACCGCCTTTCACAGTGAAGCAAAGTTCCATTTAGATCACCCCCACCAACCAGGCCACTTGCATACTTAGTGATAGACGATGAAGATTGTCCCACAAGGCCCGCCGGGTAAGAGAATTGGGACTAGCATAAACCACAGTGAAGTGCCAAATAGCGCCTTCGGTTCTTGTAATCTAAAAGTGAACAAATTGATGGCTGCGCTCCACCAAAAACACTTCCCCAATACTATCATCCCACAGACACCAAATTCCTCCACTATACCCCTCACAATCCACAATTTCCATGTTACCGAACCCCAACTGCTGGGCCCTTATTGGAGCCATTTGTTGAGCACATCGTGTTTCCAGAATTGCTATGAAATTTAATTTATAATGGTTTTTTAAATCACGTATTAGAGCAGGGAAGCTGCGCGCTCCGGTGCAACGTGAGTTCCATATCATGTAATTCATTGGGAAACAGATGGGTTTTGTTGGGGTGTGTCAACTTCCCCCTCGGTTTTATCCTGTTCAAACATGAGATCGTCCACATTATCATGTCTTGTGAAGTTCTCAGTAAGTACCTGCACCACCGTCCCAAGGCCATCCATACCCAAAGTCGATGAGACAGTTTTAGACTTAGCATGTGGATCCTCCACATTAAAGCCGTTAGATAAGATAGGCTGATTTACCTCCAAGATACAAGGCCCTTCATTAGTTATGGTTGACCCGAGCCCAAATCCTGGAGAACACTAAATGAATTATTCTTGACTTCTATCCCACCCCAGCTCACATGTAAAGTCTAATCTAGAAATTCACGTGTTGGAGGCTTTAATTCCTTCCCCTTCAATTTGCCTTTATTTGCATTTTTCCTTTTTACTCCCACCTGCACCCATTTAGCTTTATGAGGGTCCTTCTCCTTAATTAATACCCCTTTATTGTTTAGATTGTTTGATTTTCCTTCCTTATGCATGGCCAGCTTCTGAGATCCACTGATATCCTCTGCCTTGTGTTGGTCAACCGTTGATTTAGGTAACTCCTTTGATCCTTGCTTCAATCCCGCCGACGTTAGAGCCCCACTAAAATCTTGCTGTAATATTTTGAGTTTCCCAAATGGACACACGTTGGGATTCTCGTCACCGGAGACAATGGTGGCGCCGCTTGTACCTGGGTCCTTCTCTATGCTAGCACCGCCGGTTCCTCCAGTACCTGTTTCCACATAAAGTCGTTCTCCATTCTGCTTAACATCATCCTTCCTCTGAACCGTTGGGCATGAATCCTTCTTGTGGCCATATTTTCCACATGTGAAGCAGACCTGGTGTAAACCTTCATAAATAATTGATCTTTCCTCCCCAAACACCGTGTACGAAGTCAAGAGGGGCTGTTTTAGATCAAGCTCTACACAAATACGTGCAAACCCGCCTTTATCGTAAATAGAAGTGGAACGATCCACCTTAATCATTTTGCCAACCATGTTCCCAATTCTTCTTAGCGATTCAACATTATAGAACTCAAAAGGAACATCCAGTAAATGAACCCATGCTGCGATGCGACACTGGAGATCAGCTTTCCAAGGATTAAAGTTAGGACGCCAACGCTACACAATCACATAGTGGTCTTCAATCATCCACGGCCCCTCCTGGAAGGCATAATCCCTAACTTCCTTATTACCGAACGAAACGATGTAATACCCATTGCTCAATGGGATGAGTTTCAGCGGACCCTTCGGCCGCCACATGCGGTTTATGCGATCTCGAATAGGGTAAGTGGGAAAACTAGCCCCCATGACTTTGATAATAAGAGAATTCATCCATGGCAAGCACCAATTTGTATACTCATCAGCAATAAACTTCAGAATCACAGGTCTTCCCTCCAGACGTCTAGTATCATTATTATCCTCCTCAGCTGACTCCTCCATAACATCGCTAGCTTCCTTCTCATTCATGCATTGAAAATAGGACTTCCACCCCCTTACAATGTCATCGTCTTCCGAGTGCTTCACTAGGAATCCAGCGCAACCAGGAGATAGGAGTTTATCTCTGTATGATAACTGAGTTACACCAGTCCTCAACTTGACGTCTGGACCTTTCGGTGGCTCCTCACCCACACGCTTTTTTACTGCCCTACTCCCGAAGACAAGCCCTGAACCTCCCTTCTCTTTCTCGCTTCCCCCATCCCCATCTCCGTCTCCTTTCGTCGGTCCCTCCCTTCCACCACTCCCAGACCGCCGTTGACGCTCGCTCACTCTCTTTCTCGCTTCCCCCATACCTCTAGTTCTCTACCATGTATTTTAATTTTGAGAGAGGTTTACATACGTTTCAAAATAGGGGAGTTTGTATAATTTAGATAAAATAGAAGGATAATGAATGTATTTTACTCTTTAATATATTATCATTTCCATGGCTATATGTTAATGGCATATCAAGTAGTCTCATTTTATTGACTTAGCGTATAAATTGTGTCTGTTTGGGATTGGGACACATAAAACGTCCGTTTTCCAAATAAACAAATTGATAGATTTGGAAAAACGTCTGTTTTAGGCACACTAAAAAGGACACACAAACATGCCCTTGCTCATTAATCACTTGCAATCTCATTATATTCTGAAGCTCAATCATATATTAATAAAGAACTCAAATTATTAATCCAATACACATGCATAAAGAAAGTCATGTCCTGTGACTTTAAACCAAGCCTCAGGCTATTTAGCATCAAAAGGGAAAATGGTAGAGCCACATTATTTATGAGAGCATTAATACTACTTACTAGTCCTTCAAAGGCCAAATATCTAACCTCTCTGGTTTATGCCTTGTGAATATAATCATCCACCTCCTGGAAGTTCTTGAGGGCAAAGTCCTTGATGACTTCTGGATCAGCAACTTCATGGCTTGCCTTTTCATACTCACACCACCACTTCACAAGTGTCCCTGTGTCATCCTTCTTGGGTTCTAAAATCATGTGTGCCTTGAAAAGCTTGAAGTACTTCAGCAAGTCTCCTTCTATCACACTGTAGGACAGTGCCTTCTTTGCATCATCAAGAGCATCAATTCTCTCTTTTGATGTCTTCACTATTGGAGATCCTGAAACATAACCCAAAACAAAGGTTTATGATCTAGATATGATGCATATACATCTGTTGGAAATGTCCCACATTGATGGGTGAAGAGAAGTTTGAAGGCTATAAAGGGTTAGGGCATGTTTGAAACAATAATAGTTAAGTGATCTTTATTTCAACTGATTTTTAGGCTGAAGTAATTGTAAAAATTAGTTAGTATAAAATGATTTTTGTTCGGATAGGCTTTTGCAAGAAAAAATCAATTGGAGAGAAACTTGTTTAAATAATGATATATTGAAAAGTTAATTTATTCAAATATGAAGAAAAGTCAAAAACCAAAAAGTTGCTAAGATTGAAAACTGCCTTTTGAGCAAATAATCATTTTTACTCTAAAAGCCATGCCCAACATCATCAAAAGTGTTTGAAACAACTTTTCAAATCTCAAAGTCAATTTAAAAGACCCCAAACAAACCTACACATCTAAATGCTTTAGACATTTTGGACAAAAGGCCTATTCACTCTTGAAACCTTCATGATTAAGATTAAGTCCTATAATAATTTTGGAACTAGCTGGATGAAAAAAATACAGGGGTTAGACAGATAGATAAGCATGATGAACAAACAGTATGGCTACAATTTTTTTGCATATGCACCCAGTGTCCCAGGCAAGCCCCTTATCAAGTTATCATGAGGAACTCTATGAGCCCAGACTAATTCAGATTTCCAAGTCTCAAACTCTAGACCTTTAGTTAAGTTAGAACAATCACCTGCTACTAGTTGATCTAACTGTTTGGTGTTGACAGTATAACTACATTAACAATAAGAGAATGTAAGTTTATATGTACCTTCACCGTAAGTGATATGGCGAACAGAACCAACAGACTTGCCATCACCCTCAAGAATCTCAATGCTCTTGTAATCCTGAGGGAAGGCCTTGGGGAAGATAGTTGCAGAGTCCTTGACGGTTTCCCAGAACTTGTCTACCTGAGACTTCACCTGCATTTCTACCTCAAGCTTTCCAGTGGTAGCCATGGTTTTTTTTTTTTTTTTTTTTTTTTTGTGAAGATCAAAGGAACCAAGAAAATAAAGAAACACAATGCAGATTGTAGAATGTTAGGAGTTGAAAAATGAGGAAGCAGCGTATAAATAAGGATGATGAGGACACAGTGAACGAGGACAAGAGAGGTATAATAAATTCATTTTGGAGCTAGTTGAACCACCACTTTATGAGACGGCAGGGGAAAAGGACCGGCTTTGGTCTTTTTCTTGTTCCCATCGGCTGCCCTCCTTTGCATCAAAACGGTGCTGTTTTGACGCAAATAAGGGCAATTGTGCCCTTCTTTTAGGGAAAAAAAAATAGGTTTTAGAGTACTGAGATATTAAAAAGATATTTTATGATACTAAACAGTACTGAAAAAATATTTTATAATCTTGAAAAGTTATTTTAAGATCCTGAAAAAATATTTCAAAGTATATGTTTAGTCTTGATCAAGTCTTCTAAAATATTTTTTCAAGATCATGAAGTAATTTTTAGCACTAATCAAGTATCCCGAAGTATCCTTTTTTAATCTCGCCAATACTGCGAAATAGTTTTTCAAGAATATAAAATAATTTTTAAAATCATGAAATTTTTTTAGTATTATTTAGTATTTTTTAGACAATTAATACCATAAAATATTTTTTTCAAGATCAAGACGTATTTCTTCATTACCATTTAGTATTATAAAATATATTTTTAGTATCAATTAATACCCTAAAATATTATTTTATTTTTTTAAAAAAAACATAGTTTCCTTCCTTTGCGCGGCGCCATTTTGGAGCAAAAAAAAGGCAGACAGGAGCAAAAAAGGACCACCGGTTGAGGGGGAAAATATGAAATTTAATTTGCGGGTACAATTGGTGTTGAGAAATTGATTAGTTGGGACCTGAGTAGTAATGTTTTGAGTTTTGTCATATATGTTTTTCCTTTAATTTAATTTGTATTATAGAAATGTCCCCCCACCATTTATTATTTTGCAGCTACACACATGCCCCGTCTATTAAATGGAATTTGACAAAGAAACTACTACATTGTGTTTTATGAACTTATCAATTTTATAATATATGTCCATATTGGTGGAAAATAAGCATTCATACAATATATATTTTTATAAAATAAAATTGTTTGAGTTATTTGTACAGTTATATTATAACTAAATAATAATTCTGTTGTGCAAGAATTTAGGTTTTGATGAGAAAATTAGTGATAAGTTCTTTATATATATATATATCAAATAGTAAATAAATAAAATTAGATATAGATATAACTTGTTCAACTATGAAATAAATGTAAATGTAATAATGTGAGGTTGGTGCAGGTGTAAATGTAATAGTAACATGAAATCATTGTAGGTGAGGTGATGCAAGTGGGCTGTGGCCATGAGTCCATGACCATATAAATTATTATTTCTGTGTTTTTATTTATGGTGAAATACAATACATGTTAATATTAGCGAGAAATAGCCAATGGGCCATCCAAATTAATTCACAATGTCTTGGTTTCCAAAAAAAACAACCCAAACTCAAAACAATCCATGACCATATAAAAACTATGGTTTTGTAATGAGCCAATGGGCCATCCAAATTAATTCACAAAACCATGATTCCAAAAAAACAACCCAAACTTAAAAAACACTGAAACTATGGTTTTGTAATGAGATAGCTAAACACTCTGTTTTTCTCTAGAATTTATTTTTATAAGAAAACCATAGTTTCATTAATCCAAAATTATGATTTTCTCATAAGCTAATTTTTTCATAAGATAGCTAGACACTATGGGATGAAAATTATGATTTTCTCCTAAGCTAATTTTTTCTCTACTTTTCAAAAGTTATTCTCCAAAATATATTATATTAAAGGGAAAAGTATTTCTTCAGTCACTGGAGATAAGTTATCTCCACGACACTAAAACTACGTCGTTTTGAATTAATGAAGAATATGTTTGTAATTTTAGGTGAATTAATGAATGGTACAAAATTACGAAAACACTCTTCATTAATCCAAAACGACGTAGTTTTGTGTCATTTGGAGATAACTTATCTCCAGTGATTTGGAGAAATCCTTTACCCTATATTAAAACACTTTTTTTCACTTTTTTATCTAAAACTATTTTCCAAAAAGTAATCCAAAGACTTGTTATCGTTCTTACGCTGGAGTATTTTTTTTTTTTTTTTTAAAAAAAAAAACAATGTTGAGAACATAGGCCTGTCTTCAGATTTTTCGATTTTTTTTTGTTTTTACTTACTCCATCCGGTCCTAATTATAATACCTAGTTGACTTTTTTGGAGAGATTAAGGAATTTAAATAAATTAGGTTATAGTATTTTTATTTTTTTCTTCAAACTAAATAATTTGACTAATAAACTAATATATAATCTAAGAAAACACAACATATCAAATGATTAAGTAACTTATTTAGCTTCTTTAATCTCTCCAAAAAAAGTCAACTATGTCTTATAATTAGGACCGAAGATAGTATTACAGAATCTTCAGAGACTTAAAAATGAAAAGTGGATGTGGATTACAGAAGCATTATTGGATGAATGATTAGCTTCAGCGTTGTCACTTCATTCTCATATTTCACCCATCACTCTCTCTCTCTTCCCCGCACTACTCTTTACTTTACCACTCTCATCCTTGTAGAGAGAGAGGCATAGGACACAAGTTTTTGTTGTCGGTTCCTCAAATATTTCAATGTTAAGATTTCTTTTGGTTTAAACCCTTTTTCTCTCGTAATTCTACCAATGTTTCATCCTCTTAGATCTGGGAACATCCAAAAGCAGGAGAACACCGATGGGAGAGGATCTTCCTCGTCCTTTTTCTGTTTTTCCCTCATCAGCCTATATAGGTCATTAATTGGAAAGATGAGAGAGATATTAAAGTAATATTATGATTGATCGGACGGATGTAATTTAGAGATAATAAGAAAATGATGAGGAGAGAAACTCAATCCAACACCGATCGGTTTTGCAGCAACAGTAACAAGCATTGTCATATTAAGTGAAGTCAGCTATATATATTGTTCAATCACTTTATTAAACGTTTTCTTTAGTCTTCCTTTGACCCTTTTTAGAGTGCTCCATATAGTTTAATCTACCTTTATCACCAATGCCTCCAATAATCTTTTTTTGTACATATCTAAACTAGCCTGGTCAATTTTTTTTACCATTTTCTTTCAATTATAGGCGCTACCCTACTCTTTCTTTAATATCATCATTTTGAATATAATCTTTCTTTCTTTTTTTAAATCACACATCCATCTCAACATTTACACCCATATTACCATAAGATTATGCTCTTATTGTACCTTTAAAATCCATCGTTCAATACTATATAAATTACTGATTCATAAAAGCGAGTACGAGACCACATGTTAACCCAAAATTTTATGTGTGCATCTTTTTTAGTCTAACTCTATTTGATATACGAAATTAATATGGAGGACCCATTCGCAAGTTGTGAAATCTAGACCCCTAGGGTCACATGGTTTGGAGTTCCTTTAGGAGGCATGGCTTCAAATCAAGGTTTTAAATCAGTCTGGGTACTGGTTCAAGGGTTAATGAGTCATACCAAAGTCAAATCAAAGCTACTTCAGGGCCAAACCGATGAGAAATTAAAGATTTCAAGGCTATTAATATAATTTTAAAAAAAAATAGTAAACTAAGTTGATGCCTAAACCGGACCGGTTCACTGGTTTCGAGCCGAACCGGCTGATCCAGTTTGGGTTTTAAAGCCCTGATTCAAATTCAGAAGTAAGCTTTCGTTCTTTTTATTATTATTATTTCAAGAAACTGCCATCCCCTCTCTATTCCCTTTGCTTTCCCAAAACTCCATTTGAAAATGCAGACAAACAAGCCATAAATAAAATATACATAATTGACCATTCTCATTAACCAAACGTTTTTTTTACCCTTTAATTTCCAAGTTTTTGTTAGTTTATTCAATACAAGCATGACATATACACTATAAGAAAGAAAGGCTTAATTCTTTCTACCAAGAAATGTTCATCACCATCCTCCCTATTTTCTACAACCCCCAAGAAATGTTATTCCACCTATGACTTTTCTGAGACCATATTTTCACAATTTACTTGCCTGCAAGTTTAATCAATCTCTTTGTCTGATAGCTACATAAAATATACTATATGCTTCCTCCCTTTTCTTCTATATATTTCTTTTTACCTTCCTTTGACATGGACTCATTCAAGATTGCAACAGACTCAGATCCCCTTACCATAAGATAACTGACATTCTCATGTTTTGCAAGTACAAAACGATGTAGTTTTGTATTTTTTTTAATGATTTCTTAAAGAAAAAAAAAATTACAGTTGAAAAATCAAAATGGCACTTGAAAACAAAAAGTTAAAATCATCATATTTTAATCTATCATTCCCTTACCCGGATGGGCAAGGAATGTCTCCATTGATATCTCTTTCCATTTCATCTCCATTTAATGTATTAACCACTATATCAAGTTTTAATGATTGAGATTTAATTCTATTTACCACTGTAGATTTTTATTATAATTTTTATTTAATATTATAATAATATTTTTATATAGTATCATATTTCAACCATTGAAACTTGATCTAACAGTGTATACATTAAATGAAGAGAAATCAATTGAGATATTCCTCTTATGATCACCCCTCTCCATCTTTTTTAAAAAAGGTAGGAAATCCGGTGCTTGTCTGGATCAACTTATTTTAAATGAATTTGTACGACAAAAACTAAATATGTGAGGAATTATGTCTCATAAAACACAAAAATGCTTAATGGGAAAATCATTGAGATTTGAAGAAAATAATATAATCACTAAAAACCCCAATAATAAGTGAGCAGTGTGGGCGTGTTGTCATGTTCTATAATAGAACTTAACCATTGCATGCTACCAACAACCTGTGAGACCCTTCTTTTTCTTAATGAAACTTTGTGAGATTTTTCTGTGATTATATTTTTTCCTTCGAGCATCACAACAATTACTCCCTTGTTAGTGTTTTGCATATGGTAACTGACTTTTGGGTCCCACATTAATGGTATATGGTTTATTATTGGTGCCAAGAGCACAACCATAGTCAATTGCTGACGATGGAGGGTGGACATGAGTGATAACACTTGACAGTTACACCATACACGAGAAGAAATATAACAAACGAAGAAATAAGGTTCCATATATTTTCTGCAGTGAAGAGAGAAAACAAATGAAAAGGCCCTGCCAACTCTCACCTCACTTTCAATTTCCTTGTAAACGGTAAAACGTAATATGGAGTGATGATGATGGAGACTGAAGTTGCAGTTTCCATTTCCTTTTCATTACTGTAAACCTCACCCCACCACCCCTTCTTCCTACCACCTATTGGTAAAGCAATCCGTACCTACTTTTCCTTTCTCAGACCTCTTCTCTTTTCCTTTAAGCACACATATCTCTCTCTCTCTCTCTCTCTCTCTCTCTCTCTCTCTCTCTCTCTTCCTCTTTCTGCTGCTTCTGTCCCAGAAATATACCAGGTTGTTGTGAGATTTGTTGTTGTGTATTATTCTAATCAAGCTTCACTTGAACCATACGTACTCCTTAGATTATTCCACCTTACTATCCAAATCCTTGTATGGGATACTCTCTAAAACTCATGTAAACCATTCCAGAGTGATCTTACTTGTATCAATGAGGGTTTTCTGGGATTGAACATCTTCATCCAATTTACCTGTTTCATCTGGTAGAACCTGCAAGAAAGTATAAGCCTTAAAACAGAGAACGAAACACTGAAGGTTAGATTCATCATGCCATTTGGGTTGGTCTCTGCTTGGAGCAAGCGTCGCAGAAGCAAGTCTCAGGACCATACAGACCCCTGTGTGTTCTGTTTTCTCCTGTTTTTCTACTCTATCTCTCATGTTGCTTGTGTCAAGGGTGTTGTTTCATGGTGAAGCAAACTTAACATTTGCACACATTCATTTCAGGGATTTACAAGCCTCTGGAGATTTGGCAACTTGAAGATCGAGTAACACGGCCCACAAAAAGGCAGCATGGTTCATCTGTATACACACTCAAGGAGATGGAGGAGGCAACAGGATCATTCAGTGAAAACAATCTGCTTGGAAAGGGAGGCTTTGGCAGAGTGTACAGAGGCACTTTGCGTTCTGGAGAGGTAATATGTTCTGGATACAAGTTTTTTTTTTTTTTTTTATACACCTGGATACAAGTTTCTATCGCTAGAAGAAATTCATCATGATTCCTCAACCTCTATACTGATTCAATAAACAAATCGGGCTTTAATAAACTGTTGGTGATGCCACCATTTAATATAAACAGTAGAAAACAGTATGTCATGGCAAAGTAAATCAACAAGATTTTGTACCAACATAAGCAGACATACTAATATGCCATTGTCTTCCGCTAAAGGTTGTAGCAATCAAGAAAATGGATCTTCCAGCAATTAAAGAAGCAGAAGGAGAGCGTGAGTTCCGTGTTGAAGTCGACATCTTGAGTAGACTTGACCACCCGAATCTTGTTTCTTTAATAGGCTATTGCGCTGATGGAAAGCACCGGTTCCTAGTATATGAATATATGCATAATGGGAACCTGCAAGATCACTTGAATGGTTTGTCATGTGCTTAAAACCCATGTTTATGTCAAAATTCATAACATAAAAACTTGTATTAATGCATGCCTCATTTTAGGAATTGGGCAAAGGAAAATGGATTGGCCTCGGAGACTAAAAGTAGCACTAGGAGCGGCAAGAGGTCTTGCATATCTCCATTCAAGTTCTGCTGTTGGAATTCCTATTGTTCACAGAGACTTCAAATCCACCAATGTTCTCTTAAATGCCAATCTTGAAGCTAAGGTATAGACAAGCTCCCAACAAAAGTGACTTACAATATTCCTTTCAATGCTATGTACTGAGCTACAATTAACAACCATTTTATGTAGATATCTGATTTTGGGCTAGCTAAGTTAATGCCAGAAGGACAGGAGACAAACGTGACCGCGAGAGTGCTTGGTACATTTGGTTACTTTGATCCTGAGTATACATCGGTAAGTTTCGCTGCTAAAGGGATCAAAACTATTTCTCCACTTGGTTCAACACTATCTGATTAAGTTCTGCTGGATTTAAGTGCAACCTACAAATCTACAATTGATCATGAAAACTATATTCCGTATAAATTACATTAAAGGGGGGAAATACTCATTAATAGTTGTTCTGCGATAGACTTCATACATTTTAATCATTTCTTTAAAAATTTAAGCCTCAAAACAGGGTTGTATCCACTAAAATATCCAGGAATTCAGTCTTCCATCATTTCATCACAATGGATTAAGGCCATATATCAGTATTTCCAAACTTCTCTGAGAGAGTTTTATCAATGAATGAACAATCGGGGAACAACTGCTAATAGCTGTTGCGTTGATTAAGTCCACTATTAAATACAGTGCCAACTTAAGAATTGGCTAACAAAACCAAACCCAGCCTCAACGCCAACACAGTATGCCAACTGATAGGGAGAGCAGAAATAAGCCAACTTTAAAAAATGTGGTCCACTTCAAAAGTCTAAGGATGAAATAGTAACGTGCATTTTGTTGTTATTACAGATAAGTCACGTTATCATATCAGTCCCCATTTGGTATGAGCAAGGGAAGATATCCCTATTCCCTCAATCTTTTGCCTTTTTAATTACTGCTCAACAACTTCTTTATCAATTTTTATAAAGTAGGGGCACAAAGATATTTAATACCCTCAAAACCACTTTTTCATTCCGATTCTGTGAATTTTTACATTTTAGAATTACTAGGCTAAGGCCTAAGGATATCTATTCTCTTCCGCATGTACAACATTTAGGGGCAAATGTGAGTTGGCATAGATGGTAAGGGATCCAGGATTAGGCCATTGGGTCGTGGGTTCGATCCCCTCTGCCGTCGCTGGGACTTCTTTGGTAGGTGATCTCGTAAGTCCCCGATAAGTCTTTCATAGAGCCCGGGGCCGTCTGGCGGCCTTGCGGGGACTGATGTCGAACCCCTCCAAAACTTATTTTTAGCAAAAAAAAAAAAACACATTTAGGGCAGAAAACATCTTTAGTTAATGAGTCCTTTTATTCAGTAGGTTCTCTTGTAATGGGGTTTTCAATAAAAATGTCCCATAAGCTTAGTCATCGTAGGAAATAGTAAGTTAGAATCACGAACTTAGGGCCTCATTGGTTTGAGGGGAGGGAGTGGAAAAGAGGATATTGACCAAATTGTCATTAATGAAAAAAATATTCTTTTTTGTTAAAAATATATTTTTGGAATATTAAAAAGTTTCTACAAGCAATTTAGTAAAGATGAGAGAAAAAATTTCTCTCTCTTCTCTCCCTCCCTCTCACTTTCCTCAAACCAAACAGGCCCTAAATATGTCTCACTCAGCACATATCAGTTTGGACCAAACAGAATCATGTTTCTTGATTATCTTGAAATCAAGTTGCCTTATTCATTTCTCTCTCTACATTGCAAGTGCCCCTCAAACGCCATCAATTCAGACCTTTAGATGGATAAAATAACAGTACTAAGAGCCTTCAATAAAGGTTTGTGGAAAATCCTTTTGTTCAGAGACTCAGAGTGACAAAAGACCATTCTTGGAACCTTAATAGCTAAGAGTTTACGTCAAAGGATTTTTGACATGTTATCAAAACTTGGCTGACCGCTGATTAAGTAGTCCACATATAAGTCCTAGCCAACCAAAATCTAATACTCCCTTCCATCCTAAATATAGAGTATAAGACAGTGTTGACTTTTTTTGAGATATTAAGAAAACTAATTAAATTACTTTAAAATATGTATATTTGTCATTTTTTCTCCAAACTATTTTACCTAACTAATAAACTGGTATATAATCTAAGGATGCACAACATAGGATACGATTCAATAACTTATTTATCTTCCTTAATAATCAAGTAATGATGGTAAACATGACATTGACATTATCTATTTCTTTTCTCTCTCAATGACACATTTACGCTGCTCTATCACTCAAAAGCCTACATGTCCAGGCACATTGAAGCAGTCTTGTATCCAGATATTGCCAAACAAGATTACCTCTGAATCTAATAATTAACTTATTTCCTTTGACAACAGACGGGGAAACTCACTCTACAAAGCGATGTTTATGCTTTTGGTGTTGTTCTTCTTGAGCTTTTGACAGGACGTCGAGCTGTAGATTTAAACCAAGGTCCAAATGATCAAAACCTTGTATTACAGGTAAAAGAAAATATACATATTGAATGGGCTAAAATTCCTTGAGGATGTCAAAGCAACGTATTAAATCTTGAGTGCTGTCAACACTATTACTTTCATTCATTCCAAAACATTCGGTAATACAATTAGTAATAACTAGTTATTTGATTTGGTGACTTTCCTTTGTAGTCCAATTTTGTTCAGCATCCCTAAATATGTGTGTGGTAATTTTATGAATTCTAATCTTAAAACATTCCGGTTTACATGTTTTAAAGGGCCAGGATTGATATTGTTCTCAATGACATATAGGTGAGGAACATACTGAATGACCGCAAGAGGCTCCGCAAGGTGATAGACCCGGAAATGGCTCGAAATTCTTATACCATCGAGTCAATAGCTATGTTTGCCAATCTTGCATCACGATGTATCCGTGTTGACAGTAGTGAGAGACCTTCTATGGCAGATTGTGTAAAAGAGCTGCAAGTGATTATCTATACTAATTCAAAAGGCTTGGCAATGGTTATGCACAGTTTGAGATTGATCTAGTGAAATGCCATGTTTAGGCACCAGGTAAATTATGGTTTTCCATCCGGGAATAAAGGCAGCTATTGTTCAGACACCAAGCTAAATTATGGCGAGGAAGAAGTATTTGGCGTAATTGTACATGATGCATTACGAATTTTGGATGTTCCTAAAGGAGCTTCCTCATGTCTGTTCTCCTGCTCACGTCACTTTGTCACTGGACAATAGTACCTATGGTACCAATACAAGAACAAACCACTTTTCTGGAAAAAGTCCATCTACTAACATTACCCTTTTGTTGTGTTGGAACTACTGACTTGATTCCACAGACTGGATGAACATTACACAAATGTAGAGATATACTTATAATATCAATATTTGATAACATTACAGAAATTCAGAGTGATTAGCATTTCCATACTTCATGCATTCTATTACTACTAAATTTTATCATGAAAAGTGTCCCAAACTCAATTATTAAGAGGATGGACATTTCAAGGTGATCAACACTATAAAATCTATTATTCTATATTAAAAAGTTAAATAATATAGATTGTTCAGGAAGAAAGTGTAGTTTGCCAAACCAAAGGGGAGGAAACCCGGAAGACTAAATGTGATTTACCTGCAACACATTGGTTCTCAGCCCTATAGGTTGGGGATACAAGTAGAGATCTCTGAACCACTCATTTGATCCCTAAAATAATTCAACCCACAATGACCATCATTGCTACCACTTCTGAAACATGAAAAACCCTGAAATATGAAAATATGTCGCAGGACAAATTCAAGAATATAATAGTAAGGGAGTTCAATAAAAAAATTATAAGCTTCCATGCAACATTTGACAATGAAAAGTATCATTTTAACCAAATAATTGAAACCCTTGCCTGTACTCATGCAGACTTTTCTGCGTCAGATTCTGAAACGTCTGACTCAGGGGGGTTGCTTAAGAGAGGAAGTTTCTTGCGCATCAGGTGCTTGCGTCTCTGCAACATTAGCAGAACTAATACACTATCTGTCTTTACAATTTCGTAATCCGCTCTTTTATACATGTTAAGCGGAGCTGCATCAATCATTCTGCAATGCAAATAAACTTCTCTTGAGGAACTCATCTGAGAAATTAGCTCCTCACTTGCCTTTAGAAGATGCCAGCCAATGCCCCTCCTGCAAGGAAGTACCAGAAACATAAACTTAGGATGCAAACTTCGGACATACTAAAGGATTTAAGAGGAGCACTACTGCAGGACTTCAGACATGCTAAATTGCATGTTTCCTAATTGAAATTTCAAATTCCTAAGGATATAATGTACTTCTGGAGCTAAAACAGGAGCAAGTCAGACTTGTTTTTGTCCTCCATCTGTCCGCGACAAGTACACCCAAGTTAGAATTGGAAATGGAGATACGAAACAAACTCAATATATAAATGAGTAGATTGAAAGCCTAGTTTTTTCTCATGATTCCACAAAGATTTTGATGATTAGAACATGTTCAAACTATTTCATTAAAAAGGGGGGAAAATCAAATTACAGTGTATGGAGGGATTTACAGAAGTCAAATAGAAGACACAAAATAGCAACTTAAGCTGACAGTGACAAACTAAGCTTTCCAAATATTATTGTTAGACCTATGTGTTGCACAAGATGAATCAACACACCAGGGCCTCAAGATTCTGCCCAGTTGAATGTTTCCAACAAGTGACTTAGATTATCATGGTAAAAAAAAAAAAAAGTGACTTAGTTTATGACTTCAGCTTAAGCCTTTCCTGAGCCTAATTTCCAATAACAAAGTATAAGCCCAGCATGCTTTTAAATTATTGCAGTCGGAAGTCTAGGAGGCCCTAGAGAAGAAAAATTGAAAAACGTCCTATTTTGTAGACGAGGATCGAGCATGAATACTATGACAGTGATAAATTCAACAAAGAGCATTAATCCAAGAAAGACGCAAGAAGTATTGAGATTAAAGCAAAGAATACCTCCTTAGAGACTTCTTTACAGCCATATTACATATGTAAGGCGAATCTTTGGGAGGCGTCGGCGTTGGAGGAGAAACATTGGCACCCCTCTTGTTAAAACATACCTCCACAGTCCCTGCTAACTGCACTTCTTGTTCTTCACCATCTTCCCCAGTTTCTTTGTAAAAACCGATAAGCGTAGCCATGTGCGGCATTTGAACTTTTCTCTCCATCAAATACTGTTTTACCAAAAACTTCAACACAGAAACATAACCTACGGGTAATACCATTGACTCAGCAAAGGATTCGGCAAGCAACCCAATGGCCATATCCATTTCCTCCGCCCCCATTACCCTAACCCACAAAGACCCAGATTTCAATTCCTTAAAATATACGAAATTTTGAAGGAATTTGAGCTTTTCGAGCTCTTCATTACTCAGAAATCGCCCGGTGCAAAAGGGGTCTTCGGGGTAAGAAAAGGTTGGGGTTGTGGGAGTTGTTGAAGAATGGGATGAAGATGAAGATGAAGATGAAGAAGACTTGAAGCTGCACGAGCCCTCTCTATGGAACGAGGTAAGTGATAGCCGAGTAAAGAAACGAGATTGGCGAGGTCTAGAGAAAGTAGTGGGGTGGAGACGACAGGGATGATGAAGATTCTGTGGATCCAAAGGAAAGGAGAGTGAAATAGCAGCAGCCATGGAATGAAAAGGGAATGTTGCTTGCAGGATCAGATTTCAGAAAGAATGCGAAATCATGAGATTAGCAGCAGAATCGTACATCACCATTCATGCGTCATCTTGGGAAAAACATAGAAGTGGTGAAACTCGGCTGTGAACGAAATCCAACCAGCTAATTTAACTGGACGCTGGATCCATCCATGCTTTAGTTATTGACCAAACAAATGGCCCATCCATTTATATACATATACATGTTAATCAGAGACATACCTTGCTTTTTTCTTTCGGCCTAGAACATTAAACAGAGATGTCCCTTGCTTTGTGTTGTCCAAAGAAGGGAGATATATGCTTTGCTTGCTCATAATATGAAGAATGAATCTATGCTCGTTATTAATACTATTGGATGATGATTTGTTTACTGTGAACTTGGTTTGATTACGCTTTATTGTGAACTTAGTTCTTAACCACCAGGTATATAGAATGAGTCTAAGCTACTTATTAACCACTATTATATATAGTTTATGCCTTACTCTGAAATTGGTTTGATTATTGTTGTTCCGGTCCTTAGTGTTTACCTAATTTAATTATATTAAGGAAATTAGTTTATTTCACATATTTAAAAAATTATATATATATATATATATATATGATAACCATCTTTCCTAATTTTCTTAATCTCTCTTATTTGATTATTGTTGGGAGTATCAATATGGATAATTTTGAAAAAGATTGATTAATATAATAAATAGGTTTTATATTTACGACCAAGAGATTTTATATTTACAACTAAGATTAGCCCTCCAATTAATTTTTATAACTGATCAGCTATTACTACGTTTGCTTATTATTACTTGAGTCTTGTCCTTTCGGATTATTTCTGGTTGGAAACTTCTATTTTGTAGCAATTGTCAGTTTGATTTATCAATCTTTTATATACTCCCTCTGGTCCTAATTATAGAAACACTTTTATAGTGCAATTTATGCACTATAAAAGTGTTCCTATAATTAAGACCGGAAGTAGTAGTTTTAAGCTTTGTACTTATTACTTTAACTGAGTTGGGCGGTTCCACTTGTGAGTTCTTCTCCTTTAGTGCATTTTTTTCCTGCATGCATAGATGTATTTATGGGGTTGGGTTTCTCTCATAATCCTTTTCTCATTATTCTTCATCATCTCTAAATCATATCCGTTCAATCAATCACAATACTGCTTTAACATTTTTTTTCATCTTCCTAATCAACAGCCAAATGGGCTGATAAGAGAAAATGAGAAAAAAGATGATGAAAGGATCCCTCTTTCGTATTTGTGTGCATACACATCAATTATTTCATTCCATACCCTGTTGGAATCAAATGTACTGTTTCGTGTATATGATCATTGTTAAGGCGTCCCATCATTTCCTTTTTTCTGGTTTATGGCTTATCGATGATATTTTATATAGTTAACTTTCATTGGAGCTTGGCTATTACATATATGTCACATAAAGAAGATGAATCATGGCCATTATATAATTTATAGGACATCCCAATATATTCTAAGCCTCTATTTATTAGTTAGTTATATAAGATTATTAGTAGACACCTTGGGGATGAATTTTGAAATATAATAGGCCTCTATCTACTTCTTTCCTTTCTCTTTTTCCTTTATTTAAAATATTTTACTAACTCAAATTTCATAATGATTAAAGAGACATTTTTTATGAATTTTAAAATGGGTGAAAGTAGGGACGGAGCTTGAGATAAATATTTAGGGGGCCAAATATATACTCATTAACTAATTAAAAAGAATAATTTCTCACAGCAATATAAAACATGTTTGATACTGGTATGAGAAGTGTAGGGAAACATATTATATTTTATAAGATATCTTAATATATTAGTAAGCCTTTATTTATTAGTTAGTTAGAGAATACTGGTATAGTAGTATAAATAGAGGATATAGTGAAAGCCTTGGTTGACTTATGAAATACAAGACGTCTCTCTTTACTTTTTGGATACTAGTATCAGACTTTTTTAATACCACTTCTCACCTTTCTCTATGTCAATTATTCATAATATTTTACTAACTCAAGTTTCATAACTACTATGTAGCTAATGTGATGAAGAGGCATTTTTTGTGAAGTTTAAAATGGGTGAAAGACATACGTTCTAATTCCATTGCACGGTATGTGTAAGTATTTTTTATTACGAATATTTGACTTTTAAGTGATCATTCCTCAAGTCTTTACCCACTATGTGCAAAGCAATATTTAAGCTTGCTTGTACACTTTTCTTATACACATATGATTTCTAATTATTTCAGGGATATGGTCATTGTTGAAACATGTCCAACAATTGTTAGATATTTTTGATTTTATGACTTATCTGTTATGGTTGATATATTAAGTCTTCATTGGAGCTTGGCCTTTATAGGTATACCAGATGAGGAAGATGAATCTGGGCCAATATAATTTTTAGAATTTGACTTGGAACCATATCATTAATCCACATGGCCAAGGAAAATAATGCATTTAGCTATGCTATCATAAATATAATAATAGATATTTCAAAATTTTACTCAGAATAATTTCTTATACCAATATAAAAAAGGTTTGATATAGGTACAAGAAGTATAAGGGAAACATTAATTTTACTCGAATCTAAGGCTGCTATATTTTTTTATAGACTAAAGTATACTTTTAGCCTTTTAAGTTTGGATTAAGTATCAATTTTGTTCTTAAAATACGCTTTAGGGAGTAATTTTGCTTGAAGTTTAGGTGTAGCGATATTGCGCGAAGTATAAAAGCATGCTTGATGTTGCCTCAGTTAACAACTGCCAACTAACGGTCAACTAACGTTGACCGTTATTTGACTGTTAGGGTTGTTAACGGAGGGGCAACATTGCTATGTTTTTATACTTCAGGGGCAAAATTGCTACGTTTTTTTGGAGCAATGTTGCCCCTGAAGTATAAAAACGTAGCAATATTGCCCATCATTTAACAACCCTAACATTGATCGTTAGTTGACCATTATTGCGATTAACGGAGGCAACATTCTTCTGTAGAAAAACTTCGGGGGAAAAATTGCTCAAGACGTCACAAGCAAAATTGATCTTAACCCTTTAAGTTTTACATAAGACATCTTTTGGTCCTTAACTTTATAAAGATATCTTTTGGTTTAAAATTTAACATTTGTTAATGTTCTTAACGGAAAATTTAACGTAATGCGAAAGTCAGTGATATTTAATAACATTTAATTATACAGATTCTATATATTCTTCAATTTACCCATATTTGAAATTTAAGCTTAATAGCCTTTAATTACACAGTCATCACTTAAGTTTACACCATTATCACTTGAATTTGCATTTTCCATTAGCAAAATTAACAGTGTTAGAATTATAGGACTAAAAGTATCTGATAAAGTTAAGGACCAAAAGATATCTTCATGTAAACTTAAAGGACTAAAAGTATACTTTGATCTTTTTTATAAGTAGTTTGCCTAATTCTCATGTATCAATTAATTTATTAAATATGTCTTAAGCTGATGTATTTTTTCAATTTTACCCTTTTTTTATTAATGGTGTCCTCAATCTTCTCTATTCCAATATAAATTAATTTATTTTTTCCTTACATTTAATAGGGGTTAACATTGTCATTAATTACTTTTTAAATAGACTTATAATAAAGATTAATTTTTTTTTCCAAAGTAGACTTATAAATTAAAAAGGACAAGAGGGGTATATGACAACAACAAAAAGTGCGTGTAATTACATTTGTTTAAATCTTACAATAGTAACTAGTAATGACAAATATTTATTTAAAAAACAATAAGATTTATTTTTAAAACTAAGAAAACTTTTCTTATACTGTACAAAGTATAAACATTGTTTTTCCTTCAATCCATTTCCCCATAAATTTGGAATTGAGAGCAAGAAATAAAAATGAGAATCAGTTTACATTCCTGCGCCAAGTCCATGATTGAATTGGAATCCATTCTCATTTTTGGGAAATTGAATTTCACCATCAAGCAGACATAAAAATATAGAAAACTAGTAGAATATTTTAAAAAAGGGAAAAAAGGAAAAATTAATATTTTTCATTTTTCAGAATATTTCCAGTTATTCTGTGCAAAAAATAAATTTTTTTAAACTGATTCCTTCAACCATGCCATGAATAATAAAGCTCATGTGAACTTAGGGTATTTTACAACCTAGAGGAATTTTTATGAGTAAAAAAACAGACAGTGTACAACATTGATATTTAATGACTACCCAATGAATCAAGAAAGAGAAAAATTGGCCAACCATTTTGGACACCTTCACAGCTTCGCAGCCTCACAATCCAAATTTAAAGCATTTTGTATATTTGTATATCAGCCGACCATCCACATAATAAATTCCAAGAAACACGGTCATTGTGACTTGGTGATAGTACTGTAATTTTTTTAGTCTACTTATAATTAGGTGCTAATACCTCTAATTAGAGGTATTAGCATTTTTTTAATTTTTTTTATATATATTGTATTTATTTAGATTTAAATTATATCTTTCTTTTTCGAGATTTTTTTAGCGTATCTCAAATCAATTAATTTTTCATAATCTTTGGTGTCACAGACAAATGCAGAACGGAAATTAATTAATTTGAGATCTTGGCAAAAAACATCTCGTGAAAAGTCTCGAAAGATATAATTTAAATCTAAATAAATACAATATATATATAAAAAAAAATATGCTAATACCTCTAATAAGAGTTATAAACACCTAATGTGGACTCAATTTTTTTTTGCTCAGAAAGTACAGTAAATCATAATATACCTTTCCATTTCTAATTACCCTCAATACAATAAAAGTACAGTACCGTTTACTTGCTTGTTTAGAGAGAATTCGTTCGTACGGACGAAATTTTTTGGATTTATTCGGATCTAATATTTTTTTTATATAAAAAAAAATAATTTTAATGGATAGAACTTAAAATAAAATTAATCTCTGAACTAACTTTTTTAAAAAAAATAATGATTTTTTCATATAGAAAAAATAAAAAGAAAAAGATATGTCCGTACTCCCCACGTCCAAAGAAGAATAAAATTCCTAAAAATACGGGTACATGTATTATTTCTAAATCCTCTTCTCTTTCCTTTCCTCATACAGAGGAATCAATAAAACAATAACCAATAATTCATTACCATACAAAAACAAGAATTAACAGAGTACCTCATTTCATTTTTCAGTTCTTCCTCCATTTCTTCACCATTTCCAGAAAAATTTCATTCCATGTGTCTATAGGACCAGGCAAGCACCAATGAACACAATCATTCTGGACACGTTCTTGATTATGACCACCATTAGCAAGTGGAAACGGATTCATATAAGGACCTGGATGCCCATCTGGTCTCATCAATGCCAATTTTGTCACATCTAATGCTTCTAATCTAAATCCTTCATACTTATAATTCTTAGCCTTTTCTTTTGCAGCTTCCACTTCTTCTATCTCAACCTTTCTCATATCACTATCCATTCCTTCTAGCTCCTTCTCTCCCTTTCTATAAGGCTTAGTCTTTGCACAAGCAGCTGCTTTATCCCACTCACCTTCAAAATGTGAAGGTGAAAATGTTGTCACTGTAACATCAATTGCTTCCCCTTTTGCTGATTTCCTCTCAATGATGCTATTAAGGGCAGTTCTTAAGGCCTTTCTTAAAACTTCATAGAACCCTATCTCTGTGTGGTTCATACCAGGACAATAATGACAACCTAAGACAGAATCAAACTCATAGTAAACCGCAGGAAGCAAGAACCAATGCCCAATAGACAGCACAACCATGTCCATTTGAACCAATTCACTTGCCCAACTCTCATCAACAATATCCAGATACAGCTTGTTATAATTTTGCTCGCTTGATTTCTCAATACCTTTGACAAGAAACGGAGACCAGTAAATTGAGAGAGTTAGATTGTGAGAAGGGAAAATCCACCTGCGAAATTTGCTGTCTTCGCCGTTTTGGAACACAAGATTAGGGGTTGAAGCAGAGGAGAGGAGGCAGAGGAGGGACTCAAGTTGGTTTCTGGCCATGGAATCTCCAACAAAAGCTAAGTGTTTGTTGGTGAGAAGTTGCAGAAAAGCTTGAGGGTCAAACCTGGGGAGATTGCATTGAGTGGGTTTCCATCTCCAGTAAAGATAACTCAAATCAGGTCTTCCATGGGCGATACAATTCCGGCCATGTTTGATGGTGGAACAAGTCGTGTCATTATAGAGAGGGCCTCTTATGTCACGAAACCATTTGCCATCGAAGTAGTCACATGGAGAAATCGAAGCCTGCTTAGCTCTAGCTTCTTCTGCAGTAAAGTCTAGTACCAAAACCCAGAAAAAAAAAAACATTTTTTTCCGATTAGAACAGAAAAGGGAATTAAAAACAAGAACCAATTACGGATGAAATAGTGGTACCTGAAGAAGAAGATGATGATGGTGGTGGTGGTGGAGGGGAGAGAGAGGGTATTGTGAGGAGGCTGGAGTGAGGGAGGTCGGAGTCTGGAGGAGGAAGAAAAGGCAGAGGGGAAAAGAATAAGCGAAGGAGAGCGAAGGGAAGGAGAATGTATAGAGTCCATGGGAGGAATTTCTTGGTGAGAAACAGAGTTTGATCTTTGAATGAGTTGAAAGTAACCATTTTCCAAGTTCAAGGGCTCGTTGCCTCGCTTGCCTTAAAAAAAAAAAAACTTTTTAGCCTGTCTCTCTGGTGTCTCTACTCTCTTGGGTGGAGGTGAATGAGCTGAGGATTCACAGTAATAGCGATCCTATCATGTTTCCGCCAATTATATTTGCTCCGTCTCGACTGGGTGCTGATCACTGAAGAGGGTTTTTCTTTCTTTCTTTTTTGGCACGTGTTCTGTCACTTTTATGACAAAAGCATTGTTCTTCCACTCATGTCCTCTCTCTTATAAGGGAAACTGATGTGTTGGAGACTTGGATAACCTATAAGGAATTTTTTCCAAAAAATAAATAAATTAACATTTAAAAATGTACGTACTTTTAAATATGAGAAAATATAAATTCGTGCGGCCAATTTATCAAATCTTATGTCAGAATTGAAGTAGGAATATGAGATTTTCAATTCTGACCAAATTGCCCTGAGGTAAATTGTGAAACATGAAAGTGAAGTTATTAATATAAAATCTTATGTTATTAATATGAGTATAGATGTTGTTATTGACCCGTGAAACTTGTTGATTTCAAAATTATCCCTGGGCTTGTATTGATTTTTGGAATATAAAGTTGTAAAACATAAAAGTGAAATCATTAATGTAAAATCTAATGTTGCTAACATAAATACAAATGTTGTTATTGATTTCTTGAAACTTGTACCCTCAATTCAAAGCAATTTAGTCATTTGGTTAGAATTAAAAATCTCAAATTTTTACTTTAATTCTGACATGAGATTTCATAAATTGACAACAACAATTTATCTTTTCCCATTTTTAATTATATTTTTAAGAGGTTTTAATAAAACTAAAATGTAGTCAAACTTTGAGAACTACCAATAATATCAAGTATCAACCCTACTATTTTTTTAAAAAAAATCCTTAGGGTTGAAACTAAGAATTGGCAAATCGTCCATTAATTGCGGATTGGTATGAGTCAGGTCATCGTCAACCAGAGAAAAAATAATTTAGTTCAATAATTAAATTAGAGAATCTGCAAGTGTAAAGATCCGAGTGGCACAGCGAGACGAATAAGAAAAGTAAAACAAATTTTCTGTCGGATTTTAGTTACTTACTATTATTAATCCAATCCGCAACTAAAAGGCATGATTATTAGCCTTTCCTGTAATAAAGCTTGATTCATTTTATTAAACTGCCATTCGTTTGACTTCGATTTAAAATACAAATCTATCTAACAAAATTTACCCACATTAAATTCATAAGTTAACTCTTTGAATTTATTCTTTTTGTTTTTATTTTGTAGAATGGTCTTGAACCACTCTTAACTCCGTGATAGCTGTAAACTTACAAGTTTATATGTCAAGTTTATCGAATTATGTTAGTTCACTTATAAACTTGTGTTAATTTTTTTAATTTAAAAACTTTACTTAATATATGAATTTTATAAAAAAAATATTTATTGAGTATGATAAATTATGAACGTTGATAGATTTAATTTTAATTATTTAAATCAAATTATTATGTTTTTTTTTATTTAAATTATTTAATTATATAATAAAAATAAACTTTTATAAGTTACGTACAATACGATGTTACGTCAGCTGACAATCTTAATTTTTGAGAGACGAACCTTCATCATTGACGTTGACGGCCAATGTTAGAGTCATGTATAATTATAGTAAATTTAATTATTTTCATTTGTGGTATTTTTTGTTTTTTTAATGAAACACTTAACGTGGAGAGCACGCATTGGGGATTCAATTCAAGGTTGATTAATGGAAAGGGAATCAAAGGACGCAAAAGTTGTTGAACCACTCTATTAAAACGTGCCACCTAAACAACAGAAAAACGATCGGAGGAAGAGGAACCTACTAAAGACGTACACTTCACCAGCGCTTAGGTAGCGCAGTGGTATGGCGTTATCTAAATTTTCAGCTGTATCGGGTTTGGCCTGCTTCAAGGATCATTTACCCCCAATCCAAAAAAAAAAAAGACGTACACCTCGCGGGAAATTATATGGTTAAGGTACAATTTTGCTCTTAAAGTATGAGTTCAGGAGCAATTTTACCCTTAAAGTTTTCGGCGTAGCAATGTTGCCTCTGAAGTTTACTGCCCTAACGGTCAACGTTAGGGTTGTTAACGGAGAGGCAACATTGCTATGTTTTTAAACTTCAGGGGCAACATTGCTCCAAAAAAAATGTAGCAATTTTGCCTATGAAGTTTAAAAACGTAACAATTTTTCCCCTCCGTTAAAAACCTATTTAACGGAGAGGGAACATTGCTACGTTTTTAAACTTTAGGGGCAACATTACTACGCCGAAAACTTCAGGAATAAAATTGCTCCTGAACGCAGACTTTAAGGGCAAAATTGCACCTTAACCTGAAATTATAAATGCTCATGCCTAGGCACGTGATCAAAGGTTGACTCTTTATCGAAAGATTGTTTGTTTCCGCTATCTTTGGATCTAAAGTCTAGCAAATACCACCCCCAAGTTTTTTTTTCTTCAACTGGTAAAGGGGTCGGACACTCTCACTAAAGAGAGAGGGTTCGATCCTAAAGTTGGTCAAGGAGTTGGGAGAGACATCCTAGCTCCTAGGTGCCTAGATAAACGTCTGAGGGTAATAGACGGCTCACCCTGCCTAATATCGGTATAACCTATAAGAAAGAGAGATTTCGTTCTACCTTTGGATCGTGGGTGAATCCAATCCCTTTTTTAAAATTTTTTTACCCAAAAAAAAAGTCTGGCAAATACCAATAGCCTCCCCTCAACTTGCCCCCACCGACTTATATTTTTACTACCCTCTCGATTCGATTTTCTTTTCTATGTTTACTATGTGACTATATACCCATTTTTCCTCTGATAATTGAACTCCTGCATACATCTTTTCTATGATTGTTTTCCAGTTGGTTAAATCTCAATCTTTATGGAATTCAAATACAATAATATGTATGTATATTATTGTGGTTGTTGTTCATTTCTTTCTATTGTATATGACAAATGGGCATGTGATTTATTTAGCAACTTTTTCAGTTAGTTTCCTGAAGTCCAAATAAATCTAGGTCTTGTTAGTGGTAGCAGCTCCACTTATCATTTATCGTTGACAAGTTATGAGACTTTTCTAATATTTTTTTTTTAAAATTTTGGACCTTAGTGTCATTTTTCTTTTATTCTTTTAATAAATTTTCTTCCCACCAAAAAAAAAAACTTTTTCTGCTGGAATGCTTTCCTTTTTTCTAAAGGAACCCCTTAGGTAGTTGATATTGATTTTAAGTATAAGACTTATTTACAATATTGATAATTATTTTCCTAATTTACTCATATTGATACTTCTTCAATAATAATCAAAGAAACGAGGGAGGAAATGAATTAAGAAAGATAATTATGATATTTTAGAAAATACAAGTCATATTAACTAACTTTTTTAATCTAATCAAATTAGGTAAATAGGTTATATATTAAAGATAGGAGGGAGTATATTGTTTTGGATACAAATTTGAATTTTATTACATGAGAAAAATTAACCAAGTAAATGTTTGGAATCAAAACACGTGACATAATTAAAAATAATAAAAAATTAATAAAACTTCTGTAATTTATAAGTTTTTAAGTTAATATGTTGGTTTTAATTGTTTTTCATATGTGAAGTTAGTTTTGAAGTGTTTTTTTTTTTTGGATTTTTTGAGATTTTTTTTTTATACATAGTCGATAGGGAAGGGGGGTTGACAAGGGGAGGGGGGGAAACAATTAAATACCATCAATTTTTAGACTACTCTATGAGTCTTTGGTGATTTTTTGAGATATCTTTTCCATTCCATCAAAAGCCCTGGACAATGTTATAAAAAAAAAAAAAAAAAAAAAAAAAAAAAAAAAAAAAAAAGCCCTGGACAAAGGGGCGGCTCAACCCAAATCTTACAATTTTGTAAAGCCCATACCGAGGGCCCGATATCCAAACCCGGATTGTGGTACAGCCCACGAGTCAGAATGGAGCGGCTCCATGGATTTGATGTAATAAAACCACATTGCAGATGCAGATTCCAAGATTCCGGTGACTGCGGAGGCCGATTGTGATGGCGATGGATGGCAGCAACCCTGAGGACTTGGGCGTGGGGTGCTTGCTATCGATCAAGACCACTTTTGGCGAAGAATTTGAAGCTCAACTCATCTCATTTGATCGCCTTTCTAACATCCTCGTTCTTCAGGAGCCCTCCAAACCTGAAGCTCCTCTTCGCAATATTAGGATGCTCAAGGCTAATTACATCAAGGAATTCATCTTCTTGGGTCAGGAAGATGACCCTCTTGATCCTAACAATTGTTTCGTTGACCTCTCTGCTCTTCGAGCTAGGGAAGAAGCCGCCATCAGGTTCTTCCTCTCTTGCCTTTTGGATTCCCGATTCAACTCAACTTTCCTTCATTGTTTCCATCTTTATACGAAAATGATTTTTACTCCAGCGTGGTTCTTATTTTAGACAAGCGGGATTAGAGGCCGAGAGAATTGGGGTCGGTGTCACCAGCGAGGCTCAGAGCATTTTTGATGCTTTGTCCAAAACGTAAGTCTACGAAGAATTAATCTCCGTCTTACCTGTCAAGATCCTTTGTCCACAATTAGAGTCATACTAGAAGATGGAAAATCTTGAATTATCATACATTCCTTTTAATTCCATTCCCCTCCTTTTCCCAACTAACTCAACTCCACTGTATAAACATGACTATGGTAGCATGAATATGGCCATACTTTAATAAGTTAGCAAAACGGGTAGATGAGGTTGTGAAGGGTTTCGTTAACGAGCCAAGATATGCGTCTGACTGTGATCTTTTTGCCAACTTTGTCTATTTTTTTGTGGGGAGTAATACGTACTCGTAATGCGTAAAAAAGAGGGGAAAAATATTCACTGAGTTGATACGTACTTGTAGAACTTCGAATTCGACTATTCAAAATGCCTTAATGCTTCTCGTTGCAATTGCAGATTGTCAATATTCAGGTTTCCATCAGTATTTTCTTTTCTTAATTGTTTGCGTCTTTGCATGCACTATTTAGGGTGACTGTAATCACTGTATGGTTTGCAACTGTTGTGGAGGCAATTCCACTTATGTGTTGCCTGCTTGTAGCTAAGCTCTTTTAAGCTACACCTATTGTTCTGGACTTCTGGCCAAAGAAAAGGTTCTAATGTGACCGTTCCCTCATCTCCATAAAAATTGAATAGCGTGCAGTGCAACTTGTATTTCTCAGGGAAAGGAGGCATTTTTCTTTTCCGGGCTTGGGACCGGTGTTTGTTAAAATTTAAAGGATGGCCCAGTAATGAGATAAAAGAAGACCTACTTTCTATTTAAAAGAAAAAGAGGGGAAAAAGCCACTTATTCTACTTTGCATATGCCTAGTACTGTATATTTCTGCTATCTGCAGATGCTAGATTATCGATATAACTGTATCTTTTAGAAGCGTCACTCATGTTATTCGTAAATCTGAAATGTCCATCTGTACGTTTAGTGGTGTTAGTTAGTCATAGGCTTGATATTTTTCCATGGTTCCTTTCTGCCCTTCCTACTGTGAGTATTAAATTATGTCATATGCCGTTGTAGAATAGCCTTGATATGAGCCAAGTATCTTGTCTTGCAGTGGCATCAAAGTTACAGTTTGATGTCTAATGAATAATGATATTACAAGTTAATTTTCATGCACCCACTCGCACGCAAAAATATTAAACTGTTTCACGTAGCAACTGTAGTTATCTAATCATTCTGTGGTCAGAGTTTTGGGTTTTGACTTTAATACGAAAGAAAGCAAAGACTAACCAACTAATGACATTAGTTGACAAGATGCTCATCTAATTAGTTCAAACTGTGAAGGGCAGTATCTAAAATTTCAAACAGAGTGACTTCTCTGACCTTTTCAACTTTTTTATGATACTAATTGCTCTATTATGCATGGGAGTGAAGCCTATTAATTAGCTAATTTAAATTTCTTATAAATCTTCTTTATGATATTGTGAAAGCTTTTGTATATATTTGTGAGGCAACATTTATGAACCACTTATCAGTCTTCCCAAGTTTTTCAACTGATGACCCAAACACTTAATCAGACTTCCTGTCCACTGGGACAAGACTGTCATAGTTGTGATGAATGAGGTGCGCATCAGCAGCCCATATCTCCCTGAATCTGTTATTGGAGGCACTCCTGCTGCAAATGAGCGAGTGAAGAAAGTGGTATGGTCCTAAAACAATACCTGACCTTCATTATTTGCTTGTAATTTGATTTGATATGCTAATTTATCAGGATTTTTGACCAAAATAGCTTTTTTTAAAAAAAAATTACCCGACTAAAGCAGAATTGAAAGTATGTGCCGATCTAACGTTGTTTTACTCAGTGCCGGCAGAGTTTCACTCTGCCGGCACTAGAAACTCTGCCGGCACTTATAGTACCGGCAGAAACTCTGCCGGCACTGAGTAAAGTGCCGGTAGAAACCCCGCGGCACTTTGCTCATGTCTAGCAGAAACTCTCTTAAGCACCTAGTTAAAATTTTATTATATATTAATAATAAATTTTAAAATTTTAAATTGGGTTAATCTAAGTTAATCATATTTTATTTTATTATATATTAATTTTTTCATATATTTACACCTATTGTAAAAATATCTAATTTAAAATTTCCTTATTTCAAGCCGCTTTATATGGGATTGTAACTTATAAATCGGATTGTAACTTAAAATTGCCACACATCGACCCCAAAAAAATAACACGAAACCTTATTTTAATCACATGTTTACTCTTCAGGTTTTTTTTTTAAAAAAAAAAAAATCACATGTTTACTCTAAAACCTGAAGAGTAAACATGTGATTAAAATATGGAAATTTTAAGTTACAATCCCATATAAAGCGGCTTGAAATAAGGAAATTTTAAATTAGATATTTTTACAATAGGTGTAAATATATGAAAAAATTAATATATAATAAAATAAAATATGATTAACTTAGTTAACCCAATTTAAAATTTTAAAATTTATGATTAATATATAATAAAAAACTAGGTAACTCTGCCGGCACATGAGCAAAGTGCCGACAGAGTTTCTGCCATCACTAGGTGCCGGCAGGGTTTCTGCCGGCACTTTACTCAGTGCCGGCAGAGTTTCTGCCGGCACTGAGTAAAACAACGTTAGATCGGCATATACTTTCAATTCTGCTTTAGTCGGGTAATTTTTTTTAAAAAAAACGCTATTTTGGTCAAAAATCCAATTTATCATCTCAAACAACCTTTTTTTTTTTTTTTTTTTTTGTATTGGCATAGAAACTTTTTTTTTCTTTCTTTGTTTGTTTTTTTTTTTTTGGTAGATGATAAGTTTGTTACGCAGCATTATGTGTGTTTGGGATTGCACCTTATCATGCATTATTACTTTCAAAAATTATTTAGGAAAAGCAAAACAATATTTTATGCGATGTAACTTATGTTCACCATGATATTTTCTTTTCTATCTAGTATCTAACAATCTTGTTCTGGTAATCTAAACCAATTTTTGCTGAACATTGAACTCATGAATCCTGGTTTTGGTATGCATTTCTAAATAGTTACTGTGAGGTGAATGTTTATGTTCTGTTAGATTCTTTTTGGATAATGTTACACTGTTAAGAAGAAAGATGGTGTCATTCTTCTTCTTGGTATATAAATTTAGAGCAAGGAATTTTGTATTTATGCCTTTCTTGTTCTTTAGTCTTGCCTATGGTTGATTCTTTGTATCTACACTTTGTAGGTTGAGTTAGAGAGGAAGAGGTTGCAATTCCGCAGGACCAGTGGTCAGTAAGGTTCAATATTTGCATCTTTTTCTTGTCAGAAAAAGCTCGTTGTCATCGGTGGAACCATGACGGGTTGTGTTGCTTTGACCAAGCCCTGAATAAGATGATTTTCAAAGGCATCCTTCTGACTACTGCCATCTGTTGATTGTGCCTTCTTGAGCTCTCGAGTTGATGTTGCTGTGAAGTTCATTTGGGGTAGTTCCTCTGGTTTCTTCATAAGAACAAATGTTAAAATCAAATCGAATTTGTGATTTGTTGGGAAGTAAGAGGCTAAGAACCCAAATGATGGATTGGGTTTATCATATTATTTGCAGGTTTATCATGGTGAAGGTTAAGGAATTACAATGAGTTTCGTGAGAGCTTCAGACTTAGTTATCTTCCTTAGGCGCTAAGCAAATGTATTCTTCATGAAGTTGGCTGCGAGTTTTTCATTGATCAACTGTTTGAGATTTTGTTTTGTGATATGATATGATATGATCTGCTCCTTCTTGGACTAATCAATGGTTGAGCCTGCAGGGGAGTATGGTATGATTGATACTTGATACCAAGTTTCTGATTGTGCTACTAGATTTGGTGTCTCCCTTTTATAACGATGAAAAGTAGTGTGATGTTGATTCATGATCCTGGAGGCTAAACAAGGTTTTAGCGAATAGATTTCACGAATTTCCAGTGTTAAGTTTAATACTTGAATTGTCTCCTGAGCTAGCTGTGAAGACTTAGAATGGTTGACCTGAAGTAACCTCAGCATCTTGAAGGTTGCTTAAGGTTAATATGATGGTTACGTTTTTTTTGGGTAGTATTTGACAGATCAAATTATTGCTTTTGAGAACATGAGCGATAAAGGAAGTTTTTCTGTTTGCTCTTTTCCAAAAGAAGTTTGGTTTCTGGGATCTGTGATGAATTCAAATTAATTATGATAATACGTAGTATAAGGTTAATATAATGTTGGTGCTTGAATTTATTATCATTTTGGTTTTGGTCCCTCTAGGGATAAAATGGTCTATATCCTTATTAAATTATAGAAACTATGTTTTAAATGGAATGAAATTTGAGAGACCAAAATCAAAATTAGGTTAAACTTGAGAGATCAAATATTGTATTAGCATATAATATTGGATTAAGCGGCAATTTTGCCATGAAAATGTAAAAAATAGAGTAATTTTATTCGGGTTATTATTCTGGTTAATTTTGACCGTTAATTAACTAAATATGCTGAGTTGACATGTGGGAACTGACAGTCTACATGTTATCAATGTTATTTTTGTAAAAGTAAAAATTTGTCCCAAAAGTTTTAAATCCAACTTTGAAAAAAGATGAAGTAAAATGGCACATGATTTTTTTGCAAATTTGCATCTTAACAAAAATAACATGGACGATAAGTGGATTGCTAGCCAAGTATATTTGGTCAACTAATTATCAAAATGAACTAGGATAGCGGCCAGTGTAAAATTGCTCCTTTTATGACACTTCTAAGGCAAAATTGCTCTTAACCCTATAATACACTTCTAGGGCAAAATTGCCAGCATATATAGTATAAATTGTATTATAAATTAGATTTTATATTAAAAACTAGACTTAATATTAATTATTTGAATTGAAAAGAATAATATGTGAGTGACGTTGAGGTTGTAATTTTGAATGTAGAATTAAAGTGTCCCATTTTGTGAAAAGAGGTTTAATTCTGAATGAAAAGGGAGGGAATTGAATGTGGGAGGGGGACCATCTAATCTAACTATTTATTTATTTCATTCTTTCTTCTACATCAACCCCGCATCACTTTATTTCAATATTCTACTTTGTCCCCATCACATATATTAACATTCACCACCTTTTCTTGTCACGTCATAATTCTTTTATCTATATATATATATATGATTTATCACTTATCATTTCTTCAATGTTGTTAAAATTAAAAACAATAATCTAAGCTCATCCTTAAAACTCATCAGCCAAACTTAATTAGTTTTAACTTAACTCGTTTTAACATTTAACATTTTCAAATATAAATTGAAGTATTGACATAAAAATATGTGTATGAAGTGTTTGATAACCGAATTATTCAAAGATATGTATTGTGATTCTTTTCTACATGAAATATACCATTAGGGAGAAAGGGGATTGGAGGGGAAAAGCACCAATATAGGAATTTTTTGTAAAAATTGTACCCAATTAGAACAATTGGAAAAAGTTTTTCCAAAGTATTACAGTTAGTAGCATCACTTGACACGACGCCATCAATGGCATCAGAGTGTTTGACGCCACTGCAGGGTGGCGTCAATTAATTGACGCCTCACAAGTACGACGCCACCCTGCAGTGGCGTCAGACACTCTGACGCTACTGGTGGCGTCGTGTCAGGCGACGCCACTGACTGCATTATTTTGATAAAATTTTTCTCAACTGCTCTAATTAGGAAATTTTTTTACAAAAAGTTTCTATATTGGTGATTTTCCCGGGATTGGAGATTGAATACGAATAGTCAAATTATTCAAAAGAAAAACAAGAAAAAGAATGAAACTGCTAATGGCCTTATAATTTAGTAGTATGAAAGCTCCCTTGTAACTAAGAAGTTGTAGGTTTAATTTTACTTGTAACATCAACCGTTAGTATCTGCCTCTTTAATTAAAAAAGTAAGTAATTTAAAAAAAGAGAGAGGGGAATTAGGAAAGGTTGCATGTGAGATGGGAAAAGTATAGGTGAGTAGCATATGATATGCTAAAGAACATAGGTATGGAAATGTAAGGACATCAAAGGCAGGACCACACAAGTATTCTTTGAATGATTCAATATCTTGTCCCACAAAAAAAAGGGTAATGGATGAATAATGAAGGAATGAGGGATCAACTTGAAGAATAAGCAGAGCCGAAAGCAAAGTAAAGAAGGGTGCTTTAGTAAAAGCTTATGTTTGTGTTTTAATGTCTCAAACCTTACTAGTTTCTTTTGAACTGTCACCCTCCAATTCCTAGCTCTGTCGGTTCTACCTTCGTAGCATTACTTAATTAATTAACATCTTTTTTGTTTATGATTAAGTCAAAAGACACACCACATTTTGTGTCCATTTAGATTGGAGATCCCTCTCCATTTTGGATAATTTCAATTCAATTCAATTATGGGTTTCCAGTTCTACGTCTTCCTAGGCAATTTTTACATATTACCTGTGCTGGGATTGCTCCAAACCTCATATTAGGCAATCTTTTCCTTGTATATCTTTCCTTTTTAAAAAAAAAAAAAAAAAAAAAAGCAAGTGAAAAGCCTCAGTTTAAAAGTTTTATTGATGAGGAGAACTTAAATTCTAGTGCCGTTATTTTTTATATATTTAATCCTACTGAGTACTAATTTTTTGTGTGTATAAAAACATATCAGGTCTATGATATTTTTAACGATTTTTATTTTTAAAGCATGAATTATTTTGAACTTTTACTTAATGAAATGTTCACAAATAAAATTGGACGTTTAAACAAGAAACGCGTATGAAAAGAGATGGAAAGTCATTGAGCCCTTCATATATAAACAAGAAACGTGAAATCAAAGGACCTACGATTTGTATTAATTAATTAATTAATTACTTTCTTTTGCATATCTTGGTATTTATTTATTAAACTTTTTAACTTATAGAAAACAATGTGAAATTGTGAATGTACATGGAATCCAACATCTATTCCCAATTTTTTTAATGATTTTATGCAAGTCAAATTATGAATAATATAATATCTCTATAACATATTGTTTTACGTGCGATCGTATGAGCAGTCCAACTTGTATATTGACTTCCAATTTTTTTTTAAAGCTATCGGTATTATTTTATTTTAATTTCCATTATCCGTTTTTACTTTTTTATTCTCAATTTTAAAACCTCTGTTTACACTTTCTACCTTTTATTTTTAAGCATCATATAGCTCATTCATATCAATGCTCTATTTTCAATTTCATCCACAATTTCTCATTTTCATCCTTCTTAACAAACTAAATAGTGCGTGATTTCTCTTTGATTATTTTTTGTTTTTATTTTATCAAAAACCCTTTCGAGGCTCAGTCCATAATTGATTTTCGTTTCTTTCAACAAGTGTATTTTTTGAGATTCGAACTTGTATTTTTCTTTTTACGGGGTGAGACCGCTTACCATATCAATCAACAGCTTATTAATTTCTTTTGAAATTTATTTATAAGGGAAAATAATCAATAGGTTTCAAGTAAGATAATCAAATATAAAGAGAGATTACGAAAAATTCATATTTATCAATCAAATTTGCATATTTATAAGTTAAATTGAATAATTTACTTTTACAAGTCAAATTTTCATATTTACAAATTGTGTCTTTAACAAGTTAAACTTACAAAAATTATATAAAAAAATGAATTTCTTGAAATTTAAAAATTTCTTACATAAGATCTATAGGAGGACGTGAGCATGATTTCACAAATTACATTATGCTCTCTCTAACATAGGATTTGTTGCCTCAAAATCTGATCCCTGTCTGTTTATACGGAAAACTCAACAACATGTTGTTTATTTGCTTCTCTATGTTGACGATATTGTTATCACTGGATCTAACAATGATGAAGTGCAACATCTCATCTCAGCAATGAGTAATCTCTTTTCCCTCAAAGACCTTGGTCAGCTGTCTTACTTTCTGGGAATCAAATTCTATTCCACTCCAATTGGCCTTGTACTATCTCAACGCAAGTATATCTTGTCACTACTCAAAGAGGTGAAGTTCCTTAATGCCAAACCATATATCACTCCCATGGCAACCAATCTACATTTATCCTCTACAGAGGGTAATTTCTTTCATGATCCAAAACTTTACAGGAGTATTTTAGGAAAACTGTAATATTTGTGCTACACTTTACCTGAAATTTCATTTGCAGTAAATCGCCTCAGTCGGTTCCTTCAATGTCCACGTGAACCTCATTGGATTGGTATTAAAAGGCTACTTAGATATCTGGTGGGTACCATTGATTATGGGTTACTGACTCATGCTCTACCTCGCCTTCATGTTCAGGCGTTTTCAGATTCAGATTGGGCCACCAACCGAGAAGATAGACGTTCTGTGAGTGGTTATTGCACATATGTAGGCACTAATCCGGTTATCTGGGTTTCAAAATGCCAACATGTTGTTTCTAGATCTACTACAGAGGCTGAATATCGCAGCCTTGCTGATGCCTCCTCAGATGTTGTGTGGGTCATGAAATTGCTCCAAGAAATGCATGTTTCCATTGCAGAAATACCCATAGTCTGATGTGACAACTTTGGAGCCAATGCTTTAGCGTCAAATCCAGTGCTTCATTCCAAAACCAAGCATGTAGAAATTGATATACACTTTCTTTCTTAGAGAGAAGGTTTCTGCAGGACAGATTAAAATAGGCTATGTTCCATCACATGATCAAGTTGCTGATGTACTCACTAAACCACTGGGCAAGGGCTTGTTTCTTCCTTTTCGTGATAGATTGAATGTTGTTTCTGTTGATCACTCAAACAAAAACAATTCGCATAAGGAATATTAGAGTATATCACTATATCAGGTTTATTGTATTAGCTGGCACGCACGCACAAGTTGCTGAACTGATTAGTCTAGAAGTGGTTAGAAGTCTGTTGTAGATACTGACACGTGTACACTTGTAAACATCATCTGTATCTCTCTTTCTCTACTGTGTATATATTGACCAGAAGACTAAATAGAAAGATACGCTTCTTGATCCAATTCTCTTGACTCGTTCTCTGCTTTACTTCAATATTCCCTTTTCTGTTACGGAGGGCGATGGCGATGGATGGCAGCAACCCTGAGGACTTGGGCGTGGGGTGCTTGCTATCGTTCAAGACCACTTTTGGCGAAGAATTCGAAGCTCAACTAATCTCATTTGATCGCCTTTTTAACACCCTCGTTCTTCAGGAGCCCTCCGAACCTGCAGCTCCTCTTCGCGATATTAGGCTGCTCAAGGCTAATTACATCAAGGAATTCATCTTCTTGGGTCAGGAAGATGACCCTCTTGATCCTAACAATTGTTTCGTTGACCTCTCTGCTCTTCGAGCTAGGGAAGAAGCCGCCATCAGGTTCTTCCTCTCTTGCCTTTTGGATTCCCGATTCAACTCAACTTTCCTTCATTGTTTCCATCTTTATACGAAAATGATTTTTACTCCAGCGTGGTTCTTATTTTAGACAAGTGGGATTAGAGGCCGAGAGAATTGGGGTCGGTGTCACCAGCGAGGCTCAGAGCATTTTTGATGCTTTGTCCAAAACGTAAGTCTACGAAGAATTAATCTCCGTCTTACCTGTCAAGATCCTTTGGTTTTTTTCGTTCTATATTGTGGGTCTTAGAGTCATACTAGAAGATGGAAAATCTTGAATTATCATACATTCCTTTTAATTCCATTCCCCTCCTTTTCCCAACTAACTCAACTCCACTGTATAAACATGATTATGGTAGCATGAATATGGCCATACTTTAATAAGTTAGCAAAACGGGTAGATGAGGTTGTGAAGGGTTTCGTTAACGAGCCAAGATATGCGTCTGACTGTGATCTTTTTGCCAACTTTGTCTATTTTTGTGTGGGGAGTAATACGTACTCGTAATGCGTAAAAAAGAGGTGAAAAATATTCACTGAGTTGATATTTCCTTAGTTTTCGTTTTATTTCTTGTAGAACTTCGAATTCGACTATTCAAAATACCTTAATGCTTCTCGTTGCAATTGCAGATTGTCAATATTCCAGTTTCCATCAGTATTTTCTTTTCTTAATTTGCGTCTTTGCATGCACTATTTAGGGTGACTGTAATCACTGTATGGTTTGCAACTGTTGTGGAGACAATTCCACTTATGTCATTATTTTCAAACGTGTTACTGTTTTGATCAAGAAACGTGTTGCCTGCTTGTGGCTATGCTCTTTTAAGCTACACCTATTGTTCTGGACTTCTGGCCAAAGAAAAGGTTCTAATGTGACCGTTCCCTCATCTCCATAAAAATTGAAGCGTGCAGTGCAACTTGTATGTCTCAGGGAAAGGAGGCATTTTTCTTTTCTGGGCTTGGGACTGGTGGTTGTTAAAATTTAAAGGATGGCCCAGTAATGAGATAAAAGAAGACCTGCTTTCTATTTAAAAGAAAAAGAGGGGAAAAAGCCACTTATTCTACTTTGCATATGCCTAGTACTGTATATTTCTGCTATCTGCAGATGCTAGATTATCGATATAACTGTAATTTTTAGAAGCGTCACTCATGTTATTCGTAAATCTGAAATGTCCATCTGTACGTTTAGTGGTGTTAGTTAGTCATAGGCTTGATATTTTTCCATGGTTCCTTTCTGCCATTCCTACTGTGAGTATTAAATTATGTCATATGCCGTTGTAGAATAGCCTTGATATGAGCCAAGTATCTTGTCTTGCAGTGGCATCAAAGTTACAGTTTGATGTCTAATGAATAATGATATTACAAGTTAATTTTCATGCACCCACTCGCACGCAAAAAATATTAAACTGTTTCACGTAGCAACTGTAGTTATCTAATCTTTCTGTGGTCAGAGTTTTGGGTTTTGACTTTAATACGAAAGAAAGCAAAGACTAACCAACTAATGGCATTAGTTGACAAGATGCTTATCTAAATAGTTCAAACTGTGAAGGGCAGTATCTGAAATTTCAAACAGAGTGCCTTCTCTGACCTTTTCAACTTTTTTATGATACTAATTGCTCTATTATGCATGGGAGTGAAGCCTATTAATTAGCTAATTTAAATTTCTTATAAATCTTCTTTATGATATTGTGAAAGCTTTTGTATATATTTGTGAGGCAACATTTATGAACCACTTATGAGTCTTCCCCAAGTTTTTCAACTGATGACCCAAACACTTAATCAGACTTCCCGTCCGCTGGGACAAGACTGTCATAGTTGTGATGAATGAGGTGCGCATCAGCAGCCCATATCTCCCTGAATCTGTTATTGGAGGCACTCCTGCTGCAAATGAGCGAGTGAAGAAAGTGGTATGGTCCTAAAACAATACCTGACCTTCATTATTTGCTTGTAATATGATTTGATATGCTAATTTATCATCTCAAACAACCTTTTTTTTTTTTGTATTGGCATAGAATTTTTTTTTTTTTTTTTTTTTTCTTTTTTTTTTTTTTTTTTTGGTAGATGATAAGTTTGTTACGCTGCATTATGTGTGTTTGGGATTGCACCTTATCATGCATTATTACTTTCAAAAATTATTTAGGAGAAGCAAAACAATATTTTATGCAATGTAACTTATGTTCACCGTGATATTTTCTTTTCTATCTAGTATCTAACAATCTTGTTCTGGTAATCTAAACCAATTTTTGCTGAACATTGAACTCATGAATCCTGGTTTTTGTATGCATTTCTAAATAGTTACTGTGAGGTGAATGTATATGTTCTGTTAGATTCTTTTTGGATAATGTTACACTGTTAAGAAGAAAGATGGTGTCATTCTTCTTCTTGGTATATAAATTTAGAGCAAGGAATTTTGTATTTATGCCTTTCTTGTTCTTTAATCTTGCCTATGGTTGATTCTTTGTATCTACACTTTGTAGGTTGAGTTAGAGAGGGAGAGGTTGTAATTCCGCAGGACCAGTGGTCAGTAAGGTTCAATATTTGCATCTTTTTCCTGTCAGAAAAAGCTCGTCGTCATCGGTGGAACCATGACGGGTTGTGTGGCTTTTACCAAGCCCTGAATAAGAGGATTTTCAAAGGCATCCTTCTGACTACTGCCATCTGTTGATTGTGCCTTCTTGAGCTCTCGAGTTGATGTTGCTGTGAAGTTCATTTGGGGTAGTTCCTCTGGTTTCTTCATAAGAACAAATGTTAAAATCAAATCGAATTTGTGATTTGTTGGGAAGTAAGAGGCTAAGAACCCAAATGATGGATTGGGTTTATCATATTATTTGCAGGTTTATCATGGTGAAGGTTAAGGAATTACAATGAGTTTCGTTAGAGTTTCAGACTTAGTTATCTTCCTTAGGCGCTAAGCAAATGTATTCTTCATGAAGTTGGCTGCGAGTTTTTTTATTGATCAACTGTTTGAGATTTTGTTTTGTGATATGATATGATATGATCTGCTCCTTCTTGGACTAATCAATGGTTGAGCCTGCAGGGGATTATGGTACGATTGATACTTGATACCAAGTTTCTGATTGTGCTACTAGATTTGGTGTCTCCCTTTTATAACGATGAAAAGTAGTGTGATGTTGATTCATGATCCTGGAGGCTAAACAAGGTTTTAGCGAATAGATTTCACGAATTTCCAGTGTTAAGTTTAATACTTGAATTGTGTCCTGAGCTAGCTGTGAAGACTTAGAATGGTTGACCTGAAGTAACCTCAGCATCTTGAAGGTTGCTTAAGGTTAATATGATGGTTACGTTTTTTTTGGGTAGTATTTGACAGATCAAATTATTGCTTTTGAGAACATGAGCGATAAAGGAAGTTTTTTCTTGCTCTTTTCCAAAAGAAGTTTGGTTTCTGAGATCTGTGATGAATTCAAATTAATTATGAATTATTGATTTTATCATTTTAAGTATCAAATGTTTAAAGTGGTGAAATAGTGCATGTGACATCTAGGATCCTGCCTTTCCTTTAGAAAGATCCTTTGCTTTGGTCGGCAGACAACACTTTTGGAGAATTTTATGTTGCTAATAATCTGCAAGTGAGGGATCTTAACCCGTGCATATAATGGTTCATGATATAATACGTAGTATAAGGTTAATATAATTTTGGTGCTTGAATTTATTATCATTTTGGTTTTAGTCCCTCTATGGATAAAATAGTCTATATTTTTATTAAATTATAGAAACTATGTTTTAAATGGAATGAAACTTGAGAGACTAAAATCAAAATTAGATTAAACTTGAGAGATCAAATATTGTATTACTTATATAATATTGGATTAAGCGGCAATTTTCTTTTCAAGAGGCAATTTTGCGCGGAAGTATAACAAATGAAGCAATTTTGTTGGGTTATTATCCCGATTAATTTTGATTGTTAATTGGCCAAACATACTAAGTTGACATGTGGGAGTTGACAGTTTACATGTCATCCATGTTATTTTTGTAAAGATGCAAATTTGTCCCAAAAGTTTTAAATCCAACTTGAAAAAAGATGAAGTAAATGGCACATGAATTTAAGTAAAATTTAGATCTTAACAAAAATAATATGGACGATACGTGGATTGCTAGCCTAGTAAATTTGATCAACTAATGATCAAGATGAACTAGGATAGTTGCCAGTGTAAAATTGCTCCTTTTATGACACTTCTAAGGCAAAATTGCCCTTAACCTTATAATACATTTTTAGGGCAAAATTGCTAGCATATAATCATTTATAGTGTGAATTGTATTATAAACTAGATTTTATATTAAAAACTAGACTTAATATTAATTATTCGAATTGAAAAGAATAATATTTCAGTGACGTTGAGGTTGTAATTTTGAATGTAGAATTAAAGTGTCCCATTTTGTGAAAAGAGGTCTAATTCTGAATGAAAAGGGGTTTTGGAGGGAATTGAATGTGGGAGGGGGAACATCGAATCTAAGTATTTATTTATTTCATTCTTTCTTCAACCTCGCATCACTTTATTTCATCTACTTTGTCCCCATCACACACATTAACATTCACCACCTTTTCTTGTCACGTCATAATTCTTATTATATATATATATATATCACTTATCATTGCTTCATTGTTGTTAAAATTAAAAACAATAATCTAAGCTCATCCTTAAAACTCATAAGCCAATCTTAATTAGTTTTT
This sequence comes from Acacia melanoxylon, assembly GCA_019022615.1. Taxonomy (NCBI): domain Eukaryota; kingdom Viridiplantae; phylum Streptophyta; class Magnoliopsida; order Fabales; family Fabaceae; genus Acacia; species Acacia melanoxylon. The sequence goes on from JAFJYJ010000052.1 coordinate 1,747,842, forward strand.
ACTAACTCGTTTCGACATTCAACATTTTCAAATATAAATTGAAGTAGTGACATCAAAATATGTGTATGAAGTTTTGGATGACCAAACTATTCAAAGATATGTATGCCATGCATACTTGTTCTTTTCATTCATTTGTACATGAAATATACCGTTAAGGAGAAAGGAAATTGGAGATTGAATGTCAATAATCGATGCAGGGGGAAAACAAGAAAAAAAATGAAACTGTTAGCAACCTTATAATTTAGTAGTATGAAAGCTCCTTCATAAGTAGGAAGCTGCAGATTCAATTTCATTTATAACATCAGCTGTTAGTATCTGCCCCTTTAATTAAAAAAAAAAAAAAAAAAAAGAGGAAGGGAATTAGGAATGGTTGCATGTGAGATGGGAAAAGCATAGGTGAGTAGCATATGATATGCTAAAGAACATAGGTATGGAAATATAAGGACATCAAAGGCAGGACCACACAAGTATTGTTTGAATGAAGGAATGAGAGGTCAACTTGAAGAACAAGCAGAGCCGAAAGCAACCTAAAGAAGGGGCTTTAGTAAAAGTTTATGTTTGTGTTTTAATGTACCAAACCTTGTAATTTCTTATGAACTGTCACCCTCCAATTCCTAGCTCTGTCGGTTAACCTACCTTCGTAGCATTACTTAATTAATTAACATCTCTTTGTTTATGATTAAGTCAAAACACATCACATTTTGTGTCCATTTAGATTGGAGATCCCTCTCCATTTTGGATATTTCAATTCAATTCAATTATGGGTTTCCAGTACTACGTCTTCCTAGGCAATTTTTACATTATTACCTATGCTTGGGATTGCTCCAAACCACACATTAGGCAATCTTTTCCTTATATATCTTTTTGGGTTAAGTACCATTTTGCCCCGGAAGTATACCTCAGGAGCAACTTTACCCTGAAAGTTTTTTTGGGTTCAATTTTGCCCCTAAACTATAAAAAACATATCAATGTTGTTTCCCGTTAGATAGACACTAACGGCATTAAGACGCACTCGAGTGTGAGTGAACGGACATGGTTTTTTTTTTTTGCTCGCACAAGTGCATATTGAGTGCGCGCGAGGGAGAAAAAAAAAAGGTCCGTACACTCACACCCGTTAGGCATTACCTAATGGGGAGTGCAACATTGCTACGTTTTAATACTTCAGGGGTAAAATTGAACCCAAAAAAACTTTCAGGCAAAATTGCTCTTGGGATACTTCCGGTAAAATTAGTACTTAACCCTATCTTTTTTTAAAAAACAAACAGTAAGTGAAAAGGCTCAGTTTAGAAATTTTATTGATGAGAAGAATTTAAATTCCAGTGCTGTTATTTTCTGTATATGTAATCTCATTGAGTACTTTTTTTTTATATAAATAAAAACATATCAGGTCTATGATTTTTGTAACGATTCTTTTTTTTTTTGAAGCTTGAATTATTTTTGAAATTTTACTTAATGAAATGTTCACAAATAAAATTGGACGTTTAAACAAGAAACGCGTATGAGAAGAGATGGAAAGTCATTGAGCCCTTCATATATAAACAAGAAACGTGAAATCAAAGGACCTACGATTTGTATTAATTAATTAATTTTGCATATCTTGGTATTTATTTATTAAACTTTTTGACTTATAGAAAACAATGTGAAATTGTGAATGTACATGGAATCCAACGTCTATTCCCAATTTTTTTTAATGATTTTATGCAAGTCATTACACTATTTATGAATTATGAATAATATAATATCTCTATAACATATAGTTTTACATGTGATCGTATGAGCAGTCCAACTTGTATTTTGACTTCCAATTTTTTTTTAAAGCTATCGGTATTATTTTATTTTAATTTCCATTATCTGTTTTTACTTTTTTATTCTCAATTTTAAAACCTTTGTTTACACTATCTACCTTTTATTTTTAAGCATCATATAACTCATTCATATCAATGCTCTATTTTCAATGTCATCCACAATTTCTCATTTTTCATCCTTCTTAACAAACTTCCTTAATAGTGCGTGATTGCTCTTTGATTATTTTTATTTTATTTTATCAAGAACTCTCTCGAGGCTTAGACCGTAATTGATTTTCGTTTCTCTTAACAAGTGCACTTCTCAAAATTTAAACTCGTATTCTCTTTTTTACGAGTTGTGACCATTACCATATCAATCAACAACTTATTAATTGCTTTTTGAAATTTATTTATAAGAAAAAATAATCAATAAGTTTCAAGTAAGATAATCAAATATAAAGAGAGATTCGAAAAACTCATATTTATCAATCAAATTTGCATATTTATAAGTTAAATTGAATAATTTACTTTTACAAGTTAGATTTTCATATTTACAAATCGTGTCATTAACAAGTTAAACTTACAAAAATTATATATATAAAAAAATTGAATTTCTTGAAATTTAAAACTTTCTTACATAAGATCTATAGGTAATTTTTTTTCCTATTTATAAGATGTCTAATATTAGGGACTAATAACATTACTTGCAACCATTTTTCTTCTGTCCTTTTTCCTTTTTCATATATATATATATATATATATATATATATATATTGATCACTTATATAGGAGTGAATAATATGGTACTCCGTATTAATATAAGCAAGAAATGAATGAGAAAATTGTTGTAATTAAAACTACTATAAACAGAGAAAATGACAACATTTCTAGCAGCTTACACACACACACTTATGTTTTTTATGAGGAAAGTGAAAGAAAAATTGTGGAGTCAAATTAATTAATGGGGCCAGGAATAAATGCTTTTTAATGTGATGATATATATATATATATATATATATAAACTGAAGAATAATTATGAAGGCACAATTTAACAAGAGTCTAGCTTACTACTTCTCAACAACATTTGCTAATTATATCTTTAAACTTCATATATAACAAAAGTTTCCACTTATTCTCATCATATCCAATTTAGATTTTGTTGTTCAATTAATATTAATAATTATATATAATAATGATTCCTGACATGAATCCACTCAAGATTATTAATTATTAAATATCTATTATCTCTCTCTTCCTAACCCATGTCATCTTTACATAGAAGATTTGTAAATCTTTAAAATTACTATATTATATATTATGGTATAATTTTAATATTGATTCATACATTATTCACAATTTTCAAGTAGGTTTTATATTATACTCAATGCGGGGTTAGAATCAGAGGGATTCAATAGTCTTTAATTAAGTCAACTGAGTTCTACACTCCAAATGTTACTATGGTTACTTCAATTTAGATTTGTTGTTATTAGTTTGGAAAAATAAAAAATGAGTTTGTAGTATCAAATTCAAAAGAGTTCTTGTTTTTTTTTTTTAAAAAAAAAAAAAAAAAAAAACTCAAAGGCATTATAAATAGGTAAATATATAACAGTTACTCTAAAGGGCTCATTCATTTATTCTATTTTTTTTTTTATTATGCAGACCGTTAAAGGAGAGAACCAGAATCTGTTAGCTAGCTCAATATCATTGCTTCTTCACAAAGAAAAAGATTACAAACTTGTGATCTTGATGGGGAAGGAAGGATGTTAATTATATATTTTATAGCAACTGGCCTGAAAGGAGAAATTAAAGAAAATAAAGGTCTTGAGAATATTTCAAATATTATAAGTTGAAAACTCATAGTGAGATTAACAAAATAATAAAATATACCTAAATCAGATAAGCTTCATTCTCTAGTACTAAATCTTTTTATTTTTTTAAGGCACATGTCTCTCTAGTACCCAGTCTTTGATAACATGCAGAATTCATTCCATGTGGATCCATGGCTTTTACTGTGACCACTGTTAGGACAAACCCAAATGGAGAATTTTCTTGTCACTCAAATGGATATTATAAATTTTTCAAATAGAATTGATCCCAAAAAAAAAAAGTAAGTGTTAAAATCCTACTTAAATCAACCGGTCATACTAATAAACCAATTTTTTGACCGGTTTGGTCAACAGTCTTAGAAGAGTCAACTGAATTGATTTTTTCCCCCTCTGCTTTTTAAAGTCTGAAGCAATATTATTTTGAGTTTATATAATATTTTTGGTTTAGTGATCAATTCAATGACCAGTCGGAGCCTTGGATACTTAAAACTAACAAGAAATTCATGGGTGCTAGCAATCTTGCTTGGCAGTTGGCAAGGAAGTTGCAGAGTGAAACGCATATTTACAGAACAAAGCTGGCAATAATGCCAATAGAGACAGCTCAGAACAAACTTGACACTACAGCCTGCAGGCTTGCGTTTGCATGCTTCACAATAATGCGTTATAAAACCTTCACTACCCAATTACTCTTAATCAAAATGAATAAAGATCCAAATTATATGTATTATAATTTTTAAATTTCATCTTTCAAAAAAGGAAGTTTTTCTGATTCTTCAACAAATCCCCATGTATATATGCAAATTATTATCATTGTCTTGTCATTATTTGATGATCACATGAATATTATGTGAAAGTGAGATCAATTTGAAAACCCAGTGAAATTTATAATAGTTTAATTAATAAAAGCATCGAGGTAATTAAAAAAAAGGTTTCATTTTTTCTCAAGTATAAAAACCAACAGGCCTGTGGGCATATGAAGTACCAAGCTTCTCTCCTTCCTGATTCACATTCAAGTTCTGTAAATTCTGGGTGGTCAAGGTAAGAAAATTAAGAGCCTTTGAACATTTTTTGCAGTGAATATTTTGAAGTTGAGGCTAAAAGTGGTGGAGACTATAATGAACTTTCTGGCTTTCTGTCGTGTGAAAGTTGTAATCTGAAAATTACTGTTAGCTTCATTATTGTTTAATCTGTGTGTGTGTGTGTGTGGTTCACGGTTTCTGAGCTTTGACAACTAATAGCATTAGTTAAATTAAATCGCAAATCTGAGGTTAATAAAGGTAAGGTGAAGATGCTTTTGTGCAAGCTTTATCTTTTACGTATTGAGGAAAAGAAAGGCAGAGAGACTTAATAACAGTATTAAAGTTGGGATTAGAATATTGAAAAGAAACAGAAGAAGACTGAGAGAGATTCTCGCGAGGGATTTTTGGGTTTCTTTTGCTTTTTTCCACATCTTCACACTCACTTTTATGTTTTTTTGTGTTTCTTGGCCTCCAAGTGGTCTTCTTGGATTACCAAAAATACAACTGCATTGCATAACGTTACAGACAAGGCGTCACTCACACCATACACACTTCTTTCTTTCTCTACTGTTATCGTTCTTCCTTTGAATTTCCCAAAGAAACCGAAGAAAGGTCTCATTTTGCGTGACTTCTCTTGTTTTCTCCACCGTCATCATCATTATCGTTCTGTACTTCACTGAAAAAACGAAAACCTCAAGCTGGGTTTTCTTTTTCTTCATCTGGGTTTGTAAAATATTTTTGTTTTTTACCTCTGTTTTGAGTTCTGAAAGCTAGGGGTTATTAGTGGAAGTATCGGAGAATGGCCGGAGGAGGAGCTGGGCCACAGCCTAAGCAGGACGAGCTTCAGCCACATCCAGTGAGAGAGCAACTACCCAATGTTTCTTACTGCATTACAAGTCCTCCTCCATGGCGTAAGATCAATTTTTTTCAGTAATGTGATGTTTTTTCCCCTAAACCCACTTTTTTTTTAGTAATATGAGAATTGAGTATAGAGTTTTTGATAATGAAGCGGAGGCGATTTTGCTGGGTTTTCAGCATTACCTGGTCATGCTGGGCACAACAGTTCTGATACCCTCTTCTTTAGTTCCTCAAATGGGAGGAGGCAATGTGAGTATTGAAAGTGAGAAAAAAAAAAAAATCAAGGGGTTGTTGATCTTGTTCGATTATGTGCTTCTTCAATTATTTTTTTTGATAGAAATTGAAAATGTGGTTCATTAGGAAGAGAAAGCAAAAGTGATTCAGACTGTACTGTTCGTGGCTGGCATAAACACATTATTCCAGTCATTTTTTGGGACTCGTCTACCTGCGATTATTGGAGGATCCTACACCTTTGTCCCTGCTACCATTTCAATCATTTTAGCAGGTCGCTACAGTGACATTGTGGACCCTAACGAGGTTGGTTGGTTCATAGGATTATCTTGTTGTTTTTCATTGTAAACCATTTATGTTGTATAATTATCGTTGTTTACCTGATTTCTGATAATAAAAAAAAATGCAGAAATTTGAGAAGATTATGAGAGCAACACAGGGTGCTCTTATTGTGGCTTCAACCGTCCAAATTGTTCTTGGCTTCAGTGGTCTTTGGCGGAATATAGTGAGGTTGATTAAACCTTTATAGTCTGAGCTCTTTCATTGTTTTTTCCCCTGCAGTGTTTTGCGGACATATTGTGGCATTGTCCTTTGTCAGATTATCTGTGCAAAAAAGCAATCTGCTGGTCAAGAGATGTTATACTTTAACAATGGATTTATATGCTACCTCTGGTTTTCAATATAAGAGCTAGTTAAAGATTAGATTTGGTCCTAAATATAAGATCTCATTTCACTTTTTATAATTTTCATCCTAAAGTATCCTGTTGATTGCATACATAAGGAGTTTCTATTCAAGGGTAATTATGATGAAAGATGGTATTTCAGAAAAACTAACATATATTCGTTACAAATAACTAATATAACTAACTTCTTTAATCTACTCAAATTAGTCAACTAGCTCTAATATTAAGGATTGGAGGTAGTATTACAATTTTAGGAAAATCCTAAGAAAATACCACTTAAACTTCAAAATACCAAATAGGTGATTTCACAACAAATCGAGTTGTCAATTGCTTTACTGTTCTTGTTAATCCCATTAATGTTGTTGTCAACAGGATTTTGAAGTTCAAGTGGTATTTTTCTCTCATTTTTCCTACATTTTTTGTGTGAAGCTACATATCGTTTTCAGCCTCTTGGTGAATAATCTGGTTTTTATCTGCTTAGGTTCTTAAGTCCACTCTCTGCTGTTCCCTTGGTTGCTCTATCAGGCTTTGGCTTGTATGAGTTAGGTTTTCCTTTGGTATGTATGTTTTCAACAATCATTAGTACTTTTTATATTACTTCACTCCTATATTTAAGTATATCTTGTGTAATTCTAGCTTGCGAAATGCGTGGAGATCGGGCTGCCAGAAATCGTCTTCCTTTTAATATTTTCACAGGTAATTCATGACTGTCTTCATGCTGATAATACTTGGTCTTGCAATTATTGCCTTGCTTTTCTGTAATATACATTGAATTTACAAGTAGTCATATGTTTTTGCAGTACATTCCTCATATGATGAAAGGAGACAGACCTATATTCGACCGCTTTGCAGTTCTATTCTCGGTTTCAATTGTGTGGGTTTATGCCCTTCTCCTCACTGTGGGAGGAGCCTATAAAAATGCAGCACCTAAAACTCAATTGAGTTGCAGAACTGATCGTGCCGGGATTATTAGTGGTTCCCCTTGGTAAGATGGATCTGTGTGTTCTTAAAACTCAGATGTGCAGTTCATTAACAGCATGATCAGGACAACGATGGTCATTGGCATTGCTCTTGAAATTTGTACTTAGATTGGTAGAAAAAGTGTGGTTTAACTCGCAGTAATCTCAAAAACTCGTGCAGGATTAGAGTCCCATATCCTTTTCAATGGGGAGCTCCTACATTTGATGCTGGAGAAACTTTTGCTATGATGGCTACTGCATTTGTTGCTTTAGTGGAGGTTTGCTTATTTTCATGCAAGCTTTTATTCTCCTCTGATTAGCTAGTGAACAAAATATGTATATATGTTTAACCTTGAGCAACTATGAGTGGGCGGATTTTTCTTTTCAATGGGTTTTGTCATCGTTTGTTTCTCACTAAATTTTTTTTCTGGTTCAACAGTCCACTGGTGCTTTTATTGCTGTGGCGAGATATGCAAGTGCAACTCCCATACCACCTTCAGTTCTTAGCCGAGGTGTTGGTTGGCAGGTAATAGAAATTAATGAATTTGAAATAGTTTCCCCACTTAAGATGATTTGACTTCTCTTAACAAATCAGAATGTATTTCCAAAATCCATTGTTAGTTTATTAATCCTCCGTTACTCTTATATAAGTGCTTTTAAATCAGTCTATGTTATCTTTGCATCCTTGTTCTCATTCACCATGATTGATTGTTGCTTTATCAGGGAGTGGGAATTTTGTTTTCTGGGATCTTTGGAACTGGGAATGGATCATCAGTTTCTGTGTAAGATTCTAGTTCAAAACCTCAACATTTTCTTATGTACACCTATTTCTTAGCAGTTCAGTATATTTACTGTCATGAAAACTCTCATTGGCTTTTTCCCAGTGAGAACGCTGGACTTTTGGCTCTGACACGTGTTGGTAGCCGAAGGGTGGCTCAAATAGCAGCCGGATTCATGATCTTCTTCTCAATACTTGGCAAGCTTCTATTTATAATCAATGATTTGTCTCTTTCAGGTTAAACATATATATTTACTGAATATGATTGGCATGCAGGAAAATTTGGAGCTGTCTTTGCTTCAATCCCAGCACCAATTATTGGAGCATTGTACTGCCTTTTCTTCGCCTATGTGGGTAAGTAAAGTAATTCTCAACTTAACAACCTGGTTTCATCTTGTCACTTGTAGCTTCATTAAAAAATTGATTGTTTACTTTTTTGTTTCATGTCATTGTTCCAACAACAATACACAGGTTCTGCAGGCCTGGGTTTCCTTCAGTTTTGCAACTTAAACAGCTTCAGAACAAAATTCATCTTAGGTTTTTCATTCTACATGGGCTTGTCTGTTCCTCAGTACTTCAATGAGTACACTGCATTCAAAGGCTATGGTCCTGTCCACACCCATGCTAGATGGGTATGTATATATACTTATGAGACAAAACTCATCTTACATACTTATATCGTACACCGCAAAATCACTCAAAATAAGTTAAACAAACACTCAATATATCTATCATAAAAACACAAGCGTCTATCAGGCATGCTCTAGAATATAGGAAATAAGGGAAAATCTGTGAAAAGTTCATTTTTGAAAATTTTATTGGCTAGAAAGGCCTGAATTCGAATACTAGTACTTTCTATGTATGATATCTTGCATAGTTGTATAAATAACATATCAGGTCTTTCTGACCAATAAAATTTCCTAACAGAGACTTTTCATTGATTTTCCCTTATAAAAAATCCTTCGGAATAGGATCCTTTGCTTGGCGCCCCCTCTGACCATCCCTCACAGTCCCATCTGGACCGTCCAAATCTTGATACAACGGCCCAGATTTTTTTTTAAAAAAATAAATAAATAAAAAATATTTTTTTATTAATTTTTTTTTTTAACAAAAAAAATATCTGGACCGTTGGATCTGTTTACCATATCTTGGCCTCATTATTCATGAAATCCTTGGTTTTGAATGACAGTTCAACGACATGATCAATGTGCCATTCTCATCAGAAGCATTCGTGGCCGGTATGCTGGCGCTGTTCTTGGACGTGACGCTGCACAAGAAGGACAGTCAGACTCGGAAGGACAGAGGGATGCACTGGTGGGACAAATTCAAATCATACAAGACTGATACAAGGAGTGAGGAATTCTACTCTCTTCCTTTCAACCTCAACAAGTTTTTCCCATCTCTTTGATCCTCAAAAAAAAATGCTTGGTGAAGTCAAAGATTAGTTATTATGTATGCCCTGCTGCATCTGATCACAGCTCAGAAAATTCTTAAATCATCTCATCAATGTAGCAGAATATGCTTAACTTCCTTTTTGCCTCTTAATCAATCTACTTCATAAAATGCAGTTTTAATTTTAAATCATCTCATCATGTCCTCATTAGTATGCTCTTGATTTAAAACATGACAAGACTATTTACTTAAGCAACTATGCTGTTTTCACATTGAACTTGATATTTGTAAAAGATAAAGGAATAGTTCTATCATTATGTATTTCTCTCATCACCTACCTAATAAGGTCATTTTAAGAATTTTCCTCTTTAAATTATTATACAACACTGTATATCTGATAATATATTTGTGGGTTCTTAGAAGGTAAAGGAATGAATGATAAAGGGGCTTGAGAGTAATGTAACAGAAGGACGCAAATGCATATATTATTGCAACCACGTTTGTGTGTCATCAATGATGGGCATGGGACGAATATTTATGGATGAAAATATTCAAGAGCTTAATATCTTGGATCTTTTTCATAACATCACAATCCAAAGACCATACTCAAAGATAGATAGATATATATATATATATATATATATATATATATATATATTCCTTTCCACTCTTGGGGGACCCCATGCATATATCATTATTTGTTTTTACTGTATGAATTGAAATACGAGGAGGGTTGGGCAACAACAAAATGTGTACGTGCTCACTCATTTGAAAATGATAGTAATTGAACTGAGATACCAAAACTGAAGCCAAGTCAATTACGCTCATCACTTAGAAGATTGAAATCGGTGAAAAGTCTTTATTTAAAAATTTTATTAGTTAGAAGAGCTTATATGTTTTTATACATATAAAGTAGTGGTATTATGCAGGATTTTATGCAAAAACAAAAAACAAAAAAGAAAAAAAGAATACTTAACACTAAAATTCAAATCCTTCAAGCCAAATTGAATTTTTAAAGACTTTTCACCAATTTTCCCTTTTTCTCCCTTGAATGATTGTTTTCATTTTTAATTTATAGATTGTAGGGGCCAAATTAGACAGTGAGCCCATTTTTGGTGAAACCCAACTCAGTTGGATATACCTGTGAGGAAATGATTAAAATCTAGCAGTCTATGTGAGGTGTAGCTCTCTAATTTTTATTTTCTTTTGGGGCCAGGTAGCTCTTTATTGATATAAAAAGGATCAAGCTTTTTAACTCCAAAATGTTAATTCTCTCGCAGTTAAACGAAGTGTGGTTATTTAAACCTAGATTCTTAATTTCCAGAAGGTTCAAAGAAAGAAAGAAATAATGTATAGAGAGAGAGGGCTTTGGTGGGCCTCTCTCCTAGATTTTCTCTGCACTCCCTCGCTCCTGAATATCCTCTTCATGTTAGAGTAATTACTAGTATAACATTACCCACATTTATTCACGGGGAAATTTCAGTTAGCTCATAATTTCAGTCAACCCTCAAATTTTTTTAAAACTTTACTGTACCTTTAAGTCAAAATGAAATTAAGTTTGGAGGGTGAAATGACAAGTATACCCTTATTTTATTTGTTTTGTAAATTATCTTATTTCTCTTGTAAATGTCCATATTTGTCATATAAATTGCTAAAATATATTTATTTTCTTAGGTTATTTTAAATTATTTTATTAGTTTTGCAAGTTCCCTTATTTGTCATGCAAATTCTCTTCTGAAAATAATAATAAAAGAAGGGCATCATTGTCTTTTCACTCACAAAACTTAATTTTATTTTAACCCATAAGATGCAATAAAGTTTCAGAAACTTTTGGGAGTAGTTGACTAAAATTATGTCACATCCTTATAAGTTTAATGAAATTTTCCCTTTATTCATTTCCCCCCCAAATTATAACTTCTTTTTCTTTCAATTGCACACTCAAAGGCTCAAAAGAAAATACTCCATATATATGGAATCTCTTTGCCTCTCACTAAAATCTACATACAAAATTACACACACGTATATGTATATGTATATGTATATGTATATGTATATAGACTAATTTTGGTTCTAATTATAGGAACACTTTTGTAGTACAATTTACACTATAAAAGTATTCATGTAATTAAGATCAAGGGAGGGAGTATAATATATTTTGACATTATCTAGCGGACTCACCGTCCAAAGAGTATGGACGCATATATATATATATATATATATAGTATGGACGCATATATATATATATATATATAGGACTCACCATCCAACAAAGACAGCTTGGGTCGATGATATCAAGGTGTGGTGGTGTGTCCACTCATCCGTACATACTTAATCTGTTTTTATTCACTAAATATTTTTACACCCTCTTCACTTATATATAATTGATTACATTGTTATTTCTTTTTGGCATTGACTAAACTCTTCTTAATTCTAAACTCTCACAAATTACCTAAGGCCAACGGTACTAGGTCTAGGGCTGGACTACAAAGTAGGCAACTGAATTCAAATATCACATTGTTCAAAAAGTTTCATGGGATAGACATCTTACTCGTAAACTCATAAAGACTCAATTTAGATTAGTCAGTTGTTCAGATACCTAATAATAAAATGAAGAAAAAATACTAGACACTGAGCAGTTTAAATGGAAGGGTTATAAAAGAAAACTCTCACAAGTTTCAGAGTATACTTAATGACTTTCAAGATTTGAGATCATGTGCATTATTATGCAAGTACCCTTATTGTAATTAGTTCCTAAATTAAGAATGAATTCTTGAACCAATGGACGCATAACATGTCAAGAGATCCTCAACCAATTAAGAAATTTGAAACATCATCTCTTCATTAATTTACTAATTATTAATTAGTGATTGAGTAATTAACAGTATGAAATTGAAAGCACTACAAAAGTTTGTTCTTACATAAAGTAAAGATGAGAACCTTAATTATACGCTTATGATTTATTCACAATTTAAAGCTTTTACGCATTTGACACTAAATTCTCTTGAAAGCATCTCCGAAGAGCTTACAGATGATTCTCTAGAAAATAAGAAAAAAAAGGGTTAACTAAGGAAAAAGCTTTTGCCCAAATATCAACCGGATTGAGTTTAGTAAAAAGGGTTAGTCCTTACATTAAGATTCAAATTTTCACCGAGAGATATACGGCCACATTTAGTATCGCCAGTAGCAAGAAACCTGTATCATTTTTTAAAAAAATAAAAAATAAAAATAAAAATAAAAAATGCACCCAAATAAACAAAGGATGGATTTTTATTTTAATTAGGGCAAATAATGATGCCATTAGCACCTTATAAATGTCCCCAAAAACAAAGACAGACCCAAATGTGATTTGATTAAACCTAATTGATTTGGGAGACAAACATGACCCTCCTCAAAAATCGTTGCGTCCATTTCTCTCATACACACATGCACACACATTATATTTAATCAACTTTCTTCCTTTTATTCTTGTCCACCCAATAATTGTAATCAAGTTTGATTCATTAGGGAACATTCACAAAGTTAAAACTCTCCCTCACTGGCCGAACCCAAAAGTGGAAAAGCAAAAATTGTAAAAGTTGATAAATCTCTAGCCACTCGTGCATGAATTTGTCGAATTCTCATATCCAAAAGGAGAACACACAGAGACACCCACTTTATGTATATTGTGATGATAAAGTTGTTATAATCAGTTAATTATCGTGAAATGGTTCTGATCCTTTTTTTTTTGGGGGGAAATCATTTTTGGATATAATTGATATATGAGTGATGGTAATTAAAGGAAGTAGCGATGGACGTTGTACCAACCAGGGGGCTATCAAATCCGTCGTGTGGTCGGATGAAGGAATCTTGCATGTTTCTGCATCCTAACAAACACAGCGTTCTTTGAATTCGGACAAAAACACTGTCTGTTTCACCTTCGTACATATCTTTTTAATTGATTAATTAATCACCACACCTTCCTTATCAACCCTTTTAATTATTTATATGTTCATTAACATTAACTGCTTACTATGTATTAATTAGTAAGCGTTTGGAAACACGTTTTTCAAAACAATATGGAAATCCCAAATGATTTCTTAAAATGGCTTCATTCCTATATGAAATTAAGGGAGATGAATAGAACGTTTGAGAAAATACATATCATATAAATTAACTTAATTTATTTATTTAATATAATCAAATGAGATAAATACGTCTTATATTAAGAATCGTAGAAATATATTAGAATTAAGTATTTATGTGAAATGACATAATTGCCCTTATGTAATGATTATTTCAAAATCAAATTTTTCTGAGAGTAATTAATAGGTTAGTTCACAAAAACACTAGAATAGCCCCCAAGAAAATCACAAGAATTAAACTATTTTAAAAGTCCATTTCAAGATTCACGTACATATATATTGGCGATCCTTGATTATAGTCTTTCTTCCGAGAGCCAAAAATCATATATATGGGGGTTTGACATAAAGTTATATCTTTGATTAGAATTCATGCATGCGTAGTTTTGTGGTCATGATGTAAAAAGTGTAGCCAATAGTGAGATCTAATGTATATACTAAATATTTGGTCCTAAATACAAGATAGAGTTAAAATTTTTTAGATATCTAATTTATAAGATTTATAATTAATTAAATTATATTAAAATTTATTTATATTTATCCTAAATTTTTCTTATATTTAAAATCAATGGAGTATATGCTAATAAATATTTCCTTCAGGTACAAAAACTATTTTGTCTAACTTATAAATTTATATATAATATAATAATACTCTTAAAACATATTATATAAATTTTTAAAAAATTCTTTGTGAATATTAATGATGAATGTTTGGATTTAATTTCTCTGGATTTAAAAAAGCTAATTATGTTTTAATTATTTAAAATCAATATAGTATATGCTAATAAATATTTCCTTCAAAGCCATTATCAATGGATCTCAGGAAAACCATCCAGATTATCTTCAAGTTCCAATTAGCTGATACCTAGTGATCATGTGACACAAGATAGACTTATTTTGTTGTCATATGAAGAAACGAAGACTGAGAAAAACCTACAAGAAACTAGACGTTGCATCTCAACAAGGTTTACTAGAAGGTGTGTGCCTCTGAGCATGAATATACTATAGATTAATTAATAACAAGAATTCAGATATTTCTGAATAGAAGACGACAAAATTGGAGAAGGGTTGTGATAAAAATGTGAGAAAGTAACAAAGTTGAATGCTAGAGTTCGTGTTGTTGACCTAGCTATATTTGACAGAGTAGGTAGGTAGCTATATAGAGAGCTCTAAGGGTAAGGGCACATGGTGAAGCAAGAATCCTGGGGAAGACGTCTTATCTTCCTCGCTGCATGCATGTGGTTAACTCAGGCGTCCCATCTATCCCCTCGCGTTATCTCTCTAGTTTCTTTCAAAATTTATGTCACTTTCTAATTCAATAAAAGGCATGCAATAATGCAGACACAGAGAGAAGAGAGAGGGAAGATCAATAAATCTTTGATGTTCATATAATACAAAGTAGTATTTGAAGCTTTTTTGGACGGTTGAATTAATTAATTAGTCTTTGTTCTATTGATGATGTGATATATATATGGACGATTCCGCAATTAAGCAATTATTCGTATTATTGCTTTAATAATTTCATTCTCCATGAGTATTTATTAATAATCATAAGAGATTCTTTCTTGGCATGCATGGAAGAAATTTATATGCATCGGTAAAAGAAATATTTCGTTTAATTGAAACATGTAAGTTCTTATATAGGCTCTAGATTGTCATTATAATATTCCCCTAATTAACCGACCCTAATAACTAAGTGGCTTCAACATTGGTCCGCCACTTATATAATATCCTATTATATATACACACATATAAACAAGTGTGACCTTATAGGATTAGTAGCATGAACACTAATTATTATGTATTTATTATGTATCACAATTCTACAATTCATATATCAATACCCTGAAACACCCGTTATCCTACCGCCAGTAGTGTGAATCTATGAAGATATACTTTGGATATAATGCGAAAACGTTAGTTTTGAATTTATTGGGGAGGTGTGCTATGAAAAAATCAGTTTTGGTGGGAAGATATATAATTTTCCTACAGGATCTATCCACACAAACAAAATAGAAACTATTAAGCTGAAGACTAAATCACCATCTCAATTTTACAAATTGGATGATGAATATGCGTCTCCCAACTTCATTGGGATTCAACTTAGAGATGATACAGAATATTCCGTTCAATTACTAGGGACCAGCTACGTCCTTTGTATGATGGTATGAAAAGACAACCTCGCTTGTTGCAATTAATTCAAACACCATACCCAATGACATTTATTTTTTAACAAACTTGGCTTTAATACCACATATAAGAGTAGGATTAAGGTGTAAATGGACTAACGAAGTGTTACGCTAAGAGCACCAACATAAAAATGTTTTGAAGGGAGTAAAAATATTAATAAACAACTGAAAAAGGGTAAAAATACTAATTAAAAATTTAAAATTTCGGCGAATAGACTAAAATGGGGGTTGTGATACTTTCATAAGTGTCAAATTCTTTATTGATATTTTTGCTCATTTTCAATTGTTCCTTTGTATTTTTACTTCTTTCAAAACATTTCTATGTACGATCTTTATATAGCATAACATTTTATTGGCCCATCTACACCTTAACTTATAAGATAAGAGTATTGTTGAGAAATAGGGAAAGAAGATGAAGAATATAGATCGAAGAACAAAGAAGAGACAAGAGAATCCCTTTTGTTGAAGAACCTGATTCTGATATCACTGATAATAGTATCGTAGAGAAATAGGGAAAGAAGACGGGAAAGAGGGAAGAACAATGAAGAGAAGAGGGAATACCTTTTTGTTGAACAATTTGACTTTGATACCACTGATAAGAGTATTGTAGAGAAATAATTAAGAAAAGAAGATGGACAAACAAAGAAGAGACGAAAGAAGGAGGAGGGAAAATTCATTGTATATTATATTACTCATTCAGGTATTCAATATGTAGAGCCACTTATATCATCATATTCTATTATATATCTCCAAACAAGTGTGACCTCATATAATTAGTAAAAGTGTAATTTTATTATTATCTATTTATTATGTATCACAATTCTACCATTAGCGTCTACAACGGATCAAATTATAAAAGTCTTATTACTTGAACAAAATAAACTACTGAGATTTAATTCAAGATTGAGGAACTATATATGGATTAATTTTTCATCCATAGACACACATGAAGGCTTTGATTTAAATAAATTGTTATTTAATTTCATGATTTTAAGATGCTACACATGGCAAATTTCTGGGGCAGATAACCCCTAAGTTGACCCGCGGTACTGATGACAAAAGAATAATAAATTAAAATCATGTGCCTCCCTAATCAAGACGACAATTAAACATCAATATAATCTCTCCTCGAATATTTTTAATATTCTCTATAAAATTTTAATCATTCAAGTTAGGTCGCCATTTCAGGATGAAATCTCCATGTTAGCTTTCTAATATTATTTCTTTCTCAAACATTCAAAGTACTATATATTGACACCATTTTTTATAGATTTTCTTCTAATAATTAAGTGATCAGTTATATATATAAATGAAATGTTCTTGTTGACATGCAACTTTTATTATGAGCACTGAATAAATGAATATTAAAAAATAATTGAGATTCGCATGCACTATTCTTTTGGTGATATATACGATCAGTTGCTTCTCGGAGGTTCATCAATCTATTGCGATTCAGAATGTTGATAGGGAACTCATGATGAAGGTGTAAAACAAAAGGAATAATGATGAGAACAATCTAATTAAGAAGACATGTGTTTACAGAGATTGTCGCACAAGAGAAAGAGGACAGTGTCTTATGTAAGATTTCAGAAATTACACGCAGATTCAGGTTTTGTTAAAAGAATGTCCTCACCTTGTCTCAGACACACACCACTGTTCACCGAATTCCCCATCACATTGCTTCTTATTAAATATATAAATCATATTATATATATCTTAATTGAAAAATTATGTCTAATAATAAACACTAATTGACAAATTCATGTAGATTATATTAAGCTCACACACAAACATGTTGAACAAAGCAAATCAGAAAATATGCACAAGTGAAATTTCTCATTTTGATTTCATTTCATTTATATTTCTTTTGACATTTTATTTTGTCAAAAGAATGTCCTCACCTTGTTTCAGACACACACCAGTACTGTTCAACGAATCCCCCATCAATCATTGCTTCTTATTAAATAAATCTACACACACACACACACTAATTAAACTATTATCTTTAATAATAATAGACACTAATTGACAAATTCATGTAGATTATATTAAGCTCGCTCACACCCTAGTGTCTTTGAATGCTGGGACTAGGAAAATAATAAGAAAATATACCCAAGTAAAATTTCTTTGTTTTATCAATAAAATATATGGTCAGTTAGTAAGGAGTTGTCTATAACTGTTACGATTGTGAGTTCAATTCAACGAGGGAAACTCCATTGATTTCTCTCTCCATGTCTTCTCCATTGAATAAATCCACCATTAGATAAATTTCAATGATTGAAATTTAATGCTATATAAAAATATTATTAGATATAACATTAAATATGATTAAATCTCAATCATTTAAACTTATTGATCTAATGGTTAATACATTCAATGGAGAGAGAAATCAATGGAGACTTTTCTTTCCTTTAAATTCTCATTGCCAATATAAAGACATTGTTGGTAGGTACTTCCTTCAATCTTTAATATAAACATAATGATTTTTTTAGATCTTAAAGAAATTAAATAAGTATGTAGTTAATGGCATATGTCATACATATATCAATTTATAAGTTATAAAAATTCATTTAGCATAAAGAAGATAAATAACAATACTTTAAAGTGATTTATTTAGTTCTCTTAATCTCTCTAAAAAAAATTAATTATATCTTATATTAAAAATTGAAAAAGTAATATGTAGGTATCTTTGAGTCTTGAAGGAATGCTTTTGCCCTATGGTAAGTCTCAAGCCTAACTTAATTACCTAAACTTTAATATGTAAAAAAAAAACAATTTTATTTCATATATATATTTCTTATGTTTTTATGCAATAATTTCAAGGACCATGTAGCTGATGCAGACATATAATTCTGGAGAGCGAAGTTTTGGACGTATGACGACAGATATATACAAGGTTTGTAAGTTTTTTTTGATGAGAGTGTGGAGAAAGAAAAGTAAATATAAACAAATAAATGCAATAATATGAATATATGATAACGTCGTCCTTCAAAAACAACAAAATAAGATGCTAGCTAGGTCTGGATACTTAGCCCCACCACCACCACCATCATGCATGGAAGACAAGCCAAAAACCTTCTCCACTTTAAAATTAAAAAGGCAAGAATGTTTTAATTAATTCCAAGCCAATAATATATAAATATCTAGCTTCCTAGCTATATATACATATAGATGCAAAACTGAAATTGGCTAATCCATTCCACGTATTCATCCAACATTAATATGAACTTTTGAATTCTATACATCCAACAAGTTGCATTGCTTGTGTGTGTGCGTATAGAAAAGTCAGAAGCTTCAGGACATACCCTATTAATAATTAATTAATAAATACTAGAAAAATTTGCTGAAAAATACCATTTCACAAAATGTATTACCTAGATAAGAGTAGTACTTGAACTTTGTTTAAGAGTTAGGTACAAACTCTCCTTCAGCTGTATGCACTTATCTACATTACGTGTAAAAAATAATATTTTTGTACATGATTAAAGATATGCTGCACATAGCTGTAAGTTCACATATTTGGGTAATAATTTTTGCAAAGAGAGATTTTTCGCTATTTTTCTCTAAAATATATTATTTAAAAGGAGAATGAATAATTAGTATGTATCAATGTATGGTCCCCAACAAGAGTCACGTTTGAACAAGAAATAGTCCATACCTCATTAATTATCTCTACCAATCTTCTCCAACATCTCACATGGCTTACACGTACTGACATTATTCTTACTCATGTTCACTCCCTTTGAATCATTTGCCTAATTTCCACACCTTCGATCCCCTTTCTCGTTTTGTTCTCATTCACTTTTAATATATTTTATTTATATATAGCTGATTTTTACAAGAGTCAAAGATTACCCTCCGTCATTATCCCAACCACACTATGTAACAGATATTCTTTTTCTTTCACAGATAAAAAAACAAAACAAAATCATAATGCTCTCTCCTTGTTTTGCTTCTCGATGTGGGCTAAGAAGCTGACATTAACCTTATTTTCTTATATATTCAACTACCTACTTGATCACACACTTGATCTTTTAAATTTAAGATCTGTTAACTTTGCTTCATGAAAAAGAAAAGTAGTGGAGATTTCCCACGGGAAAACTGTAAGAAATTACGCATTATAATAAAAACAAACAAACTCATTTGATACCTTTATAGTTCGTGAGTTAGTGATACATAAGGTGTGTGTGTGTGTGTAACATGAATAACTCTGACGTAAGCGCTGAAATGTTGGTGTTCGAGCTTGTTCATTCCAAAATACAGACAAGACACACATAGGGTTGAGGAGAAATTTGCCAAGTAATCATTCAGAAGCAATGGGCATCTGAATGTTTTTTGTTGAGAAATTTTAGTCTAAAAATAATTAAAATGTAACAATTTCGTCTTTTGCTGTAAAAAATATCAACGGTTATTTTCGAAATAAAATTGTATCTTAACCCATATATATATACAGACAGACACACCAAAACGTAGTCTTACTTCAATAACGTATATAGCAAGTCTCAAGTCTCAAGTATATATACAAATGCGTCATGGTTTCGCAGATTGGGTTGCTTTAGAATTGCATCGGACTTTGAAGCAGTCAAGAAAAGTTGTGCCTACTACTGGTGTGTACACACTCACACACACGAGGCCACAGACTGGAAACACATCGATCAATGTTTGAGAAGACGGAGTACAAATACCAAGGTATATTAGGTGGTAATTGTTTTGGTATTAGGTGGTAATTGTTTAAGGTTCTTCTGGTTTAGCGGCAGTTTGTGGGAAAACCAAAGAGGGAACTTAAATGACGCAGCTTCTGTAACGCGGATAAGATGGTGCCGTGTCCTTGTCCAGTTTTCTGCCCCTCAAGAATCTTCTTCTACTGTTTCACTCCCACGCTTTGGTCAAATCTTTTTCTTTTTTATTATCCTGATATGACTTCTTTAATATCCTTTTCTAGAGTGGTTTATTACCCTTTAATCATGAAATTTCTTTCAGTTGAAGCGTCAAAACTACTATAACTTTTTTCTCAAAAAAATATATACGAAGTTATGTTTTGGAAAGTAAAAATACCACGGGCGGTTAGTTGACCGTCAACTTGGATGGAAACGGCGACGCGCCGATTTGGATCGACACGCTAACCTAAAATAAAAAAATTCAAAAAAATAGAAAAAAAAATTCAAAAAATTAGGAAAAAAATTTAAATAATTAGAAAAAAAAATTAAAATCAATAGAAAAAAATTCAAAAAATTAGGAAAAAAATTCAAAAATTAGAAAAAAAAATCAAAAATTAGAAAAAAAAAAATAAAAAAAAAATTAGCAAAAAATTCAGATAATTATTTTTGTGAAAAAAAAATGTATAGTTAAATAGATTTAAAGTTAAAAAATTGTTAAATTTTGTGATAGAATTAATAAAGTTTAAAATTTTCCTTATCCAGATCTTAATTAGACTTCATACATCATATTAGATTTATCTTTATAGGGAGAATTGACAAGATGATTATCTTAATTAATTATTATTATTATTTTTTTCAATGAACAAATTTACCTTAGTGCATTTTTAACAACCGCACCGGCATTTGTGATATACAACTCCTCTTCCACTAGTTGGTTATCTTATACAACTCCTCTTAATTAATTTATTATTATTATTTTTTCTATTGATTTTTTTTTTTTTTGAATTTTTTTGAATTTTTTACTAATTTTTTGAATTTTTTTTATTCCACGTCGTCACACAAGCGTGTCGTCTAAATCAACGCCACGTCAACGTTCCATCCAAGTTTGGCCAACTAACCGCCCGTGGATAATTTTGCTCCCAAAACGTAACTTCGTGTGTGTGTCTTTTGCTTCGAGAAAAAAGTTTGTGGTCTTTGACGCTTCTTTTGTGGTAAACTTCATGTGTAAAATTGCTCATTTACCCTAAATTAAATACTACTGGCCATCTTCTTTAATTATCTCTTTTAATTTGTTGAAGGAGTATTAAATTAAATTAAAAAAATTAACGAGAATGAACCCTGGAGCCCTATTGGTCCAATTTCAAAGGAAGAAGCTAAGGAGCGACGAAGCTTCTAAGTAGGAAGAAGCGGCTGTTGCGCCAAGGGACGTCACCAAGACAAGAGAGGGCGACGATGTAACCAGTGCCCGAATTCTTCCTTTTCTTTGGATTACAGGCTATTATTGTAAAAATAACTAACATTTAAATATTTTAGATTGGGTCATTAACCTAATTTAAGATTTGTCAGCCTTATATAGGATTTTCCTATTTCAGCCGTCTGTGGGATTCTCCATATTTTATATTTAGGACTAATAAGATCAATTTTTTTAAATATATATTATATCAAATAGCATAGGAGTATTTTAGTATCAAACAATCCAATAAAAACTTCTTACCTCAAAGTTTTGAAACACGGTCTACTGTTTTTTTTTTTTAGAATGACTTTTAGGTTTCAATTAAAGAAAATGATATGTGAAAAGACCTCATTGATAAATGAAAAGAGGGATCAACAAATGAATCAGTTACCATTAACAACTTATGAGACTTCTCAATATATTATTTCCCTTCGTTGGGACTTAAATGTCATTCTCCCTATTTTTTTTTTAGTTCAACCTTTTATGGGTTGTTTGGTATGAGAGATATAGAGGGGAGAGAAGTGGAGATAGAGAAAAAATTTTATGACTAAAATTTTAAAAAATCAGAGAAGTAGGGCTATAAAATCTTAATAAAAAGATGTAAGATAAAAAAAAAAATTGACCCAACTACTCTATTTTTCTGAAATCAATCTTAAAAAAATAATAATCTTGCCTCACTTTCTCTCCCCTTCCCCTTCACTCGTATCAACCAAGGTCTGTTTGGTTTTAAGAGAGGGGAGGGGATGAATTTTACTCTCGTTTGGCAACATAAAAATTTAAGGAGGGGAGTGAATTGTTTTTGAAATTTCCCCTCCTTTTATAACCCTCCCCCTAAAATGAGGAGAGTTGTAATATTTTGACATGGTGTGATTATTATGTCCATAAATCAAATAAGGTAACATTAAAACCCCCTCCCCTTATCAACCAAACAAAAAAATATTAAAATCTCTCCCTCCCCTCAATTCAAACAAGCTATTAATAAAATCTTTTCATTTCCCTCAATTCCTCTTCACTCCATTAAAATCTCTCTTATTCCACTTAAAGAACTCTTTTTAGATGTGTTATATTTTTGTGACAAAAGATTCTAAAATTTCAAGTTTAAAAATATTACTTACCTTATTTTATGACTAGTTTATTCTTTTTGAACCAATTATTACTCTCTCTATTTTTTTTTTACATATGTTTCGTTTAATCAGTCTCGATTATGAATTATGAATGCATGTATATAAAGTTGTCAAACTGTAAGTTTAAACAAACTCGTAATAATAATATAAACGGTAAGCTCGTATTGTAAACTCAAATCATAAATTTATAAAAAGTTTATTTTTATCATTAAATAGGTATTAATAGTATATGATTAAATAATTAAAATATAAAAAATGATAACAATTTGATAACAAGTTTAAACAATTTGATTATTTTCATCAGTCTCAATTTGATTTAAACTCAAACCGTCAATTGGTGAGTTTGAAAATAATGTGTATATAAGTATATATGCACAATTTTTTTAAAAGCTAATCAAAAGACACACAAAAAACAATATTAATTTCTTCTATGAAGAATATAAATCACTAAACCATTTATTCAAAAAAGTATACTTTAATGATATTTATTTTTTCTGAGATGAAGTTAATTTCTTTTAAAATTGAAATAGTTCTATTGATTTTATTATTATTATATGAATAGAAAATATATTTTTTTATTAAAACAAATGCCACAACAATACATTTTTTACCCCGAAACTATACGTTAATTTTCACAGTAAGAAATATCAGTATATCTACATATAAAATCAGTATATAATATATTTTTGAAGGCAAAGAAAGTAGTATATACTAATATATTTTCTTGAAAGGGACATAAGAACTTTCAGTTGAGAAAAAAACAAGGGAAAATGATATTAAAGTATTAATTAAGAAAAATAATATGAGAAAGGTTTCAGAATTTATTAATGGTAGATGGCTCACTTATTAACGATTTCTTTTTCATTTATCATTGATAAGTTATGAGATTTTTTTATATTCATTTTTTTAATTGGGATTTCCTCAACAGAAACAATGTAACCTACTTGCCTGCATTATTTATTTAGTGTTGTTGGTAAGAAAATTATGAGACCCAAACGTTAAATTTAATTCTTAACCCCGTCGACATCGCCGAACAAATCCGTCCAATCTCATCTCGCTTCTACTCTTTCCACGTGGCACCTACACGGACCCCAACATAAGTGCCGGTGCCAATCAGTACAGGCCAATTATTTTACCCATTTATGAAAAATATAAATAAAAATTTTAAGTTCCCTCAAAGCCCAATTATTTATTAACCACCCACTAATCATATATCTTTAGTTTTTTTCACGCCCCCATCCCTCCCCATCATCCTATTTATGTCAATTTTGGCTTAAATTGACTCGCCTTATACCTGTTAGTTGGGCAACGCCTGCTTCCTTCGTTCAATAAGCCTCTCTCTCTATCTCTCTCTCTGGTTTTACTACTAATAATCTCACTATCTGTGGGGTTGTTGCAGAAGCTGTCCAGATAGAGACCTTTCCTTATTTCATCTCCTTCCATTATCTCTCTTCCTCTTCCTCTTCATCTTCTTCTTCTTCTTTGAGAAAGATGGGAAATTGTCAGGCTGTGGATGCTGCTGCTCTGGTGATTCAGCATCCTTGTGGGAGGATAGAGAGATTGTACTGGTCTGTGACTGCAAGTGAGATCATGAAGATGAATCCTGGTCATTATGTCTCTGTGATTATTCCATTGCCTCTTTCTGAGGATGAACAACAACAACAACAACAGAGCCAGCAGCAACAAAATAAGACTGTTCGTTTCACACGTGTCAAGCTGCTTCGCCCTAATGACACTCTCAACCTTGGCCATGCTTATAGGCTTATCACCACTCAAGGTTTGTGTGTGAAAACAAAGAACTCTGTTTGTTTCTGAGTTTACTTTCTCTTTGCTTTTCATGTTCTGAGTTCTGATGAGAGAGACCTTGTGTGTGCTGCTTCTTCTGGTTGCAGAGGTTATGAAGGTCTTGAAGGCAAAGAAACTTGCCAAGACGAAGAAGACGACTCAAGCTGAGTCGGTGGTGGAGAAGAAGCAGCATTCTGTGAGTGAGACAGAGGAAGAGAAGCAGGACACAGGAAACACACACGAGGTATCTATCAGAACGCTATATATATATATATATATTCGCTGTGTTTCCTTAATCCCATCAAACTCAGTCCAACCATGGCTTTGATCTCCCTCCTTACTTCTGCATCACTGCTTATTCTATTCCTCTCTGGTAGCAATATCTTTTTATTTGTATGTAGCAGAGACAATACCAGAGAGGTTGCAGGAAAATAGAATATAATTTTATGCTCTGATGCATGTCCTAGTAGAATCCAATTTCTGATATAGCTTTTTTTTTTTTTTTTTTTTTTAATAATCTTCATCTTCAATACTGAGTAAATTCTTGTTCATGATGATTTGCAGGCCATGAGAGCAGAAAGACACAGGCAAAGAGGGGCTGTAGTAAATTCAGCTTCTTTTAGGTCAAAATCATGGCGTCCTTCCTTGCAGAGCATCTCAGAGTCTGCAAGTTGAATCATGGTTGCTCTACTGAGAAGTTGTGGCAAGCACAGTGGTTCACTTCACACACCATTATTGGACTGCCTCTTTTCATTTGTGTGAGAAGTTACCTTCTAGCTCAATTCCTGATACAGAGAGGGAGGGTAAAGAAAATAGAACAGAGGTTTGGAACAAGATGGTCCAGTCGCTTCTACATATTTGTATAGCATCATCAAGATGGGGAGAAAAAGAAGAGAGCAATGAAAATGGAAAAAAAAAAAAAAAAATGAAAGTGAGTTTTGTGATTGATTTAGTTACAGAAGCCAAATCTTCCTCTTACTTTTTAGCAAGATAAGCAGTTTACTTAGTTCTCTTGCATACAAATTCAAGCAAGCTTGAAGAAAATAATAATAATAAAAAGAAAGAAATGTAAAGTTGAAGTCACTAAAATTTAGAGTTCCAAACTTGCCAGTCATGATCAACATAATTTTGAGCCCACAAGAGAGATGTTCTTGCAGCCAGATGTGCTCCAGGCAATTTCTTCTTCTTCAAAGCAATTAACATATCTGTGAAGGGCTCCACCAATAATGTTCCAGGGCCTCCATACTCCTTGTGCATAAATTCACTAAATATCTTTTTTTTTCCAAAACCAAGGCTGGTTAGTAATTATGACAACAAATAATAAGTTCAACACGGAATTCAATATACTATTCTACTTTTTTAGATCCAAGCATCTGGAAATTTGCGCTGATTCTAGTCCTTTTTTTCTAGGAGGGGGTCTCAAACTTTCAATTATTTTACTGTTTTAGCCATTTAGGCCAAACCATAGCTCCTCATAGAAAAGAAGATTTGCTCACTGCAGATGGAAATAAGTACTCTAATCAAAGACTGGGCGGCTGAAATTAGTAAAGTCTTTTCCATAATTGAGAGTCTAATGAACCACAAAATCCTCATAATGGGGTAGGCCAACATTCTATGTTTAACTATCGGATCCAAAATTAATCAAAGTCTAAGAGAGAATGATTCCTTCAATGTACCCTTACAGCAACAAAATGAAGACACAAACTGACAGATCGCCATTAGTGCATCAGGAGACTTTTGAGCAGGGTTACTATAAACCAGCTCAGCCTCCGATATGATTGTACCAGTAAAATCCAATGCTTGCTCAAAGATGACAAACTAAAAGTCAATTCAGATTAATTAGACATTGATATTCTATGTTTTTGAATTGTAAGACCTGAAGCTCAATATGATTGAGATGGCAAATACTTAGTACCTCCAGCTCAAAATTTGAATTCACTTTATCCTTTTTCTAAGAGTCTAACAAAATTTGTCTCCACATTTAATAAGTTTTTTTCATTTGTAACCCTCATTAATTATATATATTGCATGTTGATGATATTTATATTTACTCTAATTATAAAAAAGGGCATACTTAAAAAAAAAGTTTATCTCAAGACATACTTATTATTTTTAACTAATTTCTTAAACCGCTTAGTTTGATCATAGACTTTTATAAATAGGACCGGATGGATTATATATCACCACGTATATCCAACATCTTCCATGCTCCATCACTTCAAGCAAGATCAATAACTGTGAAAAACCAGCATGCATATTTCACTTTTGTGAAACTCATAGTAGTTTTTAGGATTAAGGTTCAATTTTACCTCGAAAGTAACCATCCAAGAACACTGGGTATCCGAAAGTTTGCCGATTTTTTTTTTGCTCTGAAAGTAATTAAAACGTAGCAAGTTTGCCTATTTATATGAAAATGTTAATAGTAAACGTCAATTTTTTTAATAGTCAACATTAATTTTTTTAACAATTATGACGAATTTGCTGATTTTTTATTACTTTCAAGGTGAAATTGCTCTTCAAAAAAAATTCCAAATACACAGTACCCTTGAGTGGTAACTTTTAGGGTAAAATGACAAACTCTCAATCGGGTTCCCAAACATAGCCATCTCTCTACCAGGTGTCTAGAAATAATACATCACAGCACATAAGGTGCATAAATAAAGTGACACTAATTATTCAATAGCGTTTTAAATGATCAACAATGTCTAGAGCAAATTTTCCTTCATCTCAACCAACCAGATTTAGCTGGATCTCACATCACTGGACCCAAAAAAGGGAATTTCTACCTATTGAGGTTTAAATAAGTAGTCTGCCCAGGCCCCAGATAATTAATGTCAAATAAAGTGGAAAATGGGAAAGATTTCAAGTGTGAAATGATTCAAGGGGTTCATATGCAAATACAAGTGTCATTCTTTCTTTTGAAATTTCATCATCCTATCATGCAGCCATAAATAGGCAAACCTAAGTTAGGTTCCCCAGAAAAGTTTTTATACAAACCAGTCAACATAGGACCACTATATACATGTCAAATCTTGAATAAATTCTTATTAACTCTGAAATGCATAGGAACAGGTCCATATAAAATGAAAGCACAGCCAATTGGGACCACATTGTGACTCATCATTATCCAGTAGAACATGTGATATTCTTATTGATGTTGCAGGAAAAGAATGTTAGCCACAAGCATTAGAGAACGAGCTCCTCTAAATGTAAGAATATTAGCATTGAATTATGATTGGGAATGTTCTTTAGGTTCAGGTGTGGTAATCAATAAGGGTATTAACTTTACATTTAAATCAGGCTTCAGACTCATTGCAAGAATATCCACAAGAACCAATGTGAAATTCTTTCATTCTTTTTATTCTACCAAAGAAAAAAAGAAGAAAAAGGCTATCTTCCTTTTCCCTTCTCTTTAACAGCAGATGATTTTCTTTCAAGGTCAGTATACTAGTAACCAAAGCTGTCCTTGGATGTTACACCTCAGATATAGATGAAATTCACATTGATCTAGAAACAATAAACTAATTCTCTAAACAGCATGCTGGAAGGATAACTCCATAATATGGTACTCCGTCTGATCCTTAATATAAAACCTACTTACCTAATTTGATTAGATCAAGGAAATTAGTTAATATGACATGTATTTTCTAAAATATCCTATTCATTGTCCATAATTCCCTCATTCTCTCTCCTCCTTGATTATTGTTAAGGAAACATCAATAGTGGTAAATTAGGATAAAACTAACAAATATAAAAAAATAGGTTTTATATTTAGAACCAAGATCAACTCCCCAAATAGATTCTATGTTAAGGACTGGAGGAATATTTCAGTTATGTTTCAAAAGAGATGTTGAAGACCACAGGGAAACTTAACAATCAATACAAGAGATCAAGTACTTTTCAATGAAGCTGAAAATCCACTCAATTTGTAGATAATTATGTAAGATAAACCGTAGGTTTAACACTTTGAACATCAGATGTAGAGTTTTTTTTTTCTTTGTATTAATAGCACCAGCATTGAAACTAATACATAGAAATATGAGGAAGAACATAGGAAGTATGCATATCTTAAATTATTTCCGAACGAGTCCACATAAGCAAAGTGCAAAGAAAGTCAAAATATGTAATAATGTTTAATGTTTAGGTAAAATATACATCATCTCCCATTTTCCATTTGTCAACGAAAAGGATACAGAGCGATCATTATGCAATTAAATTCCCTATTTTATATCCAAACATCAATTTCACGTGCAGGACAACAACCATAACAAGAAGAAAAAACTAAAAAGACAGAGAAGAAGAGAGAAAGAAGTAGACATATTGGCATACATGAGAATCTCTTCAAACTAGATTCCCAAAGTTGAAGGGCACAAAGACAAGAAAAATATGCTACACGCTTTACTTTTCCAATTGAAAGATTTGACAGATTTTATGAATTCCAGCTACACTTGAAAGATGAATTCTTTCATGACTCTTGCTATCAATATCAAATATAACACATAAAAAATTCCTTAAATAAATAAAAAGGTGCGGGGCAATTTGGGAAAATTTAACTCTTTTATTCTCTTCACCATGACACCAAGTCCAAGGTTTAAGTTGATAGTAAATTTCGTATTAGACTAATCAATTCAACTCTAAAAGTCAACAAAAAATAGTGAAAAACCAACTTAAACGTTCAAAAATTGACAAATGGCAACTGGGTTTTGCATTTCGCCTAAAAATGTTGACATTTTGTACTAGAAATTTATGATATTTAGCATATTCTGCCAAGCTCGTGTCACATATATTTGCTTCCAGATGCAACATTTGTTAACTGATTTTTTAAAGATATTTTTCAATATTTATATCTTTCTTAAATATTAAACTATCAAATATTATTGGTACTTTTTCCTTAAAAAAAAAAATCAATTCCACCATGATTAATCATTAAGCAACAAATCCTTCTTCCTCCCAGGTTTGAAAGTTCGATTTTACAAATTTAGTATTAAAAAAAAAAAAAAACAAATCTCTCTGGGCAACATAAAATTGTAAGTGACAAAAACTTGCACTGTCCGACACAACAGAAAAGCTTATCCTTGTTCACGCATTTTATCGAACATGTAACGCTCAAAGCAGTAACCATGCCCCTCAAATCGCCATCTTCATAACTAATGAATCATAACCATTTTTTCGATGTTATCGGAACTCGAGAAATAGAATATGATGAACCGTATCCTAACAACACACATTTGTATTCTTTAGGAAGAAAACGGCACTCACCTGAGCACAAACATGGACAACCGCATGAAGATCTTCCCCAAACTCGTCTTTGTCCTCAGATAGCCTCTCAAACAGCTCGGCTCTGAACTTCTGCGTCTCCTGCATTAGCCCATAGAATGAAACATAAACACAAGCTTTCAACTCGTGAATTTCACACATAACAGTAGTCAGAATTCATTCTTACAGATTCCGCGAATTCGGGAATTGGGTTGGGGTAAATGTGATTCTGGGTTGGGGAAGAACTGAGGATGCGAGTGAAGGTGTTTCTTGTGGAGAGGAATTTCAGGGAGAGTGGCGAGCTGAGGCGTAGTGTAAGAGCATTTGAGTTTGAGAAACGAATTTTCGCGGGAGAGAGTGGAGTTGTTGGAGGGTGGGATACCAGAGAGAAAGTGCTAAGCATCATTGGATTCGATCTTCCCTCCTTTCTCAGTTGACGATCGAGTTTGACTAATTTTATCTTTATATCTTTGTTAAAATTTAGGCTAAAGTATACATTTCGTCCTTTATGTTTACCTCTGGTATCATTTTAGTCGCTTAAATTTGTAAAATACATGTTTGATCCCTTAATATTAACACCGTTAATACACTTAACTAAAAAATCTTTATTTCAACAATTTTAAGCGATGATTGTGTAATTAAATGTTGATCAAGCGTCTTTTAATATGTTAGTATTTTAATAAATTAATATTTTAAATCCTATTAATTGAAAAATATTTAATTTTCTTTGACAAAAAATATATATTTAATCTTCACAAATTGTGAAAAACCACAAAACAATCTGTGAAGATTTTTTTTCTTCAATTAATAGGATTTAAAATATTAATTTATTAAAATACTAACATATAAAGATGTTTGGTCAAGATTTAATCGATCATCATCGCTTAAAATTGTTGAGTCAGATATTTTCCGTTAAGTCAAACTAACTAACGGTGTTAACATTGGGCCGACCAAACGTACACTTTACAAACTTAAGTGACTAAAATGATCTGAATGAAACATAAAGCCGACCAAACGTATCTTTGTTAAAATTTATAATCATTATTTTTTTTTCAAAACAAAATGACATTAAAACTAAATTGTGGGTTTTTACAAATGAAGGTACAAAGTAGAACTAAAACATAAATTTGCAAATTGACGCCATCTGTGAAAAATGAATAGAGCTGAGGATTTTTAAAGTTCTTAATGACAACAAGTATTACAATTTACAAGTTTTATAACACCACCAAATAGGTTTAGGTCTCTTCCAAAGCGGCTTCCATGTCATTGAACTCATAATTGAATTGATATATGGGGTTTAAACTTCTCATGTTGCATGAGAAGAAGAAGATTTCTACACACATATGAAATGGTGGGACCCATATATATATATATATAATGCTAATTATATATATGTGAGTCTCATCATTTCATGTGTGTATGACATGAGAATACACTTCTCCTACAACATAGGAAGTGTTTTTCCCTTAATATATATATATTTTATTTTTTTGAAAGAATGACTTTTAAGTTTCAAGAGAAATGATACATTAGTAAGTTTTATAAGTTCTTGTTGATCCCTTTCACTTGTCAATAGGGATTTTTGTAATGTTATTTTTTTTAATTGAGACATCAAAGTCATCCTCCATTTTTTTTTTTTTTTTTTTTTTTTTGGCTTGGGGCCTGAGGCCCTGACTTATAATTGATAGAATGAACTACTCATTATGGAGACCTAATATGACCAACTAATTCTTTATCCCAAATTTATCAAAAAAAAAAAATCTTTATCCCAACTTGGGCTCTTAAATGGCTTCCTTCAAATTTTTCCCTGAAAACAAAAAACTCAAAAAGAAGTGCAAATCCGTTTGAGAAAATGTTGACATGGAATGACGATAAAACCAAACCAGGGGACAAAAAATCTAGATTATCTGGCCCATCTTCAATGTTCTTCAAGAAAAAAATAATTTCAACCTCTAATGGGCTGAATCTAAGAAGGAAAAAAAAGCCAGAGTGAGAGCACGAACCTCAATTTTATCATAGGTATTTTAGACTCTTCTATCTTACATGTTTGCCTTTCTCGGTTAAGATCTTGGGTTAGTCAAGAGAGTTTGATATTTATTTCCCCTTCAATATAATGCTTCTTGTTTGTAAGTTGGGCTCTTAAGCCTTCTTTCTCAATCAAAAAACAAAATGCAAAAAAATATATATCCAAAAAAAAAAAACCCCAAATGCTTCAATTCATCTACACTCTATAGATTGTTGCATATTTCTTCCCTTTCCTTAAAATATTTAGAGAGAACGGCTTGAGATTATAAGTGACGTCGAACATGTGATCTTCTAATTATAAAGAACTTTTATGTCACTAGATTACAAAGTCATTGAGATAACATTGTGTTGGATGATATTGTATATTTCCAAGATTGATATGAACATCATCTTCCTATGCTTCTCTCTAGTAAAGAGAAACCAAAGGGTCATGAAGAAGAAGACAATCTGCTCCTAAGAATTTTACAAAAAGAGGAAACTTTAGGCATCATTTAAAACATTGGAACAAAATCTCATTATCACTCAAAGGAACCCAGAAAAGGGAATGTTGCTGTTCAACTTAACAGAATAGAATGTGATTCTCCCTTTTATTTTATTTTATTTTCATTTTACGTTAATTATAAAATGATGGGCCAAAATTCATTATATATTTAACCAACAAATCCATATTCGTTCTTTTTAATAAAAATGCACGTTAAGGATAGAAAGCACCACCTTTTATATAACAGTACAAGTTTGTAAAGTTGCAAATCCAGTGAGCTTGTGTATTATAAAAGTAATTCAAACAGTGAGCTTTTTCTAAGGGAAAAAAATTGGCTAAGTAGTGCTTTAGACATGTTCTTCATACATCAATCTTTTTGCTAATGAAATGATTCTTTTTTCCCATTTGAGAAGCAAAGTGGTAGGGTTTGGTGGCCACATTGCAAGTGAATAAAGATATTTTGAGAATGCCACTGAGTAGCCAACTTTATAGCTTCAATTTTTATACTAATTTATAAATATTAGTTATATGTACAAATTGTAAAATATGAACAGGATCAAACCTAACAAGTCCTCAAGCTTTCATCATAACACATAAAACAATTGAAAGTCTTCACCTTCAAGCTCCATCACAATCAATTGCTCTGAGTTTCTTTGGTGGGGAAGAATATGGGCTCTTTTAGAGGGAAAATGATGTGGAATGCACTATGATTAACAACTTATTTTTGGTTATTTGTTCCTAATTTATTCATAAATTTACATCTTGTCATATGCCTGCAAAAATGGTTCAGAAAAGGGGAGGAAAAATAAGCAATGATTTGATGTTGTTCATATATATTCCAATCACTTATTGAAGAGCATGTGATAGAGAGAGAGAGAGAGAAGAAAGTGAAGAGAATTTTTACAAGTTATCTTTACACTTCATCAGAAAGATTAAAAGAAAGAGATAAGCAAGTGAAGCCAATCTCATACAGTATTATTATATATGTCTTATCTAAGTGATTTCTCTGTACTTTCCCAATCCTGCTTTTTTTCAAAAAAAAAAAAAAATCTTTTGCTCTTTCACAATTCAATTGTGGTACAAGCTTTTAGGCTTAAACAGCCTCCCTTGTTGGGCATTCACACATGCAAAGAACCACTAATGAAAACCTTTTAGTGATACCTTTTATTTTTCTTTCTTTTTTTCCCCTCTCAGGGTTATGTTTTCCTGCAACAATATTCAAACTTTTACTCATTAATTACTTCTCCTCTTTTTATGTTCTGTCATGATCAAACTGAGTTTTGGTCCTCTAGCTAATTTTTTTTTTTTTCAAACTGAATAGGACTAGAGCAGAGTATGCTTATCAGTGATCAAGTTGCAATTTAAAACATAAGCAAATACACTGATATTGTAACACAACTCAACCAAACAACTTGTAAGAATTATCCATCTTTTATATTTAATGTTATATATAGAGATATAGAAAGTGAAAGTTGAAGAAGGATCAAAATGGTGAGTGATCAGAGGTAGATATATGGAGTGGCTATAAAGAGGCTTGATGATTAAGCAGAAGACTCTTTTGTCTCCACTCTGTCACTGAGGAGGTCCATGGAAAATCACTATCTCAAAGCATTTGATAGAAAAAGAACACACTATGACATGTCTATACGCTCCTCCCTTCTTCACTTTCTGCTTCTTTTTATGGCATCCAATGACACCAAATGCATGTCAGCTGGAAATAAAACCCTAAAAACAAAAACTTTCATTTCAGCATATCAGCTTATACCTTACCCATTGTCTACAAAATACATAGCACAAGCCCTATAAATACTTCTGCAAAATGACCCTTAAGAAGACTTGAGAGGCCAGTATCCTCACTAACACGTTGACCCGAATCTGATTGGCTTTAGTACCACCTGTAACATCTCAACACTTCACTCTCAAAATTGTCCACTTTAAGGTCTCATTACCTTCCATGGTTTAAAACCGCATTGAGAGGAGAAGATATCTAGACCATTATAAGGAGCCATTCATTTTCCTTCCCAACTGATATGGACTTCACATAACTAAAGAATAAGATATATCAAAATGATTATATGTTTCATACTTGTGACCATGATTTGATTATTATTGTTGTTGTTATTGTTATTATCATCGGGGCACCTAATTTTTTTTTCCTTACTTTTCTGTCTATTAAAAAAATAGATTGATGTGGAATGGGGACAATGAGTGGATCAAGGACTTAAAGGGAGAGTAGTGGTGCGTCTTGTATTCAGCATAAAATCTGATAACCCACATCTGAGAATTGAAGCATCATTCTAACTTTTGAACCTTTATCCCATCAAGGGGCCTATATATATATATGAGACCTTTTTGCAGCAATCCCACAAAAGCATATGGCAAAATTTTCACAAGGAAAGAAAAAAAGTCTAAATCTAAATATAAATGCTGAATTTTCAGGCTTTCGTTTACCCTTATCCTTGTCATAGTGTTATTTTTTTTTTGGGTCAAATGTCATAGTGTTATTCACTGAGAGGAAAAAAAAGAAGTTTTGGCTTTAGGGTTTTATACTTTGGATTCCTCAATACCTCTCACTTTATAAAAGATCAAATTTTTTCTGAGTAATAAAAGGACTCAGTGGGGGAGGCTAGTTGTTTCTTTTAATGTAAGATAAGAAAGCAAAGAGATATGAAGGGCCCTATATGGCTTCTTTTTACATATTGAAGACAAAAAACAAAGCATCAGCTTCTCAGTGCAACATTGGCCCCAAATTTTTTTTTTTCTATTCAGGTGCACATGTCATCCTCTCATTGCTCAAAACATGTTAATCACAGTTTAACTTGCAGATTTGGTAACTATTTTACTTTGCTTATTGCTTTTTCATGCTTGTCATAATAATAGGTTAATTATAATCTCTATAAAGTTATCATCATCAACACCTCAGTTCCACGTACCTCATTTATATATAGTGTCTTTGAAAAAATTACTAGAATCTAAATTAATTTCTTCTAAGACAAGAAAACTAATGCCAATTATTATAGCATAAAAGTCTTCCTTTGCATGGGCTATATTTTCTTTTTTCGATATAAGAACCAAGAAGCATGGGCTATATTAATTTCTTCTGACACCAATAATATGTCAAGGATTTTTATGTTTTCCCCCACACATTTAAGTTTAACTCGCCAACTTGGACTGAAAAATATAGTAAATATTTTCTACAAGTGCTTCAAATTTGATCTTAGATCAAGAGTTAGGGAGTGAACATAAAAGCCTTCCTTGCCATGGGATAAAGGTTCAAGAGAAAATTAGGATCCAAAATTAATATATTAATTTTCTTATTACATCAGTATTATGTCCAGTTTTGAAATATGCACACACAGCAACTTGGATTAATAAAATCAAGCAGACACTTTACAAAAGCAATTTAATTTTAGATTAAGGGTTAGGAAGAGACCAAAGTGGTTTTTCTTCGAGATAAACAAATTTTTTTAAAGAGCTTGTCCTACTATGTGTCTCATTAATGTCAGAATAAAGCTTTTGATTAATATTGTCGGATATGAACCTCAAAAAGGTGGCTCTTTAAAGATTTGTTAGTTTTTAGTGGATAATCACCTAATAGCAGACTCTATATATTTGTTTACTTACTACACATAACCAGTTCAGTAATTAGTTTTTTTAAAACTTTTTTGGGTAGACCAGACCTTCAAATAGATTAAATTAAATCAATAGTATATTGTAAACTCTTAGCTATGTCAAAAAAAGTTGGTAAGATATACTTTTTGGTATTCTTATGTAAGATTTATATTTATATATATGTAAGTACTTTAAGCCTATCTATCTTTTATAAATATCAAGTGTTTCTAATGCCCGTTTGAGATAACAATGGTAGAAGTGACTTTTTGTCAGATAAGCTTTTGCAAACGGAAGATAGAATAAAAGTCAGATTGTAGATATGATTTACGTTTGGGATAGTGGTGGTAGAATTGACCTTTTTCCATATGGGCACTTGTTTGGAATAACGTCTGAAAAGTCAATTGAGATGGAAAATGAATGAAAATGAGATGAATCTTAGTATTGAATATTACACACACACACACACACATATATATATATATATGTTGTATATATTGTGTTAATTGAAGATAAAAATTTAAATTTAAATTTGATAAAAAGAATAAATTATCATTAAAAATTTAAAAACTCTAAAGTAATTAATTAAATATATTCTAATGGATAAATTTGAGTGCATACAAATGTATATTTAATAGTACACTGTTTATTGGGTCACATATCCCTAACATTTTTCTCAAAAAATTGAAAAAAGTAACGCTAAAAACTGAAAAAAGTGACTTCTATCAGAATTGACTTTTTTTTTACATAAGCCCATCAACCTGAAGCTATCCCAAACGGTCCAGATTAGCTTTTCTTTTCTTCCGTTAGGCTTCTCCTCCAGCATTGGTGTTTTGGTGCTATGTCAAACAGGTACTAAAATTGTTTATTTTCATTTGATCCAAATTTTCATGGCTCCCACCATTGTGGCTTCCTACCAATCTGATATAAGAAATCCTTGCCAACTAGCTGGTATAATTTACAGCGCACAGGCACATAATAGTAAGAAATCAAATTCTCAATTACTTGCTTCTACAATTCTTGTCAGCTGAGGTTGGCATAATCACTTAGCAAAATTTTAATGAAGAATCAAATCTGGGAGTAGAATCAGACACTTTAGATGGAGGATGATGAGTGGAAGGACACAGTAAGCTCTTTAGACAAAGTAGGGAACCAATGGTACTACATGTGAAAGCCGAAGAGATACAAACAAATATGTTTGATGAGCACCATAAATGGTACAGTAAAAATTAAAAATGGTTGGGATATGAACAAGAAGGATGGTGAATTAAAGTGGAGGGAGAGAGAGATATACAGAGTGTGGATAATAAATCAAAGGAGAAGATCCAAGCAATACGTACGAGTAGTTGATGAATGATTCATAAGAAAACATCCAAAAGCAAAGGGACGAACAAGAAATTAAAACAATTGTCGCTTCGTTGCAATATATATTTTCTCTCCACTCTGGTCCATTTTATCTGAAGTGACTTGTTTTGCTTGTTTCATTTCATCATCCCTCGTGATTTTGACACAAAGGCATGCATGTGCTGCATAATAGGATGCTGATCGCTTGATGGGAGGCCATATATATATATATATATATATATATATTGTGCAAGCAATAAAGTGCGATAGGATTGCATAATAATTTCCTAACATCATGTATCGTTACTTTTTTTCTTTTCTTCTTCTTGCAAATGAGGCAGCTGAAAAAAGCTAAGGCGGTGATTTACAATATCTTACTATATTATTGACTAATTTAAATTTAAATTAGCTAAGATGGTAAATCATAAAGAGCATAACTCATTTGTTAGACATCATATATACAACAGATAGGAAAATACAAGTTTACCCTCCTTGAAATGTTTATTTTTAATAAATTTTTGCATCTATTACACACTAATATAATCAAACACGTCACATAATAAAAAGCAATCCCTTTTAATAGGATATTAGCATTTTTTTTTAATAAGAAAAAGTAGTCATGACTTTATATAAAGCTATTATATTTTGAAAACCGAATGTTGGTAATTTTATTGATTCATGGTTGCTTCAGAATCCAGAGATTATCTGATGCCCATGACGCACATGCATGTATTGGCGCGGCCGAAGTTCATTGGTCAAATTGTACACATTGTACATGTACTCACAAAAGTTAGTATGGGAAAGAAAGTTATGACTTGTTTAAGTTTCGTTAAAAAAGTATATTCACGTAAATCGAGATAAAAAAACTCAACTTATATCGTATATTGTATGTCACGCTGAAAAATAGTTTCTATCTCTAATTCAAATGAGATTATTAAAAGCTAGCTCAAGAGGTAGTTGCCACCCAACTTCCAATTCACCAATAATAATGAATTGAATTGGCTAAAGAGGAATGATGTGATTCTGATGTTATAAATTAATATTCTTCTATTTTTAAATATAAGACATAATTTATCTTATCCTAATTGTAAGACAATATTTGAGAGGTTGTTTTGGTCCTAATTATAGGACAACATTCTAATTTTTTTCTTCTTAAAATACCAATATTGATATAAATAAGGGATTATGTGAAATCAACAAGGTAATTAAAGTGTCAAATTTATATAAAGACATTTAAAAAAAAAAGAGTAAAATTAACTAATTTAATCCATATCCTTAATCTCTCTAAAATCAATCGATTAAATATATTTTATAATTAGTACGGACGGAGTAGTAAACTAGTACCACACAATGAATAATGATAGTGAAACAGGAATATGTGTGTGGGGTAAGGCACTAAGGGGCAGAGTACTAT
The DNA here is from genome assembly GCA_019022615.1 of Acacia melanoxylon. NCBI lineage: Eukaryota > Viridiplantae > Streptophyta > Magnoliopsida > Fabales > Fabaceae > Acacia > Acacia melanoxylon. The sequence continues at coordinate 1,786,828 of JAFJYJ010000052.1, forward strand.
ATTTTATTTCCGAGGTTAGAGGGCAGGAACAGTAAAGGAGATAGGGTTATAGAAGAACAGCCTGGAGATAGATGGTCACGAGGGAGGAGACTGTGATGGCTAATATTGCGGAGAGAGTCCTACCTCTGTCTGAAATGAACCATCTTTATTGCTGGCGGGGACCATATCACGTCCCTTCCCTTCTGGGCTGTGCCTCACTAAACTCCACACCCCTGCTCGGTCTTTTCCCTACTTTTTCACTCTCTAATACCAACAAAATCCCAATTACTACCTTCCAAAATATCTATAATTCACATTCACATGCCACCATGAAAAACAGACAGATATCATCATGTCATGATGATGATGATCAACGGAAGAAATAAATCTATAAATTGTTGTTATACACATTATGAAATGAACAAGAAATCTATAGATTATTGAATTATATGAATTCATCATCAGTCTATATATATATATAAAATACAGAGCACGAATGAAATGAAAGGTCTCCCAGGACGTTTTCTTACATTATCTTTCACCAAAGTTGCAAAAAACAGGGCTCTCCGATCCCCTCTTTGAAAACAAACAATATGCCAAAAAGATTAAATTTGAAACACCCTATTGACACGTGATTCCATCACCACGTGTGTGCACTCCAGATGTTGGAGTCCTGGATCTATTATATAACACTCTACTTAGGTCAAAGCTCGAGGCCAAAAGGAAAAACAAAAACAAAAAGTTCCCGCCAAAAAAAAAACCCCACAGACACGCACGTGTCACACATTTGAACTGTGAAGTGTAGAGTCTGCACATGAACCATTGAAAAAAAGTCCACAAAATCAAGCAAACTTGAGATTATTACCATTTTTTTTTCCCCTCTGTTTTCTCGGGGGTATTCCAAAACGCGGAATTGCTGGCTAAGATGAGAAGCTTTTCTCTGGGGAGCTTCGATATTGAATACTATAGCTCAGACTTCAAAGATTAATGGCCTTAATTAAATATGCCAACCACATTTGATTTCTGCCATCTGCCTGCTTTTTCTTTTCAGTTTTCACAAGTTCCAGATCAGTGTCCCACCATCTCCCTCTTCCGTTTCACCAGTAATCATGTCTCCTTTGAATTTCAACTCCCCACTTCTTTCTTCCACATTTGCTTGACCCAGGCCATTAAATGCACACCTTTCTCAGTGATCTCTTTCCCCTCTCACTTTCCAAGCACAAATAAATTATGAATTGATACATATCCCGCTTCCTTGGGAATCTGCGAAGCCAATTTAATGAAATGGCAATACCCTCCCAAAACAAATAAATAAAAAAATAAACTCACCAAACTCTTATTAATTATATATACTATATCATCTACCCCTTGATATCAAATATCCTCTTGAAAACGCTGAGGTTTCTAAACAACTTGGGATTGGACCACCTTATTTCCTTTTCTCCTCCTTCATTTATTGCGGTTTTGTTTCCTCTGTTTTTTCTTTTTTCTTTTTTTCCCCTTCATTTCACTCCGAGTGTCCTTTGTCGTCATCATTATCTACCCACAGGCAGCTATTTAATTTCCTCCTTTTGCAAGGTGATGAGGAAGAGGATGAAGAGGAAAGCGATGAGTATGATGACATACTTGACTTTGTTGTGAGCCTCGTTGTTACTCGAAGCTGTGGGAACATTTTGCGGGGCTTCGTCTGGCTATTGCTAATCACAAATTCTCGCATGAACTGGTAGCAACCTATAATATTCTCCTGCAACAATCAGATTCATGTGTAACTTTGGCTTGAATGATCTGTTTTTGTTTCAAGCTCAACTACTAATATAAATTAACATATCACATGCTTACTTTTCTAAGCCCATCACACCATGACTCAGCATGCTCAGGCCTGATGAGAGACCAATTCGGAATTTCATTTGCTGCACAGAGTATGGACGCGGCAGCAATGCATGATGGCCAGTACGCAAGAAAACTAGCCTCTGTGGACAAAAACAGAAAGCATATTTTTAATTACTCTTAAAAATGCATATATAAATACGTATTACCTCATTAATTCAAATTCTTTACGCATATATATAAATTAACCTTGGATATTTGATAAGATGATATCTGTAGCTCGTGAAATAAGGAAGCCAGTAAAAGTTCCAGTTGAATTGAGCTTGCTCGCAAAGAAACTGAGGAAGTTGAAGGGCGTGACTGATCTTAGTCTCCAATCCAAAGCACCTAGAACAAGCAGTTCCATCCTACGAATCGTTTTCGGCTCAAATATGTATTTGGCACCTTCTACCTGTATAAATGTACATTATAAAAAGACATGTAGTCACGCACATAACTAATGACAAGCCGATATTGGATTTTATTAAATTTCATTTTCAAAAGAATGTGCTTACAGTTAGAGTGTATTTTATAAAATCAAATCTCATTGAAAATGATGGGATCGAAGGGAGATATATAGAATAATATACCTGAAGATCCACAAGGGGCGGAACTAAAGGTTCCTCCATCTTTGCAGCTAAAGACAAACAAGCAACGGACAGAAGTTGCAGTGGCCACCCATTTGCTTGCTATAAACATATCAATTAGTGAATATTGATTGGAATAATAGGCCAAAAAGAAAAGAGAAAAGCAAATGAAAATGTAATTATTATCATCCTAATCACTTTTTACACTAACAATATTCAATATTCTTGAGATAATTACCAAAAGTGCAATGCACGTGCTAGGAAGAGAATGCAAGAGGCTGTGAGCCACCATCCACAATATATTCACGTGAAGGTATATATATATATATTACTACCTGCGGTCCTAATTATAGGAAAGACTTTTGTAGACAAATTTGACTGACTACAAAAATTTCATAATTGTGACCGGAGGAAAGACTTAAACACCTTTATCACGTATGTATATAAATGTGATTATATAAAAAGCAAATAATGTCAAAGTTTTCTATTCACGTTAAAGGTTAATGGAATAGTGAACTCTTTTGATTCGCTAGAGAGATCCAAGCGGTCCACGAATATCAATAAAAGGCTCATTTATTCAAAATTTCATTCCCGTAGACTTGATATAGAACGTATATGTACAGTAGTATATTAAGCCATAGACATAATTTCGTACGTACCGTATGCAACAATATCTTTTATTTTTTTAATTAATGAACCACCCAAATTTGTTTTTGGACAATAGGCCCCAGTATCTATTCATTGTATACATTGGCATCAAATCAGGGAATTTATGAGACAATTATTTCATGACCCTTTCACATTTGAAAAGTCAAACATAATTACCGCATAGAATTTTGCCACGCGTATTATAATTGCCCAGAATTTTCGCCTCTGACATTTTACATTTCGTTTTAATTTCTTATATCTGTATATTATTTTTTTGCCCGAAATATCTGAATATTATTACTCTGAAAGAAGAAATCTCACCGGCAGCTGCCCAGAATCCAAAAACCGATCCATGTAGTTGACGGAAAGATACGCCGTCAGCGGCTGAAACCCAAAGTAAGCTTGTACCTGCGAGACACGATCACCAACACGTATAGTCAGAAGTTCAATACGCATATAAAATACAGTAACGGCGCAGCGAACGATGGCCGTCGCCGCCGCAACTCGCCGGTGTCCGACAGCAAGGAAAACTGGGGATATGATGAAAGGCTTAATTAGTTAGATCTATAATGTTTCTAAGAGACGGTTACCACCAATGAGTAATGAATGCATTTAACGTGATCCAGTTCGGTATTAAAAATATTGGAGTGGCAGTAAGGTAATATCAGAGCATCGTAGTGTCCGAGATGTTCATAAAGGTGCTTTGCACACCTATCGGCAGGTAATTAGTGGACTAATTACCTTGAGAATCCATGCAACAGATTCCTCTCTCGCCGAGGCGTCAAGCGATTGGGATTGGAACCTAGAAAAGTACTCGCATCCCGGAACGAAGCTGCGCTCGTGTTCGAGAAATCCGGCGATCGACTCCTCTGTGGACGACGGAGAGGAATCGAGGTCAGAGGAACACTCCGTCGACCCTCCAGACAAGATTCCGGAGGTGTCCTCGTCGCAGAGAAGGTCGGAGTCGGGGAAGTAGTCAGTGCAGGAAACCGACATGATGAACGCTGGCGTCTCCTCATTCTCTTCCCATGGCCGCTTAGGTGGAAATGTTGCCAGAACTTGACCGGAGAAGTCGCCGGAGTGCTTCTGGAGCGAGAGTGTGAGTGGAGAGAAAGAGACTGTGCTAGATGGAGATATACAGATTTGGTGTGTGAAGGCTGTGTCTGTCTGTTTGGATATAAATATGCGGTGCGTGGGTGATTTTTTTTTTTTTTTTTTCATTTTTCATTTTCAATTCAAATTGTCAAATGCATGAACGAGGGTTAGGAAGTGGAACTTTGGGAATAAATTTTCCCGGGAAATAAAAAATAAAAAATGTTCCATTTTGGGGGCGAACACATTTTAAAGTCTGACGTCACTGAATTTTTGCTGGGAAGGAAATCATTTAATTATTTAACTAATTATCTTAATTTCTTAATTATTGTTTAGTCATAATAACATGACTATTTAATCATTTTAGTTAACATTTTTTTAAAAAAAAAATAGACAATTTTTAAGCATCTCATATAAATAAGACAATACAGAAAAATGTAACATGGGTTGAATGGAATTTAGGAATGGCTTTGATGCCCAAAAGAAAATATAATTAATAATGTCAAATGATAAGATATTTGAAAATTATATTTTTATTTAAAATTAACCCATTTAGTAAATGGGTTAATTTATTTGAATTATTCCAATTATGTATATCATCAATCTTTTTTTTGGTAAAAAAAAAAAAGTTTAGGTGGAGGTAAACACTGGGATGTGGAAGTAAGGCGTCTTCTCCAGCCGAGAAAGACAGATCTTCTGATCGTCCACCAACGAGGTCCTCACATCGACCCATAGATATCGAACCTCTTCCTTTTTAGGGTGAGGCCTTAGCCAACTATGTCACTCTTTATTGACATGTATATCATCAATCTTGAACCTTCTTCAAGCAGTTCCATGTGATGCCATGTGTGAATAGTTTCACAAGCAGCAAAATCAAAATTGTTCCTTTTTTGATGTAATAGACGGTGGTAAATCTTAATTTATACATTTTAACATACCTAAATGAATGTTAAGAAAATAAACTAGCCGTTTTTAAGAATAAATGTGTGTGTGTGTGTAAAGAGAGAGAGAATAAAATACAACTGTGATCTCATTTCAGTGAGGAAAAAACAGAGAAAGAAATGGCCTTTTGAATTGCCGCTAAATATGATGGCGCTTTTCATAAGCTTTGGCAGCCATCAAAGGTTTGTCTTTATCCCTGGCCACTTGGGTGAATTTTATTGGAGAAAACAATTTTTTTTGGATTTTTTGGGATGCATATTTAAAAAATATATAATATTATTGATGGTGTTCTTGATGATCTTATGAATTTTATATACTACTATAATGCTACAAGTCATCAAAAAATCTTGTCAACTTAAAAGTATACTTTTTCTACCACACAAAAAAGTATACTTGATATTTTTTTTTTAAAAAAAGTATTATAAACCCAATTATTATCCCGATAAATATGAATTTATTGTCTTTATTACTATCAGATTCAAAAATAAATTATCCTGACATAAGGAGAATATTTTTTTAAAAAAAAATTAAATTAATTTCATCATCTTAAAAAACACATTTTATTGTGTAAAAGTTTATATTTATTGTACAAAAAAGTTATAGAGTTTGTGATATACATCTTCAAGAAGTTAGGTATAAATTTTTGGCTTGTATTAGGTATCATTTAACTAGAACAATTCGAATTTGATTTTTCAGTTTTTCTAAAGTTAGTTGAAAAATACATTAACCTTTTGATTTTTCGACTCGTTTTATCATTTTATCAAATAATAAAAATAAAAAAAAATTTAATAGAAATGTAATTTTTTAAAATATGATAAAAAAAACTATATAAGACTATCACCAATATCAATATAGTTTACTTAATATAATTTCTTAATATCTTCATGAAGTTGATTTCAGGCTCAGACCACGCTGGCATTTACCCGCCAATTTTCAACAGCTAACAATACACGCGCCATTTGCTGCTTCCTTTTTCTTTCCTTCGTCACATTACATCCACATCCTGGCGTAATGGAATTTTTCTGCCATTCCATTAATATTTTGAATTGAATGGTTTAAATTTTTTCTATTTTTTTAGTTTATAGTGGTTTAAATATGACATTAATATTATGGTGGTCCTTTAATTTCTACTATATAAACAATTTTATTAGATAAAGTTTAAAATTCATTTTGTTTTCAACTTATTTTAAAAAAAAAATAAATTTTATAAGAAACAATTTTTTTAAAAATATATATATATATATATATATATATATATATATATATATATATATATATATATATATTAGAAGATCGTGTGCTAATTGCTAATTCATATCAATGGTTGCTCAATTGGCACAGCCCGACATTAACAAATTAATATTTTTTGCATTTTCCAAGACGCCTTCCTATTATTATATATGTGTGTGCTTAATTAGTCTCGTTAATTATGAATTAATCAATTCAAAATCTATAATGTGGGCCACAAAAAGAAAAAATCAATCCATCATCTATAATGGTATGTAATACAAAAATTATACACAGACATTATATTTTTAATTTATAAATACTATAACTCGTTCTCTTTTTATATACGAAAAAGTTTCACTTTTTAAACATCATATATCTTAAGATATATTCGGTTTAAGGGGAAGGGATGATATAAAAGGAAAATGAGCCTTTCCTTCATTTGGTTTGAAATTTTGGAGGGGAGATGAGCTAAAATTTATTACCACCCTCCCTCTCTTAGGGATGTTCAAGGACTGAGCCAAATAGGGCTTGGGTCAATTCGAGGTCTGGTTCGATAGGACTTCGAGTTGGACAAATTAGTCCGAGGTCCGGTTCAGTTTGGTACCAACTTGAAGTTAGGTTGGACCAAACCGGACCAACAGATTGCCTGAACCAGTCCAGATAATCCACATTTTTTGTTGTTTGCCTACTTGGGAGGTAATATTTTAGCTTTGATTTCACCTGACTTTTTAAAGTAATAAAAAGTGACGGAGTGAAAAGTGATTCCTATAAGTTAAAAAACACATTAAGGATGTTCAGACTCCAATTAGTGGCTGGGTGCAGAGTGTAATGGTGATTTACACAAAAAAATAAAAAAATCAGGTCAGACCGGACCATTCCAAGGGGTCTAAGCCCCTGGACCAAAGTCCGGTCCAACCCGAGCAATTTGGTCCGGTCCGGTCAAATTGTTCTTGACCAAATTTTTTTTACTCGGATCGGGTCAGACCGGACCAACCAGACCACCGGGTTTTTTGGACAACCCTACCCTCTCTCTTTCCTTCTAACAAACCAAACAAGGTAACATATTCTTCCCTCTTATTCTCTCCCCTCAAACAAAACACACCCTGAAATAATATTTTTGTCCAACTTTGTATATTAAAGTTCCCCAAATTTGTGTGTATATTATGTATTATTGTAAGGGTTAAGTTGCATCCAGCACCTTAAAATATTTTTTTAAGTGTATTCAGTATCTTAAAATATTTTATGATGCACCAAGTACTGTGAAGTATTATTTTCAAGGACGTCCATCACCTTATAATACTTGTGTGCAATAGATACACCAACAAAAATATTTATTCTATCAGACACACCTGAAAAAAATATTTCAGGAACTAGATGCAAAAAAAAAAAATTTATAGTATTAAGTGCACTACAAAATATTTAAAAATGTTGGATGTGGTCTGGAAAAATATTTTAGGGTGATGATGAATACACATTAACCCTAATTTCAATAATATTATTAAACACGAAACCAAAAGAGACATTTTTTTTATACAGCAGGAGTATTTTTTTTTTTTTTTTTCCAGGGACATGATTTAACGTGCTGAACAGATGAAAGCTGCATATAGTAATTAAAAACATTGACCACTTGCAAATCATGTCTCGATTATAACTGACTTTTGGGCGTTAAATTTGTTTTGCCATACATTACTCAAATTAAGAAGAAAAATCAAATCAAGTACATTTTAAATTTGCAACCCATCAGTCCTCGTTGCAGTATAAAGTAAAATTATAAATTACTACGGTATATATTACGAGTAGTGTTTTTTTTTTTTTTTTTGCATTTAGATATATAATGCCCAATTAATGCCTTTTGGACCATCAATAATAAGGAAGGTTATTAAAAACATACCGATTACTGAATTGGTTGGGATACTGGATTAAGTGTCAGTAGGTCATGTCGGAACTAATCCAGACCAAACCAATGAAAAACTGAAAATTTAAGGATTATTAATATTAAATTATAAAAAAAAAATCAATTTTCTTAATACATACACAAATGTATATATAAACCAATTTAGTTCACAGACTGGTTTACAAAGGGTTCTCATTAGGTGCTATTCCCTTAGGTGCTTTTTAGGTGCTATTCCCTCTAATTAGAGGGATTAAGATTTTTTTTTTGATTTTTTTATACATTCTATTTATATAGATTAGATTATATGATGCATTTTGAATTTTTTTTTACACCTAGTATCTTAAATTAATTAATTTCTAAGATATTGGGTTACAGGAAAAATATTTTTGAATGCAGGACTGAAAATTAATTAATTTGAGATACTGGGTGTAAAAAAAAATTTCAAGTCTAATCTAAATAAATAGAATATATATATATATATATAATTCCTTATCCCTCTAATTAAAGGAAATAACACCTAAGAAGCACATAAAAAAATAGTACCTAATGTGAACTCAGTCAACAAATCGGTTCGTTGGTTTCGGTAAGTACAGGCCGGTCTAGGTTCTATTATCAGTGATAATAAGGAGATAACAATGGCTTGAAAAAGGACAGTTCAGTGTGAGTTGTAAAAATAAATTAACAAATAATGGCCCCAACAACCCAATATAAATGTAAGTACTAGGAACATGATTGCCGCCCAGATTTTTAGCCATTTGTGCCATCATGCTCATTGTATTAAAAAAAAAAAAAAATCAATTATATTAGAGTAAAATACATCGACTCCCCTTTATTTACTCTAAATTATAAACATCTCTTCTATTTTGAAAACCTATATGAACCCCCTTAAAATCAAAATATATATTGCATAAACCTCTCTTCTAGTTTTGATATTCAATTTCCATCCAACCAATCGTTAGTTAACCGTTAAGTCACAATATTGACTCATTATTTTGACCAAAAGGCCCCCTCCTTAAAATAAATATTACTTATTAATAATTATGTAACCTTTGGCAAAAAAGTAATCATTTAATCACATATAAAATTCAAAGTTAAAAAAATAGTATATAATTTTAATCTTTTGTCATACTTTTAAATTGATCATTTTATAAATTTAATTAATTATATTATTATTATTATTTTAATAAATTTAAATGTTTAATCTCTTTTATTTTTTTAAAAACTTATCATGTAATTTTTAAATATGTATGATGATGTTTTGCAATAATATTCACACTCAATTAAGTTAGATAATTATAAAATGATATTACTATGAAATTAGCATATTAATGTCTTATAATTTAAATTTTTTAAGAATATTTCATTACACATATATTCTTAAAAATAATTACTCAAATTTTAAAAAGTTCATTAATATTTACCACATAAACAGATTACTAAAACTCATTCTAAATTAAATTTAGTAAAAATATTAAATAGATCATTAATGAACATTGTTATCAAAAGATAAATTAGGGATTTGGTATAATGAGGGTAAATTAGTAAACAACATTTATTTTAATATGAGTTTTAATTTAAAAATATACTTAAAGAATCTTTTTAGAATATTCTTTAACAACGTTAATGATTTAGACTAAAGTGTATGTTTTCAAAATAGAGGGGAGACCTGTGTAATTAAAACAAAACAGAAAAGTGGTTAGAGTATTGTACTCATTATATTATCACTCACTGACTCGTTCATATCTTTGTCAACTTATTTAAAATGAAGTGGAATTTTTCGTTTTCAAGGAGTGCTGCAAATAAGAATTGAAATTTATCATGCGTCTCTTTTCCCGCGCACTCGTGTGGGAATACCCTCTCTCCGCCAAGCGTGAGAGTCGTTCGTTTCTTTTGGTGGTTCGGGGCTAGGGTACGGGGGAGCTACGGTGGTTTGGGAGGTGCTCGTTGGGAGGCTTGGAGGTTAGGTGACGGAGGTCGATACGGTGAATAGGAGAGGTGAGGGAGGCCATCCTCTGTAGTCGACGGCGATTCTGAGATAGGACGGAAGATCTACGCCAGTCGACTTCCATGGATGAATTTCAGATCTCGACTCCGATAGTTTGGAAGGAGGTCGAATCGGCGAGGATTTTGGTAGGGAAGATTCTAGCAAGCAAAACCTACACCAGATCAACGCTGGAGACGGTTCTAAGCAAGGCGTGGAATATGCAATCTGGTTTTGAGGTAACAGAAATTTCTGGAAATGCCTTTCTATTCAAATTCAAGGATGAGGAAAACTATTTCAGAGTTCTTCGAGGTCGACCTTGGTCAATCAATGGTTATCTACTGAATTTATTGGAACGATCGAAGTACAAGGCGTATGATGAATTTGATTTCAGTCGATGTCCAACTTGGATCCAGATGCATAATGTCCCGTTGGAGGCCCTCAGTTTGGAGAATGCTATCACAATTGGAAGGCATGTTGGCGAAGTGATGTTAGCTGAGGATCCGAACTATAATGGCAGGTACCTTCGGAACTTCTTACGTGCTAGGGTCAGTCTAGATCTAAGGAAGCCCTTGGCACATGGCTTTTGGTTACCTAGGCCAGACGGTAGGAAGGTATGGATAGGTATTCAGTATGAGAAACTTCAAACGGTTTGCTACAACTGCGGATTGGTAGGACATGACAATAGGGACTGTAAATCTGTGAAGCTGATGTCAGTCTTTAATGAGAATGAGCCGCGATATGGATCCTGGACAACTACCTCTGTTTGTCGGTATTGGGAGGAGACGGTAACTGTCTTGAACAATGATGAGGCTGAAGCAGCATATGTTTATCAGAGAAAGGAGGAGGCGCTGAGGAGGAAGAAGACGGAGGAGCAGGAGAAGGCTAGTCGGAAGGCTGATGATATCGGCAAGGACATCTTCTCCATTAATGTGTTATGCCCTGGGGTTGCTGGTAGGAGCCGAGACTCAAATGTTGAAGTGAGTGAAGTGAAGCGACGTGATACCATCGATCCTTTGGCTGAAACTCAGAGATCTGGATCTGTGACTTTTCAAAAGGACGTCAAGAGGCTTAATAATACAAAAGGAGAGGACTACCAAGCCACCAGGAAATCGGATGGGGAAGGAGTTGTGAGACCTGGAACAGAACCAATTCTGTCTACAACAGAATTACAACAGGCGAATGAATCAACATCCCGTGAGTTGGTGGATTATTCCAGGGCTATGGTTCTGTATAATGGAGATGAGCTTAGAGATGTTATGTCTGGACTGAGCAGCCTTGGACTGAAGAGGAATGCGGATGAGGATTGGGACACTGGAACCTTGAAAAGGAGGAAAGTTTGCAGTGATGGCATCAGCCCGTTGGCTGACATTTCAAATTATGCTAACAATATGAAGAAGATTAAAGCAAAAATTCGGCGAAGTGAAAGGAAGAAGAAGTTGAATGCAGCGAAAGAGGTTACGGATGTGAGTGACTCAGCTGATAGGATGATGGAGGACAGTGCAGGATTTGAGTTTGTATTCAAAGCTAGAGCTGGCAAAAGGAAAGGAACGGTTGCTGAAGGCAGTGGTGGCTGGCCATTAACAGCCACAAGGCCATCATGAAAATCCTAGCTTGGAACTGTCAAGGCATAGGAAGAGCCTTGACAGTGAGGAACTTAAAGGATTTGGTGAGATGCTATAATCCTTCAATAATCTTCCTAATGGAGACAAAGATCAATTCAGCGAGAATTAAAAGAATCAGAAGTACATGTGGATTCAATCAGGATTTATATGTTGAACCAGAGGGTTTGGCTGGCGGCTTGGCTGTATGGTGGAGTGATAATATCACTATGTCTGTTTTGTACAAATCAAAAAACTTAATTCACGTGGTTTTGGAGTCAGCAAGCTTAAAGACTCCCACGTTTGTTTCTTTTGTATATGGGCCACCCAAGGAGGGCGAGAGGCGATGTGTGTGGGATTTAATAAGAAGTTTGGCAGGAAGCATACAAGACTCATGGCTGATGGTTGGCGATTTCAATGACCTGCTATCGCAATCAGAGAAGGAAGGGGGCAATCCTCGATCATTAAGGAAAATTATCAATTTTCAGAAGCTCCTTTCAGACTGTCAGGTTATGGATCTGGAATTCAAGGGAGCTAGATTTACTTGGTGTAACAAAAGAATAGGTGCGACGGTAAGAGAGAGGTTGGATCGGGCTCTTGGGAATGTGGAATTCAGAGAGGACTTTGATCACGCGATAGTATTTCATATTGATCCTATCGGATCTGACCATCATGCGTTACTGGTCGACTGCTGTTTTTGTGACTTTAAAGCTACCAAAACATTTCGCTTTGAGGCCATATGGGTACAACACGCAGATTTTTTGGAGATAGTAAAGGAAGGGTGGGCTGATGTGGAGGGAGCGGCTGAAAGCAGGGTACTGGACTTGGTTAGACGGCTGAAGACCTGTAAGGAGAAACTATTGAGCTGGAGTAAGAATGCTTTCCCTAACTTTAGAAATCAGATTGCACAACTGAAGAGGAAATTAGAGTGCTGTAACTCTGGCATGCTTACGGAGCAATCAGTGGGAGTGGTTGAGGAGTTGACGCGTCAATTGGAGGAGGCATGGACTCATGAGGAGATGTATTGGTGGCAGAGGTCGCGGATTCTGTGGTTAAAAAGTGGCGACAAAAATACTAAATTCTTCCACAGCAATGTAATTCAGAGAAGGCAGCGTAACAAGATCTTAAGGTTGAAGGATGAGAGAGGGGTATGGCTAGAAGAAAGGGATGAGATCAACAATGTCTTCAATGTGTTCTACCAGAAGCTATTTCTTTCGGAGGGAGCTAGATCTATGAAGCAAGCCTTGGAGTACGTGAATGAGGTAGTGTCTGATTCAGATAACAGGCACCTTACAATTCCGATCAGCAATCAGGAAATAGAGGAGGCTGTATTTCAGATTGGGGCTAACAAAGCTCCAGGACCAGATGGTTATTCGGCAATGTTCTATCAAGCGGCATGGAAGGAAATTAGCATTGAAGTGTGTGGTATGGTGAATGACTTCTTTGAAGGTAAATCAGATTTAAGACAGATCAATTCCACTAACATTGTACTAATCCCTAAAGTGGAGAAACCAGAGGGTATTCATCAATTTAGGCCATTGGGATTATGTAATGTATCATATAAAGTGATTGCCAAGATCTTGACTAATAGGTTGAGAAGCGTAATGAATAGAATCATCTCCCCACATCAAAGGGCCTTCATTGCTGGACGAATGATCCAAGACAACATTTTGCTGACTCATGAAGCCTTTCATTACTTGAGGCACAAGAAGGTGGGCAGAAAATGGGAAATGGCAATGAAAATTGATATGAACAAGGCGTACGATCGCGTGGAATGGGACTTCTTGGAGGCTGTGATGGGTAAAATGGGTTTTTGTAATCAGTGGATAAGGTGGATCATGGCCTGCATTACTACCACTGCTTTTACTCTTCAGGTGGGGGGCTGCAAAGTAAGTGAATTTAATCCTGGAAGGGGTGTGCGGCAGGGAGATCCACTGTCACCCTACATGTTTGTTATTGCTTCTGAGGTTCTGTCTCTCATGATTCAGAAGCATGTTGATCGGAAAGACTTGAAAGGGGTGAAGCTATCTCGGAATGCACCTGCACTTTCTCACTGTTTCTTTGCTGATGATGCAATCCTATTCACTAGTGCTGATGAGATTAATTGTAAGATTATACAGAGGATACTGGAGGTGTATTGCTCAGCTTCTGGCCAGTTAATCAATTTTGACAAATCCAGCCTGTTTTTTTCATCTAATACTCCCCCATATGTACGTGAATTGGTGTCAACGTGTGTAGGGATTGACCATTCTGACCAAGCGGGCAAATACCTGGGATTGCCAGTGGTTTGGGGCAGATCTAAGGTAGCAGCCTTGGCCTTTGTTCGTGACAGAATTGGGCAAAAACTGATGGGATGGAAACAAAAACTCCTCACCTTCTCTGGGAGGGAGGTGCTGATTAAGGCGGTGGCAAACTCAATTCCTACCTACCCTATGGTCTCGCTTCTCATTTCCGAAGAAGACTTGTGTTGAAATTGATAGTTTGATATCTGATTTTTGGTGGGCAAAGCGGGAGAGAGAAGGGGGCTGTTCATTGGAAGAGCTGGAAACACATGACTATGAGGAAGGAGGATGGAGGTATGGGGTTCAGAAATCTGCTGGACTTTAATAAGGCCTTACTTGCAAAAACAGCCTGGAGGTTGTTAACCAAACCAAACGATCTATGGTGCAAAATAATCAAAGGGATTTATTTTCCCAAGGAAAGCTTCCTACGGCCAAGAAGGGTACGCCATGCCTCATGGGGATGGTCTAGTTTACTAGAGGGCAGAGATCTATTGTTAATGGATGTGTGTTGGAGTGTGGGTAATGGCAGAAACATCAGTGTGTGGAAGGACCAGTGGGTGCGCGATTTACCTGGCTTTAAGCCCCAATGTTTAGATCAAGCTGAGGCTGATGATAATTTGAGGGTTGCTGACCTTATTTCTAATGGGAGCTGGAATTTAGATTTGATCAGGTCAAGGATCAGCAATGAAACAAGGGAGGCAATAATGAAAATTCCCTTACCTCGCGTTGATCGAGATGATTGTGCTGTTTGGTTAGCAAGAAATGATGGTCGCTACTTTGTCAAATCAGGATATGCGGTGCTCCGTGAAGGTAAAAGGCTGGTCTTGACAAAAGACCCAGGTATGTCCTACTCTATACCTAAACTGCTGTGGAGGAATATTTGGAGGGTAGTGGCTGCTCCTAAGGTCCAACAATTCCTATGGAGGGCTGGGGTTGGGGCAATTGCGACCAAGGAAGCCTTGTTCAAGCGTAAGTGTGGTATGGATCCTTTATGCCCTGTCTGTTTATCTGAAATTGAAACTCTAGAACACTTATTCTTTCTCTGCCCTTGGACAAAATTGTGTTGGTTTGGCTGCCCATTGGGGATTAAGTTTAGTAGATGGGGGATGCGGCGATGTGATGAATGGATGTGCGATATTTTAATGGATAATGAACTGATGGGTGAGTATGGGAAGTCAATATTCGCCTATATGTGCTGGTGGATTTGGAAGCGAAGGTGTGATTGGGTGTTTAAAGGAATAAGGCCTGACGCGAAGGAGGTAGTGAGATGTGTGAATTTGCAAGTGGAGGAATTCTGGAATGCAAAGAAGCAGGAAGTGAGGGAGCCTAACCGCACCTGTGAATCAGTGCTGATGCGCCAGGATCATTGGATTGCTCCTCCAATGGATGCAATTAAGGTGAATTCTGATGGGGCGTTTCGGTCACCGTCTGGTGTGGCGGGTATTGGGGTTGTTTATAGGGACTCCTCGGGTAGATTCATTGGCGGAATGGGGAAGAGGATAGCTGCTGCTTCTCCGTTCATGTCTGAGTGTATAGCTTTAAGGGAGGCATTACGGTACAGAGATAAGCTTCCTAATTCACACACTGTATATGAAACTGATAGTGAGATTTTATATAAGCTGTTAATAAATAATTCTGATGATGGTTGTGAGTGGCGGTGTCGTGACATATTGAGGGAGATTCGGGGTGCCGGAATCGGAGGTAGTTTCTCGGTTTCCCTGGTTTCAAGGGAGGCAATAAAGCTGCAGATTTTCTCGCAGTGGAAGCGGCAAAGAGGATGCACCAGCATGATTGGTTGGTATTTCCTTCATCCTCTCTATGCAGCATTTTGGTAGCTGATTCTGAGTTAGCCTTGAGTCTTGATGATGAGACGCTGCTACAACCAAACAGAGAAGGCATAGGCTAGATACTGATTCAATCATACTGATATAATCAGTTTTTTAGGATTTGTTTTGCTGTTTAGCTGGTGTGTTAGGATTTATTGTTAGCTTTTCTTTGAGTATTTCTTGGCTTCGGCTATTGGTGATTGTAGTTCTTGTTTTGGTTATTAATAAAATTGATATTTTTGGGCAAAAAAAAAAAAAGGAGTGCTGCAAATAAGTGATTTGTTGAAAGTGGTATTAGTACTTTTTTGTGTTGTTTTTCTTTGTATAAGTGCTATAAACAATAAAAAGTCTTACCAAAATGCTAGTATAAGGTAAAAATGTATATATTAAAATGCCACACTTAAAATCAATCTAGCATGACTTGATTTTGTTCACTTTAACGTAAAATCCGTTTTATTATTTTAGTAAATTGCTATAAAACAAGGGAAAATCATTTTGCCTTTTTTGAAGAAAAAACCCTAAAAAAGACCCTCATAATATGACAATTTTCTGAGATTTTCATAATCTTGCGTGAGTTGTTAACGGGGCTGATATAGTTATTAACGGGTAGGTCATTAACAATTAAATCAGCCCCATTAACAACAATTTTCTAACAACTAAATCAGCCCCATTAACAATTATATCAGTACCATGTTAACAACTATATCAGCCCCGTTAACAACTCACGCAAGATTCTAAAAATTCAGAAAAGGCCCAGGACCTTTTCTGAGATTGTCAGATTCTGAGGGCATTTTTTGGGGGGTTTTTTTTCTCCAAAAAGGGCCTTGAAAGTGATTTTCCCATAAAACAAAGGATGGTACAATGTTAGGGATTTGGCTTACCTCCGCTGCTATATCTGTCCGATGATGTCCATTGCACTAATACTGCGTCGTTTTGGTGTAAAAACTGTGAAGCTCTTGTTTTATTTTTTAAAATAAATATTTTAGGATACTGACAAGTACTAAAAAGATACTTCAGGATACTCACTGGTGATGAAAAAAAATACTCCGTGATCTCAAAAAAATATTTTAAGCATTGACTGGTCATAAAAAGTTACTTTAGGATAATGATTGTTAGTGAAAAATAGTATCTTAAAAAAATATTTTAGGGTACTGATTTGTACTAAAATGATACTGAAAAAATATTTCATGATATTTTAGGATCTTAAAAAAATATTTCATGATATTTCAGTATCTTAAAAAAGTATTTCAAGATACTGATTGGTACTAAAAATATACTTTAAGATATTTTTTTAAGATCCTAAAATATTTTTTTAAGATTATGAAGTATTTTTCCATCACTAATCAAGATATCCGAAATATCTTTTTAGCACTTGGCCAATATTCTAAAATATTTATTTAAAAAACAAAAGCAAGAGCTTCACAGTTTTTGTGCCAAAACGACGCAGTATCAATGCAGCGGACAACAATGAACGGATATATCAGCGGAGATAAGCCAAATCCCAATGTTAGAGACTGATTTGAATCGATCTATCAGAGCACATCATATTTATAAATGTAACCTTGATTCTTCAATAATCATTTTCACCTTTGAATTTAGATAATTAAACAAAGTACATTTTTTACCCCATAGCATTTTGGGAAACAAATTAATTTACGTGGATTAAAAAGTAACATATCACAAAATCAAGCCTCAAAAAATGACTTTGATGAGTCAATATTTGAGTTTCAAACCAATGCATCAAGTTTTATTCTACGTGGACATGTTCGGTATCACTTGTCACAACCAATAAGTCTGATTTGAAGGTCCAATCGGACTTGAGATTGTTTGAAAAATTTTACTTGTTTGGTTGAGGTTTGTACTCAATTGGACTTTTAAATGAAAATGAACTGATTTCATAAATTCCTTTTTGGAGCTTTTGGAGAACTACTTTCTCAAAAGTAGCTACAGTAATATATCTCTCTCTTTCTCTTTTGTGCTCCGTACAACATTTATGTCTCTCTCTTTTTCATTTTTTTAAAAGATACTTACTGGTATTAAAAAAAAAAAAATTCAAGATCATAAAAGATTTTTTTAGTACCGTTCAGTATCCTGAAGTATTTTTTAGTACCAATAAATACCCTTAAAAGTATTTTAGGATTCTGAACTAGTACTAAAATAATTTTTTTCAAGATCTTAGTAATAGTGGCTTCAACTATTTAAGTACTAAGGACTCAAATTTAAGATTTTGTGAATGCGGAATTTACTCTATCCAAAAATTCTAATAATGGAATCAAGATTGTATTATGATAATTAATTGAGTTAATTAACCCACATTGATTTGTTTCACTTGCCCTAACAATACATCAATATACATAATTTATATCTATCTTTATGGCTACCCCCACTTACTTATATCAGGCCACATGAACATAAAATAGCATCAGAACCAAAAAAAAGAAAGAAAAAAAGAATACTCCTAGTGGCATCACGATGATGTAATAATTTTTTAAGGTGATAAATGATACTAATATTCATGAAATGGAAAACAATATTAATATTAATATTAATTAGTGGTGCTTTGACTAGAGATTTCAAATGTTTGGCCATCACTCCATTCCCAGCGCACATGATCAACTAGCAGCCCATTCTTGTACAACATTTTTGTTCTGCTACTACTTCCGTTATTTTTAGTGAAAATTACACCTAAATCTCGAATAAAGAAAAATATAATAAAATAGTTTATTGAAATATCAAAATTGTAAAGAAGTCTCATAATTTTTTTTTGTAATATTTTTCACATGTAAAAAGACACAAATGTCCCTATGGAGACTCATAGATTTGTCAACACAGCGCATATGAACTTTCAAAACATACACGTTGACTTGTCAACACAGTACTGGGGACATTTGTATTTTTCCACATATAGAAAATATTGTAAAAAAGTCTTAATTTGGATTCACAAGTAATTTTGAGATTTCAAGAGCTATTTTGTCGATTTTTTTTTTTGCTCGAGAGTTAGGTGCAATTTCCTTGTTTTTATTCTTTTAAAGAAACTTTTAAATAGTAACGTCTTTATCATTTATATTTTTACGTAAAGTCCAATTTCTTAAAGTCGTTATATTCTTTTATTTTGATATATAAAAAAAAAACAGACACATTTTTTCATGTATTGCATAAACTTTAAAAATGCGCTACAATATTAAAATTTCTATGGTATATTGATAAAGTATTTTTGGATTTTTGGTTTAGGTTCCTATTTTTCTAAATTGAGATTGTTTTTTTTTTTTAAAAATAAAAAAATCCACAGATGCATCCCATTCCTCTCCTCCTGTAGCAAAGGTTGGTAAGACATGTTTATGCAGTGCAGCTCATTCCCAAGCTAATTAATATTTGATAATATGCTTTGAACTTTGGAGGGAGTAAGGTTTAATTATGTGTTTAAAATAATAAATCTAATGCTATGTATGGAGACTACTGGGTTCTTAAATGTCAAACCCCACTTATGACTTTTCTCTGGCATGATTTAAATTCATAATGACAAGTATGTTGTGACTTGTCATTGTTTTAATTTTCGGGAAAATTGCATTTATACGATAAAAGGTTCATTGAAATCTTAAAATTATATTTAAGTCCCTAAGACTTTTTTACAATAAATTCTATTTGTCAAATGACCATGGACTTGTCAGTGAACACCTGCATGCTAGACAGGCTAGACTTATCAACAGAATTAGAATTTATTGCAAAAAATTCATACATGACTTAAATGTAATTTTGAGATTTTAAGAGACCATTTTATTGTATTTTCTTTTACCCAGACTAAACACAATTTTCCCTTAATTTTTTTTGTAGCTTGTGTGCATGCCAAAGGAGCATAGAGTCCTAGACTCCACCTAAAAGTGTTTTTTGTTATTTAACTTTTTGTTTAAACTAGTAATTAGCTGGAGTACAGGAGATTTCCTCAATATGAAAAAAAGAAAAGATTAAGGTGTTAACTTATACTCCATCCAGTAGTTTTTATAAGCATTGATTTTAGTGAAAATAATTTCGATCTCTTACACAATATCTGGAGTTTGACTCAAAAAAAAAAAAAAAACAGAGTTGTAGATGCTCTTGTCAAGAAAGGATTATCCTCTTCAAAGTTTTTAGATATGTGTCATGAGTCTTTACGAGACTTAATATCACAAGAGTGTCTGTGATTTAATTCTCCTGTGTAATTTCTTATTATTTTAAATGTTATTTCTCTTGTATCCTAAAAAAAACTGACATACAATTTATTATTATTTTTGCCAATTCATATTCTTGACTCTGTATTTTAAATATGTTTAGCAAGTGTGCTTAAATTATCATATAAAGTGTCAAAGTATGAATTTAGATGAGCCTTCTAATTGATGGCAGAAAAAAT
Source organism: Acacia melanoxylon (assembly GCA_019022615.1). Lineage (NCBI taxonomy): Eukaryota > Viridiplantae > Streptophyta > Magnoliopsida > Fabales > Fabaceae > Acacia > Acacia melanoxylon. The sequence goes on from JAFJYJ010000052.1 coordinate 1,807,140, forward strand.
GAGCTTACATAACAACTTTAGTTGATTTTCCATAAATTTTATGTATGTTGAATATACTGCTGCTTGAGTTGAAAAATTATTTTATCAGCTCATAGCTTTTTATATTTATTTTTTATTTAGTGAAGAAATAGCATTTAAGGAAGTAAATTAAAAACCATGGAAAATAAAATAATGTAAATCCAAAACTTTGATAATATATTATACAGTGCTAGTGATGATAATTTCAATGTCATGTTCCATCTTTTCTAAGGCACAGGGAAAGGGGACACATATATTAAATAGTTAATAGTTGTTTAATATACAATAATCAATAATGAGTAGATCGCATGGGTTCATAATTTCAACGCAACAGAAAAACCTCACACCAAAGTAGCCTCAGTAAAGAGCATTTGTTAATTTTTAATCAAATTTCTAAACTATTTCAATCTAATTCAAACGATCAAAATTTAGAATATATTCTATACTAAAACACTAGCATTTTTTTTAGCAAAAAAAAAAAAACACTAGCATTTTATTTATTTATTGATTATGCATCTGTTAAGTCATAAAAAAGAAGGATGGAATATAAGAAGAAAATAAAAGTGAATAATTTGGGTATTCATAATTTATAGATACATTATAAATGAAGTTAGAAGGGAGGATACTGTGGGACAGTGAAACAGTATAAAAGTTAGGTATCAAAAGATGAAGTGTATGATATCCAAATTTAGAGTTTATGGTTGTTAGTTCAGATAATGCAGTAATAATGCTTTCACTCAAGAATTTGAAGTGAGTTTTAAGGATACATACCAACACATAAATCAAAGACCATATCATAAAAGACCAGTTGGTCCCAAAAAGAGTCAAAAATTAAATAATCAGAAAATGGCGTCGCCCGGGTTCGAACCGGAGACCTTCAGTGTGTTAGACTGACGTGATAACCAACTACACCACGACACCACGTTGCCCAAATAATTGTTATATTAAGTTAAGTGATCCGTCTCATTCCAACTGTAACTCCTTATTACAACTGCTTGTGTTCCACTGTATGAAGGGTAAAGAATTATTGGATGTTAATTTTAAAGCACAGACTAACATATCTCTGCTTTAATTTGCTATTCTGATGTACTCCTTTCTTGTGGAACTTTGAAACAAAAAAGAATCCAAGCTTGAAAAATGCATGTGAATTATTGAGACAAATGAATACAGTCAGATTAGAATGTTGGGAGATACATATATGTGCTTCATGCTCTTGCTTCGCCTGAAATACATAAGACTTGCTCACAACTGATACAAAGGCCACTAGCAGAGTGAGGCAAAGCTAAGTTGTTGGTATCCCATTGTTAATGGGCTTTGGATTATTCTCCCACTCATCTTCTCATTTTTGAAGGCCACTGAAATGGATCCGAACTAGACTTGTCCTCCATTAACACATTTCATTATGTCACACACACACTTAGTCTGTAATAAGCTCAAAATCCAATGCTTGAAAGGGGCTGTTCTCATTGAATTGGGTCTGATCATTTGAGGAAAGGGGGGATACAGGAAAGCCACTTTTCAAGTTTTGGCGTTGGAAACTGTTTGATACTTAGTTATATATAGTTGCTGGGCCTTCATGTCATTCTTGGCTTCGCTCATTCTGTCATTACACTAGACATGTCAGAGGAATGTACCAGAGTGTTACTAGGTTCAGTTCAAAATCTGCCCAATTAATCTTGAAAGCTTTTCTATCTCTCAGGGTGAAGAGGTAACTTCCTTTCCAGATGAGTTATTAGGAGGCCTTCAGTGCCTCAAAACACTCCATGTTAAAGAGAAATTCTTGCATGTACCCAGTGTACCACCTCATCGCTTATGCACTGACCAATGAAATCATGACACCTCATGCATTTTTATCCTATGTGGCAGCCTCCTTGTCACCCTTCCCTTCCTCTGTTATTTTAATTATTTTCTTAGAAACATGCGCATCTTCATCTCTCTCCTGTGTAAAATTTTTAAAAAACTTGTACTCTCTCCCCAGTCAATTACCCACTCCTCTCAAGTCTCATCTTGATATATATGGTTGTTAGTTCATATCAGGGGTCATGATGCTTTACAACATCTTTTAATTACGACCCTTTGATCGTTGAGTTTATATAATCTCCTAAATCTTGCATCCTTGCCTGACTGGTTGGGGAACCTTAGGTCGCTTGAGTCATTGGCTATATATGAATGCCTCAAGTTGATGTCACTTCATATGAGCACTGACAGCCTTACGAATTTGAAATCTCTAGAAATTTTAATATTTTTCAACTATATTTCATGTTTGACTTAGGGAATGAGATGTCTCTTTTTCTACTTAACTGACTCATCAAAGTCACCTGGCATATATGAACCAGCGAATGCCTTCAAGAGAAACCCAAGAAAAATGAAGAAAACAGAAAGTTGCTGGATGTGCGAAAAAGTGATTTCGTGTACTTTATCTTATCCTTAATATAAGACATATTTATCTGATTTGATTAGATTATGGAAGTTAGTTGACATGATATATGTTTTCTAAAACATCATTGTCATCTTCCTTAATTCTTCAATTCCCCCTATACTCCTTGATGAAAGAGTATGAATGAGAGTAAATTAGAAAAAAATGGACAAATATGAGAGTAAATTAGAAAAAGATGGACAAATATGAAACTACATTTTATATTTAAACTAAGATCAACCTCCAAATATGTCTTGTGTTAAGGATTGGAGGAGTATAATATAAATCATCCCAGCATAATTTAGAGTCATTTTTCATGGTTTGACAGATTACTAAATGGTGAGGAAGTGGATAGCAATATTTTGAAGCTTGTACAGATGGAGTTAACTGGTTTCGCAGAGGTAAAAATTCAGCATGTATATAGGGAGGGAAATGCATGTGCTGATCTCTTGGCAAATATAAGTTTAGAGCAGGAAAAGCTGGTGGCAATGTATGATGAGCCACCAGTGAAGCTTAGGCATTGCTTTTACAGAGACTTAACGGGAGTTCGTTACCCACCTTTAGTTTTGATTCGATGAATTGGGCTTGAGCATCACGCAACAGCAGCTGGAGTAGCTCAGATGGTTAGAGCGTGTGGCTGTTAACCACAAGGTCGAAGGTTCAAGCCCTTCCTCTAGCGCGTTTTCTCTCTACAATGATCTGCTATGTTTTTGAAACAGTTAGGCTTTTTTTTCTTTCCTTAAAGTTTTGCTCTGTGATATATATGGGAAAAGACTAACCCAAAAAATGTGTAAGATTTCTTCTTAATTCTACACTAGTTCTTTTAGAAATGCCAGCAGGAATAGTCACCAAAGGACTAGTGAGGGTAGTGTGTTGATATCATTCTGTGTCTTGTCATATCCAATAAATCACCATAGAATTATAGCACTCGTAAATAATAATGAAGATTCTTCAGATTACTATTTATTTCTGAGCTCAAATTAAAATTATTGAAGTCTGATAGTTACAATCATGGTTTGATTTTTATTAGTGGCCAGAGTTGATTTGGGAGAAGTTGTCATAAAAACTGAAGTCTTTCAGCCAGTTTTACTACTTGTGTGTGTCTGAGAGAGAGAGAAGTATTTACAATTAGTCATCAATTTTTTCTTTTAAATTTGTACTTAATATCCTGAGTATTTCTCTACAGCATTATGTTTAGTTACCGATAAAGTGATATGTGAGCTTTTGCCATGTGAGTTCCTTAGTACTGGTAAAGGAAGCAATTTACATGTTGGAATTATGAGCACCTCTCATATTCTGCCAACTTGCAAGGTTACTGTAATACTTTTTTTTTTTTTTTTTTTTTTTTTTTTTTTTGGCCCAAAGAGGTTACTGTAATACTTGAACAACATAAGAATAAGAGATCTTCAAGATATGCTTTAAGGTCTCAAAAAATTACTAATGTCACCACCAGAACAGAGTATATAACAGTGTTCTCCTCTCACAAGCTTGTTGCTTATTATTTTTCCAAGCGTTCTACTCCCATTGGATATTCTTATGGTAGTGTTGGGTGAATTACTCTCTGTTTTCTGAAAGAATTTTCAATCTTTAAATTACTCACAATCACATCACCATCATTTTCTTCTTTTAAGCAAAAACATGCTCACAATTACATCAGTATAATTTTCTTGAACTTTCTATATGTCAGAGTATTTATCTAATTTATTTTGTGTTTGACTTTGGGGTTTTAAGAATTAATCTCTTGTTCCATATATTTAGAGCGAAACTTGTCCATTATACACTCCACCATGAGCTTCCAACGGTCCGAAACCACTCTTATTTCTTGCCCATCCTCTTATCTTTTCTATCCACAAGATCAACATTTGAATGGTATAAATTTATTTTTCTACAAAATATTTTTTTTATTATAGTATTAAATTATTCATATCAAAATTTAGAAATCTGTATTTAATTAATTTTTTTTTTTAAATTTAAAATTTTAATAATAATTTATAAAAAATTAAATATAGATCATTCAAATTTTGATCTAGTAGTTAAAAACGTAGAAGAGGAGAGATTCCAGACTATAGCCCTCAATAGCTTTATATTTAATCAAGCATTGCATTTTTGCATCCCTTGATTTTGACTTGCTCAAGTTCAACTTCCATTATCCCTTTAACGGCAAAGGTTCAAACACTCTCACCAAAAGAAGGAGGTTCGATCTTGAAGTTGGTTAAGATGTTGAGGAGATATCTTAGCTCCTGTTGCTTAGATAAACTCTTGAAGGTAATAGACAACACACTCGCCAACATTGGTATCACCTATGAGGAAGTAAGATTTTGTCTTGCCTTCTACAATCAAATGAACCCAACCCATTTCCTAAAATTTTATATATATAAAAAAATTCATCTTTCATTTCTTTATTATTTTCAAACAATTATTTCATCTGGTTCTTATTTGATTGACACAAAAATATGCAACTTTAAAATTCATAATAAAAAATTAGCCATGTATCAAAATACAATTAATATGACTTGGAGATAATACTAATATTAAACTATAAAATATTAAAATAAAATTAATATGTTTTTTCAAGTTTCCGACAAGTTGATGAATTTATTTAATCATGCCACTCATCCAATTCATTTAATAAATTTAAATTTAAATTTAGTAAGGGACAATCCTATTAAAAGTTTTTTAAAATGATCAAATCTTAAATCAGGTTTCTAAACTTAACAAATTCTAAATAAGGTCAATCATCTTGATTCAGGATTTTAGAATTGGGTGATTAGCTTATATACCATTTTGCGCCCTCCCTTCCTGTCTCATTCTCCCCAATCCCTCTCCTCTTCTCTCCCCTTCATGTTCTAATGGTATCTCTCCGTTCTCTAATTCAAATTCACAGAGGGGGATCAAATTCTTCACTAATAATTGCTACATTTAGATAAGGTTTTAATGAAAATAGGAAAGCTCAGTACGAATAGTGACGAAGCCTTTCCTTTCTATTTATAGAGTAAGTCAACCAATTACATTGTGACATCTGTCCTACAGGATTTTTCTAGAATACATCATATATTTACAATACATAAATATTACAGAAATAATTTATTTCTAACTCTCTCTTTCACTTTGAGGCTTCTCCTTCTTCTTCCTCTGGTTTGATCCTATAGAAATTTACTACGATGCCGTTTAACAGAGCTACTGTGACTCCTAGTTTGTCTCGTAAAAACTAGAACCGTGCGTGATGCAGAGGTTTAGTTAAGCAATCAGCAACCTAGAACTCAGTAGGTACATATTGAACTTTCAGAAATTTGGACAATACCTGATCTCTCACAAAGTGCACATCTATTTCAATGTGTTTAGTCCTTGCATGATGTACTGGGTTTGCTGCAAGGGCGGCGGCGCTGGTGTTGTCACACCAAATGGTTGGGATGTGTTCTTTAGTCTCAAATTCAGTTCAGATAGCAGTGATTTTATCCAGTTGAGTTCAGATGCAGTGTTAACCAAAGATCATTACTCTAACTTGCAACTTGATCAAGAAACCATAGCTTGTTTCTTGGATGACCATGTTACTAGAGAGTTGCCAAGAAAGACGCAATATCCTCCCACAGATCTTCTTTCGTCTCAACAAGAGGCCCAAACTGCATCTGAGAAGACAACAAGGTCCAATATGTAGGCTGGGTTGATGTGTATACCATAGTGTATGGTTCCTCTGAGATAGCGTAAGACTCGTTTCACAACTTTCTAGTGTTCGGTAGAAGGTTGAGAAAGAAATTGACTCAGTTTTCTTACACTGAAGCTAATATCCGGTTGTGTGTTGCACAAATATTGTAGTGCACCAACAACACTTCTGTATTCCAGAGGATTCTCAAGTAAATTGTAAAACCTCAAATTCAACACCCGAAAATTTGGCCAAAATACTTGAAATACCTCCAGCAGGGATAATCAAAAACCAAATCATTAAATTACATAACCATTTCAATTAAAATCCTTAATACAAAATCAAAATAAATTTCCAAAAAATATTTCAGAGTTTAATACAAAGCAGAAATCTTAGGTTCATGGAAAATAAGATAACATAACATAAATTATAGGAGTACAAAAGAGCCTTCAAAGCTCACTTCATAGGTGCCTTCCCTTGCTCTCTACTAGGATATTCACCTAAAAAATGTTAATATGGGATGAGATTCCACATCTCGGTAACTACTGAAAATTTCTACCGTACACAAGTAAATTACATATGACAAAAAGCAAGGGTTGATTTCGAATATATTTGTATATACCATAATTTCTTATACAAAACATTTTTTTTTTTGCAAAAATAAGCATCACTATGTTGAATTGTGAACTATACAATCATACAATATGCAACCTCCCTTATATCACCGTCCACCCTTATACCGCTGACTGGAGCGATAGGCTAACACATAGTCCAACAGAAACTCATTCATTTGATTGGATGGTTCCAAGCTCACCAAAACTTAAGATACATCCGGCCAAAGGTATAGAGTTTAAGTCTGGACTATGGCTCCCCTCCTTAAAAATAACAACTAAGGAGGTGTCACATGTCCCACAACTCCAATGTAATCCCGGCCAGAGGAAGACATGGAAGATGGGACCCTGAAAAGTACCAACCACTGTGCACCGAGCGGTGGCATAAAAACATATCATACCAATTCCTTCTAACTCCATCCCATCACAAACACAACCGCCATGATAAATGTATTCATTAAAAAATAATGCATTACACTTCCATTTATATCAAATATAATCATAGAAATACATGAATAATAAATAATATTACTGTACGTATTTGTGAATAGTAAATTACTATGCGTATATGTGAATAGTAAAATATTGTACATATATGTGAATAGTAATCAGTATGTATAAGTGAATAGTAAATAGTAAAATATGGTACGTATACGTAAATGATGAATAGTAAATGCAGTATGTATACGTGAATAGTAAATAGTGAAATACGGCACATATAATGAATAGTAAAATACAATATACATGCATGAATAGTAATCAATATTATACGTGCAAATAGTACCATTGAATAAGATAAACTTACAAATTCAAAGCTCTCATACCAAATCTTAAAACCTTATAAATCATAAAATATTTTATACATATAATTCTAGTCAAAGAAAAACAATAAAAATAAATAAGTAAACATTTATAATTATACATAATTCACAAGTATAAGAAAGAATATTCAAAATTACCTGTTACTCTATAGTTCCCAAAAATTACCGCAAGGCTTCCCTACTTTCCTTCTCTCACTCTCTCTTTCCGTACTTTTCTATGAGTCTTGAGTGTTTGTGTGTTGTGAAAGAGGAGAAGGGGTGAGGTATTTATAGAGTTTTGGGTCTCAACCATTTTTCAAAAATCACATGTTTATCTACTACCCAACTACCTTAAACATGTTAATCTACCATTCATTCATCCATCTACCATGTAACTACCATACATATCTCCATCTACCATCTAACTACCGAATACTCATCTTCCGATCAAATATCAAATGCTTATCTACTACATAACCATCTACCATTCAAGTTAATATATTATTTTTACCCTGATTGCAACGAAAAATACCGATTATCAAGGGCCTAGTAGCTTTCTTATCTCAAACTTATTCATAAATTCCTTATTCCAAAATTTGGGATATTATAAAAAAATAAATATTAGATTCTACTACAGAAAAATGTACCCTCATACTTGAAAGTGGAGCTAAATCACCAAGAGGGGGGTGAATTGGGGATTTTAAAAACTTTTTCAGCTTACTCGTTTTTGTACACTAAAAAAGAGATGAACTAAGTAGAGGGTAGAAGAGCAAGACACAAGGATTTATACTTGGTTCGGTCCAATCCCTTGACCTACGTCCGGTCCCGACTCTATGGGATTTTCACTATCTCAATTGATTACACACACTCGTACTCAAGAGTAATTCTCTCACTAGAACTTACTCCCTCTTACAAGTTGCAATCAATGAACCCAATCACCAAGTCCCCGACTTGTGATTCCTTTACAATAAATGATTTACAATCAATAAACTCTCTCTAAGAGTAGATAATGATAAACTTTGAAGCTTAATGTATCAACTGATACTTAGTACAGAAAGACTCAAGAGTAGATGAAGGCTTTTATGATTTTCACTTTTTGAGGTCTTAGCTGTTGAGAGGAATTGAATGCTCTTCTATTTATACTCAGAAGGCATTAAATGACCGTTGTAATTATTCATATAACCGTTGGTGACATTAACCAAGGTTCTGGTTTAGTTTTGGTCTTCTTCTCTCTCTAATCTTCACTTAGTCCAACTGGGCAGAAGTTCAGAGTTGACTTCTAGTAGATAAATCCGTTGGAGAAGCAGTTGCTGGAAGTGGAGAACATTCTTTAATGCTCGCAATCGTGTACGAGATGGATTTGAAGTATGCAAATTTTCCGGTTGAAGCATTTAATGTTCGACATGCTTTTTGCTTTTGCATTAAATCTTCATTTAATCTCCTCTTAAAAAGCTGAAACTTACTAACAAAGTGGTTAAACATAGCCGAGAATATCAGAGAATAATAATGGAAAGCATTAAGATCAAACACGAAGGAATCACAAATTCGTATTATTTGAATTTTGAATACTTGCGCCCAATACTTGAGTGAGTTCTTTAATACTTGAGTATTGCACTGTGCACTAATGTGAATACTTGAGTATTCAAATGAATACTTGAGTATTCGTCTTTTAGAGAAGGCACTATATGATTTGAGCGTTTGGACAATTTTTGAGTAGAACCAATACTCGAGTATTGAACCAATACTTGAGTATTGAACTTTTATGTGAAAATAAGTTTAAATCCAAAACTTCAATACTTGAGTATTCAAATCAATACTTGAGTTTTCAAAATATTTGAAAAAGAGCCAAGCTCTCGTATGCCCAATACTCGAGTATTCAACTCAATACTTGAGTATTGAACTGTTTGAAAACTTTGTGAAAACTTTTCCAAGTCAATACTTGAGTATTCATCTCAATACTTGAGTATTCAAATCACTTGGAAATAGCAAACCTTTCTGTATGGCTAATACTCGAGTGTTCAAACCAATACTTGAGTATTGAACTATTTGAAAACTTTGTGAGATCTTTTCCAAGTCAATACTTGAGTATTCGCCTCAATACTTGAGTATTCAAATTACTTGGAAATAGCGAAACTTTTTGTCTGGTCAATACTCGAGTATTCAACTCAATACTTGAGTATTGAACTGTTTTCAATATTTGTGAAGTTTCTGTCACTTCAATACTTGAGTATTCATTTCAATACTTGAGTATTGATAAACTCGTGAAAAACTTTGAAACCTTTCGTTTGCCCAATACTCGAGTATTCAAACCAATACTTGAGTATTCACATGTTGAATACTTTAATGATTTTTCGTTTGACCAATACTTGAGTATTCATATGAATACTTGAGTATTGGCATTTTTGCCTTTTAGCGAAAGAGTTTCGTAAGATCAATACTTGAGTATTGGAACCAATACTTGAGTATTGACTTATTGTGAAAAACTTGAAATGCTCTCTCGTAAGTTCATTACTTGAGTATTGGAATCAATACTTGAGTAATGATCATTTTTGCACGAAGGAGCCATTCACCGTCAACTCAATACTTGAGTAATGAAACCATCACTCGAGTATTCAATACTTGAGTAATGAAACCAATACTTGAGTATTCACTTGACGTAATATTTTTCAACTTTCCAAAACACATTTTAATTTGCGTTTACAATTGTCATTATCATCAAAACACATAGGGAACTAACAATACCGAGTAATAAATTAATTTCTATTGATTTTTTTTTTCAGGATGTTACATAAATCACTTGAATAAGCTAAGAGAGATTTAGAGGCAGCCATTGGAGTCTGATAGGGAGATGCATTTCCCATTTGAAATTTGTCTAGAAGATCACAAATGTATTTTCCTTGTGTCAGGTACAAGCCAGTTTTGTCCCGATAAGCTTCAATGCCAAGAAAATAATGAAGGGATCCAAGATCTTTGAGGGAGAAGATTTTATGTAGTCTGGTAGTAAAGCATTTCAGGCTGTGAGAGTTACTACCGGTGATAAGAATGTTATCAACATAAATCAAAAGCATAAGAATCTGAGTCTTGTCAGAATAAATGAACAAAGAAATATCACTTTTAGAATTAGTAAATCCCCAGCTTAAAAGAACATTTCGAAGCCTATCAAACCAAGCTCTTGGTGCTTGTTTTAAACCATGGAGTGCTTTAGAGAGTTTACACACATAGGTAGACTGAGAGGGGTGAATAAACCCAGTTGGCTGGTCCATGAAGATAGGTTCAGATAAAAACCGATTTAAGAATGCATTGTTAATATCTAGTTGTTTGATTTCCCAGTTCAAGGCAACAACAATGGTTAACACAATACGAATAGTAGAGGCTTTAATGACTGGACTAAACGTCTCGAAAAAATCAATACCTTCAGCCTGTTGGAATCTTTTGGCTACAAGTCTCGCCTTTCGTTTGGCTAAGGTACCATCAGAATGAAACTTGGCCTTAAATATCCATTTATTGCCAACCACATGTTGTTGTGGGGACTGAGGCATTAGTGTCCAGGTGGATTTTTTCTGAAGAGCAGAAAATTCGTCAAGCATAGCTTGTTTCTAGAGAGGGGAGTGCAGGGCCTCTTGAACTTTTTGGGGAACAAACTTAGAGGCTTGTGTCAGTCCAATGTATGGAATTTTTGGTTTGAAGACCCCTCGTTTACTTTTGGTATCCATTGGATGAATATTTAGGGCTGTTGTAGTTGGTTGGTCAGCACCTGATGTTACTGGTAATTGTTGAGCAGAGTGTTCAATGGCAGGTAAAGAGTCCGAGAGCTAAAGAACAGATGCATTTGTATGAGGTAAATAACTTGCTGGTGAGGGCGCTAAGATATCACTTGGTGATGAGGTTGAAACACCAATTGTTGATAGAGATGAGTCATTAATCAGATCAGGGTTAGGGATTGATATTGAGGCTGATCTATGAGGCATAGAGGACTGTGTTAGAGGAGAGCATAGAGCATTAGAATGCTGAGACAAATCAGAACCACTCCTGACAGCTTGAATGCCATCAGAAGACAGAGCATTGGCATGTGACATTGTTGGAGATAAAGTTTCAGACATCACATCACAGGATGAACACCGCTGAAATCAACATATTCTTGAACCTGTGGTTGCAGAGAATTCAGAAAACCATTATTAAATGGAAAATCAAGTTTATTGAATACTACATGTCGCGAAATATAAACTCTTCATGTTGAACTCAGACATTTGAAACCTTTGTGTGATCCACTGTAGCCAAGAAAAACACATTTAATATTGTGGTATTGCAACTTGTGTTGATTATAAGGTCTTAGGCAAGGGAAACAGGCACAACCAAAAACTTTCAGACTCTTATAATCTGCTTTGCGGTGATATAACACCTCAAAAGGTGAAATGTTTTGTAGTACACTTGTAGGTAGTCGATTGATGAGATATATTACAGTAGAGAAGGCCCCCCCACCAATAGTAGGTGGGCATATGCGCTTGAGCTAACAAAGTAAGACCTTTTTCAACGATATGACGATGCTTACGTTCTACTCTACCATTCTGGGTAGAAGTATAAGGATAGGAATGTCTAAAAAAGATGCCATTGTCATCAAGAAAAGTTTGAAAATTTCTGAATTCACTACCCCCACTTACTATGAAGTGTTTTAATTTTCCTTTCAAACAAGTTTTCAACCATGTTCTCGAACAATTTGAAGGCTGATAGGGCTTCACCCTTGGTTTTTAATGGATAAATCGATGTAAAACGACTGTGATCATCTAGAAAACTGATGTAGTATCTATAACCAGCGACTGATTTAATTGGGGAAGGCCTCCAAAGATCAGTGTGAATTAAATCCAAGACAGATGAAGCTCTAGATAATAAATCAGAGAATCGTAATTTATGAGATTTTCCAAGTTGACGGGACTCACAAAATATAGAATCTTCATTAGTATGAAAAGTAACATTAAAAGCTCTAAGCACTCGATTTAAAACATCTTTACTTGGGTGTCCAAGCTTTCGATGCCAAGACTCTAAGGAAGGAAAATTGTTACTAGTCCTAGGATTCTTATGTAAGATTGAAACATAGCTAGCATCAGTAGAAGTAGTTGCAGGAACCACTATGTTGTCTATTCGGTATAGTCCTGGAGTACAGCCTCTGGTTGTGGTCCCTTGTAGTAAAACTTTATGCTGAGTCTTATCCTTCACAAAACATCCGTGTGAGTGAATTTCAACAAATACATCACTGTTATCACTTGTCAACTTAGAATCACTAACTAATTGCTTAGCTATTTGAGGAGCAATGAGAACATCATTTAGAGCTAGAGATTTCATTTTAGCAGAGTTATTACATAGAAGCTTAGCATTCTCTGTACCAACAACATTAACAGATGCCCCATCTCCTACTAAAAGAGAACATATACCTGAGTTTGCTGTTGGTTCAACATTTTTTGGCAAATTGGTCACATGGTGTGTAGCACCAGTGTCAAGGTACCATGCCAGGTCGTTGGTAGTTTTAGGGGTTGCTATGTAGGCAGATGCTCAATCGTTGCGTCTGGGGCTCTTGAAGTTCTTTTCAAAACGGCAAAAGCAATAAGCTACTTCGTGTCTCGGTTTATCACACATAGAACACTAGATTTTGCTGTTGCGGGAACTTCTTCCATTGAAATTACCTTTGTTCTGTCTCCCTTTTCCATTGCGACCTCCTTTGCCACGCCCAAGTGGTTGAGTCTGGGATGGAGTAGACTGATGGAAAGACAAGTTGGCAAAAGTAGTCGAGAGATGAGTGAAGGAGGTAGTATGAAGTTTCTCAATCCATGACTCATAGGTCAGGAGTTTAAATTAAAGATCAGCCCAGCTTAGGTTATCTTTTTCAGTGAGCAGAACAACAATGGGAGTGTACTCTGAATCGAGTCCAGCCAGAGTTTGTGTGACTAAGTCAGTAGTAGATAGGGGGCACCTAGCGAGTTAGATTATCTGAGAGAGCTTTCATCTTGGTTAAGTACTCCCTCATTTTCAGCGAACCCTTCCTGATTTGCTGAAACTCGCTCTTGAGAAAGGTGATGCGAGAACAAGTATTTGCTCCAACAAGTTCTGTAATGGACTTCCAAAGACCAGCAGCTATCTTGCAATGTGTCATTTGTGAAGCCACTGCCACGGTGAGTGTGCCGAAGAGCCACCCTAGAAGGATTTGATCTGTAACTTTCCAGTTGTCATGAGCAGGGTTAGGGCAAACCTGCTTTGCCGAGTCAAGGATGTATTTAGGTGGGACAACATTCTTTCCCAACATATGGCCATCTAGACAATGACCTCAGATGATCGGCATAACGGTTGATTCCCAGGTGAGGAAATTGTCTCCATCCAACTTGATAGGACTTGCGTGGTTTAGTGAGCTTAGGAGAGGCATTGGTCGACTAATGACATAGGAAGGATGGGAAAAGGTTGAGTGTAGCAGCGGATTGTAGTTTGGGATGGAGAACTGGGGGGAGCAAAAGATGACGACGAAGAATGGGGCGGTGAAGTAAAGGAGGATGAGATCGGTGGAAGTGAATGTGAGTGTGAAAAAGGGACAGAGGTGGAGAAGGAGAAGGATGACGGAGCGAAGCTTGAGTGTACGACTGAGATAGAGGAGAGATGAGGCAGGACAGTGGTCATGGTAGAATCGTGAAGGAAGGATGGGAAATGAGAGATTGGGGAATGTTTTTGAGAGATGGAAAAATTAGGGTTAGCGTTGGTTGATTGGGTGGCGGTGGGATGAGACAAGGATGGGTTATTGGGATTCCTAGAGAAAGATGCCATTTCTAACCTAGCAGCTCTGATACCAAGAGAAGGTTTTAGTGAAAATAGGAAAGCTCAGTATGAATAGTGACTGAGCCTTTCCTTTCTATTTATAGAGTAAGTCAACTAATTACATTGTGACATCTGTCCTACAGGATTATTCTATAATACATCATATATTTACAATACGTAAATATTATATAAATCATTTATTTCTAACTCATTTTTAAAAAAACATAGTGAGCCCTTAAAAAAATGGGTGCTTTCAAGTTTCAAGTATGAACACTGAAAGATATATATATGAAGGGACCTATGATCCGTGTGTCCATTAACAAAGAGACGATCATCAATGACTGCTTAACTCATATCAAAAACTGCACTCGAGCGTGTTTGGGATTCAAATTAACCAGAGAGCTTGTGAAGATATATATGCTCTAGATCCTTTTGATTTTTTTTCCCCCTCAGATTCCATGGTGAAGGGGGGAATTTTGTAAACCCAAAAAGCTTTGTTGACGGAGTATCATGATGTGTTAACTCTTGAAATTAACTTCTCGGATTGGTTCGTGTTTTGTTTGGTCAATAATAGAGACAAATTACATTGTTATCTGAGTTATTAATTATTAATTTCTGCGTTGTTAGCAACAATTTCTCGTGGGCTGGCTATGTTTTTATAAAAAATAATAATCATTGGTGAAGAATTTGATCCCCTCCTCTGTGAATTTGAATGGGAGACCAAAGAGATCCAATAAAACTTGAAGGAGGAGAGAGATGAAGGAGAAGACAGGGAAGGAAGAAACAAAAGGATGTAAAGGTCAAATCACCCAATTCTAAAATCCTAAATCGAAATGATTGACCTGTTTTAGAATTTATTTTTAGAAGCCTAATCTAGGATTTGAATGTTTTAAAAGGCTTTTAATAGGATTTTCCCATTTAGTAACTTATTATTATTTTTTTTATTAATTTATTTTAAGTGTAAAACACTGGTCCAAGCCCAAAAAAGCTCAAGAAAGCCCTTTCGTTTTCAAAAGGTCAAGAAAGTCGTTGAGACTCAATTTCTTCTTGGAAGAGAAGAGATTAAATGTATTCCGCACTTCCTTTCAAACGAGCTTATGCTTCCCCATGCATTGCGCGGTGTGATAGTACTTTACGGGTTATTCAAACATATTTTGATTCCTAAGTGATGCAACTTTCTTGTCTTTAAAAAACATTAAAACATCACTACCAATGAATAACTACATATTACAAATGAAACTTCAACAATGAAAAACAACAATTTCTTTCAATCAATTTAGAGTATATATTACAAATGAAATCTTAACACTGTTAAACAACAATGTCTTCTAATTGATTAATATTCATAAATATCTCTTTGTACACATTTGAATCTTAATTATTTTACACATGCGATTTATCAAAAGTTGGGGTGATTTCATGGATACTAAAAAAAAAGTGAATGAACAAAAATGCAATAGAACAATTTGCTGGAAGTTTGCAATCTTAAAGACGACACTTCCTTTGGTTCAAATAAAACTTTAGTTCTGCCTTCATATATCTTGCACTTTATACATCCGCCTTGGAATCCTTATTGAGTATCGAGAAGTATAACATCCACTCAAAAATTTTTAACACAGCAACTTCTACTAGAAGAAGGAATAAAAGAATGACAAATACATTATGACCATATGCAACTTTTCAAAACGTAGAATCAAGTAGACAGGGGAATTGCTCAGAAACATGTATAATCTTGTATGAAGTTGCAAGGCAATAAGAAGAATGAGAAATTATCCTTGCATTTCCCCAAGGAAATTTCCCTGAGCTAATATATTATCCCTACATTTCCCCATATAAACCAAGAGCTTATTTGAAAAATCTAATTAAGAAAAATGGGAAAGCAAGTTAATGAACAGTAAGTAGAGAATGAGAAATTTCATAATATGTGAATAGCATATCACGTATAATTTTCTATGCCAATGGAGAAAATTTAATGCATATAATAAGAAATATATAAGCACAAGTAAACATCCCACTAACTTGGACTTCAGTCTTTACCCAAGTGGAGAGACTAGTGAGAATCATGAACTTAAAATGAAATGAAATCTCTTTCTATTTCTCTCCCATCTTTAACAATTAATTTCTATATCCAAACTGAACTAACCTGAGCCTGTAGCTATCTCAAACTAAAGCATAGAAGATTTGTGCAGTTAGCAAAATGAAACAAAAGTGCAACCTAAAACTAAAAGTGATAAAGTGGAGCCTACAAAAGTGTAATCAAACCTTGCATAACACTTAGAATGGGATATTACTGATTTCAAGTGAGCTAATATATTACTCCCTCTGGTCCTAATTATAAGAGCTAGTTGACTTTTTTTGGAGAGATTAAGGAAGTTAATTAAATTAGCTTAGAGTATTTTTATTTTTATTTTTTTCTTCAAACTAAATAGTTTGACCAATAAACTAATATATAATCTAAAAAAGCACAACATATGAAATGATTAAGTAACTTATTTAGCTTCCTTAATCTCTCCAAAAAAAGTCAACTAGCTCTTACAATTAGGACCAGAGGTAGTATTTAATAAAATAAGAAGGATTGTATGCATAATATTGATTTCAAGTGAGCTAATATAACTTACTGATTTCAAATCAAAGGTTTGATGGCATGCTTAATATATCATTTCAAGCCTCATTCTTTTCTCAAACCAGTATTATGCAAACCTGAAGGCTAACGCTGACTTTGTGATGCGTTTGAACAACGATCAATATTTCATTTACTAAAAGAGAATTATATACAGACGCACAGACGCGACTGCGACAAATCAGTGACTAAGTAGCGACGTGACTTTTCCGGATTGCAATCGGGAAATCTAATTACTAAATTCAAAAAGATACCCTGCTAACTTAATTCCTAAAATCTCTCAACAACTTAAATTAAATCAGCGACTATTCTGCTAACTGATTAAATTCGAACTTCCAACATGTTAGTTCTCTATATGTGTTTTGATGATGATTAACCTTTGGACAATGTATGTATAATGATCTTGGCAAAAATATTTAACTCAGTCGAAAAAGTGAATTATATCAGTAAAATCTTTTGCCGTCAGATTGGCTCGAGCGAGCTTAAAGACTCGAGTCAATCCCTTTGCATCTATTGCCAAAATGACATATAGACTCGAGCCACCAAAAGTATGCCTCGAGTTTATAACTAGACTCAAGCCCATTGTCTTTGAACTTAAAAAGATTACAAAATTACAGTTCACTTTCCTCGAACCAGTATGTGTTGACTCTAACTAGAATTTTGACCGTTATATTTAAAAATTGAGTCTGCCTCGAGCTAGGATTTTAGTGCCTCGAGTTTGGACATAGACTCGAGCCAAGTTTTTCTCTACCTCAAGTTGAAGAATCATCAAGAGCCAAGTGATCAATTGAAGATTGACTCGAGCTACAAATTATCAGCCTCGAGTTAGATCCTAGACTCGAGCCAGTAATTTTGACTCGAGTTAATCATCTTGATCTTCTTCTTCTCTGCGTTTTTCAAAATCATGGTGACTCGAGCCAGGATAAGATTGATTGTGTTAATTCATATCATCTATCATTATTGTTTCTAACTATATTTAATCAGTTTATTAATGAGTTTGAGATGATTAGAATGTGGATTAACGCAGTTATTAGATAAAGCAATCCGACGTGTCAGAGATCATTTAATGCACTTACTTATTTGAGACATTAATCCAACAGACATACCTCTCAGCATTGGAAAGATGTTTTAGGCAAAACTACTTCATTCATTTTGCTGTGCACCTCAACTGTCATAATCGCAGGAACAAAAGAATTAAAGAATATTTATGATGGCGATTATTCAGACCTTTCGCGTTTCATCTCCAACGGACTTATGAAGAGTCTCAACGAAATTATTCCAAGCTTCAATGGTAATAAATGCCAACAACTATAAATACTTAAAGCATTGAATTTGCCAACTACCGAAACGCTGTGCAATCAATTCGACTCAACTACATTTACTGTTTCATTAACTGAGCTAATATCTTCGGATATTTTCTTTGTACTTCAATGTTTATTATTATATCTACTCTGTGAGAGAGTTAAACACTTATTAATTCATTGTTCATTAGTCAAATCTTAAGGTTGTGGAACCTTAAGTATGGGTGTACAATTACAGCTTGTAAGGGGGAGTGAGTTCTAGTGAAAGGATCATCCGAGTACTAAGTGTGTAATTGTAACCGTCTTTGAGATAGTGAAAAATCCCAAGGCGCTTGGGGACTAGACGTAGGTCGTGGAATTAGACCGAACCATTATAATCTCCTATGTTATTCTCTTTCTATCCCTGTTTCTATATTCCTGAGTGCTTAATCGAGAAGATTTTTATAATTACCTATTCCCCCCCCCTTTAGGTGATATTCCACCTTCACAACACTCCCCTCAAGTTGGATCATAGATATTAATCATGTCCAACTTGCTAACATGATGCTCGAACTTGTCTTTGGTTAACCCTTTGGTCAGCATATCTGCAATTTGTTCTCTGGATGGGACATGCTTGAGACTGATAATCCCACTATCAATCTTCTCTCTTATGAAATGTCGATCTATTTCAACATGTTTGGTTCGATCATGTTGTACTGGGTTGTGTGAAATGTTCATAGCTGTCATGTTGTTAGAATAGAGCCTAATTGGGAGACTTGTATTCATCTGCGTAGTTCTTCAAGTACCCATTTTACCCATATTCCTTCACAAATTCCCAGTGCTATTGCTCAAAATTTTGCTTCTGCACTGCTTCTTGCTTCTCCAAGTAACCAAATTGCCCCATACAAACGTACAATAACCTGAGGTCGATTTTCTATCGTCCTGGTCACCTGCCCTGTCTGCATCTATGAACATTTCAACAATCCGTTGGGTGGATTTCTTAAAGAATGGTCTACATCCTGGAGAGCCCTTCAAATATCTGAGAATTTGGTAGACTTCATCCAGATGCTTCCGTTTGGGATCATGAGAGTGTTGACTCACCATATTGACTGAAAATGCTATATCAGGCCTGGTATGTGAGAAATATATTAAGCTTCCTACCATATGCTGATATCTACCTGTATCGACAGGTTTTCCCAACTCCTCATCATCCCTAATTTTGTTAGCCCGTATAGGAATATCACTAGGTCTGCAATCCAACATGCATGTTTCCTTTAAGAGATCCAACATATACTTTCTTTGAGAGATGTAGATGCCTGTTTTTGATCTGGCTATCTCCATTCCAAGAAAGTATTTTATTTCTCTAAGGTTTTTGACTTGAAATTCCCTATTTAAGGTTTGTTTGATTTGATCAATTTCTTCATCATCATCTCCTGTTAAGACAATATCATCTACATATACTGCTAAAATAGTTATCTTCCCATTTGTATGCTTGAAGAACATAGTATGACCACTCTGTCTCTGACTGTATCCTTGATTTTTCAAGACTTTAGTAAATCTTTCAAACCAAGCTCATGGAGATTGTTTTAGATCATAAAGTGACTTTTTGAGTTTAGATACCTAGTTTGCTTTCTTTCCTGGGAATCCTAGAGGAGGTTCATGTATACTTCTTCCCTTAGTTTTTCATTAAAGAATGCATTCTTCACATCCAGTTGGCGTAGGCGCCAGTCTAAGTTTGTAGCCAAAGTTAACAAAATTCGGATTGTGTTTAACTTTTCAATAGGGGCAAATGTTTCAGTATAATCCATCCCATAGGTTTGAGAGAAACCTCTTGCCACAAGTCGTGCCTTATATTTATCAAGGCTTCCATCGGCTATATATTTTGGTGTGAAGATCTACTTGTAGCCAACTATTTTCTTCCCTTTTAGTAGATCCACGAATTCCCATGTTTCATTCTGGATTAGTGCTTCCATCTCATCTAGTATTGCTTGTTTCCATTTAGGATCGCCTAGTGCTTCACCTACGTTTTGAGGTCCCAAGACCTCCTTAAGCATAACACGTTTTCTAGATTCTTCATTCCGGAGTGTTGCAAAGGCTTCTCGGACACTTGGAAGGGGAACTTGGCTTAAAATTCTACCATGAATGTCATCATAGGATTTGTCTAGGCTTGCTAGAAGTTTGGTTGCCTTCTCGTCGGAAGAGGGCGGTGGTGGGGGACGTCTGGTGACATGCCCAAGCTTACTGCGGCCTTTGAGAGCGAAGCTTATGGACTGGGCCTATTCTCGGTAGTTCGCAACAGTCAGTCGCTCTAGCATTATGGTGACAACTGTTCCCTCTAGGGTGGATGTCGCAAGGCGCCAATTGTTGAGGGGTCACCAGATGCCATTGTCGTGGAATGATTCGACAAAGGCAGAGAGTGCGACGATCGTCGGTCATCATCGTGTAGGAATATATCAGCGTCGTCGCTCCTCAACTTTGATACCATGAAGGCTAATGCTGACTTTGTTATGCGTCCGAACAACGATCAATATTTCATTCACTAAAGGAGAATTATATATAGACGCATAAACGCGACTCTTGTGACAAATCAACAACTAAACAACGACTAAGTAGTAGGGACGTGACTTTTCCGGGTAGGCATGTCCATGGACAAGACCAGACCGGGTTAGGGGTCAACCCGGGGTGGTCCGGTTCAGAGGACTCCTGACCGGACAATCCGGTCCGAGGTCCTGGTCTGGTCCAGCTCGGGCCGAACTGCACGGTCCAGGGGATTGCCTGGACTAGTCCAGGACCAATATATATATATATATATTTTTAAAAAAAATTCTTTTCCTACTTCCAGAACAATAATTAAATCAATGAAACACATGCGGGACAATAAATAAACATGCAAACATCTTAAATCCAATCTTAAACCCATAATAATCTCCAACAATATGTCATTGAACAAGAATACAATATAAAATATAGGCATGCTTTTATAAAGCCAAGTAAATTTTATAAGCCAAACCACAAATCAATACTGGAGTGAAAGGGAGTGAAGTCACAAATTTGGCTAGGGTTCCCAATGAGAGATTGATGCAATGGATTTTTTTTTATAAAATAAAAAAAAACACTTTCGGGCCAGACCGGACCAGTCCATAGGATCGAATCCACGGACCGAAGTCCGGTCCACCCGACTGCATCACCGGGTCAGTGTGAATGGTCTCGGACCGGACCGGGCCGGGCCACCCGGACCACCGGGTTTTTTGGACATCCCTATTTCTGGGATTGCAATCGAGAAATCCAGTGTTTTAAAACGTCGTTTCAAAACATTGAAACGTACGTTTTTACGTTTTTCACCGGAAAAACGAGTTAGAACAGAGGCTGAGACGGAAATTGCTCTGAAACGGTAGAGATGCTGTTCCAACTCAGTCAAAACGGTAGAAACGAGTGAGTTTACCGTTCTGAAATTTTTAAAAATCATTGGGGCTTCGACGTCTTTTCTTCATTCTTCTTCATCGACCATCTCTGCTTCTTCAATTCTTCCTCTGGCGACGGGGAATGAAGAATGGGAAGTTGCCGGCGACGTCGAAGGCCAAGGTCGAGATCGAAGGTCATGATAGTCTGCTCTCACTCTTCACGGTGCACTCTGTCTCCCCTTTCACCGTATGTTTTCTTCCTTTTTATTCCCGAGATCGTTTTCACGCGCAGAGCGGCCAGTGAAGTGACCTAATGTCATTCAATCAAAACGCACGCCTTCACACATTGGTCCTTCTCTCGATATGTTTTCAATTTTTGGGCCTTCTCTAACATTAATTGAGGTCCTTCTCTGACATTAATTGAGGTCCTTCTCTAACATTAATTGATCTCTTTTATAATTTTATTGCCTTGGTGTTTTGATTTTAATGTATTATGATGACTGAGTTTAAACTTAATTATTTTCTTGAATGTTTGGACTTAAATTTGTGATGACTTCAATGTATTTGTGTGTTTTGGTTTTATATATGTTGGATTTTTTTTTTGTAGTACATAGTAAACTCTTACGTTTCGTTTACGTTTTGCGATTTTACGTTTTTGCTCACCCTTACCGTTTCTACGTAGACTCTACGTCTTAACAACACTTGGGAAATCTAATTACTAAATTAAAAAAGATACTCTACTAACTTAATTCCTAAAATCTCTCAACAACTTAAATTAAATTAGCACTAACCTGCCAACTGATTAAATTCAGACTTCCAACAAAACCTTTCATTATTTTAATTTATGCCTTTTCCTTTCTTTGGGTCCCTCTCTCCATACTTTAGCACACATTTATTTGAAGTATAAATGTGATGAATCCAATCTATTGTGAATTGCATAAATCAAATAATATAACTAAACAAATAAGGGAAAATTAGAATCAAGGATCTAAATACTGATATTGTTATTAAAAACGACCTGACCAAAATTGCTTAAATCATCATCTTGAATCTTCTTCTTTCTTTTTCAAACCTTGCGCGCATTTTATACAAACAAGAGGGACATGAAAAAGCATGGGTTGAAAGGGAAAAAGAAACCATACAAGTGCATTTCAAATGTGGCTTCTTCTTCATTCCTTTTCAAACCTTGCAGCTTGCATTTTAATAATTTAGGATACCGAATGGTACTAAGAAAATTCTTCATGATCTTAAAAAATTATTTCAGGATCTTGAAAAAATATTTCAAGGTATCGACCGGGTATTGAAAAAACAATTCATGATCTTTAAAAAATTATTTTAGGATCTTAACAAAATATTTCGTAATGATCGCTATTAAAAATATAGTTTAGAATATTTTTTCAAGATTCTTAAATAATTTTTTAAGATCATGAAGAATTCTATTAGTACCAGTTATTAGTATCTTTTAGTATCGCCTATATCTTGAAATATTTTTTCAAGATCCTGAAATAATTTTTTAAGATCATGAAGAATTTTTTTAGTACCATTCAGTATTCTGAATTATCTTTTTACTATTTGACAGGCCGTGATTTTTTTTAAGGACCAAGTGTGTGTGATTTGGGCAAAAAACAGCACCGTTTAAAGTATTGGACAGCAGCTGACGTGGAAAGCACAGATAAGGCTTTTTTACCAAACTATTTTTTAAAAAAATAATTACCTAATTAAAAGCACTTTGGAAACTATTTTCCAAACTAATGCTTACGTCGAGGCGCAGGGAGGGAAACGTGACTAGCTCCGGCGTAAGGGATTTGGAACGAGATCGAGGCGCAGCGACTCACGCATCGATGACGTGGAACCAATTCACGCCACACGTGGGTGGCGTGAAGCCGCACGCCACCTTGCACAAGGTGGCGTGCCAAATATTCACGCCACACATGTGGCGTGAATTGGTTCCAAAATTAGACCCACTAAGTGGGTCGATTCCACCTATAAAAAAATTAATATTTAATATAATATTAAATATAAAAATATTAATATTAATATAATAATAAATGATAAAAAATGGAATAATTTAAAAAGCTATATTTCATTTAATTTGAAGTCAAAGAAAGAAAGTATAAATTTGAAATAACTCATTAAGAACGCATTTTAAAAGATTACGCGGTACAATTTGGTTATAACAAAGTATTGATTTTGGGATCTGTATAAAAAAGTGTACCGCTTAAAAGTGTATTCTAATAAGTTATACAAATCCCAGAAACACTTTTACGCGGTACACTTTTTTATACAGATCCCAAAATCAATAATGTTGTTATAACCAAATTGTACCGCGTAATCTTTTAAAAGCGTTCTTAATGAGTTATTTCAAATTTCCATACTTTCTTTCTTTTGACTTCAAATTAAATGAAATATAGCTTTTTAAATTATTCCACTTTTTTTATCATTTATTATTATATTAATATTAATATTTTTATATTTAATATTATATTAAATATTAATTTTTTTATAGGTGGAATCGTAACCCACTTAATGGGTATGATTTTGGAACCAATTCACGCCACATGCGTGGCGTGAATATTTGGCACGCCACCTTGTGCAAGGGCGGCGCGTTAGCCGCTTCACGCCACCCACGTGGCGTGAATTGTTCCACGTCATTAGTAGCGTGAGTCCGCTTTGCGCCCGGGTCTCGTTCTAAATCCCCGCGCGCAGCTAGTCACGTTTCCCTCCCCTGCGCCTTTGATGACGTAAGCATTAGTTTGGAAAATAGTTTCCAAAGTGCTTTAATTTGGTAATTATTTTTTTTAAAAAAATTATTTTGGTAAAAAAGCCCAGGATGTAAGCCAATGTCCAGAAATTTCAGCCTGGCTTATGAACAATAATATGTGAGAGGAGCATCATCAATATAAACTTAATAGGAAAATCAAACCAAGCCGTGCACTGTTTGTCTTCACACAAATTACCATCGTTCAATGTATCAAAGATTGCTCGGCCCACAAAGATCATTCGTGTTGGGCTTCGTGCAGAAAAGGTGGTGTATGGAGCATGTGGCAGATTGTGACTTCTGACCTAATCCCTTGCACACTGCTTTTGATTTTCAAAATTCGAATGTCCCTCCTTTATCGGTATCAATCGATCCTAAGAGCTCTTCTCCCGTGCAAGAACGGAATCCTGAAAGAAGAATGCATATTGTGTCTTCACTAACAAGCGTGCTGCATTCAGTGCCAAATCATTGTACCCGTAGTTCCTGAGCTATCGCCGTCGCGACCTCCGCCGCTAACTTCTTAAGTGCGCCTGACCGGAGTTAGGTTACCTGCCATCGCAATTCAATTTGACCCGAGTTTGATGACCCACTCCTTTCACCTTCTCCAACCAAATTTCGCCCTCAGAGACGGCCTTCTTTCGTGATTCGATGATCCACTATTCATTGGTTTTTCCACTTTCAAGCATTCGTCCAATCAAAATCAACATCGACCTCGTCATCGCCTTCGCCGTTTCTCTTCCTTTGGCATTTCGGAGTGGATGATCGTTGATTTCTCCTGATTTTCGCTTTTATCCTTCATAATCTTATCCTTTTTCTGTCTTTGATGGGATGATTGTGGATATGCTTGGATTCTCCCATCTGTATTTGACGACTGATAGTTTGATTGTTGAAATCTGATTCCTTCTTGTCACTCTAACCATTTGATTTTTTTTTTTGTTTCCGGTGCATTCCACTGCTACTTTTGTTTTTTCAGCTTGGATCCTTCTCATCACGTCCTCTTCCAAATTTGCACATTCCATTCTCCTTATAAGACACCAAAATCCTTCTCTTCACTAACAAGCGTGCCGCATTCGAGGTAATACTCATAGATTCCCGCAGCTAATACTTCATATTTTCACTTATTTTCTCCTCGAATTATTAGATTCGATTTATTTGAATATCGCATATGGTTTGTATGGTCTTTTGAAATCTCCTTTAGAAAACGTATTCAATTATGTGGTTCCGTATGCAGGTGTCTCTAAGCCATGGTGAGATGGATGATGAATTCGGTTCAACGAAAATGATTTTATCTCGGTATCCTCTCGGATTTGAGGCATATTTGCGATCGTCTATCCGTACGTGCAAAGGAGGAAATGAATCACCATCATTTAAGATGATTGGCTTATGCATGATTGAAAGTGTCTGAAAACATGTCCAATAAAGTCTTGGAAGAGCATACAAATTTGTTGTCTGTTGGCATGCATGGAGTTCAATGAACCTCACATTCTTCTCCTTCCATGATTCTCTCATTTTTTTCCTGTTTTTTCATACTTAAGCAAGGATAAAGTACATGTTACCAAGGCATCCCAAATCCTGAAAATCCGGGGAGTAGGTTATTCCAACTAGTATCCTTGACTACAACTTCATAGACTGTTATTCAATGTTTAATCATCAAAATTTACTTGATCTTAGGACAAGCTACATGGACAGGGCTGAAAATCCTGAATCCTCTCCTTTTTGTAATTTTTATTCCTATTACTTTTAACTCTTCCATGAATTTTATTTTTTCATTTTCGTTCGTTAAGAATTCTCCTCTACTCAAAGTGTGCATTTATTAAAATATCTCCTACCTATTACATTTCATCTTGCAATTCGTATGTGGTTAATTGTTAAGTTTGTTAAGAATAAATGCTAGTCATTCATTCGGGCCTCATCTAGGTTTTCCCTTATTTACTTTTGAATGCAGCCCCATATCTATATAGTAGGAAATAGGTGTCAACGTTTAAATTTTAAATTTTATTGATACGTGATCGTGGGTGCATTTGGTCACAAATGTTAATTTTATATTTTAAATTATAAGACAGACGTGACAGATGGAGACCTGCAGAGTTATGGATGACACATGTCCTTACTGCCTTGCTACCAACTACAGTAAAATCAGCAAGGCTTCAGTTATTGTTTATTGTCACTTATGAACTATTTTTCCAACTTTCTAACACTTTTAAAAGATGGTCAACCTCTTTGGTTAGAAATGAACCAGTTCAAACAACTAGGCAACGATAACATCAGATATGGAAGGATTTTTTCCTTGCATTCTATGTTTAATGTTTATCGATGAGTTTTTTTTTTTTTTTTTTTTTTTTTTTTTCATTTCAGATTTTTACCAAATGCACATATGCAAGGATTTTTTTTCCTTCCATTCTAAGTTTAATATCACCTACTTCCAACAATTTTTGCCAAAGATAACTCGTACTCTTCACTGCGAGTTATGTCTCTCTTTCAATACCTTTGTTGTGCATCTGTATGTGTGGCTTGCTCTTTCTGCTTTGTGGTTGGTTCAGTTTGTATCATAACTGAAAGTGCATTGATCTTATCAGGTTTCGTTGTCCTCTCTTTCATGGAGTAATCACAATACTCTTTTCAGCATGTAGTATCTACTTTAGTAATTTCATTTTGTTCCAAATGTAAAGTACCATTATGTTGCTCCTTTGGTGGGAGTTAGGATCGCCTTAGTGTCTTTATTGAAATCTTGATTCCCCCTATGGTGTTCTCATAAGAGGCACTACGTGTGGTGCCCACTTCCATATATCCTTATCTTACAGAGCAGTCAGGCTTTGGTTCCAACATTTTGCAAACAGTGTTATCTGGTATTGCATGTTTGAAGATTCTTATACAAGATGGGAAAAATCGGGAAAATGTACAACTACCAATGTCATTTATAGGAAAATATTAAGAAATGTTTAGAGAAATAATTGACATATTGAATGTTCATTTTATATATATTAATGTTTATGTAATCTAATGGCTAACATGTTGATATTATTTTGTTGTTGCTTTTGAGCTGATACATACGTTGCTAAACATGAAAGGTTACAACTAGTGATGTTAGTGTGGTGCATATTGTGTTTTTGGATAAAAAGCGACAACTTATATTTTTGGTTGGTCAATTTGAAACGTAGTTCCTTTTTTTACTATGCTTTATTTTTTATTCAATTACTTAATAATTCGGATGAGTTTAACGAGAGGATACCTATGATTTTTCTGAATTGTTGCAGCGCGCGGGGGATTTCATGCTTGTTACATAGATATGGCGTTTTCTGATGAGCTTGAGGGATGATACTTTATATGTATAGATATTTTGACCCCCAAAAAATATTGATATTGATATTGATATTGATTCCTTCCAAACCCGCGTCATCGATCTCCTGAACCTATTCTCTGCGAATTTTATTCCTCCTGAATCGGCGCCTCCTTCCAAGCCCTCATTTCCTCCATATTCTTACCTCTGATTCTGCGATGGCTGCTTTGGGAGCCATGGTTCCAAATCTTGAAACTCGTCGGAAACCCAGTGTGAGGCCATGTTTAGAAAATTCTTCGTCCCGATCTGGACGCTTTCCATTGTGTTTTGGGCTCCGTACAAACGCTTCCACCACCAATAATGCCGTGCTCGTTGCAGATCATAGAAGGCGATCTTCTTCTTTTGGGCCATTTATAGATGAGTAACTGATATAGTATTGTGGCTCTCTGAGTGTGATTCGGTGGAACAAAGACGAAATATTAATCAAGACGAAGGAGGCATAGGAAGTACGTCTAAGAAGCCTTCCTCTGGACAGGACATCGCCAGCCCCAGTCACGTTGAAATTTTCAGGAAGCAACCAACAAGTCACGCCGACGACCCAGGTATGCCTTTCTCTCGCTGTGATTGTTGCAGTGGTGGTTTGTTGTGATCTTGTTTGCTTGGAAATGAGGTTGTGTTTATCTCCGGTTTCTGTATAGTCTGCGATTGTTCCTTCAAATCTGTTTTGAAAATATGCAATTTCTTCGTAAATGAAGGAAAACCCCCCAAAAACTTTTATCACTTCTAAAGGATTATACACGATACGCGGATGGTTTGGTTTGGTTTGCTCTTGAGGATGCCGTTTGTTATTGTTGTATTCTTGTGCGGTTGTGCCTGGCCTGCTCTGCTTCAATTTTTTTTTTTTTTTTTGATATTTTCTTGCTAACAAATATTTCAGATTACTTATTTATTATGGATTACTGTTAGTAAATTTAATTCCTTTTTTTGTTCTTATTTTATCATTTATTATGCCAATTTGTTCCTTTGACAAGCTTGTTCCTTTTTCCCCCTACTGTGTCTTTCTCATCAAATGCTCTGAAACATTTGGCTGTGCGTGGTCAATATTATCTCTCACAAAGTTCTAAAAGAACTCGCAATCTTTTGAAGTGCTTGAGATAAACACAACGGGAATAGGAGCTGAAAATTCCAAGTGAGATTACATTAACTTCATTTTCTTATTAAAATTCGAATATATTACAATATTTTTCTACTGTATGTTGTGTTTGACTTTAGAATTGAGAAGTTAAAATTCGAATACTCCCTTTATCCTTATTAGGGTGTGCATGGTAACACTAATGCATTTTTTCTTAATTTCTGTGCCCAGGAACAAAAATAGATGGGAATTGTGTTTGGTAAATCCGGTTTTTTTTTACTCCCGGATGAACCGGTTTATTTTTTATCTGGGGGTAAAAAAAGAAGCTAAAATTTTCAGCTCTCTTGTTCTGCAAGACATTTAATCGAATCATTTTTCTCCAAAAAAAAAAAAAGACTCCTTCCTCTTCGAAGCAAAAATTTACCCTTATTAATAAGGGTAGTGGGTGAGAGTAATAATTGATATAATAATAGAGTTTAGTGCAATTAGTAGGGGTAATATTAGAAGTTACTTAAATTGTAGGACAACTTTATTGACTTTAACTATTTTTATTGGTTTGTGAGAATTGTTAGTTGGTGTCTTATAATAAAGACTAGAGGGAGTATATTAAAATATTTGTCCACCGTATGTTGTGTTTGACTTTAGAATTGAGAAGTCTCTGCTTCTATATTTCAGATTTTTGCTGAAGACTGAGATAGATTCCAGGGCTTATCCGGGGAAGCCAAGTTACTCAACCAACTGTAGTTTGTGTCTCTTCACATATTTTAGAGTTGAAGCATGAAAGTTCTGTTCCCTGCTGCTTTCTGTTGATGTCTAAAAATTGCACTGCGCTAAGTTAGAAAGTAAGTTTGGTCTGATCTTCTGCTATGGTGCTTTCTTAACAAGTCATTGTTTCAAATCTAGAGTGGTGGGACCATTTTGCATATTGAAATTTGCATCTTCCTTTAATTTTCCAGCCATCTTCCATACTTATGTAACATTTCAGAGACTGTGCTCTTCCTGCGTATTATGTATTATTCTGAACCATGGCCTTGTTAACTGTTACAATTGAAGTTCATTCTTTATGATAATACACTTTCATATAGGGAATAATTTAAATCAATCTTCTATGACTTGGCCTTTTAAAATACAGCAGATCATAAATAGCCAAGATTGAAAGATAGTGTTGCTAAGCAAGCGTATTTACTTTGTATACAGTACTACTTCTGGGATAGTAAGGGCTGACAGTAGCGGACTAGAAGCCATGTGGACAAATAGTTTTATGGGAAAATTGGGACCAGTCTAATATTTTGTTCTCTAGATTGTTTCAATGTATTAGTGTGATGAGAAATCCTCAAAAATTTATTATTTTTGGTTGAATTTTTTTGATATGGGCTTAGTACTTTCACCTTAGCAAGTCTCCTTTTTAACCTTAAGCGTACAAGCCACTCTCTTGATTTCCTAATTAAATTGATTGTGTATTCATGCGTTTAAGTGTATATATTGTGTAAATGACTAAAGGTAACATGCATGAAAACCTAATAGATTGTGTAAGTATGTAGTTAGATTTCCCTGTACAAGTGTCACTCTTCTAGTCCTACACGTGTTTGTACACTCTGTATATACCATTTATCAACACACTACTCTTTCTATGCTCAGGAAGCTAAATACTGAGCTATTCAACTCCTAAGTGTTGCATTAGCTTCAAGTGATAAGAGATTGAAATGTGTTAAAGCAAGAGAATCCAAAATGATCACAAGGTTGAGAGAAAGTGGGAGTGAGAAGCAGCATATATGAAATGATAGCATAGGGGAACCTACCAGTCCTTATTGCCAATAAATTCAGGTTTCCCTATTCCTTGAGGTCTTACTGCCAATAAAGTGGTTAAAAAATTTACTATGTTTGGATTGAGAGAAAAGTTGGGAGAAAATAGAGAGGAGTAAAAACGAGGAAGCAAAACTACCAAAAGTGGTAAAAAAATTTACTATTTTTTTTTGGAATGTTTTCCCTCCCTCCTAACCCCATTAATTTTTTTTTACTATTTTGGTCCATGCTGGTTCACCACCGATCTGCTGTTTGATTCATGTCCCTTTGCCTTTTCAACTTAAATCTTTGTTTTATTGTCTCTTTTTGGTAAACTAACGTGGTCTGCATAAGCCATTCAAGACTTCCCCGTTACACCAATCATTGTGTCATGTCACTTTTGAAAAGTTTTTCTGTAGTTTATGATAGGACGAAAATTCCATGGTTCCTGGCTTGATTTTTTATTTTAATGGCAGGGAAAGCATAAGCTTGAGATGCCTGGCTTGATATTATGAAGCCATTTTCATTTGTATTCGCCTGTAAACCGAGAGACAATGAAACGTTGGATGTGGAAGATGTTGGGGATGAGGAGTAGAATGAAATTCATTGGAGATCATTTTTTAAAGAATGTTGAAAACTATTATAGGATTGGCCACGTTTGATGGCTCAATCTAATTCATGATCTTGCCCAATCTGTAACAAAGGGATTTTCCCCCCGCAATATAAATGGCAAATTGGCAGTGACACAAGTGATCTCTCTGTTTTCATATATATATATATATATATATATATATATATATATATATATATATATATACATACATATATGACACAAGTGATCTCTCTGTTTTTTTATATATATCAATGACACAAGTGATCTCTGAACGGATTGATCATCTCTCACTTTTTGGTCATGGCCTTTCATTGCATTTGCATCAAGGATGGTTGTCATAAAAAATCATCACTGATTCACTTTATCAAATTGATGAAACAAAAGCTATTTGCTAGGCAATTGGCAAATATAAAAATGGCCACGTTAACAGTTATTTCAAGGCTGTATTCATCTGGTTCAAAACACATGCTTGACATGACAATCAAACTAAAAGTATCTGGCCTTGAAGAAAACATTAAGATAACACTACAAATGAACAAAGCAGTAAGCACATAATCCACATGTCTCAATTTCCAAGCTCCAGCGCTAACAATGCTGGAGCAGTGAGAAGTGAGAACTCTAACAGAGGGTGAAACAGACTCTAACCAGTGATACAATCATACAACCAACTGATCAACACAATATGATAAATGATCCAATGCTGCAACTGGCAAACATGATCCACTATGTGATCCAGATGACAATTTTCAATCTTCTCTTTCTGGAGGCAGACCACAAGGCAGGAACATTTTCTGCACAAGAAACAGAACTTTTCTTGATAAGAAATGCAACAACTAATTCAATAGGATGGATACTGGGGACAAAATTTGTTGTCACTCAATAGCTTGAGTTATATATCAGTAAGTAACTTCAAAAGATCAAACACCGTCATAAGATGCTCATAATAGTTACTACCTCTGGTCACTCGTCCTTGATCAGTTTTTCTTAAGGGATTAAGTAACCTAAATAAAATATAAAAAAAATCAGCAAAAATATTTTGCTATGCTTCCTTTAATAATGGACTGGATGAAATGCTCGAAAGGGATTATTTAATTTCTGATTGGAACTCGACAGTTATCCATTACAAATCACCTACTTACTTTTTCTTAAAAAATCAACTTTCTTTCAACGAAAACTTTACTTACCCTTACTCCCTTTGTCAACAAAAAGGCTCGGTGCAAAATGTCAGATTTTGACATTATGAAATAGGGAGGATAGTTATTTGTCATTTTCGTACACCCGTCACGGAAAAATATGTAAGTTTCGTATGATATTTCCATTTTCCATGGCATTTGGTCAAGCAAGCATCACGCGGTTTTAGGCTCTGCTCATCTTCTTCCTTCATTTCTGCATCGCCAAAGCTTTCAACCTCTCTCTGCTCAACTTACCCCAAAACAAACACACCTCTCTACTTGTGATCTTGTCATTTAGACGATGGCAGAGGCTATGATTGAGGTTGCACTTGAGACTCTGAGTTCACTCATTCATAAAGAGCTCGTTTCGTTTCTGGGTGTGGACCGAGAAATGAGAAGACTTTCCAGCATACTCACTACAATCAAGGCAGTGCTCGAAGATGCTGAGGAGAAGCAAATCACCGACAACGCTCTCAAGAATTGGCTGCGCAAGCTTCGAGATGCGGCTCACTTGCTGGATGACGTATTGGATGAGTATTCCACCCATGCCCTTTCCTTGGAATGCCAAGACAAGGTACAAGGCTCTTGCTTATACTCTTTTAATCCCATTCATGTTATGTTCCGTTATAAAATGGCCAAGAAATTGAAAGACATCGGTGAAAAACTTGATGAAATTGCTGAGGAAAGGGTGAAGTTTCATTTACGCCAGACAGTTCATGAGAGGAGGAATCAAGTCATGGAATGGAGGCAAACCACCTCAATCATCACTCAACCCCAATTCTATGGAAGAGAAGTAGATAAGGAGAAAATTGTGGACTTTTTGGTTGGTGATGCTTCTAATTTGGAGGATGTTTCAGTCTATCCAATTATCGGTATTGGCGGTCTTGGAAAAACTACCCTTGCCCAACAAGTCTTCAATGATAGGAGGGTAGTTGATCATTTTATGTTAAGAATTTGGGTATGTGTTTCTGAAGATTTCAATATGAAACGGCTTTCAAAAGCTATAATAGAGTCCGCTGGGCATGCTTGCGGCGATTTAGATCTAGAACCCTTACAGAGACGAATTCAAGAGGTGGTTGGAAGAAAAAGATACTTACTTGTGCTGGATGATGTGTGGAATGATAACCAGGAGAAATGGGATCGGTTGAAATATGCTTTGGCTTGTGGATCAAGGGGTTCTTCAATTCTGGTCACTACTCGTCTTACAAAGGTTGCATGCATTACTGGAACAAGGCCTCCTCATCAGTTATCATTGTTATCAGAAGATCATTGTTGGGAGTTGTTTAGACAACGAGCTTTTGGATTGGAAAAGGAGGAACGAGTAGAACTTGTGGCTATAGGGAAGGAGATAGTAAAAAAGTGTAAAGGAGTGCCTCTTGCAGCCAAAACTCTCGGAAGTCTTTTGCGCTTCCGAAGTGATGAAAAAGACTGGCTTCATATTAAGGAGAGTGAGATTTGGAATTTACCACAGGAAGAAGATTCAATCTTACCTGGTTTAAGATTGAGTTATTTAAATTTACCGACAAAAGTAAGGCAATGTTTTGGCTACCTTGCAGTGTTCCCCAAAGATCTTATAATGAGTAAGAAACGTGTAATTGAACTTTGGATGGCTAATGGGTTCATTTCAACTAATGAAGGGTGTGAAGTGGAAGATGTCGGTGATAGAGTGTGGAACGAATTATATTTAAGATCATTTTTTGAGGATGTTAAGATCGGGGAATGGGACGGAGACACGCGGTTCAAGATACATGATCTTATTCATGATTTAGCCCAATTTGTTATGGAGGAAGAGTGTTGTAGCAGTACATTTAAGAATAGCCTACATGGTGAAAGAACTCATCATCTCTCATTGTTGGCTGATGGACCACTTCATAAAGGATGGTCATCTCATTTGGACAAGGTCAATTTGAAGACTTCTATAATAATAGGCGGTAGTTACGCCGGTCGTTATGGTGGGCTCAACGGTGTGCTCAACACTTATTATGATACATTGTTTAAATGTTCTCACTTGAGGGCACTTGACCTCGAGTATTTAAAAGAGTTGCCATCTTCAATTGGCCGATTAAGACATTTGAGGTACTTAAACCTTTCCTCTAGTTCCATAAAGACACTACCCAATTCCATTTGTCGATTGTACAATATGCAGATTTTGAATTTGAACTCTTGTCAACGTCTTGAAAAGTTGCCGAACCAAACAAAGTGCTTGAAGTTTCTCCGTCGTCTATATTTGGAAGGGTGCACATCATTATCTAGAATGGCCCCTAAGATGGGTCAACTAACTTGCTTAAAAACTTTAAATAAATATATTGTTGGTACACAAAAAGGGTTCCTGTTAGTAGAATTAAGAAACTTGAAGCTTGAAGGAGCACTCCACATTAGGCACTTGGAGAGAGTGAGAAGTTTGATGGACGCCAAAGAAGCCAATTTGGCGGATAAGCATTTAAATGAGTTGGTGTTGTCATGGGAAAGAAATGAAGAATCCCAGTTAGAGGAAAATGATGAGCACATTCTGGAAGATCTTCAGCCTCATTCACAGCTTAAAAGTTTGTTAATAGGAGGATATTTTGGTACTCAATTCCCGCAGTGGATGGGTAATTCTGCACTAAAATATTTATATAAATTAGAACTAGTGGATTGTAAAAATTGTTTCCACATTTCACCTCTAGAAAAACTTCCATCTTTGACGCATCTCAGTTTATCGAATATGAATCTCTTGCAATATGTAGACAATGAATCTTATGATGATGGGGTTGCGAGAGGTTTTAACAACCTGAAATTTCTGTCGTTGGAAAAGCTACCAAACCTCGTGAAGTTGTCAAGGGCAGATGGAGACAACGTGTTCCCATGTCTCTCGTCATTGCAAATTATTCATTGTCCAAAATTGATCTTGCCTTGCCTTCCATCTGTCACCGAACTAAGAATGCTACAGGAATCCAACGGAGCTTTACTGGCCTCAATTCAAAATCTGCGCAATCTTGAATGCCTTTGGTTCATCAAAGATAAAGATCTGATTTCCTTTCCAAGTGGGATCTAGGAGGTCTTGCGTGTCTCAAGAAACTCCACTTTTACGAACTTGAAAAACTTGAAGTTCTCCCAACTGAGCTCAGCAACTTAAATGCTCTTGAAGAATTACATATTTATAGGTGCGAAAATCTTGAGACATTGACAGAGCAAGTGTTTCAAGGTTTGTATTCTCTCAGAAGATTGACAATTTGTGGGTATGCTAAGTTCAAATTATCAGCAGGCTTTCGGTACCTGACTGCCCTCGAAGATCTTACAATTGATGGCTGCCTAGAAGTGGAACATCTTCCGGAGGATTTACAACATGCAATGGCGTTTCAATCGTTAGGTTTACATGATCTTCCCAATCTAGCATTTCTTCCTGACTGGCTGGGAAACCTTAGGTTGCTGAAGTCATTGGTGATATCTAATTGCCCCAGGCTGATGTCACTTCCAATGAGCATTCAGTGCCTTAGTAGTTTGAAAGATTTGGGAATTTACGGTTGTCCAGAGTTAGTGAAGAGATGTAAGGATGAAACAGGGGAGGATTGGCCCAAGATTGCTCATGTTTCACGGACTCTTTTTCTAGAAAATACAAATTTAATATCTCGAGGAAGTAATTGTTCGTATTATCATGTGGATTATAGAGGTTTGTTCTCTATCAGACTTCATTTGTTTATGCCATATTGCTAGGATCTTGGGGTTTTTTTTTTTCCTATTTGGTTTTTAACATGTCAATGGGATTTTTATAAAAAGAGAGGGTATCACTACTTAAGAGATCTTGAGCCTATTCTTAAGGCGCAAGTTTTTTTTTGTACGTCACATTATTTTCCCCACCATCATTATCATATACTCCTGTCTGATGTTAATGTGTGGAAAGGACTTGCAATCTTTAACGTGCTTGAGATCAAGAAAATGGGGGTGGGTACTATAACCTAGTGAGATTACATTACCACCATCATTTTCTTCTCAAAGTTTGTATATGCTATAATATTTCTGTACTGCATTTTTGTGTCTGACTTTGGAGCTTAAAAATCCCTGCCTACAAATTTTCAGTGAGACTTGGCCAGTACACGCCCATGTGATAGACAAATGAGTGACTTGAAGCATGCAGCTGTTGGGTTGCTTGTTGAAGTGTCTAATGTGTTGTAGATTTATCAGCGCCAATTTGGGAATCAAGTTTTATATAGTCTTGTGCAACCTCACTTTCTTAATGAATCATTAAGGTGACACACAAACTGAATGGCCTTGAAGTTTATTGACTCAACGGTTTTGAAAGGTTCGTGACCTTCTGTTGGTGGCAGCTTGAGACTTGCATTTTTAATTTATTGCAGTATTTTGTATGTGGCTTTCTGTCTCTGGTATGCGCATGTCAGTCAATATTCTTTAATTCATTTTACATATTGAAGCATAAAACTCATCAAGTGTATGGTCTCTTTTTGAATCAGAAGGAACCTCTCAAATCTCAATGGTTACAAAAATGTGTCTGCCACAAGTTCTAGGAGAGACTAAAAGTAGTGTGTGACAACGCATCAGTTCTAGGAGCTAAGTTACTTG
Organism: Acacia melanoxylon; assembly: GCA_019022615.1. Classification (NCBI taxonomy): domain Eukaryota; kingdom Viridiplantae; phylum Streptophyta; class Magnoliopsida; order Fabales; family Fabaceae; genus Acacia; species Acacia melanoxylon. Next base: position 1,844,009 of record JAFJYJ010000052.1, read on the forward strand.
ACAGACTGTAGCCTGCGTCTGTTAAGACAAATTTTAGAGTTCAAGCTTGAATTTTTTGTTCCCTACTGGTGTCTGTAAATTTCACTGTGCAAATTTGGAAATGTAAGTTTGGTATGATCTTAGGCTGTGTGACTTCCTTAACGAGTCATCGTTGCAAATCTAGAACGGTGGGAGCATTTTGGATATCGATAATTTGCATCTTCCTTTTATCTTTCATCCATCTTCCATACTTACATTAATATATCTGTTACTCAGTTGGGGTTCGTGGTTGCTCTTCTTAACACAAGTGTCATCTTTAGGACTCAAACTCAAAGACCTAGAGAGTTCTAGCGGGGCCTTACACAGTTTGACCAATTCTATATTGGTCTGAAACTATGCTCTTTGTTATTTTGGATTTACACCATTGCATTCAATTCATCCCGGGACCTTGGTTTCTTCTCTTGTCAACTGTTTCAATTGAGGTTCATTGTTTATACTACTACTACTAGCTCTGTTTATTGTTTATGATAATAAACTATCATGTGGGGAATATTTTAAATCAAGCTTCTATGACTTGGCTCTTACCCAAATAGGCCAATTCTTTACAAGTCAAACTACTTCTGGCATATACGCTGTATTTAGAAAAGGACTGACAGCAACGAACTAGAAGTCTTGGCAAACTAGTTTTATGCGAAAATTGAGATCTGTCTAATATTTTTTGTTCTAGATAGTTTTGGTGTTTAAGTCTGATGATAAATCTTCAAACATTTATTATTTTTCGTTGATTTTTTTTTCTCATGTTAAAAGAATTTATGGAGTCAGTTGTATATATTAAAAAACACAAATTCAAAGATGTTAATTACTCTATTTGAGCTGCTCTTATATCAAAATAATATCATTTTTATTTGTCCTTAGGAAATTCTGCTTTTCCAGCCTCTGTATTTCAAGTGACAGCCAATAATTTTTATAAGAAGATCATGGAGAGATTAAAATTATCATCACAATTACCTTGGCCTTGTTCTGGTTCCAAACCCTGCTCCGGCGGCTAGCATATATATGATGATGGGGAAAAAAAATTAATGCTTATTATACCTAAAAGCAACCAAGTATATTAGACAAAGCAACTAAACCATTTAATTTGCTTAGAATTAATATAATGTTTGGTCTTTATATTTGGCCCCATTTTAATTTTAGTCCCTATAATTTTAAACTATATGTTTTAGTTCTTCGAATTTTCTTTCATTTAACATGTTAGTTTTTGTAATTTAATAAGGACCTTAATGGTGTTAAATATGTTATTGTGGCATTAACACTGTTAATTTTGCTAAGGTAGTTTAATGATTAAGCAAGCTAATTGGTTCTTTTAGCTTATGTGGCTCAATGATAAAATATAGGGTTAATATAACTTTAGTTCATTAAGCTTATCCTAATTTTAGTTTTAATCTCTCATATTTCAAATTAGAGGTTTCAGTCTGTCAAATTTCATTTCATTTTAAATATTGGTTCTCAGCTATCATTAAATAAAAATCTGGACCATTTTACCCTTTAAGAAACCGAAACCTCTTGTTTAGAACTTCATGAATTAAAGCCAAAATAAAAGCAAACTTGAAGGATAAAAAATTATATTAACCCTAAAATATATTAAAAAATCAGCCCACACTATTAAAAAAAAATACTTTTAATGTCCGTTTTTTTAATTTTTGAACATTCAATTTTAAGGAGACATCTATGTAAAAGGACGTTATAGGTTTCAAATTTAACATCCATTTTTTACGGATGTTGTAAGTTGGACGATGTAAGTGTGTCTTACAACATCTATTTTTTATAAAACAGACTTTGTAAGCCACTTATAAAGTCTGTTTTTTCAAAAACAAAATTTAATCGGACTTTGAAAATATATACTTTCAACATCCTTTTTTTGAAAAAAAAAAGAACTTTGAAAGTCTTTTTTTAAAAAAAAATTTACTTTATTTTTATTGGAATCACCTCTAATCCAAAAAAAAAAAAGTATCTCTACAAATTTATTTTCTACAAATAAACACCAGAAATGCCTCCTTTTTCAATCAATAAACTCACACAAAATAAACTCATGACATTAGGAATTCTAGTCTTAACAAAAAATTGCCATCTCATTAAGAAATCATCTATAAAATTATTCCAAACAAATAAACACCAAGAAAAAGAAAAAAGAAACAATCCAAATAGTGACTCTTATTAATCAGATTTGTCAATAAGTTTTACAATTCTAAACTTACAATATTTTCCTATTCAATCCTAAAATGAATGAATACAAATGAATACAACACAACACAAACCAAAGCCTCGTACTCCTCTGTGCCAACAACGGAATTTAACTCTCTCACATATTCGGCCACAAATATCGGAGTCTGCTGTGCTTTGTGTTTCTTCTTTTCATTTGAAGGTGGAATTAAAAGCTGCAAATGAGGGCAATTAATCACACATAACTCTTAGTTAAAAGGTTTTGCTTCTAATCTTAATTAAGAAATGCATAACCACAAGCTCTTGACACCAAGATACCTGTGATATGCTAAATGTTAAAAATGCAAGTCAAAATCTGTCGGAGACACATGGCCATTGCTTTGGAGTAACACATTTCTTGGCTTCAAATCCTGATATCTTATTCCTAACAATTGTCACAAAATAATATAATTAGTGTGAATGTTATGCCCCCAACTAGTAGAACACAAATATAATATAGAAACTTACTAAGATGCAGTGGACATCGTGGAGACAAGGCCCAAGGAAAGAAACAATTATACACACACACACAGATATCTTCATGCTTTATCTGTCACTGATGTTGTAAGTGAAATCTTACATGTAAACTTTGAAAGCAGCAGATGAAATCCATCAATGGAAATTTGCGCCCCCAAAATTGCACATGAACGCTGTCAAAATAATCACCGGTAAAGGCCATACAGAACCAAAAATAAGCTTATGCACAGCAAAATTTGAAAAGTTCAGCGAGGGTTCCACAGTAATCTAATTAATAATGAAACTAATGCATGTTTCCAAAATGCAAATGGAGCAGCAACAACTTTTTCCTTAACAGAAAAGGTAAAAAGAATGAACATATAACTCACAAGAAAGAACTTAACACAGTCAAAACCAACGAATGGAACAAGAAGAAAGGGAATAAGCAAAGATGGACCAAAACAAAAACTCTGAAACTGTGGATCTTGAGTTCAAATACTGATATAAAAACGCAGAATTATATCATGAGTAATGGCAGCCAAAAATAAGCTTAAATCAGGGGATCGACACAGAAGAAATCAGTTAATTGCAAAGACTACGACTCAATAGGCTAGACCAAATTATTAGGCTAGTTTTCATTTTCAGCAGCATTGAGCAAATCGAACAAAAATTGTACAAGTTGAGAACAATAAGCCATATATTTTATATATGCCTAGCTTTTATAAAGTTAAACCATAAAATATGGAGATCTTACTTGAGTACTGATAATTTCCTTCCTAATGAAGCATAAAGGGCTAGGTCACAATTCGAAGGGGAAATATGGAGATCTTTAATAGCAAATGAACCAGAAGGCAGTAAGATATCGTCTACACCCAACAGCCCACAATTTCTAGATTTCCTTTTTCTACAAGTAGGACCATATATAGCAATAGCCAGTGCCCCCATCACATTTGTTGGCTGGAAATTTTTCACCTTCCACCTGCGTCTGCCTCTCTCTCTCTCTGAAGACAAAGATGAACAGGGGAAGACGCGAGGCTGATTCCTTTTATTTTTATTTTTTATTTTATCACTTAGCCGCATAAACTAAAAGAACTAGTCAACTTGCCGAGCTTCATCAAACCTGATAGGTGGTGAATCATTCAATGGATTATGCAGACGAAAGAGGGAGAAAGTAAGAGAATATATAGCTAATTTGTTATCATCGACGATGTGATGATGATGCTTCCAACGTCGTCGTTGATCTCTACAAAGCAAGTCATTGTTCTAAAGGGACCCTTGCAAATTAACGTTTTATCAGATGCGATCTTGGGGGAGCCTTTGCAAATCTACTTTTTTCAACGTTTTTTCTCAAAATAATGGGGGTCAATCAAAATAGTGTTGGGAGATATTGTTGAAGGGATGGAAGAGAGGAGAAAATCATCCGATCTCTGGAAAACCCTTAACTATGACTCCTTCGTCAATCATTTCGGTCTTCTCTTTTATGATCTTTTTGTTTGTGGATGTTTTCTGATATCATTACTCAAGTTGCATTTAATTTCATTTGTCTGTACAAATTAGTAGATATTATGTTTTACACTCTGTTTCAAACATTTTGTCATACATGCAGAGCAAAGAGGGGAACCACTTTGCCTACTCGTCCTTTGAACGTGCAGGGGGAGCTCGTCATTACAGACGAGCCTCCCAAATGTCGATTCGAGTTCGATATTCAATTTTTATTTTATTTTTTTCTACATAAAAAAATCATTTTGGAAAAAATGTTAGTTGAAAGATTAACTTTATTTTAAGCTTTCTACCCATTAAAATTATTTTTTATTAAAAATTAAAAAGTAAAAAAAGAAAAATTTGGGCGTCGGATCGGGATTTGGGAATTTCGTCCAAAAGACGAGAAGGTAAAGTGATTCCGCAAAGAGGTGAAGAAGCAGAGGCTAAGAGCTACAGAGCTTGAGAAGCAGGTGACTATTCTAGATGCTCACTAAACATTGAAAACCAGCTTTATGTATTTTTCTTTGGAGATTACTGGGTTCTATACATCGACAACGATTATCAGGATGCTCTAATCAGCGAGCCCAGCTTACCTTTGGTAAGAAAATTCATTAGCTTTTTAGTTCTCTGCATCATGAGTATGTGATTCTGTTTGTGGGGTTGTAAATTCTGAGATTTCTCATAGGCTTAAGCAACTCTAATATACCTTTGGATAAATGGAAGGTGAGGATATGCTTTCATTTTGTGAAATTGTTGCATGTGCAGGGGGATTTTGGGCTTGTTTTAAAATAATAAAGATATTATTATTTTCCAAAAAACAGGAGATCCTCTCAAGAGAATACTTACGTACTCTAAAAATATTATGTATATCTATTAAAAACATAACAAATTATATTATTTTAAGGGTTAAGCACCATTTTTGCCCCTGAAGGAAGTTTTTTTGGAAGAATGTTGCTTCGAAAGTTTTTTTTTGGGAAGAATGTTGCCCCTCACAACGGTCAACTAACCGTTGACCGTTAGGTTGTTAACGGAGGGGCAAAATTGCTCCAAAAAAACTTAGGGCAAAATTGCTCGGGGGTAAAAAAATGTTAAAAATGTTATTTATGATATCATATATTTTAAATTCTTATTTATATAATATCTAGGGGTGGAAATAGGACTACCAACCGCGCTTCACCCTTAATTCTACTGTTTAAAGTAAGCCTATTTTTGCTTGTTTGAAGTAGGACTTGTTTTGCGGTGGTGCCTGGCGCTGTTAGCCTAATTATAGAATTTTTAAAAATATAGATCGCCTTAACAGGGTATAAGCTAGGCTTAGGCGGAAAAAATAGCCTCTAGGAGGCCACAGGCCAGGCTTAGACCACTTTGTTGGCGAACAGGCTGGCTTGTTAAGGGTGAAACACTAAATTTATTTTTATTTTACTGCTTTTTACCCCTAGATATTATATAAATAAGAATTTAAAATATATGATATCATAAATAACATTTTTAACATTTTTTTTTTTTGGGTTAAGTAATTTTGGAAATTTTTGTGGGAAGATTTTGCGCTGGAAGTTTTTTGGAAGATTTTGCCTCCGTTAATGGTCAACTAACCGTTGACCGTTAGTTGACCGATTGACGGAGGGCAACATTGCTTCCAAAAACTTCCAAACATCGCTCCAAAAAAACTTCTCAAAAGCAAAATCGCTTTCTGGAGATACTTAGGCAAAATGGTACTTAACCCTTATTTTAATTCTAATTAATAGGTGACTCGTTGAAAAAATTCACGTTTATTTGTTTTAAAGAAAAATGAGTTGATCGATGTGTTTTAGTTTTATTTCTAATTAAGTCTCTACTATTATCAATGTAAGAGCAAGAATCAAGAACGTATATGATTTTTTTTAAAAGAGAAGGTAAAACTATATACTTGAGCTTTATGGCTAATATAACTTTCCTAATCTTTCCAACTTTGCCATGAACTTCCCAGATTCTTACATATTAACTTTGTTCATTATTTATATTTGAATTCATCTTAAAGTTTAGACAGATTAACTACGATTTTTCTGGCAAAAAAGAGAGAGATTATCTACTATTATAAAAAGAGAGATTATCTGCATATAACTTAACATTTGAGGATTATACGTAGATAAAAATAAATTCAAGAGGATATATGATTAATGACTGGAAGTTACCTGACCAAGAGCTTCATTATTAAGCTTAGGTTGAGTGAGTTATTTGTACAATGTCCAAAATAAAATGGAAATTTATATAATTTATTTAGAAATTAATTTATTATCCCTTTAAAAATTTAATTTCAAACATTTAAAAGAAGACAATATAAAAAATTCAAATGTAAATAAAATATATATATTTTTTTTTTTGGGGAATCAATTTTGCAGGCACTTCTGCAATTTTTAACTTGGTAGTTGTGTTTATCTCTCTTAATTAAATATTTTAATTTTTTTATTAGCATAGTCGGTGTTAATAGAGCAAATTTATTGGGTTTAATGTGCTAATAAAGTAAAATTAAACTATCTAATTAAGAGAGAAACATATATGTAATATAGGTAAGTCTAAGCCGGTTTGAAAACTCTAGCTAAATTCCGAGGATTTTAACTTTATGAAATAGAAAGTATAATTATTTGTCATTTTCAAACTCCCATAAAGGGAAGAAAAAAAATTGCGATTTTCGACTGGTGGTGCTTCCATGAACTTTCGATCACATCTGATCAAGTAGCACTGAATTATTGTATCCCATACTTCTGCTTCCTTATTGACTTCAAAAGTCTCTGCTCATCTTCTTCCTTCATTACTGCATTCACAAACCTTGTCCTCATTCTGAACTACTCAAAAAAAAAAAAAAAAAAACAAACAAACAAACAAACTCACCTCACAATAATTGATTTTGTCACTGAGAAGATGACGGAGGCTATCGTTGAGGTCGCACTTGAGACCTTGAGCTCACTCATTCAAAAACAGCTCGGTTTGTTTCTAGGCGTCAATCGAGAGATGAAGAGGCTTTCCGACGTCCTCACTACAATCAAGGCAGTTCTTGAAGACGCTGAGGAGAAGCAACTCACCGACAAGGCTCTCAAGAATTGGCTGCGCAAGCTTCGAGATGCGGCTTACTTGGTGGAGGACATCTTGGATGAGTGTTCCACGCATGCCCTTTCCTTGGAATACCGACACAAGGTACAAGGCTTTTGCCTATACTCTTTCCATCCCACTCATGTTATGTTCCGTTACAAAATTGCCAAGAAATTGAAAGACATCAGTCAAAGGCTAGATGAAATTGCTGAGGAAAGATTGAAGTTTCATTTGCGCGAGACGGCTCCTGAGAGGAGGAATGAAGTCATGGAATGGCGACAAACTACTTCAATCATTACTCAACCCCAATTCTATGGAAGAGAAGCAGAGAGGGACAGAATTGTGGACTTTTTGGTTCATGATGCTTCTAATTCTGTGGATGTATCAGTCTATCCAATTGTCGGTATTGGTGGTCTGGGTAAAACTACCCTTGCCCAACAAGTCTTCAATGATGAGGGGGTGGCTAATCATTTTGAGCTCAAAATTTGGGTTTGTGTTTCTGAAGATTTTAGTCTGAAAAGGCTGTCAAAAGCTGTCATAGAGTCAGCTGGACATACTTGTGGAGATTTAGATTTAGAGCCATTGCAACAACGACTTCAAGAGGTGATTGGAAGAAAAAGATATCTGCTTGTCATGGATGATGTTTGGAATGATAACCAAGAGAAATGGGACAGGTTGAAATATGTTTTGGCATGTGGGTCAAAGGGTTCTTCAATTCTGGTCACTACTCGTCTTACGAACGTTGCGTGTATCACTGGAACAGTTCCTCCTCATCAGTTATCATTGTTATCTGAAGATGATTGTTGGGAGCTGTTTAAACAACGAGCTTTTGGACCAGACAAGAAGGAACGTGCAGAGCTTGTGGCTATAGGGAGGGAGATAGTTAAAAAGTGCAAAGGAGTGCCTCTTGCTGCTAAAACTCTAGGAAGTCTTCTGCACTTCAAAAGTGATGAGAAAGATTGGCTTTATATCAAGGAAAGTGAGATTTGGAATTTACCACAAGATGAATATTCTATCTTGCCTGCTTTGAGATTAAGCTACTTGAATTTACCTGCAAAATTAAGACAGTGTTTTGCCTTTTGTGCATTGTTTCCCAAAGATGAAATCATAAGCAAGGAATTCATAATTGAACTTTGGATGGCTGTTGGCTTGATTTCATCGAATGAAAGATTGGAAGTGGAAGATGACGGTGATAGAGTGTGGAGTGAATTATATTTAAGATCAATTTTTGAAGAAGTTGGCACTGCAGAGTCATGTACATGGTTCAAGATGCATGATCTTATTCATGATCTTGCACAATCTGTTGTTGAGGAAGAGTGTTGTTTTATTACGAGGGAGAACAGGACATCTATTCTACTTGAAAGAACTTTTCATATCTCATATGGCGGACGTGAAGCTTCTCATGGGCAATGGTTATCCCATTTGCACCAAGTCAAATCCTTAAAAACTTTTACAATGCCAGGTAGATGATGAGGTTCACACTTATTGCGATATATTGATGAAATGTTATCATTTGCGGGCTCTTGACCTGAAGTTTTTAAAAGAGTTGCCATCTTCTATTGGGCAATTAAAACATTTAAGGTACCTAAACCTTTCGTTTGGTGATCTTAAAACACTTCCAAGGTCAATATGTAAATTGTGGAATTTGCAGATTTTGAATTTGCATTGTTGTATGCATCTCCAAGAGTTGCCTAACCAGCTTAATCACTTGAAGTCTCTCCGACATCTACATTTGTTAGGGTGTAGATCATTATCTACAATGGCCCCTGGGATGAGCCAACTTGCTTGCTTAAAGTCTTTAACTCAGTATGTTGTTGGTTCACATAAAGGTTTCCTATTGTCAGAATTAGAGAACTTGAAACTTGAAGGAACACTCCACATCAAGCACTTGGAGAGAGTAACAAGTGTGATGGATGCCAAAGAAGCCAATCTGGCCGAGAAGCGCCTAAAGGAGTTGGAGTTGTCGTGGGAAAGAAACGAAGAATCCCAGTCGGAAGGAAACGAGGAGCAAATTCTTGGAGTTCTTCAACCTCATCCACAACTCAACCGTTTGAGTATAAAAAGATATTTTGGTACTCAGCTCCCACATTGGATGCGCATTCCTACCCTAAAAGATTTAACTTTATTAGAACTCGAGGATTGTAAAAATGTTTTCTGCATTTCGTCCCTGAAAAATCTTCCATCTTTGAGGCACCTGAGTTTACAAAACATGGAACACTTGCAATATGTTGACAATGGATCTTATACTGACGGGGTTGCAACAGCTTTCAACCTGGAATTTCTGCTGTTGGAAAAGCTACCAAGCCTAAAGAAGTTATCAAGGGAGGATGGAGACAACATGTTCCCATGTCTCGGCATGTTGCAAATTTGTCAATGTCCAAAATTGATCTTGCCTTGCCTTCCATCTGTTACTACACTAATCATGTTCAAGGAATGTAACAGGGCGTTACTACTTTCAATCCAAAATTTGCACAATCTTGAACACCTTTGGTTCCTTGGAGACAAAGAGGTGACTTCCTTTCCGGATGGGATGCTACAATGTTTTACGTGCCTCAAGGAACTCCACATTTGCCGACTTGAAAAACTTGAGGTACTCCCAACTCAACTCAGCAGCTTAAAGGCTCTTCAAATATTACATATTGAGGAATGCAACAACCTCCAGACTTTGACCGAGGAAGCATTGCAAGGATTGTGTTCTCTCAAAAAACTGGCTATTCTTGAGTGTGCTAAGTTCAAACTGTCAGCAGGATTTCAAAACCTCGGTGCCCTCGAAGATCTAAAGATTGCTGAGTGCCCAGAAGTGGAAGATTTACACGTGTCTTTAGAACATATTAAGGGTCTTCAATCATTAACTTTAGATGATCTTCCGAATCTAGCATCCTTGCCGGACTGGGTAGGAAACCTTAGGTCGCTGAAGTCGTTGACGATATCTAGATGCCCAAAGTTGATGTCACTTCCAACTAGCATCCAACTCCTCAATAATTTGAAAGATTTGGAGATTTATGCTTGTCCGGAATTGGTGCGGAGATGTTTGGAGCAAACAGGGGATGATTGGCTCAAGATTGCTCATGTTCCACGGACTCATTTAACACACTCAATCTTCAAGGCAAAAGATGGTTTTGCTAGATTTAACTTGGATAAAAGTGAAAGAGGTTTGTTCTCGCTCTGACTTTAGTTTATATTTTATGTTTGCATGGACAAGGGGGCTTTATTTCGGGTATAATGATTGCCTATACCACACAAGACATCTTGAAGCTAAGGCAAACATATTTCAATTTTGGTAAACCAAAAAATATTCTTGGCAGAATAGACTGTGTTTCTTTAAGAATTTTCAATCTTTCACCTGGTGGGTATATATTGGATGAATTACTCACAATTCTATGAAAGAATTTCAATATTTCATTTTGTGTTTGACTTTGGAGCACAAGAATTAATCCTTCTGATCTGCTTCCCTATTTTCAGAGGGCCTATGCTCATACACCATGGGGCATGCATGCAGTAGAAGTAGGCAAATTAGGGACTTGAAGCATGCAACAAATTGGGGATTCTTAAGACCTCTTAGTTGTAAGTTGGGTATTTTTAAGTGATATCGTGGAGCGTGATTTCTAATATCTTCCCTTTTTTTCTGCCAACTTCCATGATGCTTACTGGATTAATATTTTAGAACCTATGCTATTTCTATGTATTATTATGACTTCGGAGCTTATTCTATTGGATTCGACTCACCGCTATGGTCCTGTTATACTTCATAAAGGAATCATATATAAATCATTTTTACCAACCCCAATAGATTTGTTTATTTAATTATTATTATTATTATTTGAATTGAACCGGTTCACTTAGTGCAAAATCACCTTCCAAACGTATTTTTCCGGGTGTGTTTGGAATAATTGTGACAAAAGTAGGTTTTATTTCATCTTACTTTTGTAAACTTTAATTAAACTATATCAATTAAACGGAATTGTCAAAATTACATCATTTTTAAATAATTGTATTTATTTTTACATCCTTCAAAAACTTTTGTTAAATGCTCATGGCAAAAAAACTTCCTTGTTAAAATTATACATTAACAAAAAAAAAAATGCTATTAATTTTTGTATGTTGAGTGGGGAGATGGATATATATTTTTGCACTCGTATATTTTAATAATATTTAATTCATTTCAAATATACATAGGTTTTATCAGAAAAATAAAAAACATACATAAAAATGAACACTAGTATTTTACTATTTTTTACTCAAAATTAAAATTTATATATCTGAATTTTACAAATTAAGCTTTACTTCACACTCATGTAGTTTGTTGAGTAGGCCAAGGGCAAAATTAACATCCCATCATTATGCCATGAACTTTCAACAGCATTTAATCAGGCATAGTACGTTATTTACATACCGCAATTTTTGTTTGTTATTTTGAGCTCTCTATCTACTTTTTCGCTACTATTACTTCATAAACATGAGCATTTAGGCTTTTCAGATTCGATCCAAGAATTCACTCATTTACCCGCCTCTAAAAATACAGATGTCCATAAAGCAATTTAAAAAATATAAAGAGAGACCTTGAAATTTAGGTAAAGCTGGGGTGGATTGAAACAAGATGACTTATATCACTACTACTAAATAGTAAATGTAACAACCTTTTTAGGACATTAGGATGACTGTTTCCATGGTCTCGTAAATATGAGTGTCGTAGAAAGTGTAAACATAGCAACTGTTTTACACACAATCATTGTCATTTGATTTACATCGACCACTAAAAACGACAGTTGATCCTAAAGTAGTCGTCTAAAATTCTCTTTTTTCTAAACAAAATATTGTTTACAACGACTTATTTATAAAGATTGTTTTTATGTGTAACAGTCGTAGTAATTGTGTCATTCAAAACAACCGTTGTTCCTGATGCAGTCATAAAAAATTCTCTTTTTTCTAAAAAAATATCGCTTACAACAACATATTTACAAAGACTGTTTTTATGGGTAACAACCGTAATAATTGTGCCATTCAAAACGACCGTTGTTCCTGAAGCAATCGTCTAAAATTCTCCTTTTTCTAAAAAAATATTGCTTACAATTAGGGGTGAGCGTGGTGTCCAGATCGCCAGACGCCCGCCCAAGCCCAACAAAAATTGCCCAAAGCCCGCTCTAAAAAAGTGGCCCGAAAAAAATTTGGGCAATTTTGGGCTGGGCATCGAGCAAGGGGTCTTGCCCTGCCCATTTGGCCCCGGCCAGAAAATTAAATATATTTAAATAAATATTGTTCTACATATATTATTTTATTTAAAATATATTATATTATTATGTCTAAATATATTATATTATCTTCAAATTTATCTCCAAAGCTTTGAAATTCTATGAACTAGAATCAACTAAAATCTTTAAGGAGCGAGGGTAAGGCGTTTACTTTACTAGCAGGGAAGCCCACCCTTCGCCCAAACCCGAAAATTGTTAGGGCTTTTATATGGCGTTCGGGCCGCAAAATGCAAATTGTTCATTCTTCGGGCTGGGGTCTCGCCCTGCCCATGCCCACCCCTACTTACAATGACTTATTTACAAAGACTGTTTTATACGTAACAGTTGTAGTAATTGTGCCATTCAAAACAACCGATGTTTCTAAATCGGTTGTCTATAATTCTCTTTTTCTATAAAAATAAAGCAAGTGTACCATTAAAAACAACAATTTTGCCTAAAGTAGTCGTATGTAATTCTATTTTTCTAAGAAAACTATTGCTTAGAATGACACGACTGTTTTTACGCGTAACAATCATAATAATTGCCTAATTAAAAATGATAGTTATTCCTGAAGCAATCATCTATAATTCTGTTTTCTTATGAAATATCGCTTACAATGACTGTTTGACTAAATCCGTCGTCTATATTTCATATATACAATTTTATAAATAATTTTTTTCTATCTATATCTTTTTTAGATACAAAACTAGAACATAGAATAATAAAAACTATGTAATAATAATCAGTCAATTCCTAAAACACATAATAAAGAAAACTGAGAGACATCACATTATAACACCTTGTTATCAAAACATGGCTAATCCAAGAGTGTGCACAAGTTCATAAGTATTTCCACATGTGTTTCTAAACCACTACACTATGTAAAAACAAAACCTTTTATCCATATCTATGCATCTTCTATATGTTGTAAAAGACGTCCTGCCAAAGTGTCTTTTAGCGCATTCATGTCTTCTATAAAGTAGGGTTCCTCTTGACCAAAAATCCGCGGGGAAATCTAAGAACAAGTTAATATAAATCATTCAATTTAATCAAATAATAAACAATTCACTTATAAGAACAAAAATAAAAATCATTTGAGAATAAAGAAATGATCACCTTGTCAAACAGTGAATTAACTCCACTAATGATGATGTTATACACATTAAGTATAACGTAGTACCCACACTCAATTTTCCTTGGTTGGCGAGGGCACTGTACATCAAAAGAAAATGGTCAAAATGAATCAAGCCAATAAATTCATGTTGACAAGGTGATCGTCAATTAAAAAACTTAAATTTAAACAACTTACTTTGGGTCAGGACCACTTCGTGGTAGCAACTTTAGGTTTGCACTTCCCACCAGGTGTAGGATATGTCTTCATTGCACTATCATTAGAATGAAAACCAGAAGACATGAAAATAGTTTGTTCAAGTAAAAAAAACTTATCATTTACAAACAACTTAACTTACATGTTGAAAATCTCTTTGATATCTTCGTTCAGAGCATGATCCAAGGAATTAAACCAATAGATGTGGTTTATGACGGGGCAAGCAAGGCAAAGACTTTAATGATAATTATAATAAATATATAGATTAAAATGAAGTTAACCAACATAATACTTTGTAACTTAACAAACTGAGTATTAAATTAAATAGGTAAGAAAAAGGTACATGTCCATCAACAAATTGGTGCCAGATAACACGATAACTGACTCTCTCCCATTCCATACCCCACATAGGTCGTCCTCTCTGTCATGGTGTTCCCAATCTTTGTCATACAACCAAGACATAAGAAATAAATAAACAAAATAAAATGTTAGAAAATCACACAGTCACATTTTATTCTTTAAAATATTAATTTATGTGTTCTCTCATTTTCCTTTACAATGATCATTTCTAGCCGCATAGTCTTCATCATCTACGAATTCCAAAACTTCACTTGCTATAGGTGGATTTGTAGTGAAAGTGTGCGTCAAGATTCAAAGTTGGATCACCTTCCTTCTGTTTTTTTACTTTAGAGTACAATGAACAATTTTTTATTCTCAGGATCGGTGACATAAAATACTTGTTTCGCTTGGCTTACTAGAATAAATGGCTCATCTTTATATCCAGCTCTATGAAGATCAACTGAGGTAAATCCAAATTTATCTATTTGCACAGCATTATTCTTCACCCATTGACATTTGAATAAAGGAACTCTCAACTTGGTGTAGCTTATCTTCAATATGTCTTCAATAACTCTATAATAGGCCATGGATATGATGCCATTACAAGGTTTTTATCTTTCGAACTAGAAAAGTGCATTGATTCAGTTACCACTGTCACCCCACTATTTTGCATAGTACTTCTATTATCTTGGGCTTTTATGTAGAAAGAATACTCATTTATATCATATCTGTGCCAAGTGCTGACTTCAAAAGAAGGCCCCCGCGCTAACCATTTGATTGTCTTAGACACACGGGTCTCATGCGAAGCCTTTTCCTTGAACCACTTTATGAACGTCTTGTTTTGCTCATTAGCTATTTGTATGTCATTTTTCCTTGGATATATCTGCTTTAAATTCTTTTTGTGTTCATCTAAGTACGGATGAACTTCTTCCATATTAGTCAAGATATACAAGTGTGCTTGCAACACCTTTTCACGACACATACTCTTCTTCACCGTGAGCCCTCTTGTTCCTTGACTTCTACCCTTTTCATTACGAGGCTGAACCTTCAACGTTGACATATATTCTTTACAAAAGTCCATAGCCTTTTCAACCACATATCTCTCAACAATTGAGGCTTCAATTTGATAAGGATTTTTAGAATAATTTTTTAAGATCTTCATGTATCGTTGAAAAAATGTACATCCACCTTAAATAGACTGAGCCACATAGTCTATCTCCCTTACCAAATGAACTATCAAATGCACCATTATATCCAAAAAAATATGCAATGCATCTTTAGTTGGGATATAATGATATAACCCTCCTTTTCTAATTCGTCCAACTTTTCAGTCTCAACAACTTTGCTACAAATAACATTAAAGATAAGATACAACCTTGTTATCATAGTTCGCGCATCGTCCTTCATAATGCCTCTAATAGCTATTAGTAATAGTTGTTCCCGTACGAGACAATCATGGGACTTCATTCCTACAAATTTTAAATCTTCCATTGAGACAAGCCTTCTCACATTAGATGAATACTCATGTGGCACCTTAATGCCATGCAAACACCTACACAAACTTTTTTTCTTAGTTTTTGACAATTTATGTTCTGCTAACACTAGGTACTCTATTACCATCATCTCTTAGTTGTCTGTGTAGCCGTTCTCTAATTCCTATTTCAACCAAGTATAGTCTCGCGATAATTCCATCTTTAGTTTTTTCTTGGTATGTGCAAAAGCATACCAAGAAGGCTATCACATACATTTTTCTCCACATGCATCACATCAATACTGTGTCTCACATCAAGACTGTGCCAATATGAAAAATCAAAGAAGATTGACCTCTTTTTTCATGTGTTCTTCTCACCCACAGTCATCTGATTCTTACTGAATAATGTGACATTGATTCTTTCAACCCGACTATAAACGTCCTCTCCAGTTAATGGCTTTGGAGCCATTCCATTCTCCGACAAACCGTTAACTTGTTTTTACCCTACGGTACAAGTGGAACCGAGGAAGAAATCGCCTATGACCAAGGTAGACTGTTTTTCTTCTGTGCTTAAGTTGGTGGAAGTGTGTGCCTGCTTCACATATTGAACATGCTTTATGCCCCTTCACACCATATCCTGACAAGTTTTTGTATGCAGGAAAGTCATTTACCGTGATGAAAATCATTGCACGTAGCTTAAAGGACTCCTGCTTATATACATTAAAGACATCTACGCCATCCTCCCACAACTTCTTTAAGTCCTCCACCAAAGGTACCAAGTAGACATCAACATCGTTCCCTGGCTGTTTTAGGCAATTGTCGAGTCCTATAAATACACATTTATGGAATGCGGGTTATTACAAAATTTTCCAGTTTTTATGAACAAACTTAGAAAATTCATAGTTTGGGTTGTAGACCTCCAATTAATGTATTCTAAGACTTGTTTTAAAGCCTATAAGGTCTATTATCTCCTGACCAACTTTCAAAGAAAAACAAGGTCGTATGCTTGGTCATAACCTCACACAATAACAGGAACCCAAATCTGGAAACAGGGACTTTACAATTTCCCTAGTCTAACTTTGAAAAATCACAATTTAATTTACACAAACCCAATTGAGGTGGTTCAGAGACTAAACGACCTTTATTAAGTTCATATTCAAGAAAAAAATAACTCCCCTAGCCAATTGGTGGCACAACAACCCAGAAATCCTTAAACAACCAAATTTTTCCAGTTTTAGTGCCACAATTTTAACAATTTATATCTTACAATCTACCAACCCAAATGACATATATTATATATCAAATTAAATCTTAGGATGTCAACTAAAATTATAAAAAGTTTTAAGGCAATTAGACATCATTTGATTGGTCAAAAATACAACACACAGACTGCCTCTAGGAAACGAATCGGAAGCACTATTATTTCAACTTCAACATTTGTGTTTTCAATCCAACTCCTCTAAAATCATGATCATAGCCTATTCTCACACAATTTTACCCAAGGAATCCATTTCTAACCTCAAATTTAACAAAATCCAATCCCTTCTCCCAGGAACTGATCTGGGCCGAAATGTTAGGGTTTTGGCAAAAAATTCAATTTTCTCTACCGATGCTTTCGGATCGGTTTCTCACCTTTATCCCGCACGATTTTTCATTCCAAACTCATTGGAAGCATAAAAAATAGGAAAATCACATCTCTTCTCTATGGTTTAGGTCTAACCGAAATCAGGGCATAGGGAACAATCAATGAAAACCTCGAAATATTCAGCTCAAATCGAAGCTTATACGTACCTCTACCCAATTTCGTAGCCGTTTCTCGATTCCAACGGCACCTCCACAGTTTAGGCAGCACCAAACACCTTTGATTGAGAATATGGAATTGTAGAAATGTTTCTCTCACTTATAGGAATAACATTAGAGAAGGCCTCAAGAGCTAGAAATGTTGAATTAGAGGCGAAATCGACTTTAGAGTGTTTCTCTCTCCTCTTGCTCTTTCCACTGACCCTCTCTCTCTCTCTCTCTCTCTCCCTATTTTTGGTTTCATCCCTCTCTTTTCTGTGTTTCTAGGTGTTTGTATGAAAATAATGATGAGGAGGAGGAAGTAAGAAAAGTCAATTGGCTTATTGAATAAGCCAAGAATGACTTGGCTTCCAAGGAAGGGGACTTAGCCTCCAAGGAAGGGGACTTGGCCACCTAGTCAGCCAAAGAGGTGAGGTGGCATCTTGGAGGACAAGTCAAGAGGAGGTAAGGTGGCACCCTATGTGGGGTCCAGACCCTACTAATGTCATTTGACCATTTTGCCCTTCTACAAAACTCATTTTCGTATAAAGTCAAAACTGGCAGAATTTTCAACCAACTTTAAAAATTCATATCTCATTGTAAAAATGTTCAATTTCAGTGATTTTAAAGGCTATGTGACCACTATAAGTCTATTTTTAGGGGGGGAAATCTCCCATGGTCAAACACACATGATCTGTCCCAAATTCATCAATCATCGCACATTGATCCATAAAACATTCTAGATTTAGGGGCTAACTTCAAAAATTAATAACTCAACGTGTACACATCCAGATTAGCCACATGACCCATCAAATTAAATCTTGTCATGTCTACTTTAGGTCTGAAAAATTTCATAGCCATTGTGTATCATTTACTCAGTCAAAGGCACGTCACAAATTGACTACCTCCTAGAAAATCTAATGTGCCGACATCAAGGGAAATTCCCTTCACAATATTTGTCATACTTCTCGAATTGGGCTTAGGTATTTATCTAATACGGGCTTATCCTCAAGTCTCTAGGCTTAAAATTCATGATATTACACTGAGAATCCTTGATTTCTTTTCAATTTCTTCCTTTGCTTCTTAGTTTTTTATTGATTGAAGAATATGAAATTTTAAACTACACGGATATTATTTTAATTCTTACTGGTTTGGAAATAATTTTCTTATGTCACATATGTTTTGAATGTTAGGTTACAATTGAAACAAATTTTCTGAATTTAATACTTCGGTTTGTTCTATTTTTATTATTTGTTTGAAAAGCACTGTTTTAAATTTTGATTTGTAATATTTTTAGTTATTTACTAAATTTATTTGAATTATTTCTTCATGTTCCTATTTTATTAACTGGTTACTATTTTTTATTTTTTTTATTTAAATGTAAATTTTTCAACTTTAATATTCCTTGTTTTATTATTTGTTTGATTCAAAATTCATTTTTTAGTATTAAAAAATTAATTTTTTTGATGTTTATTCTTATTATATTATATTGTTTGAATAAGCTGAAATTTTAAAATACACCATGTTATTGTTTTAAATTTCACTTGTTCGGAAATAAATTTTTTGATAGTTCACATATATTTTGAGTTATTTTATTTTTATTTTTTCAGAAAATTTCAATTCTAACTCTGCAATTCCTTATTTAATTCTTAGTCGTTCTTATTTTATTTTGATTGATTGATGATTAAAAAATCAGCAATTTGAACATCCATCTATCTTTTATCTTACTATTTTAAATCTGGTTTTGAAATAAATTTGATTTTCAACAATCAAGCTTGGTAAATCTAGCTTGTGACTCAAGTAAAAACATGTTTAAAACATTTATAGTTGAGATATTTTTAAGGGCGAATTAGGCAGAAGGACCACAAATTAAAATAAAAAATTTGAATAAGGATAAAAAAAATTATACTTATTTTCAAGGACCACAAATTAAAATAAAAAATTTGAATTACAAAATTAACCTTCCCTAGTGTTTAAGTTAGTTATGAAATTTGATATGTTCGTGTATATCTTGATAAAAAATATCTATACTCAACTCAATATTTTTATGATATTATGATCTCTTTTAGACATCAGATTATTTTAAGAGTTACCCAAATAAAATAGCCTCTAAAATCTACAAATAATTAGAAATATACCTCTTTAATTTCTATATTTTGAATATTTTCAAAAAATAATATGATATATGTGATTTTTTTTAATGGAAAAAAGGCTTAAACAAATTGGATGCACCTAAAAAGAATGTTATAAAAATGAAAACAGAATAAAATTTAAAATTATTAAATAATAAATTCCTAAATAAAATGCAATTCGATTCAAGGATGCAACTTAAGGGAACATTAATGGATAACTAATTGTGAATTGATTGAGATGGGGTTAGAGAAAATGTAGGGAGTATGGTCGGGGTTAATTTCGTAATTGAAGACTTATATTTAAATTTTGGCCCCTTATAATAATTACAATTTTAAAGTCTTTGTTACCACCTCCGATCCTAATTATAAAAATACTTTTGTAGTGCAAATTCCTATAATTGGACCGGAGGGAGTAATAAATATAGCTTTTCCTTAGTCATTGCCCCTAATTTTCCCTATTTTTAACTTGACCAATAAGAGTGTATACGAATTGTTGGGGGAAAAAGTATATGAATTTTTTTTTCCCTTCTCATTTTCTTATTTCCTTAAAATTTTAAATTCAAAGATTTAATTTTTCTTAAAAGACAAGATTTCAAGAGTAGTTAATTTTTTTTTTATTTTTTTTACGTTCTATTTCTATTTCCTTACGGGGATTAAAAAAAATAGCAAAAATATTTTGCTATGCTTCCCCTAATAATGGACTCAATGCAATGCTCGAAAGGGTTTATTCAATTTCTGATTGGAAATCGACAGTTATCCATTACAAATCAACCCAAGTTTTTTTTTTTTCAAGTAAAAAGAATACTCACTTTTTCTTAATATATCAACTTTTTTTCATCGAAAACTTTACTTACCCCTTTGTTAACAAAAAGTGTCGGCACAAAGTGTCAAAGATTTTGACATTATGAGATAGGAAGAATAGGTATTTGTCGTCTTCGTACACCCATAAGGGGAAAATATGTAATTTCCGTGTGATATTTCCATAGCATTTGGTCAAGGAAGCAAAAGCATTAATGTATCACGCGGTTTTGCTTCCTTGCTGACTTGAAAAGTTCACACAAGTGATCTTGAAGTTTTTCTTAAAGGTCTCAAATTTATCCCATGCCTCCAACCTCTTAATTTGTTCAATGTTGAGGATCCAATTTTTTTGTTGTTCCAAGAACAGAGTATGTTACAGTGTTGTTTCCTTTCACAAGCCTTTTCTTGTTAATTTTCTAACCATCATTCTCCCATCAGATATTTCAATCTTTAAAATTACTCACAATCACATTACCCACATTTCATCATATATGTTACAATATTTCTTTTTTGCAGTTTGTGTTTGACTTTGGAGCTGAAAAATCTATGCTTCCATATTTTGCAGGAAGATATATCAATAAAAGAGTAGTACATTCCCCCACGAAAATTAGGGATTTAAAGCATGCAAGTTATGTCCCATAATTACTCTGTTGTTAGCTGCTGCTTTTTGTTACTTTTACCCTCCAACATCATTTATCACCATGTCCTCTCTCGTTTGAGCATCTTATTTTTTGTTCCCATCTCTCTCCCTCTCTATAAGATTTACATACCAATGGGCAAAATTGTATCATTTTTAAATGTTGCAAATGAAGGCAATAAGTCCATTATCTTAAGATCATAATCTTTTGAAATTCTTCATTTTCACGATCTGTATTCAAGTAAAACAGACATCTAATTTATTGTTGAACTCAAGATTGTTGAAGTCTGATAGTATCAGCTAGTAAGATCTAATTATTTTGATACTGTTTCATTATTCATGGTTTGGTTTATTTATTAATTTACCTATGCTAATTTATTAATAAAGTTAAATATCAGCTTTTTCCATGCGACTTCCTTAATAATGCTAAGCAAACATTTAAAAAGTTGCAAGTTATTAGTAGGTTTTCATTTCCTTTCAATTGCCAACTTCCAAGGTGACTGTAACATTTCAGAGACTGAATTATTTAAACCTCATTTATTCTCTATTAAACGGCCAACATAAGCTCTTTGAAATTGAGTTTCAAGTGTGACATGGAAATTTCTATTAATTTATCTTTCCCCATTAAGGAGTATAGAAAATGAATCAAAAACTGTAATAATAAAGGACATCATCTTAGGAAATTTCTAATACTTCTTCCTGAACTTACCACCTTACCAAAAGTGCCAGAAGGAATTAAGTATTATGAATTGAGTCATTTTATGTGTAGGCATGGTGCAAACAAAGTTTCTTGTTCTTTAATTTGGATCAAGGGAATGCTTTATTACTTTCAATTTTGGTTCTGTAAACTAGTTTTAAAAAATGAAAAAGAGTTTGAAGACCCCCAAGTTATAAGTAACCTCTAGTCCGGCCCAATTCCATCGAAGTATTATTTTCCCATGAAAACAAGAGATACTATTATCAATTTAACGAGCAAAAATCAAGAATGTAAATGAATTTTTTTCTTAAAAAAGTAAAACTATATTCTTGAACTTTATAGTTTATATAACTTCTCTCGTCTTTCATACTTTACCATCAACTTCCTAGACTCTTACAGATTAACTTCGTTCATTATTTATATTTGAACACATTTTAAAGTTTAGAGAGATTATACCTACTGTTATTTATTTTATATATATATATATATGGGTTTATCGTTTGTTATATCGCGACATGTTTTACGTAAGTCACCCCAAAACTACGTTTTGGGGTTAAAGAAATTAATGAACTCTCAAAACGACGTAGTTTTGATGTTAGAGGAATTAATGAAGGATATGTTAGTAAAATTTATATAATAAATACAAAAACATCCTTCATTAATTCTCTTAACTCCCAAAATGACATAGTTTTAGAGTGACTCGAATGCTCAATGGCGGACCGAGGTATATGACTTGGGGGCAAGTGCCTCCCCTTAAAATAACGATTGTTTTTTTTAAAAACAAAGAAACAAAAACTCAAAACCAAAGGTTGAATTGAATGATTGTTTAGTGCGCTTTTATTTTGATGTATTTTCGCTATGAAATATATCAAGAATGTACTTAATCGGATGGAGGATGAATGGTTGAATGATTGTTTAGTGTCTTATATTAAAAAAGATGTATTTAATAGTATTGAAATAAGACAATTATGATGAAATTCCAAAAAATAAGGCCTAGAATGATGACATTGTAATTATTTTTATTATAATATACTTTTTGTTATTAAAATATATGTAATTGAACTTATTGAGTGTCCAGTCTTGCTATTTCTAAATGATAGGTTTGTAAAATAATTATCTCTCTTATTATATCATTAGTATTCATTTGATTTCATGAATATTTTTTTGATATTTTTCTTTTCTTGTTTATATTCTTTTATTTTTAAATGTATTTAAAACTTTTCTTTTAAAAAAAAAAAATTCGGCCACCCCCTCAAATTGTGCCCCCCTTCAAGTAAATTTCGGATCCGCCCCGCATAAGCTTATGTCAAGTGACATGATAAACGATAAACCCTATATATATATATATATATATATATATATATATAAATATATTTATATTTATATTTATATATAAATAACAGAGATTATCTACAAATAACTTAAAGGTTAAGGATTATCTATAATAGTTCGGAGAGCTTTATTATTAAGCTTAGGCTGCGTGAATTATTTGCACAAGGTCCAAAATAAAATAAAATTGTATATAATTTGTTAAAAATTTCATTTCTTCTCCCTTTAAAATTTTAATTTCAAACATTTTAAAAAACAATATAAAAAATTCAAACTTAAATAAAATTTAGTTTAAACTTTTTTTTTTTGGTAGGAAAAGCCATTTTGCAAAAGTTCTTATTGTAAAACCCTAATTTCCCTAATATAATAAGCCTTGTATTTTTGTGAATAAATTATCAAAATACAAAGGTTAATATGTGTCTCAAAGAAATATAATATATTAATTATATTTTTATCCAAATTTCACTTTGGAATTAATTAACCAATGATTAATTATAAGACTACATTTAGAAGTTATAAAATGTGATATCAATAGCATATAAAATTATAGCTATTTTAAATGCTCATGAGACAAGAAAAGGGAACAGGGAAATACTTAGTTTAATTGTTATCTATTAACAATTATCCTTTGGCAAATAAGCTTGCACTAATTGAGATTAGTGGCATAATTCTTCAATTTGATTATAGGCAAATTAAAAGCATCAAAAGGGGCTGATTGAAATTGAAAATTATCATGGTTAGCTAACAAATCAAATATACAATGACACATGTAATTAGTGGGCATATAAACACTTGATTAGGGAGTTAATTAAGCTTCATAAACCTACCCCAAAAGTCAACAATGGCAACTAAGCACATGGGACAAGCCAACCATGAGATTTTGACACATGTATTATTACAATCCAATGGTCCCAATTAATTACCTAATTAAACCTAAATCCTCATATAATTAAGTTAGCCAATGGGAGACTAGAAGCCATAAGATGAGGACACTTGGAAAGACATACAAGGGCTGAAAAAGAGTCCATAAAAATGTCCAAGAGTGAATGGAGAGGATGTGATTTCATAAAGTGTATTTTGATCCAATGGTGAGGGTGAAAGATGAGGAAATTGATCACATGCAAAAGGATTCACATAAGCTTGGAATTTTTTCCTATAAATAGAGGCTTAACCCCTCTTCATTCTTCACACCAAATCAACAAAAGACATCTGATTTAGAGAGTGAGAGTGGCGAAATTCATAGAAGGAAGAAGGAGTTCAAGAACATAAGGTAAATTCTTGATCTTACAGTTTTGAGTTTTGAGTAGAATTGTAGTTTAATCTAGATAATTATAAAGTAAATTCCTTTTCATTTTTTAAGGTCTTCATTGCTTTTAAAATGCAAAATGGAGTGGAAACATGTTAGGAAAAAAAAATTAGAATCAAGAGATTATTATGATGAAAGTTTGAAAAACTGTCAGTTTTAAATTCTGGGTGGCAACTAATATTGTGGTAATTATTTTATGTATTAAATGAGCTTTAAAAATCACAAAATGTTGCATGAATAAAGTAGACATCCAGGGATTTCGATTGATATAAAATTTGTAACGTTTTGAGCTCTGGACAAGGAGTTAGAAATTTTTGAAGTTAGGCCTTGTTTCTAGAGTTAAAATCTGAACAGTGTTAGAAAACGTCAAAACTGGGAATGACCCGTGATGTTCTGGCTTCTGATATTATTTTTCCTTGAAAATATACATGTCAAAGGTCATGTATATTTTTTAATCACTCAAATTGGAGTTTTATATAATTAATTATGATTTTCCAATGTTGCTGCAAATTCTGCCAAGAAAATGCTGGAATTGCGTTTTTGAGAAAAATTAAGGGTAAATATTGGATGATTAATCCACTAGGGGTAGATAGGTCAAAATATGTGAAAATATCCTTTTTGATATTATTCTAAGCAATATGATATTAATCATAATATCATATAAGTTATGGAAAAGGAAATAATTGGACGGTAACGTTATAGGATACCCGAGAAGTCTGGGGTCGGATTCAAAGGTCGGACGTATTGCTAACTATGCGGAAGGAAGGTATGGACGCATACTGTAACTTTAACTCTGATGTGTTTTGTATGCTTATATGTGATTGAATGATTCATGGAGTCATGGACAAGACTAGGTCTTGGGTCATGCACCGTGACTAAGACTTGGGCTTAGGTCACCTATTTGTTTACATTCAGCTTGTCGTGGATTATAGTCTTGATAATACTACTGGTTAAGTTTTCCTAGCACTGAGGACACATGGATTCGTGGCACTGGTGAGTGCAAACGTTGTTAACAGTACATTTGATGTGTGCTATGTATCATTGTAACCTTACGTGTGCTATGTATGGTTGATACTGAAATGTAATGTATATTGTTATTACTTGAACATGAGGTTAACTATTACCTGAGATTCAATTTGATTGAATCTCAGCTCTAACTAAAGGTTTAAGAAAGGAACTTGGATCCGAGAAGAGGCACTGGTGGACAGAGCCATGAAGAGGCACCGGCCGAGACGAGAGTCGGAAGAAGTTTAATAGGGTTTAGTATTTGGCATGAATCTGATAGAGTTGTTTCAAACCATTTGGTGTCTAAGAAAAGGTTGATCTATGTGCATTACAATAATTAGTCACCATGAAAGACGGGGAGACTCCTACTAGACTAACATCAGCCTGGCCAATAGGTTTAATCAACTGTGTTGGGTTCCAAGCCATAGGTCTAGATAGACCAGGGTTTTGAGTCTGTATAAATGTATCACATGAATATTCCTTTGGCATTTTCAATGTAACCAGGATATGTCTAGGCATCAGCATATGTCTGGGCATATGTTATCAGTTACTCACCGTCCAAACGATAATGCATGCTCTCCGTTCCTCTTTACTCTAATCTGTAGCACCGCCAACTCTGTTAATATTCCTAATACTACGTGTCATCGGATACCATAAATAGTATGGAATTTGGGGTGTTGCACTTATCGTTTCTCTCAATTACTAATTTGGCAGCTTTGTTTTTTTCCCTCTTAATTAGATACTTTAAGAGAAAAACCTAGTACCTCATCCTCAACTTGTCATAAAAACAAACACACCTAATAGGCTATGATTGTGGTTGCACTTGAGACCAGTATTGTTAAAACGTAGTATTGAAATGTAGAAACGGACGTTTCTACGTTTTTTGCTTGAAAATCGTGTCAGAACGGTGGTAAGAACGAAAATGGAGCTGAAACGGTCGAAACGTAGTGTCAACTCGATAAACTCGGAGAGTTTACCGAGTTGACACAGTTCTGAAAATTAAAAAAAAGGTATTTTGGTAAAATCGCTTTTTCCTTCCCCAAATTAACAAAACGCAAACCTTATTTGCTTTGCCTCTACCGTCGACTACTCGACTTTCCTTTTTGCTTTTTCGCTTCGCTGATAGCTGGTGCAAACAACGCTGCTGCTTCTTCAGTTCTTCTTCAATCTTCATCGACCGTCGCTAGCCGCTGGGTGCTTCAATTCTTCTTCTTCATTCTTTGACAGATCCATGATTTCTCTGTCACTGAGAAATTTAGAACCCCAAAAAAATTTAACCCAGCGGTGAATACAACAGCAGCGGAAGAACAAGAAAAAGAATCGATCATTTTACGACTCTGAATCACATAATCATTGCAATTTCCCTTTCAATTCCGGCGACCCTCGCAAAGACGGATGCCAAACAAATCTTGAATCTTGATGGCCGGAACCATAAACAATCAACGCTGAAAAATGAGAAGAGGAAACAAAACAGGGCGCCATCTCTGGTCAAATCACGATCTCGAAGCCGCGAGACGCAGGGGCACATTGGAAAACGAGATTGCGAGTCCTCTGTAGGTTCTCGCTGGAACAGATATGGAAGAAAGGAATCAAGACCACACGCTGTGAATGTGGAAGCGTGAATCTTGGATAAACACCGTGAGCAATTGCCGTCTGGTGCAAACAGGAAAATGACGGAAGGGCTGTGGGCTCTGATCCTGGGCTTCCGTGGTGGTGAAAATAGGTGGAGGAGTCAAAGTCTTGAAAAAAACTGGTGGATCTTGGAAAAAAAAACCTGTAGCCACTGTAAATGAACCTTTAGCCACCGTAAATGATCAGGCAAAACAATATGCCACGTGCTTTGAGATGGCTTTAATACCATGTATTTGTGATGACTTTAATGTATTGGTGTGTTTTGGTTTTATATATGTTGGATTTTTTTTTTGTAGTACTTAGTAAACTCTTACGCTTCGTTTACGTTTTTGCTCACCCTTACCGTTTCTACGTAGACTCTACGTTTTAACAACACTACTTAAAACCTTTAGCTCACTCATTCAAAGAGTTTCCGATGTCTTCACTACAATGAAGGCAGTGCTTGAAGAAGATGCTGAGAAAAAGCAACTCACCAATAAAGCGAGTCAGTTGGAGATACTTGCGGAGATTTAGATTTAGAGCCATTGCAACAACGACTTCAAGAGGTGGTTGGAAGAAAATGATATCTGCTTGTCATGGATGATAACCACAAGTTGAAATATGTTTTGGCATATGGGTCAAAGGGTTCTTCAATTCTAATCACTACTCGTCTTACAAGCGTTGCGTGTATCACTGGAACAATTCCTCCTCATCAATTATCTTGAAGTTCTTCAACCTCATCCACAACTCAACCGTTTGAGTATAAAAGATATTTTGGTACTCAGCTCCCAAATTGGATACGCATTCCTACCCTAAAAGATTTAACCTCCTTAAAACTCGAAGATTGTGAAAATGTTTTCTACATTTCGTCCCTGAAAAATCTTCCATCTTTGAGGGGCTGATTTTAGAAAACATGGAACAATTCTAATATGTTGACGGGGTTGTAAGAGCTTTCAACCTGAAATTTCTAAGGCTGTAAAACCTAAGGCAAACATATTTCAATTTTGATAAACCAAAAAATATTTTTGGCACAATAGGCTGTGTTTCTTTAAATATTTTCAGTCTTACTGTAATATTTCAGAACCTATGCTATTTCTATGTATTATTATAACTTTGGAGCTTATCCTATTCAATGGTGGAACTGTGTGGCGCCAGCTGACATTCTCTTATCTTATATATTTATATGTATGTATTATATAATATTTTATTTTGGCTAATAATTTGGTCCAAGCTAATCTCTTATCTTCTCTATAATTACACTCCTTTTTTTAATTAGGACAATGTTTGGTTCATTTAATCACGCATAGTATGTTCTATGCATACGACAATTTCTGTTTGTTATTTCGAGCTCTATATCTACTTTTCCGCTAATATTACTTCACAAACGTGAGCATTTTAGAATAAGTAGGCTTTTCCGATCCGATCCATCAAGAATTGGCTCATTTACCCACCTCTAAAAGTACAGATGTCCATAAAGCAATTTAAAAATATACAGAGAGACCTTGAGATTTAGGTAAAACATGCTAGAGTTGTCCCACCATGGTCCCACCATAAAGAAGAAAATCATATTTTGTGGAACCGGCATACTAGAAAAAGGAAGAATCATGTAGATGAAAAGCTTTCAACGTGGATATATTAGTGTGAAGCAGGTGGAATTAAAATATGATATACTTAATCATGAAGCCACAAAGGTCAAACGGCTGAGATAATGGAAGAAAGAAGGAACGTGAAATATGTAGAAGCTACACTCAAGAAGTTCCC
Organism: Acacia melanoxylon; assembly: GCA_019022615.1. Classification (NCBI taxonomy): domain Eukaryota; kingdom Viridiplantae; phylum Streptophyta; class Magnoliopsida; order Fabales; family Fabaceae; genus Acacia; species Acacia melanoxylon. The sequence continues at coordinate 1,872,671 of JAFJYJ010000052.1, forward strand.
ATATGGCGACATGAATTTGTGGAAGACGCTATGAAGATGCACGAATCATGTGGAAGCCGTAGAGAGGCGGTGGGGAGGCTATAAATAGAGCCTCTCCCCTTGGTTTCTAATATCTCTCAACATCATCAAATACACCAAGACACGAGTGTAGGAGATCTCTTAATTAAAGAGAGATGTAATTGTTCTCTCCTTATAATTAAAGAGATGTAGTAGTGGTGAGATGTTCTCTTAATTAAAAGAGAGAGATGTAATTGTTCTCTCCTTATAATTAAAGAGATGTAGTAGTGGTGAGATGTTCTCTTAATTAAAAGAGAGATGTAATTGTTCTCTCCTTATAATTAAATAGATGTAGTAGTGGTGAGATGTTCTCTTAATTAAAGAGAGAGAGATGTAATTGTTCTCTCCTTATAATTAAAGAGATGTTATGGTGAGGTGTTCTCTTAATTAAAGAGAGGGATGTGGTTGTTCTCTCCTTGTAATTAAAGGGATGTAGTGTTGGAAGTGAGTTCTCTTAATTCTAGAGAGGGATGGAGTTGTTCTCTCCTGGTAGTTAAAGAGAGGTACTATTGTGAGTGAGTAGTCTCCTATTTTGAGAGAGAGTGATATTGTTTTTTCCTTAAAATCAAAGAGATGTTGTAATTTTCTACCACATAGTGAAAATATTTCCTGGCCTTGGCTTTAGTGTATTGCTTATATTTTATTTTTTCACTCAGATGAACATGCAGGCTTTAGTGCAAGCAGGGCCTTTTCAATTCTTTTCCTTTTAATTATGAAGGTTTGTTCTTCTCGAAAGGGTGTTTTATTTTGTGGCTGACATTTTTAGAAGGAGAGAGGGTATTTTGACTATTTTCTACACAAGAGGTCTTGAAGCTGCAAATTTCATGTCTCACTACTACCTAATTTGTTCAATTTTAAAAATCTAAAATATATTTTTGCTCGAACAGAGTTAGAGTGTTTCCTTTCACAAAGCTCGTTCCTTAATGTTATTTATTCAACCATCGTGCTTCGATCAGATATTTCAATCTTTGAAATTACTCATAATCATATGAGCATCATTTTCTTCATCAGAGAGTTTCGATATGTTACAATATTTCTTTAAAGCAGTTTGTGTTCGTCTTTGGAGCTGAAAAATCTCTGCTTCCATATTTTCAGGAAGATATCAATAAAAAGTGGAAGGCCCCTCTGCCTCTGGTGCTTGTTGAGGGGTCTGAAAACTTCTTTGCCCTAATTTTACCAGGACTTCCATATGATCTTGTGCAACGCGGATATGTGAGTTCTCAATCAACCATCGTTCCAAATATAAAATTGAAGAAGCATTTTACGTCTATTGAAGGTTGTATCTTCCCTTCCTTTTCTACTAAATTCCATACTTACTGTGATATCTTAGAATTAATATACTTTCCTCCGGTCCTAAATATAAGACATATTTGAGAGTTTATCTTGGTCATAAATATAATAAATAATTTTTATTTTTATATTTATCAATTTTTTCCTAATTTACCCCTATTAATGCTCCCTTAACCATAATCGGGAAGGAGGGAGAAGGAAGAAATTAAGAAAAATGACTAGGGTATTTTAAAACTTACGTGTCATATTAACTAACTTTTTTAATATAATCAAATTAGATAAATATATCTTATATTAGGGACCAAAGGGAATATTCACCGCATTTCCAAGTCCCTTCTCTTGTTAAGGTATTTAGATAGAGGTTCATTGTTCCAATTATTGTCATATTATAATCACCATTATGCAAGGAATCATTTAGTTTAAAACAAATCAAACTTTTCCAATTGCACCATCGTGCTTTAGGTCCGTCATCGTTAGTGCCTATTTGGGATAGCAAAGAGCGAGACGGACCTAGGAATTTTACTTATGGGGAATGAAAATAAAAAATGCTACATCATAAATAAAAGTACTCAAAATATCATAAAGACCTAATATACAAAAAATTGAAAGAAATATAATACAAAAATTAAGTTTATTTCACTTGACTCTTACTCTAAGTGTTTTCATATTGTTAAACTCATCTATAATTGAATCCGTGCTAAAACTCAAAACAATTTCCTTTTCAATATATGTAATCAAAGAATCATCAAGAAATTGGTTTTCTATTCTATTTCAAAGTCTGTTCTTGATTATCCTCATGCAGAGAAAGATCTTTCAGTAGTTGCTGTAGAAACTGGAAAAATGAGTACAAGTCTAATTATTCTATCAATAAGAGAGTAAATGGTGAACTTTCCAGTTCTTACCAGTCCTTGACATAATTCAGATGTAGTTGATAAAATAATGAAATCTGGATGCTTAGAAATGTCAAACTCAAAATGTTATAACTTCATCTTCAAATGCAATTTTTCATGTTCTCGTGAAATCTCTAGAATAAAATTTATCAACAAGTTTGCAAATATTATCACTATTAAATGACTTGTACCTGTTTTCTGGATCTAAAACCATGTTCAAAGCAAGTAATTCAACAATATTATCGTTGAACCTGCTATTTAATTCTTGCAATTGATAATCAATGGTAGCATAAAAGATATTTACCCTATACAATTTTTCAGTAGAAAAATCACATTGTTTATTTCGAACACGACCTCTCCTTCCAATATATTTTGCATTCATATTTGGAATGTCAATGTCGTGTTTTATTCAAAAAATTTGAACATGAACTAAGAAAGCATCACAACCTGTCTCTCTTAATTTCCGAAGTAACTCTTTTGTAGTTAAAACTATATGTAAAGCATTTGAAATATTTTGAAACTCTCGTTGCAAAGCTTGACAAAGAATTTCGTAATACCCATAATTTCTTTCATAAGGTGCAATATGATGACAAAATCAAAAGATACCAATGATGAGTATGCATTATCTGCATCTCCAAGATGTGATGCTGTCTTTCCTTCATTAAAAATATTGTCAAGAACTTTACATGTGGCTCGAAACATTTTAAACAAACTGCATATGGAATTGTAATGAGAACTCCAACGAGTAGCTCCAGCTCGATGAAAGTACCAATTTGATTAAGACCAACTCCCGATTTCAATTCATCAATAGCAATCATTCTTGCAATTTCATTTGTTCGGGCAACCCTTAACTCATCATTACGCTTACAAGAAGAAGTGGCAATATTAATTATGAAGTTCAATTTTTCAAAAAATTGATGAACATGTTTTACCTCATAAGATGCAGCAACCAAGGCAAGTTGAAGGCGATGAGCAAAGCAATGGACATAATAAGCTTATAGGCACTTAGTGCAAATTAAAGCCTGCAATCCATTCTATTCATCTCGCATATTGCTAGCTCCATCATAGCCTTGTCCTCGAATATTTTGAACGTCAAGATTATGACGACAAAGAGTGTTGACTATTTCGAATTTTAAAGTCTTAACAAGACCGAAAAACATTTTCCGCACAAAACCATCTTTATCGATGTATCTCAAAACAATAGCCATATGCTCTTTTTTAGATACATCACTAGTTTCATCAACAATAAGACAAAACTTGGCATTGGAAATTTCTTCTTGTATTTTGTTCTTTACCTTTTTAGAGAAAACATGAAAATTTCCTTTTGAATTCGAGGGGGACTATATGATGCATTTTGAGGAGCTTTTTCTAAAACAACTGTTGCGACTTTTTTATTATAGGAAGCTAAAAACTTTATCATCTTAAGAAAATTACCCCGATTAAGTGAATCTAAATTTTCATCATTACCTCTAAAAGCACATCCTTGAAGAGCAAGTCATCTTGTCACGTCCACAGAAACTTGTAGTCTCAAATAATTAGCTGCAATCTCCTGAGAAGTAAGTTTTTCAACCAATATCTCAATATGTTGAGATTGATTCATAAGATCACTACATGAACTCACAGCATTTTTATGCATTGAGATAACATTTTTCCCAACATAGAGTAGAAAAGCACAATTTTCTCCATCATCAACCTTTTTCCAATTTTTAAATTCATCAACAACAAATGTATTAAGTCTAAATCGACCATTATTGCCTGGTTTACTAAATAAATAACAAGACAAACAAAATACAGCATCTTTAATTGGAGAATATTCTAACAAAGATGGAAACAAATCAAACTAAGAAGAGCAAAAATGACGTTGATTCTTCTCTGGCCCCAAAAAAATGATAATTTTGAAGCTTGCACTGAAAATGGACCAAGTTTAAGATAAGCACGACAAATTTCATCTTATTGATTTATCGGATATTCTCATATTGGAGGGTGCAATGCAGGATCTCTTTCCAATGAAGCAAGATTAACTTCTTTATCTACCTCTTTATTTTCAATTCTAGGAGACTTTGAAGAAAGAGTCTCAGTATTTGACAATTTAATATTAGAGGTAGACGAGGGCAAAGACTCATTATTCTTTCTCTTAAAATAAGTATCAATGGGCGCACTCTTCCCCATACTAATCACCTACAAAAAGTATAAATTATTTCATGACCAATATGATTTTAAAAATATTATTAATAACAAAAGTAAACCGATTAAAATTAAATATGAGTCATCATCAATATTCCTATAGCCATCTGTTAACAAAACTCAAAATTTGTCCAAAATACTAACCCTAAAATATTCTCTAATCAATATAAAAGTAGTATAATTAGAAAGATAAAATCATATATAATAAATTTCATGAAGGAAATTTAATGAAAAGAAGTGGTTTTAAATACCTTAATGATTCTCAAAATTTGCCTTAAGCTATTGAAAAAAATGCCGGATGAGCCACCACTGAGAGGAAGAAGAGACAATGGCAATGTCCAAAAAGTGCAAAACAAGTAAAGTTGGGGATATATATTAAAGGTATGAGCCCCACCTCTTTACTTAAAATATATGACAGCAAACGAATGGATGCGATATTGATATTGTGATTAATGTTAATACCTCAGTGAATATATATCAAAGCAAACCACTGATGTGTATATATATATATAGGGGGGCCCTGGCCCCGCCTATGTCCATCTTGACGATAGCAGAAGAGATTTATTTTCTATATGACTTTTGCAAACGTAAAATAGAATAAAAGTCATATTGTAAATGTGATTCGTGTTTAGGATAACGGTGACAGAAGTTTTTTTGTTTTTGTTTTCCAAATGGACTGTTTGGATGATTATTTGAAAGTTAGTTGATATGAAAAATAACTGAAAATGATATGAATCTTATTGAATATATATATATATATATATATATATATTGATAAATAGAGAGAAAAATTAAATTTAAATTTGATAAAAAAAAGAGTTAAACTATTATTAAAAATATTAAAGTCCTTAATTAAATATATTTAATGGATAAAATTGCTTCTTATATGTTTACTCAATACAGTATTGGATGAAAATTCCTGTGCAACTTACATCACAAGTTGTTTTACCTGTGTCCGAGTTCATATTTCTATATTAAGAATAGGGAAGTTAACAGAAACATGTATAAATTTATCAATAAAAAATAGTAGGTAAATGAAATAATTTAATTTTTTTTTTTAAAAAAAAAAAAAAAAAAAAACCAATGGAAGATGCCGGAAAAGATGAGGATCGTGAAAAGTATTAATGGCAGTTTCGTAAAAACGGTGTGAAGCATGTCCTCACAACAATATTTTAATAATTAATTACATCCAATAGAAAGTCCCCCATTTCGCTGGGACGACTCCAAAATTAGCACTCTTGAGAGAGAAACACGGCAACGCTAAGGACAAGCTGAAATTTTTGGCTTGTGATAGAAGGATCTTTTTTCTAAAAAGGAGGTTTGTATCCAACGCCTTCCCAAACACCTTTTGGACTTTTTTCTCTTCATTGGACTTATTCCCACTTTGACTGAGCTTTTTTTTACTAATTTATATACATATTACTCAGTATTTTTCTACTGCATTATGTGAATTTTTTTGCCAATTTACTAATAAACTTATAAATTGAAAAAAGTTATCAGCACCTTTTCATTTTCCGCCAACTTCTCACTGCAACATTTCAGAACCTGCTTTATTTGGACTTCATTTTTTTCTCTATTAAACATCTAACGCAATCTCTTTGAAATTGAATCTCAAGTATGTGACAAGGAAATTTCTATTAAACTATTTTTCCACATTAAGGAGGAGTACAGAAAGTAAATGAAAATGAATTAGAAAGTGTAATAAAGAACATCATCTCAGGAAATTCCTAATACTTCTTCCTGAACTTATCACCTTATTGCTAGAAGGAATGAAGTATTATGAATTGAGTCATTTTTATGTGGAGGCATAGTGTGAAGTGTGAACAAAGTTTCTTATTCTTTAATTTGGACGAAGGGAATTACTACTTTCACTTTCGGCTACGTAAACCCCCCCCCCCCCCCCACCCCAAAAAAAAAAATTTCTAAGGAACTTCTCGTTCCAGTTCCAAAAACCTCCAAAGTCCTAACTAATTTGAAAACAAAACGATTAGAAGTAATTGTTTATAATCCAAACAAAAATTGGTATTGTTTCCCTGTCTTAGATTCATTCAAAATGATATGATTGAAACTCTAAAAGGTAACAACAATATGTTAGACAGAAGATATTCAACGAGAGATTAAAATTATCATCAGAGTTATAATGATATAAAAAAGTATGCTTATGCTTAAAAGCAAGCAAATATGTAAGAAAAAGCAAATAAACCATTTAATTTGCTTCAACCTGATGGACAGTGAATCATTCAATGAACTAATGCAGAAGAAAGTGGCGGAAAGTGAGGGGATATATATTGCTCATTTTTCATTCATATCTCATAATGAAAAATCTTTATGCTCTTCAGAGTTTGGATAGATTTTTTTTTAAAAAAAAAAAAATGTAATATGCATTTTTTGAGTTTCACATGTTTTTGAAATAAGATACATTATTATTTTCCGATGAAACAAGAGATACTATTATTAACATAACGAACAAGCATGTATATGATTTTTCTAAAAATTATAAGTAACTCTTTTGAACTTTCTGTCATGTATATATTCGAACAGAACTTATTATTTATTCTATGGTTTTGTTCATTATTTATTCAAACTTATTATTTATTAGATATTCTTTAAGGCCTCAAAAATCACTATGTGTTCATAACAAAGTATATAACAGTGTTTCCTACTCCCATCGGATATTCATATGGCAGTGTTGGGTGAGTTACTCACTATTTTCTAAAAGAACTTCCAATCTTTAAATTACTCGATCACAATCACATCTTCTTCTTGAAAGTTTCTATATGTTATTCAGTAAATTTCAACATTTTGTGTTTGACCTTGGAGCTGAAAAATCACTATTTAATTTACTTGAATATGGTTACAGAAGCAGAGAAGGCAGACCAAATACGTAATGAAGTTATTTACAATGCAGTTTAAAGTATAAACTAGAGATCAAAGGGTGAGAGTGAAAAAAGAAAGTTTCTTAATTGTTCTTTATGAGAAATAATATTTTCTTAGGATTTCCTAATTTCAGACTCGTTGTGTCTCACTTATTTAAGTGGACATGAGACATATTAGGTTTTTGTCCGAGGCCAGAGGATCGAGACCGGAGAGGTTGGAGAGACCCATTAGACAAGATGGATAGGCCTGTGAGGTCTAATTATACAGCCATGTGTAAGAAAAGAATAGAGAAAGCGAAAAACATAGCTTCACAAGAAAGTCTCAATAATACACTCGTTGACCGTTGGATTGAGCTGAACTTTGGTTAGCAGGTTCAAAACATATTAGTTTGTCGTTTTCAACAATGTGATCGTCAGTTGTAGATCTGTTGTGAAAGAAGTTATGTTCGTGGTTAGGGACTTTCTATGGAATTTTCAACTTCTTTATTTTCTATTATAAGCTTGTAACTTTGATTGTTTGCTAGGTGATTGCACGTATTTGTGCATCTAATTGAGATTTACTTGTGCCCTATTTTGATATTAGAGGATGTGATTTTCTTTGATATGAATGACTCGTGGTTTGTATCCTTGAATTGAGAAGTTTCCATATTAATAATTCTTGTGTCTGCGGGGATATTTAATTTCTATTATATATTTGTTTAATTATCTCTTCATAGACTCTCGCAAGTGATACCAAGGCAACAAATTAACCTAATTTCACCAAAAGCCCTACATTAAAACTTCTCATTATCTCACCAATAAAATTTTTAATGGGGGATTTTTCTTAATTTTTTCTAAAAAATATTTTTTATATTTGTGGTTTTATGCTTTCTGTTAATTTTTAAATTTGATAGAGATGGATGTGATATCCTAAAAATAATTATAAATCAAGACAAAAATATTTAAATTAATCATTATTATATCTTTGTATAATACAAGTCAGGCTTTACATGTATGTCCATCAGGCTACCCATTTAACCTCAATTTTTGTAAGAGCAAGGCTTTGAAAAATGGAGATTTTTGATAGGATTAAGGTGCATTTAGCATCTTTAAGTTTTTTTTTTAGGTGCATTTTGTGTTACGTCCAACATCCTTAAGTATTTTCTCTGATACATCTAACATCAATGCATTTCATACCTTGAAGTATTTTTTCACATGCGTTTAATACCATAAACTATTTTTTTTAGTGTATCCACCGCTCTAAAAGATTTTTTCAAGTATATATATCCAACACTCTAAATTATTTAAAATGTTAATTTCAAAATTACACAAAAAATATTTTAAGGTGATAAATGCCCCTAAAAAAATACTTTTGGGTGTAATATGTAACACAAAATACTTTAAAACATGGGATCTATCTAAAAACATACTTAAGGGTGGTAGATGCACCTTAACCCTTTTTAATATGAAAGGATTTATAAAACATAAATACGGCGAAAGTATACTTTCAATCCTTAAGTTTAACATAAAGTATAGTTTCGGTCCCTTAACTTTATAAAATATATTTTTGGTTTTATAATTCGAACACCATTAATACTACTGCTAACGAAAAATACTAACATGAGGGATTCAAGTGATGACTTATAACATTTAATTGTACAAATTTTTATATATTTTTCAATTTACCTATATTTTAAATTTAAGATTATTAGCATTTAATTACAAAATCATAATTTGAGTTTGCATTTTAGTTAGCAACATTAATAATGATAGAGTTATAGGACCAAAAGTACTTTATAAATGTTAAGGGATCAAAATTATTCATCATATAAACTTAAAAAATAAAAAATACACTTTAACCTATAAATACTGAAAAAAGGGGGTTGAGCTAAGGCTACCCATTTAAATCTGTTTTATTTTTTTACCCTCCAAATTCCTAAGTGGCTTATTTTTTTTAGGGTTGAATATTTTATTTTTCGATGATGAAGACGAGGATTAAAGAGTATTTAGTTTTTTAAAATTTAAACTTTAAGATAATTTATATTTTATCCTTTAAGGCTTGTATTTGTATTTATTCGATTTGAAATTTAATTTAGTCTTTTGCAACTTCTATATGTATTATGATAATGATAAGTTTATTTTATTTTATTTTATTTTGGAAAAAAGATTATTCAAGCTTTCGGCGCCAACTCTTGAGCCGATGGATGAGAGCCAAACTTAACAAATATAAAAATTTTAAGATAAAAATAGCTTATAAGCCTAAACCACTGTGCCAATATAAGAGCCATCTGGGAGCTCTAGCTAAATGGCAAATATTTTGACATTATGGAACAGGAAGGGTAGTGAGTCGTCATTTTCGTTCACCCATGAAGAAAAAATCTGTGATTTTCGTGTGGTGTTGCTTGCTTCCATGAACTTGCGGCATGACTGAATCACGCGGTTTTGATTCCTCGTTGACTCGAGAAGGTCTCTGCTCATCTTCTTCCTTCGATGCTGCAAATGCGATAACTACATTGCCGAGCTTTCAACCTCGCTACTTCCCACAAAACAAACACACCACTAGTTTTCATATCGTCATTTAGACCATGGCGGAGGCTGCGATTGGGGTTGCACTTGGGACTTTGAGCTCACTCCTTCACAAAGAGCTCGCTTAGTTTCTCATCCAGAAATGAGAAGGCTTTCAAGCGTACTCACTACAATCAAGGCTGTGCTTGAAGATGCTGAGGAGAAGCAACTCACCTGGTGAAAGAACTCACCATCTCTCAGTTTTTGGAGATGGACATTTTCTCAAACGAGGGTCATCTCATTTGGACAAAGTCAGATCCTTAAAGACATTTATAATTCTATATGATCTTAGCAGGGCTAATACTTGTGATATAGCGCCTACAGGAGTTGGTGATGTCATGGGAATGGAATGGACAATCCTGGTCACAGGAAAAAGTGGAGAAAATTCTTGAAATTCTTCAACCTCGTACGCAACTCAAAACTTCGGTTATAGGAGGATATCTTGGTACCCGACTTCCTCAATGGATGGTCAATCCTACGCTAAAAGAATTAGTTTCTTCCAACTCATGGGTTGTAAAAATCTTGTTTGCATTTCATCCCTGGCAAAGCTTCCGTCTTTGAAGAGTCTGATGAGTTTGTCTAACATTAATCACGTGCAATATATATATAGATGATGAATGTTATGTTGATGGGGTTGACAAGAGGTTTCCAGGCTCTGGAAGATCTAACATTGGCAGGGTCACCCAACCTATCTTCAAGTTGTCAAGGGAGGACGGAGACAACATGTTTCCATGGTTCTCTCAAGGTTGCAAATCACTAATGTCTTGTTTAGAATAGTGATTAAAGTCTTTAAAAACAATTTTTCAATCAGTGATTTATAATATATAAAAGAAAATTTATCACGATTTACTTGAATAAATACTTTAAGGGTGTCCAAACAAACACATTACCCGCAACTTAACTTGCCTTTCTTTCCATCCGTCACTAAACTAAAAGTTAGAAACGAATGGAGCAGGGTGCTACTTGGTTCAATTCAAAATCTGCCCAATCTTGAACACCTTTATTTCATTGGAGATGAAGAGTTGACTTCCTTTCCAGATGAGATGTTAGGAGGCCTTAAGTACCTCAAACAACTCCATATTGACAGGTTCTCAAACTTGAAGTACTCCCAGCTGGACTCACCAACTTAAAGTCTCTTCAAGAATTGGCAATTATGGAGTGTAGCAACCTTGAGACAATAACAGAGGAAGTGTTGCAAGGGTTGTGTTCTCTCAAAAGATTCAAAATCCGTGCGCCTCCAAAATTCAAATTATCTGCATGTTTTCGACACCTCATTGCCCTTGAAGATTTAACTGTTGATAGATGCTAGGAGGTGGAAGAAATTCATGATGCTTTACTGCATATTACGACCCTTCAATGGTTAACTTTATGTGATCTCCCAAATCAAGCATCCTTGCCTGACTGGTTGGGGAACTTTAGGTTGCTTGTTGCATTGCTGGGAGCATGGGGGTTTCATTTCTGTTTTTTCAATGTCAATGGGATTATTACAAAGAGATACGACATCAGTATGTAAATAGATCTTAAGGTTATTCATTAGACAACAAATTATTATGTTCCATATTTCATATTTTTCCAATTTTTAGAATCCAAATTATACCAAAATAGAGGACATGATAGTGTTTCCTTTTCTCTCTACCGTGTTATTCTCATAAAATATCATGCAACATGTGGTAGTGTTGGGTGAATATTACTCACAAAGTTCTGAAAGAACTCGCAATCTTTTGAAAGTACTTGAGACAAACACAACGAGAGTGAGAGGGAGCTAAAAATTCCAAGTGAGATTACATTATCTTTATTTTCTTCTTAAAATTCGAATATATTACTCCCTCAAATCCCTAATATATAAATCACTTTCCATTACTTCACAGGAATTTTATATAATTGATTAAGAAATTCATTTCTTATCCCTTTAAAATTTTAATTTCAAACATTTTAAAGAAGACAATATAAAATATTCAAATGTAAATAAAATATGGTTTTGTTTTGTTTTTTGTTTTTGGTTTTGGAAACCCATTTTGCAGGGACTTATGCAATTTTTAAATTGTAGTTGTGTTTATCTCTCTTAATTCAATATTTTAATTTTGTTTTATTAGCATAATCGGTGTTAATAGAGCAAAGTTATTGGGTTTAATGTGCTAATAAAGTAAAATTAAACTACCTAATTAAGAGAGAAATATATATATAGGTAAGTCTAAGCCGGTTTGAAAAATCTATCTAAATGCCGAGGATTTTAACTTTATGAAATAGGAACTATAATTATGTGTCATTTTCAAACACCCATAAAGGAAAAAACAAATTTGCGATTTTCGAGTGGTGGCGCTTCCATGAACTTTCGACCACATCTGATCAAGTAGCACTGAATTATTGTATCACATACTTCTGCTTCCTTATTGACTTCAAAAGTCTCTGCTCATCTTCTTCCTTCATAACGGCATTGACAAACCTTGCACCTCATTCTCAACCACTTGGGGGGAAAAAAAAAAAAACAGAACAAACAAACTCACCTCACAATAATTGATCTTGTCACTGAGAAGATGACGGAGGCTATCGTTGAGGTCGCACTTGAGACCTTGAGCTCACTCATTCAAAAACAGCTCGGTTTGTTTCTAGGCGTCAATCGAGAGATGAAGAGGCTTTCTGACGTCCTCTCTACAATAAAGGCAGTGCTTGAATATGCTGAGGAGAAGTAACTCACTGACAAGGCTCTCAAGAATTGGCTGCGCAAGCTTTGAGATGCGGCTTACTTGCTGGAGGACATCTTGGATGAGTGTTCCACGCATGCCCTTTCCTTGGAATACCGACAAAAGGTACAAGGCTCTTGCCTATACTCTTTCCATCCCACTCATGTTATGTTCCGTTACAAAATTGCCAAGAAATTGAAAGTCATCAGTCAAAGGCTAGATGAAATTGCTGAGGAAAGATTGAAGTTTCATTTGCGCGAGATGGCTCCTGAGAGGAGAAATGAAGTCATGGAATGGCGACAAACTACTTCAATCATTACTCAACCCCAATTCTATGGAAGAGAAGCAGAGAGGGAAAGAATTGTGGACTTTTTGGTTCATGATGCTTCTAATTTTGTGGATGTATCAGTCTATCCAATTGTCGGTATTGGTGGTCTTGGTAAAAATACCCTTGCCCAACAAGTCTTCAATGACGAGAGGGTGGCTAATCATTTTGAGCTCACAATTTGGGTTTGTGTTTCCAAAGATTTTAATCTAAAAAGGCTGTCAAAAGCTATCATAGAGTCAGCTGGACATACTTGCGGAGATTTAGATTTGGAGCCATTGCAACAACGACTTCAAGAGGTGGTTGGAAGAAAAAGATATCTGATTGTCATGGATGATGTTTGGAATGATAACCAAGAGAAATGGGACAGGTTGAAATATGTTTTGGCATGTGGGTCAAAGGGTTCTTCAATTCTGGTCACTACTCGTCTTACGAACGTTGCATGTATCATTGGAACAGCTCCTCATCAATTATCATTGTTATCTGAAGATGATTGTTGGGAGCTGTTTAAACAACGAGCTTCTGGACCAAACAAGAAGGAACGTGCAGAGCTTTTGGCTATAGGGAGGGAGATAGCTAAAAAGTGTAAAGGAGTGCCTCTTGCTGCTAAAACTCTAGGAAGTCTTCTGCACTTCAAAAGTGATGAGAAAGACTGGCTCTATATCAAGGAAAGTGAGATTTGGAATTTACCACAAGATGAATATTCTGTTTTGCCTGCTTTGAGATTAAGCTACTTGAATTTACCTACAAAATTAAGACAGTGTTTTGCCTTTTGTGCATTGTTTCCCAAAGATGAAATCATAAGTAAGGAATTCATAATAGAACTTTGGATGGCTGTTGGCTTCATTTCATCGAATGAAAGATTGGAAGTGGAAGATGATGGTGATAGAGTGTGGAGTGAATTATATTTAAGATCAATTTTTGAAGAAGTTGCGACAGATTCATTTACATGGTTCAAGATGCATGATCTTATTCATGATCTTGCGCAATCTGTCGTTGAGGAAGAGTGTTGTTTTATTACGACGGAGAACAGGACTCCTATTCTACTTGAAAGAACTTTTCATCTCTCATATGGAGGACGTAAAGCTTCTCATGGGCAATGGTTATCCCATTTGCACCAAGTCAAATCTTTAAAAACTTTTATAATGCCAGGGGGTCGAGGGGATTATCTTGATGATGAGGTTCACACTTATTGTGATATATTGATGAAATGTTATCATTTGCGAGCTCTTGACCTGAAGCGTTTGAAAGAGTTGCCATCTTCTATTGGGCAATTAAAACATTTACGGTACTTAAACCTTTCGTTTGGTGATTTTAGAACACTTCCAAGGTCAATATGTAAATTGTGGAATTTGCAGATTTTGAATTTGCATTTTTGTTGGCATCTCCAAAAGTTACCAAACCAGCTTAATCGCTTGAAGTCTCTCCGACATCTACATTTGAAAGGTTGTAGATCATTATCTATAATGGCCCCTGGGATAGGCCAACTTGCTTGCTTGAAGTCCTTAACTAAGTATGTTGTTGGTTCACATAAAGGTTTCCTATTGTCAGAGTTAAGGAACTTGAAACTTGAAGGAACACTCCACATCAAGCACTTGGAGAGAGTAACAAGTGTGATGGATGCCAAAGAAGCCAATCTGGCCGGGAAGCGCCTAAATGAGTTGGAGTTGTCGTGGGAAAGAAACGAAGAATCCCAGTCCGAAGGAAACGAGGAGCAAATTCTTGGAGTTCTTCAACCTCATCCACAACTCAACCGTTTGAGTATAAAAAGATATTTTGGTACTCAGCTCCCACATTGGATGCGCATTCCTGCCCTAAAAGATTTAACTTCCTTAAAATTCGAGGATTGTAAAAATGTTTTCTGCATTTCGTCCCTGAAAAATCTTCCATCTTTGAGGAGCCTGATTTTACAAAACATGGAACATTTGCAATATGTTGACGATGGATCTTATATTGACGGGGTTGCAAGAGCTTTCAACCTGAAATTTCTAAGGCTGGAAAAGCTACCAAGCCTAAAGAAGTTATCAAGGGAGGATGGAGACAACATGTTCACATGTCTGGTCACGTTGCAAATTTATCAATGTCCAAAACTGATCTTGCCTTGCCTTCCATCTGTCACTACACTAGACATGTTCAAGGAATGTAACAGGGCGTTACTACTTTCAATCCAAAATTTGCACAATCTTGAACAGCTTTGGTTCGTTGAAGACAAAGAGGTGACTTCCTTTCCAGATGGGATGCTACAATGTTTTACGTGCCTCGAGGAACTCCACATTTGCCGACTTGAAAAACTTGAGGTACTCCCAACTCAACTCAGCAGCTTAAAGGCTCTCCAAGTATTGCGTATTGAGAAATGCAACAACCTCCAGACGTTGACCGAGGAAGCATTGCAAGGATTGTGTTCTCACAGAAAACTGGCAATTCTTGAGTATGCTAAGTTCAGACTGTCAGCAGGATTTCAAAACCTCGTTGCCCTCGAAGATCTAACGATTGCTGGGTGCCCAGAAGTGGAAGATTTACACGAGTGTTTACAACACATTAAGGGTCTTCAATCATTAACTTTAGATGATCTTCCAAATCTAGCATCCTTGCCCGACTGGTTAGGAAACCTTAGGTCGCTGAAGTCGTTGACGATATCTAGATGCCCAAAGTTGATGTCACTTCCAACTAGCATCCAACTCCTCAATAATTTGAAAAATTTGAAGATTTATGCTTGTCCGGAATTGGTGCGGAGATGTTTGAAGCAAACAGGGGACGATTGGCACAAGATTGATCATGTTCCACGGACTCATTTAAATAAACACTCAATCTTCAAGGCAAAACATGGTTTTATCACACTTAACTTGGATAAAAGTAAAAGAGGTTTGTTCTGGCTGTGACTTTAGTTTACATTTTATGTTTGCATGGATAAGGGGGATTTATTTCGATTATATTGATATGCCTATACCACATAAGACATCTTGAAGCTAAGGTAAACATATTTCAATTTTGATAAACCAAAAAATATTCTTGGCAGAACAGGCTTTGGGTATATATTGGATAGATTACTCACAATTCTATGAAAGAATTTCAATATTTCATTTTGTGTTTGACTTTGGAGCTCAAGAATTAATCTTTCTGATTCCCTATATTCAGAGGTCGAATACACCGTGGGGCATGCATGCAGTAGAAGGAGGCAAATTAGGGACTTGAAGCATGCAAATTAGGGATTCTGAAGACCTCTTAGTCGTAATTTGGGTATTTTTAAGTGATATAGTGCTACGCGATTTCTAATATCCTCCCTCTTTTTTCTGCCAACTTCCATGATGCTTACTGTATTAATATTTCTATGTATTATTATGGCTTTGGAGCTTATCCTATTGGATTCGGTTCACCGCTTTTGTCCTGTGTTATACATACTCATAAAGGAATCATATATAAATCATTTTTACCAACCCCACTAGATTTGTTTATTTAGTTTTTATTATTATTTGAATTGAACCGGTTCACTTAGTGCAAAATCACCCTCAAAACGTATTTTTTGGAATAATTGTCTTACTTTTATAAACTTAAATTAGACTATGTCAATTAAACGGAATTGTCAAAATTACATCATTTTTAAAATATTGTATATATGTTTACATCTTTCAAAATTTAATTGTGTTAAATGCTCATGGCAAAAAAACTTCCTTATTAAAATTGCACATTAACAAAAAAAAAAGAATTACTATTAATTTTGTATGTTGAGTGGGGAGATGAATATTTTTTTTTTGCACTCGTATATTTTAAAAATATTTAATTCATTTCATATATACACAGGTTTTATCAGAAAAATAAAAAACATATGATATAAAAATGAACACTAGAATTTCACTAATAAAAATTATTTATATATGAATTTTAAAAATTAAGCTTTACTTATCACTCATGTAGTTTGTCGAGGAAAGGCTAAGGGCAAAATTAACATGCCGTCAATATTCCATGAACTTTCAACAGCATTTAATCATGCATAGTACGTTCTTTGCATACTGCAATTTTTGTTTGTTATTTCGAGTTCTCTATCTACTTTTCGGCTGATTAATATCACTTCACAAACATTAGCATTTTATAATAAGTAGGCTTTTCAGATCCGATCCATCAAGAATTGGCTCATTTACCCACCGCTAAAAATACAGATGTCCATAAAGCAATTTGAAAAATAAAAAGAGAGAGTGAGAGACCTTGAAATTTAGGTAAAACAGGGAAAATGATCATCTCCTCATCTTTTTTCTCATTTTTCTTCATCAATCTATCTCAGTCATTGATTGAGAAGATGAGAGAAAAACTAAAATAATATTGTGATTAATTGGACGGATATGATTTAACGATGATGAGGGATAATGAGAATATGATTATGAAACTCAATCCGTAAAATTGGGGTGGATTGGAACAAGATGGCTTATATTTTACGTATTTACTTAGATGAACATGCAGCTTCAGTGCAAGCAGCGCTTTTTCAACTCTTTTCCTTTTAATTATGAAGGTTTGTTCTTCTCGAAAGGCTGTTTTATTTTGTCGCCTACATTTTTGTTAGGAGAGAGGGTATTTAATACACATGAGGTCTTGATGCAATTCTTAAGACAGCAAATTTCATGTCTCACTACTTCATAATTTGTTCAATTTTAAAAATCTAAAATATATTTTTGCTAGAACAGAGTTAGAGTGTTTCCTTTCACAATTATGCAACATCGTGCTTGGATCAAATATTTCAATCTTTAAAATTACTCATAATCACATTAGCATCATTTTCTTCATCAGAGTTCCTATATGTTACAATATTTCTTTACAGCAGTTTGTGTTCGGCTTTGGAGCTGAAAAGTTTCTGCTTCCATATTTTCAGGAAGATATCAATAAAAAGTGGAAGGCCCCTCTGGTGCTTGTTGAGGTGTCTGAAAACTTCTTTGCCCTAATTTTACTACGAGTTCTATGTGATCGTGTGCAAGTGAATATGTGATTTCTCAATCAACCATTGTTCCAAATATAAAATTGAAGAAGCATTTTACATTTATTGAAGGCTGTATATTTCCCCTTCTTTTTCTCAATTCAATACTTACTGTGACATCTCAGAATTAATTTAATATACTCCCTCCGATCCTAGATGCAAGACATATTTGAGCAGTTTATCTTAGTCTTAAATATAATATGTTGTTTTAACTTTTTATATTTATCCATTTTTTTTCTAATTTACTCTCATTGATTCTCTCTCAACAATAATCAGGAAGGAGAAGGAATAATGGAATTAAGAAAAATCACTAAGGTGTTTTAAAAATTAGGTGTCATATTAACTAACTTCTTTAATCTAATTAAATTAGATAAATATACTTTATATTAATGACCGAAGGCAGTAGTCACCGCATTTCCTAGTTTCTTTTCTTGTTAAAGTATTTAGATAGAGGTTCATTGTTCCAATTATTGTCATGTTATGATCACCGTTATGCAAGGAATCATTTAGTTTAAAACAAATCAAACTTTTCCAATTGCACCATCGTGTTATAGGCCTGTCTGTTGTATGTCTATTGTAACATCCCCAATTTTTATGTAAATTAATATACTAAATAAATTAACGGAGTATATGAATTTTTTACTAAGTAGTAGTCAATGGTATTTATTTTTCCAACAGGATAAATTAATTATTGAAAAATAAGGTGGAATGATTCAGAAAATATGGCTATTAAATTTGTTCATGGATAATGAGATAAGTAATGTCAGTTAAGTTAAATATATATATTTTTTCCTCATTATTTCTATGATTTTTGCCCAATAAAAGGAGGGGGAAAATTCTGATGAAAAATTTATGGAGTTTCAATATAAATCTACTTTGCCTTAGAAAGGTGGATATTGAATGAGACTTATATGATACAAAATCACCCAAAAATCTTACTTTTCTCTCCCATTCATGTTTTCGAAGGAGAAGGGAATAGTCGATGTGCCATCATGTCATATATATGTCATGTTAAAATAAATATTGAAGGGAGTAGGTAAGGGATTTGGGAAAACACAATTTTCTTCCCAAAATATCCTCAAAATTTTGAAATTCAAGAGAGAGAGAGAGGGGGGGAACATGTAACACCATGTTATAGTATAATATAAGGATTTAAGAAGAGATGAAAGTATACTAAAAGTCATTTTCTTTTTCTAAAAGGGCCTTCAGATCTCGAAATACTTAGGCTATGCATGGTTTGAGGGAAGGGAAGGGGAGGGGAGAAAAAAAAAAGAGGGGAGGGAAAAAAAAATCAAAGTTGAGTGTAACAAGTTTTCCTCTCCCCTCCTTTTTTTCCTCTCCCCTCCTCTCCCCTTCCCTCAAACCAAACATACCCTTAAAGGGAAGGAAGAAAAAAATGTAATCTGAAGTAAAAAGGCAAGGCTTTAACCGGTGGACAAAGAGGAGATTGTACTTGTGATGGGATGAATCAAATAAATTATAATCTCTCCCCATCAGCTGCCATCTTGTCGCTTGGAAGAAGGGAAAAGTAGGAAATAATTACCTAGCTTTAGGTGGAAGAGAGAATTGATGGATGAGACAATACAATGTTAATTAGGAGAGAAGGAGTGAGCATGTGGAGCAAGCAAGATTAAACACAAAATATTTCTCCTATATTTCCCCAAGTGCCAGACGTGGGAGGGAGAGAAGCCAAATGAAATGAAAATTTTTTGCTCCCAACTTCCCAAAAACCGTTGGCTGAGAGAGTGAGAACAAGGGGAAATGCCAAAAAAAAAAAAATTACCTAGGCTCTTCATGAGGAATGATCTAGATTAAGCATTGGAGAATTATTTAAGAGACTTGCTCCTCCCATTTTTGCTACTAGTGGCGTTGAGAAAAGAGAATAAGAGGAAGACCAAAGATTAAGAGAAGACACAACAAGAGTGGGAGCAAACGATCAAGAGGAAGGTAAGAATATTGGATATTCATTTCATCTTCTTCTAACTCCTATCTCGTGGGTTAAAGATGTTAAGGGAAAGCTTCTTTCTTGATGTGTTAAAGGTTGAGATAAAAAAGGAAGAGGGAAAAATGTGAAGGACCAAGTTTCTAGTTGAAGAAATACCAAAAACAAGTAAGTTATAGTTCTAACTACCTTTTCAAGGTTATCAAATTGAAAGTGGCAGTACCCTGCATTTTTGTTCATGTAATGGGTCTGATTAATACATAAAAAGGATCAATAAAGGATGGAACTTAAGGTTTGGAGTTTAGAAAGAAAGGTTACTATGATAGAAGAAAAATAGCCGTTGAAAATGGGAGTTTATTGTGTCTACCAAACGTGGGAAACTGATTTTTGTTGGTGTTTCTAATGCCTTCAACATGTTCAAGATAGGAGTTAGGATTGAGAAATTTTCTTTAGGAAGTTGAAGAGGGCTTGTTTATAAGTCATCAAATGAATATTTTTAAGGAAAGGTTACTTATACTTATATTCTAGTTATTTTAGGGTCACTTGGAGAAAAATTATGTTGATAATTTTGGTCAACTACCAAGTAGTAACGCTAATGTGTTACTTTCTATGTTTGTATTTTCCATGATTGTGGACCCATGTCTCCCGAAAAAGGACATGCGTTTGTGTGCATTCGGTGTGGTCTGGGTTCGGAGGCCGACTTCTGTGTTTTTCTTGTGTTTTCATAGCATTGTAGATCCAAGATCGCTTTGTTGAGCAGTCCTACGTTTGTTTCTAGGACATATAGTCCTTCCGCAGTTAACACGGTATACTTGGTATGTTGTATTTTTGTTACTTCGCGTTGCTTACTAAATGCTTTTATCTAGTGTTTTTCCTAATTATGGTTACATACATACATTGTTTATGCATTACATATGAGATTAATATGAGATTAATGGTTACTCTGGGATCCATTTATAAATTCCAAATTTTTGTAGAGCTTCTAGAAGTACCTCAAGGACTGTACCTGGTGAGAAGGGTAAGAATGCAGAGCTGGAGTAGACGGTGTTGTTTGTGGCGGAAGAAGATTTATTTTTTTGATTTTATTTTATTTTTTGAGATGGGATAACTGTATATTCTGTTGGCCTTGTAGGCACGGGTAGATGACTGAATATTTAACCCTTCGGGAATTATATTTTGTCACTTGCATTTAATTATACCAATATTGTCTGAAATCCAACCAGGATATGCTCTGCTGGTAATTATAAAAAGGAATCCCTCTATTCGCCGCCCGTAAAAGCGAGGCCGGTAAAAGTGTAACATCTATAGCTTTGTTACTTCTCTCATTTTCCTTTAGAAAATGCGTCCCTCCTTTTTCTTTAAACTTTCCAGATCCACACCCACCTTAATAATCCACTTTGCTCTTTTCTTTTTTCTTTTCTTTTTTAATTCACCAAAAGTATATGTATCAAAATCAATCTTAATTAAAGCAAATTAGATATCGCAATAATGCTAATCTTATTTTTTTTTTGATCAACTTGTTTCTTAATTATTTCCCTTGACCGTGCTTCCATGAACTTTCGATATAAAAAGGCTTGGCACAAAATGTGAGTTTGATATGAAATAGGAAGGATAGTTATTGGGAAATTCACTGTGTGTGAGGTCCCAAACACCATAAACAATTATAAAAAAGTCATATACCAAATTCTCTTATAGAAAAAGTCCTTGGGAATGTGAAATTACTTTGTTTCCCTATTGTTAAATTTTACAACTTTTTCAGGTAGGAAAATATAATTGTCAAAGTAGGGTTCATACATGCATAAAAATACGTATAAGAACTTGTCAAAATTCACATTTTTGAAAGGGGAATTTGGCACAGTATTTTTTTATAATTTTTTATGGTTTTTCGGATCTCAGTGATTTTCACATGGTTATTTGTCATTTTCGTACACCCATCAGGGAAAAATATGTAATTTAAATGTGATATTTCCAATTTTCATGGCATTTGGTCAAGCAAGCATTAGTGAGGGTTTGGATAAAATTTCAAAAGTGATTCTGAAAGTAAAACCATGATTTTGCAAAAACTTACCCAAATACTCTTCAAAAATCTAGAATCAATATTTTTTTGTCCAAAACCATGGTTTTAAAAATCATGGTTTTGGAGAAGCTTTTTTTTTTTTTCACGTTTTCATGTGCTAGTATCGAATTTCCCCCAACAATCATTTCTCTCTCCTCCCTTTTCTCTTTTCTTTCTTCTTCCTTTCATTGTCCTCTTTGTTCCTATTTTCTAATTTGCTGGCATATGATATCTTTTTTGTATTTTAAAAAAACTGTCAAAATTTATTACATATTTCACTCTAAAACATAGTATTATTTTGGATAATTACTTTTTATAAATGATTTTAGTCTATACAATTTATGAATACACATATGTTTGAGCTATTTTTTTATCATGTTACATAATTGACTATTGTTATAATTTTAGTTTCGTAGACAAATTTATTTAATTTTTAGTATTTATTATGAAATTTAATGTAAAAAATATATATATTATCTTTATACGCAATTATCACAAAAGCTAATGTTCCTTTTGATAATTTGAACATGAAAAAGATAATTTTGATAACAATATTCAAACATATATCATGCTCACAAAAAATATGCAAGTATTATAAAACGAGATTCTAACAATATATATATATGGGGAAATCATTTGTGCAGTCACTGCACCTAACGTTTTTTTCAGTGAATCCGAAGCGACGTCGTTTGGTCTAGTGATAGCGTGCCAAAAACAATTGTCCACTGGATTGCTCGCGACACTCCCTCCCTCTCTCTTTCTTCTTTGCCTGTGAGCTCATGTCCATGGCAAAATAAACAACAAATGCAGAACAATCCAAATCTTGCAGCAACCGGAAAAATCAAGCGAAATTCAGGCTAGGTGCACAAGAAGACAGCATCACCAACATCGATCAAGAAAAGAGAGAGTGAGAACGCTGGAGCTTGAGACGAGAGTAAGAATATGAGACGAAAGAGAGTTGAGAACTGAAACTTGCAGAGAGCAAAAGGAAGCATCGGACAAGGGAACCGAAGGTCGGACCTCTCACATACTCTCTGAATTCTTTATCAAAAAAAAAAAGAACACCAACAACAGCGAAAGAGAGATAACTCAGCATTCATGTTCCACTGTTTTCTGCATTTTAGCATAACGCTGGCGATGGAGAAGGAAGTTGATCCACAAGCAAGCTTGTTCAGCGTTTGAACTTTCTCTGATTCCTGTATTTCTATGGTTTGAGCTTTCTCCGATTTGGACCCATATGTCTGCTCTGCTCGATTTCTCCGGTTGCTGCAATCCACTGGAGAATTGATATATTGGAAAAGCGCGCGACACTATTAAATTCTCTGGTTGCTGCAATCCACTAGAACAAATGAGAAGCAAGTAGTAGGTACAATGTAAAGCAAATAATAATAAAATAATCTATGCAATTGCAATTGCAATATAATTTGAAAAGTCAACAAAGGCTGCAAGTTGAAGATACTTCCACTTCTCCTTTTTTTCTTAGTCTTCCACGTTGTTTTCATCATATGGCCCTCCATTAGTGAAATAAGCATCCAAAGATCACTCTTCTCTTTCTTTCTCCTTCCTCCTTTCCATCCAATCACTGCATGCAATCTGCCAAACAATTTGCATCACTACAGAATCCAATGAACGTGTGGTTTTATTCTCTTCCTGATGTTTCATCTTTTTATTTCTTTCTTCCTTTTTGTGTTCCCTTTTTTTCTTTGCTTTTTTGGAGGGAGCAATATATCAACATCACTAAAGAATACAATGAACGTGTGGATCCATTATGCATATGGCCATGAATTTTCTAATCTTTTATTTTGTTCATGCAAGGTTGGTCACAGTAAGATCTTGGATCCATTATGCATACGACCATGAATTTTCTAAAGTCTAGCGACACTCCTGCTGAAGAAGTCTCTAGCTATAGTTTTTCAAGCACGTGAAGAAGCAATTTGAAGAAAGGCAGCTATCTATGAAAGTAATAGAAGCATCAGGAACCAAGTGAAAGGCTCTACACGTGAAGCAAAAGAAATGATGAAAAGTCAACAATGAATAAAGAAGAAGCAACGTGAAGGATATAAAACTGGTCAAATAAGCCGGCTTTGGAAAAGAAAGTGAAAGAAAGAATGAAGCTACGAAGGCATAATTAAGGAGTCAATATTGGAGGCACCTGTATGGTTATTGGATCGGACCAGGGCAAGCTTTTTATCAAGGACGGTCCGGGTTTTGGTTAAGCCGGAGTCGGGTTTGTCAAGGTCGAAGAAGAAGAAGTTGGGAGTGGAGCAGGGAGGGCAGAGGAAAGCGGAATGAGGAGGAGGAGGAGAAGGGAG
The DNA here is from genome assembly GCA_019022615.1 of Acacia melanoxylon. Taxonomy (NCBI): domain Eukaryota; kingdom Viridiplantae; phylum Streptophyta; class Magnoliopsida; order Fabales; family Fabaceae; genus Acacia; species Acacia melanoxylon. Next base: position 1,896,788 of record JAFJYJ010000052.1, read on the forward strand.
GCACTGAATGTGAGTGAGGGAGGAGCATTTTATACAGGAGAGGAAGCGATGGGCAGAAGCAGAGGAGGTAGAAGACAAAGGGTGATCGAAAAATTCGAGGCAAGAGGGGCCGAAGGAAGAAGGATGAAGACGGAGGACGCAAGAGGTGCAGACGCGGCGATCGATGCCGCGAAGCTAAACGTGAGAGAGGGGAGCAAGCCGAGATAGAAAACACAAAATGCTGAAGCAACACTTCAATTTCCAGAATATAACAGTTGCTGGACCAGAGGAAAGTGTATAGTTCCCGGCCCTTTGCTAGATAGTCTCACAGAACCAGCACCTTTGCCAAGCACCATCGCCAACTAGAGGGCTTCGACGACCTCCTCCACTGCCCCTCGGTGATGTTCTGCCGGACGCCATAGCCATCTTGAAGGCAATGGCCTAACTCACGAACCAGCGCCGTTGACCAAAGAGATTCAGATGGGAATTTTTGTTGGTGTTCTTTTTTTTTTTTATATAATGAATTTAAAGAGTATGTGAGAGGTTCGACCTTCGGTTCCCTTGTCCGATGCTTCCTTTTGCTCTCTGCAAGCTTCAGTTCTCAACTCTCTTTCGTCTCACATTCTTACTCTCGTCTCAAGCTCCAGCGTTCTCACACTCTCTTTTCTTGATCGATGTTGGTGATGCTGTCTTCTTGTGCACCTAGCCTGAATTTCTGCTTGATTTTTCTGGTTGCTGCAAGATTTGGATTGTTCTGCATTTGTTGTTTATTATGCCATGGAGTGAAGATGGAGACTTCACACGAGCTCACAGGCGAAGAAGAAAGAGAGAGGGAGGGAGTGTCGCGAGCAATCCAGTGGACAATTGTTTTTGGCAGGCTATCACTAGACCAAAGACCAAACGACGTCGCTTCGAATTCACTGGAAAAAACGTTAGGTGCAGTGACTGCACAAATGATTTCCCATATATATATATATATATATATATAGTGTGTGTGTGTGTGTGAGTATGTGTAGTAGTAGCAGTAACATTTTATATACAATACTACTTTACACATGTATACACATGATGCAATTATAACATATTCAAGACATGGAATACTTTTGGACACTTGTTCAAGCAATTCTTGAGGAATAATAGAGGAAGTGAGAGATAGTTTGGGACATTGTTGCGCAACATTGTATTTAACAGTTGTCAAAGCAATGGAGGGTGCAACTGAAGTGAGTGAAGGAAGATCCCAAAGTATAACATATTCCGAAGTTGAGTCATGTTGTTCATGCCCAAATACTTGCTCTAATGCAAGTGCATCTTCTATGTACAATGCCCTTAGATTTGGAATAACTCAGCATGCAAAGATGTTCGGTAATGCACATTTCAACATATGGCAACGTTTGATGCAAATTTTAACAAGCTTTGGGAAGACAAGTTGACGAGAAGAATCAGACACATTTTGATCATCTTCTTCTTCAATGATTTCTTCCAACTCTTTACAGTGTTCAATGTCTAGTACCCTCAATTGTGGGAGGCTTTTCAAGATGGATGAAGGGAATACATACTAGTTTCAAATTTCCAAAACTCTATACTTTTAACCAATTAAGATGTTGAAGGAGTAAACAATTTTTTGTATCCCTCCATATATGCGTCAACTGAGGTAGCCCAATGATCCAAATCCCACTTAATTTCGAATTTACTTGTATCCCATTGAAAGAAAGTTGTTCTACATCGAAAACAACTTTTATTTCATGATTACCTAGATGAAACCTCTCTAAGGCCACAACCACCTTTAGTAGGTCTTGTAAAAGTGAAAAAAAATTAATTAGATAATTATTGTGTTGCCTAGTAAAAGACAATTATCAAATTAATATCCTAGAAAATATGGATAAATGTAGGCGTTGCAATAATATAAAGCAATATGACAAGAGGAAGTTCACTTCACAAATTGTGAATTGTATGGTGATATATGTTTTTTTTAATGTTGATGATGATAGATTATATGAATAATTTGAAAATATTGGAAACAAAGGAATTGTACCTTAAAAGTCACATGATTGTCCTCTCATCTCAATCCACCACATGCAACCCAATGAATGATAGACTTAATAGTTTATAGTAGTGGACAATTATACAATGAGAAGACCATGTTGCACTACTACAAAATATAGCTTTTACTTCTCCAATTGGCGTCCAATTTTTTAAAAAAGGAAGTAAAAAAATAAAGGCGGTGACATTTTTATAATTATATGTGAGAAAAGTTGACTTTTGACGTCTAAGTTCTTGAATTAGACGCCAAATGTGTCATTTTTAGCGTCTAAGTGGGAGACTTAGACGCCAAACCCCCCCCCCCCCCCCAAAAAAAAAAAAAAAAATGCAGATCCATGTACATATAAAAAACGCACGGACCTTCCCTCTTCTCTCTCGCCTCTACCTTCGCACCCACCCACTGCAACCACCAGAAACCTTCTTCTCCACACATCGCGAACGTCACGGCGACCTTCTTCCACTTTGTCTTCTTCCTCTTTCCCCCAACCTCCATGGCTGACCTTCATTTTCTCCACAAGAGCGACGGCACAATCGACGTCGTCCCTTCATTTTCAACATTCTCCACAAGATTGACGGCAAAATCGACATTGTCCCTTCATTTTCAACCTCATTTTTGCTTTCGATTTTCCAGATCTACAAATTCCTACCGTAGGCAAGCTTCAACTTTTTCGGATCTGTTTGACTTGTTCAACTTTTCTTGATCTTTTTGATTTTTCCAGAACTGTTCAAGCTGTGATTCGTATGTGTTCGACTTGCTCCAGATCTGTTCGACTTCTCCTTCTCACCTCTGGAATTTATTTATTTTTTGATTTTGAGTTGATCTTGTTGGATCCGATTTGTTGTTGTAATGTAGATCTACACTTGTAGAAATTTTTTGATTTAAGTTGATTTCGTTATTAAGGAAACACCATTTGATTTTCGATTTTGGATCCGATTGAATCTGGGATGTAGATCTAGAATTATTATTTGATAGCTCCCAACATGGTTTGGGGTTTTTTTTTTTAAAAAAAAAAACATATGACATCTAAGAAAAAATTTAGACGCCTTAGGCTTCCACTTTTTGCGCCTCCCAGATAGGCGCCCACATAAAATAGGACGTAAAAAGCGGGAAAAATAGGACGCAAAAAATCTTTTTTGTAGTAGTGTTGGATGCTAATTTTTTGGGCAGATACTAATGATATTTGGCAAGCTGTAAAGTACAAGATATTTCATAGCAGGAAACTCAATTGTCTAAGGAGTGTTTGAATTCAGATCTTTACTAGACGGCCCAAACATGCTTCTCAATTCATTATTTTCAACTACAACTAAAGCTTCCAACTATGTGACGCTTTTTGTAAAAGAGATAGACATCAAGTATTCTAGTTTCTTGCATTTCCGTATATCAAGTGATTTCAATTTAGGGAATGCATTTTTGTAACTCTTATAGTCACTTGCATCAACTATTTCCCTCACATCTTCTGTTAATATATGTTCAAGTGAATCACAACTATGTAAATAAAGCTTCTCCAAGATAGTGAAAAGGCCTTGAGGAGGCTAACCACTATACAAAGTTTTCAAATGTTTCACCTTTGTATGAGTTAGATGAATCAAATTGGAGATAATTCCTACTTGACTTGGATTTGATTGGCCTATTACGCATTCCATCCCATTTGAATCACAAAGTGCAAGACAATTCAACTTATTCATACCTTCACCTATTGATTGCCATAGGTCAAGGATGATATTTTTCAAACTTTCAGGAATTCTCCTTAAAGAAAGAGTCTTTGCCCTTCTCATCATATCTTTATTTGTTCCAATTGAAATACAACTCTCAAAATCTTCAATATATAAACCTCCTGCAAAAAAAGAGTTGCAATGCCCAAAATCTTTGGCCAACGCATAGTTTTCCCCTGAATTGCCAAATTGTGTACAATAACTTTCTATTGCTAGTGTAGTAGTGCTAATTTTATCGCAAAATTCAGCACTATTGTTTTTTTTTTCCCTTCCATGTCCTCCTACCTCTAAATTTTTTCAATGTTCATCATCCAATTTTTTTTATTTTTACAAGAACAGAAAGAACAGAGTATGTTACAGTGTTGTTTCCTTCCACAAACCTTTTCTTATTAATTTTTCAACCTTCATTCTCCGATCAGATATTTCAATCTTTAAAATTACTCACAATCACATCACCAACATTTTCTTCATATATGTTACAATATTTCTTTTTTGCACTTTGTGTTTGACTTTGGAGCTGCAAAATCTCTGCTTCCGTATTTTGCAGGAAGATAAATGATTAAAAGTGAACTGCATTCCCCCAAGAAAATTAGTGATTTAAAACATGCAAGTTATGTTCCATAATTACTCTATTGTGAGATGCTTTTAGTTACTTTTACCACCAACATCATTCATCACCATGTCCTCCCTACTTTTACTCATTCTTATTTTATTTTTTTCCCATCTCTCCCCCTCTCTAAGATTTACATACAAATGGGCAAAATTGTATCATTTTAACATGTTACAGATGAAGGCAATAAGTCCACTATCTTAAGATCATATTCTTATGAAATCCTTCATTTTCACCATATGCATTTTAAGTGACAGTCATCTAATTTACTGAACTCAAAATTATTGAAGTCTGATAGTATCAATAAGATCTAATTCTTTTGGCCATTCCATTATTCATGGCTTGGTTTATTTATTAATGTACCTATGCTAATTTATTAATAAAGTTAAATATCATCTTTTTCCATGTGATTTCGTTAATAATGCTAAGCAAACATTTAACAAGTTGGAAGTTATGAGTAGGTTTTCATTTTCTTCTAATTAAGTGCCAACTTCCAAGGTTTACTGTGACATTTCAGAGCCTAATTTATTTGAACCTCATTTATTATCTATTAGACGGCCAACATAAGCTCTCTTAATTTGAGTCTCAAGTGTGACATGAAATTTCTATTAATTTATCTTTCCCCATTAAGGAGTATAGAAAATGTATCAAAAACTGTAATAAATTAAAGGACATCATCTCAGGAAATCTCTTATACTTCTTCCTGAACTTGCCACCTTACCAAAAGTGTCAGAAGGAATTAGGTATTATGAATTGAGTCATTTTATGTGTAGGCATGGGGTGAACAAAGTTTCTTGTTCTTTAATTTGGACCAAGGGAATGCTTTGTTACTTTCAATTTCGGTCCTGTAAACTAGTTTTAAAAAATGAAAAATAGTATGAAGAACCCCCAAGTTATAAGTAACCTCTACTCCCAATTCCAACAGAGTAACCTCCATAGCACGAACTAATCTAAATACAAAAAGATTAAACCCTGTCTTAGATTCATTCAAAATGACATCAATGATTAAAACTTTTAGGCTTTGTTTGGATGGAGGGAAAAGACAAGAGAACCATAGGGAGAGGGTCAGAAAATTACTCCCTCTAGTCTTTAATATATTGGACCTATTTATAATATTGGTAAATCTTTTCCCAATTTACTTATATTGATACTTTCTCAACAATAATAAGGGAAGAGAGATAATGAAAGAATTAAGGAAGATCAGGGGTGTTTTAGAAAATACATATAGTACTAATTAATTTAACTAACTTAATCTAATTAAATAAAATAAATGGGTCCTATATTAAATTCTAGAGGGAGTATTATTTTCCTATGAAAATAAGAGATACTATCATTGTTGTCAAACTCGTGAGTTTGACCAAGTTTGCATTCATAGGTCAGGAAATTAAGTCGGCTCTCTTACAAACTCATTTTAAGCACAAACTCGGTCAGATTCGGTGAACTCGTCGTTTCAAAAACAAGTTGAGCGAGTTAGAGATCTAAGTTGTGAAACATAGAGAAACGAAAAAGAGGATAAAATTAAATGTAAAGTTGCCTACCAAGTTGTTACCATTTTCCCACGTTCTTACCTTTAAATTTTTCCTTCTTCACCCATAGCTCTGTAGCTCTCTGTCTGGTTTTTTGGCGACGAGAGGGTCATGTTTCGTTCCTCATCCATTTTCTTATTATCCCTCATAATCTCTAAATCATATTCATCCAATCAATCTGAAAAGTTATATCATCAAGTTATACTCTTTGGATTTTTCTCTCTTCTTCCCAATCAAAGCCAGATGAGCATGAGAAAATGAATGATGAGAAGATCTCCTTTTATCAATGTAAAGATTTGTACTTTATTTTTAATAAATGTTATATATATCATTTAAAGTTTTAACTTTGAAATCTAAGCCAAACTTCGAACCTAAAGAATATTGAAGCCCTCAGAGAAGTTTGATTGATATATTGGGTCAAGTCTTTGTCCTTTTCTGATCTTTTGACCTTTGACTAGCACGTCTGTCTTTTTATTTTAGTCTTTAGAAAATATTTCCTTTAAGTACCCTAATACTCATTCTCTACCTTTCAATGTCATGTCATTTCTTTTGGTATTTAGAGTAAATTTCAATTAAGTACCAATTCTATTATCTACCCCATGGTGATTTTCTTCCATCCTTTAGTTCTTCCTTATTCATATTAAACAAATCAGTTTTAATGTATATGAATTTTTTTCTTAAAAAAGTAAAACTATATTCTTGAACTTTATAGTTTATATAACTTTCCTTGTCTTTAAAACTTTACCATCAACTTCCTAGATTCTTACATATTAACTTTGTTCATTATTTATAGGGTAAAGGAGCAATTTTACACGTGTGATTTCTTAAAGGTATTTCAAGTGAAATACGAGATTTTGGGCAAAAAATACACATGTAATTATGTTTTGGGGCGTCGTATGGCCGTAGTAGTTAGTCAACTAACGGTCAACGGTTAAGTTGGATGGAAATGAACAAGATAAGCTTGGGTGAAATTACTTTTTGGCCTAGTTTTAGGTGAAATTACACTTTTGCCCCATAGTTTTAAATATTTTTTTTAAAAAAAAAAAAACTAAAATACCCCGGTGGGCCCCACCGCCGGCGGCAACCACCGTCGGTCGGCGGAGGCCGGCGGTGGGGCCACGAGGGGGGGTATTTTAGTTTTTTTTTAAAAAAAAAATTAAAACTAGGGGGCAAAAGTGTAATTTCACCTAAAACTAGGGCCAAAAGTATAATTTCACCCAAGTTACTGTTCATTTCCATCCAAGTTAACCGTTGACCGTTAGTTGACTAACGGCCATGGCCACGACGCTCCCAAAACATAATTACATGTGTATTTTGCCCAAATGAAATCTCACACGTGGCTTTAGGCTTCCTGCAAGAATCACATGTAAAATCGCTCCTTATCCCTTAATTATATTTGAACACATTTTAAAGTTGAGAGAGATTATACCTCTTCCTAGATTCTTACAGATTAACTTTGTTCATTATTTATATTTGAACACATTTTAAAGTTGAGAGAGATTATACTTACTGTTATATATATATATATATATATATATATATATATATATAAATATAAAATAAAGATTATCTACATATAACTCAAAGTTTGAGGATTATCTATAATTCATGACTGGAAATTATCTGCACACTTAAGTTCGGAGAGCTTTATTATTAAGCTTAGGCTGACTGATTTATTTGTACAAGGTCCAAAATAAAATAAAATTTTATATAATTTATAAAAGATTCATTTCTTCTCCCTTTAAAATTTTAATTTCAAACATTTAAAAAGGTCAATATAAAAAAAAAAATCAAACTTAAATAAAATATGAGGGTTTTTTTTTTTTGAAAAAACCATTTTGCCAAAGTTCCTATGCTTTTTCTCAATTTTAAATTTGATAGCTTTGTGTTTTTTTCTCTTGATTAGATACTTTAATTTTGTTCTGCTTGGCACAGCTCTTGTTACGGGAACGTTAATAAAGTTACCAGTGTTAAAAGTAAAATCAAACTATTTAATTACTAGAGAGAAAAACATATAGGTATCAAATTAAAAAATAATAAAAAATATAGGGACTAGAAAATGATTTTCTGATTTTTACTGCCCCAAAATTTATATGCATAAGCCCGTTTGAGAGCTCTAGCTAAATGCCCAAGATATTGACGTTATATATGAAATTAGAAGAGTAATTATTTGTCATTTTCAAACGCCCATAAAAAACATTTGATAAGTCTAGCTCATAATGCGCCTAATACTTGTGATATATTTATGAAATGTTTCCATTTGCGGGCGCTTGACCTCCAGAATTTAGAAGAGTTGCTATCTTCAATTGGCCAATTAAAACATTTGAGGTACTTAACCTTTCTTGGTGATTTTAAAACACTTCCAAGGTCAATATGTAAATTATATTGTGGAATTTGCATCTCCAAAAGTTGCCAAACCAGCAGCTTAATTGCTTGAAGTCCCTCTCAGACATGTACATTTGGAAGGTTGTAGATCATTATCTACAATGGTCCCTAGGATAGGCCAACTTACTTGACTAAAGTCCTTAACTAAGTATGTTGTTGGTTCACATAAAGGTTTCCTATTGTCAGAATTAAAGAACTTGAAATTTGGAGGAACACTCCGCAACAAGCACTTGGAGAGAGTAATCTGGCCGAGAAACGAGGAGCAAATTCTTGAAGCTCTTCACCTCATCCACAACTCAACCGTTTGAGTATAAAAAGTGACCTACAATAACATCCAAAATAATGTAATACCATATATTCTAATAATCAATCACTTAAGGGTAATCATAAAAATATGACAATAAGATTCTTATTTCATGCTTTTCTTTATGTGCTTCTTAGATACTTGTCCTTCTGAGAAACATATAAAGAAATATTATTGATGACATTTATATATATATATATATTTTATTTATTTAGATTAAATTCTATGATGATCCCGAAATATTTTTTCAGATCCAAGATCTCTAATTAATTAATTTTCAGTCCTACATTCAAAAATATTTTTCCTATAACACCATCATGGAAATTAATTAATTTAAAATATCGAAAGTGCAAAAAAATATTTCGGGATGCTGGCCTTTTTAATTTAATCTAAATAAATAAAATATATAAAAATAAAAAATGTCATCAATATTTCTTTATGTGCTTCTTAGGAAGACAAAAGCTAAGAATCACATAAAAAAAAGCATAAAATGAGGATTCGAAGTTTATGGACTTAACTATTTAAAAGATCAGTGAGCATTTTAAATTTCCTGCAGTATTTTTTTTTGTTCAATGTCCTCCTCCTACCTCTTAATTTGTTCAATGTTGAGAATCCATTTTTTGTTTTTTGTTTTTTTTGGGCAAGAACAGAGTATGTTATAGTATTGTTTCCATACACAAGCCTTTTCTTGTTATTTCTCCAACCATCATGCTCCGATCAGATATTTCAATCTTTAAAATTACTCACAATCACATTACCAACATTTTCTTCGTATATGTTACAATATTTCTTTTTTTAAGTTTGTGTTTGACCTTGGAGCTGAAAAATATCTGCTTCCATATTTTGCAGGAAGATATATCAATAAAAGTGAACTGCATTCCCCAGGAAAATTAGGGATTTAAAGCATGCAAGTTATGTTCCATAATTACTCTATTGTGAGCTGCTTTTAGTTACTTTTACCCACCAACATCATCCATCACCATGTCCTCTCTGGTTTGAGCATGTTATTTTTTCTTCCCATCTCTCTCCCTCTCTTTAAGATTTACATACCAATGGGCAAAATTGTATCATTTTTACATGTTGTAGATGAAGGCAATAAGTCCATTATCTTAAGATCATATTCTTATGAAATTCTTTATTTTCACCATCTGTATTTCAAGTGACAGTCATCTAATTTACAGCTGAACTCAAGATTATTGAAGTCTGATAATATCAATAAGATCCAATTATTTTGGTCGTATCATTATTCATGGTTTAGTTTATTTATTAATGTACCTATGCTATCTTATTAATAAAGTTAAATATGAGCTTTTTCCATGTGACTTCCTTAATAATGCTAAGCAAACATTTAACAAGTTGGAAGTTATGAGTAGGTTTTCATTTTCTTCCAAGGTTACTGTAACATTTCAGAGCCTGATTTATTTGAAACTCATTTATATATCCTCTATTAAACGGCCAACATAAGCTCTTTGAAATTGAGTCTCCAGTGTGACATGGAAATTTCTATTAATGAGTATAGAAAATGAATCAGAAACTGTAACAAAGGACATCATCTCAGGAAATTTCTAATACTTCTTCCTGAACTTACCACCTTACCAAAAGTGCCAAAAGGAATTAAGTATTATGAATTGAGTCATTTTATGTGTAAGCATGGTGTGAACAAAGTTTCTTGTTTTAAAATTTGGACCAAGGGAATGCTTTATTACTTTCAATTTCAGTTCTATAAACTAGTTTTAAAGAATGAAAGAGAGTTTGAAGATACCCCAAGTTATAAGTAACCTCTAGTCTCAATTCCAACAGAGTAACCTCCACAATACGAACTAATCTAAATACAAAAAGATTAAACCCAATATTAGATTTATTCAAAATGACATCTATCATTAAAACGTTTAGGCTTTGTTTGGATGGAGAGGAAATGCAAGAGAAACGTAGGGAGATGGTCAGAACATTACTTCCTCCGGTCCTTAATATATTTACAATATTGGTCAATCTTTTCCCAATTTACCAATATTGGTCAACAATAATCAATTGGAGAGGGAATGAATAAATTAAGGAATATCACTAGGGTGTTTTAGAAACTACATATCATATTAATTAATTTAACTAACTTAATCTAATTAAATAAGATAAATAGGCCTTATATTAAATAGTAGAGAGAGTATTATTTTCCTATGAAAACAAGAGATACTATTATCAATGTAACGAGCAAGAATACCAATTTAATGAAGGCAGTGCTTGAAGAAGATGCTGAGGAGAAGCAACTCAGCAACAAAGGTCTCAAGAATTGGCTTCGAGATGTAGCTTACTTGCTGGATGAGTGTTCCACCCATGCCCTTTCCTTGGAATAGCGACACAAGGTACCAGGAATGGCCACAAAACTACTTCAATCATTACTCAACCCCAATTCTATGCAAGAATTGCTATTAATTTCTTATGTTGAGTGGGGAGATGAATATATATTTTTGCATTCGCATATTTTAATACTAATGTTTAATTCATTTCATATATACACAGGTTTTATCAGAAAAATAAAAACATAAGATATAAAAATTAACACTAGCATTTCACTATTTTTTATCAAAATAAAAATTATTTATCTATCTGAATGTTACAAGTTGAGCTTTACTTATCACTCATGTAGTTTTTTGAGGAAAGGCTAAGGGCAAAATTAACATTCCATCATTATTCCATGAACTTTCAACAGCATTTAATCATGCATAGTATGTTCTTTGCATACTGCAATTTTCCTAGGATAGAGTTAGAGTGTTCCTTTCACAATTATCCAACCATCGTGCTTCGATCAGATATTTCAATCTTTAAAATTACTCACAATGACATGAGAATCATTTTCTTCATCAGAGAGTTCCTATATGTTACAATATTTCTTTACAGCAGTTTGTGTTCGACTTTAATTTGGAGCTGAAAAATCTTTCCTTCCATATTTTCAGGAAGATATCAATAAAAAGTGGAAGGCCTCTCTGGTGCTTGTTGAGGTTTCTGAAAACTTCTTTGCCTTAAGTTTACTACGAGCTCTATGTGGTCTTGTGCAACGCGGATATGTGATTTCTCAATCAACCGTTGTTCCAAATATAAAATTGAAGAAGCATTTTGCATTTATTGTGCTTGTTTGGGATAACGGTGGTAGAAATGACTTTTTTTCTGCTGGACTTTTCCTAATGGTCTTTTTTCTAAAAAGTCAGTTTGTAAATGTGATTTGTGTTTGAGATAGCGGTGACAGAAGTGAATTTTTCCTGATTGGCACTTGTTTGGCATAGCGTTTGAAAATTCAGTTGAGATGCAAAATAACTGAAAAATGCATGAATTTTATTGAATACTAAGTTGAAGGCTTTATCTTCCCTTCTTTTTCTACTAAATTCCATACTTTCAGTGATATCTCAGAATTAATATACCCCCTCCTAGTTCTAAATATAAGACTTGGTGTTTTAATAGTTATGTATATATTAATTAATTTCACAAATTTTTTAATTTAATCAAATTAGATAAATATGCCTTATATTAAAAATCGAAGGAGTATTCACCGCATTTTGTAGTTGCTCCTCTTGTTAAAGTAGTTAGATAGAGGTTCATGGTTCCAATTATTGTCATGTTATAATCACCGTCATGCAAGTAATCATTTAGTTTAAAACAAATCAAACTTTTCCAACTGCACTATCATGCTTTAGGCCTCTCTGTCGTCTGTAGCTGTTACTTCTCTCATTTCCTTTTAGAAAATGCGTCCCTCTTTCTTTCTTTCTTTTTTTTTAAAACAAAAAACAAAAAAACTTTCCAGCTCCACACCCACCTTAATAATCCACTTTGCTCTTTCTTTTTTTTATTCACCAAAAGGATATGTATCAAAATCAATCTTAATTAAAGAAAATTAGAAATCACAATAATGCTAAAAAAAAAATTTATGATCCACTTGTTTCTTAATTATTTCACGATGACCCTGTTTCCATGAACTTTCGGCAGCACTGATACAAAAAGGGTCGACACAAAATGTCAAAGATTATGAAATATGAAATAGGAAGGTTAGTTATTGGAAAAATCACCTGTAAGGTCCCAAAGACTATAAAAAATTACAAAAACAATCACATACCAAATCTCTTTTTTAAAAAAAAATGTCCTAGGGACTGCATTGGGATTAATTCGGAACATGAAATTACTTTGTTGCCTCGGCCAATGTAAAATTTCATAACTTTTAGAAAAATCTAATTGTCAAAGTAGGTTTATGCAGTTGTGAAAATAGACATAAGAACTTGTTAGAATTTGTATATGGGAATGCGAATTTTGACAAATTCTTATCTCTATTTTCACAACTGCATGAACCTACTTTGACAATTATATTTTACCATTTTGGGAGAAGTTATGAAAGTTCAAAAGTTAATGTCTCAACTTTTACAAAAGTATATGCCAATATTAATAATTTCTTATACATATTTTTACATCTACATGGGCTACTTTGACAATTAGATTTTTCTACCTAGAGAAATTATAAAATTTCACAATGGGGGCAACAAAATAATTTCACATTCCGAATTAATCATAATGCAGTCTGTGAGCTTTTTTATATGAGAATTTGGTATGAGATTTCTTTATAATTTTTTATAATACTTGGGAACTCAGTGATTTTCCCATACTTATTTGTCATTTTCGTACACCCCACAAGGGAAAAATACTGCAATAATGCATCTCGCGGTTTTGCATCCTTGCTACCCTGAAAAGTCTCTGCTCATCTTCTTCCTTCATTGCTGCGCATTGCCAAGCTTTCAACCTCTCTCTGCTCAACTTGCCCCCAAAACAAAGACACGTCTCTACTTTTGATCTTGTCATTTAGACGATGGCAGAGGCTATGATTGAGGTTGCACTTGAGACTTTGAGTTCACTCATTCATAAAGAGCTCGTTTCGTTTCTGGGCGTGGACCGAGAAATGAGAAGACTTTCCAGCATGCTCACTACAATCAAGGCAGTGCTTGAAGATGCTGAGGAGAAGCAAATCACCGACAACGCTCTGAAGAATTGGCTGCGCAAGCTTCGAGATGCGGCTCACTTGCTGGATGACGTCTTGGATGAGTATTCCACCCATGCCCTTTCCTTGGAATGCCAAGACAAGGTACAAGGCTCTTGCCTATACTCTTTTAATCCCGTTCATGTTATGTTCCGTTACCAAATGGCCAAGAAATTGAAAGACATCGGTGAAAGACTTGATGAAATTGCTGCGGAAAGGTCGAAGTTTCATTTACGCGAGACGGTTCATGGGAGGAGGCAAACCACCTCAATCATCACTCAACCCCAATTCTATGGAAGAGAAGTAGATAAGGAGAAAATTGTGGACTTTTTGGTTGGTGATGCTTCTAATTTGGAGGATGTTTCAGTCTATCCAGTTATTGGTATTGGCGGTCTTGGAAAAACTACCCTTGCCCAACAAGTCTTCAATGATAGGAGGGTAGCTGATCATTTTGAGCTAAGAATTTGGATATGCGTTTCTGAAGATTTCAATATGAAACGGCTTTCAAAAGTTATAATAGAGGCCGCTGGGCATGATTGCAAAGATTTAGATCTAGAACCCTTACAAAGACGGCTTCAAGAGGTGGTTGGAAGAAAAAGATACTTGCTTGTGCTGGATGACGTACGTGTGGAATGACAACCAAGAGAAATGGGATAGGTTGAAATACACTTTGGCTTGTGGATCAAGGGGTTCTTCAATTCTGGTCACTACTCGTCTGACAAAGGTTGCATGCATTACGAACAAGGCCTCCTCATCCGTTATCATTGTTGTCAGACAATGATTGTTGGGAGTTGTTTAGAAAGCGAGCTTTTGGATTGGAAATGGAGGAGCGAGCAGAGCTTGTGGCTATAAGGAAGGAGATAGTAGAAAAGTGTAAAGGAGTATCTCTTGCAGCTAAAACTCTAGGAAGTCTTTTGCGCTTCCGAAGTGATGAAAAAGACTGGCTTCATATTAAGGAGAGTGAGATTTGGAATTTACCACAGGAAGAAGATTCAATCTTACCTGCTTTAAGATTGAGTTATTTAAATTTACCGACAAAAGTAAGGCAATGTTTTGCCTACCTCGCAATGTTCCCCAAAGATCATAGAATGAGGAAGAGACATGTGATTGGACTTTGGATGGCTAATGGGTTCATTTCAACCAATGAAGGGTGTGAAGTAGAAGATGTCGGTGATAGGGTGTGGAACGAATTATATTTAAGATCATTTTTTGAGGATGTTGAGATTTGTGAATGGGGCAGAGACAGGCGATTCAAGATGCATGATCTTATTCATGATTTAGCCCAATTTGTTATGGAGGAAGAGTGTTGTAGCAATACATTTAAGAATAGCTCATATGGTAAAAGAACTCGTCATCTCTCATTTTTAGTAGATGGACCACTTCATAAAGGATGGTCATCTCATTTGGACAAGGTCAAATTGAAGACTTTTCTAATTCGAGTCGGTAATGTTGATGTGGCCCACACTCTTAATCATGTATTGCCTAAATATTCTCACTTGAGAGCACTTGACTTCATGTTTTCAAAAGAGTTGCCTCCTTCAATTGGTCGATTAAGACATTTGAGGTACTTAAACCTTTCCAAGAGTTCCATAAAGACACTACCTAATTCCATTTGTAGATTGTTCAATTTGCAGATTTTGAATTTGAACTATTGTCAACATCTTGAAAACTTGCCGAACCAAACAAAGTGCTTGAAGTTTCTCCGTCATCTATATTTGGAAGGGTGCTCATCGTTATCTAGAATGGCCCCTAAGACGGGTCAACTAACTTGCTTAAAAACTTTAAATAAATATATTGTTGGTACACAAAAAGGGTTCCTGTTAGCAGAATTAAGAAACTTGAAGCTTGGAGGAACACTCCACATTAGGCACTTGGAGAGAGTGAGAAGTTTGATGGACGCCAAAGAAGCCAATTTGGCGGATAAGCACTTAAATGAGTTGGTGCTGTCATGGGAAAGAAATGAAGAATCCCAGTCTGAGGAAAATGATGAGCACATTCTGGAAGATCTTCAGCCTCATTCACAGCTTAAAAGATTGTTAATAGGAGGATATTTTGGCACTCAATTCCCGCAGTGGATGGGTAATTCTGCACTAAAATATTTAGATAAATTAGAACTAGTGGATTGTAAAAATTGTTTCCACATTTCACCTCTGGAAAAACTTCAATCTTTGACGAGTCTTTATTTATCGAATATGAATCTCTTGCAATATGTAGACAATGAATCTTATGATGATGGGGTTGCGAGAGGTTTCAACAACCTGAAATTTCTGTTGTTGGGAAAGCTACCAAACCTCGTGAAGTTGTCCAGGGTAGATGGAGACAACGTGTTCCCATGTCTCTCGACATTGCAAATTAATCATTGTCCAAAATTGATCTTGCCTTGCCTTCAATGTGTCACCGAGCTAATAATGCTAAACGAATCCAATGGAGCTTTACTGGCCTCAATTCAAAATCTGCACAATCTTGAATGGCTGTTGTTCATCGGAGATAAAGATCTGATTTCCTTTCCAAATGGGATGCTAGGAGGTCTTGCGTGTCTCAAGAAACTCTACTTTGACGCACTTGAAAAACTTGAAGTTCTCCCAACTGAGCTCAGCAACTTAAATGCTCTTGAAGAATTACATATTTCAGGCTGCGAAAATCTTGAGACGTTGACAGAGCAAGCGTTTCAAGGTTTGTATTCTCTCAAAAGATTGACAATTAGAGGGTGTGCTAAGTTCAAATTATCAGCAGGCTTTCGGTACCTCACTGCCCTCGAAGATCTTCAAATTGAAGGCTGCCCAGAAGTGGAACATCTTCCGGAGGCTTTACAGCATGCTGTGGCGCTTCAATCGTTAGGTTTATATCATCTTCCCAATCTAGCATTTCTTCCTGAGTGGCTGGGAAACCTTAGGTTGCTGAAGTCCTTGGTGATATCTAAGTGCCCCAAGCTGATGTCACTTCCAATGAGCATTCAGTGCCTTAGTAGTTTGAAATATTTGGGAATTCACAATTGTCCAGAGTTAGAGAAGAGATGCAAGGATGAAACAGGGGAGGATTTACGGACTCGTTTTCAAGAAAATGAAAATTTATCATATGGAGGACATGGTAGTTGGTTTTATGGTGGGACTTATAGAGGTTTGTTCTCTATCTAACTTCATTTGTTTCCGCCATATTGCTAGGATCTAGGTTTTTTTCCTTCCTAATTTGGTTTTAAACATGACAATGGGATTTTCATAAAAAGAGAGGGTTTTAAACATGACAATGGGATTTTCATAAAAATTATTATGCTCATAATTGTTTCATCATCTACCAAGCTATTTTTCTTATATGGAGAAATAACTATAATTGAGAAAATTACAAGGACTCGACGAAAAGAAAAAGGCTACAATGACTTAATAAAAATGAGTGAAATTACGGGAGGTACATATTAATTTTCCCATTTTTTAAGGTGGTACAGCATGGCTATTTTAATAGGTCTTGAGGTTATTCTTTAGAATGCAAATTTATTATGTTCCATATTTCTTATTTTTCCAATTTTGAGAATCCAAACTATACCAGAATAGAGGGCATGACAATTTTTTACTTTGACAAGCTTGTTCATTTTTCCCCCGACCGTGTTTTTCTCATCAAATGTTCTGAAACATGTGGCAGTGTGAACTCGAAATCTATTGAAGTGATTGAGATAAACACAACGGGAATAGGAGCTGAAAATTCCAAGTGAGATTACATTTACTTCATTTTCTTATTAAAATTCGAATATATTACAGTATTTTTCTACTGTATGTTGTGTTTGACTTTGGAATTGAGAAGGCTCTGCTTCTATATGTTCAGATTTTTGCTGAAGACTGAGATAGATTCCAGGGCTCATCTGGGGAAGCCAAGTTACTCAACCAACTGTAGGTTGTGTCTCTTGAAGACAAATTTTAGGGTTGAAGCATGAAAGTTCTGTTCCCTGCTGCTTTCTGTTGATGTCTAATAATTGCTCTGTGCTAAGTTAGAAAGTAAGTTTGGTCTTATCTTCTGCTATGGGACTTTCTTAACAAGTCATTGTTTCAAATCTAGAGTGGTGGCAGCATTTTGCATATTGAAATTTGCATCTTCCTTTGCTTTTCCAGCCATCTTCCATACTTATGTAACATTTCAGAGACTATGCTCTTCGTGCGTATTATGTATGATTCTGAACCACGGTTTCTTCTCTTGTTAACTGTTACAATTGAAGTTCATTGATTATACCACTATTAGTGTGTCTGTATATTGTTTATGATAATACACTGTCATATGGGGAATAATTTAAATCAATCTTCTATGACTTGGCCTTTCAAAATACAGCAGACCATAAATAGCCAAGATTGAAAGATAGTGTTGCTAAGCAAGCACATTTACTTGGTATACAGCACTATGTCTGGGAAGGTAAGGGCTGACAGTGGCGCACTAAAAGCCATGTGACCTAATATTTTGTTTTCTAGATTGTTTTGATGTATTAGTGTGATGAGAAATCTTCAAAAATTTATTATCTTTGGTTTAATTGTTTTGATATACATGGGGCTTAGTTTCACCTCAGCATGTCTCCTTTTTAACCTTAAGTACACAAGCCACTCCCTTGATTTCCTAATTACATTGATCCTTTTATTCTCTGATTTTGACCTAAAAGCCATGAGCATTGAAGGGAGTAATGAAAACAAATTCTTAATAGAGTACAAAGGAATCCATAATGGAACAAAGCTAATACCAGATGGTCTGCCAAATGAAAGGAAGGCCAGCCTATGAATTTATAAATGAGGACAATATAACAATGCTATTTAGTTGTCAATACTAGAAAACAGAAATCAAAGAAGAAGAACAGTAGAGTATTCGAGAGACTAGAGAGAATTGGATCCCAATCTTATATTATGATGATGCAGTACAGTGTTTATATAAAGCTGATACAGATGGGCAAGTGTACACGTGTAATCAACTACTCGTTGGACTCTAACAAACTTCTAACAGCTTGACTGATCTCTAATTCCTTAGTTAACACCAGGACTAACTATTTCTGCCAGCTCAGCTAATCTGGTTGCTTCTAGTCTATTCTAATATTCCTTATGCAACTTGTTTTTTACTTGACTGATTGAAATCAAACACATTCAGCCGTTCACGAAATGGAAGAAATATTCCTTTGCCCAGTGGCTTTGTGAGGACGTCTGCGACTTGGTCACTTGATGGTACATAACCAATGTGAAGTTGTCCTGTTGCAACTTTTTCCCTAAGAAAATGGAGATCAATCTCCACATGTTTGGTTTTAGAGTGTAAAACCGGATTGGAGGCTAAAGCAATGGCACCAGAATTATCGCACCAGACGATAGGAATTTCAACAATAGGAACATGCATTTCTTGCAACAACTTCATAACCCAAACAACATCAGAAGAAGCATCTGCAAGACTCCTGAACTCAGCTTCTGTAGCGGAGCATGATACCACAGGTTGACACTTAGAAACCCAAGTGACAGGGTTGGTACCTAAGTAAGTGCAATATCCACTGACTGAGCATCTGTCTTCCTTGTTTGTGGCCCAATCAGAGTCGGCAAAAGCCTGCACATGAAATCTGAGCAGAGGCCGAATTAGTAAGCCATAATTAAAGGTGCCGACCAGATTCCTTAGAATTCGTTTAATGCCAATCCAGTGGGGTTCACGTGGGTCTTGTAGGAACCTACTCAATTTATTTACAGCAAATGAGATCTCTGGCCTGGTGTAGCATAGGTATTGTAGTTTACCTAGTATACTACGATAGAGTTTTGAATCATAGAAGGGTTGGCCATCTGTGGATGAAAGTTGCAGATTTGTTGCCATTGGAGTAGCTTGTGGCTTGGCATTAAGAAAATTTACATCTTTGAGTAAGGAGAGAATGTATTTACGCTGAGATAGTAGTAAACCAAGGTCAGTAGTATGAAATTCAATGCCAAGGAAATATGACAGAGGCCCCAGATACTTTAATGAAAATAAATCACTCATTGTTGTTATGAGATTTTGCACTTATCACTTGATCTAGTGATAACTATATCATCGACATAGAGTACCAAATAGATAATATGTTGCTGAGTTTTTCTAATGAATAAGCATGAGTCAGATTTAGAGGCAATAAAACCCAAAGAATAAAAAGCAGAGTGAAGTTTTTGAAACCATGCTCTAGGGGTCTGCTTTAGACCATAGATAGACTTACGCAATTTACACACAAGAGGTGTACCATCAGTAGTTGAACCGAGAGAGAAGCCAGGTGGTGCATTCATGTAAACCTCGTCTGTAAGGTCACCATTGAGGAAGGCATTATTAAAATCTAATTGCCTTAATTTCCAGCGAGATGTGACAGCAATAGTCAGAAGAATTCTAATGGTGGCTGCCTTGACCACCGGACTAAAAGTATCAAGATAATCTATTCCTGCTATTTGAGAAAATCCCTTAGCTACTAGTCTGGCCTTCCTCTTTGCTAATGAACCATCTGCATTTGTTTTAGCCTTCCAGATCCACTTACAGTCAATGGAGGTTCTATGAGAAGGTAGAGGTACCACTTCCCAGGTGTTAAACCTTTGAAGAGCATTATATGTTGGAATACGTACACGCAGCGGATTAAAATATTCTACGAATTCCATTCGGAGGATCGCTCAACCATAGTCGAAATCAAGGTTAGAGAACCGAATATTACCTATAGTGAACTCGTCCGCGTCTCGTTCTTTTTGAACCGGTGGGCTACCCTCTCGATCGCCAGGTCGACTCCACGAATCGGCTTCCTCTACTGGTATCCACACGAATAAACACCGAACACGGACGCGGCAGCGTGCTAGCGCCTCGAACTGTGCGTCTCTCTATATTTTTTGCTCTAGGTTTTTTTTTTCTCGCGGCTTAGATACGCTCGACAAAAAGTCCTGTAGGTTATTCTAAACCCGACGGCGTATTATATTCAAAATTAATCCACATTAATTTTGAATTTCGAATTTCAAATATGGATTAAAAAATATATTAATTAAATCTATCTGTTAGATCTAATGTAACGTATTTATTTAATCTGTATTAAAAGGTTGATCCGAAATTCGAATTTTGAATCTGGATTAAAAAAATATTAATTAAATATATCTAATAGATCTAATCTAATCTATTTATTTAATTCAAATTAAAAAAGCCTTCTCGATTTAATTTATCTCTATAAATTAAATCCGAGAAATGATATCTATCTATTTAATTTAAATCGAGATACTATATCTCAATTTAAATTAAAGAGATATATGATATCTTTATTCGAAAATTAAATGAGATACAATATCTCTATTTGTTTTAGATATTTAATTTATCAAATAAATTAAATACAAAACAAATATTATATATAATAATATTATAATCTCCATTAATAATATTAATATATATTAATTTCGAATTTAATATATATACATATATATATATATATATATATATATATATCTTAGATTAAATTAAAGTATTCATTAAATCTTAGACGTATTTAAGATTCAATGAATCCGGGACATTTTTACTCAAGTGTTGCTATTCGTATGCGACCCGCAGCCCATATGAGATTGGCAAATGGCCCATCGTACGCCCACAATCACAAGCGGCCTCTAGCAAGACATTGCGACTACCCAATTCACATGGGGATCGATGACACGATACAACCTATCGTATAACCATGTCACGTCCTTTGTCACGCGATAATTTGGTCAAGGATGAGGCATGGTTAATGTCAACTTCCTTTTTTCGACCATTACTTTCTCAATTCTCGAGTAGTCTAATAATTGAAATGGAAACTCCTTTCCATCACAAAGACGGCCATACTTTTCTTAGACTCACTCATCAAGGGGCCCAAAGATATATCTCTACAAATGTGAGGGACAAATTCCATCTTGACCATTCACATTCCTCCGCATGAAAACCACCGATTCCGATCCAAGCTTTTATCATCACTCCGGTCAAAGGTGACTTTTGACTAGGTCAAAAACCAGTGACTTATCATGTAGGAATCCATGATGATCTCAGGTCATAGGGTGTCGCGACGCAGTTATACATGAGATAAGCTTATGACTTGATCCATGCAGCTTTCTCATAGTGGGTCGGTCTAGCATCTTGTACTCTTACAAGTGCCCATGACTTTGATTCGTATCTCCATACCTCATCAAAGTCACACGGGTCTTAACTCATCTTCGCTCCCGCGTAGATGACCGCCCGAAGACATTTAGGATAATCCACAAGATATATCCAGGGATACAGTTATCAATATAAACATGCAAATTAAATGATAACTAAAAGAGAATACTTTAATAAACATAAATGTCTAAAGTATAATGACTTGCCCTAGGGCATAATTTCCAACATTATATTCATCTAAAGTAGCTTGCTTCTAGTCTGGATCAGTCAATGCTTCTTTGATAGTTGTGGGTGGAATGATGTTAGTAGAGACAGTAAACACTTTGGGTTTCCAGCTTTACTTCGGGTAATCATAGGGTGTTTATTTTTAGTAGATGAATCAGATGGTATTGGAGATGACAGGGATTGAGAAGAAGAACAGGAATTGGAAGGAGCCATAGATACTGAGGGTGAAATAGGAGAAGGAACAGAGGTAATGGAGTGAGATGGTGAGGAAATATGAGGAACTGAGTTTGATGTGTGGGGTGGAGATGGAGAAAGGGTACGAGGAAATGTTGATTTGGGCGTAGAAGATGCTGGTTTATGCTTAGAAATTGCTGGTTTAGGCTTAGAGATAAGCAATGAGGTGTCTGTGGAGGAAGGAGTAGGTTGAATGGCTGCTGTTCCTTTGACAGAAAACTCAGTACCACTGGTGTGAAATTTTAATTCATCAAACTTAACATGTCTAGAGATATATAGTTTCCTTGTGACCATGTCTTTGCACTTGTAACCTTGATGTTGAGGGCTATAACTTAAGAAGACACAAGCAACAGACCGAACAGCTAGCTTGTGACTGTTGTAAGGCCTTGTGTATGGATAACATATGCAGCCAAAAACCCTTAGTATGGAATAGTCGGGTTTAACTCCATGAAGCATCTCATAGGGCGTCATATTTTTTGTCAAAGCTTTTGATGATAGCCTATTAAGTAGAAACACAGTAGTGCTGAAGGCATCTTTTCAATAGAACATTGAGAGAGATGCATGGGCCAGTAAGGTCAAGCCAGTTTCTACAATGGACCAATGGCGTCTTTCAACTAAGCCATTTTGCTCTGAAGTATGAGGGCATGTGAAATGATGTTCAATGCCACACTCAGTTAAATATGACTGAAAAGCTAGGAACTCACCTCCATTGTCAGATTGTACTTGCTAGATTTTATGTGAATATTTATTTTCAACCAAGAGCTTGAACTCTTTGAACTTAGACAATGCATCAGACTTCTTGTGTAAAAAAATAAATCCAGGTAAATCTACTGTAAGCGTCAACAAAAGCAAGGTAATACACTAATCCATAAGATTGAATAGGTGCTGGTCCCCAGATATCCATAGCTATCATTTGCAAGGTTTGTGATACACTGTAGTAGAAGCTGAAAATGGAAGTTTATGTATCTTTCCATATTGACAAGCAGTGCATAGATGTTTATTTTGTTGAGAATGAAAAGAGATAGAGTTACAAGTGAGAATATTCTTCACAGTAACAAGAGAGGGGTGTCCAAGTCTTTGATGCCAAAGAGACAGCGAGTCAATTGAAACAACGCATGCATAAGATGTTTTGCCAGCTTGAGTCCTTTGAAATGTTGACTGAGTTGTTGTGGAGTGAGTAGAGGTGGATGATGATTCTGAAGCAGATGAAGACATCACAGACGCCATCAAAGGATACATCCCATGGCGTTCAACTCCAGACATCAAGTGTTTGCCATTCCTCAGATCCTTAACCACACATTTGTTAGGGAAAAATTCAACAGATACATGATTCTCACGAGTGAACTTAGCTATAGACAATAAATTCTTTCTCATATTTGGAACATAAAGCACATTACTTAAGGTAAACTTTGAAGTAGAGTTGGATAGAAAAGTTTTACCAATTGATCTTATAGGAGATAACTCACCAGTACCAACTTGAACTGTATCAGTGCCATGAAGAACAAAATTAGGATCAAGGCAAGACTCATCTTGAGTTATATGGTCTGTCGCTCCAGAGTCAGGGTACCAAGCAGGATCAGTGATAGTAGTAGGTGTTACCAAAAAGGCTTGAGCTGTAGGAGCAGCGGAGTTGGCAATAGGATTCAAAGTGCTGACAGTAGTAGATGTTGCAGTAGGAACTTGTGCCACTACGTTAACTGCAGTAGAACCAGGGTTAGGCAGTGTTGATGAAGCATCTGATACAGACGAGTCAGCAGGAAGAGAGTAATATTCAAAGGGAGAATAAAACTCTGGAAAGCCATAACCAGAGGCATAATGAGCTTGAGCCTTAGCAGATGGACCATGAGAGGTAGGATATTCATAGCGATAATAGCAACGGTCAGCAAGATGGCCGGACTTATGACAGATTTGGCATTGTAGACGCCAATTATTGTTACTTTGAAAACGACCACGACCATAATTGTTTCCACGGCCTCTACCTCGAGTATAACCAGATGGACGAAAAGCTCTAGTGCCTTGATTTGCGTTAGGACCTTGAGTTTGACAAATAACAGTGAATGAATCCTCAGCACCAGATTCATCCGAGTACATATTTGTTGAAGAGGCACCAGAATAACCAGATGGATTTTTGACAGTAGCAGGTGGCTGATGTGTAACCACATTGATTGGATAAGCGTGGCTGTTTGAGATGAACACCTTGTGACAAGACTCAGAGTCTAGTAGCATAGTAGAAACCACATCAAGACCAAAGCGAGGTCTTGATGCATTGATGACGGCTATTACCGGTTCATACTCAGCTGTAAGTCCATTTAAAATATGAGAAACATGAGTTGCCTCATCAACTCTTTCTCCAAGCATCGTTGTAAGGAAGAATTGACTTCCTTTCCTCAAGGCTTTGTTTTGATTGAGAGAAAAGTAGGGAGAAAATAGAGAGGAGTGAAAATGAGGAAGCAAAACTTCCAGAAGTGGTAAAAAATTTATTACTCCCTCTGATTCTTAATATAAGACATATTTGGGGATTGATATTGGTCTGAAATATAAGACATAGTTTTCATATTTGTCAATCTTTTCCTAATTTACCCTTATTGATGCTTCCTCCACAATAAGCAAGGAGGAAATGAAATAAGAGAATTAAGGAAGATGACTATGGTGTTTTAGACATTACATATCATATTAACTAACTAAACTAATTTTCTTAATCTAATCAAATTAAATAAATATGTCTTATATTAAGGATCAGATGAGTATTCTTTTTTTAAAAATGTTTTCCCTCCCTCCTAGACCCACTATTTTTTTTTTTTACTATTTTGGTCCATGCTGGTTCACCACCGATCTGCTGTTTGATTCATGTTCCATTGCTTTTTCAGCTTAAAGCTTTGTATGTTGTCTGTTTTTGGTATATTAACGTGGTCTGTATAAGCCATTCAATACTTCCCCTTAACATCAAGACTTCAAGACTTCCCCTTAACATGAATCATTGTGTCGTGTCACTTTTGAAAAGTTTTTCTGTAGTTTACGATAGGACGAGAATAGCACGGTTCCTGGCTTGATTTTTTATTTATTATTTTGAATGGCAGGGCCAGCAAAAGCTTCAGATGCCTGGCTTGATATTATGAAGCCATTTTCATTTGTATTCGCCTGTAAATCGAGAGTCAATGAAACGCTGGATGTGGAAGATGTGGGGATGAGGTGTAGAATGAAATGCATTAGAGATCATTTTAAAAAAAATGTTGAAAACTATTATAGGGTTGGCCGCGTTTGATGGCTCAATCTAATTCATGATCTTGCCTAATCTGTAACAAAGGGATTTTTTACCCCGCAATATATATGGCAAATTGGCAATGACACACAATATCTCTCTCTCTATCTATCTCTCTCTCTCTCTCCCTCCCTCCCCCTCCCCCCCCTCTCTCCCTCTCTCTCCCCCTCCCTCTCCCTCTCCCTCTCTATATATATATATATATATATCTAATTCATAATCTTGCCTAATCTGTAACAAAGGGATTTTTTTACCCCGCAATATAAATGGCAAATTGGCAATGACACATGTGATCTCTCTCTCTATATATATATATGACACAAGTGATCTCTGAAAGGATTGATCATCTCTCACTTTTTGGCCATGGCCTTTCATTGCATTTGCATCAAGAATGGTTGTGATAAAAAATCATAACTGATTCACTTTATTAAATTGATGAAACAAAAGCTATTAGCTTGGCAATTGGCAAATATAGAAATGGCCACGTTAAAAGTTATTTCAAGGCTGTATTCATCTGGTTCAAAACACATGCTTAACATGACATAACCAACTTAAAAGTATCTGCCCTTGAAGAAAAATCAAGATAACACTATAAATGAACAAAGCAGTAAGCACATAATCCCCGTGTCTAAATTTCCAAACTCCTGAGCAAACAATGCTGGAGCAGTGAGAAGTGAGAACCCCAACAGAGGATGAAACAGACTCTAATCAGGGATACAATCATACAACCAACTGATCAACACCACTATAAATGATCCAATACTACAACTGGCAAAGATGATCCACTATGTGATCCAGATGGCAATTCTTAATCTTCTTCTCTTTCTGGAGGCAGACCACAAGGCAGGAGCATTTTCTGCACACGAAACAGAACTTTTCTTGATAAGAAATGCAACAACTAATTCATTTAGGATGGATACTGGGGACAAAATTTGTTGTCACTCAATAGCTTGAGTTATATAACAGTAAGTAAATTCAAAAGATCAAACACCATCATAAGATGCTGATAATAGTTACTACCTCTGGTCTGAATGACTTTTTTGGAGAGATTAAGCTAAATAAATTACTTTAAGATATTTCTTTTTATCGTTTTTTCTCCAAACTAATTTGCCTGACTTAACTTATTTATAATTTAATGATACACAACATTTGCTATGGTTAAATAATTTATTTAGCTTCCTTAATCTCTTTCAAAAAAAATTAATTGAGTCTTATATTTAGGACTAGAGAGAGTATATGATAATAGTATGTAACGGCCAATGGGCTAATAGCTTTTATGGCACCCACAACGAGCTTTATGTCTTCAATCCCTACTCATGCCCCTTTACCCCACTGCCTATTCCCAAAGCATTGGCTTCATTTGTAACAAGAAGGAATCATCATATCACTACTACCATTTGATGGGATTAGGGATCCATTTTTCAAACCTGTATTAAAATCTCACGCCAAAAGATGTCAATATTAACCTTAATCAAACTTCTTCTCATTAGACGAGGATGGTTTTTTCTAAAAATTATAAAAGATCCTGTTTATTACCTAATAGTCACTTTTTGCTCGAATTGTTTTCCTTAATTCAATGCTTCCTTGAAATGCTAAAACACAAAATAAGTTCCGTAAGAGCATATAAAAATCATCTAGCCACTCAATTTTCTGAAAGACACAAAAAGTGTCACCTAATGCCCCTCCCTATCCTTGTATCTTATGTTTTTTATAACAAACTTCTCCATTATCTTTATTTTAATTCACCATTTTATCAATTCATCTACATGTGAATTTGATTCCTCAAGATTTCAGGTAAACTAATTTACATCTGAGTTGATGCCAACTAATGAGATATAATGTTGCAACAAGCTACCAATATGCAACTTCAGTCCATAGAATCAAAGACCCTGTCAAACAATGGCAATGTACCAACTTAAACGGAGAAAGTAGTTTCTTCTGTAAAATAGTAGAAAACAGAAAAAATCTCACACACACAGAGCAAGCTGAGATTCTATTTTTAATTAATAACACAATGGCAATAACAACCCAATCGCCAAATTCAGACTAACGCATAATTTAAGCAGCAACTAACTAACTCATTGAAAGGGGGAAAGGGAGAGAAGACAAAGAACCTGCATGAAGCTGTAACGTTCTCTTCCAATCGATTCATTTTCAGCAATAGCGAAGTATGCCAATATAGGGTAGTGGCCAACATATGATGCATAGCTATCACGCTGAATGTTCACTGCCCACTCACTACATCGGAAGAAGAATAAAACGAGAGAGAGAACAAACAAATTAAAAAATACGAAGAGTTCATGAAGAAAACTTGATAAGGAAACGAATTCAAGGAAAAAGGACTCACAATCTATTTAAATCCGCATGCCCAGTTCCAACATATTTAGCTTGGAGATGCTCAAGTTGGGAATTGATGTTAAACCTATCACTGGCCTGCATCGTAATAGGAGATAGAAATGAGGGGAATTTCAAGTCTTGGACTTTAATTCATAGAGTTCGAGGAGGGAAAAAAATCTGGGGATTATTAATACATGATGACACCACTAAGAAAAAAAAAAAAAAAAAAAAAGGCAATCCTCTTAACTGGCTGGAGAAAACAACGAAAAAATAATTCAGAGAGTTTATGCAGAACTGATACCTGCATATTGCCTTAGGCCTCAGGAAACACAAATCGTAGTCAATGGTTGATGAGCACGACGAGCGCCAGAGGGACCAACCTCAAACCGTGAAACAAGTACTTCAGTCTCCGAAAGTCCTTTTTTCCTTTCTCTTTTTTCTTTCATTTAAAACATTTGCAGTTTGCCAAAACCGACCTAATAATGGGTCAGGCACGTGGGCTTAACCCGACACTAAATAATTTATAATAAAATAAAAGAAACTTTAAAAAATTAATTTTATTTATTCAAGAAATATTTTCTAAAATTTATTTCATGGTAATAAATTATATTTTCTAAAATAATGAATTCTAGAAATTATATAATATTTTTCGTGATATTATCAATTAAAAATTTAAATAAAATTAAGAAATGAAATCTTAAATAAGTCTTTGTAAAATTAATTTATAATCTAAAATGTATTAAGAAAAACAATCCTTCATTAAAAAAAAATAAGGTTAAGGTACATATTAGCCAACAAAGTGTTATTTAGAAAAGCGTAGAATACAAAAAATATTTTGAAAAGAAAAATACCAATAAACAATTGAAAGTGAAAAAAAATGAAAAATTTAAAACTTGTGAAAGTAGAGCATTCCCCGTTTTTTGGTCTATTTGCCAAAGTTTTAAATTCTTCATTGATATTTTTACTCTCTTTTAATTATTCATTGGTATTTTTGCTCCCCTCCCTTCAAAACATTTTTTCAAAACATTTTTGTCCGATGTTCTTAGCGTAATACTTACGTTGGGTAATTCAGATCTTAACCCAAAAAAAAATATAAAATATACACATCAAGTTGGGTTGGTCTAATAATTCTTATCTCACATCTTGTTCTTTATGATTTATGGGATAAAATTGAACCTATCAAGTCGCTTAACTATTCAAACACTTTTAACTTCAACCTTTCATTGTAATTGCACTTTGTTGGTTCTATACTTCTATATAACAAAAAAACTGTCTTTGAAAATTTCACTACTTATTTAATAAATTGTAAAATACCAATTATATAATTCCATAATATTAACATATCGAGCACTAATAGCCTGACGTTACAAGTAGAAGTGAATCTGCAACCTACCACCTGCAAGAAAACTCTTGTATCACTAGGTTACAAGGCATTGGTATTTAATATAATAATCCATGACAATAACTCTGGCTCAAATTCAACCATGGAAGTAAACAAGACATTGGTACAAAAGGGAAATTGAAGTGCTGTTGATTGAAAGTTTGAAAGAATATGCACACTGCCTATGGACCCAATCTCAATATTGAGTGAAATTTCCTGTTTTCAGCTTAAATTTTGAACCAAAAGACCGACCCACTTGATTAGCAAATTCCAAGTCATAAAATGTCAACCTTATTTGTTTTGGAAAATTAAATATTCATTTCATACAATCTTATTTACACATTCCTCCACACAGATCATCATAGTATTCAACAAAACTAAATACAGAAAATCAACAATCTTTTTCCTTCAAGATCATCTGATTAAGATGCCAATGTTGTGGGCGAGCAACTATCCACACCACAAGCCAAGATGTCTCTGTAATCCCTGGATATCTTGAAAGAGTCATAAACTCGTCCATCACTGCTCTTCTTGTACTCAAACAAGAGATTAGAATGATCAAATGCTGTAAGTTTGACAAATCCAAAGTCAAGATCCTTAAATACGCTCCATTTGGTGTTTATGGGGGCAAATTCTGCAAGTGCTGCTCCTCCTCCACCAACCACTACATGTATTGTCCCATTCAAGTAGCCCTTGTAATTGTTCTTCTCTTTACTAGTGCAAATATTCTGAATCATAAAATGTTTCATTAAATTTTAAAAAGGGACTAATTAATGGGTAGAGTCTTATAAATAGGATTAGAGAGACTATATAATATCATACCTCATATATGGGGCATGTTCTTTCGTAGCTATGGACATGTCCATACATGGCTATGTCAACCTTGTACTTTTGCCAGAGGATTTGAAGGTCCTCTCTTCCCATTGGCTCCTCAAAAGAGCCTTCTTCTACGTAAAAACTAGCCGAAGAATATCCCAGAACACGATGAGCAAGAAATATCAACCATGGCTGTTTTTGTCTGTCAACTGATGCTAGACAGTGCTCAATGAATTTGTATTGATCTGATCCTTTTCTCCAATCATGTTCTGTGTCTGCTATACAGAACCTGAACATCCCATAGTCAACAGAGTACCTGGCCAAGAGCAAAAAAACACTAGTTTTAGAGATTCCCCATATAAAAATGAGACCAATATCATTAAATTTAATCCAACTTGAAGCAGAAGAAAATATCTTCCATTCCCTAGCACATGTCTGGAAAATACATATTTGATATCCAAATAAAATGGAGAAAAAAGTGAAAAGTCCCTTTTTGGAAATTTTATTGGCTAGAAAGACTTGATATGCTTTTATATATAAAAAGTACTAGTACTCTTAAAGATTTCAGACACAGAAAGTACGTTATTCGAATTCAGATTCTTTTTGCCAATCATCTAGATGGCAGATAAGTGAATTTAACCAATCAACCATCACTCAAGTTAACACAGCAGCAAATGCAATACATAGCTTGTTCTATTGGAAAAAAAGGTTGATGTTAAAATATATAATACCAGAATTTTTCTCTGTTCACAGCAGGAACATAAAACATAGTCTGAGACAATACACCACATTCTCCTCCAGAATCCATGTTGCCATAAAAAGATCCACTTCCCGGCCAGTCACGCTCATGGTTGCCACTGAAGCAAATATAACAGGAGCGGTAACTAAAAGAAGTTGAACCCCAGAAACCATTGAAAACTAAAATGCCTACATATTATAACAGACCTAGCTATCATGTAAGGCACAGTTGATGCAATGGGCTCAATCTGTGCAGTAAACTGATCCCACTGTGAAATGTATCCATTTGCATAGCATAAATCACCAATGTGAAAGACTATATCAATGTCCTTCAAGTCGCGAATGATTTGCTTTGTAGTGTTGAGTGATCCAGGTTGGAAATTGTTGTATTCATTGGAACCATCAGCTTCTGCCTGTTTGTGGGAAAATCAAATCAAAACATAAGATAACAATAAAATGAATAACATCCTTTCTTGGAAAGAATATTGGCAATGTAAAACAGAACAAGAGTATGACATGTAAGAAAAAAGTAACCTATCCTCCTAGTGGAGCAAAAACTATTTGAGATCCAAATAACTAAATGATCTCATCCATGTATGTAACATACACTGAAATGGTTTGTATTCAGATGAAAAAATGAATTTCCACCCCAAAAAAAAAAAACAGAAAAGAAAGAGAAAAGAAAACCTTTCCCAAGTCGCCGAATATGACTACCCGTTGCAGTGAATCTTGCCCTGGGAAAGGAGGTGCTTTGAACTGGTATTCTTGACTCCAAACAATTGTACCATCAAATAATCTATGTCCGAGCCTGTATGTGTACCTGAAAAATAGTAAAAACGAAAGTGCAAGTATCATGTACATTGAACTATTGTAAATAAATTTGAAATGTTATCCATAATTCACGGCATAAGTCAATATTTTAGCTGCCGTAAGAATCAACCAATAAAACCTTGCTTTCTTACTAAAGCAAGTCATGAAGGATAAAAGAATAAAAGAGGCGTAGAGTTACTCAAAATCCACAAGTTATTTCCATAACCATCAGTAAATGGATCTCATCAAAAAAATTTGATCAAGTTATCTGAGATATGTTCTGTTCTTCATTTGATATCAACTCAATTTGCATCAGTCCTTTTTTGGTTTTTGCCTACAAGTTACTATGATTTAACAGAAACACTGCAAATTAATAGCAAACCTTTTGTTGGGCCATAAATCCTTCAGAAAACTTGTATGTATGAATCCAGGGTCACGCCATCCCATGGTTCTTGCTGGTGCACCTAATATAAGTATATATATGTAGATGATTAGATTTTTCTCGCCATTTTCTGATTAGACCATCCCTTTCCTTTGTTTAAATGAAAACTGAATTCAGCTAACTAGATTTTGAAATGACTACAATAGTTATCTTTTTTTGCATTGCTTTATGCCATCAAGGATAAAATGATGGTTTGCCATTGTAAAAGAACTTCCTTATCTTACTCTCAAACAAGTAAACATCACAAAGTTTACAATTGAATGGTGCATGAAAGAATTGCATACCACACATGGTATTACGATCGAAAGTCAGTGTCCCGGCCGGAGATGCCACACGGTCTCCACCTTTGACACCCCACTCTACAAAAGGCTCAGCTTCATTGATCCCATATCCACTTGTCCAGGTTACAGTTATCTGGTAAAAATGTGAAGATTTTGAGCTGCACATTGATATGCTCATAGCATTCCAAAGAAAGATTTTGAGTTGCAATTAAATGAAAATTTGTTGCACCATAAGAGTATGTATCAAAATAAATAGAGATTTATTCTTACCTCATTCCAACTTTTCCCTTGTGCTAATCGTGGATATACGGGAGCATTTGGGTTAGCAAAGGATATTTTGTTTGAAACTGCAACTAGCTTGGGCTGTTAATAGAAGAAACACAGAATTCATAATGTATAATCAATACTTCAGAACTCTCAAACATTATAAATCCAATGAACTAAGTAAAAGTAGTCAAACAAAAGGATTATATTGTACAAGACATAGTTGACTATAGAAACAAGAAAATTATAAGGATGAATTCTTAAAACATACATTTGACAAACCACCCGTAAACAGAGAAAAAGAGAAGTCCGATCTTTGATTAATCAGCTGAAGCTTCAACAAACCTTTTCCTGTGTATTCATACTCCTTACTGGAGAAATTTGCATACTGAAACTGTTAGAGAGAGAGAGAGAGAGAGTGATTTTCATATCAAACCTCACAAACCTTCTTCTTATCAACAATAAAATAAAGAAAAAAATTAGTGTCTTGTGTTACTTGAACCTTAATAGGCGCAGAACATAAGAATGGAGGACCTGCCATTCTGTTTTCCCCAGGACAGATAGAAGAACTGGACATTGTGAAATGAAATTAATTCCAATTAAAGCATCAACAGTATTACTACCCTCCTATCATAAATATAAGATAAGTTGACCTTTTTTTAGGGATTAAAGAAGCTAATTAAATTGTATTTATATTTATTATTTTTCTTTAAACTAATTTGTCTAACTTATAAACTAATATATAATCTAATCGTACACAACACAACATATGATATGATTAAATTACTTATTTAACTTCCTTAATCTAAAAAAAGTTATCTGGTTTTATATTTAGAAGTAATTTCTTAGACATGACTAGGGCTAAATTCTACCTGAAATTTGCAGGGGAAAATACTCCGATCCAATCACCACTTGATGGTTTTGGATTACTGTATTCCAGTTTAATCCATTCTGTATCTTGCCCCTGAAACAGTGAATTAAGGGAAAACGAATCCCAAATCAGCTTTTGCAACATATTATTTTAGTAAAATCTCTGTTTAGAAAATTAAAAGCTTACCCTTAATCCAAGGACATTGGGAGTGGCTTTGATATGAGCATGTTCATCAAGAGCAAATGTTGTCTTATGAATGGCAACTTTAGATAGAGGCTGGTGTTCATCGGACATTACTTCCTGAAAAGTTGCGAGAACTAGAAGAAGCAAAGCCAGAGAGACAACTTTTGACTTCTCGAACCAACCCATTGTCTGAAATACACAAAAACGCAAGGATTTAACTAAATCCAATGACTCTCTGGATCAAATAACAGTTTATATGAAGGAGGATTTGGAATGCTGGACAAAAAAACAGAGGCGGAAATTACCTTTGGGAGAGAACTGAGTTGAAATGACAGACTCAAAATATGCATCCGAAGAAGTACAAAGCAAGAAGAAACCTTGTTGACATTAGGATACTTATAGTTGCCGAATTATATAGTTAACTTCAAAAAGTTTGATCTTTTGATTTTTTTTTAGGAGTATCTACGGAGAAGATTCCCCGGAAGCCCTTAAATCTCTTCCGTGGGACAGACTATTGTGATTATTTTATCGAGTAAAATAGAATTAAGGTGCGATTTGGCCAATAAACTATTGGTTCAGGAGCGTCTAACACAATTAACTATTAAGTGGACCAAAAATACCAACAAACGTTTAAAAAGGTGCAAAATAACACAAAAACAAGCTTTCTTTCGGGAGCGCACTTCAACACAACGGTGCTAGTTAAAAAAGTTAACGTCCGTTATTTAAGGCAAGAGATTATTTAATAACGTTACCTGAGAGCGCCAAAGACAAAAAAAGTTTTACTCGTGGGGCTCAAAGACAAAATTCTAAATTTTACTAAATTAAATAATTTTTTTTCTCAATTGTCATTATTCAAAACTACTTGTATAGATATCTATGGACAAAAATTACCCATTCTTCAATTTTGTCAAAATTATAATTTTCTAAAATAAAATAAAAAAATTAAAAATATAATTATATGATTTAAATAAAACTCAAGGTGTTTTATAGTTTATTATATATGTTAAACAAAAAAAATATATGATTTATTTTTATTTTAGAAGAAATTTATGTGAGTTAAAAAATTCATTTAATGTTAACAAAATTTTTGTAGGTCAAATTCCTCCTTAACCTATTATTAAATTGTCCTATGAAGCCTCTTAAGTTATCCTTTTTTTCTTCAATAAGTCCCATATTCATATAACCAATAGATCATTTAATTAACAAATATATCATCAAGTTCCCGAATTTATATTATTAAGTATCAATGTTGATATCCATTAAGTTTCTTTTTTATAAAAATAAAAATTAAACTCATTTCATTTCTTTCAGGATATAATAGATTTTTTTAGATTTTTTAAATTTTATTAACATTAAATGAATTTTTTAACTCACATAAATTTCTTCTAAAATAAAAATAAATCATATACTACTTTCAGGAGTGTGTATATATATATATATATATTTGTTTAACATATATAATACTGAGTTTTATTTAAATTATATAATTATATTTTTAATTAAAAATTTTGTTTATTTTAGCAAATATAATTTTGACAAAATTGAAGAATGAGTAATTTTTGTCCATAGATATTTATACAAGTAGTTTTGAATAATGACAATTGAAAAAAAATTATTTAATTTAGTAAAATTTATAATTTTGTCTTTACGCTTCCGAGTAAAACTTTTTTTCTCACGGGGCCTCGGGGTAAAATTTCATTGGTCAATCTACACCTTAGATAATGACGTTAACTTTTTTTTGTCAAATATTAAGCTGATCGCGACCTTTTTAAAAGTTTGTTGATATTTTTATTCAACTTAATAGTTAATTGTGTTAACGCTTTTGAAATTTAATAGTTTATTGGCCAAATTACACATTAACCCACTAAAATATCACGTCAGATCCGGATTTTGCTGGAGGTCCACGTTTCTTGCGTATAAAAAGAAATTATAAACTCGGGACAGTGATCTTACAAAAACCTCGTATATTTACTCAAAATAGTACTTTAGAATACAGCTCACAACACAATATATTAGTGAGTGGCATATTGTGCTTGCCGCCCACAACAAAATACTCCCTCCGTTAGTTAATACTCTCTCGATCCTAATTATAAGATTTAGTTGAATTTTTTAGAGAAATTAAGAAAGCCTAATTAAATTAGTTTAGAGTATTTTTATTTTTATTTTTTCTTCAAACTAAATAGTTTGACTAATGAACTAATGTATAATTTAAGAAAACACAACATATAAATTGATTAAGTAACTTATTTAGCTTCCTTGATCTCTAGAAAAAAAGTCAACTAAATCTTATAATTAGGACCGGAGGTAGTATAAGATATACTACCTCCGATTCCTAATTATAAGACCTAGTTGACTTTTTTTTGAGATTAAAGTTTTAATTAAATTACTTTACAATATTTTTATTTTTATTTTTTTCTTCAAACTAATTAGTTTGACTAATAAACTACTATATAATCTAAGGATACACAACAAATAAAATGATTAAGTAATTTATTCAAATTTTCCTTAATCTCTCCAAAAAAAAAGTCAAGAGGCCTTATAATTTGGATCGGATGTAGTATTTAGATAGTTGATCTTGATTTTAAATATAGGATATAATTTTTCATATTTATCAATTTTTTCATTATTTACCTTATTGATGTCTCTTAACAACAATCAACAAGGAGAAGAAATAAGAAAATTAAAAAAGATGATTAAAATGTTTTAGAAAATATATGAGATATTAACTTACTGAACTAAGTTTTTTATTATAATTAATTAGATAAATATATTTTATATTAAAAACAGAGCGGGAGTAAAAATGAGTGGCAAATGTTAATGGCATTAAATTGCATGGGTCCTTTTTTTTTTAAAAAAAAAAATTGTAGTCACTATGATGTGGCTTATCATAAATTAAATATAATACTAGGTCACAATTATAAAAAAACCTAGTTATTTTTTTAGAGAGATTAAGGAAGCTAAATAAAATTACTTAATCATTTCATATGTTGTGTTTTCTTAGATTATATACTAGTTTATTAGTTAAACTATTTAGTTTGAAGAAAAAAATAAAAATACTCTAAACTAATTTAATTAGTTTTTTAATCTCTCCAAAAAAAAAAATCAACTGCGCCTTATAATTAGAACCGGAGGAGTACCATTTATAAGTTAAGAACGTATGAAAAATTAACCAATGTTTGCAAAACTTATCTCGGAGGGCAATAATCACAACTTACTTTCAAAAAGAAAAAAATATTAATATATATTTAGATGAGTTAGATCGTAAAAGTTGACTAAAGTTTGGGCATGCTTCAAGCCCCGAGCTTCAAAGAGCAAGAACCTTAAAGATTACTCATAATCTTCATCTAGAATTATGATTTGAACTATATAACCATTCAACTTCTTTTTCAACTTGTTTTCAAAATAATAATAGTTATTATTATTATTATTATTATTAAAAGAATTTATTAATTACTACATTAACTTTTATTTTTGGCCAAAAAGAGTACCACATTAACACTACCACTATAATTGCAATACATCATCGTTCACATTTCATGTTCATCCTTTGGGGTGGGGACTTTTTTTTAGTTTTTTTTAATGTATTTTTACTTATTTAAATTAAATTGTATTTTGCACCCTAAAATATTTTTTCGGTGGCACCTAATATCTGAACTATTTTTTCAACGCCCAATATCTTTAAGTTAATTAATTTTTACGGCACAGATTATTTTTTCAAAAAAAATAAAAATAAAAAAACCCTCTTAAGCACGGAATGTGAATTCTCATCAATGGGAGTCATAGTTTTAAAGACTGATGCCTCAATGAAAAATAAAAACTTCAACACAATGACCAAAATGTTATAAAACCGAAGAAAATGTATAGAAAAGTAGAGAGAAGTCGAGAGAGAAATTCTAGAGAGATGGAAGAATTCTCATTTCAAGTAAGTTAAATATTTACACAAGACCTCTATTTATAGACGCTTCAAGGGTTACTATGCAAATGGACATCCACATAATACATATATTTATAACACTCCCCTTGGATGTCCATTATGAATATGCCTCATTAAAAACTTTAACTAGGAAAACCCAAGTGGGATAAAACCTAGCTAAAGAAAAGAGTACATTATCCATCGATACACTTTCTTATGTGCCTCATTAAAAACCTTTCTAGGAAAACCCGGTGGGACAAAACCTAGATAAGGAAAAAAAGAGTACTACGTGTATCGACGCTCCCCTCTTAATTACATC
This sequence comes from Acacia melanoxylon, assembly GCA_019022615.1. NCBI lineage: Eukaryota > Viridiplantae > Streptophyta > Magnoliopsida > Fabales > Fabaceae > Acacia > Acacia melanoxylon. The sequence continues at coordinate 1,934,532 of JAFJYJ010000052.1, forward strand.
GATTTTCTAATCTTTGTCTCATTAAAAACCTTTCTAAGAAAACCCAATGGGACAAAACCTAGATAAGAGAAAAAGAGAGACAACAGTACATCAACTTATCTTTCTAAATTACATCAGATTTACTCCCCCTGATGACTACATTACTTCCATTGTCTTCTGTGTTGGTGAAGAATTATCTCATGCTAATAAGCATGATACATTAGTGCCCTTCTTCAACTTCTTTGCATGAGGTTGAAATTATTCTTTATCCACCTGCAAATACTTTAAGATATATAATGGATATGACTTATCCATATAAAATCAATCTAGGACCTTCTTTTGTATAAACAAAAGATCTCATTCTTTAGGTATTAAATCTGTAATCCAATACAGAATTTCGTTCTTCTCAAGTCATTAATTATTTCTAATTCTTTCTTTAAACAATTAATTGCCTTATTGAAGCTCTTCAGCGTTTCAATAATGTTGATATCATCAACATAATTTACAATTAAAACATTTACATCTAGATCTTTTCATAAAGATGCATGGGCATATTGATTTACATTCTTTATACCCTTCTTTCAATATATATTCCTTGAGAAGATTATACCACTGTACCCTAATTGATTTAAGTCATACATAGACTTCTTCCCTTTATTATTCTCAATAACTTGAATTAGATGCTTTTAGCATCCTAAATCCTTCAGGGACTCGTGCTTCTGGCACATTAAATTCTCTGATGCTTCTGGCACCTTATGTCTTTCGGGGACATGTGCTTCTCGCACCTTAAGTCTTTCTAGGACATGTGCTCCTGGCACCTTAAGTCCTTTCCTATCACCTTAATTCCTTTAAGAACATGTGCTTCTTGCACTTTTTGATTCTTTGAAGATTCTTCTGTAATCTTCATAATTTAGTAAGCTTTATGCATAGACTATATAACAATATCTACATAGACGCATAATCTTTCTTTCATAAATTGCCAGATTAATAAAATATTGTATCCACCCATAAAAAATCACATCATAATCATATTTAACCTTGTGATAATGTTTATTTTCATATAAACATTCAGATATCCCAATATTTGGATTTCTGGTCCATAACTATCATAATATGATTATATTGGCGTCTTTTCAATTTCACTTAACCTCTTGGCCAATTATATTTATGTCAATTTCTTGTGACATATCTTTATATAATATCCTCATTTGATCACGTGATATCATCTTTCAAAATTGTTGTCGACAATTTCATCTTTTCGGTTCCATTTTTCCAATTCGACATAACTTATCAAAATCAATATAATTCGTGTACACGAACCTCTCTTGAGGTTTTTACAATTAGTTATGTCTCGATACTCTTTCTGGAGTATCTACCTCCTTAATATGATCATCATGTTTATTGCTCCAATTTATCCATAACATTTATAATTGGAACCGAATAATTTCTCATGCTTCGAGCATGTCACATTCATATTTATACTGATTGGAGCATTTTCTGGAGTATAAGATTTAATAAATCTCATTTGGGTCGATAATATTATCCGGCAAATAATTCATGAATGCATAATCGATGAACTTCTCGGTTCATACTACTTATTCGAGGATATATACAATGCTATAATGCATTTCATGTATTCACTTTTCCAGCCTATCCAATTTCTCCCCCTCATGGTAAGAAAACAATGTCAAACGACAATTGACTAATCATGCAAAAGATATAAGTCTCCTATATCCATTTGTTTCCTTTAGAAACATCTTGTTTCATATAGAGACAAACAATAAATAAAAGGTACTTATACAACATTTATCTAAAATTTCTTTCTATATTCATCTATGTGCATTGTGGTGGATTTATAATCATTGCACATTCAACCATTTTAAGATGGAATTTGTCTAGCTTCTGACCAAAAACCATTTTTACCGGGAGAATTCTGTTGGCTTATATAAATACTACTATATAACATCAAATATACTAACATAAAATTTTGTTCTCATAAGCATTCATCCAACTTATTTATGGAGGCTTTAATTATGATTCTTAAATCATATCATCTGGAAATTGCGCGCTTAATTTATCCAAACATCAAACATTATTGCAAACTTCATGTTGCAATCTCTTTTGCAAACTTCATGTTGCAATTATTTTCGCAAACTCCATGTTGCAAGCAAATAATCTCACATGTAACTATCTTATAGATGCATCTTTCTAATTTCTCATATCATTGTATGGTTTACATGCTATTTCAATGGGCCCATATAAATCTGTTTGATATATTTCCAGATATCTCTTCCCACTTATGACCGCTGATATTCTCATAGTCATTTATATTTGAGAACAAAGCAACTATTCATGAAGAATTTTCTGATTCTTCAATGGATGTTAATACAATATCTTATATGTATTATATATATATATATGACTTGGATGATCAAACAAGTCATGCCAACAATAAATATGTTTTGATCAGTAAACTTGGATGTTCGTAACATATATCTCATCTTAGTAAAAACGGTTTATGTAACATTATGATCCACAATCATAATTTATCATTTATTTTAGGAGATCATATTTGTCATTATGTGGGAAGTATGAGTATGACTTTCTACAAATTAGCTCACACCAATCATAATTTATCATTTATTTTCAGGAGATCATATTTGTCATTATGTGGGAAGTATGAGTATGACTTTCTACAAATTAGCTCACACTTGCATACTAACAATCTCCCCCTCAAGTGTGAGACAGAACATTCTCCATAAAATTCATGAACTTTGTTCTTCATAAGAGAGGCTTAATGTATGAAGTATATAATTCTTCAAAATTTCACTCACACTTGTATTCTAGAAATCTCCCCTCAAGTGTGAGTCCTTTAAAAATACTTCACAAACATTAATGGACTTCAATCAAAATGTGGGTTTTCACTTACAAATCCTTTAATTTATTATCAAAGGAGTTTTACACCCAACATATATTCTCATCCTCCATTGAAGACCATATTTGTGCATTATAATAGTGGTACAGGCACTTCTGCACACCCAATGGAAAATATCTCAAATATCTCCTCCTCATATCAGCTCTAGAAAAATGATTATCATTTTCTATTTATAATATTTGTTTACACATCAAGATATGAATTCTCAATAATTTTTCATATCATTATTAATCACATATGACCTCACTGGTCATATTGTAAACTTCTGGTTTACATTTTACAAACATTGAATTATTATTTGTAAACTTCTGGTTTACAATTGTATGTGGTTCAATACTTTTTTATATGATATCCATTTCTGTAGATATCACTGAAACTCAAAAAGTTTCTTTCATTTTTTTTTTGGTAGAATAAAATGCATATTCAATGCATAAATTTGTCCCTTCAGGTAACAAAATATTAGCTCTTCCGGAGCCTTAAATCAAATTTATACTTTCATTGCTCTTCCGGAGCCTCAAATTAATACTACCAAATTTAGTATGAACATTGACCTTTCAAATGTAGTGGCCAAACTATGCTAATTAGTCTCCAAGACTATTAGCCTTTAGAATTAATACTCATATGTGACATAATTTCTACGCAAAGTTATTTGTCTTTAAGACAATAACTTAAAACTCTTTGTATATACGTATTAACTTAAAATTCTTTGTAAATACATATACCTTCAGGGTCTTAGTATTTATAATAATCCATAAAATTTTTCTTGTCATGTCATTTCTTTAAACCAATATTGTTCTTTTATAAAAGAACAATTATAAAAATTAATAAACTTCTTAAACATCAAATAATAAATTTATGGCAATAAAAATGATAAATTTTCTAGTCATAAAATCATAATATTATAACTACTTCTTGCCATAAAAACATAATATTATGGCTACTTGCCATTCAAAAATATTTTTTTTGTGAATAGTATTTACTATTCATAATAATAAAAATAATATAAACACATAGGCCACAACCAAATTTTTCTCTCTTTGCCGTGCCTTCACGTGGGAAGGTTTGAAAAATTGAGTTTGGGGAAAAATACATAACATGACCCCAAATTCTATGAATGTTATTTTACTACCACGTAAAATTATAAAATAATACCCTAATTATTTAAAATTCTAAATTGGTTCCATTTTTCGAAAATCAACGCCTCATACTTTTGAAATTGATTTTGAGGCTGATTTACATATAATACTTATCTTATCGAGATAGTTTATATCAAATATTTGACTTTTAACAAATATAGCATGACATAAAATAAATACAAAAACTAATGACCTTGCCACCACAACAATAACATGAATTTGTATCATGTTTATTATACTCAATATCTCATTCTCGTGGTTCTTATCAATAATCTTTCCTCACTCACGGTGAGAATTTGAACCATCATAATTACAACCATGTCCACATGTAAACAAATTTACACACATATCCACAACCACAATTAAATTTATTCATTACTACATTCACTTCTGGGAATGTATTTCAATCTGTTGGAGGAAATTCATGATCCTTAAAACAAAAACTTTCATCTTGTTTTGTTTTATCACAAGCAAGAAATTATTAATTCAAAATATTTCTTGAGTCTTTCACAATATTGCTACTTGGGAGCAAATTGAATATTCCCATTTATAATATACTTTTAGAAGAACAACCATCTTCTGGTGGTTATACAATCCCATTAATTTGTTCTAAAGAACAAAAGAATATTTTAATGCCAAATATATAATTTTGAGACATTTATACAATTGTTGACATACACAACTAGATCATGCCTTGTCTCATAACTTCAGGTAAATATATCTCTTGGCATTAGGCCACATTATCATTTGGCTTCAGGCCAAATTATGCCTCCTCTTAGCTTGGCTAAATTATGTCATCTCTTGGCTTCTTGCCAATTTCGATCTTCTTGGCTAAATTATCGCTCTTCTGCGCTTTTGCCACTTTATATCTTTATTTGGCTTCCGGCCAATTTTTATCATATATCTCAATGTAATTTTTTCTCTTCAAGAGAAATACAATCAAAATGGCTCCCAATTGTTTATCTTCGGGATAAACAAAGGTTTTCGCCATTATATATGACGTCGATCATATAATGAGAAAAATATTAATATTAATAATAACAATTATAAAATGACAAATAATAAATAAAATAATAAATGTTATGTTAGAGACAATAACATAAATGTTATGTTAGCAAACATAAATGTAAATGTTATGTTAGTTAACATAAAAGTAAATGTTAATGTTATGTTAATAACATAAAAATAAAAGTTATGTTAGTAACATGAAAGTAAATTGTTGAATCATAAATATATTAGTAACATAAAAGTAAATTGCTAAATATTAAATCTAGACTTCCAGGTTAGGAGGTTTAACCCCAAGTAGGTGTCGAATTAATAATAATTATAAAATATAATTAAATAAACATAAATAAATGCTAACATAAAAATAAATACTTAAATATAAATATGTTAGCAATAATAAAAATAAAATGCTGAATAAAGCTTAAACATAAATATGATTAGCAACAATAAATAAAAATAAATGCTATAACATAAATATGTTAGCTATAAAAATAAAATATTAAATTAAAACAATAAAATATTAATATATATATCTTTGCGCAATCATTGTATAATCAATGTGCAATCAAAATAGTAAAAACATTGCATCATCATTGTGCAATCATTGCGTAATCAATTTTTTTAAAAAAAAAATTTATGCCGACAGATTTTTTTTTTGGAATTTACTATTCAAATAGTAATTAAAATAATAAAATATTAAAAACATGTGGGACCCGCTACCAAATTTTTCAAACCGCCTTCCGTGACTTTTTTTTTTTTTTTTTTGCAAATAGTAATATTAATAATAAAATAAAACGTGGGACCCACATGAATTTTTTTTCCCCACTTCGTCTTCCTCCTCTCGCGTCTCGCAACCTTCGATTCTTCATCCTTTTTCATTCACAACATCATATATCATAAATCAACCATCTAAACTTAATAGAAAACATACCATGTGAAAAGAAATCATTTTCACCGATCCAAAATCAATCTTTCAGCCTTTTAAACGCCTCCTCCTTTTGAGCGATTTGAAAAATTTCTTGGTGCCTAAAGATGAAGAAAAAGGACGATGGTGATGATGAACAACACAAAGCTCAATTGGTTAGAGTTCGTCGATAACGTGTTATAAAACTGAAGAAAATGTATAGAAAAGTAGAGAGAAGTCAGAGAGAAATTCTAGAGAGATGGAAGAATTCTCATTTCAAGTAAGTTCTAAATATTTACACAAGACCTCTATTTATAGACCTTCAAGGGTTACTATGCAATGGACATCCACATAATACATATATTTATAACACAAAATTTCTTTTCTTTTCTTTTGCTTTTGTTGCCTTCGCTGACCAAAATTTCACTCTCACTCAACAATCAACAATCAACAATCAAAGCCTGTTTTTCACTTTTCTTGTCAATAATCAACATGTTTGGCATAACGATAAGGGAGGCAAAAAGTCAAACATAGTGGAGAAAAATAGACCATGCGGTGGTTTAAGATGATGTGACTTTTTCAGCTTGTGGAGAAAAGTGTTAGGGATAAGTGATCCAATAAGCAATATAGTATTAAATATATATTTGTATGTATTCTAATTTATCCATTAAAAATTATTTAATTAAGTATTTTAGAGTTTTTTAATAATAATTTATTTTTTATCTTCAATTATCACAATATATACAACTAATATATATATATATATATATATATATATATATATATATATATATATATTATTGAACAAGATTCATGTCTTTTTCAGTCATTTTACATTTCAACTAACTTTTCAAACAATCATCCAAACAAGAAGAGCTCATTTGGAAAAAAAAAAACTCACTTCTTTCTTTCACAGTCATTCTAAACACAAATCACATTTACAATATGCCTGTTTGGGATAGCGGTGGTAGAAGTGACTTATTTTCAATCCGACATTTACAAATGTAAGATAGGATAAAAATGATAATGTAAATTTGATTTGTGTTTGGGATAGCGGTGACAGAAATCGTTTTTCTTCTAAATGGACTCTTATTTGAAATAGTGTTTGAAAAGTCAGTTAAGATAGAAAATAACATAAATTTTATTAAATACTATATATATATATATATATATTAGTTATATTTTAATATATATTGTGATAATTGAAGATAAAAATTTAAATTTAAATTAAAAAAAGTTAAATTATTATTAAAAATTAATAAACAAGTAAAGTATTTAATTAAATATATTTAATGGATAAAATTGTATATAAATTAGAACGCATACAAATGTTTTTTTACAACTTGTCACTAAATAATAGTACATTATTAATTGGATTACTTATCCATAACAAGTTGGTTTTTGATTCTATCACGAACATGATTTATTTGTGTTGAAGATATAGTAGGAATATTTGATGAGGATACTACTTACATCCCAAGTTGCTTTACTTTTATCCGTGCTCATATTTCTATGTCAATAATTGATAAGTTAACACAAATATATATTTTATCCAATCTAAATAGTAGCTAAATGAAATGTCGTAATAAGGTGAAAAAATATACATGTGCTTTTGTCAAAATCACGTCCAACATCAAGTGTTTTTTGAGGTGCAAAAGTAACTACGTCGTTACAAATTAAGTACAAAAATATCATTTGACCATTAAGTTTGACTTTTTTTGCTGAATGAACGATGATGTGGCTTTCAAGGTGCAAAAATACACATGTGGTTTGACCAAAAGAGCGTTCAACACAAGCATTTTTTTTAGGTACAAAAATAACGTTCGATTGTTAGTTTAACTTTTTTGTTGATTGGACAATGATATAGCTTTTAAAGCAACTATGTGAAAAAAAAAACATGCCGACTGGTCGCAAGTCTGAGTTGGGAAGAATTAATATCATCATCCTTATCCTTCTATTCACCCTGTAACAACACTGTACTTGAAAATCAGAACATGTCCAATGTCGTTGTCAATGTCGTTCTTAATGCCAACATATCCTCCCGCTAGAAATCGGAGACCTTGCCTAGATTAGCGTTCTTAATGCTGTTGTCATCTCCAATCCATTAAAATTGAACCGTCGCGGCGTCGGCTAGAGCGAGTACGCATCAGACAACGACGTGTACCCACCGTTGACTCAGAAATAGCCTTGTGCCACTCATACAGCTAAAGTGTCATGTGGATGAAAAATATATCCCCATTCGACGGAGTTCGATTTTGTAACGAGACAAGGTGGCGTACGGATATATTTTTCATCTACATGCCACTTTAGCTGTATGAGTGGCACGGGGCTATTTCTGAGGCAACGGCGGGTACGTGACGTCGTCTAATGCGTACTTGCTCCAGCCGACGCCGTGACAGTTCAATTTTAATGGATTGGAGGCGACAACAGCATTAAGAACGCTAGTCTAAGCAAGGTCTCCGATTTCTAGCAAGAGGATATGTCGACATTGACAACGACATTAGTAGGTTCTGACTTTTAGGTACATTGTTGTTACAGGGTCGAACAAAGGGATGAGGATGGTGATACTTTCCAACTCAGATTTGTGACCAATTGGCATTTTTTTTCCACACAGTTGCTTTGAAAGCCACGTCATCGTCTTGTCAGCAAAAAAATCAAATTAACGGTCAAACATTATTTTTGTAACTAAAAAAAGTCTTGGTATTGGACTCTATTTTGGCCAAACCATATGTGTATTTTTACACCTTGAAAGCCACGTCATGTCCAGTGAGAGCAAAAGAAAAGTTAAACTTAAAGGTCAAACAATATTTTTTCATCTAATTTATAACCACATAGACACTTTTGCACCTCAAAAAGTACTTGGTGTTGGACGCGATTTTGACAAAAGCACATATGTATTTTTGCATCTTATCCCAAAAGTAAACGCAATAAATTTTTTTTTTCTACGATGGCATAAAGAAGTCGAACTCAAATGTAGCAAGAGAACCGCGATCGTCAAAGTTGAGAGTGAAGGGACGTTGTGTGACACAGCCAGAGAACTTCCAAGAGTGCTGAAACTTGACGACCCATCAATTCTTTCCTCTATTTTTGCGTTTCTCCAAATCCCTGGTTTGCGAAAAAGCATAAACAAGATCAGGCGTTGATGACCTACGACCAAAATCACACGAGGATCGCCGACGTCACAGATCAAAGGACGATGACCTCCCAGTATGCAAGAAAATCGAGGATTGCCGCCAATTACTTTTGCTGAGGTTACTAACGCTCTCAAGAAGCCAGAATTTTTGGCTTTTCTCAGAAGCTCATTTTTCCAAGGTTTTTAAAACCGGAACCGGTCGGGGTACTAGGTCAACGGTCGGTGGGTTAGACCGGAGTCAAACCGGAGCTAACCCAGGACCAAACCGGTGAGAGAGTAAAGATTTTAGGGTTATAAAATTATAAATAAAATTAAAAAAATTAAACCGGATAAAGCCCACCTCTTATCTATAGTACAACATTATTTACAATTAGCTACGTAGGACTAAAACTAAATACCCTTTTGGTTCAGTTCATGTGATTTTTCCTTCAATTTTATTGGAATTTAACCAATACAATAGCCTCACAAGTCACAACCGAGACACTATAGGGAGTCTTGGTTCATTATTAATTATTATAGCTTCCATCTCTCTCTATCTCTGTGTCCCTGCCCCACGTCACAATCAGTCACAACATTAAATGTCAGTCAAAGCTTCTCCAGACAAGCAAATAAAAGAAAAGACAGTAGGGGCTTGGCAGGATAATGGATCTCGATGGCTGAGGGTTGCTTGGTTTCTCCGAGATCGGGTACACCAATTAAGCTGCTGGGTTGCGACGACGTAAGTGTGTGAGTTCTTGTTCTTGCCTCCATGGATCCTTGCCCTTTTGTGTGACTCACCGTCGCTTTCCGTCGTTCATCCTTCTTCTTCTCCCTGTTTTCCGTCGTTCTTCCTTCTTCTTCTTCTTCTTCTGTCGTTCCCTTCATTCCTCCTGCCAAACTTTCCCTGATTTCCGAGTCCTCCAACTCGGTGACCCATTTCAACTCGGTCGGTTTTGGCCGGGTTGACCGGGTTGACTTGGAGTCACATAGTCAACTCGTTTCCCCCTAAACCGGACATGTTTTCTGGTTGGTTCGCCGTTTTTCGAACCAGCCAGTCCGGTCTTGGTTCACATACCCTACTTTTTTCAAATAAGCTCATCTCCCTCTAATTCTATCCCCAACACCATATTTGTAGCTTCTCCTCTACCACCGGGCTTTTTCCTCAACCACCGAGCTTTTTTGCCCTCTGAACATTTTGTCAAATAGACACTTTCTATCTTATTTTTATAAATCAGATTGTAAATAAGTCACTTCTATTTCTATTTCTATTACCACTATCCCAAACTTTTCCAATAATGTAACAAATGGTGCGCAGTGGGTCTAAACCCTAAACCCCTATCTTCGTCTTGAAAGTTGAAGCGAAGTGAGGGGTCATTTCTACTCCCAAAGCCACCCCTGAAGGTGAACCCGATGATTCATTCCCGTACCTCTTTGATGTTACATCTCCAAATACCATCGATTCGATCCCATTTCTTCTCACATTTTAAGCATACATACTCCTCCTTCTCCACTTCTTCGCCTTCTTTGGTTGATGTTCGCTACGTTTCTCTTTCTCGTCCTCGCCAACGGCTATTCCGGGCGTTCGGGAGTTCCGTCGTGGCGGTAGCAGATACAAAAGGGAGAGACACTTTCTTGGCGGAAGAAAATGTTTCGTGGAATTCACTTGGTCTATCTGATGCCATTTCCCGAGCTCTCTCTAGTATTGGTCTCGATAGGCCATCTCTTGTCCAGGTCCTCTTCTTATCTTTCTCTTCATTTTCACTTGTTTCCGCAAAGCTTCTTCTGTTATTGCTGAGATTTTGCATACCCTGTATTTCAAAATTTGGGTTCTTTAGGCTATTCACTTGTGATTGTCATGTGTATTGTTAAACTTAGTTTTCGCCCCCAGAGTGGAATTAAGTAGCTACATGCTTAAATACTGATTAACTTCATCTTGAATGGGAAGGAAATATTTGATTTTTTTTTTTTTTTTCAATAATATGGCGTATGACGAGCACACTTCTTATCAGTCTATAATTGTTTTATTTGTAATTCAGGCTTCTTCTATACCATCTGTGCTTTCTGGAAAGGACGTGGTTATTGCAGCAGAGACTGGTAGTGGTAAAACACACAGTTACCTAGTTCCACTAATTGATAGGCTACGAGGGTCCAACAACAATTCTGAAAATACTGTTGATAATCAAAAAGAGTCTCTCTGTAAGATTCTGCTCGTTCTGTGTCCAAATGTACAACTCTGTGAACAAGTTGTTCAAATGGCGAACAGTATTTGTGGGGACAATGGTGCACCGATTGTTAGTGTGGCAGCCATTTGTGGCAGACAGGTACTGATTCTGTGCAATTCACATTAGGTTATTTTGGCTTGCTACATTATCTTTATTAGCAAGGTTGTGTTTTATGCAAGTGTTGGCTTTCTTGTTAAATTCGGAATCTGATTTACTTGATCAAGATTCAAGCCTTTTTTCTCTACCCAGGGATGGCCAATTCGTGAACCAGATGTCATTGTGACAACACCTGTTGCTCTCCTAAACTCTGTTGAGCAAAGCAGAAACCGTCGAATGGAATTCATGCGCAGTGTTAAATATGTGGTATTGTTCTTGTATTATGATCTTATTTAATAGATTGATTCAGATTACGTTTCAATGAAACCAGAACTGTTATTATTTATATGCTTGTTATTGGTAATTGGCAGGTATTTGATGAAGCTGATATGCTTCTCTGCGGGAGTTTCCAAAATAAAGTGATTCGTCTGATAAACTTGCTTCGCTTTGATGAAAAATTATTATCTCAATTAAAAGAACCAGTATCAGAGTTACCATTGGAGCTAGAATCCACCTTGTCATCACACAGTGCTGTAGATGGTGAACAGAAACAGCCCACTGAAGACACCATCTCAGAAGATGGGAATGATGATACCCATATGGTTGACACCAATGATGAAGCTGGTTCAATCAAAAGAAGTGACTGGAGGAGAGTGAGGAAATATTATAAGCGTAGTAAGCAGTACATTTTTGTTGCAGCCACACTTCCTGTGAACGGGAAGAAAACAGCTGGTGCAATATTAAAACATATGTTTCCTGATGCCGAGTGGGTTAGTGGAAACTATCTTCATTGTCACAACCCAAGGTAGTTCATTTCTTTACCTTGGAATTTATTATCAATAGTGAATTTTCATTTTTTTTTCCTTGCTACCTAGCTGCTGCTATGATCAAATTGTGTGGATATATTAATAGCTGCAAACATAAGTGGTTCTGTTGCTTGAAATTGATTTTTTTTTTTTTTTTTTTTTTTTTTTTGGGTCAATGACAACAAGGTAAAGAGGGATGCATAAGAAGGAGATCTCGAATCATGTAATATCCTAATCAATAGTGTTAGGAGACAAATTCGAAAACTGGTTTAATATCCTTGAGAATATTGGATTGATGTAAGCTGTAATAAATGTAGATTTTCAGAGATAAGGTCTCCGTTCTTAAAGTTGAAGACAAGTAGAATTATTTCATGCGCTTTTGCATTGTTCTGCATACAGATCCAAAAAAAAAATTTCTTGGGTGAAATAAAGGGCCAAGCCCAAGATAAAGATCCAAATTCTTCACCACAGAGAAGTCACATAATTTGTCTAGTATTTTACAGAGGGGAAAAGCCAAAAGTTTAGAGAGGCATTTTTTCTGTCGGTCTTATGACCATTTGTGATTTCAGAGATGTGTAGTTGCTAAAATTAAAGACTTCACAAAATGTTCAACTTCTAGTATTTTCTAGTCAGGTTCCTCTCCCAAATGGATAAATTACTTAAAGTCATGTGAGTATCTGCTTTGCTTTGTTTGTTAAAAACCCATGTGAAAAGCATGCATGACTGTGTCACTTTTTGACTTGTCAAATCCAAGCTATCTTGGGCATATTGGCAATTATATGATTGATTCATTCATGACTTAATATATTTATATTTCTTTTCAATTTCAGATTGGAGCAGAGGTGGGTTGAAGTTACTGTTGATACACAGGTGGATGAACTCATAAAAGCTGTGAAACAAGGTTTCAGTCAAGATTTGGATAGTTTTGGGGGCATTTCTCGAACAATGGTGTTTGCCAACACTGTTGAGGCTGTTGAAGCTGTGGCAAAGATAATGGTCACATCTGGGATTGAATGTTTACGCTATCATAAGGAATGCACCTTGGATGAGCGATCTAAGGCCTTAGTCGAATTCCGAGAGAAAGGTGGTGTTCTTGTATGTACTGATGCAGCTGCTCGTGGTGTTGATATTCCTAACGTCTCACATGTTATCCAGGTGCTTCTCCTATTACTGCAGCAATTTGGCAATTTGATTCAATAGTTATAATTTTTCCACATCAAAGGATCGGTAACACTAGGTTTCAGAACAAACCAAATTAGGGAAGATATGGTATGTTGAGAAGATGAAAGGGTTGGACTCTCACCATGTGCAGAAAATTGGAACGGTGATGATCATAAAATGGTTGAAAACTTTTATTGAAGATTTATGATCAACCAATAAACAATTTTCCCGCATGCAATAGTAATTTATGATGATAAACCATCTGTTTCTTTATTCACTAGATTCTTATCTTCATCATTCCATTTTCTGAGGTTAAATTTATGCTCAAAGGAGTGCAAACTCCAAACCTGTAACATTATGAAATGCTCAGTTTGAACATGCCAAAAAGCCAAAGGGTAGATGGATGTTTTCCTCAAACATCAGGATGTTAGAACTTTGAATATTTCTGCCATGAACACATATTAGCTCCTGAGATTTCTGTGCCACAATGTACAAGATTACCCATTTTTTCTTGTGCAGTTTTTGCAATGTTCATCTGAATTGCCATCTTTCAAATTGAACTTCTGATGCACCTGATACTTGGAAAAGGTTTATCAAAATCTTTAAAAAGAGTACCCTTAAGCTTCCAAAGTGCTACTTATAAAGCACAAGTTGGATTTTGATGCTCACACAATATGCTGATGACACACGTCCAACAAGCTTCGAAAGTGCTACTTATATCATGCCATGACACATGTTGTGTTCGCTATGAAAGGAGCTCATTATTTGGGAAGTTTAAATTTCAGTATGAGTATGCCACACAATTTTGTTTTGCCATTTGTGTCAAAATACATTCTTCATTGAGCTACTACTTTGCACAAATCTTGTTCTATGTGATAAGTTCTTACTTATATTCAACCTTGTTGTGCATCAATTTCAGGCGGATTTTGCTAGTTCTGCTGTAGACTTCTTGCATAGGGTTGGTAGAACGGGTCGAGCAGGTCAATTTGGACTTGTTACTAGCATGTACACTGAATCTAACAGGGAGCTTGTTGATGCGGTTCGCCGAGCAGGGGAACTTGGTCGACCTGTGGTAAATTTTGAACATAAAGTAGTACATATAAATCTTGTCCCTGGGAAAATGCATTCCAATGGAGACCTCCCCTCCCCACCCCACCCCACCCAAAAACAAAATATTTAATCCATAAAATGGAGTTCTTGATCTGTGGCCTGATTCATTTATTATTAATACTGCAGGAGAGAGCGTTTAGCAGGAAAAGAAGTTTCCGTAACAAGATCAAGAAGAAGGGTAAAGTTTAATATTTAGTTTCCCCCAATGTTTTGACTTTACTTCAACTTGTATACTGCTGGCAGCGGCTGTTGAAGTTCAATATTACTATAAAAACTTGAAATGAGTCTTGTAAAGCATTTTTACCAAGGATATGAAAACTAATGATTCCTTTTATCAATTGTAACAGCGTTGAACCCAGTCAGAGATTCAGATTCAGACATGGTTAAAGAGAGTGCTCTGGCTTGAGAATACAAGGTTATGTCTCTCTCATTCTAAACTATGTAGGTGCCAATTTGAAGTGTAGTAGCTGTTATGCTTCATGACTCCAAGTGAACCGCTCTGTTCATCCTTGAGATGCAAATGCATCATCATCTATTGGATCCTACGATTTGTTGTGAATTGCTCAAATCCTGAATCCACCCCATATGATAAACTAATCATCGCTGGTGCAAAATCAGGCAAGGCAAGTCCTTTTCTCGGAAGTGTAAAACATTTTTGTAGGAAGTTAAACTTGAGCTGAGGATCGTGGTCGGGGCAAATTGAGTCACGTGTATTTTTTCCTTGTTGATATTTTTTTCTTTTATTACTTCTAAATGTTACTTATACTACAATGCAAAATCAGAAGGACCTGTTAAATTAATAGCTTGGACTGTATGTAAAATTGTAAATACACATGAATCAACAAGAGTTTACGTACGCATTCATTGTTCACTCCATTGAGTAAGAATAGAGATATTCATTGACCACCCCGTTGAGTAGGAATAGAGAATAAAGATGGTTAGGCGGGTGGCATGAAAACTCTTGCAATTGAGAGGTGGCAGGTTTGACGTTGCTTGTAATCTGAGACTATTGTTGCCGTTGCTTGTAATCGAAGACTATTGTTGTCTTTCTAGTGATAATAACATCATTGTATTTTATTAAAACCTAGATTTTTAGATAGTTTGTTAACTAATAGATCTTTGTCCCCCCAAAAAAAAAAACCTTATAATCTTATTGAATGTTTATTTCAGTTTTTGTCTACCATTTTCTTTGCGATATATGTGTATATATGATTATTATGAATCTTATATTTTATTGTATGACCATACATTTATTTCGGCTACTCTCACTTTATATTCATATTTTCTCTTTAAAGCTCACTATTCCCTACCATATAGCTTTATTGGTTTTATAGTAATGCCATAAAACTTTCATTTTACCTTATTAAGTACTTTCACAAATAGCTCCAATACATTCTCCATTCAACATGAATTCTATGATCAACATCTCTATCAATTTCTCCATCTTAGTGTATAACTTATCCTAAATATCCAAAATTTGCTGCTTGTTGAATGACTTGTTTTCCCAATTTGACCTCCACATCATTTTCCATTTGTCTCATAAAAATTACAATGCATATATTCTTTTTTACTCCCTTTTTAGATATCTCTCCTTCGGGAAGCTCACTTAGAACGTTTACTACTATAGTAAACAAATAAAGGCTCAAAAAGCTAATCCTCATGGTTGATGCATAATTTCAATTCAATTTAATAATAAGTTTAAAGTTTCGTCACTGATGTGAGTATTTAATTAGTCATTGATTACGTACGGATCCACTAATGCTTCTGAATTCCATCTTTATCCTATGTTACAATCTCTAGATAGTAGGTACCCCACGCAATAAATTGTGTTTCGAGCTTTAAGTGGGTAAATATCCCACGTAAGTTAAAAAGAATTGTTTTCTAAGGTTTTACTTTACATTTTTTTCAGCTAGGGAATAGTAATGTTTCAAGGAAGAAATATGCAGAGTTTTATCGTTTCCTCTACGGAACAAAAAACCAGAACGTTCCTGAGATACAATAATGATTAATACTAGAACCACTTTCCTGAGATACAGTAAATGATTAATACTAGAACCACTTTGATCTTATTCGGAAGTCCATTTTTTTAAAAATTTTGGTTTTTATTATAAGTCCAGATTTAAAATAATAAATTTATTTGTTACATTTTTGCCCATATTAATTACAATAAACAAAAAGGATTTATTCATATTAACTTTTAGAATAATCATAGATAAAGACAAAATTAAATCTTTTTCCATAATTGATGAGTTAACTAAGATATATGAAAATTAATTAATTTGGACTTATATAAATAGGATGTGGTCTTATGATACTAAATTGAGGGCGATAAGTTTGTATTGAAAAAGTGCAATAAGCGATATCCAGTCCGTCCCTAAAATAATACTCCTACCCAATAATTTTATGAAAGTGTCTCTTTGAAAAATAATAGAAAATAAAAAGGTATTGTTGAAGTTGAGGGCGTATATTTGGTAACATGTTACCAAAATAATGGAAGAGTAGCTTTGTCTTTGTTAAGCATAAATATCCTTCTATTCGAGGCAATTATGTTTGAGACATTATCAAGTATTAAATGTGGACACCTCTATCAGCCGGGATGTGAACCTTAATTGGCTAAAGATTAGCTTAATTATAGAGGTGAGACCGGTACTAAATTAAGAATTAACTTGCTTAATTTTTTTTTTTAATATGATTTTAGATGAGTTAAAACGAGGAAGCTATTGAGAGAATTATATGTTGAAACATGAGGAATTTTTTGAAAAAAGAAGTCCTCGTTTATTTTAGTTACAATGTGTTTATTATGGAATAGAGTGCATGTGTAGGCAAAATCTCTATTATTACTCCTATTATCAACCATGAATAAAGGATAACGATAGATATCCCAAAGAGTTCAATTTCATTGCGCAAGGTGGGTTATAAGATAACACCTATCAATTTCGTCAAAATTAAAATTGAAAACACAAAATGAAACACCTCTTCTTGGTGACGTAATAGGGACTCCAAATTATGAAGGCTGACTTCCTGACGTCATTAGGCTGACTTCATTTCCTGACCTAATTACTTTTTTAAATATAGAGCTAATTAATATTATCACGTTGCTGCGGGAATAATTAATATAACAAAAAGGATTAAATAAACCATGCCAGATGGTAGATGTATCAGAATCCAAATGACTGTGTTGTATCTTCGAACATAGAATTAGAAGATCTCAGACACAAACACCAACAAAATCATTAAGACATTGATCTATCATATCTAACAACTGAAAAACTCAGAAAGTCTGATAGATTGAAAATTATCATACTAAAAATATATCTATAGAGAAGATCTTAAGATCAGGATAGAATTACACAAATTTTAATGTGGGAAAACTCCTGATGTGAAAGTCAAAAGAATATGCAATTACATTGATAAAGGGAAGTATGACTTCTCATTTTTCTACTTCTCCCTTTCTTTTTAATATCTCATCTCTATCCTGAAGTCAAAAAAGGAACATTTTAATTATTACTATATCTTTGAAACGTTTTAATTTTTCTGGTATGTTTATCGAGTTGACTCCAACTTGAGCCTACACCTAACAATACTGAACAATAAACTTTTCGCATGGTTAGGTGAAAGTTCGGTACTAATTAAAGTAGTTGTATTTCATTCATAGAAATGAAAAAAAAGAGGGAGTTTTAAATTATTGTTATTAAACATATTTGAACCTTATTTGCAGAAAACTACACCCACTCACAAAAAACATCACTACCGGCCTTATTAATTGTCTCATGACAGAATGTCCATTAGTAGAGATTTCATTCTTATCAGAATTCTTTTTTCAAAATAATTCACAACCTTATTACTATTATATCATAATTATCAATTTTTGAAGTTTTAAATAGGTGTATAAACTTGGTGAGCTATGGGTGTTTGGAAGAGCTTATTGAGGCAACTTGTGGGCTTATTTACTGTTTAAAAAGGACTTATGGGTGTTTTTTTCATTTTTTTTTGTTTGGCTACAAAACTTGGCCAAAAGGACTTATGGGCTTAAATTGACTTAGCAACTTATCAACAGCTCCTTATGTAAGTTTATGCAATCGGACTTTTCCATAAGCTACTTATACAACCACTCATCCAAACATAAATCACGTTTCACAATCGGACTTATACCCAATTGAACTTATATCCAATCGGAGCCCATCGGTCTCCCAAACAAGATGTCATGATGATGCATGAACTATAAATGACTTAAACTATAATTCTGATAGTGGATTTCAATATTACTTCTTATAGTCTTTAATATAAGATATACTTTCCTTATTTAATTAGATTAAAAAATTTAATTTAATTAATTAATATGACATGTATTTTCTAAAACACTTTATTTATCTGTCATAATTCCATCATTTTCTCTCCTTATTGATTACGGTTGAGAGAGCATCAAAGTGAGCAAATTGAGAAATGATTAAAAAATATAAAAAATATTTTTTATATTTATGACCGAGATCAACTTTTTAAAATATGTCTTATATTAAGAACCGAGACTATTACTATATAATTAAAACATTCAACATCGATATTATATTATTAACTAAAAATTCTTTTCCGAATGTGAAAACACTAAAATAATAGTGAATAATAATACACATCAACAAATTAACTGTGGATATATAAACATATGATTGCACCAACAAAATGTAAAAAAATACAATGTAAGATCCCACTAAATCTCTCCAAGTCTCAAATTCAAGTCTTAAAAAAGTCACTTATATTTAGAGATGCAACCCTGAACATATACCAAATAGAAATATATAAAAAAAATAATACAAAAAGACGATTACGTTATGGAGTGAGATTATTGGCATGCATGAATCCAATCTATATTTGAACACCCACGTTATTTAAGACCAATTTTAAAGTTGATTTGCGTATTGGAATTGAGTGCAAATACATGTAAGAAAAATCAAAATTATATTAGTCAGCCACTTGAATAATAAGCTAGAGATCCAACAAAATTCAACTTCATTATTAGCAAGCAGGTCAAGATATACCACCTGTCAATTTGTCAAGATTACCACTGAAAACTGAAAAGTGAGAACACAAAAATATGGAACACCTCGACTTGGTGACGTACGTATAGATGACCAAAGTGAAGGGTCATCCATGACGTCATTAACCTGATTTTCATTACTCCATGAGCAGATCAATCATAACATGAAAAAAATACTCTCACATCCTAAATATAAATTATTTTTAACTATCTTATCCATTTTTTTTTAAAAAAAATATCTGCCTTACAAAAAAATTCCATTTTTACTGATGATAATCAACACTATCAATTGTTTTTAAAGATATGCCCTCTAAATACTTATTAGAAACTATTGTAATAAGGACATTTTAAAAAAGTATTCGATCATCATGCAAAGTCGACTCTGAGGAGCAAATTTGTTTTTTTTTTCCAAAATCAAATTAGGGTGGAGGAATATTACTAATTATGGTGAAGAAGAGTCTCCAATCACGTTTTTTATTGTTATTTTATGTTGTCGAGGAGCAAAATTAAAGGCAGAAAAGCCTGGAAAAGTCATAAGCAAAACAATGAGACATCAGACAAATGAATCGCCTTTTCTGTGATATGTTTCATGTTCCGATCAGAGAATAATATTTAATTAGAAGGATGTAGATAAAATAATATTTAATTAGAATGGTCACAAAAATTGTACTCTTTCCGATCCTAATTATAAGACAACATTTGAGAGTTGGTTTTGGTCCTAACTATAGGACAATATTTTAATTTCTGTCAATTTCTTTCTAAAATATTCCTATTTTATTCTCTCAAGTGTATTTGGTTTTTGATGAATATATTTATCGATGTGTGTGTCTATATATATATATATATATATAAACACACATATATACATACATGTAGACACCCACACCCAGATACATGTGTGTGTGTCTATGTATATATGTGTGTGTCTACAAACAAATATATATATATATATATATGTGTGTGTGTGTTTATACATATGTGTATATCTGTGTATATATGTGTTTACATATATGTATATCTTTGTGTGTGTTTGTTAATATATATATGTGTATGCGTAGATATATATATAAAAATATACACACAAAAATAAACATATATAGATATATGTGCTTGTGTGTGCAGAGACAAAGGTTTATTGGCACTTGGGGGGCCATGGCCCTAAAAAAAAAAATAGATATTTTTTTTTAAAAAAAATTAATATAATGTAAATTTTAATTTTGGCCCCCGCCAAAAAAAATATTAAAACATTTTTTTTTTTCATTTGCAGGTTAGCCTTTTATATCTTTGAGGCTTATAATTCAATCTTTGTTCCATGTGGTATGTTAATATTATCATTTTTTTCTATATTCCAATCTAATTGCCTGAAATTTTTAGCTTATCAATGAAATTTACTTTTGTGGTGTATTTTTTTACTATGCTTTTACCTATTCTACACTACACCTGTGGATGAAGTTAATTGATTTTTCATTCCGAACCTCAACCTCAGAAGTAGAAGTATATGCTTTAAATTTAACTGATCTAGGAAAAAGACATTGCCAGGAGATGATGTTGCTGAATCAGAGTGAAGTACAACAATATCATTATAGAGTTTTCCAGTTTCCTTACAATGAAGCTGCTTTATCTTCGGTGCATCATTATAGTTATAACACTGAAGGTAGAAAGTTTCTCTACATATGGCTTTTAATTTATAAAGTTTCTTTTCTTTGTGTTTTCTCTGATCCATCTGAATACAGGGAGTAATACTGTAGTATTTGTTTGATTTTATCTTCTCCCTATTTTTTCTCTTCCCAACTTTTATTATAAATCTGAATATTTTAAAAATGAGTATAGATTTAGCCCCCAAAAATTTGTCCCAAGCTCCGCCCCTGTGTGTGTATAAATATATGTATGGTGTAGATATATGTGTACAAATACACACACACACACATGTGTGTGTGTCTATGTATGTATGTATGTATACACATACATATATATGTGTGTGTGTGTATAGCAAAGTCATTATTTCAATTAGAAAGCGTGTAGAAAAGAAAATTCTAGGTCAGAGAGGTATGTGGTAGGGTTGTTGATTCACTTTTACTTGTGTCATTTTAAATTTATATAAGGTCATTTTAGGAAAATGAGTAAAATTAATTAATTTAACTCATCTCCTTAATCTCCCCAAAATCAGTGAAATATATCATACAATTAAGACCGGAGGGAATAATTATTAAGGAGGACCAAATAAGTTTAAAAGTACTAAATTGCCCTTTAAATTCTAAGTTGCTTCCCCAACATAGAAAATGAATAACAAAGCACCTTCTTCCCTTCCGTGACCAATTTATCGGTGCCACCACCTTCCTCTCTATCTGTCGTTGCCATTTTTACAGATAACAAGGCAGGCATTTTAGGTCCTTCCGTATCCCACATCCTTGTATACCTTGCAAATAATGAGCAATTGTGTTATTATCTATAAACTCCGCGTTGCAGCAAGCTCAAGTTTCTTCTTCCATTGGTACAATTGCTTGTGCTCTAACTGTTGATAAAATTGTTCTTTGATGATGTATTATTGTTCTTTGATGATGTATTTTCTTTTGTTTTAGATTGTTTCATCGATCATTGATAGAAGGCAAGCGACAATCACAAAAACAGATGTTTATTGGGCAATGAAGATCATGGTGGCGGCGGCGGCAGCTCCAATTCTTCAATAGGGAGGGAAGAAAACATTTGAGTTTTTGTTGTTGCCGTTGTGTTGTGAGAAGGCAATAGTATTAAGTGCAATTTAGTATTTTTAAATTTATATTTTGACATTTGGTCCTTGCCACGGGAGGGAACAAGGCGCTTTTTTCTTTATTTTTTGCGTTGGGGAAACAAATGAGAATTTGAAGGGTAATTTAGTACTTTTAAACTTACTTGGTCCTCCTTAATAATTATAATTTTTATGATTCTTCTAATTAAATATTATTTTATCTAAGTCCTTTATTTTAATTTTTCCTTTTTTTTGCAAAATCAAATTAGGGTGGAGGAATATTACTAATTATGGTGAAGAAGAGTCTCCAATCACGTTTTTTATTATTTTATGTTGGCCAAAAGTATGATAAATTGACTTGAATTGAAGGACTTGAGGAGCAAAATTAAAGACAGGAAAGCCTGGAAAAGTCATAAGCAAAACAATGAGACGTCAGACAAATGAATCGCCTTTTCAGTGATATGTTTCATGTTCCGATCAGAGAACACAGGACTTGACTTGGAGCCATTAATTAGGTTCCGAAGTTCTCGTTGAAGTCAACTAGTAAAGTTTCTTAGGGGGGAAAAATTTATTGACGCTCACTTTTTAATTTATTTTTCACACGTCATGTAGCTTAATTAAGTAGAAAGTATACATGTAATATCTCAATTTTTTAATTTTAGAACTAAGTAATATTTTAGAACAGATTAATTTATGATACTTAACAGCTTTGGAAGAAAAACAGCTGCAGCAAAGGCATCTTGCCAATAGAACATTGATAGTGAGGCATGTGATAATAGCGTGAGACCCATTTCAACAATTGACCGATGTCGTTGTTCAACCATGCCATTCTGTTCTGAAGTATGGGGACAAGTAAATCTATGATCAATACCACACTCAGCAAGATATGATTTGAAGACTAAGAATTTACCACCATTATCAGATTGAACCTGCTGGATTTTTGTTTGGTATTTATTTTCAACAAGCAACTTGAACTCTTTAAATTTGGATAGGGCATCTGACTTTTTATGCAAAAAATAGATCCATGTAAAACGGCTGTATGCATCTACTAAGGCAAGATAATACATAGCACCATAGGACTGAACAGGAGCATGTCCCCAAATATCCATTACTATCAGTTGTAAAGGTTTTTGATACACTATAACAGAAGGAGAAAATGGGAGTTTATGGATTTTCCCATGTTGACAAGTAGAACACAAGGTCTTATTCTCTAAAGCAGTAAAAGAGATTGAGTTACAAGTCAAAATATCCTTCACTGTGGCAAATGTTGGATGTCCTAACCGTTGATGCCAGAGAGTCAAAGAGTCAGTAGAGGCGTTGCAAATTTGAATGCCTTTGTAAGACTTGAGAGACTGATTCAACTGTGCTGGTGCTCGAGGGTCCTTACTGGATAAAGCAGCATCAAGATAGGACTTCACTTATTGAACTTTTGCCAACAAAGGATACATGCCATGTCTCTCAATTCCAGACATCAAGACTCGGCCATTCCTCAGATCCTTTATGACACAGTGTTTTGGAAAAAATTCAACCGAGACGTTATTTTCATGAGTAAACTTAGCAATGGAGAGCAAGTTCTTTTTCATTTTTGGAACATGGAGAACATTGCTTAGTGTAAACTGAGATGCAGTATTGGAAATAAAAGTGGTTCCAACAGAGTGAATAGAAGACAACTCACCTGTACCAACCTGTACCGTGCCTGTGCCAGGTCGAACTGAGGTTGAGACAAGACAGTCCTCATCATGAGTAATGTGTTCTGTAGCTCCAGAGTCAGGATACCAAGCTGCATCCATGACTGTAGTAGGTGTTACGAGGAAAGCTTGTGCTGTTGAGGGATTGGCAGAGGCATCTTCAGTGGTAGGAGTATTAGATTTTGAAGAAGGACGAGTTGTAGTGTTAACAACTACTGGACTAGAGACAGGTGGCTTAGATGAAGCATCAGAAGCAGAAGAATCACCAGAGAGAGAATAATAGTCGAATGGTGAATAGAATTCTGGTATGCCATAGCCTGAGGCATAGTGAGCCCGGAACTTGAGCAGATGAGTCATGAGGCGTTGGATATTCATATCGGTAATAGCACCGATCAGCAAGATGTCCAGATTTGTGGCATATTTGACACATGAGTCGCCAATTGTTGAAACGACCACCACGACCACGATTAGCTCCACGTCCACCTCCTCTAGGAAAAGCTGGAGGACGAAATCCCTTGTTGCCATTTCCTGAGTTAGGTCCTTGAGTATGACATATGACATTGAAAGAGTCCTCATCACTGTACTCATCCAAATACATATCAGCAAGAGAAGTATTTTTGACCGAGGGCGGATGAGTGACAAGGTTTACTGGATGAGTTTGGTTATTGTTGAGAAATACTTTGTGCCTAGATTCTGAATCCAGTAGCATAGTAGACACCGTTTCAAGTCCGAAACGAGGCCTAGATGCATTTATAATCGCTATCACAGTTCATACTCCGATAAGGCCATTCGGGATATGTGATACATGCACACTTTCATCAACCTTTTCTCCTAGCATTGCCAAATGGTCATGCATCGATTTCGCAGATTAGCAAGATAATCACGCATAGATAGATCACCTTTCCGTTGATTGGCCAGCTGATTGCGATATGAAAGAATCTTCGCATCGGATTTGTTTGAGTAGAGTTGATTTAGTTTGGTCCAAATCTGAGCAGCGGTGTTGAGTCCAACTAGATCTGGTAAAATGTTTGAAGCGACTGAAGCCAACAGCCAAGAAGCAAGAGCAGAATCCACTGATTCGAACTCATCAAGATCTGGATTGTCAACATCACGACCATCATCGCCTCTGACCTTCGCTGGAGGAGCATTTGCCGTACCATTAAGAAAGGAGTAGACTCTGTGTTGTTTCACCATAAAATAGACCTGCTGTTTCCACAACAGAAAGTTAGAATCGTCAAGCTTGATTGTAATCTTCTTGTTGGAGAAATTACGGCTTGCTAGAGTCGTCGGAGCAGTCATCGCGACGGTATCGGTGGATCCAGACATAGACGACACTGTTTCACTTAGTAATCGATCCAAGGTTGGAGATCACCAAGCTTTGCCGTTGACTACGCTCTGTCACAGGAATCGAGCTTCGACGGTGGTCGCCGATGGCTTTGATACCATAACAGAAAAAGGAATATGAAAGTAAAGCAGAGAACGAGTCAAGAGAATTGGATCAAGAAGCGTATCTTTCCATTTAGTCTTCTGGTCAATATATATACAGTAGAGCAAGAGATACAGGTGGTGTTTATAAGTGTACACGTGTCAGTATCTAAAACAGACTTCTAACCACTTCTAGACTAATCAGTTCAGCAACTTGTGCGTGCGTGCCAGCTAATACAAGAACGTGCCAGCTAATACAATGAACCTGATATACTCTAATATAGAGAGACAGAGCATAGCCAAAAAGCTTAACATGAAGAAGGGAGGCGTCGTCCCCATCTTCATCGTGTTCATAAATTGTTTTCAATGAGCTTGTGGTTTGTTAATAAGATAGAGTAGAGCACTATGCTTTTATATTCTGAGCTTTCTTTTATATTCATGGTTTCGTCTTGTACTACTATTTCTTGCCTTCTATTTTTTTTCCTATTGCGATAAGGATTACTAGAGTTGCTACGCCTGATATTTTTGATGCGAAGTGAAGAAGAGATCCTCCAGGTGGGATCTAAGAACCATGGGGGAATCTGTGCGATTTGTCTAAACAATCTCTTACAACTACGTTTCAGATTAATTTATGGAAATTTGCTTCATAGATTAAATATGGTTTTTCTGTCAATTGGAATTATCTTTTCAGAAAGATTGCCTGGTCTTTGGTTGTGTAAGGAATGGAGAGATGGGATTTGGATTCTGAAGCATGAACCGCCTGAGAGAGGAGAGAGAGATAGATGAATGAACCCCCTGAGAGAAGAGAGAGAGAAAATGGTGACTTGCTTTAATTAATAATTATAAACTTCATTGCTTTGGATCCATGTCAGGCAAACACTTTGAACCAAATCTGGTGCTTCCTTAGTTTTCCATTTTCTACCTTCCTGATGTGATGAAATACTCTAGAGTGGCGCCTTTAGAGATCTGGTGAAGCTTGGGAGGATCTGGTTCCTTTAGAGATTTGATGACGGACAGAGAGGAGGGTTGGCTGTGAGGGAAGATAAAGCACAATTGTTGACCGTGTAAGCTTGTGTGGCGTTTCTTTGGAAGTAATGTGTAATTTTAACAGTCTACGTGGCACTTTCGTGACGGTAGGGCAAATTTGCTACCTTTTTCATACTTCTGGGGCAAATTTGGTACCAAAAAAATTTTGCGTGCTGAGTGCCCCCTTACAAATACTTACGCGGCAAATTAGGTATTTAACCCAATAGTTTATTTAGATTTTTTAAATTTTATTAAATTAAATTCTTAAAAAACGTCATTTTCTTGATACATTTAACCAACGTAAATTTCTACTAAAACAAAAATAAATCATTTAATTTTTTTTTGGTTTAACATATATAATAAATTATAAAATAATTTAAATTTTATTCAAATTATATAATCTTGTTTTAATTAAAAAAATTATGCTTTTAAGAAAATATAAGTTTTACAAAATTGAAGAATGTGTAATTTTTTTCTATTAAATATTTGTGCAATTTGTGAGAAATGAAAATCAAGATAATTTTTGTTTAATTTAGTGAAATTTAGAATTTTGTATTAGTTTTAAAAATAGGATGTAGAAGAGAATTTAGGAGGAAGTGCAGAAGATTTCGTTAGGGGCATTTTAGTATTTTAAGTTTTTTTTTTTTTGTATTTAGTCTTTTTAAATAATTATAATTTTTATGGTCTTTTTCGATAAATATATTTTCCTCCCAGTCTTTCATTTTAATTTTCTCAAGAAAATATTTTTAGTAGATACCATAACTTGTTAAGTATTGAAGAAATTTTATTTGGGATAAATTTATAAATTTATTCCAATTATTAAATTGCGGGAAAAAAATAATATAACAACATTACAAAAAAAATATTAAATTTAATAGTGGGTAGCTCGTTGGTGGTGTGCTGCCCACCATTAAATTGGATGGGGTATTAATAATACCCCCAACCACGAGTCCACAATAATTGAACCACTTCCCTCCCCTAAATTAAAAGAAGTAGAGGTGTTCCTCTAGTGCTTCGAAAAAGCGAAAAGCGAGTGAGAGTGAGAGAGGGAGGGAAAGAAGAAGAGAACAAGAGATGGAGGTTTCTTGAGTTTACTAAGGTAAGTCATTTAGCTTCATCTTCTCATATTTTTTCTTAGTTCAAGTATTATTGATCATGAAAAACTCTAAGAAAGCCATGATGAGCCAAGGAAGGAATAACATGCTAGGACAACTCCCAAGGACCTAAGATATTATGTAGTTGACTTGACACCCTCACTATCACGACATGATGATGTGACTACAACCGTGAGTAGCAGAATACACTATATATTGAGCTATGTTAGCAATGAAATATTCTCAATGAGTCATAAGGCTTTTAGGGTAGTAGTAGATAGCACGAAATACCCTAAAACCTTCAAATAGGCAATGTGATACGAGTGTTGGAGAAAAAGCAATGGAAAGAGGAATTGAAGCCTTAGAATAAAATGGAACATGGACACTAGAAATCCCTCCGCCAAACAAGAACATCATCAACTCAAAGTGGGTCTATAAGACAAAGTATAAGTCAAATGGGGAGTTGGACAAACACAAGGCAAGATTAGTTGCTAGACGTTTCACTTAAGAAGAAGAAGTTGACTATCATGGAACTTTTTCCCCAGTTTCCAACTTGGTATGAGAATGTTGTTGGCAGTGGCTGCTAAGAAAGGCTGAATTATACATTAACTTGATGTAAATAATGCATTCCTCCATGGACATTTAGATAAGGAAGTCTACATGAGAATACCAGAAGGTTTTGCACAGAAGAACAATAACAGAGTGTGCAGATTGAGAAAATCTCTGTATGGGTTGAAGCAGGCATCCAGGAACTATATGAGAAGTTCACTGTGACGTTAAAGGACATCAGGTTCGTTCAATTAAGGGCGAATCATACATTGTGAAATACCTGGCTATCACCCAAGAGGGGGGGTGAATTGGGTGTTTGATAAAAGTTTAGGAACTTTGAAATTCTTTTCGCAACTTATTGAAAATAGTTTGAATGACAATAATAATTGATAAAGCAATAGTCAATCATTCAAACATGTATGGACATTCAGATATATATATCTTTGGAAATATAAGAGATAAGGGAAGAGAATATGCAAACCGATTTTATCCGGTTCGGCCCAATCCTTGACCTACGTCCGGTCCCAAGCTCCGCTTGAGATTTTCAATCCACTATCTTCTTTCAATTGATTACACGTTCGTACTTGAAGTAATCCTCTTACTAGGATTCACTCCCCCTTACAACCGTAACCAATACACTTGCTTGATCACACACTCTGTACTCGAAGTAATCCTCTTCCTAGGATTCACTCCCCTTACAAGCTGTAATCAACACAATGTGTTTCCCACTCAAGATCACCCAATCTTGAGTAACTCTCAGATAGTATGGTAGGATGTGTACAATAACTCTTCTCTCTCAGAAGTAGATGAATAAACACTGAAGTACAACACACATCATTTCACTCTCAATGATAAGCTATGTAAGCATTGAGAACGAAGAGAGTAAATGTTATGAAAAACAGAGTATAAGCATGTTGAAGATGTAATCTTGTGTCTCTGCGTTTTTGCTCTGTCTTCTCTATTTTCTGTAACTTCAAAGCTCTGAGTATTTATGCTGGTTGAAGCTTAATGACTGTTGGAAATATAGCTGTTGAGAAGAATTACAGATTTGAATATTTGAATATTTGGCTCTTCAAGAATGTCTCCCATGATGTTCAACTTTTGTTGGTGGGAGCCTTGCTGTCTGCCTTGGTGAATGGTAGTGCTACTTTTCAGATGAAACCATTGTCTTGGGAGAAGAAGATATAATAAAATAATACAAGTGGCTCATGGAGTTGCTTTATTTGACTTTAAAGCAAATTCAAATCTTCTCAAATCAGTGCGGGATATTGAACATTTGAATACATTGAACAATATTACCGTTGAGCTTTCAACTTTGTTTCTTCAAGTTTGTTGTTCAATTTCGCCTTCTTTGTTGTTTCGAAAATCACGCAACCTTCATCTTCAAGCTTATGACATGATTTTGGTTTTTCGTCAAGTTTGATGTAATCTCAAACTTTAATCATCTGAAATTTATACACAAATGATATAAATGATGTTAAGAAGTAGTATAAATCATTTGGGTAATCATCTGGATGTTTATCGGAAGAATCGGGATTTTCGAAACTCGATTTTCGGCGAGATGAAAACTCGAGGTTTCATTTGCAAAACTCGAGTTTTGAGGTTGCAATACTCCAGATTGCTTTCTGTCTGACCAAAACTCGAGGTTTTGGTTCCAAACCTCGAGGTTTGAAGATACTCAGAAGTTCGTTGCTCTCTGTCTGATGAAAACTCGAGGTTTCCATTGAAAAATCGAGGTTTTGACTTTGTTCGCTTTCTTGAAATAACCGGAAACTTTCGAAGACCATATCTCCCTGTTTAGAACTCCGTTTTGGTCCGTTCAACTTCTTGATGGAAATATATGTGAGTCTACTTTCATATGCCACCAATTTCAGCTCAATTGGATTTGTAGTTTGTGAGATACACTCAAAACATTGAAGCTTGGTTTGCTGTGTGGCGTGGATGTTTTGTCAACTTCCATAATTTATAACTCCTTGATATGAACTCCTTTGGGCTTGTATTTTATATCAAAATGACGTATTGGAAGTCTAGTTTCATATGCCACTGGTTTCACCTCAATCCGATCTCTCGGTTTAGGAGATATCATCAAATTACCAGACGTCGCCCATGCCGTAACGTGAAACGGTGTGGAGCTAAAGAGCCGATAGCCGGAAACTCGAGGTTTTTTTGACCGAAACCTCGAGGTTTGCTAGTCCGAGAGACCGAGAGATGTGAAGGCACTTGAAAACTCGAGTTTTGATGGAAACCTCGAGGTTTCTCGATCCGATTCATCTAAACTTGAGTTTTGAGTTCCAAACCTTGAGGTTTGTGTTCTAAACTCGAGGTTTCTCATCTGAACGAACCTCACATTTGCTTGATTTAACACCGAATTGAGCCATTCCAACTTCCATATGATCTTGGAGACTTCTAGCATCAATATAAGAACTTGAATAATGATATCTTCATTCCATTCAGCAAGTTCTTCCTTCTTTCATCTCCCAACTTGATCATTCTTCATCATTTGACTTGGACTTACATTCTTTACGCTTCTACCTTCTTCAATATCCATAAGGTGATGAAGCTTCATTCCAACTTCGCTATCATAGAGACTTCCAGTATCACAAGAACTTGAATGTTTGATATTCCTATTATATTGTGCAAGTTCTTTTGATAACATCTTTCTCTAGTCTCTTCTCTTCTTCTTGTTTATTCCCAAAGTTCTTTGATAACTTCTTGCTTCCTTGACATTCTGATATTCCATTTATATTGCAAGAGCTTCTTTCTTTCGTCTCCTTTCTTGGTCAATCTCTATAGTTCAACTTGGAATAATCTTCTTCAATATCTCCTTCTTGATTAATCTCTATAATTCAACTTGGATTAATCTACATTAAATACTGACGAGTTAGTCAATGTAGGAGATAACTATATTACTCAATCTTTTTGCTTTTAATAATGACATCTATATAAGGCATCATCAAAACTAATCATAACCAACACATTGTTCATCTTTAAGAGATGGTTAATGTTTTATCACAACATTAATTATGTGGATGACCTACTTCTTGCAGGCACTCATATTGAGAAGATCAATGAAGTCAAATGTTACCTTGAAAACAAGTTCACCATCAAAGACCTCGGACCTCTCAAGTACTTCCTTGGGATTGAAGTGGGAAGTGCGAAAGGGATGGCGAAGAGCCAACTGAAATACACCTTCTATTTGTTGAGAGAAGTTGAAATTGAGGGGTGTAAATCGAGTGACACTCCAATGGAACAAAATTGTAAGCTAGTAATAAGGAAATAAAATGGGCCTGAAAATGAAGATAAATAGGATGATAAAAGTGAGTAGGACACCGAGGAAAACAAGTCGGCAGATGGGAAACGTTATCGCAGGCTTATTGGGAAACTAATATATTTAACAATAACAAGACTTGATATAGTTTACCCGGTGAATGTCCTTAGTCAATATTCTTTAGAACTAAAGCAGCTTGATACGACCATGCCGAGCTCGCCCACGTACCTTCAGGATACCTTCTGCTATTTTTCAGCTTGTTGTTGTTATTTAATTATCCACCTATTATTTAATTATTGGAATTTCCATTAGTGCTGTAGTGCACGTCCTAGCCACATAATTGAAATAATAGTTAATGCTTGGACCTGCAGTGCATGTCGCCACGTATTGCTAGTGGCTCCTAGGTCTAGCATGTCCAAGCCACGTATTGCTAGTGGCTCCTAGGTTTAGGTTAGTATTGTCAGTTTTTGCAATTCAGTTGTATTTGTTTTACTCCTATTTATGGAGGTTTTCTGATTAAATGAAGGAGCGGAAATTCCAAATCTGTTTAATTCCCTTTAATTCAGTAAGCTTATCCTTTCCGCCTAAAAGGAACCCAAGCTTTGGCCCTTTCTGCAAAAAGGTCTTATCATTTTGGTGCTTTCGTTGAGAGGTTTAACTCCGCCTCCACCATGGCCGAAGGCACTCGATTCAAGAAGTTAGAAGAACTCTTAGCCGAGACCAATGACCGGTTAGAGGCTCGCCTAAGAGAAGTATCAACTCAAGCCAACACTCGGATGGACTACCTGTCTGACCAAACCACCCTCATCACTGACCAACTCCAGACCCTCTCCACCAATATCACTGCGCTGACTGAGCGTTTCAACCAAGCCCCTCGCCCACCACCACCAAACAACCCATTGCCGCCACCACCCCCAAACAACCCATTGCCGCCACCACCCCAACCACGGCCCTTCAAGCTTGATTTCCCACGCTTCAATGGAAACGAGCCACGAGGTTGGATTTTCAAGGCCACACAGTTTTTCAATTTCCACCAAACCCCACCTCCTCAACGCCTACAAATAGCATCCTTCCATATGGATGGCCCGGCTCTCGCTTGGTACCAATGGACTTTTAAAAATACCCCATTTCATACTTGGGATGCATCTACACAAAGCATGGAAACTCGATTTGGGGACTCACCATACACCAGCCATATGGGCGCCCTTGCCAAGCTCACCCAAACCTCAATTGTATCAGCCTATGTGACCGAATATGAGGCCTTAGCCAACCGTACCACCGACCTTCCAACACCCTTCCTCCTACACAACTTCATCTTTGGCCTCCAACCTCACATATGTCGAGAAGTTCAAGCCCTCCGCCCCATAACGATTATTGAGGCTCAAGGACTGGCTAAGCTCCAGGAAGAAAAATTGGTCAACGCACCTCCTTCCCCCACCCTAACCCCACAGCTATACCCCCCACAACCCCGGCTCGCCCTTCCCTCGCCATCGCCATCGCCACCCCACCAGCCACTTTTATTACCAGCCTCACCTTCCCGTACACCTCCCACCCCGCATAACCAATCCCCAACTAGTAACCGCAACCCCCAGAGCACACGGCGACTCACAACTGATGAGATGCAAAGACGACGAGAACTGGGACTTTGCTTCAATTGCGACGAGCCCTTTACCCGTACTCACAGATGCAAAACCCCAGGCACCCTCCTCCTTTTGAGTGATGTCACTACCACCACTCCCGATCTCGACCCATCTCCAGAAAATCCAAACCACCAGTCCGACCCCCCGAATCACCTAGACCATTACCCGATTTAACGATGAAGATATCTCGAACCTTGAGGACAAGGTTCGTTTTCCCAACAGGAGGGAAAATGATACAACCATGCCGAGCTCGCCCACGTACCTTCAGGATACCTTCTGCTATTTTTCAACTTGCTGTTGTTATTTAATTATCCACCTATTATTTAATTATTGGAATTTCCATTAGTGCTGCAGTGCACGTCCTAGCCACATAATTGAAATAATAGTTAATGCTTGGACCTGCAGTGCTTGTCGCCACGTATTGCTAGTGGCTCCTAGGTCTAGCACGTCCAAGCCATGTATTGCTAGTGGCTCCTAGGTTTAGGTTAGTAGTGTTAGTTTTTGCAATTTAGTTGTATTTGTTTTACTCCTATTTATGGAGGTTTACTGATTAAATGAAGGAGCGAAAATTCCAAATCTGTTTAATTCCCTTTAATTCAGTAAGCTTATCCTTTCCGCCTAAAAGGAACCCAAGCTTTGGCCCTTTCTGCAAAAAGGTCCTATCACAGCTCTACATGAACGCCTAAGATACCTAAAGTCCACCCTTGGACAAGGTATAATATTAAGAAGTGATGGAAATTTAGAACTTGAGGGCTACTGTGATGCAAATTAGGGAAGATGTCCGCTAGATAGACAATTGTATGGGATATATCGTTAAATTAGGAGGATCTTCTATATCCTAGAGAACCAAGAAACAGAGTGTGGTTTCACTGTCGTCAGCAGAATCAAAGTATAAGGCGATGGCAAATACGATGAGTATGCTCATATGGCTAAGGTGGCTGGTTAAGGAGTTGGGAGTAGAATAAAGTAGTATAACTACTCTGTTGTTGTGACAATCAGGCAGCTTTACACACATAACGAAGAATCCAGTCTTTCATAAATGAACGAAGCATGTTGAAATGGATTGTTATTTTGTAAAAGAATGGGTCCAATCAAAAGAGATAGAACCAAAAAAGATTTGGATGAAGGAGCAACTCGCAGATGTCTTCACCAAGGCGTTAGGGAAAGCTCAATTTAAGTACTTCAGAAGCAAGTTGGGCATTGTCAATCTACATATGCCAACTTGAGGGGGAGTAAAGAATAATATCTTATGATCATCATCACCATCTACTGTTAGGATTAGGATTTCAAATCTCGATCACGATTGATTCAGGATATTCTCAGTTAGAGATTTGATGCGATCTCGTTATCTATGCACATGCATATATATATATATTCATATGTACTCTTTGTCATTATTCAATATTATACTTTTGAGAGTTTCATCAGATTTATCATATGCTATTACCAAATATCCAAGCATCTGGCTACTTCAATTTTGAGTTTCAAGGTTCATGGCTACCCCTTCCAACACAGGTATCTCCTTTGGGACTTGAACTTGAGACTTAAAGGGATCTAACATGACCTTATACCACTAAACTAACTCTACATTAGTTCTATGTAATCTACATTAATATGATATCCCATGTGAATCAAGAACAAAGCCTATAGAATAAATAGAATTAAAGCTGAGTATTTTTTTTTAATAGTAGTCGTAAACAAGTTTTTTTTTCTCGGAGAAAGGAACCATATATTACTACTGCATAGGAAAACGCTTACAGAGAAAGTCATAACCAAACAAGCCAACAAAGGAAACAGATAAAGGGCAATAATACAACCCGAACATCAAGACAAACAGAGGGAAAACAAAGAGCAACAACAATACCAAAAACAGATAATAGAAATAATAACATAAAGCACTCCACTCATCAAGAAGAAGGAGGAGGAGGCCTTGTATCAGCAGCAACATCAGACTCCAAAATATCCAAGGTTAGAAAAGAAACCAAAGCGGGTGTTGGTTGTGATACCCACCCAACAGGGTACACCCCTTTATAAGCACTAGCTGCAAGAAAGTCAGCTACACGGTTACCCCTACGAGGAGTAAAAGATACAGAGAACCCAACCTCAGAACCAAGAAGGCAAATAATGTCCTGCAAAACAATTCTACTCCTCCACTCAACCAATCAGGAGACTTAGATTCAACACATTTAATCAGGGAGAGGCAGTCTAATTCAAAGGTAACTTTGTCGTGGCCTAAGTCCACTTCAAGAAGCATTGCTCTTTTTAGGGCCATTGCTTCCGTCATAAAGGCGGAGATTGATTTTACTTTGTTCACAAACCCCCACTTAAAATCTCCAGCAAAATCTCTACATACCACTCCAATGTTAGCACCTTTGTTGAATGAGAACGCACCATCACAATTGACCTTAAGGGTGCCGGGGATTGGGGGGATCCGGTGCACAAGTGGAGGATTACCTCCAGGCAACACATCAGAATCAAAATGTTGTTTTTCCCAAGAAATAAGAAATTCCAGATTGCTTTGAACAGCTAGAGCAATAACAGATAAGGGGTTTGGCTCAACATAATCAAATACTTTAGCGTTCCGTTGCTTCCAAGTATACCACAACAACCAGCAAATTAATGAAATATCATGGGAAGTCAGTGATTTCATACCTGTAATCTTCAGCCACCAAGCATTGAAATTGTTCACACTAGCTACGTCCATTTTAGCACCAAGTGTACAACCAAACCACATGCACCGAGTCCATGAGCAATGAAAGAAAAGGTGTTCTATGGTTTCTTCCTCCTCAGCACAAATAGGACACAACAGCATCTGAGATCGTCTCCGATGATATAGTGCTGAATTGGTTGCAAGAGCATTACTAAGAATCCTCCATATGAAGTGTTGCACTCTTGGTATTGTCTTAATAGTCCACAGTGACTTCCATGTCAAACTTGGCACAATTAGAGAAGTCCCTGCCTTGCTGCTCCCAACAGAAATTTTCTCCTTCTTTCCCTCACTATAGCCCAATTTCACCAAGTACTCCCCATTTTTAGCAATTGACCACACAAGTTTATCAGTGAGGCCATTGTTGGGGATATGAATACGGTATATGGAAGCCTTAATTTCATCCGACAAGTAATGATTAATCGGGCTAAGGTCCCATTCCCCATCCCTGATCAAGTCACACACTTTACCATTGGAGACATAAGGATCCGTAGA
Organism: Acacia melanoxylon; assembly: GCA_019022615.1. Lineage (NCBI taxonomy): Eukaryota > Viridiplantae > Streptophyta > Magnoliopsida > Fabales > Fabaceae > Acacia > Acacia melanoxylon. The sequence goes on from JAFJYJ010000052.1 coordinate 1,970,647, forward strand.
ATTTGGTGGTTTTTTAGGAAAGACGATGCCCGGGACCCAATAACCATCCCAAATCAGTATGTCCGAACCAGTACCCACCTCCCAATTCAGATCTCGTTTAATAAAGTCTCTACCACCAAGCAGGCTAGCTCAGCACCAAGATGCTTTGTACCCCTTTTTCGCTTTAAGGAAACCTCCTTTGGGAAAATATACACTTTTTAAGACCTTTGCCCAAAGCTCATGAGGTTTAGTCATCAATCTCCACGCCGTTTTTGCCAACAATGCATCATTCATTAAGACCAAGTCCCGAAATCCCATGCCCCCAGTATCTTTCCCATTTGTGAGAAATTCCCAAGCTTTCCAATGTGTGCTACTCCCAAAGGCATTACCATTCCACCAGAAATTGGCAATAATGCTATTTAATTCTTGGCAAGTCTTGAGAGGGAACTTGAAGCAGTTCATTGGAAATATTGGAATGGCTTGGACTACTGCTTTGATCATTACCTCACGGCCTGCATGGGACAATAGAGAGTGTCCCCACCCTTGAACTTTACTCAGAACACGCTCCCGGATATATGCTAGGGCTTGAGTTTTAGTCTTCCCCCAGATGCTCGGAATGCCAAGGTACTTGCTAGGAGCATCGTCAATGGAACGCCAAGCCTATTCCCCACCATATTTCTGATAACAATTGGCGTATTAGTAGAGAAGAAGAGGCTAGATTTCTCACTATTAACCGATTGACCAGAAGCATTACAATATAAGCGCAATATTTTCGCAAGTTGGTTACAATTCTCACAGCTTGCATGCATGTAGAAGAGGGCATCGTCTGCAAAGAAACTGTGTGTAAGCATAGGGCACCCATGGCTCAGCTTAATACCCTTGAGCCGTTTATCTGAAACATTCTTGCAAATCATGAGAGAGAGAACTTCAGCTACGAGGATAAACAAGTATGGTGAGAGAGGATCTCCCTGGCGCAGACCCCTTCCCGGTGTAAACGAGCTGATAGTCTCACCAGAAACACAAATATTTAACACCACCGAGCGCACACACTTCATTATCAATGCAACCCATTCACTACAAAAACCGAACCTCAATAAGGCTTGCTCCAGAAAATCCCACTCAACCCTATCGTACGCTTTGCTCATGTCCATTTTGAGAGAGAATTCAAATTTACCTCCCGACTTCTTGCGCCGAAGGTAATGATAAACCTCGTGGGCGATAATGATGTTATCATGGATACACCGACCTGGGACAAAAGCACTTTGGTTTTGAGAGATGCACTCATTAAGTAGGGGCCTCATCCCATTGGTCATTAGCTTAGAAATGATCTTGTACGAGAAGTTGCACAATCCGATAGGTCTAAATTGGGAAACATGTTCTGGCTTATTCACTTTAGGGATCAAAGTGATATTGGTATCATTGATTGCCTCCAACCTTGAATTCCCTGCAAAGAAATCCCTGACCAATGCACAAACCGACTCTCCCACCTCCGACCAAGATGCATGATAAAATTTCCCAGAAAATCCATCAGGGCCAGGGGCTTTAGAACTACCCATGCTGAAGGCTGCATCCCTAATTTCATCATTGGAAAAAGGAAACATAAGCCCTCTTCTATTCATATCATCAGAGATTCTACAATCAATAAATCCAAGTACTGTGAGCATATCATTATTACCTGAGGCAGTGAAGAGATTTTGGAAGAACATAGAGATGTTTTCGGAGATTGCAGATTTTTCCATGAGCCAATTACCTTCGTCGTCACGAATACATATAATATCATTCCACTGTCTTCTTTTAACTGTGGAGAGATGAAAAAACTGGGAGTTCTTATCTCCTGCTTCTAGCCAATTAACTCTGGATCGCTGCTACCAAAATAGTTCCTCCATTTCAAAAGCCTTTTTTAATTCACCTTTAACCTCAGCAATAGCCCGGATCCTATCATTGATGAGAGGCCCCTGTTGAAGGGAGGATAGCTTGGATTTGATGACCCCAATAACTTTAGCAAAATTTGGGAACTCAGTTTTGCTCCATCGGATGAGGTCAGCTTTGCACTGAGCTAAATTATGAGCAAACCAATCAAGGGCCGAGACATTATCAACAGGTGAAGTTTGCCAGCTACCTTTAACTACCGGGAGGAAATTACTATGATAAGCCCAGGAGGCTTCAAATCTGAACAGCCGACTTCTGCACTGGTTAATTGGGCAAAAGTGAAGTAGGAGTAAGTGATGATCTAACCCAGTTGGATCAAGATGAAGAACTTGTAGGTTTGGGAATTTCTCTCTCAATGTCAAGTTCCCAAAAGCTCTATCAATTCTCTCCCAAATAGTGTCTGGTGATTCTCTGTTATTGACCACGTATAACGAGACCCATTGAAGCCCAAGTCTTCTAACTCACAGTTCGCCACCATACACTTGAAGTTTAGGATTTTCCTCCAAGCTTTTGGGTTACCTCCGCATTTTTCATCCTGAGACATTATATCATTAAAGTCACCAATACAGAGCCAAGGAACTAGAATGTTTCTGCTAAGCCTCCTAATTTCATGCCAACACAGGTTTCTGTCGCCTTCAGAGGGAGAGCCGTATATGAAGGAGATGTATGCTGGTGTTTCAAAAAGTACAGAATCTACAGAGGTGTGAATAATATTAGCTGATGAGTAGAGAATATTTATTGTGATGTTGTCATTCCACCAAAGAGCGAGCCCTCCGCTTATGCCTACCGGGTTAACAATCCACTCCTCAGAAAAACCACACCTCTTTTTTATTTTCCGGACGACTCTAGCCTTCTGTTTGGTCTCACTCAGGAACACAATTTGGGGTTTTTTTTGGAAGCAGACTTCCTTCAGATTCCTGGTTGTCAAGGCAACCCCAAGGCCTTGACAGTTCCAGGCTAAAAGATTCATAATGAACCGATGGAGGGATCCACCCCACCACCGGCGTTACAAAGAGGAGAATCATCACAGAGCTCAGTATTACTAGTAGGTGGACTTAACCAGCTCTCGGGAAAATCTATTTCATCAGAATTATGGATACCGACCTCTGAGGAGGAACCCTTCAAAGAAGACTTGGATCTTAGTTGCTGCTTCAGTGAGCGATAGTTACGCCGGCTACCTCTATTTTTCAGAATACCTACTGTTGTCGTGGCTTGAGGATTCGCGGGTTGACCAGATGCATCCTTAGGTAGTTCAGGCTCACCAAAAACCAACTTGCGGGGTTTTTTTGCCACGTCGTCCCCCTGCTCCACATCACGTGGCCTCTTAATTAGAATACCTTTGAGCCTTAGTGACATTGCAGAAATTGGCGAGAGGCCATTGAAGGGGATTAATTGTCGTTGGGCCAGCTCTTCTTCCTGGGGGAATTCAACTCGGTATGGTGGTTGTACCTCAGCAGAAATAGGCTTCAAGGAGATCAAAACCTCTGGGCATAGGCTACCAGCTTGATCCAACTTTGGACTGCCAACAGGGGTTTGGGTCACAGGCCCAATCTCCATTCCAGGACCCAATCCAGCATAAGGCGAAGTCAACCCACCTGCTCCCTCTGACATATTCATACAACTTTCATCATGAGAAAAAGAAGCATGAGAAGGTAAACTTGCAGGGATTTTCGGCGGTACATCCTGCCAGCATCCCTTCCCATGTAACCTGTCAACTTCAGAGATTTGACTCAAATGGCCAACAACTCTCTTAGGGGAATGGGTTCCTTGGTTGTCCGGCAACAACTCCGGTGACCCTCCTCGGCGTAGCGACCCACTCCGATTACCCTCAACCCCACTCTGCACTTCTTCCCAATCCGCTAAGCACACAACCAGGGCATTGTCGCGAGTTTTCACCCCTGGCGTACAAAGCCAGTTACCATATTCGTACCACCTCATCCTCTTCATCATCTACAGACTTAGAGACCAAACAGCTCCGACCCTCATGGCCAATGCGACCACACTTGAAGCAGAAGTATTGAAGACGCTCATATTTTATTTGAACCCAAGCAGGCTCCTTATTCATCCTCGGAACCCAAAAGCCAGGAGATAAAGGCTCCTCAAGATTAACCTTGACACGAGCACGAATAAAGCTTTTTCCAATCTTCCCATCATACATTGGTTTTTCAAACATAGCCGTTTCACCTACTGCATCACCAAGTGTCTTAGTGTTTGAGTTCTCAAAGGCACCGAGAGGGAGCCCATGAAATTGAATCCAGAATGGGGCTTTGTTGAAGCAGACGTCCTTCAAAACGGTGCTTTCCTCCCACAGTTGTAGATTTAATAAGTACCCCATGATGGACCAAGGACGGCCCCTGAGTATTCGTTTATAGTCTTCACTTTTGGAGAATCTAAATAAGAAAATAAGTTGAGCTCTTTCAAGCTCTAGAACCTCCACCTCATCATTCACCTGCCATCCCTTTTTTATCATTGAGATTACAGTCGGAATATGCAAGTTCTTCCCAGTACAAATTTTCCCAACTAAAGTGCCACCCTGTTCATCAACTGGTTCATTAAGTTTCAGGACCACTCGCTGTTGACGTCTAGAATCGCAATTCCTTCCGTCCTCCATACCTCCACCCTCCGACACCAACACGATTCAGGAACGGAAAGCACAAACAGAAATAAGGCAGCAAGATCTACGTTTCAGGGGAACGACAATCCGATGGGCTCACAGGGAACCCAAAAGCCTCACACAAGGAGAGAGAAAAGGCTCACATGCGCGGAGAGCAAAAAGTTTCAACCTTCGTAAACAAGTTTCAAACCATATCAAAAGAGGTGTACTCTTTTGGTCAAAAGGCGAGCGAGAATTACGGCAGAAGCAAAAGGCCAGCGAGAGAAATCAAAACTTATTATGAATGTGTATATATAAATACGTGTGTGTAAATATATTGGAGTGATCATTAGTCAAAAAGAAAAGCAGAAAATGTAAAAATACCATTTGAACTTTTAAACATCTTGTGACTTCTCAGAGTATTATGTAATGAACACAAGGCCAAAGGGAAAGCTCAATCCCCAAAAGCTAGCCTATGAGGAGGGAGAACCCAATGGACTTATACACCTCACTCTAAGAGCTTGGCTCCTCGATGTGGGACTCATAACATAGTCACCCCCTTAAGAGCCGACGTGCCCGGCGGCTTCACTCCACGGCACTTCACTCGGCCTATCCGGTCAGAACCCTCCGCGCACGGCACTTCACTCGGCCTATCCGGTCAGAACCCTCCGTGGGTAGCCCTTTCCGTGAACATCGAGCTCTCAATGAAAGCACCAATGTAATGAACACAAGCCCAAAGGGAGAGCCCAATCCCCAAAAGCTAGCCTATGAGGAGGGAGAACCCAATGGACTTATATACCTCACTCTAAGAGCTTGGCTCCCCGATGTGGGACTCATAACATAAATGTAATGAACACAAGCCCAAAGGGAGAGCTCAATCCCCATAGGCTACCCTATGAGGAGGGAGAACCCAATGGACTTATAAACCTTACTCTAAGAGCTTGGCTCCTCGATGTGGGACTCATAACATAGTCACCCCCTCAAGAGCCGACGTCCATAGCGACTCCACTCCATGGCACTTCACTCAGCCTCCAGCCGGTCAGAACCCTCTGTGGGTAGCCCTCTCCGAAACATCAACTCTCAATGAAAGCACCAATGTAATGAACACAAGCCCAAAAGGAGAACCCAATCCCCAAAAGCTAGCCTATGAGGAGGGAGAACCCAATGGACTTATAAACCTTACTCTAAGAGCTTGGCTCCTTGATGTGGGACTCATAACATATTAGTATTGGCTCTAAGAGTATAGAAAATAACAACTCATTTAAAATTTTAAAACTCAAGTAGTGATTTTTCTTATCTTTTTCTTCCTAAAATAAAATTTACATAACAAAAGTCTCTAAAAAAACAATCATGCATACGCACACGGTCATTTTTATTTATAGATTCATTCGAATAAATACTCCTGCTAATTCCTAATACAAGATATATTTACATAATTTAATTAGATTAAGGAAGTTAGTTAAATTCGTTAATATAACATGTATTTTTTAAAACACCTTAGTCATCTTCTTAAATCAATTCATTTCCTCTTATCCTTAATTATTGTTAAAGAAACATCATTAGTGATAAATTAAGAAAAGATTAACAAATAAAGAAAATAAATCATATAGTTAAGATCAATATCAATTCAGAGATTAATATATTTAAATAATTTGATATACTCCCTCTGGTCCTTATTATAAGGCACCAACTAACTTTTCTTACAAACCAATAAAAGTAGTTAAAGTCAATAAAGTTGTCATAGAATCTAAGTAATTTTTAATATTACCCCTACTTATTGAACTAAACTCTAATATTATATTAATTATTACTCTTACTCACTACCTTTATTAATTAGGGGCATACTTTGGAAAAAAATAATCATCTTCATTTGGAACAAATAAGTCGCTTTTTAAAAAGGGACCAAATAAACTTGTTAGTTGGTGCCTTATAATAAGAACTAGAGTGAGTAGTATCTGTAGACTCGCATATCACATGATTCACGTCCTCTCCATAACTTGCTGATTGATAAGAGAATAATTGAGGTAATGATGAGTGGTTATGCTGAAAGGGAAATTGTCCTCCATAAATTTGTATAATCGCCTTTCTTTTCATCGATGCTTTAGTGATTTTTACAACTTTGAAGCAAAATATTAAATCTTTCAATAAATGAAAAAACTTCAATTCTTATGTCGTGTTTTATACAAAAATCAGACTAGATTGGAATAATTATCAAAGTCTGATATGGATTTAACACCTAACAACATTGAACAACGATACTAATAATCGATAAACTTCGCCACGTCAAATCACCAATCTCAGTACTGTTCAAAATCTGGGAAAATCGTATGATATAACAGCTTTAATTTGCATCCACAGAAATGACACCAATAAAACAGAGGAATCTATATTAAACCTTCATAATTTCATACCATACAAATAAAATAAAATAAAATCACTGCCTAATTATTTAAGATTACAGAAATGTTGATTACACATTACATATTTTCAAATCTTAACAGCAGTACTAATTTTCAAAGAGTTGACAAACTCATCAATGTTCTTATCAGAACTACCTCCTTCTCCAACAGCTTCCCTAGCCAAATCCTTCCACTTGGCCACATTTTCTCTTATCTCTTCGCTTGTTTCACCTTCCATAACCATCTTCACACACTTTATAATCTCTTGTTTCCTTACGGTCCCTTGTTCATCTTCCTTAGCTCTCACTCCTACCTTCCAAACATCCTCCACAAACTTGGCATCAGTCAACTGGTCAGCCCACTGTGGTACCCCAACCATGGGCACCCCAAGACTCAAACCTTCCAGCGTGGAATTCCACCCACAATGAGTCACAAAACAACCTACAGCTTCATGAGCCAGAAGCTCTAGCTGGTTGCACCATGTGATTATTAGACCCTTCTCTTTCACTGAATCTTTGAAACCTTTTGGAAGTTTTGTGTGTTCGGATTCTCTTAGGATCCAGAGGAAGTTTTTGCCGGTTTCTTCTAGGCCTTGTGCTAGTTCTTGAGTTTGTTCTTGTGTTAATGATACCATGCTTCCGAATGAGATGTATACGACGGAGCGTGGTGGTTTTGATTCTAGCCATTTGATGCATTGCTCGCCTAGTGGTTTCCATAGATTTGCTCCGTACCCTTTGTCGCCGGAGATTCTTCCGTCTAAGTAACCAGATGGCACCATTGGGCCTATCAACTTCGCCGGAAAGATCTCATACAATTCTTTCACCACCTTGTCACAGAAGATAGTGTCAGCTATGTTTTCATATGACTTAGGAATTGGCCGTGTCAGCGCGCCTTATCAGCTGCCACTCCTCAATTTTGGAGCCTTTCTCAAATTTCTTTTTTGGTTATTTTATCATTAGATTTTATCGAAATAAATGACATTTTGATTATTGATCATTTTGTGGGTAAAAAATAGATAAAATATACAATCTTGGAGTTTAAAATTTTTAAAACATCGTAAAAATTTAAAATAGCTTTATTTTTTTGTTATAACATATTAAAATGTCATTTATTTCATATAAATTCTAATTATATAATAAACCACAAAAGAAATTAAGAAGACACCAAAATTGAGGGGCGGCAGTTGACACGCCTAGGCCTATACTTAGAGGGAAGAGGATTATCTCATTAGCTAATTTTTTTTCTCATCTCTCATCATCCAATCCAAACTATTGATTTGATTTAATGAGATTGTTGGTGTGGGCAGTTATATCAAATGTATAGTTCAAATTTAAAGCCGATAAGGGACGGAGGGGAATTACATGATACAAGAGTGAGATTAATTAATATTCCATTTAATTCTATTTATAAGAGCTTGATAATTGACACAATTTAAAAAATGGGTTAAAATAAATTTAAAATAATAAACATCTTTTTTTGGAGTATAACCTTAATTATAAAGGATAAATTTAAAAAAATTAAAATAACGTACCTTAATACCATAAATATATAAAAACAGAAAAAATTAATAAACATTGAGACAACTCTTAGGCGCTTTTATAAAAATAACATAGAGAATTCAAATTTTGAGAGATGGCTTTCCTCCTTTACCTTTAATGTCCTATACCCTGAAACACTGCCGTTTGAAGCACAAAGCAAGCTGGTGCCTCTTTTTGTTTTTTTGTTTTTTTGAAAAAAAATATTTTAGATCTCGATTAAGACTTTCAAAAGATCTTTACGATACTTATTACTGAAAAAATACTTCATCATCTTGAAAATTTATTTTGGAATCTTGAAAAAAATATTTCAGGGTACTAAAAAGATACTTCATGATATTGACTGGTATTGAAAAAATATCCCATCATCTTGAAAAAATATTTTAGGATCTTGAAAAAATATTTTGAGATCTTCAAAAAATATCCTGTAGTATATTTTTAGTATCAGTAATTACCCTAAAATATTTTTTTAACATCATGAAATATTTTTTCAGTACCAGTAAGTATTTTAGTACCAATCAGTACTCTAAAATATTTTTTTCAAGATCCTAAAATATTTTTTTAACGTCATGAAGTATTTTTCAGTACCAATGAGTATTGTTTTTGTTTTCAAACAAGACTAAATATTTTTTCAAGATCCTAAAATATTTTTTCAAGATGATGCGATATTTTTTCAATACCAATCAATATCATGAAGTATCTTTTTAGTACCCTGAAATAATTTTTCAAGATCCTAAAATAATTTTTCAAGATGATGAAGTATTTTTTGTCACTATCATAAACTATCTTTTTTAGTACTAATAAGTATCTAAAATATTTTTTTAAAAAAAAAAAAAACAAGAAAACAAAAAGAGGCACCAGCTTGCTTGCTTCAAAACGGCAGTGTTTCCGGGTATAGGACGGCAGTGGATATTAAAGGTAAAGGAGGAAAGCCATCTCCCAAATTTTGGGCTAGATTGAAAAAGATTTGAGGGAGTATATGTAAGTTACCTCGCTTTCCAATTCTTCAAATGTGTTTGCGAACATCCAATCAGCTTTCTCCACGTTTGAGAACTGACTTAACTTCATAGCCAAATAAGCCGGGTAGCTCTCAGGCAACCTGATAAAGCTTGGAAGATCCGAACAGTTCAACGGAGGAAGACCCGGAATGGACAAGGGCAAGTCCTCCATCTTCACCGGAAGCCGAAGGGAGCCATAGTGAATACGACAGAACATACTGCAAACGGCAGCTGAATTAGTGAAGAAGGCAGCGCCGTAAACGCCATGTCGTTTGGCAACTTCAAGAGCCCACGGCAAGAACGAGTCGTAGACGACGCACGTGACAGGGAAATCGGAGTGCTCGAACTTCTCGATGAGGCGAGAGAGCGTTTTGGAGCCATTGCTTCTGAAGGATTTGAGGAACAAGTCGACGTTCTTGGCTTGAGCGAAGCCGGCTTCGTCGAAGCCGTCGGAGATAGGCTCGACTGTGACGTTGGGGGCGACGATGGAGTTGACGGTGTATTTGGTGGTGGCGACGGTGGCTTTGAGGCCCTTAGAGGCTAGCCTTTTGGCGAATTGAAGAAGAGGATTAATGTGGCCTTGGCCTGGGTAGGGAACAACTACAACGTGAACGATTCTCATTTTGGAAACCAGAGACCTCTTAATTTTGTGTTCCAGTGATGTTGTGACCGGTTTCTTCCAGAGACCTCTTATTTATAGCCAACAACTAGCAGCTAGGTGATTTGTATTTTTCTTTGTTTTTGAAAATTATAACTAAATCAAGAGGAAGTACGATAAAATAGTCTCTACAATCTCAAAATTATAGTGAAGTTTTGTAGGATTATTTTACAATATTTTTCATACATAAAAAGACACAAATGCCCTATAGAGTTGTCAAAATATACTTATGGGTTTTTCAAAATAGGTTTATAGACTTGTCAACACATGCATGTGAATTTGTCAATACAGACATATATAGACTTGTCAATATATATATATATGAACTTGTTAAAACTGACTTATGGACTTATAAACACATGCACATGGGGGTATATGCAGTGGCGGACCCAAATTTTAATATTTATATGTACACAATTAGTGAGGGGATTTAGGGGTTCGGGGGCAGCGCCCCCGAATTATTATTTTTAAGTACACACAGGAAGGTAACCAAAATTTTTCAGTACTCTCTCTGGACATATATAGTATATACTCGTATGCCAGGTTGGTCCAAACCATTAATTAGGCCTTCATTCATTTTAACTTTAATATTTATCATTTTTCCGAAAACCAATTTTGATTAACTTATGAACCTTTATATAATATAATGTTAAATATGAATATTCTAAAGACATCAGATTATATGTGTTACAATTAAATAATTTATCTAAAATTTTAATTTATACAAATTAATTAAATAATTCTTATATTAACGGCCCAACGAGTAGTGTGTATCTTATATTGTGTGTGTATATATATATATATATAGCGAAGTCTGGGTTGTGTTTCTCATTAACTGTGATATATTAATATGATTTATATTCTAAACCGTCATCATAAATGTGAAGGATGAGTAAGCTTCATATGTTATACAAAAAGGGCACACTAAACCGTCATCATAAATGTGAAGGATGAGTAAGCTTCATATGTTATACAAAAAGGGCACACCAAAGTTCTAACTGGCGACCTCCTTATTTGTGCTCATTTACTCTACCACTGAGCTAAGAACCCACTGATGCTGACTAATTTCAGCTAAAAAAATATACATATTTAAAATTTTATGTCTGCACTTGCAGACACCTGCACCAACGTGGGTCCGCCACTGGGTATATGTGTCTTTTCCAATATAGAAATATTGCAAAAAAAGTCTCATGTGACTTCACAACAATTTTAAAATTTTAAGGAAGCATTTTGAGACCTAGGTGCAAATTTTTCTTTTTTGTTGTATTTGTATTTATTTATAAATCGTGAAATATTATTTTTCGAAAAGTGTAAAGACATGCAGAAAATTAAGTGTGTATTTAATTTTGAGTTTGTCGACGATTCATTCACTAAACTGAAATTTGGAAAAATAAAATTAGTTAGTTTATTGCGTAATGATATTTGTACATGTTTGAATACATTTTTTTCAATAGCCAGTTGAGTAAATTAAAAGTTGTTTGATGATAAGTACTGAAAATATTTTAAAACATATAATTATTAAAAAACTAGTACAGGGAAATACAAGGGGCACATAAATAATCTATGTGCTGTATATATACCATACCGACGTCCAAAATTTTGAAAACGGAAAGCGAGCATGAGTTTGGCAAAAAGTGATTACCCAAGAGAACTTTTGGACCTCCTCCTAAAATAGTACACTTTAAATTGATTTTTTTTTTTTTTTTTTTTTTTTGGATACGAAATGTAGACTTATAAAAATATGTTTTATTTAATATTAACCTTTAAGTCGCACTTTCAATTTCCTTATAAAATTATGAAATGTATTTTGGGATAAAATTCATTAATTTATATTTTTTATTGTTTTTAAACGTCAAAGAAGAAGTATAATATAAGAATTACTAGTTAAAATAAGTTGACTTGTTCAGAGTTTATAACTAGTATGGATATAGATATTGATTATTGTAAATCAAATTATTTATTAATATTGATATATTGAATTCATGCCGTGAGTGTTTTTAAATAAAAAATTAAACTGTAATAAGTTTTTAATGGGAAAAAAAGGGAAGAAATAAATGTGGGCTAAATCTGTTTTTATTATTATTATTATTATAATGACAGACATTAATGTCTTAAACAATAAATGTTGGGATCTAACCTGCGACCTACCCAACTGTAAGGAGTAGGCATACCATTGGCTAATAGGCCCGTGGTACTGATGAGTCGGCACCGACGTCCAGTACGTGTTTATGAGGCGCAGCTGCGTTTAATTATCAAATCATAATCATGGGGTTTTAAGATTAAAAAAATTTGTTTATTTTTTAAAAATAAATAAATCTATTACTATTTTCCAATATCATCTAATTATATAACATACATTATTACTAGTAATACTATTCATAAGTTAATACTAGCAATATCATCTATCGAATTCAAAAAAAAAAAAAAAGTAGTACCATACGCAAGTTATTACTAGTTCTCTGCAATATATAATAATCGACATATGATTTATATTTTTTTAAAACAAATTAAGACATAGAAATTGAATGTTTCCATTTTTACAATTATGTATTGATAAAATATATGTATGAAAATAAATCAAAAGCAAAATTTTGTAACCACGTGATTTAAATGGATTTATTTTTCCATGAGTAAGTTTTGAAATAAAAGTAAATGAGAAAAAGACATTTATGCGACAATCTGCACGCCTTTTTTATGAATATGGTGGAATCTATGAATATTCTCTGCTCTTTATAAGAGTTCAATAATCAAATTATATGATTTAAAAAAATATTTAATATTAATTTAAAATAATAAGTATATTTAAAATAAACTTATGCTTCCAAGTATGACCTCATTGATTAGGGGCCAAGTGAGAAAGAGAAAGAGTAGATGTACGGCATCACCAACTTTTTAATTAAAGTAATATCTATAATTAATGAGAGGTAAAAAAAAATATTATTAATATTTAGACAACTCTTGTCGAATTCATAAAAGTTACTAAGAATTTGGGGCTCTTATATAAAATACTTGAGGGTGTATGATTATAAAAATAGGGAAACTTGTAGTCAACCCCCTCTATAACAAATTAATTTTAGTTAACCTCCAAAACATTCTAAAACTTTACTTCACCCCATCCATGGTCAAAATAAAATTAATTTTTGTGGGGGAAAAGACAATAATGCCTTACTTTATTTGTTTTGTGAATTATCTTATTTGTCTTATAAATACTCATATTTATCTTCTAAATGGCCAAAATATTTTTAAATCACTAGATTCTTTTAAATCCCTTTATTTGTTTTATAAATATCTTTATTTGTCTTGTAAGTATCCATATTTGTCTTGTTAATTTCTATATTTGTCTTGTAAAGAGTCAAAATATTTTTAATTTCATAAGTTCTTTTAAATCTCTTTATTTATTTTGTAAATGTCTTTATTTATCTTGTAAATGTTTTACTGAAGAGAGAGAGAGAGAGAGAGCATCATTATATTTTCGCCCCTAAAAATTAATTTCATTTTGACATTGGGTACAGTGAAGTTTTACAAATTTTTAGGAGTTAGCTAAAATTAATTTAGAGTAAATATTTTTTCTGGTCCTTGACAAAAAACACAGACCCCATTTTGGCCCCTTACAAAAAAATCGACCCTTATTCGTCCTTTTTATGGACTAAAAATGACCTTTTAGAAATTTGTGAGGAATCAAAATGTCAACCAATCGACCTTTATTCGTCTTTTTTATGAACTAAAAATTACCAATTTTTTGTAAGGGACCAAAATGGGGATCGCGTTTTTTGTCAAAGAAAAGGTATTTACTCACTAATTTACTATAAATGGGAATGACTGAAATTTTCCCATAACAATATGCTATAGTATAGGTTTTGTCTTATAATTTTATACACAGTTTTAATTTAATACATTAAATTAAAAAGGTGTATGTACGTTTAATCCTTTACTAAACTTGACATCGTTAATTAATTTACTGAAAAATGCTAACTCAGAAAATTTAAACGGCAACTCTATAATTAAATGTTGATAAACGTGCTTCAATCTTTGTTCTTTAATATAATCATATTTATATCACCCTAGTCCTTATTATATATTTATTTTAAAGGATTATTAGTTAAATTATTAAATCTGCCTTAAATAAATAGATTTTTCCAAGATTGCCCTTATTCAATTTTTTTCCTATCTCTACTTTTACAAATCATTTCCACATCTCCCTCATCTTTTTTTCCCTCTTTCAACAAGAATTGAACAAAAGTAAAACTGAAAAACAATCATTAATACTCCCTCCGGTCTTAATTATAGAACAACATTTGAGAGTTGATCTTGGTCCTAATTATAGGACAAAATCTAATTTTTGTCAATTTTTTCCTAAAATAACCGTATTGATATTTTCTCAATAATAATTTACAAAAATAAAAATTTAATAATGCACCAATATATTCTATAAAGTGAGTAATGCTTACAACTTATTAATGTCACATACACCTTAGGCCCCGTTTGGATCAAAGAAAAGGTGGGAATGGAAAGGAATAGAAATGAAAAGAATGGAATAGAAAATATTTTGCCTCGATGAGTTTGGTTGGCACTGGAAAAGAAAAAGGGTTGATAGGAAAAATTTTATTTGGTTGGAGGAAAATGAGGCAAAATATCATTTTACTCTTACAGATAAAATATATTTTTTATACCACACAAAACCAACTACGTAGTGCACAGTACGAGAATACCTTACCAATTTTCGAGAATTGACAAGCATTACCTTGCCAATTCTGGAGAATTGGCAAGGTATATGCTTGCCAATTCTCGAAAATTGGCAAGCATACTTGCTAGAATTCCATAGGATTCTTGAGAATCCGTTACACTCAATGGCCTATATTATAAAATAAAATAAAATAAAACGTTGTTCTTCTTCTTGCTTGCTGCTCATTATTCTTCCACCTCCGTCATATCCTTCATCCCCAAATCAAACCTCGGAAGTTTTGCACACGTGTTGGACGTTGTTGCCGTGGACACCGCTGCCATCGTTGTCACCGCTACTGTCAGGTTTCTTTCATATCCCATATGTTCAAATCTGGGTTCTGAATATGCCTCATCGAAAATTATTTTCTTTGTGATCCGAATCTACTTCGAATAATTTTGGGTTCTTCATTTATGATTGCATCGAACGATTTTGGGTATTGTATTGTTGGGAAAGGTGAGGGGATGTCTTCATCGGCTGAAAGGTGAAGGGGTAAATTTGTCTTCAACATTTTTTGAGCTTGTTGGAAAATGGGTTCCCACCAAAATTGGTGGGAAGCAATTTTCCCGTGTTTAAAGGAAAATCTGCCGCCGCCGGAAATTATTTTCTTGGGAAAATGTCGAACCAAACACTGCTACAGGCCGGAAAATCTGATTTTCCATTTCCTTTCTCTGATTTTCAGTGAACCAAACGGGCCTTAGTTCTACTGCTTTTTTTCCCCTGGCAAGAAAATTCATGTGTCACCTTAACTATTCTACTTAATTGTACTGTAGCGGCAATATTATTATGATCATAAAAGAACTCAAAGGATCATCAATACTTGTTGATTGAAAGGTTTTTCATTAAATTAAACTTATGGTGTTAAGTTTAAATGAGTAAAAATACATTTTTAAAATTTAAGGGAATAAAATGAAATTTGATAAAAATTTTAAGGACTAAAAATATACTATACCCTATGTAAAAATAATGTTATAAGTAAAAAAAAAAAGTAATAATATGATTTGTTTTTAAGCTGTGCACATAATTTTACAAGACCGGCCAACTCATGCAGTCATGTTAAATCAATTCATTTGATAATTCGTAGTAATAGTTTTATTTCATATAGAAAAAGCAAACAGTATCGGCAATTGTAACTGGCTAGGTTTTTTATATATTAGGTATGTTTGGAATCACTTTTAAGGTCCTAACTAAAAGTGCTTATTCATATAAATCGAGACAAAACTTTTATCGCATACTTATCTTATACTCCCTCCGGTCCTATTTATAGGAGCAAATTACCAGAATTTGGAGGGATTAAGGAGGGAAGTTAAATTAGTTAATTATATGTATTTTCCTAAAATACCTCTATCCTCCTCCAAATATCTCCCTCCTCCATTCATGCAAGATCTCGGCACCCATACCTTGTTACTTGACACCTCACGTACTTGTTCCCTCACACTTCACTGCCACGTAGGATATTTATTTCGCCAACTCAGCCTTCATGTGAATTTGTGGTGATGATTATTATTCTATTGGTCCTGAATGTAAAACATTATTTTCAATCTCAACTTTTGATTATTGAATATACATAGGGGTATTATAGGAAAAAAATGACAAAAGTTAAAACTTGTTCATATAATTAGGACCAAAACCAACTCTAAAATTTGCTCCTATAATTAGGACCGGAGGGAGTATAATGTAAATTATAATTGAAAAACTAAGGTTTCAATCGCTATTCTAAACGAACTAATTAACTTTGTATATGTAACCAAGTTTAGTTAATTCTCAAAATCCCCGCTCACTCTTTTTCTTTAACTAAAATAAAAGATACTCTCTCCGGTCCTAATTATACGACATAGTTGACCTTTTTGGAGAAATTAAGAAAGCTAATTAAATTACTCTAGAGTATTCTTATTTTTTTCTTCAAAGTAATTAGTTTGACTAATACACTAATATATAATCTAAAGATACACAACATATAAAATGATTAAGTAATTTATTTAGCTTCCTTAATTTCTCCAAATAAAATCAACTATGTCTTATAATTAGGACCGAGGTAGTAAAACATTTTATTCGAAATCCAAGTACCATGTGTGCTATGAAGATAAATATTGATGCAACCGCGTAGCCAATACGGTAATGCATAAAATATATTTTTTCAATATTATTTCGAAGTTAAAGTAAAACGTATATAATATATGAAGGATTAATTATTGGGATGACTAGGGAAAATCTATAGCGGCCCAAATAATAAAGAAAAATTTAAAAAAGGTCTAAAGATTCTGAAAATCTCATGACATTTTCTGGTATAAATTCATTAAAACGTTCACGAGGCTGATATAGTTGTTAACGGGTAGGTCATTAACAACTAAATCAGTATCGTTAACATCTATATCAGTATCCGTTAACAACTATATCAGCCCCATTAACAACTAACGTTTTAATGAAATTATACCAAAAAAAGGTTTTGGGGCCTTTTCTGGGATTTACAGAATTTTTGGGTCTTTTTTAGGTTTTTCTTTATTATTTGGGCCCTCATATGATTTTTCCTTAATTATTTGCCATGGTTTGGATGGCAAAAAAAAAAAAAAAGTTTTCATTAAAAATTAAAACTAATAATAAGCCGTTACTTGGAACAAAGAGCACGGATGAATGGATGGTACTTGCGTAACTAATTAGGCTGATTTTCATATTGGATTTTGGAATTGAGTGAAACACGCATGAAAATTGGGAAGCACACAGTTGAAGTTTTTTATTCGGACCAACCTAACCAAACACAAGCGAAGTGAAATTGTACTACAGTATTACCTCATCCTGATGACGTCATACATTACTCAAATCACCGGCCAGTCGATGACGTCGCTGTTTATATGGCCCTAATTGCAGTACCCCAAAAAAAATGTCCAGCTGGAGCTTTAAAAAATGGGAAAATGATAGCCATGTCCCAAAAAACATACAAAATATTAAAAAAGTCTCAACCTATATTTTGATATTATTTCTATTCATCACAGGAAGTGTTATATTCACAACAAAATTTAAAACATAGTCATTCACAAAAAAAAAAACTATATTCACAACAAGAAGTGTTATATTCACAATAATATTTAAACACTTGGATTTTATTTCAATACAAATAATATGTGATTTTGGGTTGAGACTTTTTAATATTTTGTATGTTCTTTGGGACCTGACTGTCATTTTCCCTTAAAAAATCTGTTCCAAAATTGAGAGTATTTTTTTTAAAAAAATAATAATAATAAATTCAAATTGAACGAGCTACTTGGCCCTACCCGAAAAATATATATTACCTCTCTTGTCTTTAACATAAAAATTATTCACTTAATTTGATTACATTAAAAAATAGTTAAGTTAGATAATATGACATATATTTTTTAAAACACTTTAATCATTATCCTGAAGTCCCTCATTTCTTTCCTTTTTTAATTATTGTTGAGAGAATATTAATATGAGTAAATTAAAAATAAATAAATAAATATAAAAAGTAATTTATATTTATTACCAAAATTAACTTTTCAAATATGTTTTATAATAAAGAACGACGGAAGTATATCATTTTATTTAAAATACGTTATATATTACTCTCTCTCTATATATATATATATCATTTTATTTAAAATGTATTTAATATATTTAAAAATATGGTTTAGTTTTCTAATGGTTATGTGTTCGTGATATATTATGATTTGTCCTGGTTGAATTTTCATAATATTATATTATAAATCATATTATAATGTCAAGAGGGTGATTGAATCAGAAAAACTTGTTTTGTGGAGTTACTTCTAGGGAAAGAGACGTTTTAGATTTGGTCTCGACTCATAAAGGGAAGTGCTCTTGAATTTTTGTTGCCCCCGTTGCTTCTATTTTGGCATTGGTTTCTGTGGTGCATTGATTCTTGTTCTCCTTAACTGCCTCAATTGAATTGATTGAACAAATATTTTAATGAAAATAATCATTTTCTCTTCACTATGATAATGCTTCCATATTCAACAACTATATCAATGATAGTTTGATACTCTCTTGAGACGTTGTATTGCGAAAAACGTCGTAATTATTAATTATGGGTTAAATGTAGGGTAAATTCTAATAAAATATCATTTGAACTTTAGAAACCTAAAAAGTCTGTCAACAAATGGAAAAGACAAATAAGTCTTTAGGGAGGAATTTAGAATTTTGAAAATTTGTGCTTCTACAAAAATGTACCTCAAGTTTTTTTTTTTTCAAAAAAAAATAAAGAACCTTTGCCGGCTCCAAAACTGCAACCGGAGCTTTGGCAGCCGACACCACCCCTGGTGGGACTCTAGAGGCCAACGGCCGAAGCTCCGGTAACAACTTGAGTAATGAGATTGACCACGTCAGCTCCTTAATCCTTATCAAGCATCGTTAACAAGTCAAATAAAGACAATGACAACTTTAATATTAGTAATGACAACTTAAATATAGCTATTGATAACTTCCGAAGCGCAAGTTGTCATTGTCTTTATTAAACTAGTAAGCCTCTATAGCTATTTTTTTAGTACCTAACGATTTTGTTTAAACCATTATGAATTTTGTCAAAATTATTACTCAATTGGTTACAACCCAAAACTCTTTGTCAATCTTTTTATATATATTGTTCATTCTTACTTACCAATTTTGTCAAAAACATCACTATTTTGGTCAATCTCATTACTCAATTAGTCATAACCCAAAACTCTTTGTCAATCTTTTTACATATATTGTCCATACTTACCTGTATTGACTAAAGGTGTAAACTTACCTAATTAATCAGTAAATACCTTTAGTCAATATCATTACTCAGTTAGTCATTGTCGTAAGCCTTTAGTCAATCACATTACTCATTTAGTCATTGTCATTACGCCTCTAATCAATCTGACCACTCATTTAGTCAATGTCATTCCACATTTAGTCAATCTCATTACTCATTTAGTCAGTGTCATTACGCCTTTAGTCAATCTCATTACTCATGTAGTCAATCTCATTGATAGTGATTAAAGCTTCTTGAAACATTAAACAATCCATTGAAGAAAAGTGGAAAGAGTTTATGAATATGAAATCACAACCTCACTGGAACCTGGAAACTCTTCGCCGGAAACTGGAAAAGCTCGTTGGAAAATTCATAAGCTTGCCAAAACAACTCATGAACTCGCCAAAAAATGCATATTTTCGCTGGAAACTGGTTTCTCGGCGTTGTGATGGTGAAAGTGAAGAGAAATAACAAAATTGAATGGAGAAAAAGAAGACAATGGTGGTGGTAGATGGTTGTGGTTCTAACTCTGGTGAAATGAAGAATGGTGAAGGCAGTGAAGATAGTGGCGTTTGTGAGTGAAACTGGTGCTGGTCATGTCCACTTTCTCTCCTCCTATTAGTTCGAAATCGCATCCTCCTCCTTCAAGTTTCAATTACTTTGGCGAAGGTGTTCATCTCTCTCTCAACCCTTTGTTTCCTCTCCACAATGATGTGATAGCGAAGTGGTGGTCGTGTGGAGGAGAAGAGGAGATGTCGGTGGTGAGGGTGGTGGTTTTCTCCTTCTCTCTCTCATTGAAGCTCTCTAGTGTGCCTTATTCTCCGCGGCACTGAAATTGTCCCTGCAACTCTCATCATAGCTAAAGAAGACGAAATTGGTGGTAGACTAGGTCGTTGTCGACAATGGAAAAGAAGGCGAACGTTGCTGACGGCAATGGTAGTTGGAGATGGGAGGATCGATGTCTCTGATCCACTCTCCCTCCTCCTCCTTTCTGAAGCTCTTATTTTCTTTTTTATTTTAAAACTGAGGGGCATAATGGTAAAATCATCAACACTTTAAAATCTCAATTTGATCTCTTTCACTTTTATGTTATTTTCATATGTTAACAAATTTTTTAGGGTCTTTCAAGTTCATATGGTATCTATTTAGGATTTTCCCTTAAATGTATGACCAAAGCTTTTACTAATTATGAAAATGTTTACTATGTACTCCATCTGGTCATTTTTATAAGCAATTTTCTCTCTCTTGGGGATGACTCTTAATATAAGAAAGTAAAGAAACTTTCTTTTTGTGTCTCAAAATTTAAACAACAATTTCCTTTTCTACCCCTTGCCTATTAATGTAGAATTAAATTATAGTAATGCAATATATCAAAAATCTCTCTTTGAAAGTTTGTGTAGTCAGAATAACATGATACTATTGTTCAAAAAAAAGAATAACATGATACTCATTCTAGCTAGTCTTTCTTATAAGAAACCTTAGCTTCTACCACCTCCTTAAAACGAAGAAGTGGTGATTAAATAATCAATTTTACCTAAAATAAAATAAACTTCCAAATTTACTCATACTTAACACTATGAATTACATCAAGAAGTCAAAGATGTTGTAATTAATGAGATTTTTAATAGGGTTAGTATTAAAAAAAAAAATATAATTAATACCTTACTTAGTGACTTATTATAAGGACAATCTATTTTCTTTTAGAATGTGTCTTATAATGGGGACATGATAGAGTATGTTTTTATTTACGGAAAGTACCAATAGCAGTGCTCAAATTCAAATCCTCCTAATCAATAAAATTTTCAAACTGGATTTTTTTTTCAAGTAAATATTTTAGTTTTCTTAAAAAAAAGATAAAGTTATAACTTTATTTTTAAAATCATCACATCATAATTTAATTATTAACATATCTCAATTGAAGCACAGTTAATTGATCAGCTTGAACTTCAATCGAAGAATGAAAACTCATATATACAGCTTTTTTGCTTTTGTTTTTTCAAAGTGTTGTATGTGGTGTGCTAATTGGGAATTGGCCTCCATGCTTCTAAAGTGAACCCCGCCGGAGAATAAACACAAAAGAAGTTAAAATTCTGTTAATCGGTTGAGTCTAACTTTTCTAATATATGTTGAGGCTAATTTTTGTTGGGAATAGATTATATCCTCCTCTTTCCTCTTTTGTTCCTTTATTACTATTAGATTAAAATTCTCATGGTTCATATTTAACATTTTATAAAAATATTATCATTATTTTAATTAAAAAAGTTGCAATATACTCTAAAATGTTAAATAAAAATATAATACTCTTTTGGTCTTTAATATAAGACTAATTTAGAAAGTTAATAATTGCGATCCTAGATATAAGATATAGTTTTTATATTTATCATTTTTTTTTTCTAATTTGCCCTTATTAATGCTCCTTCAACAATAGTAAAGAAGGGAGAGAATTAAGTGAATATGTCTTGTATTTATGATCGGAGGAGTAATATTTTTATAAAATTTCACATTTGGACCGTTAAAATTTAGGTGCAATGGTGACCAAAAATGAGATAGAAGAAGAGGACATAACACCTTTATGCTAGTTCTTATACTCAACTTTTATTATACGAATGCTTACTTAACATTTAAGAAGAATTCAAGGATTATATTCCCAAAAAGAATCTCGAAATACATAGAATATTCTCATAATAAATCAAAGAGATGGGATGGTTGATTCTTTGATTCTAATGCTATTCTTTCTATGTGGTGGCTACTATATATGCCCATCCGTCCGTGTATATGTATAGACACAAACGTGTGGACAAGATATGGTATTGACAACTTATGTAATCGTTTAATTTTTAATAAAATTCGATCTTTTTTTTTTTTTAAAAAAAAAGGGAATTCCATGGGGGATTAAGTATGAGAGAGTGGGGGAATTAAATATTATAATTATTTACTCCACGATCACCCTAACAAAGAGAACCCACCAAATTTCATTATTCAAGACTTTTGGCTGATTGATGGCATATTGATGAAGTAAAAAAAGGTATTATAAGTTTAAGTATTGAGAGTTGTTTCATAATTAATCTAAAATATATAATCTGCTATACTAATTTATATGACCTCTTTATCTCATCAACAATTTCAACCTAAGAGGAATTGATCTAATTCAATTTAAATTTTGGCTTAATTTAAAGGGAAAACCGATGAAAATTTTATGGATGAGAATAACTTGAATTAGAGTGTTGGTACTTTCCACATATGAAATATTATATAGTATAAGTTCTTTTTGTGAATAGAAACGTATTAGGTCTTTTGACAAATAAAATTTTGAAATGGAGACTTTAATGAACAAGAATAAACTGAATTAGAGTGCTAGTGCTTTATATGTATAAAATATAGGGAAAATCCTCCTTAAGGCCCAAATTATTGTTAAAAAATGTCCAAAGAAAAGTCAGATGTCTGGTATTATTTCAGAAAACGTTGTACTGATATAGTTGTTAACTCTACTGATTTAGTTGTTAATATTGTATTGATATAATTATTAACATTTGTGAAATAATAACAGAAAATGCCTTAAGGCCTTTTTTGACAATTTTTTTTATTTGGGCCCTGAAGTGAAATTTCTCTAAAATATATGTTTTCAAAAGGGATGAGAGATATTTGTAATTAATATACAATAAAATAAAAATTAGAGTATTTTAATCTTAACAAGCTATATCTCTCCGTGTGTTACAAATCAAACAAATAATGTTCTGTTATGAAGTTACTTACAATCATTCTAGAAAAATAAAAGGAAATAGCTAAAGTATACTTATAATCCTTTAAGTTTTACACAAGATATAGTTTATGTCCTTTAACCTTATGAAGTATATTTTTGTTCTTATATTTCTAACACATTAATGTTGCTAACGGAAAATGTTGTCACTGCAAACTCAAATAATGATCGGGTAACTAATAAAGCATATTTAGTTTTTATTTTTGGGAAAATAGCATTTAGGTCCCAGACAAGAGAAAATATAACAAAATTGTCCCTTCAATTCTCAATTTTTTATTTTTATTTTTATGACGTATAATTGGTTGCTCATGCGATAATTATTATCATTCATGAAAGTCAAAATAGAATTTATTTCTAAAGTCAACAATATTTTAAAATATTTTTTATTTCTCAATTAATACCCGAAATATAATTATTGCGGTATTAATATCCCAAAAATTAATCAATATTCGAAAACTTCATTTTTCACCTTTACGATATTAATACCATTGATGGAGACATAATTTTCTTTCACCAATAATAAAAATTGGGAATTACTATTTCAAAATTAAATCATTGTCATTAGGACATAATTTTTAAAAAGTATTGCACTAATAACCTAATTATTAATATAATTTATGGAGATCACTATAATCATGGAAGATGAAGTTTCTTGGCATGCTTGGATCAAAATTATATAATTATTAATATAATTATGATTCTTGATTTAATGTCTAATGGGGTTCATATTAGGTGCTTTTCTCTTAAGGCTTTTCCCTCTAATTAGAGGAATTAGACTTTTTTTTTTTTTTTTAATTTTTATATATTATATTTATTTAGATTATATTATATGTTGCATCTTGAAATTTTTTTTCACCCAATATCTCAAAATAATTAATTTCCAATCCTGCATTCAGAAATATTTTTCCTATAGCCCCAGTATCTTGGAAATTAATTAATTTGAGATACTGGGTTCAAAAAAAAATCAAGATGCAGCATATAATCTAATCTATATATATATATATATATATATATATATATATATATATAAATTTTAAATAAATAAATAAATAATGTCTAATCCCTCTAATTAGAAGGACAAGCACCTAATGTGAAGTAAATTGTTTAATCAAAATTTGATCATACTAATATAATTTATTGTACTATTAACTTAATTATGAAGATCCCTACAATTATGAAATATGAAGTTTCTTGGTATGCTTGAACCACATTAATATAATTATAATTCATGATTTAATGTATAATTTTAAATTCAATTTGCTTCCTTCCTTATAGTCAAACCCCAATAATAATGGATGAGCACTTTTGATTGTGTGATTATCCGACACGTTTGTGAGTTAAACGGGTTATTAAGCGGGTATTACAATATTTCTAGTGTAAAATTTGTTAATTGAAGATTGAGTTTTGTTGGGATATTCGGTTTGAAAAACTACCTAATATCTAATCATGTTATATCATTAGTCAAATCAAAATTTTACCTAGAATGAATTGATCCAAAATGCTGATCTATGCATCGTAGATGCTAATTATTGTGATTTCAAAAACATGAGATGTGGGTACCAAAGATTTAACTTGTATAGTTTTTTTTGAGAGACATCTAACACAAATAAGTTAACAATGTGAGTTGGAATAGATAGTAAGGGATTTAGGATTAGGCTCTTGGGTCGTGAGTTCGATCCCCTCTGCTGTCGCTGGGACTCCTTTGGTAGGCGATCTCGTAAGTCTCCGGTAAGTGCTTCATAGAGCCGGCCGTGCGTCTTGGCAGCGCAGTGGGGGCGATGTCGAACCCCTACAAAACCTTTTTATATCAAAAAAAAAAAAACACACACAAATAAGTTTTGATTTTTTTAAAAAAATATCATTAAACAATTTAAAAGGGTACAAATTCACCACAACTGTTAAATTTAATCAAATGGCCATTAAATTATAAGAAAAGAAAATTCTAACGGCTTTCGTCAAATTTAACGATTTTGTTGAATTTACAAAATTCTAAATTGTTTATTGGTATTTTTGTCCATTCCAAAATTTATTTGTACCAAACACCCCTAGAAACACCCCCCCCCCCCCCCCCAAAAAAAAAAAAAAAAAAAAAACCCCTTAGAAAAAAACTTTAGTAATAAAATTGCATCTTAACCCCTACCAAAATATAGATGCTTTGAAAAAAAAAAAAAAAACTATCACTATAAATAAACAAAGTATGCATCTCAAAATAGGTCATATTCAAAAAATCCTAATGATTGCTGATTGATAATGGATTTTGACCGAACCCATTTAATATATAGGGTGAAGGAGCAAAAATACACATAAGCTTTACCCAGAGGAGCGCTCAACACCACGTGCTTTTTTTAGGAGCAAAAATACACATGTGGTTAGAAATAAGGTGCAAAAGTCACACCACCGTTAAATCTGACTTGACGGTGTTAACTTTGGAGGTGGGGCCCACACTATTTTCATCAAAATACCAAAATGCCCTCAACAATCACCCTCCACACCTTTGCTTCGACGACTGACGGCCCTAACGAACCCGTAAAATGAACATTCAACATCAAAATTTCAACCTAGACGGAAGAATTGCGGTTGCGGTGAAACGAGAAAATCATATATTTATAAAATTAAACGAGATCAATTGAACCAAGTATAGAACAACCATGAACGAACCTAGAAATGAACATTCAACATCAAAATTTCAACCCAGCATTTAAGAATTGCGGTTGCGGTAAACGAAAGAAAATCATATATTTATAAAATTAAACGAGATCAATTGAACCAAGTATAGAACAATGTGGCGGTGGTTCCAAGGGGAGCGAGAATCGTATCGCGGTGTTCTTCGGATCATTGATTCTCGGCCCCTTTGTTTGGCTTCCACTCCAGTTGACCTCTCTTGTTCTATTAGGGTTTCCTTCTTTGGGTTGATCTCGCCGAGCCCGACGGAGGAGGAGACGAAGGCGTCGCGGCGGTGGAGCAAAGGGTGTAGATCGGGCTTTGGGGGTCGATCGATCGAGCTTGGAAGGGAGAGGGGTTCGGATCGGGCTTGGGGGATTCGGATCGAGCTTGGTGGTTCGGATCGAGCGAGGGGGTGGTCGATCGAGTTCGATCAAGAGGCGGGGTCGATCAGGCGGGGGTTCGATCGCAATAGAAGCATCGGGGATTGTCAGATTGTGAGCTTGTGGCCAGATCGCGAGGTTGAAGAGGGAAAGGTTTTTTTTTTTTTTTTTTTTTTTTTTTTTTTTTTTTTTTTAAATTAGGGGCATTTTGGTATTTTCATGAAAATAGAGTGGGCCCCACCTCCAAAGTTAACACCGTCAAGTCAGATTTAACGGCAATGTGACTTTTGCACCTTATTTCTAACCACATGTGTTTTTTTGCTCCTAAAAAAGCGCGTGGTGTTAGTATTTCCTCAGGTAAAACATGTGTATTTTTTTTTCCTTCACCCTAATATATATTCTTAGGCCTGCATTTAGGCATCAATCTTGAAGCCCAAAGAGATTCGTTTGATTAAGCCTGTTTCTTGTTGGGCCGAGCCTTCCAATCTTTTTCGGAAATCAAAATGAATTGTATTAGCAACCAAAAAAATAACAACTGCATTTTACCTACGATAATGAAAAGCTAAAGAAGGCGACTCCACTGGGGATCGAACCCAGAATCTCTGGTTCCGTAGACCAGCGCCTTATCCATTGGGCCATGGAGTCATTTATCTGTTAAAATTTCGCAAATATTTTAGTTTATTTACTAAATAATAATTTCATATCCTGAAGAATACAATTGATGCAGTAAAAATAATTTCCAAGCAGAGTTGAACTTATAAAATAATAACTCTCAATTTAATTACTTTAAAAATGAGGGATTACTGTACAGGAAGAATCCTTTTGTTCTTTCTTTTTGTTTTCCCATTACAACTTGCAGTTAAGTAAAGTGTAATTATTAGGAATAGATCAAAGTCCACCATATCCAACCTTCATGTTTGCGGTTGTTGAAGGCCAAGACCAGAAATGTTTGATGTATTTTAATATCAACCCTTGTTATTTAATCAGCTCAACAAAACATTTTTAAGTCATTTGACCAAAACTTTTTTTTCCCCTCATTTTTGGAATGCATCTTTCGAATTTTTTTTTTTCCCAGTTAAGCTGCTTCTTTCAATTTAAAAGTAACTATGGAAGTTAATACATACATATGTATGTGTATGCAAGGACGGATCTTTGTTCATACAATGGGGGCCATACCCCCTCAATTTTTTTTTTTTTTTTTATCCAAATACTTCATGCAAATTGGATTTAGTTTTTTTTTTTTAAATGTATTTGGCCCAAAAATTTATACATTTGTCCCTCCCAAATATTTTTTCTTAAAAATTAGTTTATAAGTATACATCCCCCAATATGTTTTTTCAAGGTCCGTCCCTGTGTGTATGTACATATAAGGCTTAGCAATGATAGAAACGGAATCGTGTAAAAGCATTGACGTCTTTTTAAGAATTAAGGTCGGCGTTCTATATTAGAGGGAAATCAATTTCCCTAAACAAATAACAATGAATGAGTTGTAAAATATTGAGGAATTTGCATTACTATTATTTATATATATTCACACTTTTGCAGTCAAGGTAGTTAAACTCGTGATAGTGACGTAAAATAGTATCGTAAATTCCAATAAAAATTTATTTTTATCAATAAATAGGTATTTATAGAACATAATTAAATAATTTAAATATAAAAATGATAATAATTTAATTTAAATATATTTTAAATCCAAATAATTAGAATTAAATAAATCAATATTCATAATTTATCATACTCAACAAAGAATTTTTTATGAAATTCATATATAAAGTCATGAACATGATCAAATCGAAAACGTTTACATGATTTTAAGAGCGATTTAACACAATTTTATAAGATAGAAATGTAAAAACCGTGTGAACTCACGAGTTTGATAGAATTTACAATTATTATAAGTTTAAGAGTGACTCAACAAGATTTTGTAAATTTGATGTGTGAACTCACGAGTTTGATAGAGTTTATAATTATTAAAAGTTTAAGGGTGACTCAACAAGATTTTGTAAGGTAGAAACGTAAAAATAATAAATTTAGATAATAAACTTGCAAATTTGACAACAATGTCTGTATGTATAAATCATAATGCATCATATGTCATAATTTTTTTTATTTAAAAAAAATCAATTAATTACTCATGCAAATTACCACTATAACGATTGATGTAGACATAATAGAAAAGATTGAGTAGTTATGAAAATTTAAAAACATTAAATCCCGGTTATCGTTAGAGTAAGGATTAAGGAGGTAACATGTAAATATATGAGTAAATACCCTTTTGGGTTCCTGGAAAAAAACACGGACCCCATTTTGGACTAAAATGAGACTTTTTTATGGACTAAAAATGGTTTTTTGGAAATTTGCGAGGGACCAAAATGTTCACCAATCAACCCTTATTCGTCTTTTTCCGGGACTAAAAGGGCATTTCTTTGTGTGAGGGACAAAAATGGGGTTCGTGTTTTTTTCTAGGGACCCAAAAGGGTATTTACTCTAAATATATCTATAAGATGTATTTGAGCTTAAAGGCATGATCTTGATTCTTGATGAAATTCTGAGATTTAACTCACCTAAACTTTTTTTTAGTGGAAAAAATAAAAAATAAGTCCGGGGGGATTTATAGGTATAACAAAATACGCTCTTTATTATTCTTAAAAGCCGTTAACTCTTGGTCTTATTTTTGAGCCACCAGTCTACAACTCTTGTTGTCATTTAACACGAAAGTTCTTTTTACTATTCTCATTTTAAGAATACATGAAATGGACATTAAACATAATTAATTATCACTTGTCAATATTATTGTGAAACTCACGAATTAATTCCCTGAGTTTACCATTTTTACGTTTTTAACTTTTAAAATCATGTTAATTTACCTTTAAACACGTGTTAAATTTTTCAATTTGATCCTACTTGATAACTATATATATGAATTTTATTTTATTTTTTAAAAAAATTGAGTATAATAAATTGTGAATGTTGATTTATTTAACTTTAATTATTTGGATTTAAAACATATTTAAATCTATTAATTTTTAATTATGCACTCATAATATTTATTTATTAATAAAAATAAACCACTTGAGTTTACAATTTAAAACTACCTTACAGTTTCTGTACTTATCACGAGTTTTGCTTAAACTAATAAGTTTCGGAACCTTCCTTCTCAGTACACCATATACAGTACAACATAAATGTGTAGTACATATTCATGCCAGCTAATGGCCATGGTACAATACCCTTCACTACTATAAATATATAGATATTATGTATATCTATCGACTCGTAATATAATTCAGGCCTGACCAGAATCATCATTGATCAGGAATACATATAACCCTAGCTAACAAATATGGCTTTATCGTGGTCGTCTTCACTGGTAAAATTCACAGCGCTGGCAGCTTATTTCATGGCATTGGTTGGAGCTCATGAAGGGCATGATCATGGTGCTCCGTCACCTCAACCAGCAGTAGCACCGTCTGGTTCGTCGTCGGCAACAAACTTAACTTATCCTATGATTGCTGCATTTGTTCCTTTTGTGCTGTCGCTTCTGTTTGTGAGAGACAGAAGCTAGGTCGTCGTTAATTAATTCCTTATATATGCAACTTTAATTTCATTTGTCTTTCGCCACAGATCCCTCCATTATCATAAATACTGTATATTACAGTTATTCATCATTATGCATGCTTGCTTCATTGAGGTTTTCGAATAATACTATGGCTTCTGCCTACGTTGTGTACTTTGTATTGTTGCATGTATTCATACTGTGCAGTGGATATATCTCTTTTCTTTTTTTCTTTTTTAATTCTCTATATATACATATATATATCATACACATATTCTGATGATGAAGGTAGCCGTTAAAATATCTGATACCAAAGCTTACATACAGATATTGAAGATAGTAAAGTTTCATTTATATGAGCAAAGCAAATGATTAGTTTGCTTGCACATATCTAGCTAGTTTATCAAATTCAACAAAGTCAAATCGTCTAAAAACAGTGAGTTGGGTTATAATAATGTATCAAGTGATTATTTTCTTCCAATGCTTTCAAGAGTATAAGAATAGACTTGACTTGTTTGGAATTGAGATTAGTGCCGTTTTCCAATCATAAAATACAATGTAAATAACTTAATTAAATTGAGATTAGTGCCTTCAAAAGCAGTTTTCTAATTATAATTTGCAGTATATACAATGTGAATACTAGTATATTAAAGGAATTTTATCTGAACTTATGTAAACTTGTTTATAAATCATGATTCTAAATAAGCATTTAGCCATTCAACAAATAGAGCGCTCTCTGTTTTTTTAAACAAAATTATATAATATCTATTACGTTAAATTTGGCCATTATTTCATCGGTAGCTTTGTCGATATAATTTTGTTTCCCATTAGAAGGCTAAGATATGGGGCAAAAACAAAAGGCCTCTGCAAATTTTAGCTTATTGAAGGAGGTGATGGAGTTGTACAGTGACTGCGCATCCGACTTGACAAAGACAAATAATAAAAAAAAAATCTAGCCCCCATAGAATAACAGTTTCGCTTAAAGATTATTGCAATC
Organism: Acacia melanoxylon; assembly: GCA_019022615.1. NCBI lineage: Eukaryota > Viridiplantae > Streptophyta > Magnoliopsida > Fabales > Fabaceae > Acacia > Acacia melanoxylon. Next base: position 2,001,559 of record JAFJYJ010000052.1, read on the forward strand.
ACTCTTATATATGACGCTATTTTTTACCTATAATAGTATTAATTATAGTAAAAAATATTAATTAATTTATAAAAAAAAATTATATCATTCGTCTTATTGCCACTTCCAAATAATAAAATAATACAAGGACTACTACCCACCCTTCATTAAATCCATAAATAATTAAGTCACTTGAGGAAGAAACCATTGAGGCTCTACCATCTATCGCGGAGGATAGGTGGGGGAAACAGGGTTAATGAAACTTAGTGGTGTTTGGTTTCACTTTAGAAACCAAACCAACATGAAGCCAAACATGCTTCTTTTCTGCACAAAACACAGCTGACTAAAGTTTCTCTTTCTCATTCAGAGTACAGATAATTTCAACAACAATAATAATTCCGTACTAGGTCCTAACCCAACATGGAGTGATAAAAAAAATTGTTTATACCCTGCTTCTTACCCCTAGCAAGCTTTTCTCTTATCAGCTTTTAAGTGGATGTTAAACCATTTCTTCTTCCTCAATCGCTCCCTTGTATGTCTCTTCTCTCTTGCTTGGCCATCTTCTCCTTCCTTCTCGCAAGAACTTTTACTCCTCTTTGTTCTACTTCGTTTTAATGGAGCAACAGTATATGATGCACGTATTTCATTCCTCTGCTTTAGTAGCTCATCAATCTTCACCAAGAATGAAGAACAGATAGAAGTTCAGTGGACTCCAGCCAAGAGAAAAGAGAAGGAAAGGTCATGTTGATCAGAAATCCTAATCTTATCAAAGTCAAAGATAAACCTACCGCTTGCATTTCTTGTGTATATCTACTTGTCATCTCTGTAAATTGTGCTAGAACCTGCCAAGATTTTAATGAAAAACATGAGATTTGACGAAATGTAATTACAACCATTATACCCTGCTTGAGTCCAAGGACTGACCTCTCGGTATTCAGACTCAAACTTTGTTAGGCCTGCCCTTTTAGATAAAATTTGGGCTTCTACACTTCTGAGATTTTCTTTCTCTTGACTAAAAGGCGCAGCACATGAAGCTTCTATAGTGTAGCTTGCACTTCTGAAAAAATTGTCGCCTGTAAAATTTGACAGCATATATAAGTTCCTAAACACCATAATTACAATCAAGAAATAAAATAATCAGCACCAAGCTCAGAAGTATGCATGTACCATAAACAGCAAATACATGAGTACCAGCCTTTAGTTCTGTTAATTCACATGGTCGGAACCCATCTAGCTTTCTGAAAAACGATGCATCAGGATCCTTAACAGCAGCTGTCTGCAAAATGGTCCAAGAATCAAATTATGATAATTCAAACAAAAAAGACAAAATTTTAAGGTGAATAGTGTTTTTTCTTATAACTGCTTACTGAATTTATGGTTTGATCCAATTGATAAACAGGAAACCCAAGAAAATACATTCCCGCAGAAGTTACCTTCCCTGTTTTTGCACTGTCTTCCTACAACAACAATTAGTAACTTCAACAAATTTCACAAAAGTTCAGAGGCTAGAAGGTTTTTACGAAAAAACAAAAAGTATAAAAAAATCCAAGAAAGCCACTAACATCCGGTAATCAAACAGAATACCAAAATGAATCAAAAGTAATTCTGAGGAAAAAAAGAAAATTAATCATCTTATTCTGCCTTTCCCTCACTCCCTCCCTATCAAACAGACCGAAAAAACTTAATACCTGGAGCGCAAGATTTAGTCCACCAGTCTCTTCTTGATCAAAATATAGTAACTGTGGAATTCACACAAATTAATGTTGTTAAAATATAAACAAATTTCATATATCTTCATGGAGTTTGGTGGGAAAACAATCAGTGTGGAATAACGAAAACCTTAAGATCAAGAGATAAAGTAACTGGCATGCAATCTTAAGAGAGATGATTATATAGAGACTAAAATCCCTAACCTTGAACTTGCTTTTGTCTGATGATTGTACACGGCAAACAAATCCATCCTGCGCTTCTTCTTCTGATAATGTAACTGAATAAAAGTGAGCACATTGCTTCTCAACCTATCAGATGATATCAACAAAAATTAATTAAGGACATCAGAAAAAAAGAAGGCCACAAGAAATTGAAATGAAAAAATAGCTCACCCTTTTAGATATAGGCTTCCCCAATGGAAGTGGATGAATGATCACTGCCCCTTTAAGTGCCTCCTCCAAAACAGTTGCTGATACAGTTGTCTTAATAGGCACACCAAGTTTACTGACATGTATGAAGATAACTGAGGATGAAAAGGTGGTAAAAACAGCAGGGACGGGAGCATTGAAAACAAAGAAATTGCTCCTTAGAGCTAAACTAGATAAACAACAAAATGATGGGCAGAGAATATTTTTTTCCTCACCTAAAAAGTGCTGCAAACATTGTATTCACAGCACCTAAACTCGAAAGATCCATTTCTAAGTCTTGGTTATCTGATTCAACACCCTACACCGAATCATGAGATTATATCATTGGCATTCCATGTCAAAACTAGATAAAAATTCTGTATGGGGGGATCTTAAAAATTGATGAAAAATGTAAATCTGGCAAGGCTCATGGCCTCTATGACGTCTTAATGTGTTAATGGTAATTGGTAAATACCCAAACAAAACTTTAATCACCTCAAAACCATTAGAGTCGTACTGATGGCGTTTTTCAGGATCTGACAAGATGTTATATGAAAAGGTGGCCTCCTTGAACATATCCGCTGCTTTAGGATCATTAGCATTCTTGTCAGGATGATATCTGCAGAATGACGAAATATTATCTTAGTTTTATTCTACTGCATCAATATTTTAGCAACAAAAGAAACAAAAAAATGATTATTCAAATGAATGTCACAAAAGACTAGTTGCCTGGTTTCCAAGAAAATATAACCTCTGCTCCTATCCTATCCCTCTGTACTTCCACTCAGCAAGAAATCAAGATATGGACACTACATTCCAGTCATATCGAAATAACTAAGGACATTTGTAGCTCATGACACCTTGAAATTAATCAAAATATGAGTTAAATGGAAAGGAGCTTTGATGAATATTCTAGCATTCGCATCACATTGTGCGTCTTTAATATATTACCACGCCTACAAACCTCAAACATCCAGATAGGTACATTCTCAAAAATTCCAGACTCCACAGTGAACAGAAAGGTTATTTTAAAAGCTGTAGAGCTTACTTCAGGCGCAAGAATAAACCTCACAGTGGAAGAAACATTTAAAAATACCTGAGTGCCAATTTCCGGTATGCAGTTTTAATTTCTTGATCTGTTGAGTTCCGCGAGAGGCCTAGAACCTCATAGGGATCCCGTCGGAGCTGCGTCGCAGCGTCGCGCTTCTCCGATTTTGATCTATCCGTCGGCATTCTCCAAACTTGTTGCGCTCGCGAAAACCTAGAACTACTCTGCCGTGTGGTGTCACAACAAGAAATCAAGTGGAGACGGAGAATTTTCCGGCGCCGGGGATCATCTTTCCACAGAACTCGTCGGCAACATGAAGCTTCAGAGTGAATATTGGAAACTGGTGAAGTTGAGAAGCGAGCACCGGAAATAGAATGGAGCTTGAAGCTTGAAAAGGGAGAGCCATTGTTGTTTTTTAAATATATTAATAAAAAAATTTGAAAACGAATTTCGTTGCGCTAAATGAAACCCGATGCGTATTGTGCGCGGGGCAGGTTTACAATGGGCCACAAACTCGGCTAAATTTTTAATTTTTTTTAGGCCCAACTAGAGGGAATTTTGATTAAATTACATAAAAAATATACTTGTAGCCAAAAAAATATACATATTTTATCTAGAAAAGGAAATTAAGAATTTGTAAGGCATAGGGACAACATGAATGAATTAGATCAAAACTCGCAGGTAGATGACAATAATATTGAGAATAAACTCATTAATATTTTGGAATTTTTTTGGAATGAGACTTACGTCAAAAATGGGATGTGGCAATACAAACAAACAATATATAGCCATGAATCTATAGAATGTTATCATATAAATTATATAATATATAAATAACATCTATAGAATGTGATTCAAAATAAAGTCTAAAGTGGGAGCGTGAGGCGCAGAGGAATTGAGAAACAAGATTATGAAACAAAGGCCATAAAAGGCATCATGCTTGTTGAAAAAACTTGAGGGAAAAGGTTAAGGAAAGAGAGGCGTAATTTGATGGTTGAGTAATGATTAGCCATAATCAATGCTAAAAAGTGAAGCAATTGAAAAACCAATGAGTTTGTGTGGTATTCATAATGAGAATTGACCTTCATTTTCACAAAAAATACCAACAAAAATGAAATTACTTGGAACTGACAGTTATCTAATAGAGTAGCACAAGCACATCAGTCCGCTACTAGATTACTATGCTCTCTTGAACTCCCCACATAGACATGAGAGGTATGAGTATTATGTCAAAACTCATTGTTTCCTCCACCATACTCAATTTCCCTCATTCTAGCCAAATCGTTTCATCGATTCCAACACTTATTCTACAGATTTGTCGTATGAACCATCACAGTTCATTATGATCCAACTTAATAGATCGTTCCAATTCCACCACCATAGACAACCCCTGCCTCATCTTGTTTCAGCGCATGAATTGAAATAAGAAATATGATTCATAAGTTAATTCAGTGTCTTGCCTCATACATAAACCTTGAGAGAGAAGATTGATATTTGATAGATATATCAGAAAAGCAGTGAAAGAGGAAAAGTCACGGTGCACAGTGAAAAAGTCACTTTGAAACTGCTTCTGACAAAGTAATGGTGTCTAGATTAGTGATATAGCTGATATGCTTTTGTTAAAAAAAAAGCCACATAGTTGAGAAGCAACAATTTATGGCTTTTTCAATCTCACCATGAGTCAGCTTGAATGAAATGGCTGAGTCTCACCAATATGTCCCTGTACTTTCACCCCTTATTTTTTCTCCAATGAAAGAGAATACTTTTTTAGTTAGTTATTGATTTTCAAATGGCATATTTTTGAACCAATCATCAACCAATAAAAAAATATGCAATTTTAACACACATTATTGTAATTCTTTTAAAAATTTGAATTCAAACTTATTTATTATTTTCTTTATCCGTTTTACTTGTTCTTGTTTTATAATTGGATTTGCTTGAAAATTTGTTTTAGATATTAAATTTGATTTGAAAAAACAAACTATATTTTTGTCTTATTCTTAATTTCATTCTTTGATTGCATTTTGTCACCTGAAGCATTTAATAATAGATTATGTATTTTATTGTTTTCAAGATATTTTCAATAATAAAGTAACTATTTTTATTATATATGTGTGTATATTTTTTTAATAAGATTCATGTCATTTTCAATCATTTTTCATCTAAACTTGTTTTTTAAATAATCATTCAAATACGTTTTAGTTTGAAAAAAAAAAAACATTGTTGTAGAATTAAATTTAGAATCAAACTTTTATCCTATTTTAAGTTTGCAAAAGTCATATTAGAAAAAAATCACTTCTACCACTGATAATCCGAACGGACCCATAATCCTAAATATAAGAAATGTTTGTAGAATTAAATTTTTATTTCAGTGAAATATCTCAATGATGGAAGTAGTGTCCAGTTTTTATGAGAGGTAAGTTGAAGCATTTTGAACAACAGGGTCAAACAATATATCATGAACATTGGCAATGAATTAAAGCAAGAGGTTCCCACAATTACAATTTTCCATATCTGAAGAAACCAATGTTACAAAGTAAAGGGACAGCTGCCTATGCAGTTGAAATGAGGTTTTTTTCCCTATTTGTCACTTTTTAAATAATTAATTACCACTTTGCCACTCTTTTCAAAATATTTCTCGATCCACACTTTAGTCGACTAAACCAAGGTTTAGTCGACTAAATCGAGGATTTTGATTTTTTGAAAGTTTCATGATTTAGTCGACTAAACCAAGTGATTTAGTCGACTAAATGTTGACAGTTTTTTTTTTTAAACTCCTACATTTAGTCGACTAACTCACTTGGGTTAGTCGACTAAATCGCAAGCAAGGTTTTACAAAACACTCAACTCAACTTCTGGGTCAGGAATGAGAGAGCCCGATGAGCATAATTTCACCTCAATCTCTTCCACACATCCCAACATATTCCACAACATAAGAAATAATATAAATTTTTCAACAACATTTTATTAAATTATTATTCCATACACATAATCTCACAACAAGCATTATAACCATCACAACAATAACAACCCCAATAATAAGAATAACTTAAATACATAAGTTGGAAAATACTGTTGCTTCCTTTTGAATAAATTTCATATTCAAACATACGGGCTTTACATTATCACAATTATAACTTATAATTTCCTATAACTTAAAATAAAAATACAAATTCTAGTAATAATAATCACTATTTATTTATTTTTATTATTATAATTATTATTTTTCTACAATTAGTTTAAACTCTTAGAGGCTATCCTAACACTTTAAATCAGAAATTTAATAAATGCTCACACCACATAAAATATGCTTCACTATATTATTTTGTAAATACTATTATAAGTGAAATAATATAAGAATTAGTTAGATTAGATCCTATTATATAGGAGTAAGTTGGATTATATTCTATCCCTCTTATTTATTTATTTCAAATCATATATATTTATATATAAAAAATAGCAACGTCTTTTCCATATGCAACGATTGTTTTTTTCCATCTTCCTAAAATATCTCATTTACTTATTTGCATTATGGTAATCACTCTCATTATGCAATCCCTTTCCTATACGTGATTCATAGAAACAATTTTGAGAGATCATAAATTTAATATATAAAATCAATTATAATTTTACATTTGAAATCAAAATAAATCTCTCAGCCCACAATAGTAGGAGTTTATAAATACTAACAACCTAAAAATACATTTTATGATACATATATATTTTCATAATCTCAACCGTAAAAATCAGTTTCCTCTTTATTATTATTACTTTTTTATAATTTATAATAGCAAGTTATATATCTATACATCAGTAGCAACCCTTATGCTTTATTGATCACCACGATGAGCACCAACACATATATAACAACAAAAGTTTTCCTTTCCTATATGTTTTCCAATATCAAATATATATATATATATATATGAAAAGTGCAGCAACTTACATCAGTAATAATATAACTCTTTCTAAACCAACGCCATATATGTATTATGTATATATATACTTCCCAGAATTTTTTTTTTTTTTAATAACACACACACTACACCGTAAGTTTTAAACGTGCTGTGATGGGAATGGCTTCTTGTTTCTTTACTCACCTAGTAACAACCCTTGGCTCACTCCTACATTTACTACTTAGTCATTTGTGTTGGGGAGAGCAATAGAAGTCAAGAGAAAAGGAACACCCGTGCTTTGTTCCACAACGTCGGCTACACACTCTGTTTCACGGCTTCTGTTGCAGTGAGAGGGAATAATGGTTGGACTCTTTCTCTCAACTACTCTCTCCTTCCCATTCACTCTCTCTCTCTCGCGGCTCCCTCACCATTGCTGTCTGTTCTCCTTCTCTCAACTACTCTCTCCTTCCCATTCACGCTCTCTCTATCGTGATTTAGTCGACTAACCCACTTAGGTTAGTCGACTAAATGTCGGGGTTTAAAAAAAAAAACTCCTGTCGACATTTAGTCGACTAAATCACTTGGTTTAGTCGACTAAATCGTGGCCTTGATTTAGTCGACTAAACATTGGTTTAGTCGACTAAAGTGTGGCAGATCGAGAAATATTTTGAAAAGAGTGTCGAAAATGGTAATTAATTATTTAAAAAAAGTGGCAAATAGGAAAAAAAGCCGTTGAAATGATGCGACTCTACTTTGGGGCACTATCCTCTTCATTATTTAGATTCCGTTTTAGCAGCATATGCTCTTCAATCTTCATTATTTTATCAATAATAAATGTGATTTCTGGTGGATTTTCACAATTCAGTAATTGAATGTTATAGGTGTTTTAAATGACTCATGTAACATTCAAAATTCCGGAATTTAAAAATTTTGGAATATTGAATAGGAAATTATTGTGAAATTTGGCATAAAATAATAATAAAATTAATTATTAGAAATCAAAGCTTATTTTTATTCCTTGAAATTTACGGGAAAATAATAAATTTAAGGAATGTTTGCAAGGGATAAGTGTTGGCCTGAAATCTTAGAAAAGAAGAATGAAGAATTAGTAGTATTATCCTATATGTGCAACACTTCTTCATTCTTTATATGGGTTAAGTAGCAAATTTGCCCCGGAAGTACACGCTCAGGAGCAATGTTGCCCTGGAAGTTTTTTGGGTCTCAATGTTGCCCCAGAAGTTCTTAAATATAGTAATGTTGCCCACGGTGAACGGCGAGATTAACAGACGTATACCACGTAGGAACGTAGAACACCAAATTGGACAACCACGTTGGAGTTCACATATGGACCCCACACCACCGCCTCATCATCACACCTGGTCATCTTCTTCCTTCCCTTCCCTTCCCTTCTTCCTCCTTCCTCATCGTTGGACCCCGCCCCACCACCATCGGCACACCTCTTCCTGCTTATTCTCTATAGATCTGGGCTTACCGGAGCACCACTATTCTTCAATATGTGTGATTGCAATTGACATCTATAAATCATGTAGAACTACATGCATATTGTTTCACTCCACCATCCCCTGTTCAAGTAACTTCAAATAGAGCTAAACAGAGAATCTGGCGGTGAGTGTTCTAATAGAAGGAAATGATGCTTTTGCATTTAATGAAGGTAAAGCACGGTAAAAAAAAATTTGGTAAAATGACGCTTGTCAAATTCTTTATCAAATGAAGATACGGATCAGTGAAAGAAATTATGCTTTTTTTCAATAAAAGAGTCTCGACGCAATTTTTTTCTTCTTAATATTTAAAGCATAAGTAAAATGATGTCTTTTTCATGCCGACGCCAATTTTTTTAAGTAATTGAAGATAGCAAATGAAGGACCTTTGGCGTTAAAAAAAATGACGCATAGTGCATCTAAAAAAAAAAAAAGAAGCAAATCGAAGTTACTCAGGTAAATAATTTTTACCAGGGTAATTTCCTTTAATTTTTTTTTTAATAATAACTAAAGCAATGAAGGAAGAGTCATTAATTAAAAAGAGAGAGATGATAATGCGCCATGCACTAAGATCAGATTGGAGTAAGAGTACATCGAAGGTGCTTTTGCTTTTAATCTTTAGACTAAAGCTATGAAAACACAGAGCACCTAATCCATTTAAAGAATGGGATATTACTCGAGTAAAGATAATTTTACTCAAGTAATATAAGAATTTTAATGTACTCTGAGAGCACAGAGCACCTGTGTTCCGTTTTTTGAAAAATAAAAAATAAAAGAATAATTGCAGGAAAGAAATCGAATAAAAGAATAGAAATACACTAAAAGTGTATGAATCATTGGTTAATGTCACACAGAGGAAAAAGACGCGTATCAATCATTGCAAAATTGTATGAATAGATGAAATGAAGATGAGGTAATAATTTTGACCCAAAAAAAAAAGATGAGGTAATAATAATACGATGCTTTAATGACAAATTGGCGTTAGGTTCTTTAAATGAAAAGCAAATGAAGATAAAGCACAAGGAATGAATTATTGGGTAAAACAGCGCACCGCAATCTGCTTCTTTTTGTTGACATTACTCGGGTAATGAGTTCATTACTCGAGTAATGATATATATATAGAGATAATATATATATATATATATATATATATATATATATATATATTTTCTTTTACATGACACACTTGAATTAATCAGGTAATCAGGACCATTTGAAACACAGAGGGACACGCTATTACTCGAGTAAAAGAAATTTTACTCGGGTAATAATATAATTATTTTTTATTTTATTTTTAAAAAAAATCAAAGATGACGCACGCTTTAAAGCACCTGAACTCGACATTGCTTGAATAATGCCATATATTACTCAAGTAATATGGCTGTTACTTGGGTAATGTCTACTCCTACTCAGGTAACGACGTGACATATATGATTTTTAAGGATTCACTGCAGCCTTACTCAGATTATTACTCGGGTAAAATTGAGTAACATTGATTTTTAAAAAGCGCGCAGGTCGATATTACTTGGGTAATTTCGAAAATCAAAATTTTACAAGAATGCCCATTTTAGTTTGAAAGAATTATATAATTATAAATTACCCCGAATACCTGTTCAAGTGTGTTGAGTGAACACTTGAGATCCTCTGATGTGAAAATTGATACTTGTGAGTTAATTTGTATATTCCAAAAACATCTTCTTCTCACGTTCAATCATGGTTACTTGGGTAACTCTGACAGTTACTCGGGTAATTTGCATTGTGGACTCTGAGACAACGTTTCGATCACGATATTACTCGGGTAATATTTATTTTACTCGAGTAAACTTATAATATTCTTCATAGTTAAAGCTCTGCTTCGATGGTACTCGCGAGTAATGTTTCCATTACTCGAGTAATGTGTTCCTGAAACACTTAGTGGCAGAATTAAATAATCATATTACTCAATTAAAATATTGCTAACCATAAGAGACTAATGTTGTATATTGTAGCTATGGTTGTATGAATTTTGTGTATTACGCAATGCTAGGAATTAAAAAAAAAAATAAGAAGAAACTCTTCCTCGAGTTAATTAGCTATTGTTATTTTCTCATGTTTGCACTATTTGGTTGATCTTGCTGCATGTCTTTTTAAGGTTTTTACCGGAGATGTGCTTCTTATGTGCCATTGAAACCTAGTAATCTGTTGTTAAAGAAAAGGAAAACCCGGTAATACTTACAATGAACACACTGAAGGTGCTTGAACAAGAATTTGCAGCACATCACAACATTGGTCTGAACTAATAGGTTGATTGGACCAATGTTTTGGAACCAGGATCGGACCGGCCGGTTCAAACCGGAAACCGGCAGGACAACCGGTCCGAGTTAAGGGAAACCCCGAGTTTTCGAGTTGACCCGGGTCAACTCGGTCAACTCGACCTAACCCGGCCGAGTTGACCGAGTCACAATCTTTTTTTTAAAAAAAAAAAGTCGACTAAAGAGAGGAGGAGGGGTGTCGACGTTTAAACAGAGATGGAGAGAGAAAATAGACGGCAATGTCGACGGAGGTGTAGATCCATCCATGGCGGCGAGTTTCATTGGTGTTTGTTGACAACGGTGCCTCAGATTCGCTGAAAAAGATGAAGAACATGAGCATATGGGATTTGTTAGGGTTTTGTCGATTTGTGAACGAAATCTTTTTTTGCGGTGGCACAAAGGCAAAGATTTGTTTGGGTTGCCATTGTCACCTTTTAGCGAGATAAAAAAAACAAAAGAAGCGAGATAGGATGGAGTAGAGGAAGTGGCGGTCATGGCGGATGAAAGCGGGTAAAAAAGAAGAAAGCGAGGTAATAAGGCGTTGGAGAGATATGAGGCATTGAAGAGATAAGAGGCGTTGGGGCCTAGAATCAAGAATGGCTGATCTGACTTTGCCTTGGGTGGAGTTTGTCCATTAATTAGACGCGATGAGAGCCATACTTAATTGGCACACTTTCCTTAGCTTTGTGAGCAACTGAGCATAAACCCTAAACCACAAATAAATGGAGATACCTTTTGCCGACCAACGGTGATATCTTTTTTAAAATAATCTATATAATATCAAACAATTAAACATCCTTTCATTTTTTACATAAAATATTTTTTATTATTAAAATATAAATATTTTTTCCTATTTTAATGAAATTATATTTTTTAATTAATACCAGTCTGACCCGGTCTGACCCACTGACCCTTAACCCAGTACTTCGACCGGTTCAGTGACCGGTCTGGTTTTCATAATGGAGTAATATCGCGTTCTTTAAATGGATCAAGTGCTCTGTGCTCTCATAGCTTTAGTCTAAAGATTAAAAGCAAAAGCACCTTCGATGTACTCTTACTCCAATCTGATCTTAGTGCATGACACATTATCATCTCTCTCTTTTTAATTAATGACTCTTCCTTCATTGCTTTAGTTATTTTAAAAAGAAAAAATTAAAGGCAATTACCCGGGTAACAAATTCGTTACTCGAGTAACTTCGATTTGCTTCTTTTTTTTTAGAGCACTATGCGTCATTTTTTTAACGCCAAAGGTCCTTCATTTGCTATCTTCAATTACTTAAAAAAATTGGTGTCTGGCATGAAAAAGACATTGTTTTACTTATGCTTTAAATATTAAGAAGAAGAAAATTGCGTCAGACTCTTTTATTGAAAAAAAAGAATAATTTTTTTCACATCTGTATCTTCATTTGATAAAGAATTTGACAAGCGTCATTTTACCAAAAAATTTCTTACTATGCTTTACCTTCATTAAATGCAAAAGCATCATTTCCTTCTATTAGAACACTCACCGCCAGATCCTCTGTTTAGCTCTGTTTGAAGTTACGTGAACAGGGGATGGTGGAGGGAAACAATATGTAGTTCTACCTACTTTATAGATGTCAATTGCAATCACAGATATTTAAGAATAGTGGTGCTCCGGTAAGCCCAGATCTATAGAGAATAAGCAGGAAGAGGTGTGCCGATGGTGGTGGGGCGGGGTCCAATGATGAGGAAGGAGGAAGAAGGGAAGGGAAGGGAAGGGAAGGAAGAAGATGACTAGGTGTAATGATGAGGTGGTGGTGTGGGGTCCATATGTGAACTCCAATGTGGTTGTCCAATTGTCCAATTTGACGTTCTACGTGACAGATAAGAGAGCAGCAATATCTATATATATTCATACTCCTCTCTCAGCCATCATATCTCAGACACACGCAATCAGTGAGAGACACCCACGCCATCAGAGTGCCAAAGATCACAACGTCTTCTTTGAAAACGCAAAAGCAACGTGAAACCAGCATTCTCATGTAAGCAAATTCATACCCCCTCCATGCCTCTTGAGCCAAACAAAAACTGTTCTCCTCTGTGTATCTCCACCTCGGACCGGATCCTTAGCTCATTGTATAATCACTGTTCATTTAGCTCTCATTCATTCAACAAACTGTGCTCCCTCTATTCACCTTCCTTCTTGGATCGAACCCATAGGTCCTTATATATCCATACTTCTTGACTCTCATTCATTCCCGTCGGCCTTAACAGAAACCAGATCTAAGTCTGAGAGTGTGAGAGAGAGAGAGAGAGAGCTTCAGCCATTCTTGCTTGCTCTGCTTAAAATCCAGAAAACAGAGGCGAGAGTGACAGTGAGAATCAGTGAAGTTTGAACGTACAAGCCAAGAACTAACCGATGTAAATTATCGAGCTTCTCTCCTTCTGGTTTCCATGATGAACCAATGCAAATTTTTGAGTATTAAGCCGTAGGAAATAAAGCCATGAGTTGCTGCTAAATGAATACTAAACAAAGGAGGTTGCTGGAATAGAATAGAACTAAAATACATATTTCCTATCCATACTTTCATCATGTATACCTGTGCTTGTTCATTACAGTCAACAGTGGCAAGAATTCCAAGCTTAGTTATTTCGCGCACGTGCGTGCACACATACATATAAATAAGGCATAGGATTAAAACTCAAAAGCTTGTTGTTCTATATGTACATGTATGGATGTATACCAGCGCTGGAATAGTGTGTTTATATATATATATATATCAAGAACCGAAACTTTGCTATTTTGCTGATAGACATATCGCTGCACACACACACATATATATATAAATAAGGCATAGGATTAAAACTCAAAAGCTTGTTGTTCTATACACACACAAGACATATATTACGTGGTGAGTGATGGTAGTAAACCCAAAGTTTAATGTTTATATATATATATATGAAGCATATGGCACGTGGAAAAATATTCATCAGTAAACCCAAAGCTTTGCTGTTCACAGTTTCACACACACACACACATCATGAAACAAAAAGAAAGCTTTGCTGTTATATATAAAATAAAATAAAAGCCTTGTTGTTGTTTTTTAATATATATATAGGTATATTACAGTGAAACATAAGTTACTTGGAGTGGGTGTTTACTTAAAACTTGCTACTTCTATATATATCACAGTGAACTATATGTTACGTGGTGTGGGTATTTATTAAACTCAAAAATTGTTATTTCTATATATATATATATATATATATATATATATATATATGATAAAGCATATTTTACTTGGTGTTAGTAATTATTAAACTCAAAATTTCTCTCTCTATATATATATATATGATGAATCATATTTTATGTGGTGTTAGTACTTATTAAATTCCTCATTTAAAGCGTTGATGTCATGTTTAATATAGGAATGGCCTCAGAGAGTTTAAAACCAATTGTAGAATGATGATGATGATAATAAAGATAAATAAATAAATAAAAGGAGAATTAATAGTTATAATGGTCTTACTTAAAGACATTGGAAGTTCGAGTTTCTAACACCGGAGATTTTATATACTCGTGAAGTTGAGGTTGGTAACTTAATCTTCAATTTCTTGTGTTTTTATATATGCCTTGTATGTTCATATATTGTGGATTCTTGGCTGGGTTTGTATGTCCGAATCTATACGTTTTATTCAGCTAGTTGTGAATTATTTTTAAATGATAATGTTACATACTTGTTTTCCTAATTCTGAGGATTCATGTCTAGGACACGTGACACTTGTGTGTGCTTTTACCGTTAACGATGCACGTCTTGTGTGCTATTTATTCTTGTTGTGGTGTGTTTATTGAATGCTTTCTTTTATTCTACAATATATAAAATATTTGTCATGTATAATTTGCACTTTGAATGTGAGATTAACCGTTACTATAGGATTCATTTGATCACTTGAATCCAGTAATACCAAAAGATTCAAAAAGATGTTCTGGATCGGGAAGTAAGATAAAGCAACTGGAGTAGCTAAAGAAGACCCTGAAGGAGGGGATTTAATTAAGTGAATTTCATACTCTGATATTTTAGATTGTATTTGCTAACTATTCGATTGCCATTAAATTCGGTATAACTGTATAACTAATATCCGTTAGTACATGAAATTTTTTTCAAGATTAGTCAGTATCTTGAAAGATTTTTTCAAGATCCTAAAATAAATTTTTAATAAGAAGTATTTCTTTAATACTAGTCAATATCCTTAAGTATCTTTTTAGTACAATGATCAATACTCCAAAAATATTTTTTTAAAATCAGTTATTACCCTAAAATATTTTAAATATCCTAAAATAAATTTTTAAGACCATAAGAAATGTTTTTCAGTCTTTTTAAGAATCTTTTTTGTACCAGTCATTACCCGACATATTTTTTCAAGATCAATCATTACCTTGAAATATTTTTTTAATATCCTAAAATAAATTTTTAAGATCATAAAGTATTTTTTAATACCAGTAAGTACCCCTAAGTATTTTGATTTTATACACAAATTTATGTAATTGATTGTATCTATTATGAAATTTAATGTTAAAAATATTTAAAATACAATCTTATCATTTATATGCAATTATACCAAAAGCTAATGTGATTTTTGGTAAATTTGACTCTGAAAAAGCTATTTTAATAACAACATCCAAACACTATCATTTTATTAATAATCTATTCTTCAAAAAGCTATTCTGAAAAAGCAATTTTACCTCGTAAATTCAAAAAAATAAATCCAAACAGGTTTTATATCTGCTATTGATCATGAGTATATTATTTTTGAAAAAAAAAATTAATTATGACGAGGATGTGTCGTCTACTTCTTGTTGTTGTTTTTGCCATGTCTTTACATTAAAATTTAACATCTTCCTTCTTTTTTATGACTTTTTTTTTGTGACTCCCATTTTTTCACTCCTAGGGAAAAGACCAGGGTTGTTGCACAATTGTGGGCCGGCATGAAAAGCCCAATGGATCCGCATCTTTGTTGTAATATTGGCCTTTGAATATATATATATATATATATATATATATATTTTGTCATTTTTTCGTAAAATGGAAGATGGAGAAATTTTGAAAATAAAAGTTAAATACGAGCAACAGTCAACAGATATGAATTTAAATAAATATTTTAATTATAAAACATAAATTATATATAAAATCAATAAAATAAAGTTATATAATTTACTTCTCCCTTTTTTCTGATAAGATACTTCTATGTTTTAATTTTTAATGGGAAAATTCTGTATAAAGGCGGTTGAAATAAGAAAATTCAATTAGGTTGGTAAACTCAATAAATTATAAATTGGGTAGATGACCTGATTTAGAATATTTAAATGTTAGCTATTTTCTAATAATACCCCTAAGCCATCTCCAAAAAAAAAGAGGAAAATGAAGTCGGATGCCGTACTCACATTGCCCATAACCATCCAGTCAATTCAATTCCTGTGAGTCTTGATCAATTTTTCCTTGTTTTAGAATCATGATAATCAAATCTCGATGAGAAGGTTCTATAGTCTATTTCATGCTAAAGAAATCCCCACCGTGGTCGTTCCAGTTAAATTCCAACATCTTACTTTCAAAACCTTATACCAGTTACTTTCAACATCTTACTTTCAAAACCTCACCTTGCAAAAGGTCGAGGATCCCTTTTGGAGTTTAAGTTGGCAATTTTTCAGCCCTATGTGGATTGCAATTGATGAAAGAGAAGACAAAGACACAATTGATGACAGAGAGTGACTCGTTTATAAGACTTTCAAAGGTAAAATTGGGAGAGGCATGGCGATTTGTATTACCTGAAAAGAAAGAACATTTGCTCTCCAAAGGAGGAATATCCCCATTCTGATCAGAATCTCAACCAAAAAGCTACAATCTCAACCTATTACACTATTCTGATGGCTAGTGTTTCATTTGCTTCTGGTGTTTTTCTGACCACATTAAAACATCGTAACCCCTTCCGTTAATGGTTAGGCCAAAACCCCAAACCCGGCGATTTGTCATCGGCCATCACCATTGTAGTTGTCGTTCTGAATCACAGGTCATATAATTAGCAGCCACAACATATCGCCTTCATGCCCTTTCCATGAAATTTGTTGTGGTTTATATATGGTAGCCTTCTTTACCAATTTTCTAAAGGTGTCGAGGTGTCTAATGAATTTTCTATCGTTAGTTTCTTAAGAAGCGTGTGAACAATATTGTTCTGTATCCAATTTCGTTTTTTTTTAATAACTAAGAGATATAGAGGTAATTTGGTCAAATTCTAAATTCCTAATTGTGTCACTTAACCTAATTAATAATTTGTTAAGTTTAGTAACCCAAATTAGAATTTAGGTAATTCAACCGTCATTATATAGGATTTTCCCTTTTTTAATTGTACAAACATATGCTCTTAGTATAAATAATGTCGTTCAAGGCAAAGTCAACATACCAACTTTACTTATAATAGAGATTTAAAATTCAGTTCGTCATATCTTGAGGCAGAATTAAGGGGGGCTAGGGGTGGTCCCCATAAAATTACAAAATTGAACGGTTTAAGAAATTATAATTTAACCTCATAAAAATTTCAATATTTTTTATTTAGTCTCTACTAAAAGTTTAATGGAGGGACTAAAATGAAAATATTAAAATATTTATAGAGTTAAAATATAATTTTATGAATACTGGGTACTATTCCATAATTTTTACCCTCCTAATTTCAAATCCTTACTCCACTCTAGTCATATCATTAAGAGTTAACATAAACTTTAGGTAGACTTGTATCGAGGGGAAAAAAAATATCTTTAGCTAGACCCCATTTTTTCTTGTTATGTTTTACTATTATAATCGTTAACTTGAGGCTGAGTGTGATAAAAAATTAAAACAAATACTAATTGTTAATACGGGTCCAAAATATTGAAAAAAAAAAAACATTTGTGGGTATTTGGAAGTTCACAAAAAATCACATAATAAAATTACTTACAATAAGTTAATCTAAATCCTCACCTATAGGCTTTCTTATCTTCTTCTTTTTGTTTGTTTTCCAAAGTATTTTTTTTATCCAAACATATAGTATTGACTATACTGATTAATAATTTGAGCAAAAAAACTATACTGATTAATTAAGAACAAATTTGATGTCCCTAAACACCTTATCATTGGCCAACACATCAGATAACATTTGGTGACATACTGACCAGTCCTTCAATTTGTGTTAACTATTTAATATTCAATAGGACTTCCTTAATCATTCAATATAAAAAAAAAAACAATAAACAATCCAATATCTACTCCTCCATCGGAATAAACGGTGGTATATTAAACTAATATTCTTAGCCATGCATCGATTGAATTTAAATAATTATAAAAAATTTAAAGAATCCATCAATAAAGATTCTCATAATTAATTAATCCATAATTAAGTACGCCATGTTCCCCATTTACTTCATTAAAACTATTTTCTAATATCAAGATTTTGTTTATTTATCATTTTTAAAGACTGCAATATATAACGTGCTTATAGACTTTTAATCGAATGTACCTAAAAGGTCAAAGAAACGAACAAATTCCAAATATATAAATAAATAATATGCTTTGTATTGGTAAGCTAGCAAGGGGTCAGTGCATGCCATAAATATAATATTAATTTTATTAAGAGTTAGGTTTCAATTAATTATATAAAATTAATCAAGTAAAGCCGTCATAAAATATATTATCATGGCCACTACTTCAATTAAGACCAATCAAATGGATGGTTTTCCACTGACCATCTATATTAATATTTTATAAAATAGATTAGTGGAAGATTAACCTAATTAACTAATCATGTTTGATTATTTTCATGTTATCATTTAATATTTTTAGTATAAAGGTTCTTGTCCTCTTGTTTGGTAATAAGGGATACAATAATTATTCACCCATGTTTAATTTTTTTGGCCGATTCAATTAATCCATTTTACTAAATTATTAGAGTTTGAAATTGTCATATTTGGTTTATCAATTCGAATTTAAAATCTACAATCAGGTAAAGACCTCACTATTTGTAAGTGTTAGATATTGTGTCAGGTTAAAGAAAGGTCTTAAATGTTTCTTTCAATTTTTCACATATTCTAGTAGGTTTTGTGTAAGTTTTTCTTTAAAATTTTATGCATTAAGCTTGATTAAAAAAAATTAGAAAATAGTTTTAGTTTTCTAAATTTTAAGTAGTACTCCCTCTGGTCATAATTATAGGAACACTTTCTTAGTGCAAGTTACACTACAAAAATGTTCATATAATTAGGATCAGAGGTAGTATTTATTAAGAAAAAATGTAAGAAAATACTACTTGAACTTCAAAATCACAAATCAATCTTATTGAATATATGTATTAACTATTATAATTGACAACTCATTTTAATAGGAAATCATTTATTTAAAATTTTGAATTGTTCAAGTGATATTTTCTTGTATTTTTATTTATTTATTAAGTACAAGGAAGGAGAAACATATATAATAAGATATAAAAATATATAAAACATCTGCAATATTAATAACAAATTATAATACAGTGTAAATTGGTTTCAGTTTTAAGCAACAATGTACGGACTTGAAACCCACATCTCAAGGTTGGAAAGAAGAATGATTAAAATATAATTGATTATTTAATTTTCAGGACATTTAGTTCAACAAAATCATCCATTACATAAATTGCTAAGTGAGTTGGCAATGTTTCTTCCCTAATATAATTATTAATATTGTAAAAAAAAAAGACTTTTTTCTTATGTTTTTCCATTGCCTAAACTTTTTTTTTTGGTATAAAAAAGTTTTGGAGGGGTTCGACATCGATCCACCAAGGTCGTGGTCAGACGCATTTATAAAGACTTACGAGATCGCCTACCAAAGAGAGTCTCAAACGGCAGAGGATCGAACCCACACCCAAGGGCCTAATCCCAGATCCCTTTACCATCTACGCCAACTCACGCGTACGCCTAAACTTATTTTTATCTCTTCATAAAGTTTTATTTGAAACTTAATTTTAAAAAATGATCTCTGCTTCTAAGGATCAAAAGTCTTAACTTTAAACACCATTTTATTGAATTCAAATAATACTGCTCAAATAAAATAATGATGCCAGAAAATTATTGAAGTAAGTTTTTAATATAACTTCATCAGTCCAAAACAAAAAGTACGAGTATTAAAAAAAACTAATATATGGTCTATTTAGATATTTGGGTCATAAATATAATTCCGAAACTATTAATATATAGCAGGGGCGACTGCAAATAAAATATATAAGACAAATTTGACCAAACTCGATATTTTCAGAAAGATTAAAGAAAAAACTTGTGTTTAAGAAATATTTTTTGTTCTCATTTTTCCGTACCGCCAGTTTTTGAACGATTCTGAATATACATCTGACTGTTACTTAAAAGAAACATGTTGGTCCATATTTGAATGAAGTGATAATTCCTCGTATTAGTAGTTAATTTCCTTCTAGATCCTCTTGCACGTTTATCATGATTAACCCTAAATCCTTTGCTCTTTCTTTTAATCAAATTCTTCTATGTCTCTCTCTTTAAGAACTATGTGCGCGCAGTCCACATTATATACATATATTTTATGTGCTTTTTATTACCTCTATTAGAGATATGATCATTTTTTATATATATTGTGTTTATTTAGATTTAAATTATATGCTACTTTTTGACATGTTTTTTGCACTCACACTAGTGCAAAAAAGGGCTTTAAGACCGCCTCATTTAGACCGAACTTTCGTCGCACCGGTCTTAAAGGTATAACCGGTGGCAGTTTTGTAAATATAAAGAACTTCTTATGTATGACCGGTGACAGTTTTGTAAATATCAAGAACTTCTTGGACCAGATTCTTTATTAATGGGTCTTAAATATATTATTCAGACCGCTTAAAAAATCAACCGGTCGTAAAAATGTAATTAAAATTTATATTATTTTATAGAGAAATCTCGTATAAGCCCGAACTTATATTTTCTGCGGACCAAAATAATCAGGAAAAATTTAAATATAAAAGTTAAAACTTTTAAGACCGGACATATATAAACTTGTGCCCGCATAGGGCTTCTCGCGGTGGATACGAAAAGGCTGAACAAGAATTGATGGCGGCCAAGTGGAAGAGATTGGAAGATGAAGCTGAAGCAGAATCCAATCCTTCTGCGATACATGATCCACCATCTCCAATACGTCGTGATGAGTTATGGTTGTATATTCGGCAAAAACCAGCGGCGCCTACACGAGTGAACGGACTCGTCTAGTTCTTTGAAAGAATTGTAAGTATCGTTATTGTTAATTTATAGTTACTAAACATGTTTCATTACTAAGCTTCTCATTATCTGTATCCTACAGGAAGATCTAAAGAAGAAAGAAGCGGAGGGATCTTTTGTGTCGGATGGGAGGAATGATGTTCTGACCGTTGCGACCCGAAAACTGGATCACGCGGGGCGTGTAAGGGGGATTGGAGGAAGGGTAGGCCTGAAGGAATACTTTGGTAGCGCCAAACGCCAGAAACAAAGTATGGTTACCCGGGAGGAGATGGAACAGACGGTGGAACAGAAGGTGGCACAGACGGTGGCCAAATTGAATGAGGAAGCAGCGGCTAAAGAAGCTTCATTGACTGCCTATTTTCAATCCCAGCTGAGGGAGATGAAGGAGGAAATGAATCAAATGAAGGTGCTTGTGAGCTCTCGTGTAGAGACCAGTGTTCCCTTACCACTCTCACTCTGGCTATGCGGAGCAGAGCACTAGAGGAGCTGCATTGTTGGACGATCCACAAAGCAACCTTGTGACCTTTCGTGGAGGATCCTGAACATCATGATAGACGATTGGTTGCAACATGGACTGTCCACAACTTGGGATCAACTGTACACCACCAACAAATGGCTGATGATGAAGTCAGAGTTTCAGTTGAAGAGGTCATCATTGATGCACCTGTCCCTCTCCCAAATGGTGAGATGAAGGTTGTGAGTGATGTCATTGGAACATTGATCTCGTGGCCAGTGAAGCTTGTGCATGTTTCTACTCCTCCTGAAGCTCTAGCCCCTCCTGAATTGGTTGGCACAGCTAAGTTGAGTGCCAAGGACAAGCTTGTCCTTATGGTAACCAATAAACAAGTTGCACTTAATCAGTGGCCTGTCAATACAGAAGTAGTCTTAAAAACAAGTACCCGGTTTTGGTTGACCAAGATGATATAATTTCCCTTTGTTTGATAAACGGAGCTTATCGATGCAATGATTCTCATGTTTATTAAGTAAGTATCTTCTTCTATGAGTACATATATAACATAAATGTGAGACACTCACTTACGTATATACTAATTCCCTGACGTCATTATTGTAGGTTATTGCATCGTGAATTGGAACAGCAGGGCAGAAGCAAAGATATTGGATTCTTGTGCCCGCAGTATGTAAGTCAACCACCCTTAGCGGAGAGACAATCATACATAACAACAAGGTTGACCAAGAAGAATAGGAAAAATTGGTACTTGGCACCATACTGCAATAGGTACATATCATAATTTTTTTTTTCTGTAATTCCCTTAATTATATTCTGCTACATATTACTGAGTACTTGTCTGTTGTGAATTTTCAGTCACCATTGGCAGTTGGTCCTGATTTTCCCGAATGAGAATAAAGTGGTCTTTTTATGCTCCCTTCACTACGAACCAACGGCTACATTGCAGCAGATGGTGAACAAGTAAGCATATGTCATTTTGATTGTCTAGTCTGAAATCTCTGCTTTGTAAATTTTCAGTAACCATTATTGAGTAAATTTGTGATTTTGACAATATATAGGCCCTTAAAATCATTCCAAGAAAAGGTCAAGAACAAGTCTGGGACTGAAGTCAAAGATCATACATGGATCAAACCAAAGGTTAGTACATATTTGGACACTGGCACACTTTGGCTTGTGAACTTGGTCGAAAAAATATATGCTCTTATATATATTTCTTGTTTGTTTTTAGACCCGTCGGCAACCGAAGGAGTCCAACTTATGTGGACATTATGTCATGACACACATGTATAATATTGTCATGCAACCAGTGACTAACATCCAAGCAAAGGTAAATGTATTACATAACTTTGCATGTGCGCTGACCCCTTTGATATGCAAGGAAGGACAACTAATATATTTCTGTCTTTGATGCTACAGACGTTTGACTGTGCTAACCCCTTTCCTAATGGTGATATTGAGCGCACACGCAATGTGTTATTTGAATATCTGTATGATCTGATCATCTCGGAAAATCAGAAAAATAGTTGATTTGTGAATTCATTGTAAATATATGCTATTTGTATCAACAATCATCTTCGATTCGTAATGAACAATTGTCCAATTTGTGATAGTATACAATAATAATTTGTTAATTCATTTAAAACAAGTTTCCTTGTGTCCATTAGTGGTTGCTGAATGTATTGGATGGTGGAAAAAAAATTCATTGCTTAATTTACAAATGCGAGAAGTTTAGGACCGTATTTTACTAAGTAGTCGGCCCTAAAAGTCTTCGTTTATTATTCAAAAATGTTAGTATTTTAGGACCGTATGTTTACTAAAGAGCCGGTTCTAAAAGTCTTCGTGATTCACAGTAAAATACGCCAGTCTTTTAGGACCGCATGTTCACTAAGTAGCCGATCCTAAAAGTCTTCATTTATTTATTTGTGAAAAAATTACAGTATTTTAGGACCGTATGTTTACTAAATAGCCGGTCCTAATAGTCTTTCATTGGTGACAAATATACGATATATTTATTAATATATATTTATATATATATAATCTCTTATAAATTAAATGAATAATCTTTTTTGCTTAAATTAAATATTTATTCAATATGCAGTAACTATAGTCTACATTATTAATTATTCTATTTGTAACTACTTTGTTAAATGAATAATCATATTATTAAATTAAAGTATTTCCCTATTATTCATATTTCATAACCGATTTACTTTATTTATTTATAGAGTGTAATAGCATCAAAACATTAAATTAAATATTTGTCCATATTACAACGTAAACTCCATATTTCATAATTGTCTAATTTCTGTCTTTATTTTTTATTTTTTTATTTTAGTGTTTTGAATCGCCATTTTCCATATTTCATAATTGACTTTCTTATTGCTTTCCAGTTCGAGATAATGCATATAATTAAACCGCGCATTAATTAAAACTCTCATAAGAACAAAATGCGAAATATTTTAATTAATAATTTTTACACGCCCTATAGGGCAGCGATTACAAAAAAAAAAAAGCAACAAAAAAAAACTAAAACAACTAATCCTCCCCGTCGTCGGAGAGGTGGGAGGCGATTTTGGAGGCGTGGGAGGTGTCCTCTTTTGTAGGATCGTACTCCACGTCATTGGCGTCGAGTACCATGGTCAGCTTCTGGTTGACGGTATGAACCAATTGAAACAATTGGCCCAAGCGTCGATCGATGTGATCGACGCGGGCCACAATGTTCTGCACCAACTGCTTGACAGTTGGATTTGGAGGCGGTGGAGGAGGGGGCTGAGGTTGAAGAGGAGGAGGAGGAAAAGGAGGACCTGGTGGAGCAGCCATTATAGTGGGTTTTAGTCGGTGGAGGAGGCCGTGTAGAAGTGATGGAGAATAATGTGAAGAAACTAAAGTAAGAACGGGTTTAAATAGAGAACCTATCTTGAAGAATATGAAACGTTGTGAACTTTTTACGAGGAGATGCATTGTTCTTCAGAATACGAGGAGACGCTTAGTTGGTCAGTTTACTACCTTGAAGCCGAAGAGACTCTAGATCATGTATACGGGGTGCAAGGATCGACTCTGCTATCCGAGTAAGTTTGAAGTGATGAACATTTAATACCGGATTTTGTAAAAGATCCGTTCTTAAAAGTAATATTTTTTAAGGAAAAATACTTACTTTACAAAAATAAATAATTGATAAAAAAATAATTGACTTTTAGAACCGGATATAATATAAATGGACGGTATTAAAAGTAATTGAATTGTATGGAAAAATAAATAGTAGACATTTAGGACGGGATGTTTCTAAAAATCCGGTCTTAAAAGTAATTTAATTAAAAAATAAATAATATACTTTTAAATCTGATTACATAATAAAAAGAGTGTATCAATTGATTCGGTTTCTCTAGAATCAATCCATTTGATGAAGACCTTTTATCATTAGCCTTGGGGTCCACAATCAACAATTAACCAAGGATTGCGTATAGGCAAACCTAGGATCGTTCTCTCTTTTCGAGGAGCTTTTTATTGAATCCTAAGTAATCTAGATGTCATGCAAATGAAATAAAAACAAGGGGGATTGGATTTTGATGGAATTCGAATAGAAATTGAAGACAGAATGAAAAGGAGAGATTAATCAAATGAAAAAAACGATCAACTCGTAATTGGGATTCCAAGACCTTCCATCATTTTGGACAAAGAAATAGAATAACAGAACCCGTGATTGATTCTAAACAAACCGAAATCTCGCATTTGTCCAAGCTCCTCGACTAGACAATCGCCTAGCATATGATCGAACATGTGGCGAGCTCGCTGTGCAATCGTACAACGTTCTCGTAACCTGGTCCGACCTAAGTCCTTGGGATTTCAATCGGATATTAAATCTAACATCCAATCTGTTTCTAAACTCGAATCCGATTAAAGTAAACGAAACAAGTCGAGTTATCGATTGAAGCATAAGTCCTCCGGATGACACCATGGAATCCTCAACTCATGGGTCGATCACAAAAACTTAGCCAAGCATGGCTATGTAAGATGAAAATGTAGAAATAAAGATGTTCATCATGACCACGAAGAACATGAACAAGTTCATCATGAACATGAAGAACACAAAGAACAATTAAAGAAAATGAAAGCTTCTATTCCAATATAAAAGTAAATATCAAAAACATAATGAACGAATAAAGGAAAAAGATGAAGAACATAAAATCAAAATAAAATAATTAAAAGGAAAGATTAAAACTAAGCCATACCAAGTAGGAGGCAAGAAATTAAAGACAAGAATTAAAGA
Source organism: Acacia melanoxylon (assembly GCA_019022615.1). Taxonomy (NCBI): domain Eukaryota; kingdom Viridiplantae; phylum Streptophyta; class Magnoliopsida; order Fabales; family Fabaceae; genus Acacia; species Acacia melanoxylon. The sequence continues at coordinate 2,027,365 of JAFJYJ010000052.1, forward strand.
CAATACATGAAACTAATAAAGCAAAACTAAGCCATCCCAAGTAGGAGGCAAGAAATAAAAGAAGGAACTTAGAATGGGAGAGATCTTGGTCTCTTCAAGGTGTGTTTTGCTCTTGAAAACATCTATGTATTTATAGGAAAATTAGAAGAACTATTGAGCCACAATTCTTGACTTTTGTGCTCTAAAAACGCGTCAACTTTCCAGCCTGTGTTACACCATGAAATCGGTGGAGTTGGACCAAGCTGTCTTCATACGAAATGTAGTACTGGATGTCAGCTGTCCGGTCGTTCAAACCGCACCGAATTTGGAGTTCTGTAGCACCAGTTATGGATCAAACACCGAACATTGTTCCAGAGTCCAGTGCCAACGCCTTGTCTCGGATTCAAAGCCCATTTTGGATCTCTAAACATCTGATTTAGCTTTTGGGCTCTTCATAAGAGTTGTAGGTATATCTTTCAGCTTTCCTACAATATAAAGTGCAGATTTATTTGAGGTCTAGAACTCAAGATATTATTAAAATACGAAACAGTGTTCTTTACTCAATTGTAAAAGAGATGAGATTTAAGCCCAATTTTGATCCAAACTACAAATATGACCAAGATTAATGCAAATGAAGTCTAAAAACTCATTATGAAGATGAAATCACATATTTAACTAATTGTTCCATTAAAGCATGACAATGACAAAGTTTTTAGCTCCTTTTTGCATCAAAAATAATATGAATTTAAAGATTATCAAACTCCCCACACTTATCTTTTGCACTCCGGGCAAAAATAAATATAAAGGAAAGATTCTCTTTCCCAACAATTGCTGAAATTTCAAAACTTAACAAGGATCACAAAAGCTTCAAAAGATCAACCAATCAAGACAGAAATCTCTTCATCTCAAATTACTAATCATGGCAATATCATTCAATGATGCTAATCACACAAGATAGTCTCTCAAGGGATGCCCTTAATCAATCTCTCAAGTGTATATGGTTAATAAGTGTATCGCTCAAATTCTACTCAAAGAAATTGTTCTACCATAAGCTTGCTCAAGTTCTACTTCTCCACCACTTGTAACACATGCTTGCAAAAATCAAGAGGACTTATTATTAAGGTTGTAATGGGGCTAGGATAAGGGTAGGTAATAGTATGGAAATGAAAGGTTAAATACCCAAGAACTTTAAAAGAGTAGTAATATAAAACCACTCAAATAACATTTTTTTTCTTTTTCTCTTTTTTTTTGTTAAACAATAAATGCCTCTCTTTTTTCTTTCTTCTTCTTTTTTTTTTTTCTTTTACAATAAATGTCAAACGATGAATGACATATAATCAAATACTTCCCCCACACTTAAAATGTTGCACTCCTGGGCAACCCCCACACTTAACCACAAAACCAATGCGCAATTAATTTCCAAGGTGCGGAATAAAATGATGTGACATTTAGACTAGTAATGTGGCTTTGAAAGGAATGATTTAAAAAGGCACAAAGGGCTAACAAAGGAGATATAATGCAAGGGAAAGGCTATTTGGTCAGAGTGAGGAAATAAAAGAAAGAAAACAAGCCTCCATCATATTTATGCATGCAAATGAAAAATATAGTTTTGAAAAGAATGAGAGCAAGTTCTAGAGAACATGAATCATGAGCGAGATGCACACAAGAAAGAAAGAATGGTAAAAGATGAGTTCCATTCATGTAGGCCCAAGATCTCACAAAGGAAAATACCAAATCATGCAATTAGCATCACAGAATTAACAACCAAGATATTATAATCCAAGAGTCCAAAATTTCAATCTAAATAGAATGATCCATCAAAACCAAAATGTCCAAGTTCATAATATGGAGCAATCATAGAAGGAGAAAATGTTTTTTTTTTTTTTTTTTTTTTTTTTTTTTTTTGCATTTTCTCATTTAAAAATAAAACAATAATCAAAAGGATTCAAAATATATTTTTCCTCCTTTTTATTCTACTTAATAAACTACATTATTTTTACTTTTGCTACTTTGGAATATGTCCCTCCCCCACACTTATCTTCCTTGTACAACAATTAAGCCCAAGTAATCATATGAATTAGGAAGAAAATAAGTAAGGAAAGAGACAACCTTTGTTAGAGTATCTTGAGTCGCTTGAAGAAGAAGTTCTTATCTTCTATGTGAATCATGAATTTTTCCCTTGGAACATCTTCTCCCACATTGAATTTCCTTGGTGGAGGTGGCTTAGGATCTATTGGAAGAGGTCCAAGAATGTACGGTGGTTGTTGGTTCCATCGACAACCTTTCCAAGAATGAGCCGCAAATAAGACAAGCAAATAGTATCCCATCCAAATATAGAGACATAGAGAGATTTCAAATGAATTGAGGGCATGTTAAGTTCCAAACTCTCCAAGTAACTATCACATCCAAGGAAATCAATGATACTCCCATCGGTAGGAGTCAAGCAACCAAGTATTATTTAGAAGATTATTTTGTGTTTGCGAGAATGGAAGGTGCAGAATCCAACTTAGTGTTGGGGTACACCACATCATCTTTGCAATCACAAGAGATGGAAGGTAAAAGAGTGGAAGAAAGAAGAGAATTTCTCAAATCATTACCACCTGCGGTGTTTAAAGATTCAAAACAATTATTTTTCTTTTCCAAGTCGGGTGGTAAATCACAAGAAAGCACTTGTTGGAAAGATTCACCAACATGTAGAATTTTATCAATCAAAATTTCAGAATCTTTGTCTCCAACAAGACTACAAGAAAATAATTCAATGGGGATTTTATGCATTTGGCATTCTAGGCTATGATCTTTCTCACTCACATCAACAACAGAATCCATAATCAAAGCAGAATCACTGATCGATTCAAAATCACCGTATAATGCATCATTAATCTCAGTGCAAATAGGACAAAATTCATTATTAGAACATGCACAATTAACAGAGTCACTCATAGATGCAAAATCGGGATAATCAGCATACAATTCAGCAAGAACATCATCAACAACATTGGTATCTATGCTTGATTCAATCTTTTCAAACTTGACATGCTTACTATCATCAATAGTACAAGAGGGTGCATTCGATCAATGGTAGAATCAACCACTTCACTAAATGCTTTCTTTTGAAGCTCAACAAGTAAATGACATTTTTCATGATAACAATCTATACACATTTGATATTCCTCACAAGAGCATGAAAATATGTCATTCCATTTATCGCATTCATCCATAGTACTATGAAGAGAAACATTTTCATCGTTAAAGCATCACATGAAGAAATAGGAACACACTCATCAACAAGTACAGTCAAATCACTACTACTAAATCCAATTGGTTGAGCAATTGTATTTTCAAAAAATTGAGGGGATTCAATAATAATTTCCTCATCCACCTCTTTATCAATCAAATCATGAATTGCTTCGTTAGCCAAAGTAGTAGGAGAGTCTACTTCTATAAGGATAGGATCATTACCAAATGAGAGAGAAGACTCTTCAATGTACTTTTGTACTTGCTTCACTTCTTGTGCATGTGTGACCATGAGAGAAGGATTTCCTTGAAAATTCATTTTCAACATTTGTGTTTGCTTCTCAATTTCTTTTCCTAATCTCTCATACCTTTCCGCTTGATGTTCCATTCTTCTAAAAATAGAGTCCATTTGTTGATGAAAGTCGTCCTTATGTGACCACTCCTCATTTACTGACCCAAGCCGTTTGATTTTGGAAATCTCCAATGACTTCATGATTGAAGGGTTCTTGGTTGGGCACACATGGTTGATAATGATGTTCATAAGGTGGCTCAACTGGGTATAAGGATTCATGAGATGGATGGCATGGTATGGAAGTGGGATGAAATGAAGGATGGTATGGTAAGTGAGAGTTTTGATGATATTGTTGGAATGGAGGTTGTTGGTAAGGTTCATGATATTGGTGGTGGAATGAGCCATCACATTTTTGATTGCCTACAAAAGAGTGAGAATTGAAAGGTAGTTCATGATTATCATAAAACCAAGCCATGAAAGTTCAATGCAATTAATTCCCAGTGAATTACAAAATAACAATCTAACTATAAAAATTAAGAAAAAGAATATAATAAAATACAAATGCAAGTGTAAAAAGAAAAGAAGGAGTTTTTTTTTTTAAAAAAAAAATGATTAAAGATGTAAGTATGCTATGAATTAACTTGGAGACATGGTGAAATCAAACAAATAAGCTCAAGATCATATTGAATTTGATACAAACACACCCACGAAGCTACCAAGTCAAGACAATGCAAAAATCTTGAACTATATGCAATGAAAAAAAATGCAAAATTAACAAGCATCACACGAGAAACCCCTTGTCAAAAGTCAATTTGACAATTAGATTACCTAGGGAGCCAATTACTTAGCTCCCGGCAACGGCGCCATTTGATGAAGACCTTTTATCATTAGCCTTGGGGTCCACAATCAACAATTAACCAAGGATTGCGTATAGGCAAACCTAGGATCGTTCTCTCTTTTCGAGGAGCTTTTTATTGAATCCTAAGTAATCTAGATGTCATGCAAATGAAATAAAAACAAGGGGGATTGGGTTTTGATGGAATTCGAATAGAAATTGAAGACGAGAATGAAAAGGAGAGATTAATCAAATGAAAAAAAAACGATCAACTCGAATTGGGATTCCAAGACCTTCCATATTTGGACAAAGAAATAGAATAACGGAAACCGTGATTGATTCTAAACAAACCGAAATCTCCGCATTTGTCCGAAGCTCCCTCGACTAGACAATCGCCTAGCATATGATCGAACATGTGGCGAGCTCGCTGTGCAATCGTACAACGTTCTCGTAACCTGGTCCGACCTAAGTCCTTGGGATTTCAATCGGATATTAAATCTAACATCCAATCTGTTTCTAAACTCGAATCCGATTAAAGTAAACGAAACAAGTCGTTATCGATTGAAGCATAAGTCCTCCGGATGACACCATGGAATCCTCAACTCATGGGTCGATCACAAAAACTTAGCCAAGCATGGCTATGTAAGATGAAAATGTAGAAATAAAGATGTTCATCATGACCACGAAGAACATGAACAAGTTCATCATGAACATGAAGAACACAAAGAACAATTAAAGAAAATGAAAGCTTCTATTCCAATATAAAAGTAAATATAAAAAACATAATGAACGAATAAAGGAAAAAGATGAAGAACATAAAATCAAAATAAAATAATTAAAAGGAAAGATTAAAACTAAGCCATACCAAGTAGGAGGCAAGAAATTAAAGACAAGAATTAAAGACAATACATGAAACTAATAAAGCAAAACTAAGCCATCCCAAGTAGGAGGCAAGAAATAAAAGAAGGAACTTAGAATGGGAGAGATCTTGGTCTCTTCAAGGTGTGTTTTGCTCTTGAAAACATCTATGTATTTATAGGAAAATTGGAAGAACTATTGAGCCACAATTCTTGACTTTTGTGCTCTAAAAACGCGTCAACTTTCCAGCCTGTGTTACACCATGAAATCGGTGGAGTTGGACCAAGCTGTCTTCATACTAAATGTAGTACTGGATGTCAGCTGTCCGGTCGTTCAAACCGCACCGAATTTGGAGTTCTGTAGCACCAGTTATGGATCAAACACCGAACATTGTTCCAGAGTCCAGTGCCAACGCCTTGTCTCGGATTCAAAGCCCATTTTGGATCTCTAAACATCTGATTTAGCTTTTGGGCTCTTCATAAGAGTTGTAGGTATATCTTTCAGCTTTCCTACAATATAAAGTGCAGATTTATTTGAGGTCTATAACTCAAGATATTATTAAAATACGAAACAGTGTTCTTTACTCAATTGTAAAAGAGATGAGATTTAAGCCCAATTTTGATCCAAACTACAAATATGACCAAGATTAATGCAAATGAAGTCTAAAAACTCATTATGAAGATGAAATCACATATTTAACTAATTGTTCCATTAAAGCATGACAATGACAAAGTTTTTAGCTCCTTTTTGCATCAAAAATAATATGAATTTAAAGATTATCAATTACATAATAAAAAGAGTGTATCAATTGTGTATCCATCTCTCTGTCCTCATTAACTCCGCACACTAACCTCCATGTCCTTATTAATAAAAAGAGTGTATCAGTTGGAGCTCTCTGCCCAAACTGCTCAAAGCCTCAAACCATGGTTAGATACAAGAGAACTCCTCGTAGGGGTACTCTTACACCTGAAGCTCTTGCCATACTTAGATCGTTATACGGTGCGCCTCCTCCGGCGAGAGTGCGTTTGTTGTGACCGAAGAATCTCGGTCGTCGGACCCATTGTTATTTCGGATGATGAAGAGGTTGTCGCACCCCCCTCCAGCCTTCAGACAATGAAGAGGTTCATGCTCCCCCTCTCCAATCAGTTGTCCCAGGCGCGCCCATCGCTGACCCCTCTCCTCTTTCCTCTAATGATGCATTGCGAATAAGACAGGAACTTGCTGATCTCCGGCGGGAAGTTAATGCTTTTCACGCCGATATCGCCAAGGCATTGGATGATAATAAGCTTTAGGATGTTTAGTTAGATTAATGTTCAGTTATTGTTTTTCTTTCTTTTTTTCTTGTGTACGTGCATATTCTTCAGTTATGTATGGAAGCAGTAAGAACTAAGCTTGTGCCTTTTTTATATTCATATTCTCCAGTTTTCCTTTATTTATTTTATTAATTCAATTTCTGCTGCGCTCGCCAAAGGCAAATCTCATTTTTTTTAGTTTGGTTCATTAATAAACGAAGAGGTTTACGACTCTATAAGTATTTGACTTTTAGGTCCGGATGTTTATAAAACTCCGATCTTAAAATTAAATCAATAGTAAATATTAAGACCGAAGTATTCTTAATTGCCGGTCTTAAAAAGGTATTAATAAAATTATTCTTTAGGACCGCACACTTTATAACTAACCGGTCTTATTAATAAAATTATATATTTAGGACCGGACACTTTATAATTAACCGGTCTTAATAAAATCCAAAATACTAAAACTTGTCTCTTTCGCGGGGAAAATTAAATTTCCCTCTCGTAACTTCTCTTGTCGCGCCAAGAGTGATTACTCGGTTGTTCGTCTCCACATTTTGCTTGTTGCGTCGTCGCTGCTTCGCGTTGCTCTCTCGACAATCACTTTCTGGTTCCTTAGCTAAAAGTCTATAAACCAAGCTGTACGAGGTGTTTTAGTTATATAACTTTATTATTTTCCTGGTTATGGTTCGGGTTTTTCATGGGTTGAACGAAATCGATGAAATGTTCTTGTGGGTTTCTCTCGTTGTTAATGAATATTGTATATTGAAGATTATATTTGCACTTTAGACCTACCGAACGACAAACTAGTGTTTTTAGGTTACTCTTGCATGTCACCGCAACATCAACGTTTGTGGCCGGAGAAGAAAGACTCAGCAAACCCATTTGAATTTATATGCTACAGGTGAGTCCACAAGACCTTCATGCGATGCATTTAATTTCCTTGTCATGCATTTATTTTGCTTCTTGGATTCACTATGATACATTTATGACCAAAAGTGATTCTTCGTTATGCATTTAATGGGCAAGTTTCTCCGTAAAAAAAAAAAGACATAACCGACATTTTAGCATATATATTTTTTTGGATTATGTATGTCTTATTTTATATGCAAGTTTCAATTTTTTCAGATTATGTATGTTAAATCTTTCCGTCTATATATAGGAATTCTTCTATGGATCATAGTTGGATAAATAATGCTTTACGGACGAGTGTTGAATATCAGAATGGGGTGAGAGAATTTATAGAATTTTCTAAACAAAATGCCCATGATGATAGTGGGAAGTTTTATTGTCCTTGTGTAAAATGTTTGAATGAGAGGCGATTAAGTTCTGAAGTTATCCACACACATTTAATTTGTGAAGGATTTTGTAAGACTTATACGGTATGATCATGGCATGGTGAAAAACTGCCAAGTGGGTCTCAACATGAGGAAGTGGCCTTTGATGATAATGACACAGATATGGATGATCACATAGATGACGTTATTCGTGATGTAGGAGAAGAGGCTTTTAAGCAATCACATGCATATGGTAATATGTGCAGTGATGCAGAGACCCCGCTATACCCTGGGTGTAAAAAATACTAATTGTTGAATGCTGTATTGAAATTGGTAAGCTTGAAGGCACGTCATGGATGGAGCGACAAGAGTTTCTGCGAAATGCTTGGAGGCTTTTAAGGACATGCTTCCGGATGATAATGTGTTGCCGCATCGATACTATGATGCTAAGAAAATACTTTGTCCACTAGGGATGGAGTACAAAAAGATTCATGCATGCCCGAATGATTGCATATTGTAAAGAAAAGAGTTTGAAGAGAAGCGGGGAATTGTCCGATATGTGAAACCCCAAGGTACAAGTCAAATAAGGGGCCTGCAAAAGTGTTGTGGTATCTTCCAATCATACCAAGGTTCAAACGGTTGTTTGCTAATGAAAGTGATGCAAAAAATTTGAGGTGGCATGTTGATGAGAGGATTTACGATGGAAAGATTCGACATCCGCCGATTCTTCTCAATGGAAGAAAATCGATCAATTATTTCCGAGCTTCGGCGAAGAACCTAGGAACCTTAGGCTTGCACTTAGTACAGATGGCATGAATCCCTATGGTAGCCTTAGCAGCATACATAGTTCATGGCCCGTACTCCTGATTATTTACAATTTATCTCCTATGTTATGCATGAAACGAAAGTACATCATGCTGTCTATGTTGATTTCGGGACCAAAACAACCCGGAAATGACATTGATGTTTACCTTGACCCTTGATCGAAGACTTGAGGGAGTTGTGGGAAGAAGGTGTCGATGTTTTTGACTCTTTCAAGAAGGAGGTGTTTAAAATGCGAGCCATGATATTTTGTACTATAAACGACTTCCCAAAGATATGGGAACTTGTCGGGGTATAGTGTAAAAGGCCACAAAGCATGTCCGGTTTGTGAAGAAGGCATACGCTACCATCAACTTCAACATGGAAGAAAGAAGGTTTATCTTGGACATAGGAGATTTCTTCGACGGGACCACCCATATCGTCGATTAAAGAAAGCCTTTTTTGGTGGCCGGGAGTATGAAGATGCTCCGGTGGCATTTTGGGAGCAAGTTTATGAAAAGGTGAAAAATATTAGTGTCATCTTCGGTAAGCGCAAAGAGTAGAAAAGAAACAAATATATGGAAAAAGAGATCTGTATTCTTCGATCTTCCATATTGGCGCAATCTTGATGTGAGACACCGTATTGATGTCATGCACGTGGAGAAAAACGTATGTGATAGTATTGTTGGCACGCTTCTCAACATACAAGGTAGTTCAAAGGATGGTGTGAAGGCAAGATTGGATTTGCAAGCAATGGGAATACGCGAAAACTTACATCCAAGGCCATATGGGAAGAGAACTTATTGTCCCCCGCTTCTCATACTCTTTCTAAGGATGAGAAACAAAGTTTTTGTGAGTGTTTACATGGCACAAAAGTTCCTCGGGGTATTCTTCAAACTTTAAGAGGCTTGTTTCGATGAAGGACTTGAAATTAGTAGGCCAAAAGTCTCATGATTGTCATATCTTGATGCAACGGCTACTCCCGGTAGCTATTCGAGGCATCGCCGAATATGATCTTCGGTCGTCTTGACTAGACTTTGTTTCTTCTTCAATGCGGTTTGTAGTAAAGTTTTTGAGATTGAAAAATTGGATGAATTGGAGAGTGAAGGATATCTTATCTTGTGCCACCTTGAGAAGCTTTTTGTTCCTATATTTTTTGACATCATGGTTCATCTAATTGTTCATCTAGTGATGGAGATAAAGTTGTGCGGCCCTATCCATTTACGGTGGATGTACCCAATTGAAAGATCTATGAAATTCCTAAAAGGGTACATGAAGAACGCATACCGGCCAGAAGCATCAATTGTTCAGAAATATGTTTCTGAAGAAGCCATGGAATTTTGTCAAAATTATTTGGCCAAAGTAAAACATATTGGGCTTCCAAAACGTCGGCATCTTTGAAGGGGTAGACGAGGTGCTTCGGTAAAGAGTGTGGATCCGATGAATTGTCACAAGTCCACTTATACATCTTGAATAATGTTGATGAAGTTCAAGCCAAAGCATAGCTGCACATAAAGAAGCTGTAAGGAAAGAAAATCGTCGAATGATTGAACAAAGGTTGATTAGGGAGCATAATGAACATTTGCAAACCGGTTCAAACAAAAGGTCGAGGGAGAGGAATGTGTTTCGATACAATCAAATGGTTAGCCCGTGGTCCTGAGGTTGATGTCACAAGTTGGAATTCATATGTGATCAATGGTTATACATTTTACACGAAGTCCCTAGATGATAGGAGCACCGTCCAGAACAGTGGTGTTATGTTAGAAGCTGAATCTATGCACTTCTCCAGTTCGAAAGACAAGAGGCCTTTATTTGTAGTCATGCCATATTATGGGGTTATTGAAGAGATTTGGGAGGTAGACTATGTTAAAATTAGATTTCCCATTTTCAAATGCAAGTGGGTTAATGTCAAAAATGGTGTTTGGATCGATCGGCTAGGACTTACATTAGTCGATATCAATGGTAGATGTTTTGGAGATGAACCTTTTATTATGGCAGACCAGACAAAATAAGTGTTCTATATCACCGATCAGGAAAATAAAATGTGGTCTGTAGCTCTCCAAGGAAAAATGGTCATTGATATTGATGATGAAATTCATTCGAATTACGGTCTTCCTGAGAGTACTCCTTTTTCAAGGGGTATACCGGACATGAACGAAGAAGATGAAGCGGATAATGAACCCGGAATAAGAAATGGTCATCAAGAAGGGATATGGGAGGATATCCCTTTATAAAAGAGTCAATTCATATGGTAATATTCATATGCAGAATTCTTTGAAAACTTTAAGGTTTTAACTATATTCCTTCCATGTTCTTAATGAAGGTTTTGTTCTTGTTTTATTTTTTGGCAAGATCCGATATATATGTTATAAAAGGGGATATAATGTTACGTACGTTGTTGGGTGGGATCAGATGAAGGCTTGGTGCGGTATTTGAAACTCATCATTGTATTTGTAAGTTATCTTATTACATGTATATATTCATCATTACGGTGTTGTCTTGTTCTTAATTAAACGACACTGACTGTGAAACTTTTGTTCTTGTTTTATTTTGTAGGATCCTATATATATGTTATAAAAGGGGATATCATGTTACGTTGTTGGGTGGGATCAGATGAAGGCATGGTGCAGTATTTATTTATAACTCATCATTGTATTTGTAAGATAATTCATTACGGTGTTGTACTAAATTAAGAGGCCACATAACTCATGGTGATATTTGTATTCTTTTCCCAATTCAATTTATTCATAATGAATTGTTCATAGCTTGTAGCTTAAAGTATCTAATTTTTTGTGCTGGATTGTGTGGTGGATGTGTGTAATATATATATGATCAGGAAGAATAGAACAGGGAAAAATTCTGGAAAATTTGGACCGGGAAATAATATCGCCAGTCTTAAGAGTTCAAATTTTAAGACCGGATGCATTTATAAGTCCGGTCTTAAAAGTCTAGCCCGGTCTTAAAAAGTTCAACTTTTAAGACCGGCTTTACCAACTACCCGGTCTTAAATTTAATTAAATTTAGAACCAGATTAGTTAGTCGTCTGGTCTTAGAAGTCGGTATTTTTTAGATAGGAGATTATTTATCCGGTCTTAAAAATGTCGATATGTTAAGACCGGTCTATGTTTATGTCCGGTCTTAAAAGTTGATTTTTAGGACCGAACAAAATACATATCAGGTCTATTTAGTACGACTTTTAAGACCTAACTTTTAAAATGTCCGGTCTAAAAAAGTTTCTTTTAGACCGGTTCGAATCCGGTCTTGAAAGTGACGGACTTTTAATACCGGCGGGAACAAGACCAAGACTAGTCCGGTCTTACAGTGCCTCTTTTGTCCGGTCTTAAAATCATTTTTTCCACCCGTGCCAGTATCTCAAATTAATTAGTTTCCATGATACTAGTGTTACAGACAAATATTTCTGAATCAGGACTTGAAACTAATTAATTTGAAATACTAGGTGCAAAAAACATGTCAGAAAGCAGCATATAATTTAAATCTAAATAAACACAACATATAAAAAAATTTAAAAATATATGATCATACCTCTAAATTCTAATAGAAGTATAAGCATATAAGATATGTGCATATAATGTGGACTCGTGCGCGCGCGTCTGTTTGAGTTGATGTTGGAAAAATATGTTTACGTAAGTCAAGATAAAACTCTTCTTACAAATTTACCTCTTATACCATAAATCAAGTTAGAAAAACAATTTCTACCGTTAATCCAAACAGACATTATGTGTGCTTGTGTGATTTTTTTTATACATTGTATATGATTTTACTCCTTCCGGTCCTTATTATAAGACACCAACTAACAATTATATTTGACCTTTTTTTATAAGGCACTCTCTTGTTTCCAAAACGCATTAATTATTATTTTTCATGTATACCCATAATTAATAAGGGTAGTAGATTAGTAGGTGAGAGTAATAATTAATATAATATTATAGTTTAGTACAATTAGTAGGGGTAATATTAAAAGTTACTTAAATTATAGGATAACTTTATTGACTTTAACTGTTTTTATTGGTTTATGAGAATTGTTAGTTGGTGTCTTATAATACAAAATAAGATGGAGTATAGTCTTAATGTACAGAATTTAACTTGGTCAAACCTGAGGAGAATAGTTATGACTTTTGATCATGAATATTTGGCTTAACTTATAAAAAAGGTTTTCTTTTTGCATTTTATTAGACAAAGCTCTCTTGTACAACACAAAATCATTACATATATTATCATTTAAATTTTCAAATAATTATATCAATTTGATGGCATTGACCAATTCCTAAATATTTGCTCAAAACGGTGATAACGGGATGAAACTTGATGCGTGTATGATTTGAAATGCAATAAAAAAAAAAGCCGGCAAAATATAATTAATAGTGAATTAGTGATAGTTTTATGACAAATCCAAATATTTGGGATTAATCAGGGCCATTGAAACTGATCCTACGGTCATAGATTAAATTGAAAAACAAAATGGAGATACATTTTAATGGAAAGGACAAAATTTAAAAAAAAAAGACACCCAAGTTATTGGTTTCTTATTATTTTAACCTTTTCTTTAATTAAGAAATTCCAAATTTTATTGAAGTAATTTTTTACATATAAAAAAGTAGGGTTGTCTAAAAAATCCGAGGTCTAGTTGGTCCGGTCCGACCCGATCTAGGGTTGTTCAAAATTGGTCCAAGACAATTTAACCAGACTGTACCGAACCAAAATGCTCGGGTTGGACTGAACTTCGGTCTAGGGGCTTAGACCCCCTGGACTGGTCCTGTCTGACCCGAGGTCCTTCTTTTTTTTTGGTAAATCACCACTACATTGAGCCACTCACTGGAGTCTGGACATCCTAATGTACTTTTTAATTTATAAGAATTACTTTTCACTATGTTAGTTTTTATTATTTTGGGAAGTCAAGTGAAACAAGAGCTAAAACATTGGATTTCAAGAAAAAAAAAACTAGAAAAAAAATTGAAAAAAAAAACAGAAAAAAAAATGGACTGCCTAGACTGGTCCAGGCAGTCCAAGTGGTCTGGTCTAGCTCGAGCTCGGGCTGGTATCAGATCGGACCAAACCTCGGGCAGATTTTTCCAGCCCAAGGTCATATCGGGCCAGACCTTGGGTTGACCTCAACAGGGGCGGACCCAGAAAATTATAGAAGGGGGGCACAATTAGTGGGGGGATTCAGGGGCAGCGTCCCCAAATTTTTTTTTTTAAAGGAAAATTTTACATGCATTAAAAAACAAAAAAAAATATCAAAAAATATTTATGAAATCAAGTGAATACTGATGATGTAATAAGAGAGACAATTATTTTACAAACTTGTTATTTAGAAAAGTAAGGCTAAGTACTGTTAGAAATAAATGCAGCTACATAAATTACAATGAAGGGTGTGTACTCAATAAGTTCAAGTACATATACTTTAATAAATAAAGTATATTACAATAAAAATAATTATAATATCATCCTTCTAGACCTTATATTTTGGAATTCCATCATAATTGCCTTATTATTAATGCTATCAAATACATCTTTTTTTAATATAAGGCACTAAACAATCATTCAATCATTCACCCTTCATTCCATTACGAAGTGTAGCCTTAATGTATTAAGGATGAACAATCATTCAAACATGTATTAAATTTTTTTTTTTAAAAAAACATCCCAAATAATTGGGCGGCACTTGCCCCCAACTTACAACCTAGGTCCGCATGACCCGGTCCTTAGATTTCCCTACAAAAAAGGACCCATGTCCATGGTCAAATTTAAGTACCTTCTTTAAATTCTCCTTCACATTGCGTATGTTGAACCCTTTAACTAAATTTTTTAAATGCTTTGCTCTACCATCGTAGGAGAATAAAATATTAAAAAAATGTGTAAAAACCTAAAAGTCACCAAAAACAAATGAGATAAAATAACATTGTAATTATGGAAACAGTACGATGAAGAGAGTACCATGCTGCCATCTTTTTAGCGTAAGATTAGCAATACTATTTTAAAACTTATTAACACTTCCATTTATTCAAATCAAAGTTCAACCACCACCAGAAATAGTTGACTTTCAATCTTCCAATCTTCATCCCAACTTTATTATAAACATGTCTCCAAATAAATAAATTACAAGTCATCAAAAACAAAGGAGAAAAAGACATTTAAGCATTTTTCAGGCGGCTGGTCACCCAAAGAATGGAAAATACAAAGGAAAACGATACAAAGGTTCACATTAAAAAAAAAATTAATTTTTTTTTCATAAATTGTTAATGATAGTTTTTTTACTTGTCAATAAATGTTCTTTCACTTATTATTGACAAGTTATAAGACTTTATTGATATTATTTTCTTTTTTTAGACCTTAATGTCATTTTCTAAAAATATAATTATATGATTTCTTTATTTTGTCTTCTTGTTTTGCCCAATATTAAAACGTGCATGATTGTGATATTTTCTTACAATTAAATAATAAGTAAAGAGAAAATTACCAAGTCTTGTATTTAATTTTATTAAAATTATATAAACCTTCTTTCTTTTTTTGCTCAAAGTATAAACCTTCTTTCTAATTTGAACTAGTATGTATATTTCTGATTTTTTTTAAAAAAAAAAATTAGCTTAATAATTTTTTACCACAATTTAACTGAACCTCTTAATGACAGAGAAAAGTATCAACAAAAAATTGGTTGAGGTGATAGTGACTTTACCATTTATAAAAAAGATAACATAAATTTAAAAATTTTGATAAGCACAATAATTATTACGAGAGACAAATACTTTTTATTGGGTTTTAATTCTCAATAGAAATTAGTTTCAAACTCAAAGCTTATGGGATACCTTGATAACTTCACCCCAAAAAAAAAAAGTAAAATAGAAAGTGAATTAGATGGGCATTTATTTTTTAATTTATTTTTTACATAAATCTCTCCTCATAAGTCATAAAATTAGAAAAGAATTATGAAACTTACTTTTCATTTTTATAAGAAGTCTTTGTAATTTGCTCAAATTTTAATAATACGGTGCCTTAGACTTTGATTTTTTTTTTTTTTTTTAAGGAAATCAGAATGCCGACAATTGTTTCTATAATTAGAAAATTAAATTAAATCTATCCTAGTTGCTTAAAATACGAGGTTAATCCTATTATGACTATAATTATTTGGATTAAGCATCTTGTCTTCTTGTATTGTAACGTGCATGGAATCTCTTTAATTAATAATTAGGCGATAGCTCAAATATAATTTTTTTTTAAAAAAAAAACAAAGACGCTTGATCTTTCTTCCCGTAATAAAACTGTTTTAAGATTTTAATTTTAAATAACCATTCTTTTTTAAATTTAATGACGATAATATGAGAGATACGACAAAAGTAAATGTTATTTTTGAATTGTGATTAAATCAAGTGGATAACAATCTATTCGGCTATGTGACATCAATTGTGATTTCCTGATATAAAAAATTAGTGAGAACACCCTTACACATCAAAAACCATTTATTAAATAGCGACTGCTATTTGTTTCCTTAAAAAAACATTAAATTCAGATCTTTTTGGGGAAGGAGAAAGTGATAAAAATATTAGGACTTGAAAAGGGACAAAAGATGATACTCATTTTTCTCTAAAATATAAGATTTATATGAGAGTTTTGGCTTTGATCTTAAATATAATATCTATTTTTTTCCCATCTCTTATATTAATTATTATTCCTCATAATATCCTGAATTATTGGTTTTTTTTTTTAATATCTGCCTATTAAATTCTAAACATTTATGGTAGGAGTATTTGTGAAAGAAAGTCATAAATTCTGTATATATTAATTACAAATAATTATTTTAATCATTTTTCTGTTGTACAAATTAGCTAAAATGATCTTATATTTAGGATAGAAGATAGTACTACCTCTAATTCTAAATATAAGATAAAGTTTATAGTACAATTTGTACTACAAAACTTGTCCTATATTTAGGACGGATGAGAATATAAATTAAATAAAAAGAGATGCAATATAGGTTGGTTTGGTGGGTTAAATAAATAAACATGATATGTCCTACATATAAAAAAATATTTTTTAAAATGAAGCGTAAGTAAAAGAGAATAACAAAAAAAAAAATTGGCCGGAAAAAGAGAATAACAAATTGGGATTAAGGATTTCACTTTTAAATACTTTTTAACAAAAAGTTATTCCAGTTCTTACGTTTCAAGCCTTCAGTAACTAAATATACGCAAAACAAAGATCCATGGTATTTTCTTCTTCTTCTTTTTACACCTATTTCCATTCAGATTGGTGAGTTTTGATCCCTTGACATGCAAATTGTCAGTACTCAAGTCTATTTAACAAGACACATGTTCTTTAACTAATCTCAACTTTTCTCTTCTCCCCCTTCTTTTTGTTGTTGCATGCGATAATTTTGTTATAAAACTGAAGAAAATCTAAAGAAAAGTAGAGAGAAGTCAGAGAGAAATTCTAGAGAGATGGAAGAATTTTCATTTCAAGGAACTTCTGAATGTTTACACAAGACCTCTATTTATAGACCTTCAAGATTCTTATACGCAATGGACATCCACATAATACATATATTTATAACACTCCCCCGGGATGTCCATTATGAATATGCCTCATTAAAAACTTTAACTAGGAAAACCCAGTGGGATAAAACCTAACTAAAGAAAAAAAGTACATCATCCATCGATACACTTTCTTATGTTGCCTCATTAAAAACCTTTCTAGGAAAACCAGGTGGGACAAAAACCTAGATAAGGGAAAAAGAGTACAACATGTATACGCTCCCCTCTTAATTACATTAGATATTCTAATGTCTTTGCCTCATTAAAAACCTTTCTAGGAAAACCCGGTGGGACAAAACCTAGATAAGGGAAAAAGAGTGCGGCGTATATCAATTGCTATACTAAAATACATTAGATTTACTCCCCCTGATGACTACATTACTTCTAATGTCTTTGTGTTGGTGAAGAATTATCTCATGCTAAGCATGATACATAAGTGTCATTCTTCAACTTCTTTGCTTGAGGTTGAAATTGTTCTTTATCCACCTGCAAATAATTTAAGTATATAATGGATATGACTTATCCATATAAAATCAATCTAGGACATTCTTTTGTATAAACAAAAGATCTCATTCTTTAGGTATTAAATCTGTAATCTAATACAGAATTTCTTTCTTCTCAAGTCTTTTATTTCAAATTCAATCTTTAAACAATTAATTGCCTTATTGAAGCTTTTCGGCGTTTCAATAATGTTAATATCATCAACATAAATTGCAATTAAAACATTCACTTCTAGATCTTTTCATAAAGATGCATGGGCATATTGATTTACATTCTTTATACCCTTCTTTCAACATATATTTCTTGAGAAGATTATATCATTGTGCCCTAATTGATTTAAGTCATTCATAGACTTTTCCCTTTTATTGTTCTCAATAACTTGGATTAGATGCTTTTAGCATCCTAAGTCCTTCGGGACTCGTGCTTCGGCACATTAAATTCTTTTGATGCTTCGGCATCTTATGTCTTCGAGGACATGTGCTTCTCGCACCTTAAGTCATTCTGGGACATGTGCTCCTGGCACCTTAAGTCCTTTCCTACCACCTTAAGTCCTTTAAGGACATGTGCTACTAGCACTTTTTGATTCTTTGAAGATTCTTCTGTAATCTTCATAATTTATTAAGCCTTATGAATAGGCTATATAACAATATCAACATAGACGCATAATCTTTCTTTCATAAATTGCCCATTAATAAAATATTGTATCCACCGCAAAATCACATCATAATCATATTTAACCTTGTGATAATGTTTATTTTCATATAAACATTCAGATATCTCAATTTGGACTTCTGGTCCATAACTTATCATAATATGATTATATTGGCGTCTTTTCAATTTCACTTAACCTTTTGGCCAATTATCTTTATGTCAACTTCTTGTGACATATCTTTATATAATATCCTCATTTGATCACGTGATATCATCTTTCAAAATTGTTGTCGACAATTTCATCTTTTCGGTTCCATTTTTCCAATTCGACATAACTTATCAAAATCAATATAATTCAGGAATTTTGAACCTCTCTTGAGGTTTTTACAATTAGTTATGTCTCGATACTCTTCTGGAGTATCTACCTCCTTAATATGATCATCATAATTATTGCTCCAATTTATCCATAACATTTATAATTGGAACCGAATAATTTCTCATGCTTCGAGCACGCCACATTCATATTTATACAAATTGGAGCATTTTCAGCTGGAGTATGAGATTCCATAAATCTCATTTAGGTCAGTAATATTATCTGACAAATAATTCATGAATACATAATCTAATGAACTTCTGGTTCATACTACTTATTCGAGGATATATACAATGCTATAATGCATCTCATGTATTCACTTTTCCAGCTATCCAATTTCTCCCCCTCATGGTAAGAAAACAATGTCAAACGACAATTGACTAATTATGCAGTATAAGTCTCCTACATCCATTTGTTTCCTTTAGAAACATCTTACTGTTTCATATAGAGACAAACAAGAAATAGAAGGTACTTATACAACATTTATCTAAAATTTCTTTCTATATCCATCTATGTGCGTTGTGGTGGGTTTATAATCATTACACATTCAACCATTTTAAGATGGAAATTCGTTTGGCTCCTGACCAAAAACCAATTATACCGAGAGAATTTTGTTGGCTTATATAAATGCTGCTATATAATATCAAACATATCAACATAAAATTTTGTTCTCATAAGCTTTCATCCAGCTTATTTATGGAGGCTTTAATTATGATTCTAAAATCATATCATCACGGAAAATTGCGCGCTTAATTTATTCAAACATCAAACATTATGGCAAACTTCATATTGCAATCTCTTTTGCAAACTTCATGTTGCAATTATTTCGCAAACTTCATGTTGCAAGCAAATAATCGACATGTAACCATCTTATAGATGCATCTATCAAATTTCTCATATCATTGTATGGTTTACATGCTATTTCAATGGGCCCATATAAATCTGTTTGATATATTTCCAGATCCATTATTACCAATTATGACCTATGATATTTTCATAGTCATTTATATTTGAGAACAAGCGGCTATTCATGAAGAATTTTCGATTCTTCAATGAATGTTAATACAATATCTTATTTGTATTATATATATGACTTGGATGATCAAACAAGTCATGCCAACAATAAATATGTTTTGATCAGTAAACTTCGTTTCTTTGTAACATATATCTCATCTTAGTAAACTTAAGTTTCTTTGTAACATTATGATCCACAATCATAATTTATCATTCATTTTCGGGAGATCATATCTGTCATTATGTGGGAAGTATGAGTATGAATTTCTACAAATTAGCTCACACTTGCATACTAACAATCTCCCCTCAAGTGTGATTTAACTTTCACCTTAAAATTCAAGGACTTTGTTCTTCATAAAAGAGGCTTAATGTAGGAAGTATATAACTCTTCTAAATTTCACTCACACTTGTATTCTAGAAATCTCCCCCTCAAGTGTGAGTCCTATAAAAATACTTCACATACATCAATGGATTTCAATCCAAATGTGGGTTTTCACTTTCAAATCCTTTAATTCATTATCAAAGGAGTTTTTACACCCAACATATATTCTCATCTTCCATTGAGGACCATATTAGTGCATTATAATAGTGCTATAGGCACTTCAACATACCTAATGCAAAATATCTCAAATATCTCCTCCTTGTATCAGCTCTAGAAAATGAATAATCACTTTCAATTTATAATATTTGTTTACATATCAAGATATGAATTCTCAATAATTTTTTCATATCTTTATTAATCACTTATGACCTCATTGGTCATATTGTAAACTTCAGTTTACAATGAGCATGTGGTTCAATACTTTTCTATATGATATCCATTTTCAGTAGATATCTTTGAAACTCAACAAGTTTCTATCATTTTTTGGTAGAATAAAATGCATATCCAATGCATAATTTTGTCCCTTCAGGTAACAAAATATTAGCTCTTCTGGAGCCTTAAATAAAATTTATACTTACATAACTCTTATGGAGTCTCAAATTAATACTACCAAATTTAGTATGAACATTGATCTTTTAAATTAAGTGGGCAAATAATGCTAATTAGTCTCCATGACTATTAGCCTTTACAAATATTACTCGTGTGGCTTAATTTCTATGCAAGTTATTTGTCTTTAAGACAATAACTTAAAACTCTTTGTTTATATATAATAACTTAAAATTCATTGTATATACATATACCTTCGGGTCTTTATAATAATCCATAAAAAAATTTCTTGTCATGCCATTTCTTTAAACCAATATTGTTCTTTTATAAAAGAACAATTATAAGAATTGATAAAATTCTTAAACATCAAATAATAAATTTATGGCAATAAAAATGATAAATTTTTTAGTAATAAAATCACAATATTATGACTACTTCTTGCCATAAAAACATTATATTATGGTCGCTTTGCAATTCAAAAATATCAGTTTTTTTTTTTTTTTTTCGTGAATAGTATTTTACTATTCATAATAAAATAATAAAATTAAAATAATATAAAAACGTGGTTCACAGCCAAAATTTTCTCCGCCTTCACGTGGAAGCATTGAAAAATTTGCTTGGGGAAAATTACATAACTTGACCCCAAATTCTATGAATGTTATTTTACTACCATGTAAAATTATAAAATAATACCCTAATAATTTAAAATTCCAAATTGGTCTTATTTTCGGAAAATCAACGCCTCATACTTTTGAAATTGATTTTGAGGCTGATTTACATATAATACTTATCTTATCGATAATTTATATCAAATATTTGACCTTTTAACAAATATATTATGGCATACAATAAATACAAAACTAATGACCCTTGCCACCACAACAATAACATGAATTTCTATCATGTTTATTATACCCGATATTTCATTCGGTGGTTCTTATCAATAATCTTTCCTCACTTCGGTGAGAATTTGAACCATCATAATTACAACCATGTCCATATGTAAACAAATTTACACACATATCCACAACCACAATTAAATTTATTCATTACTACATTCACTTCTGGGAATGGAGTCGAGCCTGTTAGAGGAAATTCATGATCCTTAAAACAAAAACTCACTGTTTTGTTTGATCATATAAATACAAGAAATTAATTCAAAATATTTCTTGATTCCTTCACAATATTGCTACTTCGGGGAGCAAATTGAATATTCTCATTTATAATAAACTTTCGGAAGAACAACCATCTTCGGGTGGTCATACAATCCCATTAATTTGTTCTAAAGAACAAAAGAATCTATTAATGACAAATATTCAATTTTGAGACATTTATACAACTGATGGCATACAAAAATTATAGATCATGCCTTGTCTCATATCTTCAGGCAAATTTGTCTCTTTGGCTTCATGCCAATTTATCTCTTAATATCAAGCCAAATTATCATTTGACTTCAGGCCATATTGTGCCTTCTCTTGGCTTCTTGGCCAAATTATGCCTCTTCTGCGCTACTTTGCCACTTTATATCTTCATTTGGCTTCCGCCAATTTTTGTCATATATCTCAATACCATTTTTCTCTTCAAGAGAAATTAAATCAAAATGGCTTTGTTGTTTATCTTCGGGATAAACAAAGGTTTTAGCCATTATATAGTACGATCATATAATAAGAAATATATTAATAATAATAATAAATAATAATAATAATTAAATGACAAATAATAAATTAAACATAAACAATAAAAGTTATGTTAGAAACAATAACATAAATGTTATGTTAGCAAACATAAAAGTAAATGTTATGTTAGTTAACATAAAAGCAAATGCTTAAATTAAATAACATAAAAGTAAATGCTAAATATTAAATCAAGACTTAGGTTAGGAGGTTTAACCCAAGTAGGTGTCGAAATTAAAATATAAATACATAAATAAATAACATAAAGGTAAATGCTTTGAATATTAAATCAAGACTCCCGGTTAGGAGGTTTAACCCCAAATAGGTGTCGTAATTAATATATAAATACATAAATAAATAACATAAACGTAAATGCTGAATATTAAATCAAAACTAGGTTAGGAGGTTTAACCCCAAATAGGTGTCGTAATTAATAATAATTATAAAATATAAATAAATAAACATAAATACATGCTAACATAAAAATAAATACTGAATCATAAATATGTTAGTAATATAAAGTAAATTATTGAATCATAAATATGTTAGTAATATAAAATAAATTACTGAATCAACATAAAAGTAAAACCTATTATTATAATAATATATTATTATATATATATATTATTATATATATTATACATATATAATATGCATCACGATAATAAAAAGGGGAGGGGGTATAATATTATATAATATAATATATATATTATATATATAAATATATTATATTATTATAATATAATAATATATTATATTATAAAATAATTAAAAGGGAGATTTTTCTCCCGTGACACCTTCCTCTCTTTTTTTTTTTTTTTTTCCTTCTTCTTCTTCGCCTCTCGTCTCGCACCTTCACCTTCGACCTTCTCCTTTCTCTTTCACTCACAGCATCATATTACAAAAATCAACAATCAAAACTTGATAGAAAACATACGTGAGTGAAGGGATCCACAAACCACCGATCTGAAAATTTGTTTCTCAGCTTAAAACGCCTCATTTGAATGATTTGAAAAACTTTTTCTTCTTCCATGGAAGGTGAACACGGTGATGATGAACTATGCATGAAGGAGGCTCGGTTGATTAGGCGCGTGCGATAACGTGTTATAAAGCGAAGAAAATCTAAAGAAAAGTAGAGAGAAGTCGAGAGAAATTCTGCAGAGATGGAAGAATTTTCATTTCAAGGAAGCTTACGAATGTTTACACAAGCACTCTATTTATAGATCTTCAAGATTCTTATACTGAAATGGGACATCCACATAATACATATATTTATAACAAATTTAAAATAGATGAGGTTTCTTTCTGAACTTTTAGATCAATTTTTGGACGGTCTGAGGGATACAGGAGGGATTATGAGAGAATTCGGATCCCTTCTCTCTATGCGTGATTTGTTCGAACATTAATTTTGCATTCAAGTTCTAGCATACAGAAAGATTAGGTAAACAAAGAATGAAAGAGGCAGCTGTGGTATAGATATTATCTGCTGCAAAAGTCACCCAAGTTTGGGCAATATACTATATTTATTTATAACGACACATGAATGGTACACAAAGTGATTGATGAAATGCCTCAGTGAGGGCTAGCCAGCTATAATGAATTTTGATTTTCTCTATGTTGTTTTTTGCTTCGTTTCCTATATGTCCTATGCTAAATTATGTGTATTTGACTGCAAAGTGAGGCCTAGTTGAAGATCCAAGCCCTTATTACTATGGCTCTGGTTTGAAGCTGCAGGGAAGTTGAAAGGCCTATTATGATCTGCATGTGATAAAGTGAACATACAAGTATCTTGTTTAGAAGGAAGGGAAAGGGATGATGAATTGTTCCAATTTGATTTCTGATCAAAACCATTAAGAATATTAACGGCATCTTGATCATTGGTTTTGAAGCTAATCTGAGGTTCTTCATACAAAGAAAACTCAGAGTAGTTATAAGAAGAGGGGTCATAGAACCAAGGCGTATTAGAGCCATGGAAGGAAAAACCACGGTTGTTCTGAAAAGGATGAAGGTAGTAGCTTAAGCTACCCTTCCTGGCTTGAAGCTGCAACCTCTTTTTCTTCATTCTCTCTTTCTTGTGAGCATTCTGGTGACCTCCTAACGCTTGCGAGTTTGCGAATTCCTTGGAACAATATTGGCACTCGAACTTTCTTTCATGATCTGATGTGTTGTCTCTTGTTGCAGATGAACTCTTCTCCTGCTGCTCAGGTTTCTCCCCTCCTGATGAAACCGAGTTAGAAGAGTTCGCACTTTCTTCGCTTGCTTCCACAGAGTCTTTGACACAGGCCTCGTTGATCTGAGATGGGTTCAGCTCAAACCCAAATAGCCTCAGCCTCTTCTCCACAGAAGAATGGCCATTTTCTCCATTATTATCCCATGAGGGAGAAATATCACAGCCATGTTCTCTTTCCATTTTTTCTCAGGGGAAAATATGAGATGTATCAGGTAGAAATGCACATATTATTGTCTGGCTTCTTTTCCTTTTATAGATGCTC
Organism: Acacia melanoxylon; assembly: GCA_019022615.1. NCBI lineage: Eukaryota > Viridiplantae > Streptophyta > Magnoliopsida > Fabales > Fabaceae > Acacia > Acacia melanoxylon. The sequence continues at coordinate 2,052,111 of JAFJYJ010000052.1, forward strand.
TAAGGGTTCTATAGGTTAACATGCATTGCATCTATTAAATTACAAGTAGTTGTTTAATAATACACAGACATATACAGTATAAGGGGGAAGGGAAACCGAAAGGGTCAATAGAATAAAAGATTTAGAAAGAAAAGTCAGATAAGGAAAATTAAAAGCCGTCTCTCATGCAATTGTTTGGTTAATTTAAAAACTTTCATACTTGTAGTAGATACACCTCAAACTTCTCAATCAGGGTGGATACAGTGTAATTTTGTTAAGGTGAAATTAGATGGTCTAAAAGCACTTTATAATATATTTAACATGTAATTATAATACCCACTTGGCCTTTTTTTATTACTTACTAGAAAGATAAATATTCCATGCTTAAGACATGATTAATGTTATAAAACTAACTGTAGCTACAAAAGTCAAAGAAAGATAGGATGTAATCATATAGAGGGCAAGGTCCTATAGCTTAATTAATTAATAACATATCTACTTCTGTACTAAAATGCATATCTAGTACTATTATTTTAACTGACCAACCAATGACTTAGTGGATTCCTTTATTGTCCTTTAGTGAATTCTTGCATTGTCCTCCACCTAAGCTCGTCATAATAAATTAATAATATTAAGATTATTGTTTATGGATGCCAATGTTGCCTAGTCTCATCTACCACAGTTCTTTCAATACAAGTATATAACTAAAATTTATCTAAGAGGCTGTTTGTTACACGGATTCAGTGGGAAAGGAAAAGAAGATTAGAAAGTTCCCTTGTTTTATACGCTTTTTGTGTCAATTCTTCCCAGGAACTTAAGTTCTCGGGCCCAACAATCTTCTTTTATATATGGGAAGATAAGAACCCACCTAAAATTGGTGAGATCTTAAGTTCTTACGTGAACAATGACACTTTTAGACATATTTACCCCTCATAAAATATTTTTTTTCTATAAGGTAAGAAAATAGGATTAAATTCAAATTTATATGATAAGTTCAAACTTATGCGATAAGTTCAAACTTGACAGGAAAATATTTTAGATAAATTCGAACTTAATAAGAGGATATTTTTTCTTGAAATATATTTTAGCAAAAAAAATATTTTTCCATTTCCTTTTGAATTAATTATTTTTTAGAGTAAAATATGTATTTCCTGATTCTTTACCAACTACTACCCCTTCATTTTCTTCCTACCAAACAAATCATCTTCCCTCACCCCTTCCCTTCTTTTCTCTAAATTCTTTTCCCTCCTTAAATCTTTCTCGTACCAAACGGGGTTTAAGTATCTGTAGCAAATGAGATTATACAGTAGTAGTTGAAGCTTCTCAGTAATTGTCCCACCACCCACATAAACAACTAATCTTAATCTGTTTATGTTGACCATGTTTTATTAATGGTGTGATAATGGTGTGATAAAGTGGTAGTTGCTAAACGAAGGAATATAAGAAGTGGGGTTATGATGTCAGCATATATACTAATAAAAGGTTGCCCATAAGATCTGGGCATATCTTCACAGAGCAAACCAAGCCTACATCTTATACTTTTTTTGTAGCATATGTTTCCAGGTGAATTAGGTCATCAAGTAATCTTTTATTCTATTATAATCCCACTAAAAAGAAAAAATACATAAACAGCCGATTAGCGTTGGACAGTTGTTTCTTCTAGTTGGACCCCACACTTTTGTTGCTTTTGGGACAATTTTGAAAAACCATGAGATTGTGTTTTATTCCATTGTCTCTGCTATATCTTCCTTTGCTGGACTTCTTCCACCAATAAATCTTTCATGCTCATCAATGGGCCCTCCTTTTTTTCTTTACCTGAAGTTTATTCAATTTGCCTTTTTTTTTTTACTTGCTTTTGGGAAGGAGAATTCCAAGTAGGAGTGGTGTCATCAAGCATATATGTCACTATCCCAACATGTGGAATAAAAGGGGAGCTTCATGGAAGAGATTGGGTTAAGGTGGCTATTGGCTAATCAATCTAAGTGGGTGGGTTGGCTGATTGATTGATGGTTAATTCCATTACATTACTCGTTGGTTTTTTTGGAGTATCAGGCAGTGGTCCCTACTCTCATCAGGTACAGTTGATTCCACCATTATATATCTGATGGCTTCTCTTCTGGACAAATTCAAAGTAGGGTTTTTTATTATCCAATATATGAGACCTCACAGAATGCCAAAACTGACTAAGGTTTGAAAAATAACTCCATTGGAACAACATAACAACAAATATTGTTCCTTCGTAGAAGTAACACGCATTGATTTTTCCTTAATAAAAAGTGTAAGAAAACACGTAGAGACTAACTAGTTAAAGAAAACCTGTGACTGAAATCTTTTAAAAGAGTAACTCTATATTCTACACAAAGAACATTCATGATGACAGTTTATATAATGACCTCGACGAGGTAAAGAATCAGCACACAAAAAATAGCATCCCTTCAGTGAGCAACACGTTGATTTTTTCTTAATAAAAATGTGCATGAAAACACATAGAGACTAACAAAATAAAGGAAGCCTGTGACTGAAATCTTTTAAGAGAGTAGTCATATATTCTACATAAAGAACATTTATGATGACAGTTCCAACATCCATATAATGACCTTGATGAGAAAAAGAATCAGCATAAAAAAATAGTATCCCTTCAGAAAAGCGACACGTTGATTTGAAGTCAGCAACACATTGGTTTGAAATGTCTGCTTCTACCAAATACTGATGTGTCAAGAGCACCTAATTCGTTTCTGGAGTTAAGTTCTCACCTGGAAATTTTCACCCTCCTTTTTAGAGTCTTGTTAGGATAGGCTCTCCACTCTCTAGTATTAATTTTCTTAGAACAATTCCATTTGTAAAAATAAATAAAATATTTTTATTAAAAATATATCTTAATTATATTTATATGTGTGTAAATGTTTTGATGATCATCAGAGAATAGAGTTTGAATAAGAGTGGGATGCCAAAGATGACGTCAGGATCATTGTTGAAAGAAAGCTTAGGCATGAAACGCAGAGGAAGGTACTTCCCAACTACCAAATTCCATTATAATTTTACTTAAAACTGACTTAAAAAGCACTGCTCCTAAAGAGAAGTGTATTGATTGATGAGAGAATCTGTTGATTCTCTAATTAAAGTTGAAAAAGAGAGAGACTATATTGGTTTGTGGGACTAAGAGACTGTTCAAGGCAGCGATAAACAAAGAACTATTTTGGACCTCATCCACGTAGACACTGGCAAGGGAATTCAAAGACGTCGTTGACTATGCATATTTGTTTAATGATTGTACACTGAGACTTGGTTATCTGGAATTCTGGATTGTCTTTGCCTAAAATTGCGCAATAGAAATGAACCAGGTAAGGGGTTAAGTACAATCTTTAGCCCCTTAATTTTTTTTTGGAGCAAAAGTTCCTCAAATTTTAAACTATGAGTTTTGAATTTTGATCTTTCAAAAGACAAAAATAGTCCAGGTTTTTATTAAATTTTAGGAACTAATGTTTTACATAATGAAAATTGAGAAACTAAAACTTATATTTTGAAACTTGAGGGACCAAAACTAAAATAAGGGCAAATTTGAGAGACTAAAGATCGTATTAACTCAAATTTATTACTCGGATGAATTGTTTTACCTATGATTAACTGGATTCTAATAAAGGGATTATGGAAAAAGAGAGATTTGATCACTGGTTGGAAATGATTATGATGTAAATTTTAGGGTTAATGAGCATTTTTGTCTTGGAAGTTTTCACCAAGAGGTGATTTTGTCCTAAAAGTTTCTTTTTTTTTTTGGGGGGGATTTTGCCTTGGAAGTATAAACAATGGAGTAATTTTTCCTTGCCGTTATCCTAGTTAATTTTGATCGTTAGTAGACCAAATATGCTAAGTTAGCAGTCCACATGTCATCCATATCATTTTTGTTGAAGTGTAAATTTGCACCGAAAGTTCATGTGTCATCTATTTCATTTTTTTCTAAAGTTAGATTTAAAATTTCTAGGGCAAATTTACACCTTAACAAAAATAACGTGGATAACATATAAACTACTAGCTCGGCATATTTGATCAACTAACGGTCAAAATTAACTGAGATAATAGTCGGGGCAAAATTGCTCCATTTTTTATACTTACGGGGCAAAATTGCCCCTCCAAAAAACTTCCGATACGAAATTGCCTCTCGATGAAAACTTCGGGGGTAAAAATACCCCCTTAATCCTAAATTTTATATAGTCTAGAGATATGCAAAGCCTCCAACATTGTGTTTTAGTTTAAAATTGAAATAACTTACAATTGCAGCATAATTTATTTTTAATAAAAAGGTAAAGAGAGATAGAGAGAATAATCTTTTTCTTTGTTTTTTTTTTTTTGCCAAAGTGATCCCTAATAGAAATCAAGGGATAGAAAGGGAACGCGATTACAACGGATATACACAAGATTGGCATATTAAATTGTCAAAAGTTCCTTGCCTACTTCATTATGATAGCAAGAACTCACATCATATGAGGATTTGACAATTGCAAATTAAGCATCCCAAAAAAAGTTAGGGTTTCCTCTCACGTATTGCCAAGTGGCAGGAAAAACTACAAAAAAAAAAAAAAAAAAAAAAAGATTATATAATAGTATTTGATACCATTAGTGCTTTGCAACAAAGTGGTGTAGATGTTCACACCACTTTGGAAAATACTGCACCAACTTAGCATAAAATGTGAAATCAGTTTCCTTCAACAAAGAGATGTGAAATCAGTTTCCTTCAACAAAGAGGAGAATATCTCCAAGGATTGTGAGTCGCCTACCAATTTTGAGGAAAATAGAGCATTTGATGCTTACAATGAATACTCGTCAAGAAAAAAGAGAAAAGGGGTGACAATATCCCATGGATTTTGCTGACATAACAAAACCTTGCAGAATGCAAAGCACTATCTTTAGACAAAGTTACAGAATTGTCAACTTTTGCTCAGGGCATTTTAAATAAATCCATTTTCTATTCTTCTCATAAGAGGATGCTTTACACAAAATACTTCTCATTGAAACCTAAATAATAGCATTCTTGGATGCAAAGAATGAGAATGTGGATTCATTGAAACTCAACCCTGCAAGAGGTTAAGGCGTGCCGTTCTCAAATGGAGATTCTCAGAAGTGTGTTCGTCACCCAAAAAGATGCTCGGTGATCCCAACATGCATCAGCTTCTACATCGTGCAGGATAGATGTCACGGTTGACGTTTGGCACGAGGCGGCAGGAGAGCGAGAAGAATTTTTTTCCTTGGTCCCTGTAACTCAAGCAACAATTGAACACATGAGAGAAGCAGAGAACCTAGATTAACAACCACCATATGGATCATGATGCATGAACAAAGCAACGTTTAGCATGGCAGAAAAATGACATTTAATATGCATGTGGCTCAAAGTGATGGTCAGTCTAAGCTTTATGCTCCTTCATATATGTGGTTGAATATTCAATTGAAATCTCAAGCCTTATAACATAATTACATAACACCACACATGGCATAAATGATAAAAATAAGGGTTAAGTAGCAATTTTGCCCCGGAAATACACCTGCAGGAGCAATGTTACTCGGAAGTTTTTGGAGCTCAATTTTGCCCCGGAAGTCTAAAAACATAGCAATGTTGCCTCCACTAATGGTAGACACTGACGGAGTTAGCATACTTGAGCATGATAACCTCACACTCGAGTGTGCACGGTTTTTTTTTTTTTTTTGCAAGTGCACACTCATTTTGAGTGTGCACTTGCCAAAAAAAAAACGACCGTACACACTCGAATGTGCTTACTCTGTCAGTGTCTCACCGTTAGTGGAGGGCAACATTGCTACGTTTTTAAACTTCCAGGGCAAAATTGAGCCAAAAAAAAAAAAAAACATTGCTCCTGGGGTGTATTTCTAGGGCAAATTTGCCACTTAGCCCTAAAAATAATAATAGTTAAAAGAAGAAAGGTCTATTACCATGGGAATCCCAAGCTCTTTAAGGTCATTTTCTCCCATCTGCTTTAATGCAGTCATATCCACCTGCACGACAAATGATCAAATTATACAATTATATCTATGATAATTATAATTCTTATGCCCCTTAGATGGAATGAAATGACAACCCAGGAATTAAGGGAACAAAAGAGGCTCAAATGTGAATACAAAATGCAAGAATGTTTTGGTTAACTCATCAAAGATTAAGATTTTCCCTCCTATTCCTAATTTATAAACCCTATATTAGGGAATAAAAACAAATGCATAAAGCAAGCCAATGGAACAAAAGTAATGAATAAAGACTACATAAACCATGATAGTTCTAGGTGTGCATTGAATTACGGAATAAGCCATTGGCTGAAATGTGATGGCATGGAACAAATTCGAAGAACCAGAGTTCAGTCATGTCCTGTGGAAAATATCAAACTCTAGCGACATATATCCCAAAATTTGAAAACATTTAACAATAGCTCAAGAAACTGAACATTGACATGGAGAAAAAGTTAACCATAACAAGAAATAAAGGGAAGGGAAAAAACCATGCAACAAAAACCCTGCTCAATGTTAGTTCTATTGCGGCAATTGAAAAGTCACAGCGTCCATTCAAATAAAAGATTCTCCCAATCACAAGATTATCCTTCACTAGCGAGTTAGTGGATAACTTTGACATTTCATTGAACAAAGCATAACTCAACATCAGATAAGGTTGAAAATATACCAAAACAAGTCACTAAATAAATAAATGAGCTACGTACTTCCTCAGCTTTGAAAAGAATGGCATATTTTCCCAGTCCCAATCCATGCAACAGGGCATCAACAGTTTGGGGTGTTTGCTGTTCATTGCCCTACATGATAACCAATTGACATGTCAGTGAAACACTAAGCTTGCGCTGCTTAAAGAACTTAACAGCAGTAAAAAACTTAACCACTTTTGATGTGAAAAAAATGCAAGGGATCAGGTAATAGACTAATGTTAACTATAACAGTGATGTCAATGGAACTTCCAACAGATCAGGATTTTGCCCTCCGGATACTTCATTACTTCTCCAGATGGTGTCCATGCATTGTTGTTGAAGGCAGATATTAGGAGAGCAGTACACAAATCAACAATATTCACCTCATTGTTAACCACTGACTAGGTTATTTTAGAAACAACTAATACATTGCCTCCGGCATATACTTTTTATGCAGATATTCTCTCTTTCAATAATGCCACTAGCAGCTTTACAAGTCAATAAATAGCCAAGAAGTCAACTACCATCTCACAAGTCACAATAGTTGTTCGATTTGCATGCTCAATAAATTCTAGGAACAAAATATAAAGTGTAAAGGCCATGATAACCATGATAAATAATTAAACGTTACAAATTCTTTAAGATCTACTACCATTCCAGAATTCCTGTGATCAGAGGATTGCAACATGGAGGGACAGATGCAGGATGAAACTTTTGTTTTATCGCCTTTTCTTTTTCTCTGTTTCCCGTTTATACACACAAATTAGGTTCAATTTCCTCTCATATCAATTTCAATGTGCACGTGTTAGAAATGTGTGTTCGAGTGGTGGGTAAGTGACATTTTCTCCTCCATTCCAAGTAACTTCAAGAGGGCAGTGGGAAACATAAATAAACCAGGTAATTCTATTGTTATGAAAATCCAGTACTTCTACGATAAATTGTAAAAAATTGGCATCCGGTACTGCAAAACTGAATAAATAAAAACAATATAAACTTGTCTTCAAGACACAATATTCCTCAATTTCAAAGATGTCGAAGTTCCTACTACAAAACTAAAACTAAGATGCCAGAAATTCTCCACAATGTAAATAGAAACTACCATCTTCCCAAAGGCAGCCAGCATCTCATTTAGAATATAAATACAACCAAACCAACGTCTAGCAAGTAGCAATAAAGCAATGCAACAGGAATTATTTTCCTATCATCTCTACTTGAAGTGCATATAATTACCATCACCCCATTCAGAATTTGTTCATCAAGAAGAATACTTGCTAGTTCCAAATAGTAACAATAAAAACATGACGACCTTTAAATTGCAGGTTTACAAATTAAAGTAATTCTTACTTCTTACATCAGATGTTTTAACAACAACCAAACAGTACACCCACAACTTATGGCCATGAGACCATCCATAACTGAATTATAAGGCAAAGCACTGGGAACCTGGTAAGTTAGGCAAACTATTACAAGCCCAATTTTCAATAGCCAAGGTAACTCAAGATAAGCAGATAATCATGGGAAAAGTTACTCCATTAACATAGAGAGATCAGCATCAGAGAAAAGCAATTAGAAAAGTTAAAAGTAGAATATACCACAAATGGAGTCCGTGAAGGGGGCAGTTGCCCTTGATGAGGTGCTACAGGCTTAGCAGTTACTAAAGGTAACGTGGATGCTGTGGAGCGGGCCACAAAAGATGAAGGTGCAGTGCTTGGAAGTCTTGAAGCCTCAACATCCCTAGTTATAGCTGGAGCTGACCTGATACTATCATATGTCCTGTTTGAAGGCCTTCTCTGTGGGTCTTCCATGTTTCTTTGAGGGGAAATTCCCCTGGAAGTGCTTGGAAACCCTTCAGGTGATCTTCTTCTAATATGATCCAATGTCCAAGGTGAATAAGAACTTCTCAGTGATTCCATACGTGCTAAATCACCAGAAGTTCTAGCAGACGGGATTCGCCCCAACATACTTGTTTCCCTTGGTTCAGACAAGTTCTGCTTTGAATTAATATTAGTTGCTGCAGGTTGAGCTGCCCTTGACAATTTTTCGCGAAGGTCCATATGCCTCTTACCACCATTACTGTCCAATCTAGATGCACTTTTTCGCATAAGCTTCAATCGAAGGTCATCTCTGCCAATCCGCCCATCTGATAAATTGGTGGTGATGCTATTAAGGTTATAGAAATTGAGCAGCATAAAATCGATCAAATAAAAATTCACTCTAGAGGGAGCATACTACCATTGAACCCATTTTGCGAGCTTGTATCTCCTCGCTGTCTGCAGTGAACAGAATCTTTGAAGTAAGCAAATTATTTTTCATATTTTAATAACATACAGACCCACAAGCAGCAGCAGCCTATTCCACAAACATAACTGACTAATAGAGGGTCTTAAGGAACAGCAAACACACCGTTTATAGCCGCTGAGTTCATTCCCATCCCACAATGAACTCTCTGTATCATGTCCTAGTCTATCTCTCACAGAACGCTTAGAGCCAACTGTAGGATAGGAAGGGAAGGAAACATCCGCCGTAGATTGGTCCCTCTTAACAACCTATACTCAAATGCATAGAAGCTCATTCAAATAAAGTAGGTTAACACCATCATGATCGAGAACAAAATTTATACTTCGACAATTAGAGAGAGTAAAATGAAAAGTTTAAGTTCTTTTGTATACTCTCCACGCATAGAATTGACCACGAAAAAAATGGACGTCAGATTGAAATATTTGTATCATGAACACCACTTTATTCAAAAAAAAATAGGACTCAAAAGACTTCAACGAAAATCGCCCGCCATCATTTAATCAAGTATTCACGAATAAACACAATTCAAATTGATCGAGTTCGTAAAAACTCAAAACAGCAAAAGTTACAATGAGAACTTCTAAGAATGCAAAGAAAAGAAATTTAAAAGATTTCAAATAGATATCAAACATTAGAATCCACAAAAAAGTACCTGACCACTGCGCCCAAGAGTAATAGTAACTCGACCCCTCGAAGTATCAGACATATCGATAACATAAACCCTAAATAATGAACTTCGAAAAGAATTATCCGAAGACAAATGTACCGAGTCGAGCGAGATGCATCAATATAATGGATCAAGAAGTAAAGAGAGATGCCCTAATCCCATGCTGCAACTGGAAGCTCAAAGAGAGAAAGTCGCTCGAAGAAAGAAAGCGCCTTTTGCAGAATATTATTATGCCAAGACTCTCTGGAGGCTCAAGCCTCAAGTAGAGGATTTGCGGTAAGAGAGAAGGAGAAAGGGTTGTGGTGTTGTACTCAGCTTTGAATGGAAGTGAAGAGGACAATAGAACAAGAAAGAGGTGGTAATGTCCAGGAACGAGGAGAGACCGTCACAGCGCACGCCGGGAAAACAGTGGCCGTCCGATTAGCACACGATGGAACGCCGTGAGCCCAGGTCGGGAATGTACTTGTAAGAAGTAGGAGAAGACGAAAGAGCAACAAACAACACTGTCCTGTGTAGTTCTCTATCACAAATATGTGGGCCAGGCTGCTTTTGATGTTTCCCTCTCTTGAGGGATTTCTACTAATAGGCCTGAAATTAGGCCCAAATAATGGAAATAATGGGCCAGGCCTATGAACGCAGCCAGGCCTAAGAAAGTTCGCTTTTAACCCACAAAAGAATGTCGGGCAAATGATAAAAACGTATGGGCCAATCCATTAAAACCACCACTTTGGTTACATTTTTTTTCAGTCATATCAAATATAATTTTACCAATGTGAGTTGGCATAGATAGTAAGAGATCGGGATTAGGCGCTTGGGTCGTGGGTTCGATCCTCTCTGTCGTCGCTGAGACTCCTTTGGTAGGCGATCTCGTAAGTCCCCGTAAGTCTTCATGGCAGGGGCGTAAATCTTGCTGGCGCTTAGTGGGGGCGATGTCGAACTCTTCCAAAACCTTTTTCTTATCAAAAAAATAATAATAATATAATTTTAACCATTTTTATCAAAAAAATATATATAATTTTAACCAATTTAGTTAGTAAAAGGGTTAACTTATAATAATGAGATTGTTGATTCAAATCTCACCAATGCAAAAAACTTATTGGTGGAAAATTTCTAAATACTTCGGTAAGCGCTCTTTGAGTCCGGACGTATACACTGATCCTGGTGAATTTCGAGACCCAACTCACCTAAAAAAAGGCAATTTTAAATTTAATTGATTTTATATGTTTATTTCTATTTCCAGCAAACCAAACAGAGCCTTAATGCAATGCATTGCATGTGCATTAACGGAACTGGTTACTGTGCTCGTCCATAGGATGAGTAGAGAGAGCTCTTTCGTATGGACAAGGATTTTTTTTTTTTTTTACTTTTCTTTTTTTAAAAAAAAAATTAATGGGTGGAGAATCTAAAATAAAAATAATCTTTCAATTAACATTTTTTTGAAAAAAAAATAATGATTTTTTCATTAAAAAAAAAAAAAAAAAAAAAAAATAAGTCATCCAGGATCTAGATCTGAATGCATGGCCCCAGTCCATCAAAAGACGAGCTGGAAAACCAAATCGGTGCATTAACATACAAAGGAAAGGAAGATGCCAAGAAAAGAGGGCACCCTACAGCTATTAGAACATTTTAATTTAATAATTGTGTTCCCTCCCTCATTAACCATTCTCGCTGTTTCAATAATGCTTAAAGCCCGTCTAAATTAAATTCTTCACTTTAATTTATGTACGGCATGCAATATTGTTAAAATAATATATTGAGATGTGCGTGTGAGTGAAATGAAGTCAGTGTATTTCTTATCTCTCACCGACAACATTTCAAAACTAATGTAGAGTCATTTGATTTGATTTAAAGATCTATCTCTCCCATTTTATTTGTATTACAAATCTATAGAAATGATCAATCTGAACAATTGTTGATTTGAAGACTATAAATTAATTAAAATGGAGATATATAAATGGAAGGGACTTCAAACGTAGAGGACACGAATATTTTGGATAGCAACTAAGAATTCCCAGCTTCACTATCATCATTGTTTGATCGCTCACAAGAAATAGAAAACAATATATGCATAATTACACATGATTCAATTCATTCATTCAACATCCAACGATGACTTGTAATTAAGCATGAAGTAATTACAGTTGATTAGGTGACAGTGGGGAGAATTTGCATTACTTCACTCATCATATTGATGATTCTTTTTTAGATTCTTATTTGAATAATGCGTTACTGGTCATTTGACCGCAAAATGATTGATTGTTCACTTGTTCAATGTATTTTGATTAGTTTTGAACTTGTATTGCATATATACACAGTACGTGAATGTGTAACATGGACAGTCATAAGAATAATGGATGCTGTTTTGTATTCTGCGTACAGGCTCTTGTCTTATGGAAAAGGGCTGAGTTTTCGGCACCTCATCTCTCCGACCGCCGCTTGGGGAGAGGTTGTTCGGATGTGTGTGAGTTGTGCCAGATGGATTTCTTGATGCAGTTCCACCACTTTATTGGGCCTGTTTGGAAAGCAGTGCTAGTACTAGCGATTTTAAAAAAAGTTCAGTAACGCTGACAATTGATTTTTGGTATGTTTGGGTTGAGCGTTAAGTTCACTAGATTTTAAGTCAAAAAAGCTCAAAAAACTCATTAAGAAAAAAGCTCAACCAATGAACTTTTTTTAAAAAACTTTCAGCTTTTTGACATAGGCCCCGCCACTTCTACCACTATCAATCCAAACATAAATCATTATTTACAACCTAACTTTTTTTCTACCGAACTTTTTTTAAAGTCAGATAGCTTTTAAGCCATCGCTGCTACTGTCAAACCAAACAAGCCATTAATGGTAGAAAATGTGTTTTTATGTGAGGCAAATGCAACCGATACAGCGTCAAGAATGGATCGCCATCGGTGGAAAGATGTCATGTCATCATCATTGGATGTGGAGACTTCCGTCACATAAGTGATATTTAAAACTCATAACCTTATAATTATGATTATGAGCTAATCTCTTTACCAATTGAACTAATATTTATTTGTAGAATCATTTATTAGTAGATGGTAAAATTAAAATCACGGACCTGGTTAATGTAAACTAATAATCACACACAGACCAGTGAATATATATAATTCATTAATTGGTTTATTAGGAAAATGCCATATCCATTATGTGCCTAATCAAATAGGATACATAAGAAATAGATATACCAGTCGATCAAGTCCTATAGAAATACTGAGAATTACAAACTTTAATTTCTTGCTTAAAATAATAAATTTATAAGCTTAAAAGAACTTTCAAATAATACATAAAATTAAGGCAGGCAGTACAAGTACAGCACATGAAAATTAATGAAGATGGGTATGGGTGCTTAACAGCTATATATATTGCGTTTAGGAAGGACAAAACAAAAGTGTAACGTTGACCCAAAATGTAAACAGAATCTAATTAACCTTTGTAAATCCCTGCGAGTCCATTCACATGCTATTTCCAAACACACAGTGATCATTTTCAAACACCATGTATTAAAGCAGAGCGTACGGATAATTCTAAAATTAATTAAGTACTTTGGTGATTTTTTTCTTGTGTAAGATTTCAGAGATATCTAGCTAAATGCTCCTCCTCCTCTATTATATTTTACAAGATCACATAAATATTATTCCAAATTAAAAGATGCATTGGTAAGCAAAAAATATATTTAAAAGATGCATTACATTAATGACCTTCCAAGAAGTTGGTTCAAAATATTTTTTTGGACAGTATAAATTAAGTGTAATAACTTTTTATGCAATATATAATCTTGTTCTTATATATATATATATATATATATATATATATATATATATATATATTATTTATTTTTTTCAATTTCCTATACCTTCATATGCGCAAACCTATTGATTTTTCACCATCTACAACTTCAGACCATAATTAAAGTACTGATAAAAAAAAATTAAGGTGAGATCTCAGAGACAATATATCTCCTGTAGCTATAACAATTGTACACAGTTCGATCAAACTTATAATTTGTAACCTTTTTATGAACAAATATCGAGGATGCGCACAAGTATATATACATATAGTTTAGTTTCTAAGTTTTTCCGTAGAAGTCTAGAAGATATATCTTATATGTCATTTCTCTCTGAATATAGAGGAAATATCAATGGGATAATATAGCTTGATGATTATCATATGAATTTAAGCTCATCCGGTAATCAACTGAAATGGAAAAACTACCAGAATATAACACTCAGGGAATCTTTCTAGCTATCTATTTTTATGCTATATATTCCGAAGATCAAGTGAAGAGAGGAAAATAAAAGATGAAACATGTAAATCAGACCTGCATGAGAGACTATACATGTAAAAAGGACATTCCAACACCCTAAGAAGAAAATAATACTCCCTCCGGTTCTAATTATAAGAACTAGTTGACTTTTTTGAAGAGATTAAGGAAACTAATTAAATTAGCTTAGAGTATTTTTATTTTTATTTTTTTCTTCAAACTAAATAATTTAACCAATAAACTAATATATAATTTAAGAAAACACAACATATGAAATGATTAAGTAAACTTATTTAAACTTCCTTTATCTCTCCGAAAAAAATCAACAAGCTCTTATAATTAGGACCGGAGGTAGTAATAAAAATAATAAAAAGAAACCCTACCTCAAGAAAGGAACCGAAGGAGAGAGAGAGATCGAGGTCATGATGATAACCATTAAAGTCTACAGTACACAAATCAATTAACATAGTAGATTCAGAAACATTCCAATTGCTACCTCAACAATTACATTTATTATCATCGTACATACACATAGGAAAATTAGAAAAATATCCAGATCTCTAGTCTCAAGCTGTAGTCAACTAAAATCATAATAATCCGATCTTCTTCAATACAATAATCAAATTTACAGCCATAACCAACACCACAAGAGAGATCATCAGAAAGGTCATCAGCATCGATCATCATATCATGAAGATCTCATAAAACACAGCAAGCTCACAAACATGGCACCACAACACGTCATACGCTAAATCAAACCAAAGCAGAAACTATGGAAAGAAAGAGAGAAATATATATAAAGGATTAAGCTAGATTATGGTTGATCTAGCATCTAGGTATAATATGTCGGACCACAAGGCTTCAATTCCCCGAGAAGAGAGAGAGAGAGAGAGAGAGAGAGAAACGAAAGCAGCATCATAAGAAGAAGAAGAAGGTCACCGCGGTTAGGGTTTCTTCTTCTTGACGGAAGTCATCTTCTAGTCTAACCCTTGTCTGAGGAAGACGACGACGATAAGATGTTAATTCTATTAGTTGAATCGGGAAGAGTGGTGGTGGTGGTGGTGTGAGAAGAAGAAGAGGGGTTTTGAGAGTTTGGTGAGAGGTGGTGATGATGAAAGTGAGGAGGGAATAATGATGAGAGGAAGAGAGAAGAAGACATGATGATTGCTCCGCCTTGTGTTTTGGGGTTTCAGAGAGAGAGAGAAGAGATAGATGATGATATGATATAGTAGTAGTACTAGGGAGATGGGTCTTCTTTTTATAATTTATGTTTTTTTTTTCCTTCTTCTTCTTTCAAATGGTGCTAATTTTGGAGAAACCCACATTTAAAGACTCTCAAGTAGTAAGACAGAAATTTTAAACAAAAAAAGAAAAACAGAATAATTATTGATATCAATTACTATGATTTTTTTTTAAAAAAAAAAAATCTATTGCCAATGTTTGACAAAATTTCCATCAACTTTTTTTTAAAAAAAATTACGTACCACTTTTTTTTCTTTCTAAAATCTGATTTTAAGCAACTTTGTTGTGCTTTTTTTAAGCATATAATAAAAAAAAATGTTTTAAAGTCTTGTGCAAACTGCAAAACTTAAGCAATAATAACTTCATTATTTTCATTAAATAATAATAATGATTTTTAAGATTTTCTTTTAGATGGGGCTTATAAAAATGTAACTGGATTATGAGCAGGGGTGCATGAAGTTAGCCATATATCATGATATGATGTATGTATGTAAAAATTATCGTTGAGTAGTTGCAGAGAATGACAGTCTTTTTCCTGAGGGAAGAAGATGAAGGAGCTTGCACTTGAGATCATCTGCTTGCAGTTTGACTGTTAGAAAGGTGTCCCGAGAGAGAGAGAGAGAGAGATAAAGTTTTGACGCTAATGGAAATTAGCTGTTACCCTTTTGGTCTCTGGAAAAAGTTACAAACAACAACAACATTAGCACCGTAAACTGTAACTTAAAAATCTCCGCTACTTTATTTATTTATTTATCTTTGTGGGATTAAATCCCAAAGGAAAGAGTGATGGTGTATATAGGTGTGTGGGTATATATACATATAGTGCAGAGAGAAAGTCTCACTTGACATGAAAGCTATTCCGTTAAAACCCTAACCACCACGGTGCCCTAATTTTACGCCACCAATTCATAATAATTCATTTATACAGTTCATCCCTATAATCCCAGCTAATCTTGACTCTAACCTAATTGTTTTTTTCCCCTTAAGTTACATATTCACTAAGGTTTTAATACATGAACACGCATGAATGCATCGGATTCACTATTTGTATATATGAATTTATTTCTAAACTTTTTTTTATATATCTTTCAGTCTCTTGGATATTTTAGATATATATAATATAATATATACGGGCTCAACTATTAAATATTAATGCCTGATTTTGAAGTTCTTACTGTGAAACAAGTGTTTAACAAGTACTAGCGCATAACATAATGTATTCATGGGTTGAATATTTGATCGATCAGGGGGAAGTTTTACATTTTCCTACCATTATAAAGTAGAATGTCACTAAATAACCAGAATATCATATGATAGATTTGTCAATTTTAATTGACAATCGAAAAGAAGAATAATGTAAAAATTAATAAAATATAATGTAGTCTTTGATATTAATTTTCCACAAATGTCTAAAGCAAGAGGTTAAAACAATGCATATATAAATAGATTGCTTAGACTTACAGATATTGCCCATGTAAGTTATAACTAAAAGACAAACATAGAAGAAAATAAACCATCAAGTAATGATTAAGAGAATGAAGGCATTACAACCATTATTACTTTCATGAAATTTATAAAGCTATTGCCTGTCTTGTTTATATATATTAATAATTGAATAAAAACAAAGGTTAATTCTTGTCATCAACCTCCATTGACGGTGGCTTATATTTCTCTGTAAAAGTAACAATATATGCTCTATCAATAAAAATCATGAAATCACCCAAAGGTTTAGATCTAGCGTAATTTCTCACAACGTGACAAACTAAAGTTTAAATCCTTGCTGAAAGATGTGTTTAATTATACTTAATGTCTTGACCAAAAAAAAAAAAATTATACTTAATGTCGGACAATGTTTCAAAGAGTATTGTTTCTAATAAGAGAATACTTGTGCCTAGTAAAAAATATGAGAAATCAACTGAGATGGAACGTATTAAACACTACCTGGGAGACATAAGCCTAATTATGCATTAACCTGAGTAATAGATATACAATTCCTGATGTTAAACAGTTCCTAGGGTTTTGAAGAGTTAACTCTGTTATTAGTCCTTATAATTCAAAAATAAAGACGAGTTAGGCATCTTGACAGTGTGAAAGGGGTCGTTGCTCAAACAAAAAGAAAGAGGGGGAGCAACGTTTGACTATACTAAAACGGGAATAAATACAGTTAAGATTTGAGAGATTAGTATTTGTAGGCAAACTTAGATGAGTACAATGTCCAGTGTCTCGAAAACCAGAGCAAACTAGAGCCTCTGGTTGAAGCATAGTGCATGTATATTTACTATTAATTAATCCTTTTGTCAAACAATGGCCTGTTAGTTACTTAATTAATTAGTAGCCACCTGTGATTTTCAATCCGTGATGTTATGCACCATGCATGTTTGCTCAGCTAGCCAGCTCTGCGTTTTTGTAAACATAGAGATTTTATCATTAAAAAGAAGCCCAAAGGTAAAAATGAGCAATGTAGATATAATAAACACAGGTCTAAATTATCTCTACATTATTTACTAGAAAATCTGTATACAGATTAGAGAAGGAAGAGGAAAACGGAACAAGCTAAGTAATTAAAACAAAAGAAAAAAGTGGACGTCTTATATTTATTTTTCACTCTACGCCCTACTTAACGTTCAAAGTCACCAAGTCGTGTTAAGGAAAATTGAACAGTTAAAACTTTAGAGGATATAATAAACACTAAACAGAAGATCTTTTACCGTCCACATAGAACACACATGGTTGATAGCTTTATGTTTGACCCCAATGTCAACAACTTGGTTTTGGACTGATATGTTTTCTCCATTTCGCAACCTTTTAAGCCTATAATAGGCTTCTTGTATATATATAATATATAGTGGTCAGTGGAGGGATATATTTATACACACACATAAGTTAGGGTTAGAGGAGAACCTACATTCATTTGATAAATAAAAAGGCACACGAAAAGGGCGAAGCACAAAGATCAGATTGCTTCTGCTTTTTCAGCTAAGTGGGAGCTTTTGATTCTTTTGGGGCTAATGCAAATATATATGCGATCGAGTTGTTGAGAAATCCAAGAAAGAAAAGGCGAATGCTACAAAAAAAGGAGTCATTTTTTCACTTCCAAGAAGCAGCATATATATAAACCAGCTAATATATTATCACACACAATTAAACATTCCTTTTGTGTGTTTCTTTATTGCTACTATCGTTGTCGCTGATATCATTTATCCCACTAAACAACCTACAAGCTTTAATCATTCTATGCACTTGAGTTTACCAGTTTTGTTCGCTTCTCTCTCTAAACCCAACTTCAGGCCACCATTCTCACACATTAAAGAACTTTTATAAAGCATATATAAACCCCATAATTCTTGCTTGCCTCTCACTTGGCTCAAGTTCTGCATACATATATATATATATATATATATATATATATATATATATAGCTTCATTCAATGCCTAGGATGCATCTTGAATTATGGGTAAAAGCGAATCAGTATCTTATATCTCAAACTTAAATCTTACAAATGAACAAAATTTATTTCTACCAACCCAAAATCGATCTAGTGGTGCAAAGTCTCGTTAGATTTCTTTAAGTCTCAGACTATTAGAGGAGGCACCTGTTTTTAAAAGAGAAGCCACAAATTCTGAAACTAGAGTAGTCGGTTATTCGGATGCTATGTAATACTCCTCCTGCCTTTATTATAAAGCATGCACCAACTGAAGTGCATTTAGTCCTTTTTATAAGGCATTTCTTTGTTAGACGAAAGCATTGATTATCTTTTTTCATGTATGCCCCTAATTAATAAAGGTAGTGGGTGAGTATAATAATTAATATGATATTAAGGTTTAGTGTAATTAGTAGGGGTAATATTAGAATTTACTTAAATTGTAGGGTAACTTTATTGACTTTAACTGTTTTTCTTGGTTTGTGAGAATTGTTAGTTAATGCCTTATAATAAGGACCAGAGGGAGTAGGATCAGAAATATTTTTTAACAAAATACAGTGCCCTTCTAAATTTCATTCTAGGTGCACATAACTCCATTGATTATTTCAAAATTTAAATTTAACATTCTTAAAAAATTTATTTTTATTAAGCCCTACGTCCTTATTTATGTAAGTTACTAATGAAAATTCCATTCTCAGATTAATGAGAATTATATAGCGTCTAGCTCATAATTTTTAAACACTTTTTGGGAATAAATTAAGTGCTATATATATTTCTATATATGTAAATTGCAGTTTATGAAATTATAGAAGTTGATTGAACATATTTCTATGAAGCATATATAGGTAAGCAATTTGATTTAAACAACTGAAATTAATGTCAACCCTTTAATTTTGATTTTGGGGGTCACGTCAACTCTTTTTAGTGGCTAGATTGAATGATTATTTGGGGCCAGGACAAACGAGAGAAATTCATCCTGTTTGATATAAAGGAGCTCCTGCCCACATTGTGGGCTCCACTCTATTCAATTTTTCCTCTAGTGCGTGAATCTCTAATTTGATGCTTATCTCTTGTGGTTTGACTTTTTATCAACTTGGACCAATCATGTTTAACCAGCTCGCGCTGCTCAAGTGAGACTAGTGGCTCGTGATTTCCATATTCCATAGTTATTAGACTTCAGATATTTTTCGTGTCAATATTGTCGGAAGCATACTTTCCAATTTTGTATAATAATAACATAGTAATATTATCTCGAGCAAAAAAAACATAGTAATATTATAGATCCATCTTATTATTACACTACCTCGGTTTAATTATAAGATCGATTTAATTTTTTTAAAGAGATTAAAGAAGTTAAATAAATTATTAAATTTTATTATATGTTGGGTATTCTTAAATTATATATTAGTTTACTAGTCAAACTAATTAGTTGGAGAAAAAATAAAAATAAAATACTCTAAAATAATTTAATTAACTTTCTTAATCTCTTCAAAAAAATCAATTTAATCTTTTAATTATCACCTGAAGGAGTATATACATAGTAATTGCGAGCAGTCTTAATAAAATGTTAATATCACTGTTTTCATAAAATGCACTCTCTCTTACCAGTTACTAGAGACATGCTAGCTATTTGATTCACCTTTTTTTTTTCAAAAAGATAAAAAATAAAATAAATAAAGTAATAAAATTCACCGAATCAAATCATCATATGTTGGTCCTAGTCGAAAACAGCTACTCCTACCCCCTCCGGAGGGAGTATATCATTTAAGTAAAAGGTTGAGTTTGAATTTATATGAATTGAAAACCATACTTTTATGTTTACCACTATGATCATATTTATAAGTCTTTTTTAACTAAATCACACATATCAAGGAAAGGTAGGTGTCTTAATGATTATAGGGTAAATTTTCAACTTTACCCTCATTTATGAATGAGATCTTTCATTTCTTTATTTTCTCTATTTTTATTGGTACAATAATGTGGGCAAAATTGTCACAATCTCATTTATTTGGTCAAAAGAAACTTATAAATATGACCAATTTTTTTGGTTAAAAGAGACTTATAAATAGGACCAGAATGATACTTTATTTGAACTTGACAAAAATAAAATTAAACTTATAAATTAAAAAATTCAATTGAAATTCAAATTTATAAGTTAGGCGAATCATGTAAAGTGTATGTATAGAGTTAATGTCATCTTTGCCTCTCAAGTTTCCCGTTTCAGTCTCGATTCATCAAGTTTTAAACTATTGGCTTTGATTCTTTTAAAGGCAAAATAGTTTAGGTTTTTATTGAGTTATAAGGATCAATATTTTAAACAAAATGAAACTTAATGAGCCAAAATCTATTATTTAAAATTTGAGGGGTTAAAATTAAAATGAGACGATCGACCAAAAATTATATTAACTCATATATGTGTGTGTGTACTGTGTATGTGTCATGTTAAGGCGGTGGACACTACTACAGAAATAGGCTACAACGTTTGTTTTTAAGCCCATTTAACGTCATTTTCCCAAGGAACGCCTATCTGGGGACATAAAAAGTGGAGATTTACGGCGTCCTAAATTTATTTAGGACGCCAAAAGTATTTTTTTAAAAAAAAAATACAAAAGAGATGAAAAATTCCAAACGGATTCCGACTTGCACGTCGGAGGAAAAAAACGCAAAAATAGATCTAACAAATGCAAAAACGCAGATCAATGCAAATGTACCAACGCAAACAAAACAGATCTACAAAACGCAAAATCCCAAAACAGATCTAACATACGCAAATGCAAAATTGCAAATGATCTCACCAACGCAAATAAAACAAATCTAAAAAATGCAAAATTGCAAAAATAGATATAACAAACTAAAAATCGCAGAAGATCTACCATCTAATGGAAGAAGGCAGCACCGAGCTTCCAGCGGCAGATCTGCACAAGATTGACGAAGACGTGACGAGGAACTTCAACCTTCGAGCTTGGACGACACACTTTGAGCTTCGGCACTGCAAGAGAACGACAGGGCTTGGGAGGAAAGGGAAGAGACGCCACCGTGGGGCGACGAAAGAGAACTGGATCTGAAACACAAAATTGCCTAGGGTGAGACTAGAGAGAAGAGTGAAAGCGTGAGAGAGAAGTGAAAGGGAAACTGGATCGACGGATCTGAGATAGCTGGGGTGCATTTGTGTGAGGCCCGTGAGAGAGTGAGAGAGAAATGTCACTCTTTTGGCGTCTAAATAAAAAATTTAAACACCAAAAATTAACTTTTCTCATATATAATTACAAAAATGCAAATGTCTTTAATTTTTACTTCTTCTTTTTTTTTTTAAAAAAAAAAGACGCTTTTTAAGGACAAAAAAAACCCTTTTTTTATAGTAGTGAGATTTTCAAAACTTATAATACTCCAATATATTTTGTGTGTGTGTGCGCGCGCATTATAGGGCACAATGCAAGTTATCGAACTTTTTTAATTGTTGAGTTGGAGTGTGGGTCCTTGAGACGACAAGGGGAGGAACTTGCGCGGGGGGCACGAGAATGTTGGGAAAAAGTCAGTAATATTAACATGGTTGCACAAGAATTTGCTTTCATATAGTCAACGCGCTTTAGTTGACTTCCTCTTCCTCTTCCTTCTCACCACCATAATGCCTTTTTTAGTTGTTCCTATATTCATATTATAAAGGGTTTTATATCTTTCGGGTGAGAACTAAGAAAAGTCCCATTTTCACCTTTGTTACGCGTGAAGTAATTAACCGATTAGAAAGCTTTCACTTTAATTTTATATTCTTTTGGCATTTCAAATTATTCCCTCCATTTTATCATGATTATCGCTTTGTAGTCTTTATCCAATTTCAAAATAATGCTCTCCTTAGAATTTAAATAAAACATTATTTATTCTTCTACTACCATTTCATTGATCATAACCTTCGTTCATAATTAAGTTAATATGGGGAAGGAGTCAAATACAACATACAAACTTAAGGAACCTTAGTCACATATAACTTGATTTTAATATAATCTAAATTATTTAATAACTTTTTTTAAAAAAATCTGAGTGTATGATTTCAAAGTGATGATTAATTGTCGTTTTGAAATGGACCAGAGGGATTATATATAATAGTTGATTCCCCAATCCTTTTTAATCAACATGCCTTTAAGAAGAGTATAAATTTTTCTTTCTTTCTTTTTGTGAATGAGTTGATAAAGAAATCAGAACCATCCTCCTTTCGTAAAAACATCTATCAATGAAATCATTATGGGCTTTGATGTGTTTGAGTTTTTTTAGTGAAACTTATTATGGGACAAGGGCTTGGATATCTGGATATACAGCTTATAGAGATAACCTGGTCGTGACATTTTTTCCATGTAATAATTTGATATCATCATTGAATCAAATTCAAACATATATGATCAAACTCAATCCGAAGGAAATAATTCTTTAATGTAATCTATTATTTTTACAAAGTTTAAACTCCAAATCTTATTTAGAGCAAAATTTCTGCTGGCCATCATTTTGCCATGAATTTGGGCCTCAAGAGTTTGTGTCTGATAAGGAACAACCACAGAATCGCAAATTACTCTCTCAAAATATCTCCTAAGTTGAATTTAAATTTGAGTCATTCCATAATATTAAAATATTGTAAAAACTCTCAAAAAAATGGATATATGAAGGTTTGATAAACACTCATTTCGATTCCTAATATATTAGACATATTTACTTAATTAGATTAGATTAAAAAAATCTGTTAAATTAGTTAATATGACATTTATTTCTTAATTCACCTCATTCCACTTCTCTTTAATTATTGTTGAGATTTGAGGGAGAATCAATAAAGGCTAAATTAGGAAAATGTAGACAAATATAAATAAATACATATTATATTTACGACAAAATCAACTTCTTAAATATGTTATATATTAAATAAACAAATATAAATAAATACATATTAGGAAAATGTAGACAAATATAAATAAATACATATGTTATATATTCCCTTCAAAATACATCATCTATATAATTAATTCAAAGATCTTTTAAAAAAGGGTTAAGGTGCATTTTTGCCCTTAAAGTATGCGTCCATGAGCAATTTTGCCCCTAAAGTTTTCGTCGTAGCAATGTTGCCCCTAAAGTTTTAAAACGGAGCAATGTTGCCCCTCCGTCAAAAACCCTAACGGTCAATTAACAGTCAACGTTAGGGTTTTTGACGGAGGGGCAAAATTGCTCCGTTTTAAAACTTTAGGGGCAACATTGCTCCAAAAAAAGTAGCAATTTTGCCCCTGAAGTTTTAAAATGGAGCAATGTTGCCCCTCCGTCAAAAACTCTAACGATCAACTAACGGTCAACGTTAGTTGACCGTTAGGGTTTTTGACGAAGGGGCAACATTGCTCCGTTTTAAAACTTCAGGGGCAACATTGCTACGCCGAAAACTTCATGGGCAAAATTGCTCCTGGGCGCATACTTTAAGGGAAAAAATGCACCTTAACCCTTTAAAAAAATTAGTTAATTTAGATATTTGTGAAGAAAAATTGTCATTTGGTTCACTCATGGAGTCATGGATCATGGTTATACCAGCATGTTAGTTCTTGTATTTTGATGATCACAATTTCTAAGACATTGAATCCATAGTTTAAAATAAGGAATACTCAATCAAGCAAAAATAAAAAGATAAGCATTTAAGGAAAGCATGCTCGAGCAAAGTATGCAGTCTTGCTCGAGCAACAGCGGGCAATAGCTATTGTTAAGCAATTCATGGAAGTATGCTCGAGCAGAGCATACAATCTTGCTCAAGTAACGTCGGGGATTAACCATTCTAAGGGAAGTATGCTCGAGCATACTTTCTTGCTCAAGCAACATCGAGTCTCCTCACCATGCTCAAGCATAACGAGCCGCCTGAGCATCAAAACCAAAGGAGCTATGCCCGAGCATGAGGAGAAAGCAATACCATGCTCGAGCAAAGTTGGAGGGGTTGCTCGAGCAAAGTCGATCAACACGCCTTCTCGCCTTTGAATAAACTTTGCCCGAGCATTTACAGAAAGCATGCTTGCAGACCATGCTCAAGCAAACTTAAGTGGACTGCTCGAGCAGAGTCGTCCAACATGTTTTTCAATTTTTGTGTGAGAGTTGCCCAAGCAAGTTCTAATATCTTGCTCGAGCATAATCGATAAAATCTCTTCTAAGTCTTTTTCAAAGCAACTTGCCCAAGCATGCTTTTGTGTTTTGCCCGAGCATTGACCAAATGCATTTAATCTTCTCATTACTTGCCCAAGCACACATCTTGATCCTACTCGAGCAAGATACCTTTGTTTTAAAATCTTCGTATGCGTAATTCATTGAATCGTTGTGTTAATCTTATTGCTTCGAATTACTACCTATTACAGATTCTAAATGCTTTTAACCAGTTTGTTCATGAGTGTTCAGATATCTAAGTATCAAGTTCACAGCGAATTTGAATAAAGCATTTCGAATGTCAGAAGCATTAAATGCAACTACCTAAAACCGGTGATAAACACGGAAACCAACTCTGATCGAAGTAAAGCAGCTTAGATATTCCGTCTACGCATTAAATGCTATTTCACAACGAAAATGCAAAAGGAATAAAAAAGAATGTCAACCCAGCAAACTCCAGCTGTAATATTCAAACGGGCGAAACTCAGATGAATGCTTCATCTATCTAACGGCTATCTTGAAAAGTTACAACGGGTGATTCTCAATCTTCTCCAACGGTCATTAATGAAATCAACTATAAATACGAGAAGCATTCAATTCGCCAACTACCGAAACGCTGTGCAATCAATTCGAGTTTATTACTATTTTATGTTTCAACTGTTTCATTAAAAGTGTGCTTCAGTGTTCAACATTTTATCTACTCGTGAGGAGTACTTAAACATTTATCTCATTGTCACTTGTATCTTAAGGTTGTGGAACCTTAAGAGATGGTGTATTAATTACAACTTGTAAGGGGGAGTGGAGTCTGAGAGTGAGAGGACCATCCTTCGTTTACAGAGTGTGTAATTGTTCTTAAAAGCTAGTGAAATCCTAGGTGTTCTGGAGACTGGATGTAGGTCAGTGATTTTGGACCGAACCAGTATAAATTGTCCTGTGTCTACTTCACTTCTCTATCACATCTATCTATCTCTGTTTTATTCATCTCTCATGTGGTTTTAAAAAAGAATTTTTAGGATCACCTATTCACCCCCTCTAGGTGATATTCCATCTTCATAGCAAACTCGTAACCTAAGCTAGCTCCATTAATACCTGACAGGGGGAAAAAAAGAGCTAACCCAATTTAATAATTTGTGCAATTTTCGTCCAGTAATTTTTCTCTGCACCAGAATTGTACAATTAAACATTATTTTCAGTATGACATTAAACCGTGGCAAAAGACTAAAAAGCTAGTAACGTTAAGCATGGAGCACTACTACTCTACACGCTACACGTTGCTCCTCAGACGTCCTCCACGGTTAATTGGATAGTCCTTTTGTATGTTTTTGTCTTCGCCATTCCTCTGAACCAGCAGCTTCTGCAACGATTTTGACATGCCGATGCTAATTTTGTTCTATTTAATTCACATCTTCACCAAAAATACTCAGAATTAATGACGGCTAAGCTCGCGCATTTTGTTACATCATTACGGCTTCTGGAACGAATTGCCTTCATGCTAATTAGGGTATGATCTGATCAATCTTTGATATCCTGAAAATTCATAATAATTCATGTGGAATGTGTTGGAATTATGGATTTATTAATCAAATAATTCATTAAGTGTGGTCCACAATCCACTCAGCCCCACTCAAATACACTACTGAATATCTCTCATTATTCTGCCTTTACCTAATATTTCCTTTGTCGTTTGCCGATCATGTCTCTTTGATGGATGAGATGTTTTTGGTTGTGTGCTTATTAATACGGTCCCTGCGTCTGCTCTCTTATTCTTTGAATACACACCATCTGCAGTAGAGAGAGTGAAGACTCAGAAGACCATATTTCTTCTTCCCGAGTTGAATCGATGGCTGGAGGTATGTAGATCCGTTCATATTAATTCCGCATTGATCTTATGCTATTTAGTTGTTTAGCATGATAAGATCACATATATATCTTTCATTTGGTATCAGAGCCATGAATATATGCCTCTGCCTTGATTTTCAGAAGTTTTCATGAAATCTGAATTTTCTGAAAAATTTTCAGATTTGTTTGATTTAATCTGTTTTGGGTGATATTTGCATCGATTTAATGATTATATCAAGCATATTGTGGTCTGGATCATTTTTGGTGATTTTTGCGGTCAAAAACGCATTTTTCTGATCATTCTGTGCGTCTGAAATTTTCTGAAAATTTTCGGGTTTCCGGGTCGGGTCGGTTCCTGAACCGGGTAAGGGAGATGATCTACAGTGTTTTTGATTTCTGAATAATAAAAAAAAAATGCATGTTGGTCTATGGAGGTTTCGAACAGGGGATCAGTAGGTGCTTCAGCGCCTTATAGGCTGGACTTGTGCCAGATGGGCCATGTGCTCTCATGTGATAAAGTATGAACCATTATTATATATATTTGATTAATATTCGGTTTGAAAAAATAGTAAGAGTTCAAAAACGCATAAGGGGCTCAACCAGGATTCGAACCTGGGATCAGAAAGACGCGTGGGCGCCTTAATAGCTAGCTCTCTGCCAGTTGAGCTACGCGTGTCCTTGTGATTTATTTTGGACTATTATTTATTTAATTAATTTTTCATCGAAAACCAAAATTTATAAAGTGGTCCAAAGAGGTTTCGAAACCTGGACCTGATGGCTATGAGAGTCTTAAGTGCTGGCGGTTTGCCAGCTGAGCTACTGGCTCCCTTCTGTTTGATTTTTCCACGTTTATTTATTTAAATGTTTGTTTTCTTTTTGGAGCAAAAATAAAAGTTTTTTTTTTTTAAAAGTGCTCAAGGTGGGATTTGAACTCACATGTTTTTGATCCAAAGTCTTAATTGGACCCTTCAGACCATTAGACCAAGCTGACATTTCTGTTTTATTTGTAGATTCTGAATTTACATATAAATTATGACTTTTTGGATATAAATAAATCTGAAATTTTTTATTTAATTGGAATTTCATGCTATTATGAATTACATATTTTAGTTATGCATGTATTAATTATTATTTAATTATTCATGCACTATTATGTTAAATAATATGCAAAGCATGACATATCCAATTCTATTTTGAATATTGCTTATATTTCCATACAATATTATATAGTAATGTTAAGTGATTTATATTTTTTAATTAATTAGAGAATAGCCACAACATCTTTAATTAATTGAAAAATATATCTAGAGTTGCATGATCGCATAGTAACATTAGTTGTAATAGATCATATGTAATATAATAAAATTTTATCCCACATGAATTTTTTATTATATGTTTTGTATGATTAATTAGGATAAAATATCAAATTATATTCTTAACTTACCCACAGGAATTAAGAATAAGGAAATAATTTGATAGTTTTGTCATACAGTTACGAAATAAATCTAATTGAATTAAAACTTTAGCCCACAGGCAAGTTGTATGTCAGTAGATTTATGTATTTTAGCATGATTTACATTGGTAAAACATGATGTAGTTTATTAGTCTCAATTCTTGTTTTTAAGCATGTATTTCTTAAATTATGCAGTTCAACAACCTGCGAATTTCTCTGATATGAAAAATGAAATTCCCGAACTAAAGGGTGATAACTATAAGGTTTGGAGAGAAAGAGTTCTTCTCCAATTGGGGTGGATAGATATTGATTATGCTATTAGGAAAGGCGAACCACCCTCCATTCGCAACCAAAGCATTCAGATCGGGTTGATCTTTATGAGAAGTGGGAGCGATCTAATCGTCTCTCAAGTAATGTTCATAAAGACTCATATATCTCTTTGGTATTCGTGGTTCGTCGAGCGGCATGACAAAGTTAGGCCACTTACGAAAGCGATCGATGATCAATTTCGGACTTCGGGTAAGGCACTTGCCGGCACCACGATTATGAAGTTTTCATCCCTAAGACTTACTACGGTGAAAGGTGTGCGTGAGCACATCATGCAAATGAGGGACGTTGCAGCTCAACTAAAGCAACTTGAGGTTGACATGTCTGACTCCTTTCTCGTACACTACATTCTGAACACTCTTCCACAGCCATATGGACCTTTCAAAATATCCTACAACACACATAAGGATAAATGGTCGATTAATGAACTTTTGACCATGTGTGTTCAGGAAGAGGGAAGGTTGAAAATGGAAATGGGAGAGAGTTCCTTCATGACGACCGAGAAAAAGGGTCAGACTCAAGCAAAAAAGAAGGGGAAAGGAAAAACACCACCCCAAGATGGAATTAAGAAGGAATCCAAGTGTTTCTTCTGTAAAAAGAAGGGACACATGAAGAAGGACTGCTCTAAATTCCAGCAATGGCTTGAGAAGAAAGGTATGTCAGTCTCACTTGTCTGTTATGAATCTAATATGGTTGATGACATTAATGGCACTTGGTGGGTTGACTCTGGTTCTACAATCCATGTTTCGAATACCTTGCAGGGTATGCAAAACCTAAGGAAGCCATTGGGAAGTGAACAATTCATCTACTCGGGTGGAAGGATTAGTTCGCATGTGGAGGCTGTAGGGACTTGCAGTTTGGTTCTAAGTAGTGGCCATGTTTTAAATTTGGAAAAGACTTTTTATGTTCCAAGTTTCACTAAAAACTTGATTTCTGTTTCAAGACTTGTACTTTTGGATTATTCCTTTATGTTTTATGAGACATCTTTGGATCTGTTTTATAAATCAAATAAAGTTGGGAATGGTACATTGTCTAACGGTCTTTTTCTTATTTACTTACAACATGATACTACTTATGATGCCATGCATGTTTCTGTTGGTTCGAAACGTAGTGTTATGAATGAGGATTCCTCTATGTTGTGGCACGGAGATTGGGACATATCTCCATTCGAGAATTGAAAGATTGGTGAAGGAAGGGTACTTAGTACTCTAGACTTTATCGATTTTGAGACTTGTGTAGGCGCATAAAGGGAAAGCGGACTAACAAGTCAAAGAAAGGTGCTAAGAGGAGTATTGAATTGTTAGAAATCATACATACGTACATCCGTAGTCCGAAATGGACGCGTATGGTCGAAATATTTCATCTCTTTTATTGATGATTACTCACGATACATGTATCTCTACATGCTTCATAACAAGCACGAAGCATTGGATGCCTTTAAGGTATTCAAATCTGAGGTAGAGAAACAATGTGATAAACAAATTAAGATCATGAGATCAGATAGAGGTGGTGAATATTATGGTAGATACACTGAGGATGGACAAGCACCTGGTCCATTTGCGAAGTTTCTTCAAGAGTATGGGATTGTTGCCCAATACACCATGCCTGGTTCTCCAGACCAGAATGGCGTAGCGGAAAGAAGAAACCGAACATTATTGGACATGGTGAGAAGTATGCTTAGTAGTTCTAAGCTACCTAAGTCCTTGTGGATTGATGCACTTAAGACGATAGTGTACATATTAAACTGGGTTCCAACCAAGGCTGTCTCCAAGACGCCATTTGAGTCATTCAAGGGTTGGAAACTGAGTTTGCGACATGTACGCGTTTGGGGATGCCCGTCTGAAGTCAGAATTTATAACCCACAAGAAAAGAAGCTGGACCCAAGGACCATTAGCGGATATTTCGTTGGATATGCCGAAAGGTCTAAGGGGTACAGGTTTTACTGTCCATCTCATACCACTAGGTTTGTGGAATCAACGAATGCCAAATTTCTTGAAAATGACTTGATTAGTGGGAGCGATCGATTCAGAAACCTAGTTTCTGAAGAAGATCATTTAGATAGCCAACCCTCTACTTCAGGTCACAGATTGGTTGTTAACCATGCTCCTTCAGTTCAACAGAGTGTTGTACAACCAGTCATACAAGATTCACAACCGGCTGACATTGATCTAGTAGATCAAGTTGTTGTTGAGGAACAACCAGAAATTGTTGAACAACCAGTTGAACAACAAGTTCCTCAAGAAGATGGTGAAACAACATTGAGGAGATCTACTAGACCAAGAAGATCAGAGATACCTAGTGAATACGTTGTGTATACGCAAGAACCACGACTATAATGTAGGAGCTGAAAATGATCCGGAACGTTTTCACAAGCCATGAACAGTAGAGATTCAAGTATCATGGCATGATGCTATGAAGGATGAGATGAATTCTATGGCATCCAATAGAGTCTCGGGATCTTGTTGAGTTGCCTAATGGAGCGAAGGCCATTGGATGTAAATGGGTCTTCAAAACTAAAGAGATTCATTAGGCAACCTTGACAAACATAAAGCAAGACTCGTAGCCAAAGGATTCACTCGAGAGAAGGAATCGATTACAAGGAGACATTTTCTCCTGTATCTAAGAAAGATTCTCTTCGCATCATTCTAGCATTAGTTGCACATTTTGATTTTGAGTTGCAACAAATGGATGTGAAAACGGCTTTTCTCAATGGAGAACTAGAGGAAGAGGTTTACATGAAACAACCATAAGGATTTTCCTCTAGTTATGGTGAGCATTTGGTTTGCAAGCTCAAGAAATCCATATATGGATTGAAACAAGCTTCCCGACAATGGTATTTAAAATTTCATGACGTTATCTCTTCATTTGGTTTTGTGGAGAACGTTGTGGATGAATGTATATACCAGAAGGTCAGTGGGAGTAAGACTTGTTTTCTGGTTCTGTATGTGGATGATATTCTGCTTGCAACCAATGACGAAGGCTTATTGTATGAAGTAAAACAATTCCTCGCTAAAAACTTTGAAATGAAGGATATGGGAGATGCATCTTATGTCATTGGCATTAAGATACAAAGAGACAGACATAGAGGTGTTCTGGGTTTGTCTCAAGAGACCTATATCAACAAAGTTTTGGAAAGATTTCGGATGAGGAATTGTTCACAAAGCCCAGCTCCCATTGTGAAAGGTGACAGGTTCAATCTGAACCAGTGTCCAAAGAATGATTTTGAGAGGGAACAAATGAAAAACATCCCTTATGCTTCAGCTGTAGGAAGCCTTATGTATGCTCAGGTCAGCACCAGACCTGATATTGCATTTGTTGTTGGAATGTTAGGGAGATATCAGAGTAATCCAGGTATGGACCACTGGAAAGATGTGAAGAAGGTGTTGAGATACCTTCAAGGGACTAAGGATTACGTGCTTAAATACGAACGGACGGACAATCTAGAAGTGATTTGGTTACTCGATTCAGATTTTCTTTGGCCGCATTGACTCAAGAAAATCCACTCGGATACATTTTTATGCTAGCCGGTGGAGCTGTATCATGGAGTAGCAAGAAGCAGTCTTTGATTGCTACTTCTACGATGGAAGCTGAGTTCGTGTCATGTTTTGAGGCTACCTCACATGGTGTATGGATGAAGGGGTTCATCCGTGGGCTTAGAATCATGAATTCAATTGCTAGGCCAATGAAGATATATTGTGACAATTCAGCCGCTTGTGTTTATGGCTAAGAACAACGAAGTGGAAGTCGAAGCAAGTACATCGACATTAAGTATCTGGCCATAAGAGAACGTGTTAAGCACCAAATAGTGGTTGTCGAACACATTAGCACTGAGTTGATAATTGCTGATCCTTTAACTAAAGGCATGCCACCAATGAGGTTTATGGATCATGTGGAAAGAATGGGAATTAGTGCCCTTCTTTGAATTTCATTTTGAATGATTTTCTTTCGTTGTAAGAACGTTGTTATTTTATGGAACCCCATTTGTGATGTTTTTCTCATTTCAGTTGTGTACACATTTATTTGTTTAATTTGAGGAACATCATTGAGTTTGGAGCTAGAATAAACATGGGGTTTATTCATTAAGTTAATTATATGGACTTGGGAAACATAATGTATTGTGATACATGGAAGATAATACTTGTTTTAAGAGGACCTATCGCCATGATGTAACATCCGTGACTCCACTATATTAAACTATTATTATTTTAGCCTTTAGTTTAGTGTTTGTCCACTTGTGGAGACATCTTTGACTATCAATTAATCATGTTTCCCCTACCCATTCACGGATATGCAAGAGAGGAAAAGCAATAATGGATCCTGAATTTTCTTCATTTCATACTACCTTTCAATTATATCCTCCTCCGTGAACCAATTATGAGTTAGGCGACAACACAAATGCAACATCTCATTTTCATTCTTTAACCCATAAACTTTCTACCGACACTCCACTATCACCATAATATGTCCCAAGTGTTCCCACATACACTCATTTTTCTTCATCTCGCGTATGCATCCAAACTTTCACTCATCTACTTTTATTTTTTTAAAATATATCCATACACGCACAAGGACAAAAGGCTAATCTAATCAAATTTTTCTTGCACCATCCTTACAAATGCAAGCGTATCACGAGTGATTCCTATTCATTCACGGGAGCAATCACAATGGATTTATTGTTTATTCACGGACGAAGCAATCTTTTCTTTTACGATAAATATATACAATCGTATGTCGGACTTTTAGGAGGCAAAAAGGAAGAAGAAGAAGTTGCTTAAGTCCAAGGATCAAGACAAGTAAGTAAAGGTTTTAACTTGTCTTGTATTATTTTATATTATGGATAATTTGGAATATGGTTTATCCATTGTTTCTTTAGTTTTTGAAAGCATAAAAACCTATGGGGATATACTGCTCAAACTTCTAATATGGATTAGAAAATGAGTTAGAAGACAATTTGGTTCATAAAGTCTTAGAATTTGTAAAGTTGCATTAAAATGTTGTTTTACGTGATTTATGAAATATTTTGGGTTGATTTAAAAGTGGTGAAACTATAAGGATTTTGAAGATTTTAAGGATACTAAAGAGTTTACCACGAAAAATTGAGTGAGAATAAGGTTGGAAATGATTTTAGAATCAAAGAGAATAAATTGTACAAGTTGACAAAACTGCTAGTTTTAATTTTTTGGAAGGCAGTCGACTTGTACACCATTTTCGATCGAGTAAAGGATGTCTATAAATTATGAAATTTTCCAGATTTGAAGTATACATCTTAAGCTTTCTTTTGATATATAAAATGTAATTTTTAAAGCTCTGTACAAGGAGGAATTAATTTTATAAGATGACCTATGTTTTTGGAAGTGGGTTCTGAACAGTATTGGAAAACATTAAAACTGGGAATGATTCAGATTCCCTAGACTTCTGGGACTATTTTTCCATGAAAATAGGCATGTTAATGGACATTTGAGCTTTGGAAGCACATCTATTGGATTTTTGTGCATTTAATTATGAATTTGTAAAGTTCAGTGAAAATTCTGATTGGAAAAGGAGTTAATCCGAAAATTGATACAATTAAGGTTTAAGTTGGATAACTTAATATCTTTGGGTCACAAGGATCCTAAATGATGATAAGAACCCTCTTGAATATTTTTGGAGAATAGAATAAAGTGGTAATTAATTTTAGTACCTTATAAAATAAGGGAAATTAATATTTGTGATGGTACTATTTTAGGAATTGGTTTCCAAGTGGTTCAAGCACCAGGAGAATTATTTTTAGCTAATTGGGGTTCAGGTAGTAACTTTCTCTCACATACTTAGTGTGTCTTTATATGCATGTATGTACCGTTGTGATATGTGAATTGTGAATATCTAACCTTATCGCCGGTTGAGGCGGGAGGTAGTGCCCTAGAATGTGGGGTAACCCCGGATGCCATCACGGTTGAGGCCGGGGTGGTAGTCCGATAAGAGAATTGTTGTATTTGTAGAATGAAGGGTAAATACCCATTTGAATATCCGCTGCGCGTATGAACCTAAGTAGGTTCTTGAATATGTTTGAGCCGCAAATTGAATCTGAATTTGAATTTTGAATTTATTTGAATATTGAATTTATTGCAACTGGTTATCTACCATGTACTGTGCATACATCTTATGTGAGTGATTAACGTTACTACCGGGATTCGTTTGAATCCCAGATATTCCACAAAGTTCAGGACGGGAACACAATAGTGGACGTGGCTCACGTGGTAAGGCAGTGGATCTTAGGTATTTGATGGTCTTTGCGCGAGCCAAGATCTCGCGTTTATTTTATATGTCGTGCATTAGACTGTTATGAAGTTTGTAATATTTGTATGAACCTTTTATGGTTTTCGGTTGTGTAACCAGACTTTGTAATCGGTATTACTATGCTGGAACCAGTATGTTTATTAAGCTGTGCATTTATCTCTAACGAATGTCGGTGTACCGAGAGGGGTGTGACACATGATCCATGCATTTGTTATGGTAAATTATCAGATGTGTGGACCAAGTAGGAGAATGTTGGAATTATGGATTTATTAATCAAATAATTCATTAAGTGTGGTCCACAATCCACTCAGCCCCACTCAAACACACTCATGAATATCTCTCATTATTCTGCCTTTACCTAATATTTCCTTTGTCGTTTGCCGATCATGTCTCTTTGATGGATGAGATGTTTTTGGTTGTGTGCTTATTAATACAGTCCCTGCGTCTGCTCTCTTATTCTTTGAATACACACAATCTGCAATAGAGAGAGTGAAGACTCAGAAGACCATATTTCTTCTTCCCGAGTTGAATCGATGGCTGGAGGTATGTAGATCCGTTCATATTAATTCCGCATTGATCTTATGCTATTTAGTTGTTTAGCATGATAAGATCGCATATATATCTTTCAGAATGATCAACGAGTTTGAAGCCTGATGAAAATGGTGGCTAGGAATTCTATTTGGCGTTTCAATAGAAGGACTTGTTGTACTGTTGAGTGCTGACACTAGGTTTTTTGTGAGTAATTCCTGAAAGTTGATTTTGGTTTCTACGTATATGGTAAAACTTTTGGTTCTCTTTTGTAATGTTCTTCTGGTCTACCTAAGAGGCGAACAATACCATGTTTTAGAACTCCTAATTTTGTGTTCATGCTAGAGGAATACACACACCCACACACACACTCCTTTGCCCTGTCAACTAGTGAAATTACTGATAAAAACCCATCAAAATGGTTGTTTAAGTGGATCCCCATCTCGTGAATCATTACTTCAGTGAATTTTCTGATTGTTTTGGCTTTTTGAAGACCAATGTTTCATTTTGGATCAATAGATTTACCGGTATGTATATTTGACTCTCTTTACATTACTAGAACTGTTGCCAACTGTAAGCAGTATTTCATTTTTCTCTTGGACGTACAAGTCTGTCATATAATGAAGCAATATTTTAGCAGCAAATTAAACAACCAAATTAATTGTTGTATGTTAAATTTTATATTGTGGTGATGCCTAGAGTAGTTTGGGATCTGACAAACTCTACACTTCTCAACCTTATGCTAACAGTTGAACTTACAATCATGAGTTTATAACTGAATTAAGTTGGTTGTATTGTGTTGTGTAGGCTCAAATTCTTTCTCATTTTGTTCTTCATGCGTGGACTAAAAGATTTCCGTTTCAAGAATGTTCTCAGTTGTTAGGCTTACACCGCCAGCTGCATGAATTAAAAGGTCAAAGTTTATGATTAAAGCATTTTGTCGTATCACAATCAAATGACAATTAGCAGGTTTTTTTAATCTAATCAGGGGTTAAACCATGTACAAGAAATTACTAGAAAGTTACTTTTCAGTTTTTCATCATTATGCTCTGCTATACGTGGCTAAAACTCAGGTGCACACAAAGCTTAGAGTTAGGGGAAAGTAGATTTTTTTCCCCTAGAACATAAGCCCCACAAAGAATGTTTTGATGTATATTCCTAATTGCCTTTTAGAAGAGGATATGTTTTGATGTTTTACATCCTGCCTTCAGAATTAAGAATTAGTTTCTTTTAGATATGAAGAGACAGCAGGGATATAAAGACAGAGAATTTGTAATTTTAACCTAACTCATAACTCCACTTGGAATAAACTAAGCAGTTTTAAACTTTTATGCCCGTGATATAACATTACTTTAATCTAAGGGGATTAACAAAATGTTGTAGTATCTCAAATATGATAAAATATTAAAAGTTATGCTCACATCATTCATTAGTTGTTGATATGCTCTTCATGAGCCTTCTTCCATGTTGAGAAAACAAAGTTCACTGTGCGAGTGAGTTTGTATAGTTTTTTACCAGAATTCTCGAGACATAAATTATACTAGTATCATGTTTTAGTGTGATACTATTACCTCGGTCCTAAATATAGAACAAAGTTTGTATAAATTTTATCTTATATTTAGGACTGTAATGAGTACTAATAAAGAGAAAAACTGAAAAGAAAGAGCATGGGCTAAAATAGTATAAGAAACTTTGTAAGTGAACTAATGATTCAGCTTTTTCAGTTAAGCTCATGATGTAGCTATGCTGTGGTAAGATGCATCATCATAATCTGTGCCAGTTACACAAAATATAATTTAAAGATATGATTGTCTGCCACAGAATCTATAGAACTTTCTTACCAGTTCTTAACATTTTTTTTTTTGGTTTCCACTGCTCTTAATTAAATCACCCAAATCATTCTGCTCAGCATTGGTTAAACAGGCGTTCGAGGTTTATGATTTGCCTGTTAATATGCATGAAATTGTTTTGACGCTCTATTGTTCCCTCAGCATGAAGTATGAACAAGCAAAATCTGAAGATGTGTGAAGGGAATTATGCATTAGTCTCTCTAACTCAATGATGTCTGTTGACAATTTTTTGCTCAGTTTGGATTTTGGACTTCAAGTGAGGGGGGAAAATCAAAAGACAAAATAGAGGTCAGACAATTGGACGTTAGGTAATGATTCATGAATTTGTATGAAAGCTGAGAAATTTTTTAAGATTCCATTATTTGTGGTCCCAACAGATATTACTGAGAAATTTATGCAGTAATATTCACAAACACATCAACAATACGTGAAGGAAAAGGTAGTCTTAAGTTTCTAGATAACCCTTCAGCTTTCGCTTCAACCGACATGACAAACCACAATACGGCTCAAGAGGAAAAAGAAAAACTCTCAGAACATCTTGGACTTCAAAACTTTAATTAATATTAAAGTCCAGTCCTTAATATGTAGTTTAAATTCTTTATTAAAGAACATTCTTCGACTTCAAAACTTTAATTAATATTAAAGTCCCGTCCTTAATATGTAGTTTAAATTCTTTATTAAAGTGTATATTATATTAAGCACCGAGGAACAATTTTTAATCAATATGAAAGATCAACAAAGAATAGCTTAACTCAACACTCTTGTTGATAAGTTAGAAAATTGTATGGCATAATAAAACTCTAACCTAACTAAAATCCTTTATCTTAAATTATCCATAACAATCACCATTTATGCAAATTATCCATAACAATCACCATTTATGCAAATTCAAAGTAAAACCCTTCAAAGAATTAATTGAATCAATGTAGTATATACCCATCGCTTCACTCTTCTGAAAATAAGGAACAAAGGAACAGTTCAAATGTGTACAAGTATATGGCGTTCAATCATCTATATCCCTTTTAAATTCTTCACCCTCTTACAACATATATATGAATTCTCTACAGCAAAAACTTCTTGTTTTCCCAGAAGAAACAAAAATGGAGGTCGAATCTCAGAACAAGGGAACTTGTACTTTCCAAACCTTAACATTACAATCCAAGCTACCACTGTAAACCATATAAGTACTGATAGTATCAGAATCACCATTGTTGTTCTTATTGGATTTGTTAGAATCAACCGCCATAGCCAAGCACTTCACAGGCTTTTTATGGCCTTCTAACACAGCGAGACATGTATAGCTCTTGTCAAACCCTCTCTTCCATATCCTCACAGTGTTATCAGCTGATCCACTACAAACCAGATCCTCCATAGCCACCAAGCACAGTATAGCTTTTGTGTGCCCTCTCAGAGCACCAACCAGCACCATCTTCCCTCCGTCATTACCATCCTTTTCCCACACCAGAATTGATCTGTCACACGCACCAGAATACAACACTGATCCATCTGTGCTTAAAGCTAACGCGTTCACAGCTGATTTATGCTTCTCTAAAGTTCCCAATAAGGAATGATTCTTCTCGCCTTCGTTCTTCTTCCATATCTTGATCTTCTTATCCGCAGAACCAGTATAAACAACGCCATCACTGGACAAAACCAAGGCGTTTATCGCGTCTTCGTGTGCGCGGACGGATTCTAAACACTTGAAATCTGAAGTTCTCCAGATTTTGAATGTTCGATCCCATGAAGCAGAGTAAAGCAGAGAGCCATCTCCGGACAGAGCAAGGAAAGAGACGGCGTCCACGTGATGCACCCACGTGCACTTCTTGTGCCGCCGTACCTGAACATAGTTCTTCGCCGAGAACTGCTTGCAGAAACGATCGCCGATTGTCGGAAGGGTCGCTACGGGTTTGAACCTCGGGTTCGGATCGCCTGGTTGGATCTTCCAGACCCGAATTTTGTGATCTTGATGAGCGCTGAACAGCTTATCGCCGGAAACGACGAGCGATTTCACAGCTCCATTGTTTGTTGCCACGACGTCGCCATGTGGATTGCTGGTAAAATTAGGGCTTCGACTCCATGCACGAATCTCGCTGTTGAAAGAACCAGTGTAAAGGAACTTGCCATGGAGGATTAGGGAGAATATTGGAGAGGAAGGGGACGAAGTGAGTGTGGTTATGAGCTGGTATTGAGACTGAGGAGAATTCTCTGGCCGATGTGACGACGGCGGTACCGGAGGCGTTAGGGACGGAACAGAAGGTAGACTTGGCTGAGAAGAAAGGGATTCAGCATTTGTTAATTCAGAATGAAGGTGATCGGAAATTTCATGAGATGGTTGTTCTTGATCCTCTGAGTGGCAACACAGAAGTCCCATTGGTGTTTCTGTAAATTTCCTGGCTCTTCGTTTTCTTGAAGAGTGAGCGTGAAAGAAGTTGAAGGTGTAGTTGGGTTTATATAACGAAGGTTGTTATGTTATAGAGGGAGGCGCATTTTAGCAAGAGAGGTCGGCGGGTGCGCATTTTAGCACGACGGAAATGAAAGTTGGGTTGACTGTTGACCCTTGACACTCGCTTTGCCCAAAAGACACTGTTCTATTCCCTGGAATGGGTTGTTTGGGATTTTTCAAATAAATCATTATTGATTTGATTATTGAATTTGCTTTTGATCAGTCATTCTACCAAACTTAGCAGAAAAATATGTATTCGATTTTATACTACGCCTTGCAAACCGATTACTAAGCAAATAATAAGGTCAACATAGTTAAATCAACATAAGATTATTAAATATTGAAAGATTTTTCTTGCTAACACTAGTAAATTAAATATTGAATATCTCATAAAAAAGTGGAGATTAGACTACTTCACTCCTTTATTTACTTGCTTTTAATATGGAAGGCGGCATTTTTTCGCCAACATGAAGACGGCATTTATAACCAGTCATTTCATAGATTTAATATGGGTATAAAAATATTAAATACTCGTCAAATCTTATAATTTATGTTATATGTAGAAACAAATTCACTCTAAAAAATTGTTTTATAAGGAGAAACAGAAAGAGTAGTATGCATAACCTTGTCAAAACCATATTTTGGCACAAGTAAATTGCTTCTATCAAAACCATGGTTTGGCATTGCATCACAACACCCGATTCCAAACATACCATTAATTATGTAAGTTACCAACGAGAATTAAGTCTAATAAAATTAGTTAGCCCCTCACAATGTGATGATTGAATCTTTATATTTAATATTCCTTTGGTCTTTAATATAAGACATATTTTGTGAGTTGGTCTTTGTCCTAAATATAAGAAAAAGTTTTTTAAATTTACTTTATTGATGTTTCCTTAACAATAATCAAGAAGGAAAGAGAATGAGAGAATTAAGGAAGGAATGAAGCACTTTTGTAGTGCAATTTACACTACAAAAGTACTCCTATAATTAGGACGAGAGAGAGTATATGATAGTGTCTCAAA
The DNA here is from genome assembly GCA_019022615.1 of Acacia melanoxylon. NCBI lineage: Eukaryota > Viridiplantae > Streptophyta > Magnoliopsida > Fabales > Fabaceae > Acacia > Acacia melanoxylon. The sequence continues at coordinate 2,092,572 of JAFJYJ010000052.1, forward strand.
TATATATGTTATCTAACTTGTTACAACCTAGAGGGCGATACATAAAACAGGCATTTGTAGAAGAATAAGGTGTAAAAGGGGATGTGAAGGGAATGAATGTTATGATTGGACAAGTATAGGCAACACATATATGTTGGGTGATCCCATGAGAGTCCAAAAAAGAGGTGACCCCATGAGGGAACAAGTTGGGGACTTTCCAGCACACAAGTTTGGTTGGAACTAGCAAATATATACTATTAAATTGGATTAGTGTAGCTGTTGCTTTGCTAATACCACTTGTTGTTTCCTTAGCAGCCACTTGTAGGAAATTTCCTCGTCTCCTTTGTTGTTTTCCCTTCCCACTTTTATATATATATCCCCTCTCTCTATTATATATACAATTTGTAGAAGATATATTTTATTTTTGGGTCAAAGTATAATTTTAACAATAAAGATTTTCGTCACGAGCGTCTAACACAGTTAAGTTTTAGAGGGTACAAAAGTAGATACGATATTTTAAAATTTGTGCAATTAGAAATTTCGTTAAATTGACCCAAACATTCATTATAAAACTAGGGAGAGATAACAAATGGTTCTCACATAAAAAAACAGAGAGAGATGAAAGTTTAAGCTAATCTAACGGAATTACTAAAATTATTCTATTTTTAAAATATCGTGTTTGCTTTTATAACCTTCAAATAAAACTTAAATGTGTCAAAGAAAAAACTTGTTGTTAAAATTGCAAATGTACCCTAATTCTAATCTTTTTATAAGTTATTTGTTAGTTTTAAGGACTATTAAATATTTTTTTCATATATGTCTATATTTAATAAGGGTAATGAGAGAGTATAAATTAATGTTATTATAGAAGTTAAATGTAATTAATAAGGGTAATATTAAAAATCACTCAAATTATATCACAAATTCAATGTTTTTAACTATTTTTTTTATCTATATGTGTAAATTAATTAGAAGTGCCTCCTTATATTTAAAAGAATAGGGAGTGTTAATGGGGTTATGTAAGTCCAAGGGTGTGTGTACAAATTATGATGACGCTTTCAAATAAATTTGGATGGTGAAGTGGGATTTGTGATTAACATATGTCGCGTGAATACTTAGTGAATGGCTCTCATCGAAGTTTCTGGATAAGAACATGAAGTGTAACACTCTCAATGCGTCGCCATCTATCTGCTTCATTTCTTTTTTCATTTTTGGTTTGGACGTATTCGCCAACAAGTTATGAATTTGGACATATCTTAATCGAATTTGGATAAAATTAGGTGAAAATAAATAGAGACAAAAGATATCACTCTGCAACTCCACTTGTAATTCACATTATTATTTCAAGTGTTGTCCCATTCATTTCTAGAGCCCGCACCCAACCAACGAATCCACTGAATCTGTCATAATTTTTTTTTTAATTTGAAATAATGTTTGGTACAAATAGCAAAACAATATATATTTTTTTTTAAAATAAATATATATATAATTGCGCTTTTATTATCATGGAAGAAGACTATCTTACCCCTCTTTAGTGTCGAGGAGAGGGAAAAAGTTATGCCAAATAATATCGTGGAGGTTGATGGATGAGTAAAAAGAAGCTGACAATGGCCTCTTTGCCGTCCTTGCTGTAGATCCGTCAGTGATGGAGGAGGAAGAAGAAGTCGACAATGATGATGATGCGGAGAGGGCGACAAAGGTGGAAGAAGAAGTAGACAGTGGTGATGATGCGGAGAGGGTGACAGAGGAGGAGGAAGAAGTCAACAGTGGTGATGATGCCGAGAGGGTGACGCAGGAGGAAGAAGAAGTCGACGGTGGTGATGGTGCGAACCTTCAGACAATTGACAAATTTGTGAGGTTGGGTTTCGATTGTGGCGAATTATCCGGCGTGCATATCTTTTTTATTCCCCTATCATTAATACAAGGGCAAAATGATCTTTTATCTCATTTTCCAACTTCATTTTCTTCCAACAAAACAAAATTTTTCCTATGAACCTATTTTCTTTTCATGTGTGAATCAAACGAGTTGGAGGCAAAATATTTTCTATTCATTTTCTTTCCATTTGTTTCCTTTCCTACCTCTTTTTTGATCCAAACGGGTCCTAAATAAGCATGAAATCTTACCTCTTTATTTAATGAAGCAGGCCTTACAAGGCTTTAACCAAGCCAGTCCGTTGACCCCCTTTGCTATTTTCACTCCTAACAAAGACTTGGTCTTAGTTTTAATATAGAGATTAGAATCAAAACTCGTTATGAGTACAAAGAGCAACCTTGTTGGTAGTTTGAGTGTCATTTTGTTCCATTTTGTGGGTCATGTTTGAGCCCATTAAGGTAAAAAATAAACAATAGTGGTTGGGACATTTCAGATTTGGGCCTTAAGGCTTAAAGGGGGTTACTATTGCTACCTAACCAAAAATATCAGCTCTTATTTTTTTGATATATATAATATCAACTCTTATTATATATATTTAGCTCATACTATTTTCTTTATGAAACCTGGAGTGGAGCCCATACTTCTTAGATTTCATATGAAGAGCATGATAACACCATTTAGAGGGGAGACTCTCTCACCACAGTCAGGTGCACGACGCGGGTCGGATCTGGATTAGTCGGGGCGAAGCCCCGGTGAATCGGGTGGGCAACAAAAAAAAAAACACCATTTAGAGGCAGGTAATGCATAATTTACTTCTTTTTTTGGAAAAAAAATGATTGCAGGTCAAAAATCCAAAAGAACGCTTATACATCAATCAGTGGCGGACCCACATTAGTGCCAATGTGGGCAAGTGAACACACAAATAATATATAATTTGAAAGAAAATTTTAACAATATGTATAGGTGGTAGAGATGGTAAAAACTCTACACTCTCAGTCACAGTCCCTGGTTCGAGCTCTCCCAAAGTTTCAATTGATCCTTTTCTTTTTCTCCATTCCCCCAAATTCCCTCCCGACGCTGCCTCTCATTTTTCCCCCATTCCCCCAAATTCCCTCCCGACGCTGCCTGCCCCCAACCCTAGCATCTTTTTTTTTTTTAGGATTGGGGACCAAATGGTCCCGGACAGGGTCGAACCCTGATTACAAATGCTGCATAACACAGCGTCATACCACTGCACTACCTGAGTGCTGGTCCCAACCCTAGCATCTGAATCTCACGATTATCACATAGCTCACTCAAAGGTTCTCTTTGCCTGAGTAGCTTCCGTTGAAGCAAACACTAAGCCTCTTTATCCTTTGCTACTTCCATTCTTGGGTGAGCTCCTTCTTCTACTTTGATTCTTCAATGGTTTGCTTGGTTCGGCTTTTTTGTTTTTTGTTTTATTGTTGCTTGCTTTCATGAGGATTTAAATATCCATGTTCAACTATAGATATTTGAGTATAAATTTCTAAATTATTCTAAATTGATGTTTTTTATTCTCCTTCGATTTTACGCTTTGAGATGTGTTGAGCTTTCGGTTTGCAAATTCCTTCTTTTATTTGTAGTGTTTTGGCTAAGTTTTCTTAAATATTCAGCCTTTGCTCACTGTTACAACCTCAATCGTTTGTCTTCCAATGTTGTACTCGAACCATGCAGCATTGGAATCAATCAATTCAATTTGAGATTTTCATAATAGCATTTGCATGATCAATTAATGGATCAATTCAATTCAAAACTACCAACTACAAGATTTTTTCTACGGATATTCCATAAGTCATATAGGAAATCTTAGATTAATTACATAACTACTTCAATATCTTGGGTTTGATTTGTTTGTTTTGTCAAGTTTCGAATGGGCGTTTGAAGCTATCTTATGAGATTCCAAAGAGCCTTCTTTGTAGCTCTAAGCATAGAAATGAAATGAAGAGACGAATTTAAGATATGTTGGGAAGTTGTATGAAAACCTTTTGGTGTACACCCTTGATTCTCGAAAACAAGATTTAAGGAAATTTTCTCTTCCCTTCCCCTCCTCTTCATTCTTCCTTATTTTCGTATTTGAGCATATGCTTTTGGCTTGGTAGTAATATTTGCTTTGTTCCTTTTATTTATTTCTTATGTAGATTAATAAATTCCTTCTTTTATATTTACTAAGTTGCATAGGTAGTGATGGCGTTGCCATTCCCTTCCGAGCATGTGATATGCAATTCTTCTCCCATAGAAAATAAAATATCTTGATATGTGAATTTTGTCCCTCTTGTTTTGTTGAGATCATGGCCACGTGAGTATCATGAGTACTATTTAAGGCTAGAACAGATGATATTTGTTGATACAGGAAGTGTTATATGATGTTTGGTGTACATGTAGGATTGTAAAAGCTTAGATTGTTAGCACATTTTATACATTGAACAATCCTTAGTCTTTTTGCTCCATTGCATTTTTTGCTTTAATGGAAAATGGGCTTCCTTGTGCTGCATAAAAATGTGTAGTAACTAAGTGTTCGCTTTCTAATTAATTGATTTCATATTTTCTTTTCTTCTTTTGTCACTAAAGTGAGAATTATGTTATCCGGGTGGTATAAATCTAACTTCGCCTCTCACCATCTCTCCCGCTTTATTGCATCTTGCATGATATGATGATGATCTTTTATCTTTTTCTGTGCAATCTGCAGTTTCGACTCGATAAGAGTTTATGATTAAACTATGACTTTTTATACACCATTTACATCTTACCATTTACAAACAATTGGGTGACCCTGCAATATATAACAGATCATTGAAGAACTTTGCTGAGATTATCTATTCTCATACACTTGCATATTATCTTTGTTGTTTAATCTCTCGAAATTCTCCATTTTTTGGAACTTTACCAACTGATCAGTGTATTTTGCAGCTTAGCAACTACAATTCTTTTGAGGGAGTTCTTTATTGCAAGCCACACTTTGACAAACTTTTCAAAAGAACTGGTAGTCTTGACAAAAGCTTCGAAGGTAACAAAGCTTTCATTGATTAGCTTTCTTTAAATTTCATTGCTCTACATTAGCTTCATTGATTAGCTTTATTTACATTGCTTTGGAGTTGGAAATCATAGCTTCAGTTGCTTAGTGTCCCTGTATGAAAAAAGATACAATCTTAAAAAAAAAAATTAGGGGCGTTGCCCCCGAACCCCCAAATACCACAACTAATTGTGCACCCACAAACCTAAAATCATAGGTCCACTGACATCAATTACACTATTTGAGGAATCAAAAGTAAATTATATATCCACTCATTCAAATTGATATGAGAGAATAAGGCCAGTTCAACGGTATTGAATATAGATCAAGCACGTTTGAAAATTGATGTTGTAAAGAAGGAAAATATTTTTCTTAATATCCCTCTGGAATTGTCTAGAGAGACACAAAAGTTTATGTGCTAGCTTAGATTACCGGTTGAAGGTGTCTTGCAAACATGATTTATGGGTTCTTCCTCCGATCCTCATTATAAGGACCAACTAACAAGTGTATTTGATCTTTTTATAAGGTACTTGCTTGTTTCCAAAGAACATTAAATATTTTTTTCCATGTATGCCCATAATTAATAAGGGTAATATATGAGAGTAATAATTAATATGATATTAGAGTTTTGTGCAATTTATATATATTGAAAATTACTTAGATTTTAAGATAAATTTAATGACTTTAACTGCTTTTATTGGTTTGTGAAAATTGTTAATTGACGCCTAATAATAAGAACCATAGGGAGTATAAGCAGAGGCGGACCCACGTTATATACAAGGGGGCAAGTGTCCCCCCTTGAATTTGAGATTTTTTTTAATATATTTTAAATATAAAAAAATTAATACATATTTGAATTATTGTACACCCTTAAATTAAATGTCTACCCTTAATACATCAAGATTGCACTTCAAATCAGATGGGGATAAATGGTTGAATGATTGATTAGTACCTTATATTGAAAAAAATGTATTTGATAACATTGATAATAAGACAATTATGATGAAATTCCAAAAAATAAGGCTTAAAATGATGACATTGTGATTATTTTTATTGTAATATACTTTTGTTATTAAAATATATGTATTTGAACTTATTGAGTGCCCACCCTTCATAGTAATTTATGTAATGCATTTCTAACCGCACTTGGCCCGTTTGGATGAGCTTTTAAAAAAAAGACTTTTTTTTCATTACTTTTTTAAAAAGTGCTTTAATTAGAAATTAAGTTATTTTACGTTTGGATACACAATTTTAAAAGCACTTTTAAATCAAAAGGCTATTTGGATGTTAAAATAGAGAAGCACTTTTTTATTAGTAAAATTACTGAAATGGATATATAAAAACACTTTTTTTTATATTCGTTTGGATAAGAAAGCACTTATGTTAAAATTTTAGAAATATTATATTCAATAATTGAATTTAAGATTATAATATAATTGAATTTTAATAATATTGAAATTAAATTGTTGATATAATTTTTCATCCACCTATTTAGATCAAAGTTGTTATCAAATATTTCTTTTAATTTATATACTGAAATGACTAAAACACAAAAATTAAATAGTATACAGCAATGTGAGATAACTTAAAACTTCATTATCACTAATGAATAGTAATTTACACTCAAAATGGTCAACTACTATATTATAACCAATGCATTAATTAAAAAAAGAGTCATATTGTACCATATTCCAGAAATTGAAATAATATTCTTCTTCATAATATATAATCTATTTGCATTTTCGTAGTTATCGCTGTCTGTGTCAGAGGTATCAGACATCCTGTGCAACCAAACAAAGAATATCAATAAACAATTATGATCATATTGTCTAAACAAAATAATTGTTCCCATAATTTTCCAAAACAAAAGTCTAAGTTCAACATCAAAGAGAAATTCATGTTCAAGTTCAAACATAACACTATACTATAAACTATCTATAGTTTTGAACATCTTCAACTTTAAACATACTCAAAAATGAAAGAGCGAGCTCAGGTTCATTTTCCACGTAATGAACAAATGCCTCCCTATTTTGTTTCTTGAAAAAGATTCGAGAGGCCAACATGTATGTAGAGCTGCCCTTCACCAAACCTGGCACATCTTTTAACAGAAGAAGACATCTACTCATGCTAAAATGGTCATTTTCACTTTATGTTTGTGACACTTGGTCAATATTTTCAAGGATCCAATCAAGAGAGTGTTGCAATTTGTCAGCTATCCCTTGCCTTTTCTCTCCTTTCCTCCCTCTCTTCCTTTTTCTTGGATCATTGTTTCGTACACTTGGCCTCTGATTGTGATCAGAGGGATGTTACTCAGTAGCCCCTTCATCCTCTAAAGCATGATCATTATCATTAATTGGCTCATCGTCTATGGCTTCCTCATGTGATAGAATGTGGTTGCGCGGCATCAAAACAACATAACCAGTAGAAACTATATCTTTAAAACATATTTCCATCAAACTCAGGAATTTTGGACCTTGTTCCTTCCAATTCAAAATTTTTGAATTCTCCTGTAATGAAAATGAATAACCAATTAGTAAGTAAATTATAAACTAATGCAGGTATAAGACTTGCAATATTGTAATCAGAAATACATACTCTGCCCTTGGCTTCCCACCACTCTGGAGGTGCTATTATAGTGTTCTTTATAGAGTCCCATCCAAGACCGGTCTCCTTTTCAACCAACTTTGCCCATATACCAAATTCATATTTTAGTGCATCTCATCTATTTTTCAACTGCTTCTGACCATAATTCTTCCCAATAATATTATGAAACTTGTTAACTAGATTGGCCCACCCATCTTTACTAAAATGTGTATGGGGCCTATTACCAGCTTCAACCTCCTTAACACAAACTTTCAACAAAGTTTCATTATTTGAATCATTCCATTTTGCCTTTGCAGAATTTTCACTAACATTCTCAGATTGAACAATTGTTTCTTGTGTAGATGTTATACGAGCTACTTTCAGTGCCATTTTAAACTCAAATGAAGGAATAGTTAAAACTAACAAATTCATAGCAATAAAATGACAGCAAATTCATATGAATCAATCAGACATCTTGTGCAACCAAACAAAGAATTATATCTGACATTAGTTAAATTGAAATGTTACACAATCACAAATCAATTATACAGATCGAAAGTTAAAACGCAGACTTCTATATATATATATACACTGAAAATGGGAAAATAATAATAATGAAGAGTAAATTGAAATGTTACACAATCACAAATCAATTTATTCTCTCTCTCTCTCTCTCTCTCTCTCTCTCTTACCACTCTTGTTAATGGACTTTGTATAGAAGGCAATGTTGTTCAAGCTATAAGTTTGGTTGACCATATGGAAAAGATCGGGTATCAATCTGACATTTGCACCTATGGGGCAATAATAAATGGACTCGCAAGACCTGGAAACACATCTGCTGCTATTGGATATCTTAGGAAGATGGAAAAAGAAATTGGAAACTCATCCTAATGTTGTCACTTACTCTTGCTTAATTCGGGGTCTTTGTAATTACGATAGATGGAAAGAGGCAATGACTTTACTGAATGAAATGATGGAAAAGGGAGTCATGCCTAATTTGCAAACTTTTAATATCTTAATAGATGTTTTTTGCTAACAGGGAATGGTTATGAGGTCCAAAAGCATAATTGGTATCATGATTCAAATGGGGAAGGAGCCTAATGTTGTGACCTATAATTCATTGATTGGTGGATATTGTACTCAGAAGCAACTAAAGGAGGCGATGAAAGTATTTAATTTGATGGTTGATAGGGGTTGTTTAACAAACACTGTAACTTATAACTCTTTGATCCATGGATGGTGTAAGATTAAAAACTTGAATAAGGCTATGTATCTCTTGGATGAAATGGTTAATAAAGGATTAATTCCAGATGTTATAACCTGAACCTCTCTTGTAGGTGGATTTTGCCAAGTGGGTAAGCCTCTAGCTGCAAAAGAATTGTTTTTCAATATGCACAAGTATGGCCAAGTTCCCAATCTCCAGACTTGTGCCATTATTTTGGATGGACTGTTCAAGTGCCATCTTCCTTCTGAGGCAATATCTTTGTTTTGGGCAATCGAGAAAATGGATTTGGATTTTGATATTGTGATTTACAATGTTTTGCTTGATGGATTGTGCAACTCTGGAAAACTGAATGATGCATGGACTCTCTTTTCTTGTCTACTTGCTAAAGATCAGCACAAGTGAACAGCAATAGTTTGATTGAAAACCAGCACTGCAACTACAGATTCAATACTACTCCAGATATGACACACATGCATGCTGAGCCAAGTCAAATACTGCTTGTGAAAATCTGAGTTATGTATAATCTCACATTTGTATATATTGATGTTAGTAATGTGATATAGGTATCAAAATCAAAATTCGTTAGGAGTATAGAGACCAGAACCTAACACTTGTAGGTTTGATTCAGGAGAGTTATCTATTTGAACGATGAGGACCAAACTTAGATGAAGGCGATTTTGAATTTGATGGAGCAAACATTTGAACAATGAGGTTCTCAAGTGAATGATAATTGAGGATTCAAAGAGTGAGTCAGCTAAAAAGAAGAAGATCAATAAACCAGGAAATACAGAACAATTTACTTGATGGGTTTTAAAAGATAACCAATGAAACCTACCCTTGATGAATCTTAGAGTCCTCTGTTGAGTGTTAAAACTTAAAAATGAAGTAAATATATTATGTCCAAAGGTTAATCTCAGAAGGTACATGATGCAACCCAATCTTGGAACAAGTAAGAAATAAATTTATGTTCACAAGCTTTTGAACATGACATTCAATCCATTCTAGCCAGACAGAGCAAATGGGTCGACCAAATAAAGGGAAAACCACCACAAGGATGAAGATATTCAAAGAAAATTTTCCAGAATCATGAAGAAGAAACCAAAATCGAAAGAAAATCAAGAGCAAAACAAGGAGGCGAATACTTACCAGAAGAAGCCAAGAAACTGGACGAGGCGAAGCTCTGAATGAAGGCAAGTCGGAACTGAGATCCTGAGACGTGCGACGGCCGACGGTATGAGTGAGATCGACGACTCGACGAGCTGAGCCTAAGACGTGCGACGGTGAGGACCAGATTCGAGTACAGACGGCACGAACGATGGCGAAGGAGAGAGTGTCTTCGCGCGAAGGGAGAAGAGATCCAGAGGGGTATCGGGTGTCAATTGGTCAAAAATCAAATACCGGTTTGCACTCCCCTCATCTACCGCTTTTAACTTGTTTTTTAAGCTTCAAATTGTAGCTTCAAAAAAAAGGAGAATTTTGGGCTTTTTTCTTATTTTTGCTTTTTTTTTTTAAGTTCCCATCCAAACACATAGAATAATTTTTAAAAAAAAAGCACTTTTTTGTTGGAAAAAAGGAAAAAAAAATTAATAAAAAAAAGCCCATCCAAATGCAGCCTTAGCCTTGCTGTTCTAAATGAAGGGTTTGTAAAATAATTGCCTCTTTTATTACATCATCAGTGTTCACTTGATTTCATGAATATTTTTTGATATTATTTTCATTTCTTGTTTATATTCTTTTGTTTTTTAATGCATTTAAAACTTTCCTTTAAAAAAAAAATCAGGAGCACTCGAATCCCCCTGCCAATAGTGCCATTCTTCAGTAATTTTCTGAGTCCACCCCTAAGTATAAGGTAAGTATTTGAAAATAATTTTATCCCGACTTATATCAACATAAATTTCTAATACAAATCCAAACAAGCCTAACATTTCATATCATAAATAGGGATATACTCAAACAATAAACCCTACGTACTTTGTCATTATTTTTCTTTGAAACTGGAAAAATCAAACATAAACATTCTTTTAGAAGTGACTTGCTCCCTTTGGTTTTTAACTTGAGTAAATTCTAGAAGAATGTCATGATCCACAATATAAATAACTTGAAAAGTAATTAATGTTTATTTATAATTTTATTTGTGTGATTAATGTTTAAATGTGATTTTTTATTTTTATTTTTGGGAAAATTAAAATAAAGGACCAAGAGAAAATAATATTTATTATAAAAGATCATAAAAATTGTAATTACTTAGAAAGACCGAACATCATAATATAAATTTAAAATTACTAAATTGTCCCTAATTAAACCTCAAGTATTATTCATAATTACCTAGGATATTTATCCGGAATATTATAAATAAAAGTTGGATATTTACGATAAGTGAAATTGCAATCTCCATTCTTGGGTAATTATAGTCTATTTTCTAGGTAGAATTTCTGCAAGAAATTAGGGAGTTTAAGGGTCAAAGTGCCAAAATGACCAAAATACCCCTGCAAAGGGTAATTAACTTAGAAAATTCATGAAAAATCCTAAAAGTCAGTAAAATGACCAGTTGAATTAAGAGAGTATATTATCTCTAATTACAGTAATTAAATAAATTACAAACTTGGGAAAATGAGAAAGGATGCTCATAAAGTAATAAAATGACCAAAATACCCTTGTAATTATGAAACAATGCAAGAGGCATGGAAATGCTAATGTTAATACAAGAATATGAAGGTAATGAAGCATTCTAATTAAGAAAAATACCAACTATGGTTAAAAGAGTAATTAAGTAATTAATAGCTAATTACTTAAGCATAAGCAAAGGAAATTTCAGATAATAATTATGTGAAGCTCTAAAATTAGTGGAAATTAGTTGAATATTAATAAAATGTATTTACTAATTAAATTGGAAAGTTTTGAGAAAAATAGTTGAGTTTAGGTATTTTTAAACCTAAATACAAGAATGGACCAATTAGGGAATTTTGTAGAATTTTTAATAAAAATTGAATTAAGTAATTAATTAATTCTTGAAAAACATTTAAAAAAAAAAAGAAGGCTGCCGAAAATTGGCCAAAGAATTTGAGGATAAGAAGCAAAATTTGATATCTTGATATTTTGCAAATTTTTGATTATTATATAATATAATTAAAAAGCATGAATAGTAATCTTATATTTAGGAAACAGATCCTATCTAGGAAACCAGGAATAGGAATTCCAAAGTCAAGGTAAAATATTGATCAGTGAGTTTTTACCTTCAAGTGACCTCTTAGGAAGTCAATTCCGAGACCCGTAGCACATTGTCCTAATAAGACGAAATAGGGAAAATCTGCCTTTAGTCACATTTTGGGAAATTTAGGAAATAAATTATAACTCAACATCTAGGGATGAGTTTATAATTATAAAAATACATTTGGAATCAGTGAATTATTATCTAGAGCTTGATGATTTAACCGATTTCGACAAGGACGCGTACGGACACGTTTTCGAGAAACTTCAAGAGGGAGTTGGAACCCTGTCTAAAGTCAAAATTCAAGTTATAATAGATATTATTGATGAGAAAGAGAAGGTCTTCAAAGTTCTAAATCTAGAATTTTGAGATTTCTACGAAATTACGCGAATCGGGTACCGATCGAGAAATACGGCTGGACTGGCCATAAAGTGAGGTGAGTCATCACTTCTTGGCCAATCCTTGGCTGCCAAACAACCCAAAGATGTCGACCAAGGGGGTGAGGTGGAGTTTGTGACTTTTTGTTCAAGTTGCATTAATGGGTTCTTTACTGATTTGGAATTCCAAACAAAGCCTTAACCAAAGTCTATAAATAGGAGGCATGCTCCTTGAGAAATCCTCACACCATTTCTTTCTTGTCTTGACCGAATTTCTTGAGAGAGAAAGTAGAGAGATAAGCTCGGGGAAAAGCTCGCAACGAGAATTCTTCAACGGGTAAGTCTTTTGGCCATTAGCTTTTAAGTCTTTAGTTCGGTAGTTAGTAGAATTGTTAGTTAGATTTAGGAAGTAGGTGATAAGATTCCTATGCTTGTTTTTAGGCCTCATTGCATTGAAAAATATGCCTAAAGAGGTAAAAACATAGTAGGGGTCGAGTCGCGAAAAGTTGGAACTTTAGCGAGTTCTTTTTAAAAGTAAGGGTAGAATTTGTTAGAATAGCCTTTAAATTTCAAGTATGACTTGGGTATCATATGGGAGGGCTATTTTAGTCATTATTTTCGAAAATCATAGTTGCGTCGAAGTTCGGCAAAATTTCGGGAAGAAAATTTGCTAGAGTAACGAAATCTTTGGTGAAATTCCGCCGATTAGGGGTAGAAGGGCAAAATGGTAATTTTACCTAAAAAGCCGTTATAGTGTCAAATCGCTAATAAAGGTGATATTATTCTTATAGGATATCGAATCTCGATTTCTTGCCGTTACGTTGCCCCGACGAACCGTTTGAAGTTCACGTTCTTCCGTGAAAGTACGTCTTCCGCCGGTAGTACCTAACGTTGCCAACGAAGGTACGGACGCATCGTACCGTAACACTAATCTTGTACATCTTAAATACTTATATGTCAATGATATGTTCGTAGACCGTTATACGACGCGGTTATACGGGTTATAGTTTTGGTAACAATTTTTTGTTTTCTAGCAGCGAGGACACGAGTAATTATCGTGGCACTTTGGTGAATAGTGCAGTCGTTATTGTTTACCTTATAGGGCTTTACATATTGCTTTGTGCTTATGTTTGTCGGCATAATGATCATGCATCGTTTGTATGCTTATGATATCTTTGTGGTATTAGCTCTAGAAATATCTGTTGTGTTGTATATTGTATTGTTTGGGTATGAGGTTAACCGTTACCCGAGATTCAATATGGTGAATTGAATCTCATTTGTAGCTTCGTGGTCGGGAGGACCACGGTTCGGGGATCGAGGCAAGTGCCGGAATAGACGTGCAGCTGAAGACTATTTCTATCTTATCGTTTTACGTTATTCTGTTATTCTGTCATTCCGCTATTTCATTTCTAAACCTTAGGACTATTGTAATCTATACAATATTACACAATGGTTGATGTTTTGGCTATGGGCGATTACTCTTTCGCTCTATTGCTCGACTCTGATTGAAAAAAAAAATTATGCGTTTCAAAATGGGATGTTACATTTTTGGTATCAGAGCATGAAATTCTGGCAAGTATTTAACTATGTTACCACGGACAGTTTGGTGCCGAAGGCAAGGCTAGTCTACGTGGGTGTGCCATAAGTCACCGCTAATCCGGCGAGGCCCCCATGGTAGACACTTACCCGACCATTCATTCGGATAACGGAGTTAGGTTCTTAAGCCTTTTAATTGTGAGCACATTTTTGAAAATGAGTGCGATAAGGCCATTGGTGTAATGTGTAGAGATGAACGGGGACAAAGAGCCCGTCTTAGAGCCATTCTACAATTATCACGGATTCGGAGGCGTCCCGCCAGGAGATCCATTCCTCCGTCGCACCCGAACCCTCAAATAACCCATCCCCACCGACTACGGAAGGAGATTCCATCGAAGAAGAGCGATTCCTACAACGCACAACCGGATGAGCCCGAGATTGAAAACCATGTCGAACCTATTATACCCCGGGAGTACGAGATCACTATGAACAGTTTCCTTTGGATCCAAACCACGAGTGTACGGACCCCACAACTCCTAGTCACTATTACGGTGAGCCGAACCCTCCTATCACCCTACTACAGAGGACTCTGAACCTGATTCTCCTAATCTCAACCTGAACGACCTGGAGATTGAGGACCAAGCTGATCCAGGAGGCCCTACCCATTCCTCAGTTGATGATAACTTTGACTACCCTGACATTCAACTTCTTGAAGATGAGGCGGCTGAACCGAGAAGATTTCTACTATGTCCCGAATGATAATGACACGTTAGTCATTTTGTTGGAAAACTTTCTCATTGAAGATACGAATCTCACTAGCACCACCCAAGGAAAATATCTTGTGTTTTTAACCCTAATCTCAAACTACCAAGCCAATAATAGGGGACATTCACCCGCAGATTGGGTTAGGACCACATTGTACTTCTTTCCCTATACCCGCTTTTGGGCAAGGATCAGTAATGAACTATTAGATGACGGACCTATCTTAGGTGTTAGCATACACCTTCGCTACCTGAAGAGCTTGGTTCGCCTTTACATGTAGAGGAAGAACGTCGGTACAAGGAAGCTGTGGATTGTAGAAACTAGGGAGTTTAGTTTGTATCTCCAAGTGCCTTTGAATATTGTAAATACGTTTGAATAAGGAGATTGTATAGTATGACTTGTATTAGTATTAGATCGACCGATATGTATAAACTTTATGAATGAATATATGTGAATATATGTTTGGTGTGCAAATTGTTTTGTCACTTTTAATATTTATATATTCTTTCATAATTGTTTAAAGGAAAAGAATTTAAAACATGGCCAACTTGAGAGTCTTTGGTGCACCAAGAGGAAGAGGCGAGGCCGTGGTCGAGGCCGAGGTAGGGGAAGAGGCGACCTCGGGATGAACGAAACGATGAACCGAATCAACCCGGACGTGAAGAAATTGAAGAAATGCGTAGAACTCGCAAGAACAAAGAGTTCGATTGATGCTCTTACGGCAAGACAAAACCAACAAGACCGGGAGGCACAAAGGCAATTAGACGCACGACAACACGAGGATGAACGAGAAAATGAAGATAATAACAATGATGACGACGAAGGGTATGATGACAATGAAGATGATGAAAATTATGAAGAGCACCGAAGGGTCCGAGAGATCCCAATCACAACCCAGGCATGAACAAATAGAGAGAACTACGGAAAATTGGGTAAACCAAGTTCCGCAAGTTGAAACCACCTGGTTTCCGAGGAAAGAGTGAGCTAGGCGAGGATTGGCTTTTGAGTCTTGAGAAGATTTTTGAAGTCATGGAGTGCCCACGGAAATCGGATGGCCCCGGCTAGCAATATACCGGCTTGAGGGAGATGCCACAGGTGGTGGAAAAGTGTTTCCACAACCCCCGGTCACTGTTACTTGGGAAATGTTCCTTGAACAATTCAACGAAGTACTTTCCTCCATCAACGGAGTAATTAAAGAGGAAGAATTCCCCGAGATCAAGCAAGGAGTGAAGAGTCATTTGACGACTACTTTGCCCGTTTTACCAACCCGTCAAGGTATTCATCATACCTAAAAGTCTACAAGAATGAGAGCTGGAAGGCTAACCGACTATTAACCGGATTGAAGTACGATATAAAGGTAAGGTTAGTATCTCAAAGCAATTTCCAAGAATGGCCCAAGCAGTAGAATCTTGCAGAATGACGGAGCGCAACTTAAAGGAACTGCGCAAGACTCGAGGCCAGGAAGGTAACAACGCAAATCGCGGTGGATCAAACCGCGGAGGTTCCTCACAGAAGAGGAAAACGCCTTGGAATGACAACCGAAGCGGGAACAAGAAGCCCTACCAACAAAATAGTTTCAAACAGACGGGATCCCAGACGTGTCAGAAATGTAAGAAGTACCATCCAGGAGCCAACGTGATGGGAAACAAGTCGCCCGGATGTCGAAGCACGGACACATTAGCCGGGATTGCCCCGAGAGGACCGCAGAGGCGAGACCTCGAACGCCGGCCGGATCTTTGCATTGACAAACACAGAGGCCGAGAAGTCCCTGCGATGGTTCAAGGTACCATCTATCTCAATGGAAATCTATTGGAAGCATTGTATGACTCGGGTGCTAGTCACTCGTTTATTTCCTATGATTGTGCGAGTCGTTTAGGATTGCATGCCTGTAGATTACCATTTGATCTTGTTGTAGCTACACCGTTGGGTGTAAAGTCTTTAGCTTCTTATGCATGTATGAATTGTACTGCTAACGTGGATGGACGAGTTTCTAAAGTGGATCTCATCCGTCTACCTCTTCACGGCATTGACGTCATATGAAATTTGAAGCGGTTAACGGCCAACGGTGCGATGATCGATCGTGGCAAAAAGGAGATATCATTTGCCAGAGACAAGGTTGAAGTGAGCTGAACTTTCTCTCCGCTACGTAAGCGATCGGTGCGTGAAGCAAGGATGTCATGCTTTCATGGTATTCTTTTCGTCAAAGCGAAGCTAACCTTTCACTCCGGGACATCCCCCGTGGTGAATGAATTTTTACGATGTATTTCCGGAGGATCTCACCGAGTTACCTCCTATCCGAGAAGTGGAGTTCAACATTGATTTGATGCCTGGTACAGGGATCAATATCAAAGGCGCCGTATCGAATGGCTCCTAACGAGATGCGGGGAGTTGAAGAAGCGGTTGGAAGAGCTTTTGAAGAAGGGTTCATTCGACCTAGCGTTTCACGTGGGAGCCCCCGGTACTTTTTGTAAAGAAGAAAGATGGAAGTTTCCGACTCGCATCGATTACAGCGAGCTCAACAAAGTAACCGTAAAAAACAAGTACCCACTTCCCGGATTGATGATCTTTTGGATCAATTGTGCAGTTCCACAGTCTTTTCAAAAATTGACTTGCGTTCGGGATACCATCAGTTGCGAGTTAAAGATGGCGATGTTCCCAAGACGGCTTTCGAACCGAGATATGGGCATTATGAATTCCTTGTGATGCCCTTCGGATTGACAAATGCACTGCGGTATTCATGGATTACATGAACCGTATCTTCCGACAACACCTAGACCAATTTGTGGTGGTGTTCATCGACGACATTTTGATATATTCTAAGAGCAAAGAAGAGCACGAAGAACATCTGCGAAAGGTGTTAGGCATACTCGGGAAAAACAACTTTATGCTAAGCGAGCAAATGTGAATTTTGGTTGCCGGAAGTGAAATTTCTGGGCCATGTTATATCTAGCGGCGGAGTTGCGGTTGATCCAAGCAAGGTGGAAGGCGGTTACGGGACCGGAAACGGCCGGAGCGTGACGGAGATCCGTAGTTTTCTTGGTCTCGGCGGGATACTACCGCAGATTTATACGGGATTTCTCGCGTCTTGCCCTACCATTGACAAAGCTTACGAGGAAGAATCAACCCTTTGTATGGGGAGATGACCGTGAGGAGAGCTTTGAACCGAGGGAGAGGTTGACTACGGTACCGTATTGATTATCCCGGATCCCGATGAGACTTATGTAGTCTACGGTGATGCCGGTGGGCAAGGATTGGGTTGTGTCCTAATGCAATTGGGCGAGTGGTGGCTTATGCCTCTCGTCGGCCTGAAACCCCACGAGTTAAATTATCCTACACACGATCTAGAGAGTGGCGGCTATCGTGTTCACTTTGAAGATATGGAGGCATTACACATACGGTGTAATCGTAGAAGTGTTTTGTGACCACAAGAGTACGAAATACTTGTTCGATCAACGAGAACTCAACATGAGACAACGTCGTTGGATGGAGTTGATTAAAGACTACACCCGGGAGATCAAGTACCATCCGGGTAAAGCAAACGTTGTTCTTGATGCTCTTAGTAGAAAGACGGTGCATGTATCATACATGATGATACGGGAGCGAAACTCTGGAAGATTTCGGAGACCGAATCTAACCAACCAAATCGCATGGGTCGCCACGCACGGTGATGCCTATCTTGCTACACTTCTTGCGAGTCAAGGGAGTATGATCGAGAGATGAAGTGGAGAAAGCGCGAAGCAAGATGATTGGGCAAAAGAGATACGTGAGAAGATCACTCGAGGTGAGACCCAAGACTATGACCTATCACTTAGTGGTTTGGTCGGTATAAGCGAATCTACATACCGCCAATTGATGAATTAAAGCGGACAATAATGGATGAGGCTCATAAGAGTAAGTACACTCTACATCCAGGCATGGTCAAGATGTACCAGAGTATGAAATCCGAGTTTTGGTGGCCCGGGATGAAGAAAGACGTAGCAGAATACGTGGCCAAATGCTTGACTGTCGAGAAAGTAAAGATTGAACACCGACCGACCCCCTGGTCTTCTTCAAGGACTAGAGTTGCCGAATGGAAGTGGGAGAACATAACCATGGATTTTGTGGTAGGTCTACCCAAAATCGAAACCATGATACAATTTGGGTAGTTGTTGACGGACTAACCAAGTCAAGACACTTCATTCCCATCGGTATCCACTATTCTCAGGAACGATTGGCGGGGATTTATATCAAAGAGATAGTAAGATTACATGGTGTTCCTACGAGCATTGTCTCCCGCCGGGATACGCGGTTCAAATCCCGTTTCGGCAATCATTACATGAAGGTATGGGGACCAAGTGAAGTTCGGTTCGGCTTATCACCCACAAACAGACGGTCAATCCGAAAGGACCATACAATTATTTGGAGGATATCTTTGCGAGCATGTGCCCTAGATTTCAAAGGAAGTTGGGATCAACATCTTTCGCTAGCGAGTTTGCATATAACAACGGTTATCATGCTAGTATACAAATGGCCCCGTTCGAGGCATTGTATGGGCGAAAGTGTCAATCACCATTGTCCGGGACGGATTCGTCCGAGAAGCGATTACTTGGGCCGACATGCTTGAGCAGACCTCCGAGCAGATCGCACCGATCAAGAAGAGACTCCTTGCGCACACGAGAGAGACGGAAGAGCTATGCGAGATAAGAGGAGAAGACCGTTGAAGTTTGAAGTCGGAGACCATGTGTTTCGAAGTTATCTCCGATGCCAGTGTCGCGAGAACATTGAAGAGAAAGAAGCTTAGTCCGCGTTACGTTGGACCAATTGAAGTATTAGCCGAGCGAGGACACGTTGCATATCAACTAGCGTTACCCCGAACCCGAGTAATCTCCATGATGTTTTTCACGTGTCACAACCGAAGAAGTACCTACCAGATCGAGATCATGTCATAAAGTACGATGATGTTGAAGTACGGCATGGTAACACCTTTGTAGTCGAGCCGGGAGCGAATTCTCGAACGCCGGGAGAAACGGCTTAGGACTAAAACTATACCGATAGTGAAGGTGGTGCGGAAGGGTTTGACACCAAGCGAGGCAACTTGGGAGACCGAGAGTGACATGAAGGAGAAGTACCCGAGTTTATGGCCCGAAGTTTAGTTAGTATAGATTAAATTTCGAGGGCGAAATTTTGTGTAAGGGGGAGAAATGTAATACCGGATATTTATCCGGAATATTATAAATAAAAGTTGGATATATCGATAAGTGAAATTGCAATCTCCATTCTTGGGTAATTATAGTCTATTTTCTAGGTAGAATTTCTGCAAGAAATTAGGGAGTTTAAGGGTCAAAGTGCCAAAATGACCAAAATGCCCCGCAAAGGGTAATTAACTTAGAAAATTCATGAAAAATCCTAAAAGTCGGTAAAATGACCAGTTGAATTAAGAGAGTATATTATCTCTAATTACAGTAATTAAATAAATTACAAACTTGGGAAAATGAGAAAGGATGCTCATAAAGTAATAAAATGACCAAAATACCCTTGTAATTATGAAACAATGCAAGAGGCATGGAAATGCTAATGTTAATACAAGAATATGAAGGTAATGAAGCATTCTAATTAAGAAAAATACCAACTATGGTTAAAAGAGTAATTAAGTAATTAATAGCTAATTACTTAAGCATAAGCAAAGGAAATTTCAAAAAGTAATAATTATGTGAAGCTCTAAAATTAGTGGAAATTAGTTGAATATTAATAAAATGTATTTACTAATTAAATTGGAAAGTTTTTAGAAAAATAGTTGAGTTTAGGTATTTTTAAACCTAAATACAAGAATGGACCAATTAGGGAATTTTGTAGAATTTTTAATAAAAATTGAATTAAGTAATTAATTAATTCTTGAAAAACATTTAAAAAAAAAAAAAAAGAAGGCTGCCGAAAATTGGCCAAAGAATTTGAGGATAAGAAGCAAAATTTGATATCTTGATATTTTGCAAATTTTTTATTATTATATAATATAATTAAAAAGCATGAATAGTAATCTTATATTTAGGAAACAGATCCTATCTAGGAAACCAGGAATAGGAATTCCAAAGTCAAGGTAAAATATTGATCAGTGAGTTTTTACCTTCAAGTGACCTCTTAGGAAGTCAATTCCGAGACAGTAGACATTGTCCTAATAAGACGAAATAGGGAAAATCGCTAGTCACATTTTGGGAAATTTAGGAAATAAATTATAACTCAACATCTAGGGATGAGTTTATAATTATAAAAATACATTTGGAATCAGTGAATTATTATCTAGAGCTTGATGATTCCGGAACCGATTCGACACGGGACGCGTACGGACACGTTTTCGAGAAACTTCAACACGGGACGAGTTGGAACCCTGTCTAAAGTCAAAATTCAAGTTATAATAGATATTATTGATGAGAAAGAGAAGGTCTTCAAAGTTCTAAATCTAGAATTTTGAGATTTTCTCGAAATTACGCGAATCGGGCACCGATCGAGAAATACTTTGGACTCGGCCATAAAGTGAGGTGAGTCATCACTTCTTGGCCAATCCTTGGCTGCCAAACAACCCAAAGATGTCGACCAAAGGGGGTGAGGTGGAGTTTGTGACTTTTTGTTCAAGTTGCATTAATGGGTTCTTTCTGATTTGGAATTCCAAACAAAGCCTTAACCAAAGTCTATAAATAGGAGGCATGCTCCTTGAGAAATCCTCACACCATTTCTTTCTTGTCTTGACCGAATTTCTTGAGAGAGAAAGTAGAGAGATAAGCTCGGGGGAAAAGCTGCGAGAATTCTTCAACGGGTAAGTCTTTTGGCCATTAGCTTTTAAGTCTTTAGTTCGGTAGTTAGTAGAATTGTTAGTTAGATTTAGGAAGTAGGTGATAAGATTCCTATGCTTGTTTTTAGGCCTCATTGCATTGAAAAATATGCCTAAAGAGGTAAAAACATAGTAGGGGTCGAGTCGTAGAAAAGTTGGAACTTTAGCGAGTTCTTTTTAAAAGTAAGGGTAGAATTTGTTAGAATAGCCTTTAAATTTCAAGTATGACTTGGGTATCATATGGGAGGGCTATTTTAGTCATTATTTTCGAAAATCATAGTTGCGTCGAAGTTCGGCAAAATTTCGGGAAGAAAATTTGCTAGAGTAACAATCTTTGGTGAAATTCCGCCGATTAGGGGTAGAAGGGCAAAATGGTAATTTTTACCTAAAAAGCCAGTTATAGTGTCAAATCGCTAATAAAGGTGATATTATTCTTATAGGATATCAGAATCTCGATGCCGCGTTACGCCGCCCGACGAACCGTTTGAAGTTCACGTTCTTCCGTGAAAGTACGTCTTTCCGCCGGTAGTACCTAACGTTGCCAACGAAGGTACGGGACGCGTCTTTGTAACACTAATCTTGTACATCTTAAATACTTATATGTCAATGATATGTTCGTAGACCGTTATACGACAGTTATACGGGTTATAGTTTTGGTAACACCGTTTTGTTTTCCTAGCGCGAGGACACGAGTAATTATCGTGGCACTTTGGTGAATAGTGCGGTGTTATTGTTTACCTTATGGGGCTTTACATATTGCTTTGTGCTTATGTTTGTCGGCATAATGATCATGCATCGTTTGTATGCTTATGATATCCGTGGTATTAGCTCTAGAAATATCTTTATTACGTATATTGTATTGTTTGGGTATGAGGTTAACAGTTTCCGAGATTCAATATGGTGAATTGAATCTCAAATTTGTAGCTTCAGTGGTCGGAGGACCACGGTTGGGGATCGAGGCAAGTGCCGGAATAGACGTCTTGTTGAAGACTATTTCTATCTTATCGTTATTCTCGTTATTTCTGTATTCCGCTATTTCATTTCTAAACCTTAGGACTATTGTAATCTATACAATATTACACAATGGTTGATGTTTTGGCTATGAATCGATTACTCTTTCGCCTATTGCTCGACTCGATTGAAAAAAAAAAAAATTATGCGTTTCAAAATGGGATGTTACATTATCTCTTGTATTCATAATAAAAAAATAACTAAAAATGTCCATCATGATATGATCATGTCTTTTTTTCTTTTCTTTTTTTTTTAATTTTCAATATATTATTTAATTAACAACCATTAAACTCGTTTTTTTAATTTTTATTTTTTACCAATTTATATCATCAAGTTATCCGATTTATCTTATTAACGTTGATATCAATTAAGCTCTTTTTATAAAAAATAAAAATTAAACTCATTTCATATTTTTCAGGATATAATAGGCTGATTAGTTTTTTTTTTTAATTTTATTAAAATTACATGAATTTTCTAACACACATACATTGCTTCTAAAAAAAATTAATTATGCAAACTTTATTGGTTTAACATATGGAGTTTACACTTCTCATGTTGCGCAGAAGAAGAAGATCTTTTCACACTTGTGAAATGATGTGACTACATCTTTTTAAAAAAATAATAATCTCAAGCACGGAAATTGTGGGACCCACATCTTTTTGTATCATGGCATTTATGATACATTTCTCCTACAACATGAGAAATGTTTTCCCTTAACGTATACGATAAATTATAAAAGACCTTGACTTTTATTAAAATTATATAATTTCAATTTTAATTCATTTTTTGTTGATTTTAAAAAATTATAATTTTTATAAAATGAAGAATGCGTAATTTAACGTATACGATAAAATTGTTAGTGCTTGGCGTAGTCCCTTTTCTTGGCAAGAAGAGTTTCCTGAAATAAAAGATGTGAAGCTTTCTGTATAATCTGAAAAGAGATATAAATTTGAAATCCATTGTAATGTTCCCCTTAAGCAAAGCAATGAGATAAAAGGCTTCATTGTAGTTCTTCGCCACATAAAAGATTGAATTGACTGGCCTGGGAAGCATATCCAAGATTGGAAAATTGTCATTGTTCTTCTCTTTCCTTTCCGTCTGAAGCTAGTCCATCCTTGTTCAGGAATGTTGTCTATTGAGAGACTCACATGAGAAGGAGATGGAGGATTAACTTCTGCTAAATTTCGATCCTTGAATGCCAAAACAAATGCAAAAGCAGCAAATTCAATTTCCTTGATAACTTCTGATGGAAGGACTGGTTTGATCTTCTGATGTATGATTTGATTCCTCTTCATCCAAATGGGTGACAAAAGCTTGATCATTTCTATGGTAAAAACAAAAGCTACTTATTGGAGAAATACGCCCCTCCCAAATAATGAAAAGATGTTGGCTCTTTATGAAAATGATAGAGCCACTGGAGATGATGGTCACATAGGGGTAAAGTTGTGAATGTGAAAAAAATTGTCCTCCTCTCCTCTCATAAACCAAACAAGATAACATTAAAATTTC
The DNA here is from genome assembly GCA_019022615.1 of Acacia melanoxylon. Lineage (NCBI taxonomy): Eukaryota > Viridiplantae > Streptophyta > Magnoliopsida > Fabales > Fabaceae > Acacia > Acacia melanoxylon. Next base: position 2,116,468 of record JAFJYJ010000052.1, read on the forward strand.
TTCCCTCCCTTTCCTTCTGATCAATCCAAACAAGGTAATATTAAAATCCCTCCTATCGCTTTCCCTCCATTAAAATCCCCCTTTCCCCTCCCCTCCCCTTCATTGAACCAAACAAAACCGAATAATAGAAAAGAAGGAATCGTTCCAGTCACGATGGTACCACTACCACTAGTTATTTTTGCAAACTAAACAAGTTCGAATGCCTTTCTTTTGGTCTCATTATATATCTGGGAGGTGGATTTGATCTTGGATTTCAAAGCCCATGAGCCAAAATCTGTCAAGTGTCTTCAAAGCTCTGGGCGACCTGAGATTAAGATGCCGACGATGAAAACTTTCGAACATTCAGAAATCTCCGTGGGTAACAGAGGCCGATGTTCACAGTAGAAAAGGCGTGTTGGTGAACATCTAGGCTTTGTTTGGGAGTTTGGAAGGAAATGGATGCAAGGAAAATGGAGAGGAGGAGATGGAAGGAAAATGGATGATATTTCCTCTTTGGGAGTTAAAAAAATAGTAGGGGAGGAAGATGAAGGATTAATGAATTATTTTTACCATTTTATCTTTTTTTAAATAATTAATATAATTATTATACTTTACAAATAAATTTAAATTTTTTAAAAAATTATTTATGTAATTTTTATATTAAAAAATTATTTATGTGGTGGTGGTGGCTGCGGTGGATAGTGGCGGCGGGCGGTGAACAAGGGTAAAAAAAGTAATTAATCTATTTTCCTTCTTAAAATCTCATATTAGGGGAACTTTATTTTTTAGAAGAAAGATGGTGTTGGGGGATTTGTAAAAATCTCTAATTTCCTCCCTTTTTATTTTTAAAACTTGCAAATAAAGGAAAGGACTACCAAAATCCTTCTTTCCCTTTCATTTCCCTCCAAAATGGAACTCCCAAACAGGCTTTAAGGAGCGAGGAAACGAATACAAAGGCGAGTGGTGAGGGATGACTCAGAGTCTTTTCTGACATCATGCTTTTAATATAAAACGGCGCCGTTTTTTCCAAATGGAGGTACAATGGAGAAGTTTCTCAATGGAGAGGTTCCGCTGACTTTATCCGTAGGTTATTTGAGATTACGATTGGAGCCCTCAAAAATTTTTATTTATATAAATTGAGATAAAAATTTTCTCATATTTATATTGTACATCTATATTAATGTTAGAAGTTGCTTTAATGTATAAGGTAAATATATAAGATAAGTTTTATCCTGACTTAAATGATTATACTTTCCAAATGCAAATCTAACCAAGCCTTGAAATTTATTATTTTAATTTCATACCATAAATACGGATATACTCAAACAATAAACCCTACATATATACTTCGTCATTATTTTTTCTGTGAAGCTGGCAAAATCAAACAAATGTTTTCTTCTAGGAGTGACTACTCCCTTAGGTGATTAATATAAATCAATTCTAAAAGAATGTCGTGGTTCACAATTCAAGTTACTTAAAGAGCCTTATTTGTTAATTTTGTTCTTATAATTAATGTTTAAATGTGACTTTTTGTGTTTTTCTCCCTCATTCGAAGCCTAATTTAACATGGATAAAGTTGATAAAACTTTTCAATTTAAGTCATATTTAATAACTATTATTTCTTTATTTTAATAAATTAGTTAAAATGTATATTATGACCAGGGAGGAGTATTGTGAAGCAAGGGAGTATAGAATTTGAAGAATGCACAAGTTACAATAAACTGTATATATTTCACCTTAATCAGCTATTGATGATTTAACTATACATCCCCTTATAGTTTCTAAATAAATTAAATGAGGTACGGATGTTTAGACTTTTTTGACCAGAATAAAATACTAAAATTCAATCCTGCACAAAGAGAATAAGATACAACCATCATAATATGGCACTACAACGGTACGAATAAGATATTCTATTTATAATAACTGTATAAATAACTAGCTAAGCCAATAACCATAAAAATAAGATATTCTATAATCACAATAAAAAAATTGAAAAATAAAATACAAATAAAAATTAGAGAGACCGTGGTCAAGCCCACCCAAATGGACTCGTCCCTCCCCCTAAAAAAATAGTTACAGAAGGGAAAAAAAGACCTACAAAATCACATGGGCTAATCCAACGGCTATTAAAAGGAGTAGCCCCCGCGTTGACTCCACCACACTGAATCGCCGACCGGCATGGCTGGAATCGTTCTGCTTAGTCGTCGTCACTGTCGTGGAGCCATTGTAGTTAGGATTTGATCCGTAAAGCTGTTGAATCCCCTGAATATCGTCGTCCGCCAGAGTCACCTTCCTTGTCCGCGACGATATCGTCGGGTACATGATCGCCTCCACCTCCGATGAGTGTCCCAACCCTAACAAGTGCCCGATCTCGTGTACCGCCACCGATTCCAGATCCACCGCCGTCGACAGCGTCGATTGCGTCACATCGCTGGAGACCACCCAATTCTCCTCACCGTCCAGATGGAACATCCCGTTCGTCGGTGAAAACGCGTGGGCCAGAGTCCCCAAAGGTCCGTCGAAAGGCTCTCCGTCTCCGTGATCTCCCGTGTAGAACGCTATCCTGATATCCGCCAATTGGTACGATGACGCTTCCGTGAAACTCAACGTCGTTACCTCCGACCACCGATTGAAGGCGGTGGCGAACACGCTCTTCACTTCCTCTGTTAGGCCGTTGGCCGGCAAGAATCCGTAGGTCAGAGTTTCTTTTCCGGCGGGCCACCGCGGAGTCCCGGGGAAGAAAGTGAAGTGGGAGACAGAGTGAAAGTGTAAGTCATTACTCGCGGCGGAGGCATTCTCCTTACCGGAGTTCATGGTGCTGGTGCCGTTGATTATGTCAGCAACACCGCATCGAGGGCGAACAATCTGCTGAAGAGTGTTAGCATCGAGCTCGCCAGTGACGTTGAGATTGAAATTCTTCTGGTAAGTTTTAATGGCGGATTGAAGGGCGTCGTCAAAGTCGTCGGTGAAGTTGGAAGGGGAATTAGGGATGTAGCCGAAGTAGTTGAAGTACTTCTTTAGTTTACCCAAACCGTCGTAGTTAGTCCCATGATGGCAGCCGGAGAAGTTGCGGAAGGCGTCCCAAGCTCCGGGAGGGACATTTTTGGAAAGCCAAGGAGGTATAGATGATGCATTAGGGAACAATCGAGCTGAAATTGGCGTGATGGAGAAAGAGAGAGATAGACAAATTGCGAAGAAGAAGAAATGGAGTCTCATGTTTAGTTGATTTGTTGCGAGAGAGAAAATGGAGAAGGAAGTTGAGAATGCAGAGAATATAAAGAGCAGAGAATTGAAAATGGAGAAGAGAAAATTATTTTGATGCTGACGTGGACGTTGAAAAGTTCGCGTCCATGATTCATTTCCCTCGAGCCCGTCCTCCGCAAGTACAATGATGATTGATGACGCGCATTCTTGGCAAGCGTCGTCGTTTGCTGTTATTCTGCTTCTCGACTATACGCGGGATCAGTAGGTTAAAACTAATTTTTATAATTTTCTGTTTGTTTGTATAAGTTGTTGGTATGATTGCAAAAAGTTCAGAATTTTTTAGTGCCGTGTAGATTAGAATTTTAATTTAGAAACGGGGGAGCCATTTGTTGACCTATGTTTATGTGCGCGCGTGCGCGAATAGCTTGCTATGTCAAGGAAGCTTGGAAGTTACCTTATGGCGTCCAGCTTTTTTTATTGGTGAGTCTCTCAACATCTCTTATTATTTTTGCATTTGAACTGTCTAAATTTGATAAGCATTTAGAGAGAGACGTGTCATCTATTTCAAATTACTGTTGAAATATGTGTCTCCCTCTAAAAATGTAGATTAAAATTGGATGGTCCATATAAAAGAATAATAAGGGATGATGAGAGAGATGTCAATAAGAGTATCTGCTTCCTGATTTTGCCGGTGTTATCTTTCATTCTTAAGATAGAAAGGTTGGAATTCCCGTTGGCCTAAAAGAGGTTACATTTTCAGAAGAGGAAGAATCTTAAGTAACACCAAAAAAAAAAACGAGGAAGCAAAGTTGGTGAACAAGAGTTAACGATAAAAATACAGAGACAGGATCAACCGTGCGGCAATGGTGCGCCTACGACACGTGGAAGAAGCTTAGAGGCTCGAAAGTAAGACCTCCGGCAAATTGTTTTTTGCGCAAACAGAAATACGGCTATTTTGATATTGACAAATACCAAATGTTTTGACCCATGAAAAATATGTTCCCACTTGTTCACTCATTTGCTTAATACTCCCTCCCTGTGTGTGTATATATATATATATATAAGGTCTTTTTAACAGAATTGTAGTGTTCTAGAAAATAGTTAGTATTAGTTAAATATAATAAATATGTAAGGAATATTAAAGAGAGAGTAATAATGAGAAAATGATAAAAGATAATGAATGAGGAATAAATGATATGAGAGTAATTGAAAGTAAAATAAATAAGTGTATTTATTATTGGGACCATTGAAGGTAAAAAAAAAAATTTATTCTTACAATTTTTTTTTTAAAAAAAAAAAAGAGACAAGTCTACTAAGAAAAGGGCCCTTATATACAGGAACAGAGGGAGTATAATATTTCATTTGTAGTATAAATTTCATGACAAGAGATTTTATATGAAGGATTAAATGTAATATTTATTATCTTTTTGTACTCATTCTTTGTATTTTTATTATATACTCCATCTATTTCTATTTTTCTTATTTTATACACTAGAAATAAAGGCAAAGCCTAAATATAGGATCTAAAACTTTTATCACATCATCTTTCCATAATATATTATCTTTCATCATTTTTTCATTATTACTTTCTTTCCTTTACACACTCATAAATCAAGACATATTTAGTATTAATTTTTTTTTTTTCCAGCAAAAAACCATATTTAATTTATTTCATATACTAATTAAGTATTCATGATATCAATTATGTCCATATTTTCAATGTCTTACAAGTTACAAAATCCAAGTTATTTGTATATTATATGTGTTTGCTTGGTCGGTTTGATGTCTTCGGGGGAAGGGGAAAATGTTGTTTAAATAGTCTTGGTTACTTTTGAAGTTTTATGGATGACGACGTTGGGTAAAGTTTGTCCCGAAGAACAAGAAAATAAAACAGAAATGAAATTAAACAAGTTTTAGTTATTAATTTGCTCATTTATTTGAAAAAAGTTTCGCTTTTATTCAATCTTTTCTTTGTTGAAAAATAAATTAAAAAATTCTAACTCGACTTGCATAGAGTAATATTCCTTTCGATCATTAATATAATATATATTTACTTAATTTGATTAGATTAAAGAAGTTAATTAAATTAGTTAATATGATATGTAATTTTAAAGGGCTAAGGAACAATTTTGATCCGGAAATTTTCCTCATGGGACAATTTTGATTCAAAAGTTTTTCTTGAGGAGGATCTTACCCCATAAGTTTCAAAAAGGAGCAATTTTTTCTTGGCCGTTATCTTAGTTAATTTTAACTTTTAATTGATCAAATATCTTTGATTTGTCGATTAATACGTCATTCTAGTTGTTTTCCTTAATTATATGCTCTCATTCTCACGCCTTCTTAATTATTGTTAAGGGAACATAAATTGAGGTAAATTAGAAAAAGATTGACAATTTTTTAAAACATGTCTTATATTTTAAATTAATATTAGTTTCTTAAATATGTCTTATATTAAATATCATAGGGATATAATGTTGCCTTGTTAGTTGTTTCCTGTTACCTAATATTTGTATTTAAAAAAGGATTTTTCATATGTTCATTTTTTTCTTCATAGTAAATCACTGTTTATAATGCATCATCAATCCATGACAAAAACTAGTTAGAAGAGACTCGTTGGTTTCAAAATGAAGTTTTCACATTAGTCTTCAATAATATACAATCAATGAGATCTTATGTTAAGAAATGAGGATACCATTTCAAAACTTTGTACAAGGAAATTAGAGCAACGTCACTATAGAAAAAACATTTGTACTGTATACAGCCCCACCAAATTTTTTATGTTATTTTTATAGTGAAAATCCTAGAAAACATTTTTAAAATAGGGAAAAGACAAATTAATGAGTCTAATATTATAAATCCTAAGTTAAAACTGTGGGAGAAATATGTGATTTGAAAATGTTTTCAAATAACCAACCAATCTTCCCCTAACAGCATTTGAAGAGCTCAAGTTGTCAATATACATACACTAAAATTCTGAATTGTGATTCTTAGATATTTGTTATTCTTTATACTTAAATAACCATTGATGCCTAACATGCATGACTTTAAAATATTACCTACAAAGTTGTTGGTATTTGAGGAGCTCAAATTATCAATATATACTAAACTTGTTAATTGCAATGCATAATTAACTTTGGTATAGAGAATAATAACTTAAGAATTGTAATTAACAACTTCAGTATACATATTGATAACTTAAGTTCCCTAAATGCTATTAGGGGTATATTTGTCATTTAGAAACACTTGCAAATTCTAGATTCCTCATGCAGGTATGTCAAGGTCATTTATTGAACTATATGATTTGTTTTTGTTTTCCCTATTTTAAATATATTTTTCTAGGATTTTCTCAAGGGATAAGAGGTATTTTTACCTCTAAATTTTTCACCATTAAACAATTTTGCTTCATAAGTTTTTAAAATGGAGCAATTTTTTTTTCTAACTGTTATTCTAGTTAATTTTGACCTTTGGTGGACAAAATATGTTGAGTTGACAATCCATATGTCATGCACTTCACTTTTGTTAAGGTACAAATTTGAGTTGGATGTTTGTGTGTAATAATGTATTTTATCTTTTTTCAAAATTAGATTTAAAACTTTCAGGAAAAATTTTCACCTTAATAAAAAATGACATGGATGACATGTACACTATTACCTTGACATGTTTTATTAAAATTAATTAGGACAACGGTTTAAACAAAATTGCTCATTTTTAGAAATTTTTAGGACAAAAATACCCTCAAAACATTTTTGAGACAGAATTACCTTCAGTGAAAACTTACAGTTTTCCGTATTTCATATTGATGGAGGCTAAGCATCATGTCTTACGTTTATATTCTGAAATGGAATCTGAAAGTTCGATGGCAGTTGGTGGTAGAACGGTCAAACTTGGACGCTTGGCAACTTTACTTTTAGAGCATCTTTATGGTTTTTTATAAAGTTGAGAGACCTTTTCCAAAGAAGCTTCCGACGAAAAATGGAACCTTCCTCATTATTGTTTTTAACTCCAGAAGATATCATCAATTAGTTCGTTTGACATATATTTTAATTAATTGACTAAGTACTCTTATTTTTTGTGATGATGGTCTATTATATTACAGAAGCTATACAGGAATTCGTCACAAATTAAAAATTAATCTTATTAAAATGATACGTATACGTTACTCTGTCTTCACCTTTCCTAATCACTCAATCAAAATCAAAATATTTTAATTCTTTTAAAAAATAAATATTAATATAATGTAAATGATATATTATTATTTTACATGATAGGGTACATGATAATAAAAATGGAATTAAATTTTCACAATTAGGAATATATCAATTGGCTGTAAGCATACGAATGAGATAAATTATAAATAATATTCAGAGTTGTGATATTTTTATGGAAAAATCACAGTAAGGTGTTAAAAAATAATTTTGTATCAAAGAAATCCCAATAGAATTTTAAATGGACAACAAAATTTAATTCCCCTTAATCCTGCTGAATAATTTCATATTCTTATCGAGATTTTAACGTGATTTTTTCTATTACGAAATACTTTGAATGGCATAAATTTAGTCCTTTTTACTTCAAAAATGAAATACACATAATTTTTTAACATTAAACTAGCATTTATTTTCAATGAATTTTATTTTGGGGTGTGAACATCAGATCAAGAGCTAAAATTCAAACACCTAGCCACTAACTAAAATGACGAAAACTCCTACCATTCACGTTAATCTAAGTTAATATTAAAATAATATTCTACTGCACCACAAATCAAATATGAACGATCAATATTTGAATTCTTCACTGGATCAGATATGAGAGCTCAAACCCAAGGGAAATACAGAAGCTCGTATGGATCTCTCAGCAGAATTGGATTAAACCTCAGGTATCATACGATCAATTTGAAAGCCTTAATAGCTATAGCAACTTATATACATTTCGGTCAACTCCATAAAATTTCAGGATACAGGAATGTGGTTTGTAGACAACAACACATAAGTAACTTCCAGTACGGTAAACTTGAATGAGTTTCACCAAGTTATCAAAAAGAAATATGACACGACAGTGTTCCCAACCCAACACTCTACTTAGGAACAGCACTATAGTATTATACACCCCCTTCCCTTTCTATTAAGTGATTGCTTATATAAAGGCAAGCAAATTTTAAATAATATGGGAGCTATATATTTATATAGTGATGGTGATCCGAATGGATTTAACATCTTGAGGGCCTGTCATAAGTTGGGGGAAGGGAAGGGCAGTGTTCATTCATGTTGCTGTAAGGCTGCAAAGTGTTGTAGCCAGGCAGCTCCATTCTATATTCACCTAGAATCTGGCAGAATGACAGCTTGTCGCTCTCACTGTTGCACCAACTTGGCAGTCGTGTTTGGTTATCCTCAAAAATCTTGAGCATATATGCATCGCGAATCTGTAAATAATAACGTACATGCATGATCAACTCATTGTAGCTAGCTAGCTATCATTCATCTAGATTCACACGACTAAGTAGGTAAGGTAACTGAGGGATATCAAGACTTACAGTGAATTCAGTTACTTGAATGGAGCTGGAAACAGGTCCAAATATTCCAGCCTCTTTATACATTGAGAGAATAAAGGAGACACAGGTTGTTGATTTTCCATCACTATATACCCATTCATCTTGTTCTGGAATGGTAAGTAATTGATCGAAAGCTATCCCATGCTTCTCAGTCTCGGCTAGAATTTCATGCAGAGCCAAACCCTAAAGGCATGAAAATATGTGAGGATCCTATCAACTCTGACAGAATCTAAAGAGCAATTGGTATCCCTTGTAGTTTTGACTAATTATTTCTAGACAGAATAAAAGAATTAAACAAAGACAGCAAGCATATATGTCTTTGGGTGTGAGTTTTGTGGAACATCTATATAGAAATGCAAAAATTAATTAATTAATTTAAATAAATAAATAAAAAAAGAGTGCAGATGGATATACTACTTATTATTTAAATGGTTCAAACCCTGCTTTCTATACATACCTCAGTCCCTAACCGCTTATTTAAAGCTTCATTCCACATATTTGCAGCATAATCTGGTTGCACTCTAGTCCACATAGACATGACAGAAATTACCTGCAAAGAGAGCACTTCACTCATAAACAAACTTCCATTACCCTTCAAGTTGATATCTCCCTCATATCTGGGATTTAGAATTTCAGTTGGCACTGATACAACATGTACATTAATCATCACCATAAAGATGGTATGGCACAACCAAAGTCTTTGAAAATAGAGAATTCCCTCCATTCCATTGTCCTTTCTCCATTCTTTAGGTGTTTGAAGAGTTGCCTTCTAAGTCAAAAACACTTTCTCTTTCCTAGACCATCCTCCAAGTTTATATTTGAAAAAACTTTTAAACAATTCATTGCCATTTAGCCATTCAATAACAGTTTCCTGAAGCAGATAATACAGCAATTGATTCACAAAACCTGGCTCCATAGCATACTTATGTTACACATAACCCATAAGGGAAAAGAAGAATACCAAGTGAGCATCAAGAGGTGGAGGATAGTTGTCGGCTACTGTGTCAATCCAACTAAATATCATGTTATGATAACCATAGGGCTTGCCTGACATACTCCGAGCATACTCCCATGCAGCAGTAGAGTTAAATTTTGCACGCAACTCTGGATGCAGTGGTAGCAAGGCTATCTGGGGATTAGAATAATCTTTAAGAGCCAGTTCCCACCATTCATCCCATGGTATTACCACTATTATTTCTTCACCCTACATAGAGGTAGACCATTTGAATGAGAGAATCGTTTTTTATGGTAAAATTTACACACTTCAAAAATAAAAAAACAAACAAACACATATAGCACCACATATATTATGATTCATGATTTCTCATATTTTCAATCTATATAGTACAAAAAATCTTCTAATCAATATCCAAGGAGCATAAGCCAAAATGGTACTGACTAAAATTTTTACATGATCGATGGAATAAAAGTTTCTGATTCAGTAGCAGTGTTTGCAAAAATGCATGCTATGATAATCAACAGTAGAGTTATTTCCAATTCTTAATTTTCTTCCTAATCTATGTCTCTTTGGTTCTACTTCACTGGAAGTCCAGATCCAAGAAAGTCGTTCCAGATGGCAATTATGAAGCAATTAACATATTCAGCCTACCGAGCAGTACAAAATGACTTAAATTTCTACAAAGATAATTTTGAAAGGTTGTAACAACAAAACATTATATCTTAAAATGATGTATTAACTATTATATTTCAATTAGCATATACCTTTTCATTCTCATGCCCTGATTCACCAACCCATAAATTGCCCATTTCATCTTTTAAGCAAACCGAAGTATGACCAGCAAATGCACCAGTTACCCACTTTTCCAATGTCTCAAATCCTCCCCACCTGCCACGGATCTTTGACACAGCTAAGAAATCTCCTGAATGAACATCTGCAGGATTTATAGTTGCACGCCAAGGTTTATTGCGCTTCTCAAATGTAGCTCCCATGTGTTTCTTCAAGAAATCTAAGTTGGCTTTCTGACCCCATGCAGTGTTAGAGAATAGAGGTAAGACATCAATTAGGGATAGCAGAGTTCCCAGCATCCCTGATGGCATAAGAAACACAGAAACCCCATGTTGCTTTACCTGCTCAATTCAATGAGGATGTTAACCTTCAGTAACTAGTATATAAAGTTCAAAATGAATCACAAAAAAGTTTAGTAAATACATATTCCATCTCTGCAGGCTCTTCCCACGAGTCAAATTTCAAGCTATGTCCTCGAGCAGAGAAGTAGTAATCCCATGTAATTCTGTAGGGTGTTGCAAACACATAGAGATCCATACAGGTCCAACTGTGAGCAGCATCTGTCTGTAGAAGGATAATAATTAATATTTCAGTAAAAAAAACAAGGACAAAAGAATGCAGTGATAAATTATAACCCTCACTGTGAAGAAAGAAGGGAGAGTCAGGATGAAAATTAATCTAGAAGTATGAACCAATACTGCGAGCAACTTCCATCCAAATCAGTTATCATTATTCGATTGACTAAACAAATAAATGGAAATCTGTACGTCTACATTGAATTTCCAGAAAAGGTGAGGATTATCTCCTGTATCTGTCCACAATGTATTCGGACGTAATTCCAGTGCAATGGAACATGAATCGATCAGAATAAAGCGCATTGTCAAGTAAAATCAGTAATATTGATCCAGAATAAAGCTGCCCAATCACTCCCAATTGGCATATTTATGATGAACAAACACGTCATGCAAGATGATAAGGTCATGATCTTAGTTCGGGAACAAAATAGTTCAGTTAATACTTAAAAACACACTCCCTGATAGACACAGAGTTATCTTATATTTTTCTTGACTATGAACTTAGACGGTGCATCCTATCTAGATTGTACAGAGAAAACATATAGAGAACCTTCAAGACTTGACATTAAAGCAGAATAACAAACCTGGAGGTATAGAATGCCACCTCCCAAGCCTGGATCATCCATCTCCCCAGGGGTAAGCTCCAGCGTAGCTTTATTTTCATAAAAGCACGCTCCTTTCCACTCAATTGAAGAATTGTCGGGAGTGACAGACCCAACAAAATACGGAAGCAAATCAACAGCACTGTGGAAGTTATTAAGCACAGGCCACGAAATCCCACGAGGAAGAACTGGAAGCACATCGTTTACTCTAAAAGGAACCTTGAAAGCATACGCAATAGACCAAGACCCAAACCCTAGAATCCATAGCAGAAGAAAACGCAGAGGAGGAGGCGAAAAGGCAGCCATGAACAAGGGATTCTGGTATTTGACCCAAAGAAAAAATTGAAGAAAATAAAGGCAAGTAACTGGGATTTCCAGGGGATTCAATCCATTTAGGGCATTTGGATTCCGAATCGGGACAGGGTATGTTGAGGGGCAAGACTCGAGGGAAACGACTGTGATCTGGAGAATTGGAATTAGATGGGGAATCATCCTTCGGGGATACCTTGTGTGGGACCACTAAGATACGTGGCGGTATATTCTGGGTACATGTGTCAGTTCCCTTTTGGCCAGAGCGTCCCGGACGGTTTCGCTTTCGCCCATGAGGCATTTTTTAATCTAATTTTTCGGTCACAATTATAAGAATTTAGTTGACTTTCTTTGGAGAGATTAAAAAGTTTAAAAAGTTCTTAATCATTTTATATGTTAAATATTCTTAGATTATACCACTATGGTCCTATTTATAAGTCCTTTTGACCAAAAAATTTTGGTCCTATTTATAAGTCCTCTTTGAGGAAAGAGATGAGATTTAATGATTTTCGCCCATATTAATTATACCAATAAAGATAGAGAGAGAAGAAAGAGTTGAAAGATACACAATCATAAAAGAGGGTAAATTTGAAATTTTACTCTATAACGATTAAGCCAACTACCTCTCCTTGGTATGTGTGTTTTGGTCAAAAGAGGACTTATAAATAGGATCAGAGTGGTATATTAGTTTATTAGTCAAACTAATAAGTTTGAAGAAAACAATAAAAATAAAAATAAAAATACTTTAAAGTAATTTAATTAACTTCTTTAATCTCTCCAAAAAAATCAACTAGCTCTTATAATTAGGACCGGAGGGAGTATTAAATATTTTGTCCTCGTGGGCGTTTTTTAAATACTGCTTGCTGCTTGTCGTATTTTAAAGGGCTTGTTTGGTGTGAACGTTTTAGGAGCGTTGAGAGTATTTACGATAGAGTTAATGGGCTGTGGAGAAAAAGCTCAACGTAGTGTATTTGGTTGAGAGTTAAGTTCACTGGACTTTAAGTCAAAAAAGCTTAAAAAAGTTGTTAAAGAAAAAGCTCTATCATGGATCTTTTTTCAAAAAACTCTCAGCTTTTTTACATGGGCCCGCCACTTCTACCACTATCAATCCAAACATAAATCATTATTTACAACCTAACTTTTTCTTACCGATCTTTTTCTAAAGTCAGATAGCTTTTAAACCACCACTTCTACCACAAAAAAGAGTGCAATCTCCATATTATGTCGGGATTCATTGGTGTCCTCTTCTTCTTTTACTATCTTCTTTCACTTCACTTCTTTTTCACTACTTATCTAAATATTTAAATTGAATGGTTAACCGCTTGAATTTAATATTTTATTAAAAAATCAATATTTTTATCATAATTTTAAATAATTGATTCATCATAATTAAAATTTAACAGTTTTTAATTAATTAATTTATTTTTAAATAATTTAATAATTTATTAATATTTGTATTAAACATTAGTGAATCACTCAAATGTCAATCTAAAGATTGAAATGAGTAGTTGAGAGGAAGAAGATGGGAAAAGAACAAACGGTAAAAGCATATGACGATAGCCAAACCCGTCAGGGTCCTACTTGACTCGAGAACTAGACCTAGTGTGGGTAAAAATAGGGGATAAAGGTTATTTTCTCCGAAAGACCATTTTGCCCTTAAAGTTTTTTGGGGAGCAATTTTGCCCCTTGTGTAAAAAAGAGAGCAATTTTGCACTAGCATTTATCCTAGTTAATTTTGATAATTAGTTGATCAAATATGGTGAACTAGCGGTCGACATATTATCTACGTTATTTTTGTTAAATGTAAATTTGTATAAGAAGTTCATGTGCAATATGCTTTGTCTTTTTTCAGAGTTAGATTTGAAACTTTCAAAATAAATTTACACCTTCAAAAAATAGTGTTGATGACATGTGGACTGTCAACTCATATGTTTGGTCAACAAACAATCAAAATTAACTAAGATAATATATAAGACAAAATTACTCTCCTTTTTTATATTTCCGAAACAAAATTGTCTATTGGAAAAACTTTCTAGATAAATGCCCCATTACTGTACCCTTTTTTAGTCAATAAAAAAAAAACTATACCAAATAAATGCTTGGAATACTACCAGTCCTTAATGTAGGGTATTACATTTTCTTCTCAACACTGCCAGTCACATCAAATACATTTATATAATAATAGCACTTAATGTACTGTTATTTATATAATAATAGTACTTAATGTAGGGTATTATCATTTCTTTATGAGAAATGAGAATATAAATCCACAGATTTTATGCCCAAAAAAATATTCAAATTTTCTATCTATTTCATCAAAATCAACTCTATAAATCTCGCGCCTCGTTCAACCTCGGTGAACAACCACAGCAACATATTCTGCTTAGTATCCAAATTGAAACGTGAGTTATCTATTACTACCTTCAGTCGTAATCATATAATCACTTTTATAGTATAAATTATACTTAAAAAATACTCTTATAATTAGGACCGAAAAGAATATTTCATAGCGAATCATGTCAAATACTAATACTTATATAACGGTCTTTATTTTAGACTATGACATTATTTGTATCTCTCTATAAATCTAAACACTTCCATTAATTTACGCATCTGCCCGTACAGCAAAACTTGATCAACATCTGTGGGATAAAATCGCAAATAATTATTTATTAAAATTCATTTGTATCTATTCATGGCACAAATCAAGTCAAACACTGACACATTCGATTGTATTTATTATTTCATATTGTTGCATATATCCTTTGGTTTTCAACAGGATTCTTTGTTTAACGATGTTCAATAAAATATATAATGTCTTCCAGGTAAAAATAAAATAAAAATGTCTAAATTATCAAGACGTCAGTTAATTTTATTATAAGAGAGATATATAATTTTAAAATTTAGTTTCAAAATAATGTCTTCCAAGTAATTAATACAAAAAATCACATGCTTAAGGATGCAAGTGGTAAGTGACTTGGTACTGCATGATCTTGTTAAATGAAGTGCCAACTAGAGCTAATATATCTGAGTTCAAGTTGGCCAAAAAAAAAAAGCTCGTAATATAACTGAGTTCAATCTATTTCTGCATCATTTTTCTCTGAATATATATAATTCATGCGTATTTGACAGAACTTGATTTATTTTATTTTTCATATTATTGCCAATCTCAGCAAATACTAATACACTTAATTATTTAATAATAGTACTTTATATAGGGCATTACATTTTTATTGTTTCCCATAAGTCTAAAGTCTAAACACATCCATTTACGCATCCGTCCACACAGCTTGACACTTGCTCTCCATCTGCAAAACAAAATTGCAAAAAAAAAAAAAAGAATCGGTAAGAAGCCCATCTTTACTTTTTTTTTAGCATGTTAAGATTGGAGTAAGAATTAAAAGTTATTCTATATCACATCCAACTTATATAACATGTTTGAGTTGGAGTTCAAAAATTATGTTTACGTAAGTTAAGACAAAACTCATCTTACATACTTATCTCGTATACTGTAAATTATAGGGGGTGAGCATTCGGTTTTTCGGTGCGGTTTTCGGTTAAAACCAAAAAAACCGAACAACCGAAATGCATTCATTTTCACCACCGAACCGAAACCGAAGTGCCTAAAAAACCGAAATATTTCGGTTTGGTTTTGTAGTTAATTCGGTGTTTGGGCTTAAACTGGGCCTTATTGTGGGCCTCTGACTTTGTCCTAGAAATTCAAATTGAAAAACAAATTTGTAAAACTGAACACCGAAAAACACAGCACACAGTTACAAATTGAACACCAAAAAACCATGGATTCAAAAGTTTTGAAGGCTTCGAGGATTGTGTGAACATATTTGTAATATACAGTTCCAAATAAGCACTAAATGACAGATATTATAGTCTTCATCAGATATCTCAATCTCTGCTGCTATTTGACGAAGAAAGGACGAAGAAGAAGTTGCCAAACACCACAAAATAACCCGGGATCACTTCTCAGATCTAGCCGGAGTTAAAAAGAAAGAAAGCTTAGCCGGCCCTAGATCTGACGCAGACTGGATCAGCGTCCCTGTTGGTTCACAGTGGAAGGCAAAGCTGAACGTAACCGGGGCCGTAGGCTATTGTTTTTGGGAAACGAAGAGATTGGATATGATCTACAACGATTTCGAAGCTTCAGATCAGCACTCTTGCGCGCGAGAACGATGAACCCAGATTCTAAGTTTTGCAAAACAACTTTGTGATTGTTACAAAATCTGAGAGAACGCGATCTGTATGCCTCCTCTGATCCACTCGCCCACTGGTAGTATCTTCTCTGTTCCATATCTAGAGTGAGGAACAAAATTGTTCATTTACTCTTGTCGGATTCCCTGGATCTGAAGGAAATAGCAACAATTTGAAACTCCTCTCACACTCAGCTGGCTCACCGTCTCCGATTACCAAGGAAATAACCGGAGACCACTCTATGGACGCAGCTGCAGTGGGCAATCGCCGAGGATCTCACCGGGTCTCTCACAGGTACCGTTCACTCAGAGCGTTAACCTCACTACCTCAAGAGTCAAGAGACAATCTGCAGTGTAGTTAATTTTAGGGTTTTCAATGGTCAGGAATTGTGAAAGTAAAGAATTGGGTTGGACCTTCAGTTGAGTTGGGCTGAGGTCATGACTCATGAGGTGAGCTGATTAAAAAAATATACATATATTTTATCAAAAAAGAAATAAACATATACAATTTATTTCGGTTATTCAGTTTTAACCGAAATATTTTTTACACAATCGAACCGAAAACCGAATTAAGCCACTTCCAAAAACCGAACCGAAAAACCAAAAAGACCGAACACCGAATTAGTCGGTTCAGTTTTCGGTTTCGGTTTGATTTGCTCACCCCTAATAAATTACGTTGAAAAATCACTTCTACCACTAATCAAAATATGCACTATGTAGAAAGGCATATACATTTTAAAATTTATATATATTTTGCAGTAAAACAACTATGTAGAAAAGCATAGAGGACTCGTGACAATATATCATTCTTAGGGGTCAACATCTTATCACCAAAGGACTAACCTATGGGGGAACATGAGACCATTGCAATACAGACACAAGTTCTTAGGAGAACTATGCCTCAAATGCTAGTTGTTAAAATTAGAGCGCCCAAAATCTTATAAAGCCATTACTTCAAGGTAACGTTCGATATAGGCATGATATTATCATACATAAATTGAATTAAATATGTGAAAACAAGTTATACATATATACGTAGTGATGTTGGAACAGGAAGGAAGATCAAGCCCAAGCGAGAGAGCAATTATGCATTTTTTGTATGATTTGTGAGGAGTTGGTGTTGTCGATGTGGGTGTGAGCACTTATGAGTGCACTTATCATAACACACTTTGAGAGGATTCCCTTGTTCAACACAAAAGGCCAAACAACCCTCAATACACTCAAGTCCTGACATTGCTTCACATTGCGGTGCTATCATCACCATTTGTAACACCAAAACCATCGCCATTATTGACCTTATCACCTTCTCCTCCATTTCTTCTTCGATCTCTTCTCTACCAACAATATATTATATGCTGTCTACAAACTCTTTTGATATCTCTTGTCTCACCTCACAATGATTTATGTGTGTGTGTCTCTCTGTGTGTGTGTGTGTGTAAAAGGTAATGTGATGGTGTGCCTTTTGTGGAAATGAATCCATAGATCATATTCTTTTAGAAAGTTGTTGAGGGGAGAATAATTAAATTATTACATTCATCTATATCTGGCTATGACAAATCAACTCATCAAATAATGATACCAATGTTGTCAAACTTTCCAATTTACACAAACTTGTGAAGATAATGTAGACTCAATGGTGAATTCAAATCGTAAATATAATTTGTAAGAGTTTACTTTTATTAATTAACAAGTGTTAAAAGTGTATAATTAACTAATAAAAATATAAAATATGACAATAATTTGGTTTAAATTAATTTATTTTAAATATAAAAAATTAAAATTAAATCGATCAACATTGATAATATATTATACTCAATAAGAAAATTTTTATCAAATGTATATATAAGGACACTGAACATTGCCAAATTGTATTTGTTTCAGATTATTATTACATGTTCTTTAGTTTTCAATGAGATTATTAATTTGTATAATGATATTCAATAAAAATAGTGTCTTCCGGGTAAAAATTAATATTAATACATTTTGAATCAATGGCTTAACAAATAATAAATTATTGAAATAATCGGGCTAAAAAGGGTATTGAAATACTGAAGAAGTGAAAATAAACCCAGAATTCGTAGCCAGATACATGGGCCCGCATATCATGCAAAGTTCAGAGTCCAAATCTCAAGCTCAGCCCAATAACTGGGAATCCTAGTTTTTTTTTATAACAGTGGGAATCCTAGTTCTCAATGAAGGCTTTGATCAAATATCACATGAATAGTTTTATACCACGGCCAGCTTTGTATCAAGTTCCTTGGTCCAACTTTCAAGACTTTAAAGAGAAGATGTAGATTAAAATTTGAGGTTGTAAGTAGCTTCACTCATATAAGAAGTATATTACATATTTGAATCCTAAAAAACATATTTATAGGAGAAGGTGAAAACTATTTACACTATAGGCTTCAAATGTGATTAGGGATAAGATTCATTTTTATCCCAAAAGCAAACAAACCAATAGCGTTGAATATTTGAAAGTTTTTCAAGAAGCATTTGTACTTCGGAAGTAACAAAAAAGTAATAGCTTTGCTCTGGTTGTTAATCGATGTTAACTTTGACCATTAAATGACATGTGGCACTCCACATGCCACTCAATAAGCCACCTCATCACTTAATATTACATCTGGAGTAATTAAAAGAAAAATAAAAAATTGCTTCATTAAAAAATAAACCATGGAAATCATATCGATAAACACCAATGAACTCCATAATCCCATCTTTTCTTCTCCAGAAGTTCTTCACGCTCTCCTGCTAGTCACTCCAATCAGTCAACAAATATGAAGTTCTCTGAAACTCTATTCTTCCCAGGAGAAGTATGAAGAACAATAAATTGCTTATTCAGTGCAATTTTGGTCCGTTTGGGATAGCGAAGTGAAAAGTGACTTATTTGCAATTTTACTTTTGCAAATGTAAGATATGGTAAAAGTTAGATTGTAAATGTGATTTGTGTTTGGAATGACGGTGAAAGAAGTGGTTTTTTCCAAATAAACTCTTGTTTGGATAATTATTTAAAAAGTTAGTTGAGATAAAAATGACATAATCTTATTAAATACTCCTCAAGTCCTAAATATAAGGCATAGTTTGTAGTGCAATTTGCACTACAAACTACGTCTATATTTAGACCGGATGTAGTGTGTGTGTGTGTGTATTGTGATAATTGAAGATAAAAATTTAAACTTAAATTTGATAAAAAAAAATTAAAAAACTCTAAAGTACTTAATTAAAAGTATTCTAATGGATAAATTAGAATGCATACACATGTATATTTAATAGTATATTGCTTATTGGATCACCTATCTTTAACATTTTTCTCCATAAGCTAAAAAATGTGACTTTTATTAGAAGTCATTTAAAAAAAAAAAAAAACCCCATATGAGATCACCACTATCCCAAATAGTTCATTTTTCTCCATTGGACTTAAATCGGGAAGGAGATTCTCTCCTTAGCTTTTTTCTCTTCTTCTCTCATCAGCCCATTTGGACCGTTGATTTGGAAGATGAGAAAAAAAATAAAGTAGTATTATATTGATTGGACGAATATGATTTAAAGATAATGAGGGATGATGAGAAAATGATAAGGAGAGAAACCCAACCTCTTAAATCATTGTGAGTTAGGCTTTTTCCTCCTCACTGCTAATGACTAACAGGCTATAATACTGTTGATTTCATCTGGTGGTGTAGATTTTACAAAGAAGAAAAAAAGAAGGATAACATCAAAAAAGTAAGAAGAGCTCAACATCAAAAAAGGAAGAAGAGCTTGGGTGGGGCGACAAAGTTTGGCTCTCGGCGACAAAGAAAATTGGGGGTTTTAATTTGTCCACCTTTTTTAGAGTGTTTGAATTAGCTTTTGGAGAATAACTTTTAGAGAAAAAGTGGTAAAAGTTCGTTTTCAGAATAGATTCTATGAAAAAAAAATGATTTTGATAAAATGATAGTGTTTGGATATTGTTATCAGAATATTTTTTTCATGTTCAAATTACCAAAAAAGACATTAGCATTGCATATAAATATAAGATTTTATTTTAAAATTTTAAATTTCAAAATAGATACCAAAAATTAAATAAATTTGTCTGCAAAATTAAAATTATAACTGTATTAGTCAATTATGTAACATAATAAAAATAGCTCAAACACACACACACACATATATATTAATAAATTATAATTATCCCAAATAATACTATATTTTATATTGAAATAAATACTCCCTCCAGTCCCAAAAAAAGACATACTTTTTTTAAAAAAAGATTAAGGAAGTTAAATAAGTTACTTAATCATATTATATGTCGTGTATCCTTAGACTATATAGTAGTTTATTAGTCAAACTAATTAGTTTGAAGAAAAATTAAAATATAAATACTCAAAATTAATTTAATTAGTTTTCTTAATCTCTTCTAAAAAGTTAAATTTATCTTATATTTATGGCCGGAGGGAATAATAAATTTTGACATAGTTGTTTATCTAACGGAGATTCAGGAAAAAAAAAAGGAGGACAATTAATTCTGATATGATATGTCACAAATAAGAAAATAGGAACAGAGATTTTTTTTTTAAAAAAATGAACAAAGAGGACGACGGAAGGAAGAAAAAATGAGGAGAGAGAAAACGTTACTAGGCCTAAACATGAAAAAAAAGTGAGAAAAATCAGCTTATACAAAATCATGATTTTGGAGCCTCAAATGATGGTTTTGGCAACAAAAAAAAAACACTTTTGTCCTTTTTTAAAGGTGTTTGGCAACTTTTTTAAAAAAAAAAAAAAATCAAGGTTTTGCCTCCAGAAACACTTTTTTATTTAGCCAAACACTCACTTAAATTTATTAAGGGTATTTTAGACTTTTCACAATTAGAATATGTCACCGAAAACTCCTAAGGGAACTGACTGCAATTTAGATATAAATATAATAATTTTTTATTTTTATGTCAATAACAGTGTCTTTCTTGGTATTGCATGATATCGATCTTGTTAAGTGAAGTGCCAATTAGGGTTAATGAATCAGAATTCAATCTATTTTTACATCATTTTTTTCTGAATATATATGTATGTATATGTGTGTGTGTGTGTCATGCGTATTTGACTATAATCCCTGGCCCAAAAAATAAAAACAGAACTTGATTTATTTTGATTTTCATATTATTTCCAATCACAGCACATGCTAATACATTTATTTAACAACAGTCCTTAATTCAGGGTGTATTAAATTTAATTTTTGCCCATACGTCTAAATTCTAAACGCATCCGTCTACGCAGCGTGACACCTGCTCCGCATCTACAAAACAAAATTGCCAAAAAAAAGAGTCAATAAAAAACCTATATACTATATTAATTTAATTTTCATCAGGTTAAAACTTTGTGTAAATACAATTTTAAATTTACTATATATCACATCCAACATATATGTAGAGATAACAATTTTTTTTGGGACAAGAACACTACTACATAAAACACTTTTAACGCTTATTTTTAGGTTTTTTCTACGTCTCTTTCAAGGGAGAAGCCTATATGAGCAACGTAGTAAAATATGAGAACAATGTCCATTAAAAAAGGAACGTCGTAAGAGACTTATATCGTTCCTTTTTAAAAACAGACGTGTAAGTTTTTCTTTTTTAAAAAAAAAAAATTGTGGAAACCCTAACTGAATTGGATCGCTGCGATATTAAAAATTCAGAGGTGAAGGAGTGTCACGGAAGTGAGAGAGAGCTCACCATTGAACCTTCTTCTTCGTTCGAACCAAACCATCTCACCATCTTCAATCTGACCATTAGCACACGACCTCTGCCTTCTGACTTTCCTCCTCCATCAAGCACCATCGCCTGCTAGAGGCTGAGAGCTGAGACAGGAATGTCGGATCTGAGGCTGCGAGAGGTCGCTTGATTAAAGATTCAGAGGTGAAGAAGAGCTGTACGTGGCAGTGAGAGAGAGCTCACCATCGAACCTTCTTCTTCGTTCGAACCAGACCATCTCACCATCTTCACCTTCGCCTTCTGACCACCAGCACACGACCTATGCCTTATGACTTTCCTCCTCCATCAAGCACCATCGCCGCTAGAGGCTAAGAGACGAGAGTGTCAAATCTTAGGCCGCTAGGTCTTCTAAGTTCTTAACTGGATCTGAGGCTTCCGAGCTGAGGACTGAGAGTGAGAAGGAAAGTCTGTGTGAGAGTGTGAGTGGGCATCGTGTGTGTGTGACTTATTGCTAAGGCTGAAGCGTGCAGTATGGCGTGTGTGTACTATGTTTTTGTACCATTTTGACATTTCAATTTCAAAAGAGACGCTAAAAGTGGTGCTATTTGAGTCAAAAGCTTTGCTTTTCGAGTCCTTTTCAAATTGGGACATTTATGATTTTTGGCTTTCCAATTTTGAAAAGGGACGCTAAAAATTAACCTTACGTGTCTTTTTTTTAATTAAAAGGACACCCAATATATCAAAATTCTCTTATATAACAACAAAAATGCCACAACTTTTTTTTTTTTACTTCACTTTTTGAAAAAAAAAAGGAGACATTTTTTAGGGAAGTAAATTCTATTTTTTTTTGTAGTAGTGGAAATGACCTTTTGATAAGTTTAAAGTAAAGAGTATAGCAACATCTCATGAAAGTGAAAAATGAACTACAAAAAAATTCTTCATAATATATAAATATGTGTAATATGTAATTTATATATGATTAAAATCAAAAAATTAACTCTTTACGTTCTAAACTTTGAAAATGATTATATCCTTTAACACATACAAAAAAAGCTAACTTGTGAGAGTTTGAGTTTAACAAAAATGGCTAATCCTCTACAATATGGTGAACTAAGGTTTTAAGTCCCTGTTGGGAGAGGTGTCGACAATGACTCGAACAAGTTTTCCTCTAATAGAAGAGTATGCATGAGCTTATATATATAAAAAAGATGTTTAGAGAGAAAAGTATTTACTTAAGTTATCGCGAGTATTGATGTTGCCGCATGAGGATTGAGCGAGCACAAGGCAAAGCCTAGTTATATTGATTTTAATTTCATTCAAGTTTTTTTCATTCTGGTTAAGGCATTGAGCAATGCAGGTACCAGAACAGATTGCTGCGCTAACTAATTGTCCACTTTGACCTTTCATGTTAAGATGGCATGCACTCTTTAAAACATGTTAAGAATGTCTTTGCTTCAGATTGGCCTATTACCACTTGTCACACCAAAACTACCACTATTATTGAACTTATTGTTGGAATTTTAATCAATATATAAGTATATATTTAGATTTAGAAAATACCCATATTAATGGCCCACATTAAAGCTTCAGTAACTGCCAATTAATGGTCATAATTGCCAGTAACTGCCCAATTAATATACGTAATTGCCTAATTAATTGTCATAATTGGCATTCATGTCTGTGATGGACAGAGGTGAAATTCATACGTATTATATGGTTGGTCCCCTGAGTCTGCTCTCACGGTTCAGTCGAAGCATCCATCTGCAGAGTGAGAGAGAAAGCTCGGAAGGACAAAACCCGTGTTCATCCCTTCTTGCTTCAGGACCAAAACCCAGAGAACACCATTTCTTCATCGGATACAAATAAATGGCGGGAGGTATTTGTGATCTCTATTTCATTTTTCTGCATTGATCTAAATGTTAATCTGTGTTTAACATGTTTAGATCGCTTAGTTATCTAACACTTATCACACTCTTTCGCTCCATTTCTGTCTTCTCTCCTATATATATATAATATAGTAGTAGTAGTAGCATTGTATAATTTCTCTGCCTATGGCTTTATGCTATAGAAGGTCTTATGATCTCCTTGACTCATCGTAGGATGGTTTTTATCCGAACCAGAAAATTATTTTAGCTCAGGCAAAAAAAATAAACATATTAAACTATTTACTAAATAATATCGCATAACATAACATTAAAAATACAAATAAATAATAACCGAAAATTATAAATCAAAAGATAACATAGTAAACAAAAATTCTATGACGTTTGAAAGGAGACTCATTACAAGTGCATCACTTCTAGAAATTATTTTCCTAGAAATATCACTTTTTGAAGTTATTTTATTTTTAAAAAACACATCTATGTTTTTCTGTTTATCCTTACTCATATTTTTCAACCTACAACAAATTTGGTGACCCAAAATATATATTGATGTCAGTGTTAATTAATATCTTGTGTCACTAAACATTAATTCTTATAGTACTATTCAATCCACAAAATTAACACTTAAATGCGCATTCTACCTACCTCAAAACAAAATAATTGGAGAAAATAAAAGAAATATAATTTGAACCCCAAAAAATATTTTAAAAAAACATACAAATTTGATTCAATTTCAGCTAAGCAAATAAACAATTATAATCTATTTTTTAAAGAGAAATTCATTATAAAATCATAAGACAACCAAATAATAAATCCAAACCGATTAAAATTAGCTATTAATCATCCTCTACATGTATATAGTCATCTATTGTCAAAATTCAAGACTTTCCTAAAATCATAACCTCAAAATTTTCACTAATCAGTATAATATTGCCCTCATTAGAAAGATAAAAATATGTAGAATAACTTTCATAAAAGGAGTGAGGTGAAAAGAAATGATTTTGAGTATCTATTTAGTCCTTAAAATGAAGATGAACAACGCCAGATATAAGATGATACTAACATTTTCAAGAGATATCTCAAATAAGAATTTTACTTTCCCCTCACATCCCAATAAATAATAAACCAAACATTGTCCAAATAAAAAAAGAGTATAATTATAGAAAAGATAAGAGATTAGTTGAGATTAAATTATTGGTCAAAATAAAATATTGTATAATATATACATATAAATACTTAAGATAAGAGGAGGTAATTAAGCTGG
The DNA here is from genome assembly GCA_019022615.1 of Acacia melanoxylon. Taxonomy (NCBI): domain Eukaryota; kingdom Viridiplantae; phylum Streptophyta; class Magnoliopsida; order Fabales; family Fabaceae; genus Acacia; species Acacia melanoxylon. Next base: position 2,141,465 of record JAFJYJ010000052.1, read on the forward strand.
TAAGCTGGGGCCGGCCACTGATTTTTATATTGGGTCATCAAGATCGTTACATTTGCCATGGTGCAATTGTATAAACTGAATTAATAAATCAGATTCTTCTATATTGATCTCGGGAGAGAAGATTTTTATTCTCGCAAAAGTATGTGTCTTTAGTCTTTTTAGACTTACGTAATGTTTTATTTTGTTTCCTTAATTTTACAAAGTCTCTTCTCAATCCTCTAGTTTTTTTCTTTTTTGATATCATGTCCTTAACTTTAATACTGTTTGTTTCATTTCATCATCAAAAAATATACTAATACTGAAATTTTTAATGCTGACAAAACATTTACCAATACTAACATCTTAAGTTTAATTTCTATGAAATAATAATGATTAACAAAAAAATCATGATTTGAGACTATCCGTGTTAGGGTTAAGAAACTGAAAATATATTTTATAAATTAACGGGTCAAACTAAAATTTATGTTTTACTTTTTTGGGCATAGTTTTATCTTTTATTACTTAATTCAAAAGATATCTTTTTATTAGATTGGTATTAGAGTGATAAGGAAAGAAAAATCCTTGGTAATCATCTAACTCGTAAAATCCTTCCTTCTCAGATTTTGACTTTGTGATGTAAAAAGAAAAATGCAAATTGTATAAAAAAAAAGGGGGGGGGGGAAGAAAATTCTTGGATTTATATCCCCTCATCAAAAAAATCTTCCTTGTTTAATCATCAAATTTTAAATATTTTAGATTTTGATTTGAATAGATCCGTTTTTCAATTTTTTTAATGGATCAGATTTTGATTTTAAGGATGAATATAACAGCTAATGTCTAGAATTTGATTTTTTTTTTTTTTTAATTTCGTCTTTTTTACTTTTTTTATTTCAATAACGTTTGCTTCTAAAGTTCTAATCGTGCTTGAGTTTGGAGTCAGCGTTGGACTTCATAAATCGAAGATCGTTTTTTTTTTTTTTTTGGGACTGAAAAGAGCTATATATGGTTTAATTCTGCATACTTTTTTCATTAAATTTTAAATGGCTTTAATTTTTTATTTTTTGAATTTTAATACCTTAATAGTATTAAATTTTATAATCCATATAAATTTAAGATGAACTCTTAAATTGAGAATAATTTAAAATAGCTACTCTATCTTCTAAACAGTCAATTTTTTTTTGATATAATACAGTCAATTTTTAATTAAACATAAAATAAAATGTTACATAAAAAAAGGCCACCAACAGAGTCAAGAAGAGATGGTGCGGAAGGGAGGCCCATTTGTAATATCCTTAATTTTGGGCTTTAGACTTCAGGATAACCCTATATTAGGCAGACGAGTAAAACCAATTTAGGAAGTGTGACAAGTGTCATGAAGAGAATTACCAATGTAATACCACTCGGCATACCGACATACATAAGAGTATTTACATGCAGTTCGGTGACAAAACAGAAATAATATTATTCATCGATATAAAAATTCTTGATTACAAACACGGATACTCACAAGGTTATACACATATTCCTGACAATCGCTAAAAATAATTATAAAAATTCCTTTTCTAATAACCTATGACCAAAGTGAATGCAATCTGGCATCTCCATTTGCTAACATCCACCACTTTGCTCTAAGAGCCGCATCCAATAAGCAATACAAATCACAGGTAGTAACATGATTTGGAATTTCAAATGATCACAGAGTAACAGATTAATCTCACATACAATGATAAACAATATATGTCAGTTAACCACACACAACACAGTCCACGACAACATACAACATACAACATTAACAGTCATAACACAAATAATATATAGCAATAACTACAAGTATGACATCAACAACTGTAAACAAACTCACATAACTACAGCGCTGGAAAATTGACTAGGCAACAACCTAAGTCATGACTGGACAACAACCCAAGTCGTGAGAAAGTTGACTGGGCAACAACCTGAGTCTGGCTTTATACAGTTGGGACTTACACAAATTTGGTTCACACATACATATAAAGACATACAGAGAATGTAAGATTAAAGTTACTATTTGATTGCTTGCAATTTTTCAAATTCGACTCCAACCCTTTGATTCCCTTGGACACGGTTAGATTCCTATAATAATTCAATGATAAGCAATGGATTACTACTTATTCAAAGGCATTAGGATGCACATTACACTATGCTCAACACTAGGTTAATTGGTCTATTTTAATCCCCAATAGCCCACATTATTAATCTTTGAAGATCCAATTATTCACTTTGGGCATTAACTTTACATTTTCGCCCCTTGGCCCAATTCTGACATATTTGGTATACAAACTTTGAAAAAACCATATTTAATTATACAAATGTCTAAGTTGGGGTGGTTTCAAAGCCTATATGAACAGTGATTATTGATGAGTCTATTTTCAAGGAAAATATTACCAACAACCTTATACACTCATAAAATCCAAAATCAACAATGATCACACACTGCCCAGAATTTTGCTCCAGATTGAAAGGTTAGATTCAAAAATTCATATCTCTATGAATACAAACCCAAATTAGGCATATGACTTATCAAATTAAAGCTCATTCTGTCTACTTTAATTCTGAAAACTTTCAAAGCAGTTGGATACCATTTTCCCAGTCAAAAGTATGACAAAATCTCATTGCCACGTAGGGAAACAGAGTTGGCAGATTTAAGGTTTTTTTGAAATTTACATCCAATGCTTCCAAAATCATATCCTAACTTTTACCCTACACAATTTTTCATTTTAAACCCATTGGAACCATCAAAATGAGCAAAATATACTTATTTCTGGCCAAAAATGAGTATTAGAAAACAACAAAATTTCTCTTTCAAGATTCATTGCAATAACACCATATTTTGATGGGTTAAAGAGCAAATTGACCAACAAACTATTACCTCAGGAGCGCCTAGCACAAATAACTTTTAAGTGAACGAAAAATACCAAAAAACTTTTAAAAATGTGCAGTCAGTACAACGACGTTAGAAAAAAATAACGTCCAAGACAATTTTTTTTACTCCAGGAGCGCCCAACACAAAATTCTAAATTTCACTAAATTAAATATTTAATAAAATTATTTTTTTTCTCAATTGTCATTATTCAAAACTACTTGTATAGATATTTATGGACTAAAATTATTCATTCTTCAATTTTGTCAAAATTATAATTTGCTAAAATAAACCAAAGTTTTAATAAAAAATATAATTATATGATTTAAATAAAACTCAAGGTGTTTTATAATTTATTATATATGTTAAATAAAAAAATTTATATAATTTATTTTTATTTTAGAAGAAATTTATGTGAGTTAAAAAATTCATTTAATGTTAATACAATTTAAAAAATCTTAAAAAAAATTATTATATCCGGAAAGAAACGAAATGATTTTAATTTTTGTTTTTATAAAAAGAGCTTAATGGATATCAACATTGATACTTAATAATTTAATTCCGGCAACTTGATGATATATTTGTTAATTAAATGATCTATTGATTATATGAATATGAGACTTGTTGGAAATATAATTAAAAGAAAAAAGATAACCTAAAAAAAATTAAAAGTTCGTTGGCCAAATTGCTCTTTAACCCATTATTAAATTGCCCTTAATCAGGCCTCTTAAGTTGTCTTTTTTAAAAAAAAAAATCAACAAGTCTCATATTCATATAAATAATAAATTATTTAATTAACAAATATATCATCAAGTTGCCGGATTTATATTATTAAATATCAACGTTAATATCCATTAAGCTCCTTTTATAAAAATAAAAATAAAACTCATTTCATTTCTTTCATTATATAATAGATTTTTTAAGTTTTATTAACATTAAATGAATTTTTTAATTCACATAAATTTCTTCTAAAATAAAAATAAATCATATAATTTTTTGTTTAACTAGATAATAAATTATAAAACACCTTGAGTTTTATTTAAATCATATAATTATATTTTTAATTAAAAAATTTGTTTATTTTATCAAATTATAATTTTGACAAAATTAAAGAATGAGTAATTTTAGTCCATAGATATCTATACAAGTAGTTTTGAATAATGACAATTGAGAAAAAAATTTATTTAATTTCGTGAAATTTAGAATTTTGTGCTGGACGCTCCTGGAGTAAAAGTTTGTTGGCCAATCTGCACCTTAGATGGCAAACGTTATCTTTTTCTAACGTTGTTGTGCCGATTGCACATTTTTAAAAGTTTTTTTGTGTTAATTGCACATTTTTTTAAAAAAAAAAAATTGGTATTTTTGGTCCACTTAAAAGTTATTTGTGCTGGGCGCTCCTGAGGTAAAAGTTTGTTGGTCAATTTACTCCTTAACCCTATTTTGATCTCCAATCACACCTTAACTTGTTATTTAGGTCATAATCTCATTTTTACCCATTTTTGGACAAATGGACAGCACTCCCCTTGGGGTTTAAGGCTTCCAAAATCTCAAGAAACAAGAAAGAATTGGTTCTATTATCAAGAACACCAAGAACATCAACAAGAAAACTAGAATCATGCATTACCTTTATCTTGGCTTCCCTTATGTCTTCTTGCAATTTTCCTTCTCCCTTTTGGCTCCAAGAGTTTCAGCCCTCCTCCTTAACACCATGAATAAGAGCTTTTAAGAGGCTAGAAGGAGGTTAGAAGAGATAAAGAACATATCACTCTGGTCATATTTATAAGTCCAGTTTGACCAAATCTCACATACCAAGAAAAAGTAGTTATCTTAATGATTATGGGGTAAATTTTCAACTTTGTCCTAATTTATGATTGGACATTTTTCAACTGTTTCTTTTCTCTATATCTTTATGAGTATAATTAATATAGGCAAAATTGTCACAATCTCATTTATTACATGAAACTGGACTTATAAATAGGACCAGAGTGGTAGGTATCCAACTTACCTTCCTTGAACTTCTTCTTCCTCTTCATTCTCTTAGTTTTTTGATACCTTCCTTGAACTTCTTCTTCCTCTCTTCTTTCTTGTGCTTGCTGTCCGAATTTGGAGAGGGATTGGAGTGATTTAATGACAATTAGAAGGGTCTCAAACGGGTGAAAGAAGAGGGAAATAAGTGACCTCCAACAAATCCCATAATTACACTCATGCCATTCCAATACATTGTGACGATATAGTTAGAATATGTGTGGGCTTTTTCTCCTCTTTCTCTTTGGGCTCTCTCTTTGACTGAAATTTAAGGCCTAATTCGAGGTTTAATGAGCTCCAAATTTGTATAATTTTCACATATCCATGGGCCCTACAAGCTTTTGGCCGAATTTAACCATTTTACCTTTACAAAACTTATTTTTGCATAAACTGACAAAATTTTCACTCACCTTTGAAAATTCATATCTCATGATGCAAATATCCAATTTCAGTGATTCCAAATGTTATGTGACCATTGATAAATCTATTTTGAAGGAAAAATATCTCTCATGGTCAGACACACGTCAACTATTTTAGAATCACTATTTAATGCACACTGGTTTATAAAACATTTCAAATTCCAGAGCTAACTTCAAAAATTCATATCTCATTATATACAGGTCCAATTGACCTATATGACCCATCAAATTAAAGTTTAGGATGTCTACTACAATTATACAAAGTTTTCAAGGTCATTGGATACCATATGATTATTCAAAGACACGTCACAAGCTAACTTCCTTTTAGAAATCCAGTTTGCTAGCATTAAGGGAAATTCCTTTCATGACACTTGTCACATTTCCTGAACTGTGTATATTCGTTTGCCTAATACAGACTTATCCTTAAGTTTACAGGCCCAAAATTCAGGATACTACACCATTCATAAAACATTTTTTGGTTGATAAAGTGTAATTATGCATTCATGTTGAAATCGTATATGCTATAAAGTACCTTAATAATATACATATATCTAATAAAAGATAAGACAGACTTTAAGGGATATTTTTTTGTCTTGGTAATAATTTTTATATGTGATTGCTTAACAAGCTTACAATGAATAGGAAAAATATTCGGTTGATGTAGTTTAGATAGTTTAAGGATGAATGACACGAAATCCCGTAGAGCTTGTAGTTGCAAGTGCAAGATTCCAAGTCTAATTGATGGGGTAAATATCCATTCATGAAAGACAACATTATCAAAATATATCCTGATTATCATGCTACGTTGCCTTGTCCTTGATATCTTGATGTTGAAGGTGCCATCCCACTGAATAAAGGAGCTGTAGCTCCCCATAGTATGATGGCCTCTTTCATTAAATGGTATTTGTTTTGGAACAAAACATGAAATATAGCAAATAAGCATACACATGCAAAAAGCACACAAGTATCAAAACAACAACACAAACACCAACGCCAATACTACCACCACCAACTTATTGTCTCATAGATATGATGACCCTGATTTATAAGTATATTTTTAAGCACTTTTTAAGTTTGACAGTATGTCTTAGTCTTGATGAGTCTTTAGGATTTAACTCACATACGAGATAAGCCAAAGCCCAAGTCTCCTTATAAGCCCACCAGGGCACCATTCTGCAAAATATCTCTGCATAGGCCATGAATCATGATAGAGCAGCTAACGTGGGAGCCCAAACAGGAAGACCCATAAATAGCCGCCCTCAATTACGTATGATAATATCTAAATTCCTAAACATCACGTAATTATATTAAAAAAAATTGAGACGAACATGTAGAGATTTTTTTAAAAAAAAAAAGAGTATAAAAAGGTCAAAATCTTATGATTTCTATGCCATTGCCATGTAATATAGAATAATGGAACAAAAGAAAATAGACTGTGTCATGGAAAGCCTGGATTTCACTACATAAAATTGAGATTAACTTATATAGTCGAGGAGGATTTGAGTCCAATTTTAAATGGAAAAGGGCGTTATTTATATTTTATTAATTTTAGGATTCATAATAATTAGAGCTTTTTTTTTTTTTCCTCGTGTAGTTACAGTTTCTGCATAGTTATTAAAACGGATTGGACTGTTTGAGCTGGAAATTGGCGGACCAATGACCTAACTGGTCTGATCTGGCCAATTTGACCGGTTTAACATTTTTTATTTAAAAATAAGGGTTAAGGTGCATTTTTGCTTTTAAAGTATGCGTCGGAGCAATTTTGCCTTTGAAGTTTTTCGGCGTAGAATGTTTTTCGAAGTTTAAAAATGTAGCAATGTTGCCCCTCCGTTAAAAACCCTGTTGACCGTTAGGTTTTTAACGGAGGGGCAACATTGCTACATTTTTAAACTTCATGGGCAAAATTGCTATGTTTTTTTGCAGCAATGTTGCTCCTGAAATTTAAAAACGTAGCAATTTTGCCCCTCCGTTAAAAACCTTAACGTTGACCGTTAGGGCAGTTAACGGAGGGGCAACATTACTACGTTTTTAAACTTTAGGGGCAACATTGCTACGCCGAAAACTTCAGGGGCAACATTGCTAATGGACGCATACTTTAAGAGCAAAAATGCACCTTAACCCTAAAAATAATTTAATTCTTTTTTATTTTATTCAGATTTTTACATTAATAATCTTGAAGTCTTCACTTTCTCACCGGTTTAGTCTTTAGTTAGCTTTAGTTTAACTTTGATTTAATGTATTAACCTTTGACCCACTACCCCGATTGATTTAATGGTTGGTCCTGATTTTATAATATTGTTTATGCTTTCAAAACTTAGTGCAAAGGGTTTTTGTATTTTTCAATAAGTATGCTTTTTAAGATTTAAACTTATGTTCTCTTTACCAAGACAAAGAAAGGTAACTTGCCACTCCAACATGAAATCTTGTTGGTCATGATAATTAGAGTAGAACTTATTTCGTAATAGCATGTAAATTGAATTTGCAACCTATGATAGGTAACCTCTAAAATCGTTGTTTCATAAATATTTTTCCACAAGTTGAGACTAAGTTCCTATGCTTACCTCGTCAATCATAAAAATTATTCTTCAAAAATTAATTCAAACACACACTAATTAGTTCTTATTTTGGTCAAAGTCAAGTTTTGATTAAATTGGATGAATTTTCAAACACACGTTGATGAGGCATTGGCAATAAATATAGGACATGGGGAAGTACCTTGAATTACTATACCATTGTTTAGGGCAGAGTAATGGGCGGGTTGGGCAGCCCATGCCCTAACCCATACCCCGCCCATTTAATTTTAAATGTGTATGGGTTAGCCCATACCCATACCTATACCTCAACCCATTTAAGCCCGTGTAAATGTCTTGGCGTAAATAAAACGCGGGTTTTATCGGGTTTTGGGTAACCCATTTATATTTAACTTATATTTTTTAGAAAAAAAAATACATAAGCATTAAACATAAATCCAAATTCATCATTCTAAATTATGAAATATGAATCTTCAAAATTCAAAAATAATAATTCACACAAGAACCTAAATTTAGGCAAGTATCATCATAACATAATTTTGATGTTAAAATTCCAACTTTTAAATTAAAGCATTACAACTAAAGTTCAAAGATTAAAAAAATGGCATGCTTCCATTGAATCTGCATGTTTAGTCTTTACTATCATCTTCATCTTCAGATTCACTTGAGGAAGGGGCGATAGCTATTAGGGTTAGGGTAGTTAATAAAAAATATATATACACTAAATGAGTGGGTATGGGTAACCCAAAGGTGTGCCCATAGCCCGCCCATTTAATTTTTAAATGGGTGGGTTTTAACCCAACCCATTATGCGATCTTTTTGGCGGGCTAATTAACCCAATTACATTGGGTTATGGGCGGGTGACCAGGGTTATGAGTTTTTGCTCAGCCTTACCATTTGTTGACAAATTTTCATGAGAAATTTTGGTCATTATTATAAATCAAATTTCATATTAATAAATGCGTATTATAATAAATATAAAGAATTTATTCATATATTGACTTTTATAACCAATCATAAATAAGAGTAAAATTAGAAATGTAATCCATAATTAATGAATTAACTAAATTTTATTAATATACAAGAGTTTATTAATTTATACTTATAAATAGGATTAGAATAGTATAAGTTAAATTAAATTTTCGCATGTATTTCCCCAAATTCAAATCAAATCCCACGACCACGAATACTTGAACTTGATGAATGGCGACAATAAATTTTGCAAGAATATCAAATTCGTAACAATAAATAAACTTAGATTATGAATTCATATGTAAATTCACAACTAAATAAATAGTTATTAAAAAATATATAAATAATATAATATAAAATATTGACAATTTAATTTAAATATATTTTAAAACCAAATTATTAAATTAAGACCATTAATATTAATATTTTATCATAATAAACATAAAAATATTTATGAAATTTATATATGAAGTTACTAAACATAATCAAAACAAAAAAATAATTATAAATTCAACAAAGATCATAATGTTGGATTATTAACATCTTCATTATCTTCAAATTTTTTACCTTTTTCCATAATAAATTATAATCTCCACTTGCCACACGCTCATCATTATCATTATAGTTTTCTCTAATGTCGTCAACATTTAGTTTAACATCAAATGTTGGATTAAAAATGTTCTCGATAAGAGATATGATTCTCTAAGTTAGAAACATAATAAATGGTAAACTCAACGAGTCCACTCATAAATTCAATTAAACTTAAGGCTAGTACAAATTTAAAAGCAAATTAACACAATCTTTTAAATTAAAAACACATCTAAATGGTATATTCGAAAAATCAACTCATAAGTTTCACAATAAGAAACTTTTGATTTGTTAATATCCAAATCAAAATGAGATTTATTCATAATTCATTTCAAATCATGCATGTCAAATGCTAATACTACATATGGTTAAGGGTCTTCTTCATTTTGGAGAATTGGAATGTTGTGTGCTGAGTTGTTGTCTTGCTGATATTGTTGGGGTAGCCGGTAGCCGGTAGCCGGTAGGGACTTGTCGAAGCAGGCATCAAAACACTTATCCCCAGGATTTCCGTGTCCCACGCAAGAACGCACGCAATTCAAAAGACAGGAACACAGGTGACGCAGGAATCTTGACTCTCATCCACAATACGTCCATGTGCCACGCAAGAACGCACACAATTTTGAAAATACCCGCCTGTTTTATTTGCTTCACATTTTGATGATATAATCATCACCACTTGTAACACAAAAACCATCACTATTATTGACCATATCACCTTCTTCATCCCCTCCATTGTTACAAGCTCTTTTGATTTGATCTCTTGTCTCATCATTCACCTCAGAATCATTTATCAACATGTTTAGGTAAGTGAGTCAATGTAACAATGCATCACATTAAATCTCACCCATTAAAACATAATCTAATGGTTGAGAGAAGATAAAAGTTAGTTGATCTACTCTTTTTTTTTATAATAATAAATTTTTTTACCATTAAACACGCAGGACACACTATTACAAAAAGGAAATATTACTTCCTTAAAGAACGTCCTTATTATAAAAAAGGAAGTAAAAACTGAAGGCGGTAGTATTTTCGTAATTATCTGCTTGAATTTTAAGACTTAGGCGTCCTAAAACAATTTTTGGGACATCTAAAATTAATTTAGGCATCGCAAAACTCTTTCGGGACACCTAAAATTAATTTAGGCGTCCCAAAAATCTTTTCAGACGCCTAAAATTAATTATTTGGTGTATTTGAGAAATTTTTTAGCACCGAGAGGAGTTTTTGGCGTCCTAAATTAATTTTCGATGTCAAAAGCAGCATTTTTGGTGTCCTAAAAGTAGGTCCGGACGCCAAATGAAAGACTTTTAGCATCCCAATTATGATTTAGGATGCCAAAAGCCTGCCCTCCAACTCTCAAAGTCGAAGGGCTTGGTCATGAGAAGCCAAACTCTCGTCTTCTCCAACTCTCGCCTCTCCAACTCTCATCAACTCCAACTCTTGCTTCTCCAACTCTTATCCCAACTGTCGAAGCTTCACGCCGTCCTTGCCTCCACTGGTCATCGGCGTCGCTTCGATTTCACAACCTCGCCTTCACGACCCACTCTGAGAAAGCCTCCATCAAGGTCAATTTCTTGTTTTCTGTTTCTCATAGCCGATTCCGATTTCCTTTATGTTTCATTTAACTACGACAGAAACAGAGTAGAAGCATCCAGTTGAGGCGCAGATGTGTCCTTCTCTTCCATTTGTCTTTGACGACAGATCTGATTCTCGCACTTCTCTACTTCATGAGCTTCGCTTAAAAATGGCGACTAAACCTTCTCCTCCACTTCCTACGGCTTGCCGATCTGGTGCAGATCTGCTTCACAAGAGCGAGGTTTGCGCCGTCAAGAGTGCCGAGACGCTGCTCTTCGTCAACCTAAATCGCGGCTTGCTGTGTCTTCGTTCCATTCCGCTCAATAGCTCCCCGAACCTGAGGTTTGGGGTTTTTTTTTTTTTTAAAAAAAAAGTAATATGGCGTCCCAAATAAACGCCATACCTCTGGACTTTCTATGCCCCCTGCTTAAATGTACTCTAAAAAAAGGACGTAAAAAGGGTAAAAATAAGGACGTTATAAAACTTTTTTGTAGTAGTGACAATGTACCTATAAATTTTTTTATTGTTGTATATGTGAAAAATTCACCCCCTCCCTAAGTTTTGTTCACCACTTAAAACTTTACAATTTAAATTGTGTTATGCTTTCCACATAAGAAAATCATACACATACATATAAATTCAAATCAACATTAAGGTCAATATCAAATGTTGGATCAATAATATTGTCTTTAGAAGTGAACTGGCATGATTTTATGAGTTTGAAATATAAAAACGGTAAACTCGACAAATCAACTCACAAGTCTAATTGACTTTGTAGCCAACATGAGTTTAAGAGCGAGTTAATACCATCTTATAAGCTGAAAATGCAAAAATGATAAACCCGACAAGTCAACTGCAAATCAACTTATGAGTCTCATACAAACGAAATTTGGTTTTGTTAAGATCCAAATGAGAATGTAATTTATTCATAATTCATTGTAAATCATGCATGTGAAATGCTAGTTACACTTATAATTGGTCTTCATTTGGGATAATTGGTTTGTTGTAAGCTGAGTTGCTGATGTTGGGGTATGCACCGGTGGACGCATGTATCATGACATTCATCCACAGGATTTCCCTGTACCACACAAGAACGCATACAGCTCTCAACACACTGGTGTCCTTCGTTTGCTTCACATTCTGATGCTATCATCACCACTTGTAATACCAACACCATCACCACTTGTAATACCAACACCATCACCATTATTGACCTTATCACCTTCTTCACCTCCATTAGTATTCTCTCTCTCTCTCTCTGCTCTGTACAAGCTCTTTTGATTTGATTTCTTGTCTCCATATTATTGTTCACCTCAGAATCATTTATATAGGGTCATATGATGAGATTTTTATGGAAATGAATTAATAGATTAATATACTCTTTTAGAAAGATTTCAGGGGAGATAAATTTATTTATTACATTCATTGCATCTATTATTGGCACCAATCATCAAGTCAAAAATTGACATATTCAATTGTATTTATTATTTTAGAATTCAGATCCCTCTTATTCAAAATATAGGTCATTTAATCACTTTTAAAGAGCAATTAATGCTTACATATTAAGATTGTTCTTGTATTTAATATTATTTTAGAATTTAATTAGATCCCTCTTATTCAAAATATAAGTCACTTACTCACTTTTGAAGAGCAATTAATGTTTATTTATCAAGATTGTTTTTGTAATTAATACTTAAATATGACTCTCTTTTTTTTTTCCTTCTCATTTAAATCCTCGGGTAAAGTTGAAAAATATATATTTCAATTTAAGGTAAACTGAATGAGTTAACGGTTATTTCTTAGTTAATATAAATTAGTTTTAGTGACTTATGTTATGGAGTGGTGGGAGTATAACATATTCTTTTTTCTAGCAGCGATGATAACATATGCTCTAGGACACAACCTCTAAACCCAGAGATATCTAGCGAGGCCTTACACCACTAGACAAACTCTATGTTGGTAAGTTGACCAATAAGTTTATTAAATCCTTTAAATTTACATGATGTATACTTTTGATCCTTAACTTTATAAAGTATACTTTTAGTCCTATAATTCTAACCCCGTTAATGTTTCTAACCGAGAACGCTAACACAGCAAAATCAAGTGATGACTATGTAAGCTTAAGTGACGATCATGTAATTAAATGATATTAATATTAAATTGAAAAATATTTGTAAATTGGAAAATATCTAAAAACCTTGTGAAGCAATCAATACAAAAACCTCAATTGTATTTAAAAAAAATTAGTTTAACAATCTAATTATCAAAATCTCAATTTCATTTGCAGCAATTTGTTGTTTTTTTAGTTTAATATATATTATATTGAAAAAAAAAATACAATATGTTTTGTCAGTTGTACAGTCATCACTTGAGTTTGTTACGTCAATAATTTCTGTTAGCAACATTAACGGTGTTAAAAATATAGGATTAACAGTAGGTTTTATAAAGTTAAGAAACCAAAAGTATACATCGATAAAACTCAAAGGAATAAATATACTTTAGCCTTTAATTTAAATTAGATTATTCGGTACGTAATACTCTATAACTTTTCAATACTCTTATTGAAAGTCAATACATATGCATTAATTATAATGAATTGTTTTTTTGACACATTAATATAATGAATTGATTATATTACTTGTAAAGTCTAATTGTATAAAAGGGGAAAATACAGAAAAAGAAAATATTAAATGCTTTAATATTATGAAAGTTAACTTATATTTTGGATCAAGCAAAAACTAAAGACTCCAAATTTTAAACTAGTATTAAGAAATATGCTCCTATGATCTTATTTTAAGATATAGAGATAAGGTGTTTTTTGCATATTTACTATAAGGCATGTCATTAATTTTTTACAAGAATATATAATTTTATCATTCATTTATTTTAGTGTAGATAATTATTTTTTTGAAGAGTCTATGTAGTTAATAAATAGTGGTAGAATTATAAAGTTTTTAATTCTAAGGTAGCATTAATGAAATTTAAACTTTTTCTTACTTTATATGACATATGTTGCAAGTACTTTATAAATGGGGTTTAAACTTCTCGTATTTGCGTAGAAGAAGAAGAAGGTCCCTATTAACACATAAAATGGTGGGACCCACATATATAATGTTAATTATATATATATGTGAGTCCCACCATTTCATGTGTGTGTGACATGAGAATACACTTCTCCTATAACATGAGAAGTGTTTTTCCCTTTATAAATAGTAATAAAGTAGTATATACTACAATTGTTCGGTTACCATTGCTTTTTTTTTTTTTCCAGCAGTTTCATTGTTCTTTGAAATTGAAATGCATGCATAAAATAATGATTTTTTATTCTTTGAAAATGATGTGCTTATAAATATTTTTCTGATTCTATTTATAATTAACTTCTAACATATTTTATTGGGACTAAGAAAATTTTTAAATTTCATCAACTCTATCTTAAATTTAAATAATTTTTTAACTTAAATTTATTTCTATTTAACATAAATTTATAGAAAAAATTTATCATCTCTCCCTCTACATTAGAGCCGGAAAACGGGCCGAGCCCATCGGGCCAGCCTTTTTAAGCCCTGGCCCTTCAAGGGTCGGGCTTAAAAATTAGAGGAATTTAATGAAATAAGCCCTATAGGGCCGCGGGCTTAAAAAGGCCGGCCTTGGAGGGCCTCAGCCGGCCCAATTTATTAGTTTTTGAATGCATGGATTCACATATGATGGTAATTTACTAATTTATATGTATTTTGTATTTCTTATAGAGTTATTTATCCATTTAAGTACAAATACATAATAACTATACTCTAATTTTATGATTTTGGTTTTTTATTTGTTGCAAATAAAGATTATGGATATGTTCATGATGTGGAAAAAGAAATTCATGATATTCTTACTCATGAACCAGATCCTACTCAAAGCGAAGTACAATCATATGTCATTGAAATTGATGATAGTGGTGAAGATGACGACAATAATAGTTATTGTACTAATATCTCTTATTGGTATGCTTCTTATATTTTATATGGGTTATTTGTGAACATAATTTGCTTTTGATTATGAATTAGTGATTGTGTTTGTTTGTTGGATAATTCGTGTTGTTTTAATATTAATGTTGATAACATTTATTTGATAAATTAGAATTTAATTGTTGTAATCTAATAATTATATTTCTTTGAAAATAAAACAGAGGAAAAATAGTTAAAATTTGGAATAGTAACTTTCAGGCCCTAGAGGGCCAGCCCTGACCCTGGAGCTCTCGAGCCGGGCTTTGAAAAACAAATTTTTTCTTACCCCGGGCCCTGGAGGGCTGGCCCTGGCCCTTCACGGGCCAGCCCTGTAGGGTCGGGCCGACCCTGATTCCCAGCTCTACTCTACATACAAAAGAATATTTTATTTAGAGCCGGAAAATCGGGCCAAGCTCATTGAGCCGTCTCTTTTAAGCCCTGGTCCTTCAAGGGTCGGACTTGAAAATTAGAGAAGCTTAATGAAATAAGCCTTGTAGGGCCTCGGGCTTAAAAGGGCCGGCTCTAGAGAGCCTCGGGTCGGCCCTGCAGGCCTTTTTAATTTATTATTATTATTTTTGGATGTATGAATTCACATATGATGGTAATTTACTAATTTATATGTATTTTGTATTTGTTGTAGAGTTATTTATTCATTTAAGTACAAATACACAAATACATAATAACTATACTTTAATTTTATGATTTGGTTTATTATTTGTTGCAGATAAAGATTATTGATGTGTTTATGATGCGGAAGAAGAAATTCATGATATTTTTACTCATGAACCAAAGCCTACTCAAAGCGAAGCACAATCAAATATCGTTGAAATTGATGATTGTGGCGAAGATGACGACAATAATAGTCATCGTACTAATGTCGCTTAGTGGTATGTTTCTTATGTTTTATTGAGTTATTTGTGAACATAGTTTGCTTTTGATTATGAATTAGTGAAATGCTTATTTGTTGGATAATTCGTGTTGTTTTGATATTAATGTTGACAACATTTATTTGATAAATTAGAACTTTAATTGTTGTAATCTACTAATGATATTTCTTTGAAAAAAAACGAAGGAAAAATAGTTTTAAAATTTAGAATAATAACTTTTGGGCCGTGGAAGGTCAGCCCTGGCCTTGGTGCTCTCGAGATGGGCTTTAAAAAACAGATATTTTTCTTACCCTGAGTCCTAAAAGATCAGTCTATTAGGCCTTGACCCTTCACGAACCGATTCTAATTTTCAGCTCTAATTTTA
This sequence comes from Acacia melanoxylon, assembly GCA_019022615.1. Taxonomy (NCBI): domain Eukaryota; kingdom Viridiplantae; phylum Streptophyta; class Magnoliopsida; order Fabales; family Fabaceae; genus Acacia; species Acacia melanoxylon. Next base: position 2,157,687 of record JAFJYJ010000052.1, read on the forward strand.
TTAGACTTCCCATCTCTCTTTCTCATTTCAATATTTCCCTGCAATCAACCACGAAAGTCAAATGGAAGAATAGAGAAGATGTCAGAAAAGAAGCCAACAAAATAATAAACCAATTAATAAAAACTGATGTGACTAAATTTCATCTCCTCCCTAAATTGTGATCACCTCAGTTCAAACTTTACATATAAAATTGTGTTATGTTCTATACATAAGAAAATTATACTCAGACACACGAGAATGAGCATACACGTATGTATGTATGTATATATTCCTCCAATTCTAAATATAAGATATTATTTATAGTGTAATTATCATTTATAGTATAAATTATACTACAAACAATTTTCTATATTTAAGACCGGAGTACTATTTATATAATGTGATTGTTTAAATTAGATTCAAAATCCAAACCTGTAACAACTGACAACAACAAAAGTTACCAAATAGCATATAGAAATAGTCTAATACATTTATTGACCAAAATAAATTTCAATATACATTGTTTTAGATTCTTATATTCATTGTTCTCATTATATACTCATAATTCTCAACAAATCGGGTTATGCATCCATTCACGCAGCCAGGGTGGAGTTTGGGACAAAAATCTGAAGCCAAATCTATATTCATTAATTAATTAAAAAAATTATGATTATATAACATTTTTAAAATATTCAGATTTATAATAAAAGTTGGAAAGAGAAAAAAATAGGGAGAAGATAAAAGCAAAGAAATAATATTATAGTATTACTCCCTGTATTTGGATGGATCAGAGGAAACACAAAGAAAAGAAACGTTATAAATTAAAAGCCATATGTAGAGAAACTTTCTCCCTTCTATGTTATAAGTATGATAATGCACTGAAGATAAAGCAGCTCCACTGTAAAGAAACTAGAAAACTCTATAATGATATTGTTGTACTTCACTTAGATTCAACAACATTATCTGCTGGCAATGTCTTTTTCGCAGATCAGTTAAATTTACAGCATGTACTTCTACTTCTCATCCTCAATCATATTGCATTCATAAGATAACTACCAAGAATACGAAGAAAACTTGCAAATTCCTGAAATAAAAATTATGACCAATTTTGTTATAGATTAACTCAACACTCACATTTCAAGTCAGACAAGCTAGAACATCCTAGATTTTAGAGACCTTAAACTTAATCTCTACAAAACCTAGAAGCACTAGATAATGTGATTAACATGGCAAAAGAAGTTACAACTTTGTGTAGCTTTTTTAGCTGTTATGCTGATTGCTTATTCCTCAGCAACAATTTACAATATGCTTTTGGTTCTAGCATGAAGTAGGAGTTTTAATCTGTTAATTTCTATGATTGTGAATCTCTGGTTCAACCATAAACTTCATGTAATTGAACACCACAACATTGGAAGGCAAGAGGTTGAGGTTTAGAATGAAAAATCAATTAACTTCATCCACAGGTGTAGTGTAGAATGGGTAAAAGCATAGTAAAGAATATATCACAAAAATGAATTTCATTTATAGGTTAAAAATTTCAGGCAATTAGAATGGAATATAGAAAAAAAAAATGATAAGATTAACATACCACATGGAACAAAGATTGAATTATAAGCCCTAAAGATATAAAATGCTGACCTGCAAATGAATAAAAAAAAGGGAAAAATGTTTTTAAAAAAATTGGGGGGCCAAAATTAAAATTTTCATTATATTAATTTTTTTAAAAAAAAAATTCTAAACAAATTTCTTTTTGAGGGGGGCGATGGCCCCTAGTCCTAATGAAGCTTCGTCTCTCGCACGCGACCATCAACTTTGTCTATAGTCGTAAACCAGAATCACACAAAACCATCTATTAATCACTCTTGTCTTTAATTTGGATTATATTTGGAGAATTGATCTTAGTTATAAATATAAAACATTTTTTATATTTGTGAATCTTTTTTTATTTACTATTATTGATGCTCCCTCAATAATAACCAAGAATGAGAGAGAACGAGGAAATTAAGAAAGATAACAAGAATATTTTGAAAAATGCATGTCATCATAGGCGGACCCAAGGTGGTCTATATATATATATATATAGGGTTTATCGTGTCACTTGACATAAAGTTATGTCAAGTCACCCCAAAATTATGTCATTTTGAGAGTTAGGGGAATTAATGAAGGGTGTTTTGGTCAAATTCATATAACAAATACAAAAATAAAAATACCAAAACACCCCTTCATTAATTCCACTAACTCCCAAAACGACGTAGTTTTGGGGTTAGGAGAATTAATAAAGAATCTTTTAGTAAAATTCATATAATAAATACTAAAACAAAAATATCAGAACACCCTTCATTAATTCCTCTAACCTCAAAACGACGTAGTTTTGGGGTAACTTGACATAATCTTATGTCAAGTGACATGACAAACAATAAACTCATATATATATATATATATATATATATATATATATATATATATATATATATTATAAAGATTAAAGAGGTAGTTAATAATGAAAAGAAAGAAAGGCATAACAAAATCAGCCGATGTAGAGTCATTCCAAAGGGAGTGATCGATTCAAGGCCAAGCTCCACCAGCACCATGAACTATTCACAACCACTCAAAACAGGGTTATGAAAATTATACCACATGAATTTTTCTCTGCGTTAAGAAACATTTATTTTGTTAAGCGGTTTGATATTAATAATATTTTTAAAATCATATTAGTCATGAAAATTTTTATACTCTTTGTAGGTGATTATTATGGGGAAAAGTGCTACCATTTATACTTATTTTAAGAGAAAGAGTAGTGAGTCTTTGCTCTCGTATACTCCTAATGTTGAATTGTCAAATACTGAGACTCATTCTTCAAAGTCTCGTAGAATTGAAAATAAAGAGGTAGTTAAAGAAATTGATCTTGCTTCATTAAAAAAAGATCTTGCACTACCCCCTTCAATATAGAAATATCATAGAAATTAACAAGATGAAATTGGTCGTGCTTATCTTAAACTTAGTCTATTTCAGTGCAAGCTTCGAAAATATCTTTTTTCTGAGCCAGAGAACGATCGACGTCATTTTTGCTCTTCTTGATTTTATTTTCACCCCGTTATTAAAATTTCTGGGTCCACCATTGCATATCATATTAACTAATTTAACTAAACTCTTTAATCTAATTGAATTATTAATATGTGGTGGACATGAAGGAGTATTTAACTATGTGTATACAATGACATCATTTTCTAATGAAATAATGAAGCATGTGAACAAACATGACCGAGAGTATTGAGAAATTAAGAGAAGATATGTTAGGTAGTTAGGTTATTATTATTAGGGGTAGGGTTGAGATTAGTGCACGAAGAAGGAGCACAAGAAAGAGAGCAAGACTATTGGATTGGAGTAGTGATTCTGGGATCAGAAGCTGTGCAAGATATTTACATAAAACTGCACGAAACAGAGGCTTTCCTGCTAAACATTATGGCAGATATTCGGTTAGAACTTGAAGGATTAGAGTAGGGAGTAGTGGCGGATCTTGGGAAAAATGTTTGGGGGCCATATGTATACTCATTAACTAATTAAGAAAAAAAACATTTGGGGGGCCAAATATATAAATTTTGTATTAAAAAAATCTATTTTATATTAAATTCTTAATACTCAATCCTTAATACAAACAACTGAGTAAGAGCTTTTATATAGGAAAAGCTAGATTAATCATAGAATCTAATCTAATATAAATAAATCTAATCAAATAATAATATCAACATAACATATATAATATCGAGAATATATCAAATATTAATATAAGATATAATAATATCTTTAACATATACAAGATGCAAAGCATATTGGGAAACCTGATAGTGCTGCTTCACTTTCCGTTATTATTTCAAGATTCAACTCTAACCAATTCGCAAATATTAGCCTCATCACTTTCTACGAATTCTTTCCCTCCATTATTCTTTTTTCTCAGTACCTAAGTGATTTTAATTTCTTTGTGTATGTTATGAGGTCCTGGGGATCTCTAGCCTCGCCTTAGCTAGAATGGTTTATATATGTATAGCCAAAAATAAATAAGGTAACAGTTGGATTTGGGAACTAGTTTCCTACTAAACAAAAAGTTTAGTAGGGAGAGTTAAGCAAATCTAGGCTATCAGATCTACTATGGAAGGTCTAAAAAACTGAGTTTTTAAAAGTATATTTTTTTAAAAAAAAATGTTTTAATGTCTATAGAATTTAAAATAAAGATAATCTCTTAACTATTATTTTTTTAAAAAAATAATTTTCTTGTTTAAAAAATCATCATTTTAAAAAAAAAAAAAAAAAAACCTTAAATCTCAATCGTTTAAAAGCAATGCTTAGTAGGAATCCAGGCTTGAATTGGATGTTGAAGTTTATAGTTATCCATTACTCCACTTTATGGTCTTTGGGAGTTTCTGTGCAGTTAGGACATGGTTCTGAATTTAATTTGTTTTATATGAAACTATGTGGGGGAACATGACTATTTAGTGATGGTGGGCAAAATAATAGTAATTATCGAAGCCTCAGTACAATGCTTCATTATCCCTAGGAGTCCATCGCAATTCACAAACAGCTGGAATATTAATAATATGGCATAATACTTCTTCGGTGTATAATAAAAGTTAGATGGCTAATTTATTGATATTAAGAAAGTTAATTATGTGTAACAAAATATGTGTTGGTTTGCATATGATACACTTTTAAATTTTGATGCAATTTAACTACTCTTAATAGAAAAATCTTCTTATGTGCAATCAATAGTGAAACTTAGAGGAGAAAATTATAAATATGGCCATATGGGGGACAGCAATTGATGTATGATATTTATGACTAATTAAAGTAAATCATTTATCTAACTCTTATATTTAAGACTGGAGGTGGAGATGGTATTTTGTTGAAGATATTATATGTTGTTGTAGAATCTTAGTTAATATCATAATTGGTTAATCATTCTAAGACTTGAGTAAGGAGTTTATCGGAGTGTTATTCCTCATGTTGTCGCTGTTAGATAATTTATAAAAATGATAATATTTGTTTATTTAAAATTGTATTTAGATATATTTATTGATTGATCATATAAATGATATTCTAGTTTATTATTTCAATTAAATTAAATATTCTAGATGTTATCTAATTGCTTTAAATATTATCATTTTAATATATTTTAGATAAAATATCTCTTGATTATGTTTGACACGTGATTTGGATAAAGTTTTGGTTTAATGTTATTTGCCTGACTAATAAGTTATTACAAGCCTTGATAGAAGGTTATAAATAGCGTATGCCAGGTCTAAAAGTAGTAACATTGAAATACACTTACTTACTCCTTAAAGGTTCCTTGACAATTCACAAGTTGTGAGATATAGCGATCAGAGTTAATATAGCTAGATGTATTACTGATAAAGTCTTCCGCCATTACTCTTAATTTTAAAAATTCATTATGTATTTAGAAATTATTTATGTATTTATTCCAACAATCACCCTATAGATTTGGCATTTGTTCATCACCCATGAGAAATGATTCATCAGTCTTCTTTCTTTTGGATGGAAAAAAGTTGAGGTGAGTTGAGTTTTGAAGGCTTATAAGGGTCAGGCGTGTCTTTAAGCTTAGAGAGTACTTACAGATCGTTCAATAACACTAGGTTCTCATGTTGATAGTGGGGTTTTAAACTTATGACCTTATGGGGTTATAAGTCAACTTCTTACCAGACCAACTTTTCTTAGCGTCTCCATTCAGTCTTCTTAACATGGTTACCCAGAGCCCATGTTGTGTTGGGCATGTTAAAGAGTTTCTGATATGTAGAGTACTTTGAACTGGCAAATCAACTTCCAGAAAAGCTACCAGAAACTCCCGATTCTGGACAATCGACTTCTTGCTTATGCATCGTCTTCTTCGTTCTCTACTCAAACTTGTCGTGGATCTCAGCTTTAGCCTTGTCTCGCTTCAAGATTGACTCAGCTTCTCTAGTTTGAGATTCAAACATACGAGTATATTGTATTTTCTCAACAAAATCATTTGTAGGAACAAATAATCAAATGGCCTGGCAAATTAATATTCTCCCGATAATTAATCACAATCTCTGTTTAAAGAAGACATTGATATAGTTCACACTTAATTATAAAACTTCTCGAAGTTTAATAAATCAAAAATTAAAAATCATATTCTCATCAGGACAAATTGAAGAATAATCGTTCTGAACTTCCTCAAATAAATTCAGAATCTGTATTACGTTCTTAGACATTGGACCTGAGTATCATGCAAATGTTATAAGCCCAAGGCCTATATCGTTGATTTTTTTTTTTGATGAAGCTCTTTTTCTTGGGCCTGAATTTGGATGAAGCTCTGAATAAAACGTTGTCATAGTTATTGTTCAAAAAATTAATGAAGCATATTCTTCGAGCTTCGGTTTTATTAAGCTTATCCGTTTTACTGAAAAAGGGCTACCCCTTTTTCCATAACTGAAAAAAATGGTCCATAAAAATATTACTTGATGCTTTGGTCTGCTTTGTATCAAAGTTCCTAGGCCCACTTATCAAGACTCTCGAGAGAATATATATTATAATAATAATAATTACTTCACTTTGTCCATTTATATTCCTAATTATGCCATTATTAGTATCCATTCCTATCATATTAAAGCAACTCCTAATTTTTTATGAAAAGAAAAAACAAGGATGATAAATTACTCCAACATTGTAGCATGCATATCATTCAAAGAGACATGACATAAGTTTAAGGAGGAGGAAGGAGAACAAAACAATTTTTTTAAAAAATAAATAAAAAGAACGGCGAGGATTGCATCTCAGTAGGATGAACCATATCTCATCTCATTCAATCTTTCTTTCTTTCTTTCTTTTTTTCCTTTATGGAAAGATAATTTATTTAAAAGGATAAAACGAGTTATAGAAAATACAAAAATAACATGCGGCTTTGAAGGCGAATCCGAGGGAGGAATAGTAGAGAAACCGAACCAGTAGTGGACAAGAGTGTAAACAAAATATTTGGTAGTTATGACTTGTGAATATGATCCAGTCATTTTGACGCAAGGACCAAACTTAAGATTACGTACTTAAAGGTCGTAGTAGTTGAAATCTTGGGTAGTTAGAAAACATATTTTATCATTTTGTAAATTCAAAATTATATAATTAAGCAAAGATTTACAAATTTTTTACATATTAAAAATTATAATATAACTAAAACTTGATTTCTTCAACCAAAACAAAAAAAGAACTTAATTTTTGAGTCCCACACACGTTTAAATAAACCGTAAGGGCTAAATAACTAAGCTGCAGAGATTAAGAAATTTAATTAAATCGGTTATTCATAATAAAAGTGGGTTGGTTTCGTAAAATACTCTGTTAATTATTTTAATTTGAAAATTACTCCAATAATAAATAGAAAAGACAAAGTACATGGAGTCTTATATTTAAAATATATAGATATTAATTAGAAATGGAAATTATAAATTTGTAAGAAATAATGATAGAGAAAAATCTAATTGAAAGGTGGAAAGCAACACCGAACAATTCCAAATGTTGTCTCTTGGAAGTGATCTTGTGGATGATATTCCAACATCTTGAGCGTAGATCGAAAGAGAGGTGTTTGAAAAGACGAAAGATAGATGCCGAGGAACTCTATTTAGAAAAAGTAAAAAGGAAAAAGAGATTTGATGTGGACGTGATTGGTAAAGCCAGATATATATACAGATCCAAAGTTCCCAAGATATTGCTAATAGTGAAAAAGGCAAATATATATATATACACAAAAGATGCCCCAAATCAAAATCAAATTTGAAAAAGTAGATGCCAAATCTTGAACATATATATATAAGTCAAATTTAAATATTAATTAATTTACCCTTCTGGCTGTGGATCCTTTCTCTTCATATATATATATTTCTTCTTCAGCTTCTTTTTTAATTTAGCATCAAAGTGTCCTTGATTCTATTCAACTTTTGAACCTCTGATTCGTTTCTTGGTGATCAGATGCAATTCAATCCAAACAGTTAGTTCAGTTGGTCGGCCATGATCTGCTAAAACCAATGTCATAAAATTCATGTATGGGTGCAAGACGAATCAACTCGATCCATTTCTTTTCTCTTAGCTTGGAATTCAACTTCGATCATTCAAAACAAGAAAAACTTTATTAACTTAATTACACTTGTTATTGTTACTTATGAGTGGTTTTTGGGGGACCAACACCAATCTTTCTCGGATATATCAAAAACCATCAAAATTTGAGACAACCTTTGACTCCCTTCTGTCCAAAATTAAAAAACACGTTAACTAATTCACATAAAATAATGAATCCTAGTTAAGTAATGATTTAATGTATTTTAAATTGATAAAATTTATATATTTTACTCTTATTAAAGAATACTCCGTCCTAATTATAAGACCTATTTCACTTTTTTTGGAGAGATTAAAGAAGCTAATTAAATTAGCTTAGAGTGTTTTTGTTTTTGTTTTTTTTTCTTCAAATTGAATAATTTGACTAATAAACTAATATATAATGTAAGAAAACACAACATATGAAATGATTAAGTAACTTATTTAACTTCTTTAATCTCTACGAAAAAGTCAATTAAGTCTTATAATTAGAACCGGAGGTAATATGATTTTCAAATATGCATTTATAATTTATTATCACACTTTCTCTCTCTTAAGGGATAAAAGGGAAAAACAGTCATTAATTATTGAGGGAGTACATGTGCGTTTGAGAAATCTGCACAAGATCAATTATTAAAGATTCACATCTAAACACCGATTCTCAGCTTAAAATTGATTATTTGGGTGACACCCATAGATTTGATAAAAGCTCGTCGAGATACAAAAAGCATTTTTGAACCAAGTTGAATAAAAAAAAAAATTGTTTGGTAAAGGACAACTGACTTTTTACCTAAAAATTACTTTAAGGTTGAAGTAATTTTTTAAATTTTATGGTTTTTAACTTTTTGTCATATTAAAATATTTTAAAACTAACTTTTTAATATATCATTCAAACAAGTTTATGTCAAACTAACTTTTTCATAAAAACGTATCCAAATATAAATAACATTATACAAATTAATTTTTACCCCTCTTTAATTTGTAAAACCAATTGAAATAAAAGTCAATTTTGCCAACATCACTACAAATAAGCCCTTGATACATTCTAACCAAAATCTAATGAGGGAATTATATAATGAGGTCTTAAGTAATTAATTACCAAAAAGTCACAATAACAAGCGAAGTATTGGCATTTAAACACAAATTTGTTATTGCATACTCTTTATATGTCATTGAGATTTATTGATAATTAAATTCATTTCTTAACATCTTATTGTAATTCCCCAAATCTGTTCTAGATGCAAAACCCCTAATGTCTAAATCAATTTTGCGAATCATCCTGTGGACAACTACTCTATAAATAACTGTGGGTTCTGTATGTTATATATTACTATCTCCAGTCATAATTATAAGAGTAAGTTGACTTTTTTGGAGAAATTCAGGAAGCTAATAAAATTACTTTAGAGCATCTTTATTTTTATTTTGTTCTCCAAACTAATTAGTTTGACTAATAAACTAATATATAATATAAGGATACACAAGGTAACTTATTTAGCTTTCTTAATCTTTCCAAGAAAAGTCAACCTGGTCTTATAATTAAGACCGGAGGGAGTATATCAAGTTTGAGAAATACTCCCTTTGATCATTAATATAAGATATATTTAGGGAGTTGATGTTAGTCCTAAATATAAGACAATTTTTATATTTGTGATTTTTTTTTTCTAATTTACCCTTCACTCAACAATAATTGAGGGGGAGAGGATTGAGAATGAAAGAATTAAGAAAGATTACTAGAGTGTTTTAGAAAACATATACTCCCTCCGGTCATAATTATAAGAGTTAGTTGACTTTTTTAGAAAAATTAAAGAAGCTATTAAATTACTTTAGAGTATTTGCATTTATATTTTTTTCTTCAAACTAATTAGTTTGACTAATAAACTAATATATAATTTAAGGATATACAACATATGAAATGATTAAATAACTTATTTAGCTTCTTTAATCTCTCCGAAAAAAGTCAACTAGCTCTTATAATTAGGATTGGAGGTAGTACTATATTAACTAGCTTTCTTAATCTAATCAAATTAGATAAATATGTCTTATATCAAGGATAAAAAGATTTTTTTTTTCCCCGGAAAGGAGGAGTAAATCTTACGTAATTCTTCGTCTAACTTGTTATATATATTATACCCAAAGTTCATCTTTTAAGTCACTATCCAATTTTTTTTGAATTCCTTTTAACTTTGTGCCTTTAATTCATTTTGGCAATAAATTAAACGATGCCTTCAACTTGATGATAATGTATAGCTAAAAATATTGTTATCTTAATCATTTTGATAAAATGATAGATAAAGAGAAACAAAATGATTTCTTGAAAATTTTAGTTAAAAAGAATTGAAGGGAGTAATACTTTTAAGAAAATAATAGAATTGTTTTATATAATAATAATAATAATAATAATAAAATTTAAAAAAAAAAAAAAAATAAAAAAAAAAAAAAAAAAAAAAAGTGGCAGGAACCTGTCTTTACGAGAATGTGCCTTTTGCTGTTTGGATTGGAAAAAAGCCCCGGATTAGAAGGGTATATAAAGCAATAAAAAGGAAAACAAAAAAACAGAGTTTCAACCCCTCAATGTACTCTTTTTGTAACGATCCACTCCTTTTTCCTTTTTTTTTTTTTTTTTTTTGATTTTAAAGTCTTCCAATTGACCATCTTAATTAGGCACCCATAGAACCCAACAAGATAAAATTTTAAAAAGAGAACAGCAAATTTTGCTTTGAATTTAACTTTAAAAAAGAAAGGGAAAAGTTTTACCTAATTCACAAATTTCTCTCACATTAAATGTATTTTTAAAGAAGAATGAAAAAAAAAAAAAAACCTTTGAAATTACAAAATCCCAAATCGTGTATTTACCATAGAATGGGTTGTGAATTGCTCATCAAGTCTTATTAATATTTTATCAATTTTTGGTAACAAACATAATAATTTGTGATTTTGTAATTTTAAAGTTCTTTTTTTGTCATTCTCCCTATTTTTAATAAATTTATATGATTTTTTTAAAATTAATTTGGTTTTAGACAAAATTTAACTCCAATTACATATGTATGTCCAAGTTCTCCAATAAATAATTACTATATGTATCATTTATACACATCAGGATTAACAGCGTTACTCTCCTCCTGAATTCTTTGACTTTCATGATCCAAAATTTGATATTTTGGAATGGTGGAGAGCATTGTTGTCAAACTCGCGAGTTGACTTTTCGAATCTACCATCTTTATGTTTCTAGCTTACCAAATCGAGTCGAATCACTAGTAAACTCTTGACCATTGTAAACTCGGTTAAACTCACGAATTTATACATCGAGTTTACCATTTTTACGTTTCTAACATACAAAATCGTATTAACTCACATTTAAACTTGTGTTAACTTTTTTTTTATTTAATCATGCTCAACAGCTTTATATTTAATTTTTATAGAAATTTCTTTATTAAATATGGTAAATTTTGAATGTTGATAGGTTTAATTTCAATTATTTGGATTTAAAATTATTTTAAATCAAATTGTTGTCATTTTTTATATTTTAATATTTATTATACACGGTTAATACCTATTTAATAGTGAAAGTAAAATCTTACAAGTTTACGATTCGAGTTCACGATACGAGTTTACATCACTATCATGAGTTTATTTAAACTCGCAAGTTTGACAACCTAGGTGGAGAGTGAATGCTTCCCAAGATAAAGTTTTAAATATGTTGGCTATACTAGTATCTACAGTATCTTCAGAATTAGTTTTTAGTACTTGGGTCGGATACTAGATTCTTTCATGAGCTCTTTGTTTTCAAAGATGGTTGAGGCACTCGTATTTGCTTAAAATTGGCTATTCAAGACACCCCCTAAATTTAAGGACCTTGATATTGATAATTTTGATGAGAGTGCAAGTGTTGTTACTAGTATTTTCAATAACATTCTCAATTTGTATTATTTCATTTTAAAAAAAAATTCATATTAAATTATTTATGATATGTTTTCTCTTTACTCATTTTGCAAAGGAAGATTTAGCATTTGAAGCTATACTCCCTTCCTTAAGTGAATCTGAAGATGATGGTGAATACTAAAGCATGCATATTCAATGGAAACATGTCATTTTGTTAATATATGAACTTATAGAGTTGTAGTTGTAATGTTTTAATTTAAAAGTTGGAGTTTAAACATCAAAATTATGTTATGATGATACTTGTGTAAATTTATGTTGTTTTGTGTAAATTATAATTATTGAGCTTTGAAGATTCAGATTTAGAAATTTGAATGATGAATTTGGATGGATGTTTAATGCTTATATATGTTTTTAAAAAATACACAAGTCAAACGTAAATGGGTTACCCAAAACCCGATTAGCCCGCCCATTTATATGCTAGCCCGTTTATAAAGGTTTAAATGGGTTGAGGTATAGGTATGGGCGAATCCCTACCTATTTAAAGTTAAACGGGCAGGCTATCAGCTATGAGTTTAGTTTCGGGTTGCCCAACCTAATTTGCCGTACTCTCTCCCAAAGGGTAAAAGTGAAAAATAGTCATTAATTACCTGTCAACCTCTTATATTTTAAATCAAAATGTTATTGCTAGAAAACTTCTGATATACCTATTTTGGAGTAGAGGGAGTACATGTGTGTTTGAGAAATCTGCACAAGATCAATTATTAAAGATTCACATCTAAACACCGACTCTCAGCTTAGAATTGATTATTGGGTGACACCCATAGATTTGACCACCCCGGGGGGGGTTGAGATACAAAAAACACTTTTGAACCAAGTTGAGCAAAAAAAAAAAATTGTTTGGTAAAGGACAACTGGCTTTTTACCTAAAATTTTATTTTAAGATTGAAGTAATTTTTAATATTTTTTAAAACAAATTTTATTTTAAGATTGAAGTAATTTTTTATATTTTATGGCTTTTAACTTTTCTTCGTATTAAAATTTTTTAAAACTAACTTTTTAATATATTATTTAAATAAGTTTATGTCAAATTTCATAAAAACGTATCTAAATATAAATCATATTATACAATTAGATTTTACCCATCTTCAATTTGTAAAACCAGTTGCAATAAAAGTCATATTTGCCAACGTGACTACAAATAAGCCCTTGATACATTCTAATCAAAATCTAATGAGGTTTTAAGTAAGGGAATTAATTACCAAAAAAATCACAATAACAAGTGAGGTGTTGGCATTTCATATCTTTGAAACTTGTTATTGCCTACTCTTCAGTTGTCATTGAGATTTATTGATAATTAAGACCATTTCTTAACATCTTATTGTAATTCCCCAAATCTGTTCTGTATGTTATATATTATATCAAGTTTGAGAAATACTCCCTCCGATCATTAATATAAGATTTATTTAAGGAGTTAATGTTAGTCCTAAATATAAGACATTTTTTATATTTTTGATTTTTTTTCTAATTTACCCATTTTAATGCTCACTTAACAATAATTAAGGAAGAAAGCGCCGCAAATAAAAGAATTAAGGAAGATGACTAGAGTGTTTTAGAAAATATATGTTATATTAACTAAATTAACTAGCTTCCTTAATCTAATCAAATTAGGTAAATATATCTTACCCCGGAAGGGAGGAGTATATCTTACTATTCTTGGTATAACTTGTTATATTATACCCAAAGTTCATCTTTTAAGTCACTATCCAAAATTTTTGAATTCCTTTTAACTTTGTGCCTTTAATTCATTTTGCCAATAAACGATGCCTTCAACTTGATGATAATGTATAGCTAAAAATGTAGTGTTATCTTAATCATTTTGATAAAATGATAGATAAATAGAAACAAAATGATTTCTTGAAAATTTTAGTTAAAAAGAATTGAAGGGAGTAATACTTTTCTATATATATATATATATATATATATATATATATATACACACACACGGTGGTAGAGCCACATTGTTTCCCGTGGGTGCAAGTGCACCCATAAAAGATACCCTTAATTGGGGAAAAAATTGCGTCTCTTGAATATGAACATACATTCACACAAATCATAAATATAAATGCTTAGGATTTTTAATAAAATATGAAAGAACCAAAGAAAACCTAATAAAAATAAATTAGTAAAATATCATAGTATATGTGTGACTACTAGTTTTGAAGGTTCAACATGACTTTTGCAAAATTCAGTTTTGGTAATGTTTATTTGAATAACTCAAAAATGACTTTTGAAAAATGGAATATTAATCTAAAATTAGGTTTTGCAAATGATAAGAGTGTTACTTCTAGGAAATTGGTTTTTGAAAATGAAAAATGGGTTTAGCAAACTAGCAGCCTCACATACATATAAATGTTTCCTAATTTTCCTTCAGTGAGATATGCATGTATCTTCTTGAGTATAGTTCATTCTTTCATTTGATATTACTTAGTTGACTCTTGATTATTATTATTTTTTATATTAAATTGAAGTTTTCTTTTCTCTTCTGATCTATATTCTTTTATTTTTTAATGTATTTAAAACTTCCTTTAAAAAAAAAAATCGGGGCAACACCTCTAAATCCCCTCATTAATTATGTACCCACAAATATAGAATCCTGCTTCGCCACTGTATATATATATATATATATATAAAGTAGCAGGAGCCTGTCTTTATGAGAATGTGCCTTTTGCTGTTTGGATTGGAAAAAAGCCCCGGATTAGAAGGGTATATAAAGCAATAAAAAGGAAAACAAAAAAACAGAGTTTCAACCCCTCAATGTACTCTTTTTGTAACGATCCACTCCTTTTTCCCTTTTTTTGTTTTGATTTTAAAGTCTTCCAATTGACCATATTAATTAGGCACCCATAGAACCCAACAAGATAAAATTTTAAAAAGAGAACAGCAAATTTTGCTTTGAATTTAACTTTAAAAAAGAAAGGGAAAAGCTCTACCTAATTCACAAATTTCTCTCATATTAGATATATTTTTAAAGGATAATGGTAAAAAAAAAAAATTGAAATTGCAAAATCTCAAATAATATATTTCCTATAAAATGAGTTGTGAATTGCTTATCAAGTTTTATCATTACTTTATCAATTCTTGGTAACAAGTCTAATTCGGGATTTTGCAATTTTAAAGTTCTTTTTTTTTTTTGTCATTCTCCCTATTTTTAATTAATTTATATTAATTTTTTAAAAGTAATTTGTTTTTAGACAAAATTTAACTCCAATTCTATAGGATCTGGATTCCCGCTCGTCAAGGACGAGGGGAGCTCGTCCGCACGGACGAGCTCCCGGGCCCAGATCCGGATCGAACCGCCGAGATCCTTTCTTTTTTATTTTATTTTTATTTTTTTTCTATATGAAAAAATAATTTTGTGAAAAAATGCTAGTTGTGAGATTAGCTTTATTTTAGATCCTATACCCATTAAAATTATTGTTGATAAAAAATACAAAAGTACAAAAAATCATATCCGGATCGTCCGAGATCAAATCTAGACGGTCCAGAGCTCGTCCGTACAGACGAGCAGAGAGAGCTCGTCCCAGGGACGAGCTCTGACGAGCTATGAAACCGGTTCCAATTCTATATGTCCAGGTTCTCCAATAAATAATTACTATATCTTTTATACACGTCAGCATTAACAGCGTTACTCTCCTCCTTTTCGTTACCTACCGGATAAAACTTAAAACGCTAATTTTGTTATAAAACTGAAAAAAATGTAAACGAAAGTAGAGAGAAGCCAGAGAGAAATTCTAGAGAGATGGAAGAATTCTCATTTCAAGTGTATTCTGAATGTTTACACAAGACATCTATTTATAGACCTTCAATGGTTACTTGGGAAAAGAGATTAGCTGAAAGGAATTATTATTGGCTCATTTTGATCCTCGTACAAAATAATGTGAACTGGAAGTTCAAAAGATAATTCATTTACAGAGTTTAGCTAATAAAATGTCAGAAGCATTTACTGACCCAAAGAAAGTGACAAAGTCACATGTCCCAGCTGTTAATGCTCCTATTCGAATTAATGTCCCTAAAGGATAACCTATTATGCATGAATATATAGCACGCCTGAAGCGTGAAAGGTCCATCGGTTCCAAAGATAAAAAAAATCCTCGAAAGAGAAAAAGGAGCTAAGAATATAGATGATCAAGTTGAGAATAATCAAGGAAAATTAGTAGCTCCGGAAGAGCCATCTCCGAAGAGATATTATCTCCGTAGAGATATCTCCGAAGAGAATGTTGTAGTCCCAGAAGAGATCAAGGTACCTGAAATATGTGAAAATTATGAGATCTCAATAAATTGTTATGAATAGAATCCGATGGGACCAAAATGAAGTCAACGTTGACGACATCTTTGCTTATAATATAGCATATGATGTAATGAATGATATAAGGATCATGAGCCACAATCCATTAGTGAGTGCCAACAGTGAAAGTATTAGCCCCTATGGAAAGATGTCATTATTGCAGAATTAAAATATTGGCAAAACGAAAAGTATTTGGATCTGCAGTCCATACAACTGATGATGAAAGGCCAGTGATGCAAAACCAGTTGGATACAAATAAGTTTTTGTACGAGAAGATATGAAAAGGGTGAAATCACAAGATATAATGTACGTCATGTAGTTCAAGGTTTTAAACAAATACCTGACATTGATTTTTGAAGAAACATATGTGGATGCAAATACTTTTGTTATTTGATAAAGCCTAGCAAAGTAAATGAAGGGCTTGGTGCGATCTTGAGGATATTATAACTCGCTTGTTTGCATGATTCACTTAATAGTGATATTTATATAAAAGTTCCTGAAGGACTTATGATGCCAGAAGCATATGTCCCAGAAGGACTTAAGATACTAGAAGCATATGTCCCTGAAAGGACTTAATGTGCCAAAAGCACAAATCCCTGAAGGATTCAAGGTGTTAGATGCATCTAATTCAAGTTCTTAAGTACAATACTCAATTAAGTTAAATAAGTCCCTTGGCTCGAAGCTTTTAGCTTTTAGGGCGCATGTGGTATAATCTTCTCAAGAAATTTCTGTAGAAATATGGGTACAAAATGACCCACTATACCATGCATTTTTATGAAAATATCTAGAAATGAAGTTTCTATAATTGTCATTTATGATATCAATATCATTGAAACTCCTGAAGAGCTTCAAAAGACAATTAATTATTTGAAGAAAGAGTTTGAAATAAAGGACTTGAGAAGAACGAAATATATTGGATTACGATTTGGTGGATAAAGAACAATTTCAACCGAGAAGGAAAGAAGTCTCAAGAAGAACTACTTGGTCCGTAAGTACCATATATAAGTGCTGTTGAAGCACTGATTTATCATGCTTATCATGCTTATTACCAATAGATATAGTTCGTCACCAACACAAAGACATTGGAAGAAATGTAGTCATCAGGGGGAGTAAATCTGATGTAATTTAGAAAGACAAGTTGATGAACGCTGTACTCTTTTTCCCTTATCTAGGTTTTGTCCCATTGAGTTTTCCTAGAAAGGTTTTTAATGAGGCAAAGATTAGAAAATCGATGTAATTAAGAGGGGAAGCGTCGATACACGTTGTACTCTTTTTCCTTATCTAGGTTTTGTCCACCGGGTTTTCCTAGAAAGGTTTTTAATGAGGCAACATAAGAAAGTGTATCAATGTATGATGTACTCTTTTTCTTTAGCTAGGTTTTTATCCCATTTGGGTTTTCCTAGTTAAAGTTTTTAATGAGGCTCATTCATAATGGACATCTGGGGGGGAGTGTTATAAATATATGTATTATGTGGATGTCATCGTTGATAAGAACTATGAAGGCCTATAAATAGATGTCTTGTGTAAACATTCGTAATACACTTGAAATGAGAATTCTTCCATCTCTCAGAATTTTCTCCCGCTTCTCTCTACTTTCGTTTACATCTTTTTCAGTTTTATAACAAATTTAAATATTTTTGCTGTTTCTTTTTTTTTTTTTTTAAATGAGAAAATATCTTTGTTATTTCAAGACTGCAATTCCCACAGAAAATAATAGAAATCACGGCATTTTTTCTGTTTTCTCCTCTGATAAAAACTCTTTTTTAAAAAAATAAAATAAAAAATAAACTGAACTCGTCTAGAAGCTTATGCCTCTGATGGCGGTCTCTATTTTTTGTTGACAAGTTTGTTCTTTTGTTTTGCCATTTCTATCCTTAAAAGATGAAGATGAATTAGAAGAAGTGGGGGACTTGTCTGCAATCTGATGCGTATAAAAGATACAGATGGCAATTATTTATTAGATTATACAAAAATACATTTGCCTGTTTAAAACTTGATAATAACATCTTATTTAATCAATTATTTTACTAATATTAATGACATGTGTTGTGTTAATAGGAGTAAATTTATGACTTTTTAATTTTTGAATAAATATTTTAATATCTTTAGATTATGTGAAAGACAATTTTCCAACTTTAAATAACCCCTCAACTTATCAATTTTTCCAACAATCCAACAAATCATATTTTGATAGTAAGTTATTGGGGTCATAAGCAGAAACAGTGATTTATGAAAATTATAGGGTGAACATATTATAAGTTACCTTAACTACGTCACTAGAACTAAAGAAAGATGGTTCACTAACTTAATTTTATCTGAAAATAGAACATTTTTCAACTTTGTTCGTATTCAAGGAAATTAAAAAAAAATGTTACATTATTAATATTCAAGTTTTTCCCTAGTAAATTGTAACATGAATATTATGGGTCAAACTTTTTCAAAAAGGAATATTTTATTTAGGATCAAAGAAAGCATGATGCAATAAGACTTTTTTTTTTTCCCTAACTCAAAACATTATTTCTTGAATTTTATTTTTCAAATTTGGGTGGTTTTCAGTTGAAAGTCCTAGAATGTCATTTTGTCTATGTTACTGGTTTGAAATGGTCCCAAAAAAAGGTAAGGTGGGTGAAGAGTAATAATCATAATGGTGGAAAAGAATCTGTGAGATATATAAAATATTGTGATGTTTGCTTCACAGGATAGGAATGATATGATACGTGTGATCGATTAAGAGATGGATCGCAAAGTGAAGACTGAAGAAAGGTCAATCTCAGAAAAACGCAATCGCATTCAAGAATCCTTCAGATTTGATCTCCAAATGTAAGAAACAACAAATTGAAAAGGGTTTGGATTGTCATTTTCACTTTTTTTTTTTTAAGATTAAGGAAGCTTTATATATTATTTAATCATAGTATATGCTATATATTATTAGATTATATAACAGTTTATAAGTGAGATTAACTAGTTTGGGAAAAAATTAATAGATATAAGTATTTTAAAATAATTTATTTAACTTTATTAATTTTTTTTTAAAAAAAAGTTAACTGAGACTTATATCTATAAGAGGTGTTAGTAATTTTTAATTTTCAAAGTCCAAAAGGCATTCAAATTTACAACTTTTCAAAATGGGCAAAAAGGGAAATGGAGAAAAAGGGTTGGAATTTTGATCATTGTTTGGTCCCACTGCCACTTGCTCGACACAAAATGAATTCAAAGATGAAAAAAGAGAGACATTGAAAGCTCTTTCTTCTTCAAAGATTCTCTCTCTCTATCTCTCTCTCTTAAAAGACTTCATCTTCGAGGCTTGGTCTTCTTGATCAACAGCTTCCAACAAATCAAATTCATCCTCATTATACGGTATTTTTAGAGTCAACAGTCTCTACATGAGTTTTTAAATATTTTAGTCTTAAAAGCAACTTTTCTATTTTAATTTTGAATATACTTTGTTCACTTTTTAATATAAGATATATTCATTTAATTTGATTATATTATGAAAGTTGGTTAAGTTAATTAATATACGTATTTTCTAAAATACTATATGCCTTCTTTAATTCACTCATTTCCTCTTCTCCTTGATTATGATTGAAGGAATATCAATAAGGGTAAATTAGGAAAATATTGACAAATATAAAAAATTATGTTTTATATTTGGGATTAAGATCGATCAACTCCCAAAATATGTCTTATATTAAAGACCAAAAAAATATTAGGGAAGTATATGAGATAAGTTTTTAGTTTATGTGAACATGCTTATAATAATTAGATCCGGACGGAACCAAATTATATTATGGGCATTTATTTTTTATTCCCCACTTACAACTTTTTTATACTCGAGTTTCATTTGGTTGGTTATAATATTTATCCTATCGTTTCGACCAAAAAAAGTAACCATGGACCACCTAAACTTAATTTTACTGGTCAAGGTTAAGAAATGAAGAATGACACGGAAAATCAAATTATCATGCATTAAAATTAATTATAAACAAAAAAATGAAAAAAAAACACCAACAATAAGTATAAGTTTAACCTAATACACCTAATCATTGTTGTTAAACTTATAAGTTGACTTTCAAAGTTTACCATTTTTATGTTTATATCTTGCAAAATTGTGTCGAGTCACTCTTAAACTCGTGTTAGTTGTAAACTCAACCAAACTCACAAATTCACACATCGAGTTTATCGTTTTTGCATTTCTAACTTACAAAATGATGTTAACTCACTTTTAAACTTATGCTTAACTTTTTTAATTTGATCATATTCAATAGCTTTATATATGAATTTCTTTTAAAAAAATTTGTTGAGTATAATAAATTATTAATGCTTGATGGATTTAATTTCAATTATTCGGATTTAAAATATATTTAAATCAATTTTTGTAATATTTTTTATATTTTTATTATTTAGTGATACATTATTAATACCTATTTATTAATAATGTAAATTCTTACAAATTTATAATTTGAATCTACCATATGCTTTTACGTCATGATCACGAGTTTACTTAAATTCATGATTTTGACAAAGTTGTACCCAATATATATGGTCTATTTTTAGTATAAAAATATCTTAATTTAATTTAATCAAAGAGGGTGTTCTAATTTACTGCAATGAAACAAAATTTAAGGGAAAATAAATACTATTTTGTTTCTTTGGTGGATTATGGGGGAAAAAAAAAACGATGCATCATGTATGCTTGTAAATAAATGTTTGCTTGGTAAGTGGATCGTTCCTAACTTTTTGTTTTTTAGCCAACGGATCATTCCTAACTTTGATATATCACGATAATGTGGTTTAAATATGTTATCCATGTTATAAAAGGCGAAGAAAATGTATAGAAAAGTAGAGAGAAGTCGGGAGAGAAATTCTAGAGAGATGGAGGAATTCATTTCATTTCAAGAATTTGAATGTTTACGCGAGGCACTCATTTATAGACCTTCAAGGGTTCTTATCAATGGACATCCACATAATACATATATTTATAACACTCCCCTTGGATGTCCGTTATGAATACGCCTTCATTAAAAACTTTAACTAGGTGAAACCAGGTGGGATAAAACCTAGCTAAAGAAAAGAGTACATTATCCATCGATACACTTTCTTATGTTGCCTCATTAAAAACCTTTCTAGGAAACCCAAAGTGGGACAAAAATCTAGATAAGGGAAAAAGAGTACAACGTGTATACGCTCTCCCCTCTTAATTACATCGATATTCTAATGTTTGCCTCATTAAAAACCTTTCTAGGAAAACTCGGTGGGACAAAACCTAGATAAGGAAAAAAGAGTGCGCGTACATCAATTGCTCTACTAAAATACATTAGATTTACTCCCCCTGATGACTACATTACTTCTAATGTCTTTGTGTTGGTGAAGAATTATCTCATGCTAAGCATGATACATAAGTGTCATTCTTCAACTTCTTTGCTTGAGGTTGAAATTGTTCTTTATCCACCCGCAAATACTTTAAAATATATAATGGATATTACTTATCCATATAAAATCAATCTAGGATCTCATTTTGTATAAACAAAAGATCTCATTCTTTAGGTATTAAATCTGTAATCCAATACGAATTTCGTTCTTCTCAAGTCATGAATTATTTCTAATTCTTTCTTTAAACAATTAATTGCTTTATTGAAGCTTTTCAGCGTTTCAATAATGTTGATATCATCAACATGACTTGCAATTAAAACATTCACATCTAGATCTTTTCATAAAGATGCATGGGCATCGTGATTTACTTTCTTTATACCCTTCTTTCAACATATATTTCTTGAGAAGATTATACCACTGTGCCCTAATTGATTTAAGTCATACATAAACTTTTTCCCCTTTATTGTTCTCAATATCTTGAATTAGATGCTTTTAGCATCCTAAGTCCTTCAGGGACTCGTGCTTCTAGCACATTAAATCCTTTGATGCTTCTGGCACCTTAAATCATTCGGGGACATGTGCTTTCTCGACATTAAGTCTTTCTAGGACATGCTTTCGCACCTTAAGTCCTTCCTTACCACATTGAGTCCTTTTAAGAACATGTGCTACTAGCACTTTTTGATCCTTTGAAGATTCTTCGTAATCTTCATAATTTAGTAAGTCTTATGCATAGGCTATATAACAATATCTAATAGACACATAATTTCTCTTTCTTTCATAAATTGCAGGATTAACAATATATATACAAAATTATTGTATCCACCACAAAATCATATATCACATCATAATCATATTTAGACTTTGTGAAAATCTTTATTTTCATATAAACATTCATATATCTCAATTTGGACTTCGGTCCATAACTGTCATAATATGATTATATTTGCGTCATATTCAATTTCACTTATCCTCTTGGCCAATCATCTTTATGTCAACTTCTTGTGACATATCTTTATATAATATCTTCATTTGATCACGTGATATCATCTTTCAAAATTGTTGTCGACAACTTTATCTTTTAGGTTCCATTTTTCCAATTCGACATAACTTATCAAAATCAATATAATTCAGCTAACGAACCTCTCTTGAGGTTTTTACAATTAGTTATGTCTCGATACTCTTCTCGGAGTATCTACCTCCTTAATATGATCATCATAATTATTGCTCCAATTTATCCATAACATTTATAATTGGAACCGAATAATTTCTCATGCTTCGAGCATGTCACATTCATATTTATACTGATTGGAGCATTTTCATTTGGAGTATAAGATTTAATAAATCTCATTTGGGTCAGTAATATTATCGACAAATAATTCATGAATGCATGTCGATGAACTTTCGGGTTCATACTACTTATTCGAGGATGTATACAATGCTATAATGCATTTCATGTATTCACTTTTCCAGCTATCCAATTTCTCCCCCTCATGGTAAGAAAACAATGTCAAACGACAATTGACTAATCATGCAGTATAAGTCTTCTATATCCATTTGTTTCCTTTAGAAACATCTTCATTTCATATAGAGACAAACAAGAAAAGAAGGTACTTATACAACATTTATCTAAAATTTCTTTCTATATCCATCTATGTGCATTGTGGTGGATTTATAATCATTGCACATTCAACCCTTTTAAGATGGAATTTGTCTAGCTTCGACCAAAAATCATTTTTAGGGAGAATTTCGTTGGCTTATATAAGTACGCTATATAACATCAAATATACTAACATAAAATTTTGTTCTCATAAGCATTCATCCAGCTTATTTATGGAGGCTTTAATTATGATTCTTAAATCATATCATCCGGAAAATTGGGCGCTTAATTTATTCAAACATCAAACATTATTGCAAACTTCATATTGCAATCTCTTTTGCAAACTTCATGTTGCAATTATTTCTACAAACATCATGTTGCAAGCAAATAATCTCACATGTAATCATCTTATAGATGCATCTATCAAATTTATCATATCATTGTATGGTTTACATGCTATTTCAATGGGCCCATATAAATCTGTTTGATATATTTCCAGAGATCCATTATTACCAATTATGACCTATGACATTTTCATAGTCATTTATATTTGAGAACAAGCAGCTATTCATGAAGAATTTTCTGATTCTTCAATGGATGTTAATACAATATCTTATTTGTAATATATATATATGACTTGGATGATCAAACAAGTCATACTAACAATAAATATGTTTTGATCAAGAAACTTCTTTTCTTGTAACATATATCTCATCTTAGTAAACTGGTTTCTCGTAACATTATGATCCATAATCATAATTTATCATTCATTTTCGGGAGATCATATTTGTCATTATGTGGGAAGTATGAGTATGACTTTCTACAAATTAGCTCACACTTGCATACTAACAATCTCCCCTCAAGTGTGAGATTTAACTTTCACCTTAAAATTCAAGGACTTTGTTCTTCATAAAAGAGGCTTAATGTAGGAAGTATATAACTCTTCAAAATTTCACTCACACTTGTATTCTAGAAATCTCCCCTCAAGTGTGAGTCCTTTAAAAATACTTCACAAACATTCATGGATTTCAATCCAAATGTAGGTTTTCACTTTCAATTTTCCTTGGTCATGAATTGTAATATTTGTTTACACATCAAGATATGAATTCTCAATAATTTTTCATATCTTTATTAATCACTTATGACCTCACTGGTCATATTGTAAACTTCTGGTTTACAATGAGCATGTGGTTCAATTCTTTTCTATATGATATCAATTTCGTAGATATCTTTGAGACTCAACAAATTTCTTTCATATTTGGTAGAATAAAATGCATATTTAATGCATAATTTTGTTCCTTCAAGAAACAATACATTAGCTCTTCAGGAGCCTTAAAATAAATTTATACTTTCATAGCTCTTCTTGAGCCTTAAAATAAATTTATACTACCAAATATAGTTTGAACATTGGTCTTTCAAATGAAGTGGGTAAACTATGCTAATTAGTCTCCAAGACTATTAGCCTTTAAATTTATTACTCATGTGGCATAATTTCTATGCAAAATATTTGTCTTTAAGACAATAACTTAAAACTCTCTGTATCATTCAATATTTGATACATATACTTTCAGGGTCTTTATATAATAATTTATAAAATTTTCTTGCCATGCCATTTCTTTAAACCAATATTGTTCTTTTATAAAAGAACAATTATAGAAATTGATAAATTTCTTAAACATCAAATAATAAGTTTATGGCAATAAAAATGATAAATTTCCTTGTCATAAAATCACAATATTATGACTACCCGCCATTCAAAAATATCAGATTTTTTTTTTAATTTTTTTTGTGAATAGTAAATACTATTCATAAATACAAATATATTATGGCATACAATAAATACAAAACTAATGACCCTTGCCACCACAACAATTAACATGAATTTCTATCATGTTTATTTTACCCAAAGATCTCATTCTATGGATCTTATCAATAATCTTTCCTCATTTCATGGTGAGAATTCAACCATTATAATTACAACTATGTCCATATGTAAACAAATTTACACACATATCCACAACCATAATTAAATTCATTCATTACTACATTCACTTCTGGGAATGTAGTTGATTATGTTGGAGGAAATTCATGATCCTTAAAACAAAAACTCACTGTTTTGTTTGATCATATAAATACAAGAAATTGATTCAAAATATTTCTTGACTCTTTCTCAATATTGCTTCTACGGAGCAAATTAAATATTCCCATTTATAATAAATTTTTAGAAGAACAACCATCTTCGGTGATGGCCATACATTCCCATTAATTTGTTCTAAAGAACAAAAGAATCTTCAAATACCAAATATACAACTGAGACTTTCATACAAATGATACCAAACAAAAATTATGGATCAAAGCATGCTCATAACTTCGAACCCAAATTTATCTCTTTGCTTCAGCTAATATATCTCTCAAGATCATGCCAAATTATCATTTGGCTTCAGGCAAATTATGCCTCTTAGCTTGGCTAAATTATGTATCTCTTGGCTTTTGCCAATTTACGCCTTCTTGGCAAATTACGCTCTTCAGTTAATTGCCACTTTATATCTTCATTTGACTTGGCCAAATTACGCTTCATCTGCGCTTAACGCACAACTTTTAAGCTCATATCTCAATATGGCTTTAAAGCATTTATCTTAGGATAAACTTATATATATGGTTTAAACCATTATATATGACGCCTGATCATATAATAAGAAATATAATAATAATAATAATAATGAAAATAATAATAATAAAATGACAAATAATAAATTAAACATAAACAAAAACAAAACAAAAAATGTTATGTTAGAAACAATAACATAAATGTTATGTTAGCAAACATAAAAGTAAATGTTATGTTAGTTAACATAAAAATAAATGCTTAAATTAAATAGCATAAAAGTAAATGCTAAATATTAAATCAAGACTTCGGTTAGGAGGTTTAACACCAAGTAGGTGTAAGTAATTAAAATATAAATACATAAATAAATAACATAAAGGTAAATATTTGAATATTAAATTAAGACTCCTAGGTTAGGAGGTTTAACCCCAAGTAGGTGTCGAAATTAAAATATAAATAAATAAATAACATAAAAGTAAATCCAAAAGATATGGACACTACTTTTGGGAAAAATGATAATTGAACCCTAAAATTTGCAAAATATATGTCACATGCTCTGTTCCTTTTATCGTATAAATGCTACATTTTGTATTAGACGTTGAGAATTTATTTTAACTATCTCAAAACTCATATTAATAATTTGAAACTATTATCCATATATATTGAGATTACAAAAACAATATATTAAAAAAATTCATCATGGACTTAATTCATTTAGTTTAATTAGACGCGTTGACATTTTTTCCTTTCAATTCCCTAAACTTTCATCTTAAGAGAGTTCTCTTAATTAATTCTCCATCATCAACTGCAACTAACTTAATCAAAAATTTCGAGTGAATTAGGGGCATGTTTGTGTATAGGTGAATCACTATAAAAAAATCATCATTTGTAGCGGTAAAAAAAAAAAAACCACTACAAAGACCTAGTTTTGTAGCGGTTTAACACTAAACCACAACAAATTTGTAGCGGCAGCAATGGTGCTAAAACGCCGGCGTGTTTGCATCGAATTTTGTAGCGGTTGCTATAAAATAAACCACTACAAAAGTGGCGCCAGCTTGGCTCGTAATGGCGTGAAGGTTTGTGGTAGAGAATTTGTAGCGGTTATACGAAACAAACCACTACAAAGTTGGCGCTAGCTTGGCGCAAATTTTGTCACGGTTAATTTTATAACGGTTATATGAAAATAACCACTACAGAAGTTAAAACGACACAATATTCGTCGCGGTTAGGGAAAAGAGATACGTAAACCGCAACAAATATTATCTATTTGTAGCGGTTAATATTAGAACCGCTACAAATATTCAGGCTATATATAGGGTGACATCCGTACATCCATCATAAAAACTTAAAAAATAATTAGACCTGTATTGTCACTGAATGAACTATCTCGTCTTAGTTGTTGAAGCATCGCATCCGAATTGAGATAGTTCATTGAGTTACAATACAGATTTAATTATTTGTTTGATGTGAAGACTTGTGTTCTTCATGTGTGATTTGTAGCTAGCTAGATTACAATACCCACAGCCCTAAAATGTTTTTCTCAAGATAGTCCAGCATACAACGGAAGATTGAGTTGCAATATAGCTGCTTTTCTCTCATGAAAATATCTTTGATCAAAATGAGTCAGTGAGTTTTTCGTGGGAGATCGACATCTATACTAAATCCGAATCTTAACGTGGCGTACTGGGCTATTTTGAGTAAGTAAATAATGTTTGTAGCGGTTTTACTTAAGCCGCTACAAAATTGAAGGGGTCAGTCATTTTGTAGCAGTTTTATCTCAGTAACCGCTACAAAATGTCTAAGGTCAAGCATTTTGTAGCGGTTATCTAACTGCTACAAAATGTCACGATGAACGAGGTAGGGTTTTGCAATTTGTAGCGGTTTAGGCAGCGGTTTTTATTTAACCGCTACAAAATGACTGATATATGTAGTGGTTTTCTTATCTAACCGCTACAAAGTGGCGCCATTTTTAACAGCGCCTCCCCCTCATTTCAAATCACCCAAGGTTTCAAACATCACCTTCAAACTTTTTATTCTCGTACTTTTGACTTAAAATCTAGGAGTGATGGTTTCTAAAGGAAATGGAGGAAAAGGGAAAGAGGTTGTACGCGATAGAACGCTCTAAGAGGTTTTACTTAATCCCTCGTGTTATTAAACCAGTTGGCGAAAGTGAGAACTTCAAATTGACGGCACTTGAGATGTTTCAAGCATATAGACAAGTCTTGATTAATTGCACTAAAGTTGAACCATACCTTTAGTAAGGATTGCACACAAATAAATGTTATCTTATATATTTCCTTACATTTTATACTTACATTTCATGATAGTCATCGCATATTTGCATTGTAGGGAATTCAGGAGTCATGTGAAGCGTCAACTAGGGATCCGATCACAGACCTCCTTCGAAATTGAAAGAAAGGTCCGCAGAGAATTCCCAAGTTGGTTTACGAGGAGAATACTGAATGACCACAACCCGCACTCACCAGAATTCAGAGCTCTTTCACTCGACCCGCTTGACCACGCCAAAAGATTTACAGTATACAATGTCAATGGTTTCAAGTTTTGCACTGTTTCTCGAGATCAGGGACTGCTAACCTAAAACTCGGGTGTTTATGGAACGTTTGGGACTAGGAGTTATACGAGCAGCAGTGACGGGAACATGCAGTTCGGTGACATCCCGTATTATGGAAAGCTGCTTGATGTGATCAAAATAAATTGTCAAGGCCATTTCACCGTGACGCTGTTCAAGTGTTTGTGGGAGAATACAACAACTTCCCGGGGACTCACAACTGACGACTTAGGCATCACATCAGTGAATTTCTCCCAGCCTATTCACACTAGTCACTTTGAAGATGATGAGCCATATATTCTTGCCTCAGAGGCACATCAGGTTTATTATGTCGCCGATGAGAGGCACAAGGATTGGAATATGGTGGTTCACTTAAAGTCTCGAGTTCCTTTACGATATGGGCAATAGTGATAACGTCGTCTACGAGAGTGAGTCGTTCCAGCCCGCCAGTTTTGAAAACTTCTTCCCAGACGGTGATGACAATTTACCTATAGTTCGATATGTTTTTTAAGACGCTTTATAAAATAATAACATTGAACTAAAATTTAATTTGTGTTTAAACATATTGAACTCACAAGTAACATTTTCTCCATACTTTTTTTGTAGGGATGGCGACGAAAAGTGAGATAAAAAAATTATGCTTAGGATAAGATATTTAATGTGCAACCTTATATTTTTTTTTTTTTAAAAAAACCACACTAGGATTTGTATTGGTTATAAAACCTCTACAATTTTTTTTTTAGAAAAAAAAAACCCCGCTACAAACACTGATGTCTTAATCGCTACAACAAACATTATATCAACCGTTACAAGTGTTACGTAGATATCAATATAAATACCCCAACCTCATTTTATATGATTCAGCTTCATTTTTTACACTTGTTTTCTCTCAAGAGGTTAAGTCTTTCAAGACGGTAAGTGCTGTTCAAGCAGATCAAATATGATAATTATCCAAATATTTCATTTTTCTTCTAACTTTGTCATTCTAAATTTTTTAAAATAACAATTTACGAACATTTTCCAACTTTCTTTCCACTTTCACATACATTCTTTTTAGAATTAAATATTATTTAAATAAAATCATAATTAGTTGTTACTATACCAACGCATTCTCATTTTTTAACACCTATATAATAACCATATATAATCAAATATCATATTTTAATATCAATTATTTTTACTAAAAATATAAATCATTTATATTACATTTATTAGTTAATTGATAAAATAATCACAAAAACTCTTTTATTTTCTTAAAAAAAAAATTATTCATTTGTAGCGGTTACGTAACCGCTACAAAATAACACATAAAAATTTATCCGTCATTTTGTTGCGGTTTACCACCGCTACAAAGATTTAAAAAAAAAAAATTAAAAAGGCGGCAAAATTTTTCCCAAAAATGGCGGGAATATTTTGTAGCGGTTAAATTTGAAACTTTGGTGCCTCTTTTAAAATTTCATCAAATTTTGTAGCGGTTACTAAACCGCTACCAATTGTTGCCGTCATTTTTCAAGAATTTGGTGATATATTTAGAAGTGGGTGTGTAATCGCTACAATGTTGGTTATTTCACATTGTAGCGGTTTTTTAACCGCTACAAATCCTTCATACACGATGTCAGCCCAGCCTCATATAGTGACGGTACTGTGAAACCGCTATAGTTAAAGTAGTGGTTAAGTTATATGTAGTAGTGGGTTTGTATAATCGTTACAAAATAGCTTGCAACTATGTATTTTGTAGCGGTTTTTGTAACCGCTACTAATGACATCTGTAGCGGTTAAAATCGCTACCAATACGTTAACAGCTACAAAACATTGTGTTTTTCCTATAGTGAATGGTGTGAGTAACCTTGAGTTTAAGTAAAGCCTTCTTCTTTATTAGTTCTAATTTTTTTAATGAATAAATTCATTCAATTTCAAATCATTTGCAAATGCATTACTTAAATTTAAAAGGAAAAATCTCATTTAAATCTTTGAAATACCTAAATTCAAAATCAATGATGCACTTTGAACAAATCCCTAATAAGCCTTATAGGCCTGAATAAGGATTTCTGAACTTTTTTTTTTTTTGCTACCGCACCCAGTTCACTGTAGCGCCCGACTCAGCCGGACGGATCGAGGTTATGTCGGCGTATATGCGGGAGACCTCTCCTGGGAGTTTTCAGATCCACAGCGACTCGAACTCGAGACTGCTTGCCCAGCCAAGTCCTTCCACTTGAGCCAACTCCCGCTGGTGATTTCTGAACTTGTTAATTTGACTAATATGTCCTTCTGCTATTGGGCCACCACTTGCAAGGGTTTTCCCACCACGCTGGAGCCCTATATCGAGATGATTGACCTCACCGGGAAGCTCAGGCACTTCGATTTTGGATGTGTGTTTGCGGAGATGAAGATGGCTGGAATCAAACCCTTAATGTTTTATACTTACAGCATTGTGATTGACTCACTAGGCCGTTGTGGACAAATCACTCGTGCTCATGATGTTTTCTCTGAGAAGATAGAGATGTCAGATGTGGGTTGTCATCCAAATTCAATTACTTTCAACAATATCATGCGTGTTCACGTCGAAGCCTGAAGAACTGAGAAGGTATTGCAAGTTTATATTCAGATGAAGAGACTGGGATATCCTCCTGATACGATCAACAATCTCATGGTCCAACATTAGGGTTAAAGAGAAATTATTCGAACTTAACTTTCAATGTTGTTGCAAGTCGATCAAAAGTTGAGATGCTAATGATTCAAGGAAGAGTAGATTCCGCGTTAGGGTGTTAAAAGGATATGAGAATTTACAGACTACAAATTCATTTTTTAACTGAATAGGCGCATTATGGTCTTTCAACAATATTCTAAAATCTCTAATTAGGCAAAATCTCTAATTAGGCCTCACGGTGAATTTGTTGAAAGTGTAGATCTGAATTTGGATTTTGCTATTCCAGAAGGATTTAATTAGAATTCTCCCAATGTAAAAAATTTATAATATATCTTGAATATTAATTCTTTAGCGTTCATAAATATTAGAATTTCAAAATTAAGACATTTTCCTATGCACAATATTTTCTTTTTAGTATCGCATTTTTATTTATTTATTTATGTAATAACGTTATGTGATTCATGACCAAAAAAGTTTATAATGTGATGAAAATAATTAGTGTTAAGTTTATTCATTTCTTTCATTGTTTCTGAAAAAAAATAAAAATGATTTTTTTTTTGGAAAATATTTTTGACTTAGTCCATAAAGTAGTCCAGTGTTCAAAAATTAACATAGAGTTGGTTCAGCGATATAAGGCCTCACTAATCTGGGTCTTGAATTCAAGTCCTAGATGAGACATTTGTGTTGAGAAGGGTAGCCACAAACCTGGATACTTGATGATAATATTAAAAAAAGGTATAGTGTCCAAAATAAAATAAACATATTCAAATTTATTTCAATCTCACGAGACTTGAAGGATACAACAAAAAAATAAAATGCTGCTTTTGCATTATTTCTCAAAAGGCAAAACACACCGACATAAATCATAGATGATTTTTTTAGGTTATACAAAAAAAAAAAAATTACAATGTAAATGAATCGGACATAAGCGCTGTTGAAGATATGATTCAAAAAAAATTCAAGTATAAATATAAGTGTTTAATATTTGTTACTCATCCGGTCATTTGTACAAGACATGCATTATGAGCAATAATTTCCATAAGATTAAGAAAATTAGTAAAAAAAATAGTTAAATGTGAAAATTTGTAACAATATTACAAAAAAAAACCCCCTTTAGTATAATATAATTAATTGGGTAATAGGAACGATGAGAATGAAAAATCCAAAAGTAAAATAATTTTTTTGCCGAAAACATAAAATGTTTCATTAAATTTTGTAAAGGATTTTGTATAAAAACAAAAAAAAAAAAAATGAAATCTTATAAAGAGAATCAACTACTAGAGAGAATATGAATTATGATATCATCGTATTGATGCCTTTTCATTAATTAAGATTATTAAGGTTTGTGATGGTAAAAAAAAAAATATCAAGGTTAGGATATCTTAATTGTAATGGATATTCATTATTATTAAGTGGTCAATATGCATAAATTAAAAATCATTCTATGTTTATATGTCCTATCGCCGTACAATCCACTAATCATGCAATGATTTTGAATTAGTGATATGGTATCATCTTTAATAGAACATACATGCACATACATTTATATCAAAGCAAGCAAGTATGGAAAAAAATATCCAAAGTTGAGCTGGCATTAATTATTTTGACCAATCCTTCTATTTTTCAAATAACATGTCCTTTGTAAACATGATCTTGAAGTTTTAAAAATTTCAAATTATAGGTTGGTAAGCAAATTGGAGTACGAATCTCCATAAAATCTTATGGGATCACAGCTAATTTCATGTCAATAATAATGAGAATATAATAAAATATTTACCGAAAATAGGTGTTTAGTTTAAAAAAACAATTGAAAATAAAATACAGTGAAATCGCAAAACGCAGAGCGCACGAGACAGCACGTGCGTGATATCGCTTCCAACGAGATTAGCATAGATCCTCTGTCCCCCCAAAAGTCTCTATTACTACAATTTACAAAGGCCCACGAGACGACACTCGCTAGACACATTCTCTCTCCATTTTTATTACCACTCTTTGATTATTTTTTTTTTTCCCCCTTGATCCATAATAGAAACAGATATTCCTCCTTTTTTTCATTTTTTTATTATGAAATTTTTTTTTTTCATTTTTTAAATTTTAACAATTTTTAATATTTGATTATAAATTATAAGTAAGTATTTATTCTCATTCTCAATATCTAGGAAACTTTATATAAAATATATAAAAAATTATAATTTCAATATACTTTATTTTCTTATTGCAGATAAAGTGTGTGAAACTTTCAAAATACGCATCTGATTTTATTTATAAACCTTTTTTTTTAAGATTTTCTTATTGAAACTAAGAAAAACATTAAATCTCATTATATTTGTCTTAAAGTTTAATTACTCTTCAACTTTATCACTCCTATTTAATAATACTTCCGATTCTTAATATAAGACCTAGTCTATTATAATTTTATGTTAAGGATAAGAAGTAGCATATACTCTACCCAAGACTACAAAGTTAAATAGGATAAAATTATCCATTCATCATTTGCAACATTTAATAATGTGACATATGAATAGGATAAATAAATATGTTCTCTTTACTGATAAATAGGATAAGAGATATATCATTTTGGTTCTATTTATAAATCATTTTTTATCAATAAATTTGGTCCATATTTATAAGTTCAGTTTTAGAGTAATAAATAATATTAAGACAATTTTACCCATATTAATTGTACAAATAAAAATAGAGAAAAAAGAAAAAGTTGAAAAATACACATTTATGAATGAGAGCAAAGTTAAAAAATTTACCCTATAATCATTGAGTTAACTATCTTTCATTAGTATGTGTGATTTAGTTGAAAAATACTTATAAATAGGATTAGAGTGATATTTGATTTACTACATCACCATATTTTCTTACTTTGAGAATTTAAATTTAAATTTTTTTAATGAGATAGGATATTGTTACTATCAATTAGTGTAACTACTAACGTTACTATCTGTTAAATCAAAATCTAATCTACCTTTATCATTTTTTTTTCATATTGAGATTCTGATCTAACGGTGAAATAAACTGACAGTAATACTAATTGATAGTAACAATATCCAATACGCCCCTCACCACTTTTAACTCTTAACTCTTAACTCTTAACTCTTAAGCTAGCCCCCTTCAATTAAGCTCACAAATTAGCATATTTAGGCAACAATGAAATGAAGCGGTGAGAGTGGAAACGTTGGCGTATTAAATGGGCGAGACTTGAGTATGGGTAAGCGATGGCGCCGTTTATCCGTTGACCTGCCGTCAACTCCTCCCCACACCATCATTTCCCTAGAACCCCCGACAAGTTACTGTGTGAGACACTCGCAAATCCCCAAGATTGACCAAAATCTCGCCAATCCCTGCGAGATATCGATCCACGAGTGGGGACCCGGGAAAAAGAAAAGTGAAAAGGAAAGTCGCTGATATGGAGATCGCACCCAAGTGGATTTCAGAATCTCAGGGCCATGTCCCATATTTTCAAAAAGAAATAAACAAAACCCAAGAGAGAGAGAAGATTTTGGGATTTCTTAGTGAGAGAAAGATTTGATTTTTAGGAAAGAGACTTTTTTTTTTTATATCGGAGAGAAAGTGAAACACACCCACACACACACAGCAAACATATACTCACATTTTCGACAGATCAAATTCAAAACAAAACAACCTTATTACATGTTACACCGTATATAACGTTTTAGCTCCCACCTCTCAAAGCCTCTGCTTTTCCCTTCTGTTTCTCTTCCTCTTCTTCTAGCAACTCCCGGCGAAGAACGGTGTTTCCGATGGAGGTCTGTGATCTCTTGCCGGCAGATTCTGACGAGGTTCATGTCTTGGCCGTCGATGACAGCCTCGTCGATCGGAAAGTCATCGAGCGCTTGCTCAGGATTTCAGCTTGTAAAGGTGTGTGTGGAAAGGAAAATGGGACTTTCGGTGTTTGTTTTTCTGTTTATGTGTGTTTGGGGCTGAAGGATTTTTCTGTTTTGGGAAATCGCAGTCACTGCTGTGGACAGTGGAATTAGAGCTCTGCAATTCCTTGGACTCGACGAGCAGAAATCTCCTTCCGAATCGGACGGCTTTGATGTGGGGAATTAATTTCCATGGATTTTATTTTCCCTCTAGACTCTTTAATTTCCTCAAATGGAAAACTAATTCCATGTTTGCTTTGCAGGCCTTAAAGGTGGATCTAATCATCACTGACTACTGCATGCCTGGAATGACCGGCTATGAATTACTCAAGAAAATCAAGGTTTGAAAAAAAATCTCAATTTTTTAAATTTTCAAATAATTTGAAAATCCAATAATTTTCTAAAGCTAAAAATGTTAATCTGGATCAGGAATCATCCACCTTCAGAGAAATTCCAGTGGTGATCATGTCCTCTGAGAACGTTTTGCCCCGAATAGACAGGTACACGCTGATAGCATAATTTTGAAAGTTTAATTAATAATCGATAAGATTATTTTTTTAATAAAATTAAAAAAAAAATGGAATATGCATAGGTGTTTGGAAGAAGGGGCAGAGGATTTCATAGTGAAGCCAGTGAAGTTATCAGACGTGAAGCGGTTAAGGGATTCCATGACGACAAGAGAGAGAGAAGTTAAGGCGGGAAATCAAGAGAGAGAAGGCGGCGTCAGGTTCACCAAAAGGAAGCTCACGGAATCTTCTGATCTGGATTCATCGCCGCCGTCCGTTACATCCTCATCGGCTCTGTCATCATCGCCGTCGTCACCGTCATATTCTGCTTCGCCATCGTCTTCCCCTTCACCTTCGCCTTCCCCACTCGACTCTCCGATCAGACGTCTTAGAATGACCACCACCGATTGACTGTTAATAATAACGATGATGATAATGATGATATCGTTTATGTTCTGTTTATTATGCTCCTTCTCTCCAGTGAGCATTCCTGCAGTGTTTACATTTCTAATTTTATTTTCTCTTATGTTTATTGGATGTATTGTTTTTCTGCTCACAGGATTTAAACTTGATGAAACTGCGATTACCCGTTATTTCCAACGGTTTTTATTGCATTCTTCTCCGTTTCAATTTGGTTTATATTTATAAAATTATTAGACGGTTATCAATTAAGATCAAGGTTTACATAAAATCTCCTAAGTTTATCTGAGCGTTTCTCATAATCTCATCAATTGATTGAGTTTTGGTCCCAAAAAAAAAACAATTGATTTAATGAAATCTTAACAATTTAGTAACTTTTTTTTTGCCCATCCGGTATCTAGAGTTTTGTCTTGACTAATCCGGATTTGATCTGGGTTACGTTATGGTGGGTAAGTCCCAACGTTTTTTCGTATTCATAAGCGCTCGAACTTAAGCGCTTACTTAAGCGATACAAACCACTTACTACTTGTACAAATCCCGGTTGGTAATTTAGTAAATATTTAAACAGTCTTGCAATTCGTAATAGCACTTTTGTTATATAATGCAAAATTTAATTAAATTGAGATTCAAAATTTCGTTAGGATTAAAATATATGTTATGTCCTGAAGAGTAAGGACAGAGAAATTTGAAGTTATATCATAAGTGCATATTTATCCATATATGGAACTAACTGTTGTAAGCTCTATAAGATAAAGAATGGGTAATTATTATATGAAAGCTCCAAGGAGGATGCAAGTTTTGATCTGGTTCATAACTTTAGGCTGTCAGTGCCTAGTGCTCTAATTGAGAAAGAAAGAAAGGGTATGATGATATTGAAGGGGAAGGGAATGTGAAGAGAAGAAGGAATGATTAGAGAGAGAGAAGGAATAAGTAGAAGGGATGAAGGGGAGTGGGGGCACTTGTATTGCTGTGTTTGTCTGCTTTGTCCTCCCATCACCTCAGCTACCAAACAATCTGCAGCCTTATTACCAGAACAAGCAACCAACAACACCTCCCTCCCATCTGTCATCCTGCTTCTGCTCTAAAACCTGTGAGAATTTGTGTATAATATCCACACTCCTCATCTCAGCTTCTTCGACTTCATCTTGCGATTTTGGCAAGAATGTACCCTCCTTGCCCTGCTATTTATTACGAGTATTATTGAATCAGATTCAAAGATTATTGAACTTAATGTGATAACTCTTACAAAAACTTTTTTTTTTTTAAAAAAAACTCACATAAACTTAGATTTAAGATATCATGTTTAAGCAGTGACAACAGATACTCGTTTGACTATGATTACTACTTGTGCTATTGATGAATTCTAAGTAATATGAGTTGTTATAAATTTTATGGATTAAAGTGTAAATTTATCTTAGAAGTTTTTTTTATTCAATATTGCCTCAAAAATTTTAAAATGAAGCAATATTACCATTTATCGTTACAAAGTTAACGGTCAACATCAATTTTTTAATAGTTAATATTGATTTTTTAATAATAAGGACAAAATT
This sequence comes from Acacia melanoxylon, assembly GCA_019022615.1. Classification (NCBI taxonomy): domain Eukaryota; kingdom Viridiplantae; phylum Streptophyta; class Magnoliopsida; order Fabales; family Fabaceae; genus Acacia; species Acacia melanoxylon. The sequence continues at coordinate 2,195,159 of JAFJYJ010000052.1, forward strand.
GTTACGTTTAAAAAATTTTAGGAAGATATTGAAACTGAAATTTTTTTTACGACAATATCGTTCCTCAAGCGAAAATTTAGTAAGCAAATTTGCAGTTGAACCGTGCCTATTTGATTATTCCTTTCTGCTTTTGAAAAATTCTCTCTCAGTGGCTGATTTCACCTATTTGTTTGTTTCATTCCTTTTCTGCCTTTTTTTTTTTTTTTTTTAAATTGCTCCCTCCCTCTTCAAAAGCTTTTTGATTATGCTACCACTATTTTCCACCAACTATTTTTCACTTTTTATTGCTTACATATATTGTGATGCAAACAGCATTTTTTTTAAAAAAAAATCAGCTGTCAGAAATTCAGAAATCCTTTATACTAAAAAAAAAAAGGGAAAATGGAAACAAAAGGGCATTTGTGAAAGATCCAAGGTTTACCAACCTGTGTACAGTTCAAAATGATTAAATCAATAAACTAGAACCAGACACTCCTCGTGCCAAACCAAGTGTTTTTGTCATTTTGTCTCACGTCCTTTGCAAACCCAAAACGATCGTCATTTTTTGCTTCTTGTTCATATATTTTGCTTAAAAATTCCTGTACTAACAACATTAAACGAGTTTAGTAGCTATAAGTGCAAGATGCTTTTAGAACCCCGATGTGAGGTCAAATTAGTCAGAGTCGAAAGTTACTTCCAATATCATATGGTTTGTGAAAAAAAGGAATAATTATAGAATTGAGAAGTATGAGATGAATATAAATAAATATTGAATGAGGGGGTAAATTCTCAAGCAACCACTGTCGCCATATAATCTTGAGGTGATGGGTTAGAATCTGAAAACAACCCTTTCGCTTGCGTTATAAGGGTAAAATTACGTATATCTATTATTCTTTAAATTTCACGTAGTAGAAACCTTATGTACTGGGTGGGTCACTCCTTTACAAATAAATTTTTTTTGGTACGTATAAATATATATTGGTAACAAAAAGTTAAGTAAGATTTGAATGAGGGAGGAGAGAGGAGAGAGAAAAAGAGATTATGATCCAACACAGTAGATGGGCTGGGCAAGAGGAACAAGCGTGAAGATCAGAACAGTAATGTTGGGGCCCATGAAACCCAAATGGGATGAGGCATAAACAGGAGAATGAAATGGACAATGTTTCTTGTGATTATGAGCGTAGGATCTAACATGTGGCCCCAAAATCTCACGTCCTTTTACAAATCAAAATCATCATCGTGGAGTGCTTCCACCAAACTTAGATTTTATTTGTGGCTCTTACTCCAAAACAAAAAAGAAAAAGATGTTTCTCACTCATTTCTTGGTTGGCAAAAATAATATTAATAATAATAAAAAATTATAACAATGATCCGTTAAATCACCACATGATTTGTTTGATTTTCCTAACACAACATATAAATCTGGGCCTCCTCTATGATTTATTTATTTCTTGCTTTCACTTGGAGACAAAACACTACAAGTTAATTATGGTAGACACACTCACATCCCTTTGCCTTTTTTTTCCTTTTTATTTCAATCCATTGAGCTATGATTATATTCCTACTTGCTCAATATGGGTTGATTTAGGTGTTAAAATGGGAATCATAATGATTTAGTTCCCTAATTAAGAAAAATATATCTCACCCTAATTACTCACCTTTCACTAATCACCCTTCTTATGGCATCATTCATGTAGCTATTATCCTCCGACCATTCTCAATTATTTTACTTGTTTCTTATAGTTTGTGCTTGTATTCATCCGTCACTTCATGTTCATCTTCATGCTTCACCTTAAGCTTTACGCCTCCTTTATCTAATAGCCTTGTAATCCCTCTCATCCTTAATATAAGAACTTAATTAATAAGTAACTTACAAATAAAATAATTTGTTGAGTTAGTTATTTATAAAAAATGAGTGTTGCTTCTCCAAAAATACCTTATTTAACCATCATTTGCATTTAAATTACCTTATTATGAGAATCTCCTTATTATGTGCACTACTTAGTGATAGTGTAAGGAAAGAGTTAATAATTTAGAAGACATAGTGAATCGAGATATTTTATATCAGAATAAATCTCCTAATTAGTTCCTATATTTAGGATTTAAGATAGTAACACTAACAGTCTACTCTCTTTCTCTCCATTATTGGGTGGCATCATTAATTCTCAGCTCTTGCTTTTGGTGAAACATGAAAAAGAAGCATTCTACATCTCTCTCCCCTCAAAGAAATTATTGAAATTAGACGAAAAATGTGACTTTCTCTCGGCACATAGCTAGAGACTAAAGCTAGGAATCAGGATCGGCCCTTTTAGGTTCAAGGTAAGAAAAATATTTGTTCTTCAAGACCTGGCCTGAGAACATGTGGGTCAGGGCCGGTCCTACAAAGCCAGAAGTTATTTTTCTAAATTTTAACTATTTTTCCTACGCTTTTTTCTAAGAAATATAATTAGTAAATTACAATAATTAAAGTTCTAATTTATCAAATAAATGTTCTCAACATTAAGGTCTAAACAACACACATCATGAACAAATAAACATAGTCACTAATTCATAATCAAAAGTAAACTATTGACCACCAATAACTCACACAAAATATGAGAAGCTAACTATTAAACAACATGAGTATGATGACTATCATTTTTATCTTCTTCACTACCATCATCGATTTCAAAGACATTTGATTGTGCTTCACTTTAAGTAGTAGGCTCTGCTTCATGAGTAAAAAATATCAAAAATTTCTTCTCTCGCATCATGAATACATCTATAATCTTTATCTACAACAAATAATAAATCAAATCATAAAATCAGAGTATAGTTATTATGTACTACCTCTAGTCCTAAATATGAAACATATTTGTAGAGAAAATTGCACTACATACTATGTCCTATATTTAGGACCGGAGGAGTATTTGTAATTAAATGGATAAATAACTATATAATAAAAATAAAATACATATAAATTAGTAAATTACCATCATATGTGAATTCATACATCCAGTTGTGAGTACAAATAAGAACTTGAACAATACATGGAAGAATGAAACTTCTATATTTTGTTAGAAAATGTGAATTAACCAATATTGAAAGCTGATTTACTGACTATTGTAGTAATTGACTAAGTGGAATGCTCAGAATATGTTGACATGTTTGAAAGAATCAGAAATCTTTGTTAATTGTTCTTCCACCAATTCAAGACATCAAATTCTTTCCAATTATCAGGCTTCAATATTGGTTCTTCTAAATAAGTTTCCAATTCAATCTTGTTTATTAAAAAATGATTTATACTCACATAAATATCTTGATAATCATGCATCATTACAAAATATTTAAGTTAAAACAAAAATTAAAGGGCCTAACGGACCGGCCCTAATAAGCCCTCGGCCCTACAGACTGGCCTTTTTAGACCCGCATTCATTTGAGGCTCCATTTTATAAACCCGTCCCTTGAAGGGCCAGGGCTTAAAGGGGCCAACCCGATTTTCTGACTCTACTAGAGACCCAATTATGGAACCAATTAATGTAGATTAATTTTGGGGTTTGAGTCAAGTAAAAAAAGCCCAATTAGAGGAATTATATTAATTACTTGATTCATCTTTTTATTTATTTATAAGATATGAACTAAAAGACTACTAGTGAAATGTGAACTGAAAAGTTTTTGCCGTGTCTCTCAAAATAACCAGATTCAGTAAAAGATTTGCAGTAATAGGGAACTTGGATTGTTTTCCCAATGAATTCGCAGCAGGTTTGATTGGACAATAACAGTGAATAGAAACAATAAAAATGAGGAGTTTTTTTATTCAAACTAAATAAAAACAAAAATAAACAGAAACAGATTAAAATCGATCAACCCAACATTCATATTCCAGAGACTTCCATCATTGAACAAAATGTGAACGAACTCACGTTTGGTTCTGGACGAACCGAAATCTCTGATTTCGTCCAGAAATTCCCTCGACTATACGATCGCCTAGCATTTGTCCAAACAGTGGCGTCTCATTATGCAATCGCACAGTAACACTGAAACCTAGTTTGAACTCAGTCCTTGGGATAAACCAAATCGAATATTAAATCTAATATTCGATCTATTTTCAGAAATCGAATCCGATAAGATGAAAACAGAAACGAGTAAAATTACCGATTAAGCACAAGCTCTCTGGATGAATCATGGAATCCTCAATGTTGGGTTAATCACAGAATTTTAGCCGAGCATAGCTGGAAAAAAAGAAGAAGGGACGAAGAACGCGAAGAACATTACAGAGAAAATGAAACTTCTGTGTTTAATCCAAAAATGTGTAAAAAGGTGAATGACAAAAGTGTTTGTGGTCGCCATCTAACTTAACCTAAAATGACAAAAACGAAATGGGGCTCCAATCCACAATTCAGTTCAGGCCCAAAACAGAAAAGAAATAAAAATGGGCTTAAGTTACAAAATTCGAGCCCAATTAAAAATCCAGAATTATACATCTGACTTCGGCCCTAAAATCGACCGCCCTCTTATCCGAATTTGCCCTTCATGTATTCATAACAATTGTAGCTCTTTGAATTATCTAAAATATAAAACAAGAATGAGGCAAATCTGATATCTGGTTTAAGAGTTATGGTAAAAATAGTGAAGAAATGTAAAACTGAAATTTTATTATTAAAAATGGTTAAAATATAATCAAAGGCCCAAAGCCCAAATAAGTATAAAAGCCATTATTTATTAACTAAAGAGTCCTAAATTATTAATCAATAGATAAAAAGAAGTGCCCCTTAGCTTATATTGTTCAACAACAACAAAAAACCCTTAGCTTATTACTAAACCCAGCTGCTATTATTATAGAAAGAGGGCGAAGACTTTAAAGGTACAAGCATTTAAGCGTTATAGATGATAAATGAATACACAGAGCCACCTAACTTGTAATTGCATGTGGCGGTTTCTTGGCTCCACATGGATAATAGGCCAAGAGGGTTTAATCTACCGCTTGCTATAGTTCATATGTAAATGTAGGCTTAGACTTCAGCATAAGAGCATATAGGCATATGGGTATGATCATCTTAATTAGGAATTCTCATCATAGCTCTTACGCAGTACACATCTTATGTTTTGATGCTCCAGAGTCTACTGCCATTTAATAAAAGCTAGAAGTTAAATACTAGGTTTCAACGGCTTTGGAAACACTGAACGTGCATGATATTTGAAGGAGGGCTTTGATCTATGTATATATATAGTTGTCGCACCAAATCAGAAAGTAGGGAGATGAGATTGACTAATCATATTTACTTTATTTTCTTGTACGTGTTTCCACTCATTAATTATATGTTGTTAGTATTTGTGGTATGTGACTAATAAGTTTTCTTTGGGTTTGTTGCCTGCTTAGTTTTATTTTTTACGTTAAGACTCATCGTGCCATGTGTTCATATATTCCGTCCTCCTCAGTCCTCACTATAATGTGAATGGAAGAATAATCACTGCGAAATAGGCAAAGTCATCACCGTGTACTATACTGCCATTGATGTTTTTATAAGCTAATCTTCCTTTTCACATTCATGATTCAACCTTCCTTCAACGAAAATTACTAAGGTTTGTGTATAACTTAATTAATACTCCAATAATCCCAACCAGATAATAACTAGGGGAAATTCCAGAAAAATACAAAAAAAAAAATTGGAAAAGACAATTAAAAATAAGTCCTCCTTCAATAATTAAAAACGGGAAAAGATAAATTGGTGCTATAAATTTATCAAATCTTAAGTTAGAATTGAAGTAGAAATATAAGATTTTCAATTTTGACAAAATAACCAAAATGCCTTGAATTGAAGACACAAATTTTAGAGGTAAGTAACAACATCAGTATCTATATTAACAACATCAGATTTTATATTAACGACTTTATTTTCATGTTTGATAACTTTATATCTCAAAAACCCAGGATAATTTTGATGGCACAAGTTTCAAGGGTCAATAACAACATCTGAATCTATATTAGCAGCATCATATTTTACTTTAACGACTTTACTTTCACGTTTCAAAACTTCATATCTCAAAAACCAGGGATAATTTTGAGGGCAAATGTCTCGGGGTCAATAACAACATTTATATCTATATTAACAATATCATATTTTATATTAACGACTTTACTTTTATATTTCACAACTTCATATAATCATATCCCAAAACCCGATGATAATTTTGTGGGCACAAATTTCAGGGGTTAATAATAACATCTATATCTATATTAACAACATCATATTTTACATTAATGACTTCACTTTCATGTTTTACAACTTAATTCAGGGCAATTTGATCATTTGGTCAAAATTAGAAATTCTAGATTCCTACTTAAGAACTGACTAGAGATTTGATAAATTGGCAAGACATCAATTTGTCTTTTTCCATTTTTAATTGTATTTTTCTAGAATTTTCCCTAATAACTACATACACTTTCATTTAAAAAGTCTTTAATAGTGGAAAGTAAATACTTCCTCTGGTCCTAAATATAAAACCTAGTTGACTTTTTTTGGAGAGGTTAAGGAAGCTAATAAATTTACTGCTTAACTACTCTGGTCCTATTTATAAGTCCATTTTGACAAAATCTCACATACTAAGGAGAGGTAATTAACTAAATGATTATGAGGTAAATTATCAACTTTGCCCTCATTTATGATTGGGTATTTTTCAACTATTTGTTATCTCTCTATCTTTATGGGTATAATTAATATAGGTAAAATTGTCACAATCTTATTATTACATGAAACTGAACTTATAAATAGAACCAAATGTTTTGGTCAACATAGACTTATAAATAGGACAAGAGTGGTATGTTGTATATCATTAGATTATATATCAGTCTATAAATTAAATTAATTAATTTGAAGAAAAAATAATAGATATGAATACTTAAATAATTGCTCTTTTGACTTTTTTAATTGAAATTATTCGGTACACTTTAATACTATCGAATTATAATATAATTGCTGTTTTGACTTTTTTAATACAAATTATTCGGTACACTTTAACACTTTAATACTATCGAATTAAATCAATTATAGGTGGTTATTAACGGCTATTATGATTTAGTTTTGTTACAGTTTCTTAATTGTTATTGAGACACTGACATTTTTTAATTAGTGAAACACTCATATCATAGTCGTCGCTCATAAATTTATCTATTTGGGTATAATTATGAAATTTTTCATAAACATGTTATCTCCAAGTTTAGGTATAGTTAATTTATGGGTTAAGATGTAAATTGGCTAATGAAGTGTTATGCAAAGAGCACCTAACAAAAAAATATTTTAGAGAGACCAAAATACAAATGAACAATTGAAAATGGAAAAAAAATATCAATGAACAATTTAAAATAAGAAAATAACACAATGCCATTAATTTTAACTTAACGTCATTGGTCAATCTGTTGTTGGTTGACAGATCTGTCTCGAATTCAAGCTCATCTGCGGTGGTCATGGAGGAGGAGGACGAACGAGCTGACGACATTATCGTTGGTGCCACCAGCACAGCCTTTCCTCAGTCCCCATGGTAGAAAATCAAAGTGGAAGGGAAATAAAATTAATGAACGAACGAGCTTATGCGTTCTAAGAAAGAGGATGATGAATAGTGAAGTCTCTGTATATCTAGATCTTTCCATCGTTCCAGCGTTCAATGTAGCTTCCAGAAAAAACGTAGTGCGCCTTTGTTCTACTTTCGCTCTCCCTCTCTAAAAACGATTGATGATGATGAATCATGGCTCTAATTCTCATTCTTGATCTAAAGCACGATGATGGAGAGGAGAAAGAAAGGACGTTGCCGGCAACGATGGTGATGAGGGCGAGACCGTCGGCGACGGAAGTAATATTTCGTTGGCCAATTTGTATCTTTATTGGTATTTTTTTTTTCTATTTTCAATTGTTCATTTGTATTTTTGGTCCGTCTAAAACATTTTTGTATTATGTGCTCTTTGCGTAATACTTCGTTAGCCAATTTACACTTTAACCCATTAATTTATTTATGGGCTATACATACGCGCCTGTGAAGATTGAGAAAGTCTTATTCTCGGACGCAAATGCAACTTTTTCATAATAGAATTAAAACATGAAGAAAATATCCACTTACTGTTTAACATCTTAATTAAGGGTCAAATTTGTTTGTTTGTTTTGTTTTACCTTGGGAGTGTATCAAATTGTGTTTATTGCTTTGAGTTAGTGTTCTTCAAGTCAAAGTTTTTTTATGATTTTATGAGCGCATTTAACTTTTAATTTGAAATTTTAGGGGTGATTTCATTTCAATTTAAAAAAATGATTCCTTGTAGAAATTAAAGATGTCTTTAATTAATCTAGTGGCTCATATGAATGAAATATCTTTTAAATATGAAACCATAAAAGAAAGAAAGTCACTATATCAATAACATAGTGGTATATAAAAACATAGTGGTATATAAATCATCACCCAAAACTATGTCATTTTAAGAGTTAGGGGATCTTCATTAATTCTCCTAACCCCAAAACTAAGTCATTTTGGGAGTTAGGGGAATTAATGAATGGTGTTTTAGTATTTTTGTTTTTGTATTTATTATACATTTTACCGTTTTGGGAGTTAGAGGAATTAATGAAGGTAATTTGATATTTTTATTTTTGTATTTATTATAGTCTAAAAAGTGTGATAAACCCTATATGTGTATATAAGTCAAAGTGTGGTAAATGAGTAGAGTTCGAGAAATAGAAGAGGAACTTGAAGGCAGAAGGGTGTGTGAATTAGCAGTACTGCATGGCTTCTCGTAGAGACAATGGTTTTGGTCTAAATAAGCATAGCAAAAGGCAGTCAAAAAAACTTGAAAAAAAAAATACTCTTCCTATTATTTTCGACATGTTTCAAATTAAAAAACATTAAATAATCTGTTTTAAAATTTAATCACTTTTAATTTTACCCCTATTTACTACTTCATCCGGTCCTTAATATAAGACATATATATCTAATTTAATTATATTAAGGAAATTAGTTGAGTTAGTTAATATGACATGCATTTTCTAAAATACTCTAGTAATCTTCCTTAATTTTCACACCCCCTCTCCTTCTTGATTATTGTTGAGAAAATATCAAAAAAGCTAAATTAAAAAAATGTTGATAAATATAAAACCATATCTTATATTTATGACTAAGATCAACTCCATAAATATATCATATATTAAAATATAAAGGAACGAGGGAGAACTGAGAAATCAAATAACAAATTAAGAGTGAAACTACACACACAAACGTACATATGTGTGTGTGTATGTGTGAATGTAAATAAATTTAATGAGTGGGACAAGAAATATGTATACACAGAATGAAAGACATATTACTATATATAATCTTTAATGTAAAACCTAATTAACTAATTTGAGTAGATGAAATATGTTAGTTAAATTAGTTAGTATATGATTTGTATTTTCTAAAACATCTTAATTATCTTCCTTAATTCCTTTCCTCCATCTCTTACATGATAATTGTTGAGAGAATATTAATAGGATTAATTTGGTAAAAAATGAATAAAACATGAAATAAGTCTTATATTTAGGACGAACATCAACCCCAATTATGTTTTACATTGAGAAGCATAGAAGATTTTTTTCTGTATGAATTTTAAATTCCTAAAGATCAATTGTAAATTGCTGAAAAAAGTTGTAGACAAAAAAAAAAAAAAACTATATTCAAATTTATAACAAAATTAAGCTGGAAATTCGTGAAAATCAATTATAAATCGTCAAAAATTAACCCCTGATTAGTTCCTACATTTAGTGAAAAATGTAGCACTCAATGTGTTGTTTCGTCTCTTGCTCCCCGTGAAATCCCCTCTCCATCCATTATCGGCATCATTAATTCTCAGCCTTTAGCTTGCTTTTGGTGAAACGTGAAAATAAGCTAAGCATTCTATATATCTCTCTCCTTCAAAGAAATTATGGGGATTATAATGAGGTCTTAAGTAAGGAACTTAATTATCAAGAAGTCCTAATAACAAGTAAGGTATTGTCATTCATTATATTGAAACTTATCATTACCTACCTGCTCTTCAGTTGTCATTCAGACTTATAGGTAATTAAGTCTCATCCTTATCCTTAGAACCTCGTTGTAATTCCTCCAAGAAATTATTGAAATTAAACGGAAAATGTGAGTTTGCCTCGTCACAGAGAACAAATTATGGAATTAATTAATGTGGATTTTGGGATTTGAATCTAGTCAATATCCAATAGGAAGAATTATATTACCGTACTTTCAACAAGTTTTTATTTACATGCTTAAAGACTAATGAATCCCTTATTACTAAACTCAGCTGCTATTAATTAGTAGCTATGTCCTCTCTCTTTTTATTATACACCAGAAATGAAAGGCAATACAAAGCAAGAAACTAATAAGCAACAACAGTTAAAAAACCTATTAGCGTTCTGGTCCAAAAAAATTGCAAGTCAAAATTTTCATTTAGTGCTCTTTTTGTAAGAGAATTCATCATAAGATTATTATCCCTGCGTATTTAACTTAGGAACTCAACTTACCAATTCCTCTGAATTATGTTCTTAATATCTGAAAGTACTGCCCAATTATCATGTGTTTTAGGAACCACCTAACCATAGAGAGAGAGAGGATGGATTAAGAATTCATAAGGCACAAGCATTTAAACGTTATAGATAGTAAATGAATACAGAACCACCTACCTTGTAAGCATGTGGCGGTTTCTTGGTTCCTTGTTTTTTGCCAGCGGTTTCTTGGTTCCATATTGATAATAGGCCAACACATTTATAAGGTTCAACATATGACTGTATATGCATATGGGTGTGATCATCTTAATTAGGAAATTACGAATTGCCAACACTACAGCTCCAACATCTTCTGTTTTAATTTGATCTTGCCGCATTACAAAACATGTGACTGGTATAGTTAAGACACTGTATACCTGATATTTGGAGGAGGGTTTTAATTTGATCTATCTATAGTTGAAGCGTTTGCACTCATTATGTTGCATGTAATTGTGGTATGTATCTAAGAAGTTCTATAAGTTGTCTTAGTTTTATTTTTTTTATTGCGTTAGACTCATCGTACCATGTTGTCGTTCCGTCCCTCCTCCTCTCAATTTGAAATTGTATGCAACAATCTCACTAATGGTGGCAGAGAGATATCATTATGGAGGGCAACATCTGCGAAATACGTAAATCTGTGTACTATATATATATATATATTGCCCTTGATGCTTTTATAAGTTACTGCCTTTTCACATTCAGGCTTCCTTCAACAAAAAAATTTACTCCCTTGGATAATTAATATAACACATAGAAGTTGATATTTGTCTTAAATATAAGACATTATTTTTTATTTGTCCATTTTTTTCTACTTTATCCTTATTGATACTCATTCAACAATAATCAAAGAGGAGAGAAATAAAGAAATTGAGAAAGATAAGTAGAGTGTTTTGAAAAATATATGTCATATTAACTAACTCAACTAACTTTTTTAATATAATCAAATTAAGTAAATATGTCTTATATTAAAGACCGAAGGAGTATTAAGGTTTGTTTAGCTTAATTACTAATAAACCCCTACCAACACTTTCTTCTAAAAAGTCTTTAATCCCCTACCAACACTTTCTTCTCGTGAAAAAAAAAGTCTTTAAGAAGATGGACATTAGTATAATATAATTCCTGTTATAACTTTTTTAGTACAATTATTTGGTACTCATTAATACTATCGAATTAAATTTTATTATTGTCAAACCGAGTTAGAAGGGAAAAATATAGTGAAGGACCTAAAAAAATAATATTTATTAAGAAGGACCATAAAAATAGTAATTATTTTGAAGGACTAAGAATTAAAACATTAAAATAGAAAGACTAAATTGCCCTTAGCAAGATTATTCCTCTATTACACCTAGTTTCTTGTTCTGCTTCCGGCAAAGCGTTTCACGGTCGGAGCTTAAAGTGTGATTACTTTGAATGCTGTTAGTCAAACAAGCTTCTCTAGTTCAATTGCTACTGAGTATGGTGAGTTTATTTTTTTCTTGAGAAACCCTCTAAAGATGAAGTGAATTTCACAGTTAAAACTTTGTTTTACTGATGGATTTTGTGTTTTTCTTTTGGTGTTGCAGAAGCATTAAGGGCACGGAGAAATGCTCTACTCATGCAGCAGCAGAAACTAAGTGCTAGAGCAGAGGAGGCAGTGAATCACGACCTGAGCTTTCCAAAGGACTGGAATATTGACCCAAGCAAGAAGATTCAAATTTCTCCAAGAAAACTAGGGTTATAAAGTAGGGAATTAATATGGTAATTTGGTTTTCATTTTTTTGGATAGGGATGAAGATTAAGATATTTAAGAATGTTGTGGGTAGGTTTTAGGTGTAATAACTAATAAAGCAATATCTATGTTTTTGGGGATAAGATCGGGGTGCGTAAACAGTGAAGAAGAATTATTAGGAGCTTAGGTTTTTTTATGCCATCCATCTTCTTCCTCCCAGCACTTATTAGAACTTAGAAATGACTCTCATCTGTACTAAAGTTCCAAAAAATTGATCTTGCTTGAGGGTAATTCAATTGTGTTTGTCTACTACCCAACTCAATTGTGGGTGGTTAATGGATTTTATAATTTAGTTTTGTGACAAGTTTTTAATTGTTATTGATACACTGTGATATTTTTGTAATTAGCGAAATACTCATATTATTGTAGGTCATGGTATAATTATGAAAATTTTCATAAAAATGTTTTCTCAAAAGTTTAGGTGTAGTTTATCTATGAGCTATATGCACTATGGATTGAGAAATTCTTAGTTCTCGGATGCAAATACAAATTTGCTCATAATAGAATTCAATTTTTTTTCCCCTTGGGAGAGTATCAAATCGTGTATATTGCTTTGAGTTAGTGTTCTTCAAGTCAAAGTCTTCTATGATCTAGATTTATGAGTTTAAAAGTGCATGTAGCTTTTGATTTGAAATTTCAGGGGTGATTTCTTTTTAATTAAAAAAATCGATCCCTTGTTGAAATATGTCTTTAATCTAGTGGCTCATATGAATATAATGAAATATCTTTTGAATATGGAACCGTAAAAGAAAGAAAGTCACTATCAAGAACATTCTGGTATGCATTAATGCAGATAATATGATGATAAAATAGAAGTCAAAGTAAATGAGCAGAATTTGAGAAATAGAAAGAGGAACTTGCGAGGCAGGAGGGTGTGTGAATAAGTAGTGCATGGCTTCTCTAGAGAATGACGACTTCGTCCAAATCAGCATATAGCAAATAGAGACAGAATCCACATTACAGCTTATCTAATGACCCTTATAAGAGGTATAAGCACGCTTTTCGAATTTCAAATTAATTAATTTTAAATAAATTAATTAATTACAAAAAAAAAATCGAAAGCAAAGATATAATTTAAATTTAAATAAATACAATATATAAAAAAATTAAATATCTTATACCTCATTATCTTATCATTTAAAAATTATCTCTTTAAAATACTTGTATAATATTGGATTATATATCATTTTATAAATTATACTAGTACAAATTAGTTTTTCTAAAATGATAAACATGAGAGATAAGTGGAAAAAGCCAAAAAAGTGTTACTACATTAAAGACAAAAATCCACCCCCAAACTAAAACTCACTTTTAGAATCGGAGGAGAGACTATTTAACAAGGCACTTTCAACATATTTCAAATAAAAAAAAAAACTTTGAATCTTACTTTATAATTTCCAGCATGTTTATATAAAAGAATGAGAGAGAAGTAGAACTGAGAAAGTCCAATAATAATAAATTTAAGATAAAATTATATATTTATATAATAAATTTAATGAGATGACTTATATTAAAAATAAAAAAGTACTTTATCTCTTTCCCATAAATAGCATAACATTTGGGTTATATATGACCCAAATTTTAAATTTCCATTTATGATGCATAACTTGATATATAATTTGTTGAAGCCAATGACCTAAATTAGGATTTGAGTATTTTAACCATGTTTATATGAGATTTTACCTATGTTCAAAGTTTTTGACCAAACTTTCACGGTATATTTTCAAAAAAAAATTGTTTTAGAATTTAGAGTAACTTCTTTTTTTTTTTTGGAACAATTATCTTACGTTGGTTTAGATTTGAGTAGTGTCAAGGTCCAAAAAAAAAAAAAAGGCTTGACTGGTTTGGAGGGAGGGAGAGTTTTTGGAAAAGGAAAATTATCGAGGGGAGAGAGTGTAATCAATGAGTTGTTATTTTTATTAATAAAATAATAGAGATGGATACACATAGAATTATTTTTTAAATGAGTTGGAATCAAATGAGGGTAGTAAGGTAAAACTATTGAATTCTAAAATCATATTTTATGTTATATGACCTGATTTAAAATGAATAAGTTATTCTATCTACCCTTATTTTGCCTACACTTGCCTACCCCTCAATACCGTTAGATTATAATCTCATCCAACGATGAAGATTTGAGAAATAAAATAAACTCTTTTACCTCTTCCTCTCTCCCACCACCTCCTACCCTCTTTCTCTCTCCGCTGGCATGTACATACTCCTAGATCTGTTTAATTCCATTTTATTTGTTCAACGATAAAGAAAGAATTTCGTTTTTGTTTCAGGTTCGTTTCCCCACTTTTTCGCGTGATTTTGCGTTGATGATGGGAGAAAAGTGCGAGTAAAGGAGCAAACACGCCATTTCCTTCCAGCTTTTTTGGGCATTTGCCTTTTAATGTTTATTCGTTTGATCTAATTGAACCTATATGAAATCCGCGACGCTTTCTTAACTTTCCCCTTTTTTGACTTGCATAAAATAATCTTCAAAAGAATGAAGAACATCAAAATACCCACCCAATGGAGCAAAAGATAGTTCGGTTGCTCCAACGTTCTGATTGCGTAGTAATGAATCAATCAAGAAAGTTCAGTTTTGTACTTCTCTATTTTTTGCCAGGGATAAGTTCGTATATGCCAGCGGAGGGGAGAGAGGGTGGGAGAGAGGAAGGGGTAAAAAAATTTATTTTATCCCTCACATCTTCATCATTGGATGAGTTTATAATTTAACGGTATTAAGAGAGGTAGACAAAGATAGACAGAATAATTTATCCTAATTTAAAATTTGTTGAATTCAATGACACAATTTAAAATTTGATTAATTCAAATGTCTTTTATTGAGATTTTTCAAAGGAAGAAATTAAAGGGAAAATTCCAAATAAATACTATTTGAATTTTGACATTTTTTAAGTCTTTCGAATTTGTAAATACTATTTGAGGGATATGCAAATTCAGGTCAAATTACCCTTTTTACCCTTTAGTGTAAAATAAATAAAATAAAATAAATTGTGACATCCTAAAATTTGAGTTTAGGATATTAAAAATATTATAAGGAATAAATTATAGGAAATTTAGCCCGGATAAATTAAAAGGTTAATATTTGGAAGTAAATGCATATTTTCCCGTAAAAATTAAGGACAAATAGTTGGGAATAATTTTAGGCCATACACCCCGCCGCCGGACCGGGACGGTGGTGGCGATGTGTGGCCGGCCCGTGGTGGTGGTGGTGGTGGCCGGTGGTGGCGGGCGATGCTTATGGGGGGTGTATGGCCTAAAATTATTCCCAACTATTTGTCCTTAATTTTTACGGGAAAATATGCCTTTACTTCCAAATATTAACCTTTTAATTTATCGTGGCTAAATTCAACAACAACAAAAATAGTATAACTTAAAAAATGACAATTAATATTGCTTTGAACTTCTAACATGACCGATAAATGGAAATATACGCTTTTTCAAGTTGTATAAAAAAATTTCTTGAAAAAAATTCCTGCAACATCAAAATTTCAATAAAACAATATCAAATTTTGAGACAAGTGAATGCCATTTGCTTCCAAAGTTTAGGAAATAATGCTTAAGCATCTTCCGTCTATAACTTTTGTCTACAAAAAATGAAAAAATAAACCAAGTTTATCAAATTTAGACAGATAAATTAAACAAATTGACCATCATTCACATATAATTAAACAAATTTTCAATGGTGGAAAGTTCATTATTAGAATGGCCTCTATTAATTTAATTTTGTTCACAGAACTTATCTGAAAGGATCTTCATCCTTGTATTTCTCCCTTCTGGAGAATAGGGTCCTTGTTTTGACTTTGGGTGTCCAAAGCTTTGAAAAGGCACTAACCCATCTTATAATTAATTAATTAATTGTTCAAACGGTTTAAAATAAGGATTAAACAATTAAATTCTAGAAAATAGAGCCAGAAGATTTGCCTTTCGTTGTGTTGGTGTGACTTGTGACTATGGTTCTTTGGCTAGGCCATGCATTTAATATTCCATTTTGACAAGTGAGCTGAGTGGCTCACCAAATCTGTTTTCTGTTGGTGAAGTAGTTGAAATTTGCAATATCACGCTCCATATCAATAATTGAAAATTTTACATTTTTTATTCTTCCTTTAAATTTTAAATTTTAAAAATCTATAATAATGAAGTTATAATCATTATGTTAAAAAATGACATTTTTTGAGTCTAACTTCAAAGCAAGTCAACAGAATATGCCACTTATTATATATAGAATTTATATGATATATTAATTACTTGTATGAAATTTAATAAAATATTTTAAAAATTGAATCATAAAGTTTGAATCAATATTATTATTTATGCAATAACGGAGGAGATTGTGAGAAACCCCAAGTGATATAGAGAGTGGGGTGCGTGTGAGTCTGCTTAGGTAACAAGGATAGGGGGAAAATAAACTACTGGGATTAAATTGTAGAAATCAAAATTTAGAGATTAAATTAATACTCCCTCCGGTTCTAATTATAAGACCAAGTTTGTTGTGCAATTTGCACTACAAACTTAGTCCTATAATTAAGACCGGAGATAGTAGTAGTTTTAAAAGTTCACTTACTAAAAGTTATATATATCTCTCTCTCATCTATGTGCTACCTTTTTTTTTATATATTATCATCCGATGTTTGGTTTGAGGTTCATAGCAACTCCTTCTAAGACAAATAACTCATTTAGGACTTGAGCTCAAGACCCATAAAAATATAGTAGGGCTTTATACCGTTAGACCAACTCTATATTAGTATGTGTTACTTTTAATATATGCGCCAAATTTACTTTTTTTTATGGCCTATTGGCGACATATTACCCTTCTTAGAAAAAAGATTTTTTTTTTCCATTGTCCAAAATATAATTGGGAAAATTGCAACCCAGTCTAATAAACTTAATGACAACTAGGTCATTTAAAATCATCAAATTGTAATGAAGTTCCAATGGAACTTTGGGTGCTATTAATTCCAAACATAAAAATGCAATTTTCCTCCTTGTTGAATTTGAGGGAAAAAAAAAAAAACTGAAATTTTTAGGACTTGGGAGTGTTCGAAAAAGTCGAATTCTCAACTAGGTAAGAATCTCTTCTAATTGGTTTTTACCTTTGAAATGAAGAAGGGCAAAAATGTATTTTCAAGTTTAGAATTAATAGGACCAAGTTTCTTAGGACTTCACTGCAATTTGATGATTTAAAGGCCCTAGTTGTTATTAAATCTGTTAATTGGAATATCATTGTAATGTTTTTCTATATAATTTTGTTGATGAAAACGCGTTAGCTGAATCAGAGATGTATAATGGCAAAAAAAGTTGTATAAGTGGGTGCGTGTACATAAAGTTGATTAAAAAGTAGATAGAGACATAGATATTCTTCAATTGTATGCGAAAAAGTGTACGTAATTTTAACAAAATATTTCTTTAAAAAGAAGAAGAAGAAAAGATCATGTAATTTCCTTTTTCTAAAATGAAAGGAAAAGAAGGTGGTGTGGCAGCTCCAAAAACAAAACAAAAAGAGGAGGAAGAAGAAGCGCGTGGGTTATGTATGTGTTGGACCAAATTGTAATTTCACACACCCAAGTCAAAATCAATGGGTAATGCAAAAACCAAAGAAAACGATGAAACTCAAAAGGCCTGATTTGAACTTCAAATCTTGTAGTGTGAACACTGAGCCGATCATTTTGACTTCAATTGGAAGCCATCCCATTGACTCTCTTTGTTGCATTATTATGACGTTGAAGTGCCATAAAACACTTCAAATGTCGACAACAAGGACTTTAGTCCTTTAGAGTTTTTCTTTTTTAATAATTTTCTAAAAATTCAGATTTAGTTCTAACAAATAAAAATATAAGTTATAAATAGGTGATCATAGCAATCAATTGATATAAAATAGATCAGCCCTCCCTATTGGGTCCCACAACAAGTTTCAAAACATTTCACGGTGACTGAAAATTCATTGCTTATCTTGTTTATCATTCCTTCATTTACATTTTTTAATTACCTTTTTGGCGATATACCGCTGATTTTCATGAAATTCCGGCTTTATTTTTGTCAAAAACTTTGAACATAGTTTTTCTTTTTTGGCTAAATTATACTTTAAGTTTATATAAGGGTATCATTTTGATCCAAAGTGTACTTTTGGTCCTAAAATTTCAATACAATCAAAGTGGCTAACGGAAAATACTGACATGACAAATTTGAGTGATGACTATAGTAGATAAAGATAAAGAAAACTTAAATTTTAATTTTCATAATATAATATTATCAATTTTAATTTTAGAAACTTGTGTGAGATTAATTTCTTTGTCAAACGAAGATATTGATAATATAATTAAAAAAAGATAGCTTAGCAAATTGCTGCCGATGAAAATCACCAATTCCAGTTCTAATTATAAGAACACTTTCTTAAAGTGCAAATTACACTATGAAAGTTGGATTGAAAGAATTTGTTACTTGGCCACATCCTCATGATGTAATCTATCTTTGCCCCTTATATCGTAGTTCTCATAAATTGATGATTTTTATTAAAATGAACCCTTCGGATTTACCACTCAGTGTATGTGTTAATTTGAAACCTAACACATTGAAATTTTGAATCGTGCCATTTCCAGGGTGAGTTTGCGCATTGTCATAGCCTGGGGAAGTTGAAGAACGAGAGGGAAAATAGAAGGCAAGAACGGAGAGACTCAGAATTCGGATCTCATCAGTAAATTGATATCATTATCTTTTTCTTATTATATCTTCAATATCTTTGTTTGACAAAGAAACTAATTTCACACAAGTTTTTAAAATTGAAATTAATAATAATATATTTAAAATTTAAACTCGTTTTATTAGTCATACAGTTATCACTTAAATTTGTTATGTTAGATTTTCCGTTAACCATATTAATGTTGTTAAAATTTTAAGATCAAAAGTATAATTTTTAAACTTAAAGGATCAAAATGATACCTTATATAAATTTAAAAGATTAAAATTATATTTTAACATTCTTTTTATCTATATGGGAAAATCTCATATAAAAACGGTTGAATTACCTCTATGACCGAAATTTTAAATTTTAAATTATGACGTAATATAATTTATTGAGTTCAGTAACTCAAATTAAAATTTAGGTATTTCAACTATCTTTATATATAATATTTTTCCTATTCTTTTTTTATGCAATTCTTGACCAAAGAAAAAAGTATATTTATTAAAGGGATATTATAAAATTTAAAATAAATTTACTATTAAATAACTAAAATTTAATAACAATACTAGTATTTTAACAATAATATATGTTTTCATTTGCATACTATGTAGGATAAAATATGATTCCCACTCTTGATCATTTATGGTTATATCAGTACAAATGTCACAATACAAAATCAAAATGATATTAACTTTTCTTGAACTTAATTTTCTTAAAAACTTTGGGTTGTGATATGTAATTGTCCCCAAAATAACGTCCCTTTCATTCCGCTGCCAGTCCTGCATGGCCTTTTAAAAGTAGGACCTAGGCCAAGTGTAACTACCAAATTAGCCCTCAATTTCGATTTTTAAAAGCGTCACGGGTGAGGATAATGTTGGTCATTTCGTGGAAGGCCGCGTAGTCCCGTTCCCAGGAAGCTAACCATAATTAACCGTTTCCGAGTTTCTTTTTTCTATTTGTTTTTTGATTTTGAGTTTTGAATTGTCATAAATTTACAAAACCAAATAGCCCACGAAAAAAGACAAAAGTTCAAGACTCAGCGATGAACAAGAAAACTCCAATATCCCATCCCGCTGTAGCAGAGTAAGCTTTGCCAATAATCTTCCATGGCTTCTTCTTTGAGTCCCATGATTCCTCACTCGTCATGGCTTCTCTTTCTCAGCTTCCTCTTCGTTTTTCACAGTTCTGTAATTCCATTATGTCACAGTCAATCTACCTCTCCTCAAAATATTGAAACTTTCTATCCAACTCCGACCCCATCACAGCCGGGACAACCTCCAGCTCCGCCCACCGGAGCCACCGGTTCTTCTTCTTCTTCATCATCAAACCGTAAGATAGCCACGGCTGTGGCTGCAACAGCGGCAGCTACTTTCGTTGTTTGTGGGTTAATCTTCTTTATAGTACATAGGTGCTTGAAAAGAAGAAGGAAACGGGAGGCTGTTGTTGTTCCTCAGAATCAAATAATCAATGGGTTTGAGCGAATCGGAGAAAATGTCAGAGGATTGATTGTTGATGAGAATGGATTGGATGTGGTTTACTGGAGAAAGCTTCAAGGAAGAAGCTTTAAAAGGGATTTTCAAAAAGAGGTTTGGAACAAAGAACAGCAAGAAAAAACAGAGACAGTTCAAGAATCTCCTCTGCTTCGTGGGAAATCTTCGACTTCGCACATACCGCCACAAGAAAACGATGATGATTTTTCAAATCGAATAATTACAGCAAGAAATAATAGTCTTTTTCCTACGTCAGCAATTCCGAAACGGAATAGTTCGGCCCCACCAACTTCTTCGCCTCTCCAATCAGTTCAGGCTAGAAAGAATTCGCCGCCGCCGACACGGTCACGGCCTCGGCCACCACCGGCGGCTATGAAGTCGTCGTCTAGGCCGCCGACGTCTCGTGAAACACCAACTAACAACGGTGACCCGGGAAATTCTTCCGGGGAAGGCATGTCGGGATCCGGCAATGGTCAGGTAAAGTTGAAGCCTCTACATTGGGAAAGGATGAATAGTAAAGGTGATCAATCTAAGGTGCGAGACAAAGCTGATGCCGGTTCTTTCAGGTATGAAATAGTATTAGCTAGGTATATATAAATAATATTACTAATTTATTTGTCATTCTATGAAATACCTTATAATATCGGAGGCATTCATGATCTGCAAAATTGTAGGTTGAGTTCCTAGAATTGGCTGTATTTCTATGGAATCTCATTATGACATTATACATGTTTTTATGGTGTCTTAATTAATATCAATGTTGTTTGTTACTTGTGCTTCTTAGGTGAATTATAGGCCTTTTCATTTTAGTTTAGACTGATGATCCCAAATTTGTGAATATAATGATGAATTGCAGTGTTGATGAAGATCTTATGGAGGCACTGTTCGGATATGTCGCCATCAACAGAAGATCCCCAAAAGGAGGAAGGACTGACTCATCAAGTCAAAGCAGGGGGCGCTCTTCTCAAGGGCAACTCAGATTGTGAGCAGAACACAAGAAAATTAAAGGATATATAGAGACAAAGCGAACACCCCCTCTTTGACTATTTATGAAAAAGTTGAGAACTTTTGTGGTGATTGTTGTTGATCAAGCTTGGATTAAGATTTCTGGTAGCATGCAGAAGAGAAAGTTCTTCTGGGTAAGCTTTAATTTTTTCAATTCAGGCGTCGACACAAAGTTGACGAACATAACATGTGGGAAACAGTTGAGGGAAAGACTTAATGATTCAACTACTCTGTGTATGTGGCCGCCAGTTCTGCTATTTGAATCCCACCATTTGAGTGGGGGAAGCTTCTTCTTAGCTGTATCCTATGAATGAGTAGTAGAAAATTAAATGTACTAATTAAATGTGAGTTTCTATGGAGAATATGATGCATGTCTTTTTATGATTTTCTATTTTTCTATGCATACCATTTAGTTGGACAGAGAACTTTTGTTCTTTGGGTATTTCCAAATATCCTCTGTATATTCATTATTCAGAATGGATTCTTTTGACAACAACCACAACCTGCTCTGCTATTTTTCATTTTCTGTTCCTGACGTGTTGTCTTAACAATTCTTGTTTGTAATGCCAAGACATGTAAACTGAAATACCACGAAGAGTTTCTTGTTTCTTATCTTCCAATTGTTTAAAGCAGAGTAGAAACAAGCCAATAATTACCCATGGAAGGGAATGAGAAGAAATCACGAGACACCATATGAACATGAATTTGTAGCATAATTCAGAAATTATACAGCATTGTTTTCTATTACAAATAGATTGCCTAGGGGTGTTTGGGGAAGAAATTTATTGCCAAACAAATTATGCATTACTTTTTTCTCCGTATGCTACTACTCATATTGCTCTTAAGCTACAGTATATATATGGCACAGATCTACTTGTCTCCGGCTAAACTACTATATGGCACAGATCTAACTAGTCCTGAATGTGTTCACCATCTTCTCTTCCCCTCAACGAGGCTTCTCTGGCTTAATACCCCCTGAAATATAGACAAGATAAAATCACTGATGATGTATACGTGTTATTTCAGAAAATAACTAAATACAGTAACAGACATGTTCAGTCACACAATTTATAAAAATGGCTACTATGTCAAGGCATTTTCATTTTTCTTTCTTTATCCTTTTCACTCTCTTTTTTACTGTAATAGATACAGATATAATCATATTAATGTTTCTCTACAAAGAAACTTTGCCCAGGTTTCCAGATGTTTGGCAGCAAAAGAATCTTCTGGAGTAGCATAATAATTGGATAAAACAAGATATGAAGGTACTTTTTAAAGAAAATATATCATATGATGTTAATGTGTACAAAAAGTCGTATGTTTTAATTTTGAGAATCCATTGGCAAAAAAATTTAAGACTTGCACTTAAGTTCTGTTCGTGATAGTTATGCTTTGGAGTTTGTTTAATGAACAAAATGAAAGGCGGCCTTGAGTTTTAATGATAATCTGTAAGAAACTAAACCAAAAGTGATGGTTTACAGTGTGAGACAACAAACTTTTTATCATGATGTCCCGGTTGACCCACTAACCAATGTGCTCAGTTGGCAGAAAACAATACTTCGTAACAACAAAATAAGACAGCCAGGTCCCATTAATCTCCCTTAGTTTTCTAAAGTAAACAATAATCATATTTTGTGTACCATTGTAGAACACAAATTTTGAATGGCTATAATTAGAAGTTAAGTTTCCGTCATTTTCAAAACATCAATTCAAATGCATTTCAAAAGCTGCTTCTAATTCTACAGTTAGAACTTAGAAGTTATGATAAAAACTTTTAATATGAAAAATTAAAGCAAAAGTTAATTGTAGGTTAGTTCCTAAAATGGTCTTAGAAACTAATTAGGCAGTTGTGCTTCATTTTATTCCAACATAAAACTATGAATATTTGTTTATCAAAAAGTATTTTTCTGAAATTACAACGAAATGGCACTGTCATCAACTAACTTGTCGGTTGTTAGTTCTATCAGTAATTAAGAAGTACGATTAACTTTTAGAATCAGCTTCTGAAAAGCACAATAAAGTACCAAACTACACCTAAGTCTTAACCCTTAACCCTTCTAATGATGAGGAAGATATCAGATAGTGTATGAGGGAGGGGTACCTTTTCTGGATGCCTTTCTGATACCTTTTGGCCCCGGTAGAAAGTTGGTAGGGTTGTTGTTTTAACATTAGGCTTTGACCTTTTTGTCTCAGCCTCTTTTTCCTCCTGCGTTATGGAACAAAACTTAGGCATGAAATTTGCACAATATGTCCTACTTCTTTAAGTAAAAGTTAGTAAACGTCCTATGAATAATTATCTACCAATGGATTTAGTGCGCAATGGAAAGAAAATGTATAATGAAAAATTCTATTTATAGATAAAAAATGACCCACATCGCACATAGCTCTATTTTAAAAAATTAATAAAGGACCAACTTACCAAAGAGGCATAACAATTGCAGACATGGTAAAGTGATGAAATGGATAAGAAATACCACTGAGTTTACCTTTGGTTTTGATTGAAGACGTGTTCTTTCAGCCTCTTTTGCATTAGATTTTCCCACCATTTTTTTGAAGGCTAGAATTTTTTTAAAAATAAAAAAAGGAGTCAAAAGAGCATAATTTAGTTAGTGAAAATGGGAAATAGACAACAAGCAAGTTCCACTTCATACCTCTTTTCCTTTAACTGCTCTAATGTCACTTTTCAAGCCCATAGTACTTCGGATAACATTCCCACTTCTTTTATCCATACTGTCAACTGTTCTAGGCCTATGTAAATACAGCTTCAAGAGGATCAGCAAGAAAAATGAAGTTTGCAATGAAATTATTCTTTCATAATAGAACTAATAGGACTTTAAGAGAGTCTTTATTCAGTGTAAAGATAGAAATTCTGTATTTCGCATATTAACAGATATTGAACAAAATCATGGGCAGTAATAAATGTGCCAAATCTGACTATCGCAGGAAATTGCAATTGAAAACTGAAGGAGGGGATTTCGTGGCCCAGATTAAGACACATGTTTCAATTTATAATCCTCTTATATCCTCTCCCCTGAAAGGGATGGATTTTCAATCAGGGTCACAAGAGATTAGAAGTGGATAAATATAAGCTATAACAACGTTTTATTATGGAAATAAATTACTTCCTAATCTGAATACCATTCGCTGCTTCTTCATTTATTTGATATTCATCAATGATGTCCTTGATAGGAATCCTCCAACAGAAAACCAACCACATAGAGATGGTGTTGGTAAATGTAATTGTCATAAATATATCGACATGATGAACAAGTCTGATCAAACTAAAATTATGGAGCAACAAATTGATGGCATCAAAGGTAAATACAACCATCAACCATGCTATGTAAAAATTCATCAAGAATAAGCAGCTGAAAACACATTACAGAGACATTACCGTCCATTCTCTTTCCGCATAGACATAGATGTTGGAACCTTTGCCTCCGGCACCTTTGAAGGAACCTACACAAGGAAACATTGAAGCAGATGCTTCCCAATGAATGTAATTTTGTGCGAGTAAATCAACCATTTATACATTGATTACATAACAACAGTTTTATAATGATTCAACATTTACCTGCCCTTCTTTTACCAGGGATCTGGCTTCACCAGAAATATTGGGCTGGTTGAAATTGTTCTGGAATGTCTTAAATGCGCGTTTGACTATGTCCTTATCCCCCATTTTCTCCATAATAAAAGATTTCCTCATTGGGGTAAAAGGAACTGGATCACTATTACTTGGACCCAAGCTAAGGGACATGTGTAAAGATTTGTTAGCAACTCTTTTGTTTTCCAGAGTGGAAGGATTTTTCCTCCCAGATGAAGATGGAGAATTTCCCTTTTTACTAGAAGAGGCAGACGGTAAAGTTTTGGTCGGAGTTGATGTGGGTCTTGAGCTTCTAGGTGTTGAAATCTGTTGTGCCTTAGATGTAGGAACCACCAGTTTCCTTTTTGTCTTTGCAGCACTACTTTCCCTATTAACATGGTTAACCTGTCCAAACTAGATGGTGAAGAAAAAAGGAAACTAGGGAATCAAACAACCAAATTACAACTCATACAAATTGTGATTTCACCAGTCCCATTTTCCAGTTAACACTCATGTGATGGACATATAACTTAAAAGCATACCTTCTTAGATTCCTTTCGATGATCCAATTTTACATCTTTTTCTTCAACATGAGATAACTGTCCCTCTGCTATCGCATTGTCAACATTGCCTGAAAGTTCCTTCACGTTGTCAGCGTCGATGGGAGTAATTTCTTCTTTTGTGTAGACAGCTTCTTCAGGTTCTGTGGCACCAAGCTGAGAACCATCTGATCTGCTTTGGGGTTCTTTTTTCTCTTCCTCAGTTAATGTGCCTTGGTAATCTCCAGATTCTGCAATATTTTCTACCATACCATCCATATGTACCCCACTGATCTCACCAGTTGAATTGGTCGCTTGCTTAATCTCTTCGATGAAAGAACATTGACCGTTGGATGCATCGAATTCTGCGTCAGTCTTGTCATTCAGATCCTCTTTGTTTTGATCTTCTGATCTCAAACGATCCTTCTCCATTTGCTTCTCTTGATCCAGCAATTCAGCTTTCCGGGCAGCTACTTTCTTGTAATGAGCTTCAAAATAAGCTTTCTTCTGAGCTACTGATCCAGGCGTGGCACACTTCTCAACTTCCTCCAAGTACTTATTAGGAGAGAAAGACGACCATTTCTCCCAAGAGAGAGATTCACTCTCAAATCTACCAAACGAAACAGACACTTGCAAAGAAGGATTCGAAGCCACCGTCTCTCCCATCTGCTTAATGGCACAGAAAAACACAAAAATTATTTGCTTGAGAACAAACAACAAGCACATGGATCTGAACAATCATAATTTGGGATTCGACCGACCAAATAGATTCGAAATCACGCTTGCCGGAAAATGAAGCTTTAATCTAAACTTTTTCAGCAATCTTAACGGTAAATGGTTTACCTTATCCTCACGGATCGGCGAATCCACCATGAATTCTCCGATAGAAAGTAAAATCCCTACTCAGCTATAGCTCCAAAACGGAAGATGAGCACGGCATGGTCTCTGAGAAGAAGCAATCAAGCAAGTCAGGGAATCTCACTGGAAAGAACAGAATCACGAAAGCTCACAATGGGACAAAAAGAAAAATCTGAAAAAAAAAATGCACAAAATGATGACTCGAAGAAGGAATGGGCGGGTCATGTGACTGTGTTGTGACTTGTGAGAGCAATCATTCCTTTACTCTTCACCTTTCTGTGGCAAACGACATCGTTTGTCCGCTTGTTGTACTTCTGGTTCTGGAAACTCCGAAATGATAAACCCAATCATCGAGGCAAAGCGAAATTCTCCACAAAAGCGAGAGAAAAGTGCAAGCTCAGGGCCATGTGCATATATATATAGATCACCTGAAATATAGTTAGTTTCGGCAGATTTGATTTAACTTTTAATGGCTTTCAAGTACTTCCTTTCCAGAGAGGGCCAAGGTTGAAGAGCTTGAAGCAGCAAGTAAGAAAGAAGAGATCACAAAAGGATATAATAATAGAAGTATAAATTATTGAAGGAAAACCCTGACCCAGAAAGAAAAAGGCAAAAGAAAACAAAATCTAGCAAATAGAGAAAAACAAAAGAAAAGGAAAAAGGGAACTAGCTGGCTGAATTAAATAATGGATCATACATACAGAGAAATATCTCGCTCAAGGGTGAGAGAGAGTGTAACATAAAGATTGGTGGGGAAGATTCAGATGAAGCATGAAAGGGAAGGTAGAGAAAGAGGGAAGGCCCACATGAAGAAGAAAAGCAGAACAGTAACAAGGGATGGGATGGGATGGCTTGCTTGCTTGGGCCGCTCTCTCTACCACGGGGACCCCGGCTCTGTTAGTTGAACATCTCCTTTGATTTACAACCTGAAACACAGAGACGGTGAACAAAAAGTTACCAGACCTAAATTATTCGTTGATTTTGATTCATCTCCCAAAGTTGTCTTCATCATCAATATCAGTTCAGTCTACGCTCTTGACAACTTCCTTCCTTTGAGCTTCTTTTGTCTTCTGGCCAAAAATTAAACACAGCTTCTTCTAAGATCTAATACACAATTCTTATTTTTTTTACTAGTACCCGGCGTTTTCTGGTGCGTGAGAAGCCAACTAATCCGAACTTGAGGATTTTAGCGGGGCCTGCTAGACCAACTCTGGGTTGGTATCTAATAAACAGTTCTTGCTACACTAATTTGAAGACATGAATAGACATTAGACCGTGTGGATATTAAATAACATGATCATCCATGTGGTGAGTTAGTTTTATACTGTGTGTCGTTGTTGTAAAGCGCGTCCATTTTAATTTTGCAGGTAAAAAGTGTTGTTTATGGCACTTCAATTCAGTCATTTAACCAATAGGGGTTGGGTATAGTAGAATGGGGTTAGTTTATAACGTAGCGAATCAAAGTTTGAATCTCTATTAGAAAAAGTGCCCACATTTAGTGTCCAACATGCCTAGAACATAATTGCTTCGAATAAAAGGATTCCCGTATTTTTTAAGGGGTAAAAAACAGTCATTTAGTTTTGGTACTTTTTCTAGGCCTTTAGAGGCTTTCGGTGGATAGATCTCGACTTCATTAATCGTGGTTGGGGTTAAAGCACATTGATCTACTTTTGTCGTTCTTTTGTTTTCAAGTGAATGAATTCACAGTCGCAGGGTGACATCAATGGGCATGTTTGGAACAACTTATAGAGGAGACTTATGGGCTTAATTACTGTTTCAAAAGGACTTATAGGAGTTTTTTGCAATTTTTTTGTTTGGCTATAAAATTATCCCAAAAGGACTTATGGGTCAAATTTGAATTGGACTTATTTGACAAGCTCAGATTTGTAACTTATCCCAACTTATCAACAAAGCTCCTATATCATATATCCCAAAAAAAAAAACAGCAGTGTACTTTTCTCTCTCCACAAATGCCCACAATTAGATCCCAAATTGTAGAAAGCTTAAAATCTTAGTTACTTATGTAATATTTATTTGATCAAATTATGTATTTTAGTATTGTCAAATTTTATAATTTAGCATTTTTCATATTTTTGGTAATTTTGATTGCAAAAAATTTATAATTTAGCATTTTTCATATTTTTGGTAATTTTGATTTTGAATTTAATTTTTTTCTTATAATTATCTCAAAAGTCACTTATTCATAAGTCATTCCAAATAAGTTTGTACTTTCAATCGGACTTTTCCATGCTTTACTTATACAACCACTCATCCAAACATAAATCACGTTTACTGATCGGGACTTATACCCAATCGGACTTATATCCAATCGGACTTTTCCAAAAGTCTCGATTGCCCACCTGGTCTCCCAAACAAGCCCAATATCTGTTCTCTAGCGTCAAACCATTCTTAATTAAAATTTAAGGATAAAGGTATAAAAATGTACATGGACTTTTATCTAAGGTGTACCCAGCACCAAATACTTTTCGGAGGTGCAAAAATATACATGAACTCTCAAAATGGGTGCAAAAATACCCATGCCGTTAAATTCCCTAAATTGACCTTACTTTTTCAGGGTGGGCCCCACGCCATTTAAAAAAAATGTTAAACTTTTTGTAATTCCCAACCTGCCCTTCCCTCTTTCTTTTCACACCTGAACCCTCCCGTCTCATACTTTTCAGATCCCCTTTTTCTCTTCAGATCTGAATCCTCGGTCCTCCTTCGGATCCACCTTCACTTCCAAAATCACCGGCACAGATTCGTCACCTCCACCAACTCCTTCGACCGGAAGCAAAACGTCGTCGTCTCCCTCGTCGATTTGATCGAAAGCTAGCTCTTCAGACACAAGAAATCGTGCTTTGAAGGTGGCGACAACTAGAACAGAAGCTTCTTCCTCTATCGTCGGCGGCGTCATCGACCACCACACTTTCTTGAGCTCGAAGCTTTGGAGGTTCCAAGACTTGAAGCGATTGCAAACCTTTAGGTTTCCTTCTCGGTCTTTCCTTCGCCTTCCTCTCTCTTCTCCTCTCATTGTTTGGATCATCGGGTACACTACTCTCTTCTCTAATTCCCTCTCTTTTATCATCTGAGTATCGCCAATTTTCTGAGTGACTTCATCAATTTGTGATTTTCTCTGCGATTTCTTGTTGTGTGGCTGTAACTTTGCCGCCTATGATTTGGGTTTCAATGTAAATCGGAAAATCGTGTATCTTAATAGTTGGTATTGATGATAGATTTGGGTTTATGATTAATTTGCATATTGTTGTTGACATGTATATGCCCTTGTTGCTTGTGCCTGATGGTGATAGTGGAGCTTGCTTTAGAGTTGGTGAAGGCTCCTTTACATCTCTTGGAGTGGTTTACTTCTCAGATCCCATGTTAGGGTTTCTGTTTGTTTCAGCCATGTATGGTTTCTAATCACCTTCTTGTTCATATTGATCTTGATCTATGTGGTTTCTAGGTTGCTCTGGATCAAACCCCAATAGTACAATAAGAAAATTGCCCTGTAATTTTGTGCATTTGACGAACTAAAGATTTGAGAAGATCGAACTCAATTTTTTTTTTTTAGTTTAGGAGCATTTTGGTATTTTTCACATTGCAATTAACGTCGGTTAAAGGAATCTAACAGTGATGATATTTTTGCATACATTTTGAGAGTTCATGTGCATTTTTGCACCTCCAAAAAGCATTTAATGCTGGGTGCACCTTGGGTAAAAGTCCATGTGCATTTTTACACCTTTACCCAAAATTTAAACTAGGTTTAAATGTATCTAGCATTCTAAAGGTCTGTTTGGCAAGAAGCAAAGGGAGGGGAAGAAAAAAAAATTGAGTTGGATTTAAGAAAATTAGAAAAATAGGGTTATAAAAGTTTAATAAAGATAAGATGTAAAATAAAAGAGTAAGAAAAATTATTTAAAAACTTTCAACCCCACTTCCCTAGTATATTTAAATCAAATTCTTAAAAATTTTATCTCCCCTCCCTTCCCCTCCAAATCCCTTGTACCAAACATCCCATAAAGTAATTTTGCAAGTGCATCTAATACACTAAAGTATTTTTTCGGGCAAAGGGATATCTTTCGAGATCCCGGGGTAGATCCAGTGTATCTTCCAGATTGGCAATAAACCCGGGTATATTTAAATCGAAATATCGGGGCGGATAGGAAAAGGCCCCGGAGTCGCATATTATCTCCGGTTTCATAAGAGAAGTACAAGACACTACCTGGCTATCCAATGTAGTAATGGTAAAAAAGCCCAATGGCAAGTGGCGGGTTTGCTTCGACTATAAAGACCTCAACAAGGTTTGCCCGAAAGATTCTTTTCCCATACCAAGCATAGACCAGTTGGTTGACAGCTCATCTGGGTTCAAGATGCTCTCCTTCATGGATGCATATTCAGGATATAACCAAATTCCCATGCATAAGGATGATCAGAGAAGACAACGGCGTTCATGTTTGAAAAAGCCAACTATTGTTATAATGTCATGCCTTTTGGACTGAAGAATGTAGGGGCTACTTATCAGAGAATGATGAACAGAGTATTCGAAGATCAGCTGGGAAAAAATGTGGAGGTCTATATTGACGATATGATTGTCAAATCCTCCCAGGTGGAAAACCACGTCCAAGATCTACAACAAACGTTCGACAAGCTAAGAGAACATCGATTGCGGCTTAATCCGGTGAAATGTGCCTTTGGGGTACCGGCGGGGAAATTCTTGGGTTTCCTACTTACGCATAGGGGAATTGAGGCCAACCCAGATAAATGTCAGGCCGTCTTAGACATGCAGCCCCCAAGAAATAAGAAGGAGGTGCAGCAGTTAACGGGGAGGCTGGCGGCTCTAACGAGATTTTTACCGAGATCAGCCAAGAACTCTCTCCGGTTTTTCAAGTTGTTGAAGAAAGAAACATCGGGTGAATGGAACGCCGAATGCCAAGAAGCTTTTACAAAGATCAAAGAATGTCTGTCAGCTCCACCAGTTCTGTCTCGTTCGAAGCCAGGAACAAACTTGATTTTGTATTTGGCTGTGGGAGAAGAGGCTGTCAGTGCTGCCTTGGTTAATGAAGAAGAAACGGGACATAATCCGGTATACTTTGTGAGCCGAGCTCTGCAAGGATCCGAATTGAGATACCAAAAACTGGAAAAAATGGCCTTCGCCCTGTTGGTAGCGGCAAGACGATTGCGCCCATACTTCCAGAGTTATACCGTGGTGGTGCGCACAAACCAGCCGATCCGGCAAATTCTCCATAAGCCCGATTTGGCAGGCCGAATGGCTAGCTGGGCGATAGAGCTGTCCGAATTCGACATAATCTATGAAGCCCGGCACGCCATAAAATCCCAAGCTTTAGCTGACTTCGTGATGGAGTTAACTCCCGGGAAAAATCGGGATGAAGACGGTGGTCGTGAAAGCAACGCAACTTGGAAGCTGTTTGTTGACGGATCGTCAAATAAAAAGGGAAGCGGGGCATGAATCATTATCGAGAATCCAGAAGGAATCTCCTGGGAACATTTCCTCCGTTTTGACTTCACAACCTCAAATAACCAAGCGGAGTACGAGGCACTCATCGCCGGATTGATGCAGGCCAGGGAAAGCGGAGCCAAGAAAATCCATGTATGCACCGACTCCCAGTTGGTTGCATCTCAAATAGAAGGTAGTTACCAGGCTAAAGGCCCCTTAATGGTAAAATACCTGGGAAAGGTCAAACAACTGATGGCGGACTTTGATGATGTAACGGTGGTACATATCCCAAGAGGGGAAAACATCAGGGCGGATGTTCTATCGAAGCTGGCGAGTACCAAGAATCCCGGAAATCATTGGACGGTGGTTCAACAGAACCTTCCACAACCGAGCTGTGTCATGATAATCTCAGAAGCTGGTGACTGGCGGAAGCCGATCGCCGACTACCTGGAGAGAGGAATCCTTCCAGAAGATATTGCAAATGCCAGGAAAGTAATAAGAATGTCAGCTTCATTTACCATGATAGATGACGAGTTATACCGAAAGGGCATTCATTCCCCATTGTTGAAATGTCTCGATTCGGCTAAGGCCGAATACGTGCTATCCGAGATACATGAAGGGATAAATGGATACCACATTGGCGCCAGGGCATTAGCGCGGAAGGCGGTCAGGGCCGGATACTTTTGGCCCACTATGGCCGAGGACTCCAAGAAACACGTACGCCGGTGTAGCAATTGCCAGAAACATGCGAACATCATTCATACCCCCCATCTGAACTAACGGGTATCTCGGCCCCGTGGCCGTTCTACAAATGGGGAATGGATCTGTTGGGCCCATTCAAGAGAGCCCCCGGGCAGTTGCGCTGGCTTATAGTGGCGGTGAATTATTTTACCAAGTGGATAGAAGCCGAGCCATTGGCAACAATTACTTCGGCGCGGGTGCGGAAGTTTCTCAATCGGAACATCATATCACGGTTTGGAATACCCGCCGAGATCGTAACAGACAACGGATCCCAGTTCACTGATAAAGGTTTCCGCGAAATGATGGCCGACCTCCATATTCGGCACCATTTTGCCTCGGTTGAGCACCCGCAGTCTAATGGACAAGCCGAGTCATCCAACATGGTCATCTTGGACGGGTTGAAGAAGAGAATGGAAGATGCTGAATCAGATTGGGTGGAGCAACTATATCCAGTCCTATGGGGGCACTGCACCACTGTTCAATCGGCAACCCACGAAACCCCATTCAGGCTAACATATAGATGCGAGGCGATGATCCCCGTCAAAATCGGTGAACCATCGTGGCGAAGAATCAGAGCTCTACACGAAGAAGAGGAAAATAACCGATGTGTCGCTGTAGAACTTGATCTGCTAGACGAGGTCAGAATAAGGGCACATTGTCAGGAATTGGCTACTAAACAACTCATAGCCAATCGGTATAACAAGAAGGTCGTACCCCGAACTTTTGCCAAAGGAGATCTCGTCCTCCGCCGCGCTGATATAGGGAACAAGAACGCCGGCCAGGGTAAACTCGCCGCAAATTGGGAAGGTCCATACCGAGTAACGAAAGACTTGGGCAAAGGAGCCTACAAGCTGGAAACTCTGAAGGAGAAACCCATCAAGCGGACATGGAAGGCTGATAAACTCAAGACTTATTACAGTTAGCATGTTTCCTTTTCCATATCTGATGCCTTCTTATGGAAGTAATGTACTGATAGCTATTAAGGCAAACTTTTCAATGAATTTCGGGTCATGAAACTCGTTTTCAACAATGTTGACTTTACTATGATTGCCAAAGCCGGGCGCGCACTAAAACATGTAGGAATCAGAGGCAATCTAGCCCGGCTCCAGAGACCATATTCCAATTAAAACATGTAGGAGTCAGAGGTATTCAAACCCGGCTCTAGAAATCATGTTCCAACTAAAACATGTAGGAACCAGAGGCCTTCTAGCCCGGTTCCAAAAACCATGTTCCAATTAAAACATGTAGGAGTCAGAGGTATTCAAACCCGGCTCCAGAAATCATGTTCCAACTAAAACATGTAGGAACCAGAGGCCTTCTAGCCCGGTTCCAAAAATCATGTTCCAATTAAAACATGTAGGAGTATGAGGCCTTCTAGCCCGGCTCCAGAGACCATGTTCCAATTAAATCATATAGGAGTATGAGGCCTTCTAGCCCGGCTCCAGAGACCATGTTCCAATTAAAACATGTAGGAGTCAGAGGTATTCAAACCCGGCTCCAGAGACCATGTTCCACCTGCAACATGTAGGAGTCAGAGGTATTCAAACCGGCTCCAGAGACCATGTTCTAAAAAGGATGAATGAACCAGTGTTTTGAAAAACTCGCGTGGATTCATGGTTGACGAACCAGTTCCCGTAAACACATTCGCGAAAGGATGGCATGAACTCTTGATTAAATATCCAATTTTCAAAGACCACGCCTCTACGAAGACATATAGGAATCAGGGGTATTTTAACCCGATCCTATGAATATGTTGATATCAAAATGTAAAGGAATTCATGGACAAGAAACCAGTTTTCGATGACATGTTTGACCAACAAAAAAGGTAATGTGTTCACCAGTTCATAAGCAGTTATGTTAAGAACAAGCGTGAGCGAATTCACAATCAAGACGCCCGACCTTAGCTACGCGAAGTTCGAAAAATGGGGTACTTGTATTCATTAAATCATACTATCATACTTACAAGCCGGGTTATTACCACGGCATCAAAAGGACGGCCTAAAAACAAGAAGTCATAAAACAACCAATTTGCCGAGATGACCACGAGCTCAAGAAGACGAGGGCGGGGCTTGTTCCTCCTCCTCTTCATCTTCGGCACCAGGAGGAATCAGCTGTCCCTTCTCACTGACATATGATTCATAGTTAAGACCAGCCAGGTTGAAGGTGAGGCCGGGATTGAGGGCGCGAATTTGCGCAACAGCGTTGTCAAATGAGAAAACCGCTGCATCAGCACACTCGATTAGCCCCGCCTTGGCCTGACCTAGTTCGACCTCCTTGGCCGAAAGCTCACCTTCCCTAGCTGCGAACAGGGCTTTATAATGTTCAACGTCATATTGAGCCTTATCTACGGCCATTTGACCGTTCGTATGGAGATCTTCCAAACGATGGACATCCAGCTCTGCCTTCAACAGCTTCTCCTCCGCCTTTTTTAGGTCGGACCTAGAGGCTTTCAGTTCCTCCTCCAAGGTCTTCTCCTTAGAGATAAAGGACTTGATTTCTTCTTCCTGCTTGTCCTTAGCGGCCTGCAAGGAATTGAAGTTCTGTTGCAGTTGGGCATGCACCGCCGTAAGGGCTGTCAGGTTGGCAACGGCTCTATCCCGGTCCTCGGCAATCTTAGCCACCGCAGAAGTTTGCTTCAGAGCAGCATTCTCCTTGTTCAGCGCAACCAGCTGAGTATACGCCATCCCATATTTTACCTTCAGGATGGCATAAGATCGAATCAAGGAAAGACCTCGATAACCCTCTAATTGCATTTGATTCAGTATCTTCTTGGTAGGCTCCGACAGGCCAGATGCGTCATGAAGGAAAGCAGGAGGTCTCATTACATCTAATACTTCCTGGCTCAGTCCCTGCCCCCACAAGGCGCCCTCGGGAAGATTGGCCACGGAAAGGTTGCCCAGCACCGAGGTCTCAGCAGAGTTAGGTGGCGCCGGGGAAGACCTGAAAGGAGCAGGCGAACCCTTAGTGACCGGCGTCTCGACGAGCTCCACACTCGGATTTAGTGGCCCCGCCACAACGTCTTTGCCCTTGACCTTTTTGCGGGTGGCATTTCCTTCGGCATCTGACAAGGCTAGTCGCTTTTGGGAAACATTTTCAGGGGCCGGCCCCGATGGGTGATTAACTGGGATGGCGGGACCTTCTTCGGTAATCCGGGAGCGATTTTTGAAGACGCTTAATTGCTTGGGCCTACCCATAGCTCGGCCTGCAAAAGAAAGAGCATATCAAAATAATAAGAGGTAAGCAAAAAGCAATTCGGCCAAGTATTAATAAAGCCATACTTGCGGTAGTCTTCCGCCTGACTAAAGGCGTGGTAATGTACTTGGCCGGATCCAGGGGATCCCCCAGGGTCCCCACATATTTCATAAGCCTCAACAGGGTCTCTTCCTCATCATCCGAAAAGCTCTTAGCTTGCGGAACGTAATCGTCGGGCCTCAGGGTATGGTGGTGCGTTGACCAGTAAAGGGGAAACCTTTCCTCAGTTTCCTCAGAGTCGATCCTCCGCACAAACCAGGGAGCCCAGCCAGTGAGGGCCTCGACCTTGATAAAGGCAGATTTGAAATTTTTTCCATGACTCGCGAAAAGGCCGGAAGAGTCTCCGATCGCGGATGCTTCGGAGAGTTGTCCACCCAAACCACTTCGTTGATTCGGTAGTTTGGATGCCTGTCTCCAATGGAGAAAAGAAAGACATAAAGACCGGCACGCTACAAACGAAATCCTTCTCCCCGCACAAGTTCTCAAAGGCGACGGCGAACGCCCAGCCGTTGGGGTGAAGTTGGGAAGGGGCGAGGTGCAAGTGATTCAATAGCTCGATCTGAAAGTCGGTAAAGGGAAGCCTCACCCCTAGAAGAGTGATAACATCCCGATAGATAAAAAAGAAGTGACAGCCCTTCTCCTCTGAGCGTCCGGAGTCCACCGATTCGTATTTCGTTGGCAGTCGCAGGATATACCCTATCCCGTCCCCAATCCCGAGTTGGAGAAGATCTTTTGGGGTCAGGGAATTCTTCACCAGAGTGACCTTGCTGCTTACAGCAGGGGTTAACTCAGGAGAAATTGGGGAAGGGGCGGAAGTGCTAGATTCTTCGTTCGAGGATTGACTGGGTTGATGTGATAAAGCCATGAGCACCTAGATACAAAAAATAAAATAAGATCAGAGAGGGGCACATTGAAAAGCGTTTTCCCGAGTAGGGGATTTAGAACTATAATGGGACTGGATGAAAGAACAGCCGATAAATCATTATGAATCAGTATTTTGGCCCCGTCGAATGATATTTCCCAGTACAACACCTTCTCGGGCATGGGAGAATTCCTGGGTTTTCTGGAAAGTTTTGGTAAAGGAGGATCACTGTCGGGACCTAGAGGAAGATTTTTTGGCAAAGAACTTCTGGTTTTACAGACGTATGGAAAGGCTCGAGCCATTCTGAACACCTAGAAAAGGGGAGCAGAAACTAAGAACCCACCCAACAAAGCCCAGAAATACGGTAAAAACCAAAAGCATGATAGAAACCCAGAAGCGCAACAACCCAAAAAAGCGCTCAGAGAAAACCGCACGCATGATATTGAGCCTCAAAAATGAAATCGAAAAGCAAGCAAATATAGGATAAATGATAATACCTAGCGGAGAAGAAAAATGCAGCAAGATTGACGACGAAAGGCGCTAGCTTGGACGCAAGGCAAACTCCTAAAGCCAAAGAATAGTCGAAAATGTCGAGTGAGACTGGCAGTTTTCGAAAAAGAAATATATATAGACGTTTGGAATTTGAAAAGCTAAGGGTCGCGACGCCGTTAATTTCTTCTAACGCAGTTAAAAACCCTAGGCAAGTGGCGGTCCAAGGGAACGTTTCGGGGGAAACGGCGTGAGCATTAAATGCACACGAGGATCAAAGGCTACAATGGCAGCCAATCCGCCGAAATGACAATTGAGTACTAGAGGAATGTCAGAAAATGTGGCTCGTTGATTTGGCCCCATTGAAATCTTGAGGGCGTGGTTAATTTTAACTTAGCCCGGATTGGAGGGCGTTTTGCCCCAAAAATCAATCTGTTCTTGAGGGCGGTTAATTTTAACTTAGCCCGGATTGGAGGGCGTTTTGCCCCAAAATCAATCTGTTCTTGAGGGCGGTTAATTTTAACTTAGACCGGATTGGAGGCGTTTTCGCCTCAAAAATCAATCCGTTCTTGAGGGCGGTTAATTTTAACTTAGCCCGAATTGGAGGGCGTTTTTCCCCAAAAATCAATCCGTTCTTGAGGGCGGTTAATTTTAACTTAGCCCGGATTGGAGGGCGTTTTCGCCTCAGAAATCAATCCGTTCTTGAGGGCGGTTAATTTTAACTTAGCCCGAATTGGAGGGCGTTTTGCCCCAAAGAATCAGTCCGTTCTTGAGGGTGGTTAACTCTAATTTAGCCCATATCATATGGCGTTGTGAGAATGGAAGGCGGGTAATCCTATTCCAGCACTATCACAATCATCCACCCAAGTTTCAAAAACAAAGCGCGGGCGAGGTGCAAAAGACAAAAAGGGAGATCCAACAATGCAAAGAAAATATTTTCCATTGATAATGAATGGTTTACATCACATTCATACAGGGAAATAAACTGAACCCCAGCGGCAAATGTACGCAACACAAAAGCTTGAAACAAGAGGCTTGTAGCCTTAAAAAGAAATGCAGGATGAAGAACTCTCTACACCAAAGAGAACTTCCAAAAACGCATGGGCGGAGACCCTTGTGGGATGTTTGGATATGGGGGACCTACCGGCCCATCGCTGGCACATCAAACCCTAACCGTGACATATCCCTGCCTTGACGGCTCCAAGCACAGGCCGACCCCACAAAAATCTCCGCGTGTATTCAACGGAGCATGTCTGAGATCCCAGTGGAAATATTTCGCCAGGCATGTGAAGATTGGCAAATACTCCCAGAACTCCAGACGCCCGTTGGAGGTTATGGATGAAGATTGGCAAATACTCCCAAAATTTGTCGTACGATACGCATGGGAAACCGCTATAAGGATTGGTGTTCACTTCTTCTTCCTTGCTTTTCGCCTACTTACCAAGAGGAGCATTTGAGGAAAGGACAAAGAACTAGAACCTGACCCCCCCGGCATCAGTGATTTCGTTCGTCCAGAGTGGAACTTCATCATGAATGGGGCAAAAAGAATGAATACGCACAGGCTTATATAGAGAGGCCCGTCCAAACGACATAACCATTTAATGCCTCATTCATCCTGATCCCCATGAAAAACGCAACCGTCAAAGGCAATCAATACCCTCTTTATTGAAAAGCGCAAGCGCCGGCGAAAATAAAGGTTACAAAACACAAAAGTGCAATGATGTCCACATCGGGAAACGGTGTGAGCATTCAATGCGCACGAGAACCAAAGGGGATCGTTAACAAAAGGCAGTGAACCCATATCCCTATGAGGATCACATTGCGCCTGAGCAACGCGGTATGATATCGGCAAATCCTCTATGACAACCAATATTGGGGGCAGGCATGGAAGGAACTCACGAACCGGATAAGACGAAGGCATAAGAGCAACAAAGTCAATCTCGGTTATCATAAAACCGCGTGAATTCCGCAGAAAACCAAACCCACCACGAGAAGGCAACCTGCAACTCGGCGAGCAAAAGGTGCGCCCCCGATGGCCAAGAACAAGTTCGGTCATGACCGAGGTCATGAGAGTGGTTTCAGATAAGACCGTCCAAAGGCACAGAGTCCGGTCACGGAAACATCGGACTAATGGAAGGTAGCCCATCATCCATGACAGAGAGCGGCAAAACTGAACTAGTAGGGCGAGAACCCCGGAGGGCTCTCTCCCCGACTGAGCTTGAATAAGAAAAGATCGGTTTAATCTCGGCACGCCGGAAGCCCGCCATACCGAGCTTGGGGGCAACTATTATGGGCCTGTATATTGGCCCAGGCAGGTTCCCGGCCCAATAAGGGAACCCACAGTGAAACCCCCCTTTTTACTCAGGTAAATGAGGAACCAGGTAAATGGTTCCCCACTACTCCATCGTGTCTGATATGTGCAGGACCATACACGTAGTGGAGCAGAGACCGGCAGAACGTGGGAAGTGCATAATGGATGAGGGATGGAAGCATTTGCATGGGAGTGAAACCCTAGGTAATCCTTATAAATAGGAGGTTACCCACCAGGTACACTCTGGACTCTCTCGATTTCCATTGCTTATTATTCAGTCACACTGCACACACACCACCCTCTGGGCGAAACGCCCGACCTGTGTTGCATTGTGATCTGAGCTCTCTCGACGATATCTCAACCATAGATATTATCGAGCTAGTACCTTTCACTGATACCCAATCAATGGAAGACTCCTTGATCCAAGATAAACCATTCCCAGCTCACTAGAGCTGGACATCTGTGTTCTACTACAGAACAACTTCCAAATTCAAACTTCGGATTAGAGGGAAAGAGATCGGTTAGCTGAGCAAAGTTAAGTCATCGTCGCTGCTTCAATCATGATTTCACTGCCGTGGTCTCCTCATCACTATTTCGAGCTTCTTGATTTGCGATGGTGGTTAGCATTGTTGTCTTGCGGAAGAGCAAGTTTGGCCTCTGGGAATTCGAACCATGACCACCTTTGGTCAACCTCGGTTATCACGATGAATTTGGACGCCATGGGTGTTGATCAACCTTAACCTCAGCTTACCATCTACCTCGGTCATCGTGATGAATTTGGATGCCATGGGCGTTGGGCGTTGATCAATCTCTACCTTGGCTTACCACTTGTTTGACGACTTCATCGCAGTGACAATCATCTCGTATTCTGCTTCTTGCCGACTTCAATGTCAGCAAGTTTGACCGAGATATTCTGACCCGGGCTATGCAACCCCATGGCTCATAGGACATTGCCAAACTAGTGTTGGCCAAGACCGACGTACGTCTGCTCTGATTGTGCTTCTCTATTGATCGACATGCCTGTTGTACCTCAAGTGTTCCACCATTTAATTTGCAAATCCGACAAAATGGCATCCGAGTTACTGTCACTGGTCTTGCCTCAGAATAATCTCGGCCACCTTGGGCCTCTTGGGACATCTTGGGCATTCGGTCTACTCGGGCATCTCGGACAGACAAGACGGTGTGAATTCTCTATCTCGACTGTCGGCTTCAGGTAAGGACTCCTTTCTCATGATCTCTGCTGCCGGCATCACTCACAGGGTCCCTTCACATTATCTCGACAACCGACTTCAGTTAAAGAGACCCTCCAAAGTATTTTTGCTGCATAATGAGGTCGGCTTCTGCTGCATCGATGATGATAATATTGGGTTCTCTCATCGTCATCGCCGTGATAATGCTGGGTCCTCTCATCGTCATCGTATTTGTGTTGATGAGTTTCATGGTGACGTTCCTCCTTATCAACGTTCCCTTCATGAAAGAGTGCCCAAATATTGAGCACCAAATCTTCACGTCTGACCATGTCACCGTCGTCGTTAACGGAGGAAGCCATTTTTGGTCTCTGGGTGGTGTTTAAAAAACCACCTCCCCTGCAAACCAAGATTATGGCTCGTTGGAGGTTCTTGCACAATCAGCTCTCAACCTCCATGATTTGGCATTTTTCTGCCCTCCTCATCACTCTGTCCCCCGTCGAATGAAAAACCAAAGTTCTTCCTGGATGGAAAATTTTGAATCCTTCATTGCTTTTTCAAAAGCTAATCAGATCTGGAATCAATTGACCATCTTTGGTACGGGAATCAAGAATTTACCGATTCCCCACGGTCGGCGCCAATGTTCTGTTTGTAGAACACAAGTGTCTTGCCCTAGATGGACTAGGACATTGATGTAGGATCAAATAGCTCTCTCCTAGGTATCTATGGATGAGATACCTGTGAGAATGGAGGATCATTGTACACAAATATGAAGGCTCTTCGCCAAGGGGGATGGGGGTTGTGTTTTGTGGGCATGTGCACAGTGATCGGCCGAATAGTAAAAGAGAGAGTCTAGAAGATGTGAACCTTTAGGGTTTACCATCTATTTATAGTGGATACCTTAGGGTTAGGGTTTGGACTGATGGGCCTCTTGTGCCTCTAAGCCTAAATGTTCTGTCATCACATCTGTGCAATATTGGTTGCCTCTTATTGGGCCACACCTTGAATAGGCCTAATATTTTATTCCATAACACAGACTATTATCATGAAAATTGAGTGGATTTAAACTAGGGGCTAAAAAATCAGACCGGTTGATGTTAAAAGTCAGTGTGTTAGATCAGGGTTAATTTGAGATCAAACTTGTCATTTTAAAATAATTTAATTTAATTATTATATTTTATTCAAAGACATAACAATGACATATTTTATTTTGTGTATAAAAATAATATTTTTCCTTATGATAACAAATGACTCGATATGAAACATATTTTCAAAAGTACTACTCCCTCTGGTCTTTATTATAAGACACCAACTAGCAAGTTTATTTGGTCATTTTTATGAGACACTTGCTTATTTTTAAGGAACA
This sequence comes from Acacia melanoxylon, assembly GCA_019022615.1. Lineage (NCBI taxonomy): Eukaryota > Viridiplantae > Streptophyta > Magnoliopsida > Fabales > Fabaceae > Acacia > Acacia melanoxylon. The sequence continues at coordinate 2,237,258 of JAFJYJ010000052.1, forward strand.
TTAATTATTATTTTTCCATGTATGCCCATAATTAATATGGGTAGTGGGTAAGAGTAATAATTAATATGATATTAGAGTTTTGTGCAATTAGTAGGAGTAATATTGAAAATTATTTAAATCATAGGACAACTTTATTGACTTTAACTGTTTTTATTAGTTTGTGAGAATAGTTAGTTGGTGCTTTATAATAAGGACCTGAAGGAGTATTAGATAATTTTATAAAGGGTTAAGTATCAATTTTGCCCCTAAAGTACGCGCTTAGGAGCAATTTTACCCATGAAGTTTTCGGCGTAGCAATGTTGCCCGTTAGTTGACCGTTAGGGTTGTTAACGGAGGGGCAACATTGCTACGTTTTTATACTTCAAAGGAAAATTTGCTACGTTTTTTTGGAGCAATGTTACCCCTGAAGTATAAAAACGTAGCAATGTTGCCCTTCCGTTAAATTTTAACGTTCGGAAGGGCAATATTGCTACGTTTTTATACTTCAAGCGCAACATCGCTTCTGTAAAACTTCGGGCGACAAAATGATACTTAACCCTTTTATAAAATGTTTACAACAACATTAATAATTCCACCAATGAGCCTTGGCTCAAATGGCATTACCCCATTTCTCTCGAGAGGGAAGTGTGAGAAGTTCCTCTTTAGGGAGAGGGCCAAGATGTGTAAAAAAACAATAATAATTCCTTCTAGAATTAAGTTTAAATGTTATTTTTTATGCTCAACATAAAAACTTCAAAAAAATAAGTTTACTTTTTCACCACTTGAGAATGATATAACTTATTAAATAATGTTACATACCAACCAAGGTAAAAAAAAAAAAAAACAGACACTGTTGATGTCTTGTGCCACATTCCAAACATCAAAACAAACAAAGGAAAACAATTATTTCTATCCTGAACCACAAATAATATATATATATATTGAGATAAGGCATGACGTGCTTAATTTTCTTATTTAGACAAGTGGGGCAGGATTAAATTTTTATATAGTTTCACATCCGTCAAATGAATTATTGACCTCGTCAATTGTTATGTCCTGCTTCTTTTTTATGGGAAAGACCGAAAGAGAAGGGACCAAAGAGTTGGTAAAGAAGAAAACAACATTTGTCCAAGTCCTTCAACATTAGAATATTAGCAAATTTGCAATTATGGTTTAGCCTTTTTAGAAATACTTTCACAGTTTAATAACATAGAAAACCTATTGATAAACACTTGAAAACTATTAACAGAAATGTATCCGACATCTGGTTACATTGCTTATTATTCATTCAACCGACATCTTCATCAGACAGAAGAGGAAAATTTAACCATATAACATATATAGTCACGAACACTACGCTCACATTAAACGATGTCGTGTCGGATTCAGAGACTCGTAGGTCACAGGCGCAGGAGGCGGAGCCGTTTCATCGTACTTGGGATTGTGTTTTTTGCATGGAACAACCTTGAGAGACCATTCATGGGGACATGGCTTCAGACAAGACAAAAAATTGTAACATTCTTCGTGTGATTTCTGATTAGAAAGCCCCTTTATGCAATTCCCGCTCACTTCAAGCACCTTCGATTTTATCCTCAGCACTGCATCATGAAGTATTTTTTCAAATGTGTCTGATGCAATAAACTATTTTTCATGCATCCAATACCCTAAGAAGAGGTAGGAATGGAAAGGAAAAAATGGAAAAGAACAGAAAACATTTTGCCTATAACGCGTTTAGTTTACACTAGAAAAGAAAATGGGTTGATAGAAAAAATTTATTTGTTGAGGAAGAAAATGAGGTAGGAAAATGAAGCAATAGATTATTATACCCCTATATTAATGATAGAGGAATTGTATTAATGAGCTGTAGAGCTCCGTGAGTTTGACGAGGAAAAGAAAGCCAAGGCAAAGGGAGGAGGAGGAGCTGCCGGTGAACAATGAGGTAGCCGTGCAAGTTCAGTCGTTGATTGCGGTTTCAATCAAGGGTCACGATCACATCTCATTGTTCGAGCGCTATCTTGAGAGTTAGGGACCTAATCCAAATCATCTCAACTTCTCCTTCCACCTACGTCACCCTCTTCGCATCATCACTACCATCGACTTCTTCTTCATCCTTCGTCACTAATGGATCTATAATGACAACGGCAAAAAGGCCATTATCGGTTTCTTCTTCCTCCTCTGTCATCCTCTCTGCATCGTCACCACTGTCAACTTCTTCCACCTCTGTCACCCTGTTCGCATCATCACTACTATCCACTTCTTCCTCCTCTTTCGTCAATAACGGATCTAAAGCGACGGCGGCAAAGGGGCCACCTTCGGATTCTTCTTCCTCCGCCATCAATTACCACAATATTTTCCGGAATCACTCTCTTACTCTCCCCGAAGGGGGTACGTTGCTCTTTTTCCATCTTATTGATCCACGGAAAATGGGTTCCCACCAAAATATATGGGAACCGGTTTTCCCATGTATAAGAGAAAATGCCTCGCTGCTAAACGAAAAATACCTATTTTCCATTTCCCTCCTCTGATTTGGATTGAACCAAACGGGCCCTAAAGTATTTTGTCATATGTAACCAATACCCTAAATTATTCAAAATTTTAAGAGCAAAATTGCACAAAAAATATTTTTGGGTGATGGGCACACACAAAAATATTTCAAAGTATTAGATACACCACAAAATGCTCTAGGACACTGGATGCATCTGAAAAAATACTTCATAATAATGCTAATTGCACCTTAAACCTAATTTTATAGTGGTATTAATTAACATGATCCATCAATGTGGTGAGTTAGTTTTATATTGTGCGTTATAAAGAGAATCATTTAATTTTGCATGTAAATACTAAATAGTGTTGTTATGGCTCTTGTAGCATCCTTAATTTTTTAGACTTAAAAGCAGGTTTGCTTTAGGAGGTAAAAGTAATAATAAAAAAATATTTTGAAAAAAATATATTATTAAAGTTGATTAATTAACAATGATAAATAATATTGATAAGAATAATAAGGAAAAGAAAATATGTAGGGAAAATATCTTCATGAAATAATCTAATCCATATCTAAATAATAATAAAAATATGAGAGAGAGAGAGAGAGAATAAATAAAGATTATTTTTAGAAAATAGTAATAATAATATTTTTATAAGAAGATCACTCTCCTATATAAACACCCAATCTTCTTAGTCCATTGTGATCCCTCGGCGCCGCAACTCACCCAATCTGCGTTACCTGCATGCAATTTGTTATGGTAAAATTAACAATATCACAGTTGACAGATAATGAGAATGAAACTTCCTTTATATATCAGCTAACGTATCAGAATTGACTACCACGTCTCATTCATTATACAAGGAAAAGCTGCAGAAAGAAAAGGTTGATAGTGACAGGGAAGGAATAACAGAAAGGGGAGGGACCACAGAGAGAGAGAGAGAGAGGGATCATCCACAAATTCCACACACCCTCTCGTAACGGCCTTTGTCTCTACTTATAGTCTTAATCCTCAATTTCCCTTAGTTTCCATGTTTTCCGTTTAAGCCTTTTGCTCCTTCTAATAGGCCCTTCCTCATACTTTGGCCTATTAACTAGCATATCATTATCCATTTGGCCCAATTGAGTCTTCTTCATGACATTACCCTCTCCATCAAAGTGGACCTTGTCCTCAAGGTCCAAAGCCGGATAAAGCGATTGCATATCAGAAGCATTTTCCCAAGTATTCGCAGAAGATCCATCCCATTGCACCAGCACCTGTTGCACCCATATATCACCATCTTGTACGATCTTGGAATCCAAAACCTTGGACGGAGTAACTAAGGAACCTTCGAGGAATGAAAGCAATGGCAAGGGTATCGTGGGAGGAGTAGAGGTTGACCCCTAAAAACGTTTCAGCAGCGAAATATGAAAGACGGAATGAATGCGAACATGATCAGGCAATTCCAAGCGATAAGCCACCTATCCAATGCGTTCCATAATACGAAAGGGACCAAAATATCGCAGAGCTAACTTCTGATATTTACGGAGAACTGTGGAATGTTGGCGGTAGGGCTGAAGTTTAACCCATACAAAGTCTCCGACAAAAAATTTGACCTCTGTGCAATGGCAGTTAGCATATTTCTTCATAGTTTCTTGAGCTCGATGGATATTCCTCTTCAGCGTATGAAGCACCTCATCTCTTTGACAGAGTTGTTGGTGAACATCAAATGGCGTATCATCTAGGGATGTGTGATGTAACAATGGAGGGGGGTCTCGACCGTAGACAATCTTGAAGGGGAGCATGCCTATTGAAGTCTGGAAGGATGTATTAACCAGTACTCTGCCCATGGTAAGAAGTTGAGCCATTGGCGAGGGTGATCAGAGACAAAACATCGCAAATAAAGCTCGAGGCACTTATTAAGAGCTTCAGTCTGGCCGTCGGATTGCGGGTGATAAGCTGAGAGAAGCAGAGCTGGGATCCTTGGAGTTTCATTAAATGACGCCAAAAAGCACTTGTGAAGACTTTGTCGCGATCAAACACGATGGTTCTCGGTATACCATGTAATTTGGCCACATGCTGCACAAAGCTCTCGGCTACCTTCTGACTAGTGAAGTTCGATGGTAATGGCAGGAAATGTCCATACTTCGAAAGTCGGTCTACAACCACAAAAATTACAGAATTTTCGTGAACCGGAGGAAGGCCAGTTATGAAATCCATTGCGACGTCTTCCCAAATTCGAACAGGAATGGACAGTGGCTCAAGTAGACCAGCAGGGTGTAAATGAGAGATTTTGGCTTGTTGATAGATGGCACATTCGTGGATGAATTGTCAAATACTGTTGCAGATGTCGGGCCAGTAAAACAGTCACGCCAAACGATAAAAGGTTCGCAGAAAGCCTGCATGACCACCTATTTTAGATGAATGGAACTCAGTCAGAATAGTGTGCACAAGCCCAGCGTCTTCGTGAGGAATCACTAGCCTATCTCGCCAATAAATATCTTGTTGTTTAAGGTGGTAATTCCCGTGGGTACCTTCAGTAATCAACTTATGTTTCAACTCTTGAATCCATGATGAAGCTCGGACCCTCTCATATACCTGATCCATGAATGTCATCTGTAGTGCCGAGAAAGCCATATGGGAGACACGCGACAAGGCGTCCGCTGCTTGGTTGTGGCGCCCTGGCTTGTACTCGATGGTGAAATGATACCCTAATAACTTTGGAAGACATGCTTCTTGATCGGGTGTCTGAATGACCTGAGTTCCCAAATGTTTGAGGCTGTCATGATCGATCCTGATGATAAAGAAATGGCCAAACAGGCAGTGCCGAAATTTTGAAACGGCCTCTGTAATCGCATGTAATTCCCTGACATACACCGACTGTGACTGCATGCGTGGCGAGAGTTTCTTGGAGAAGAAAGCAATAGGATGGTTTTCTTGGCTAAGCACAGCTCCGATTCCCGCTCTAGAAGCATCAGTTTCCAGCACAAACGTCTTGGAAAAATCAGGTAAGCATAGTACCGGCGCTTGTGTAATGGCATTCGTTAGATCGTCGAAAGCCTGATGTGATTGAGAACTCCATGCAAATGCATCTTTGGCAAGCAGATTGGTAAGAGGTCCTGCGATTTGAGCATATCGTTTAATGAAACGTCGGTAATAGCCGCTAAGGCCCAAAAATCCTTTTAATTGAGTCACAAATTGAGGTGGGGGCCAATTCTTGATAGCATCAATTTTCTTCTCGTCCATTTCGACACCTCGAGCAGATATGATATGGCCCAAGTAATCAATCCGTAACTGGCCAAACGCACATTTAGACAACTTAGCATATAATTGATCTTGTCTCAGAGTCGCCAGTACCATCCCCACGTGCTCCAGATGACGCTCCCATGACTCACTGTAAATGAGAATATCATCAAAGAAAATTAGTACAAACTTGCGGAGAAATGGTTGGAATATCGTATTCATCAGGGCCTGGAAAGTGGCGGGTGCATTTGTGAGACCAAATGGCATTACTAGCCATTCATACAAACCATGATGGGTCCTAAATGCAGTCTTTGCTCTGTCAGTCTCCTTCATCAATATCTGATGGTACCCCGATCGAAGGTCCAGTTTGGAATAAAACATAGAGCCGCTAAGTTCATCCAGTAGCTCATCTACTGTGGGCATAGGAAATGAGTCTTTCACTGTCATGGCATTGAGGGCTCTATAGTCGACGCAGAATCTCCATGTTCCATCCTTCTTCCTAACCAAGATAACAGGTGCAGAGAAGGGACTGTTGCTGGTTTGAATTAACCCATCGGTTAGTAACTCCTCCACTATACGCTCAATCTCTGACTTTTGACTCACGGGGTATCTATATGGACGAACTTTGACTGGAGTAGAGTTGGGAAGTAACTCTATTGAATGTTCGTGGCCTCTGGGTGGTGGTAATCTGTGTGGAGTCACAAACACTTATTCAAAGCGTTGTAAAAGCTTAAGCATCTCAGAAGGAACAGAGGTATTATCGGTCTCTGCTATGGATTGGTCTATGGCTTCAAGAATATACATCTCAGCCATTGCTTCTGTACTTTGAAGTCGTATTAGATGATGGTGTTGCGCCGGCAACGTAGAAGCTCCTCTAAAACCCCGGAGTGTCACCCATTGTCCGTCCTTCAAGAATTTGATTGTGGAAGTGCTATGGTCCGCAACGTGGGGCCCTAATGTTTCTAACCACCCAGCGCCGATCACCATATCCACCACGGCAACCGGTAACACAAACATCGTCAAAAACAGTGTATATCCACAGATGTGTACTGGTACATTGGAGACCATCTGGTTAGTGCGCATTACCTATCCTATACCACCCATGATTCTCACTTCCTTTGTGTATTCCATCGAGAGGTTCAAGTGTTGAACGACGCGTGGATGAATGAAGTTGTCGGAGCTTCCTCCGTCAAGTAGAATCTGCACCTCTTTTCCATGAATGTTGCCTATGAATCGAATCGTCGCAGCACCATGAGTGCCTTTAAACGCTGGCAGTGACAAGTGATGCAGCGTGCCATCGATCGTTAAGTCCTCCATCTCAGCTTCGACTATCTCCTCTGGTTCATCCTCGCCGATCATCATCATGAGTTACCGCTTAGCACAACGATGAGTGGGAGAGAACTTCTCGTCGCAAGTATAACATAGGCCCTTCTCTCTACGGATCTGCATTTCGACTGGAGTCATACGTTTAAGAGGCAGACAATTGGGAGTCGGTAAAAGTGGTGGAAGGTTGGTTTTGCCGCCGCCACTGTTCATGAGTGATGAACCACCAGATCCTGTCGGGGGGTTTGAATATGCCTTGCCCAACGTATGGGTGTTCCCGACATTACTAAGACCCGAAACCTTAGTGGACTTACCCCACTCCGTTGCTTCTGAAAACAGCTTGGCTAGGGTCATCGCCTGTAGAACGGTCGCTGGCTTTTGGACCAGTACATCGCGACGTAATTATGGTTTCAGTCCTCCCAGGTAGCAGTCAAGTATCGCTGGATCAGGTACATCTGTAGTCCTATTTGCTAATGCCATGAACTGAGTATGGTACGTTTCCAACTTCCCCTGTTGTACCAACTTGAATAGTTGGGATCTAGCGCAATCGAATTGTGAAGGGCCAAATTGCTCTTCGATGGCCTTGATAAAATCAATCCAGCGAGGGATGCAGTGAGCCTTGTCAAGCATCTGAAACCAGGGGAGCACGTCGCCATCCAAATGGACGGAGGCGATGACTAGCCGTTGAGCATCGGGAATCTCAAAATACTTGAAGTACTGCTCTGCCTTGAATATCCACTGTAGGGCCTCGGATCCATCAAACCGAGGAAAGTCTAGCTTAACTGACCGTTGGTTAAAACCAAAATAGGGTCCCATTTGTGTATTGGATATTTCCACCGTCGGAGTGTCGGACTTGACTCCTGTGCTAGCAGTGCAAAGTGGTGGCGTGTGCCTCTTAGTTTTTGAGTTTTGTGAAATGAATTATTCCATTGTGTGTTAAACCGCGGAAAATGTGTTTCTTGAATTTGGGTCGGTAAAGAATGTATTTTCTTGAAATTGAGCTGGCAACGATTATGGTTTATTGAAAATGTGAAAATATTGTCTCGTGCAATTATAAAAATGTACTGCGACCACAAAAATTTTCAATATGTGAAAATTTGAAAATGAGACAGCATAGTTGAAGTAAAAAAAAAAAGCACTGCAATTGGTGGTAATAACGATACCGGAACAGAAACTGTTAGAATGGTCTAAAGATCTGAACCGGGTAGGTCAGATAAGAATTCCCAGCGTGCTAAGCAAGAGAAAAGTGGTCTGAGTGCTTAAGATGAGGAAGCTCAAACACGAAATAGACGAGCAGAGGCTCGAGGCGGTAAGACCCGGTGTGCAAGTCTGCACGTGGTGGTGTCCCTGGGTCATAAGATTTGTGATGCTTAGCATTGTGTGGAATGATGATTGGCATGGTGACTTTAGACAAGTATGTCTAGAGTACATCTTGAGGCTAGAGAAATATTCGATCTGTACCAGGTAATAGATAATATACCTAAGCTTGAGGGTAATTCCCTAGGTAGTAAGTCTAGAAATCCATCGTTGTGGTGATAGAATGCACCGGAAGGCTAATACATGATAAGCCAAGAGGCATAATGAGTCAAGCAGTGAGGTCGGCGTAAACAAGCACTGTAAGAATGGATCGGTAGATCCTGTATAATTGAGAACTAAACCTTGGTACATAATCGATAAGAATGTGGTATGATGAGTTGCGTGCTAGGTAAACATGCATAAGAAAGGAATAAACTGGATGTTTAAGATAATTTCCTGAGTTATAGGTTCAAATTTCGAGAACGAAATTTAAATTAACGGGGGAGAAATGTAACATCCCAAATTTTGGGATTTTAAAATGGAAAATTTTATGGAAATTAAATTATGGAATTTTTCCTACAATAATTATGAAATTAATTATTGGAATTTAAGACACATTTTCCCATAAATTAAGAACAACTAATTAGGGAATAATTTTTGGCATAAATATTTAGAGATAATATTTTAAGGCCAAAAGAAATTAAATTAAGGAAGAAAATCCTTAAAAGGAATTAAGGATTAAATTTTTAATTTATTTTCCTTAATTGAAATTGTATAAGTAAAGGACTTAATTGCAATAAGAGTCTTAAAGAGAATTAAGTGGATTAATTTTAGTGGTTACACAATACATATATATTGTTATAAAAGCCCATTTATCTTTCCTATCCTCTTGGCCCAACACGTGAAAACAACAAAACAATTCTAACCCATATATTCCTAAGCCCATACGTTTTACACTCAATATCCATTAATTCATTTAATCTCACCTCACCAAGACGCAGGCAAAGAGAAATGCACAGTTGGGAAATATACCTTAGCCATTACATATAATCATTAGCCCATTTACCATTTGGCCCATATATTCCCCTCAACTTATTAATTCATCAACCCATCCAAATTTTCATTAGTCAAAACGCAACACTAGTCATGTGGTTATTATATATTAGTGGCAGCGGGAAAAAAAAAAAAGAAAAAAGGGAACCAGATCAGCAAATCAGATCACAGCATTTTACGTAAACGCAAGGTAGGAGATTTGCACCAGCAATTGTTACGGGATAACAGCAGAAAATCACGACAGCGGTAGCCTCACCCACGTCTCATCCACTTCGGACCGTTAGTTTCTTTTCTCTTAGACCGGGCCATTAATCTGATATAAATCACAGCTTCTTGACCTATATCCATTGCCTTAAAGAAAAACAAGAAGATGAAAGTGAGAGCCAGACAGACATAGGCGAGAGAGTGAAGGAGTGAGTTAAGCCATTCTATCCTCCTCTGCATCTAACGCCGGAGAACAGGGGCGTTGAGTTTCAGCAAAGATCACAACGTACAAACAAGTAGGAACTGAAAGTAAGTCTTCGGGTATCTTCCTTCTAGTTTCCCTGTTTGACCAACGCAAGTTTGTTAGTGTTAGGAGGTAGGAATTAATACCATGAATGCTCTGCTTTGTAAACGTTGAAACAGGGATCATTTTTTTTAGCTTGCATTTGCGTCTTTGAATGTGTTATTTTACTGCACAATATATATATATAGACTCCATCGTTGCATAAAGGAAAGAAATAGAGGAAGCTCATTGAATATCTTTATATATATATATATATATCCTGTAGCTGCACTTGGAAGCTAAGGAAAGAGAAGGAAAATTATGTGATATACATACCTGGTACATATATATATATAGATTTATGAGGTTACATTTAGTAAATGGAAAGAGTTGCTGTCATATACATAAAACACGACACCTGGAAAAGATTAGAAGGACTTTGATGTATTGTTGAAAATAAGTATAAGGTTTAGTCACGAAACTCTTATGGTTTGGGAGTAATAGGTCTCTGTACAGGAAAATAAAACACTATGATCTGTATATATATACATATCTCAACATGGTCAACAATATGTCAGGGAAAAACCAAAACTTGCTATATAGATATGTGAGTGTGTGAGTGTACTTTGTTACATAAAGAAAAGAAAGCTTTTTGCAATCATTTAAATATATATTTATATATATATAAATTGAAACCATATGATTAAAACCAAAGTTTGATTAATGTTAACACTTTACGTGGAGACAAGTGGAAAAAAAAAAAATGGTCATACACATATATATTATTCAAAATGTATTTGTAGATACTAGGTGCCAGTATTTATAAAACTCAAAAATCTTGCTAATATAAATATATGTAATACATTAAAGCATTTTTTTTTATATGGTGTTGATTTTATAAACTCCTAATTTAAGAGCTAGGGTAATCCTGAGAATTTAGAATAATTGTAGAGGAATGATAAAAATAAATAAGAAAATAAAAATAATAATAAATATTATTAAAAGGGGGAAATAAATAATAAAGGAAATAATTAATTAATAATAAACAGAAAAAAAGATATTATTAATTAGTAATTAATGGAAAGGAAAATTAATAATTACAATGGGTCTCACTAATTCTTCAGGCATAATGTGTCCATTGCAAACATTCTAAATATATTATTAAAATTTATATATTTTAATTTTATAAAAATTATAAGTTATAATTTTGTTATTGTAGAGTTTTAAAGAGTTATTAATGGTTAATAAATTGGTTGTGGTAGATTGATTTTTTGGCGTGTGTTTGAGCTCTTGTATTAGAAGCAATGTGATAATAGTTATTTTCGCATGAGAGGTAATCACTTTCCACTTATTATGTATATTAGTATGTTGTTTGTGAGTATTTTGTGAAATAATTATGAATATCTTAATAGAAATTGCCTTGTGGAACCTTATGATTTAAAATTGTGAATACATACATATATACATTTTTATTTATTTATATATGTATAAGAATTGAGAATTGAGATATTATGACATATATATGAGAATGATTTTAATTACATGATATGAATGGAAAAAATCTTGGAAAATCCATGTTGAGCTATTTATTTGTTGTGATAATTATGGAAATGGTTGAATTGGGAAGAAATGGAATAGTTTATTCCACCACGTGGTAAAGCCTCCATTGGTGCACAATGGTTGGCTTTCTATTGTCTCACATGTTCAATGAGGGACTAGCCCACTAGTTCAATGAGGGCTTACGACACCCCACTAGTTCAATGAGGGGAAAAGACCCATGGTTTGGGACATGTGCTCTGAGGATTTTGGCCGGTCCTCATCACATGACCAATGAGCTTTTGAAAGAACCAAGAACATGGATGTAACTTAGCCCATGGGTCTAGTCGGAGGAAATAAGGCGGTTCGGTTGGATTGGTGGGAGGCAATTTGGGAATTGTGCTAATGAAAACTGTGATACATAATTTCTGATATGAAATTTTATAATGTGGATATTGGTGAATTATATTTTTAATATTTTGCTATATAAATTGTTCCACTTGGCACCTCACTAGCACATATTAATATTCGTAATAAGTTGGATTGATGGTTACCCACATTTTCAGGTGATAGTTTTCGTACGGATCCATCAGGGAAGATCTCGGAAGCTTAGGCTACTTTTGCATAAAGTAGTGTTTCCGTCTTTCTGGTATATGTGGGTTGATTGTATATTGCCACATTATGGCTCATTCTACATACTCTGATTTATTTTTGTATATCTTGGATGACTAGACAAACGTTAAAGCACTATTAAGTTGTTGATCAAATCCTTAATCAGTGATTATGTGAAGAAAAAATGGAGGACGTTATAGTAGTACTCCTTGTTTGCAAAGCTTCGCGCGAGAAATGTTTATACGCAAGTGAGGTGTCCAAGCTGATTGATATATCAAACATACACCTATTCATTATTAACCATAAACAAGTAGTTTTCTTGTAAAGGAGACTCAGAGCAATAAATTTGTCCACGCATGCAAGAGTTGTATAAGAGATTTCCACAAGGATAAAAAGTTCTGCTCGGTCTGGTGCAAGACTCTCATTAAAAGTTTTGGAGTAACTATTGTGTGATTCTTTATAAGCTTGGAGTAAAGGTAATTCTGATTATTCTTTTATATACTTGTCAACTATATATATACATGTGTGTGTATTAAACTATTTTGGGATTTGTTTTGCCTATGAAGGACTTGATTTGGAATGATACATTTGACTAAAATTATATTTGATGAGATAAAAAACTTTTCAAGCATTCTTGGGTGCATTAGAACTCATAGTTATGTATTTTGGAAACGGTTTAAGCATGCTTATATGTTAAAATGAAAATATTTTTATTATAAATGATTTAAAATAATGTTATATGCTTTAGATGATGTTATTTGTTATCTTAAAGAAAATTGATGATGGATTATCTGAGAAATCATATTTGGAACTTGTGTTTGTGTGTGTGAGAGAATATTGTGATTGTTTGTCATTGATGCATATGAACGGTGGTACATTTGTGATGGGTTGGAGTAATGAGGAATTTTTATAAAGAGATTTTTTTATGTCATCACTCGGTGCACAGTATATGATACTTTTCAAGGCCCATTCTTCCTTGTTTTCCTTTGGACGGGATTGGAGCTGTAAACTTGTGACACCTCCTTAGTTGTGTTTAAGGAAGCTCTATACCTTTGGCCGGGTATATCTTAAGATCTGGTAAGTTTGGGACAATTCAATTAAATGGATGGGTTTCTGTTGGACTATGTGTTAGCCTATAGCTTCAGTCAGCGGTATAAAGATAAATGGTGATATAAGGAAGAAATATTGCAAATTGCAAATTGTATAGTATATTTTGTGATATCTCTTGTGAAAGATGTTTGGAAAATGAAATGATGTTCCATAGTTTTAGAAACTACATAGTATTTTTGGGGGAAGAGATTTTGTATTTGATAGCATTGATAACAAGACAATTATGATGGAATTCCAAAAAAATAGGCGCAGAAGGATGACATTATAATTAACCAAATTGAGTTTGTGAAAGGATTTTACATTTTTTTGATAATATTAATAAATTATTATTGTGACATCCTGAAATTTTTTTAGAATTATTATAGGATAGATTAATTTACCAGGAATATTCAGTATAGGAGTAAAAATTTCTAAAGTTATAGTTAAAAATAAATAATAATAATTTTATTTATATTATATTATAATATAGCCGCCCACATTATAATTAAGGGGGGAAGGGTGTGTGTGTGTGTGTAAATTCACCTCAACCACTCCCCTTCCTTATCCATTATATAAGGTGCGTATTCAAGCAGCGAGAGCGAGAGCGAGAGTGAGCGAGAAAATAGAGAGAAGAGAGAAAGAATGAGAGAATGAAAGCATAGAGATAATTATTTAGAGAGCCTTGTAGTAACTTTTGGTGATTATTTAGAAACTACAGAGTAATAGGTAACTCTGAATATTCTTTCATATACTTATAAATTATGTATAATTATGAATGTTTATTTTGTTAAAATAGACTAAATTCTATGTATATGTGTATCTTTTATAAATTATAATATTATTATAATAAAAATTGAAAATGGCAGTTTTGGGGTACGAATTTCATAAATTACATTTTAGCCCTCGAATTTCAAAATGACAATTTAGTCCTTCAAATTTCAAAAATGACAAATTGGTCCGACTAGGTTTTATGAGATGTTTGATTTACCTTGTGATGATATTTGATATAAATGGAAGCTTGTTTTAATATACTTTATTTTTATCAAATATAATTATCATGACGGCTGTATTTGTGATTGGTTGTAGTAAGGAGGAATTTGAATAATAAGATTTCTTTATGCTATCACTCGGTGTACAGTGGATGATACTTATCAGAGCCCCTTCTTCCATATTTTCCTCTAGTCGGGATTGCATTGGAGCTGTAAGACATGTGACACTTCCTTAGTTGTTTTTTTAAGGAGGGGAGCCAAAATCCAGACTTAAGCTTTATACCTTTGGCCGTGTGTATCTTAGGTTTTGGTGAGTTTGGAACCATCCAGTCAAATGAATGAGTTTCTGTTGGACTATGTGTTAGCCTATAGCTCCAGTAGGCGGTACAAGAATGGACGGTGTTATAAGGAAGACTGTATATTGCATATTATATAATTGTACAGTTCACAGATTGACAATGTTGATTAATTTTGTATGAGAAATTATGGTATATAGAAATATATATGTAATCAGCTCCTGCATTTTGTCATATGTGATTTGCTTATGTATGGTAGAAACTTTCAGTAATTACTGAGACGTGAAATCTCATCCTATATTTAACATTTTTAAGTGAATGTTTTTGTAGGGAGCAAGGGAAAGCACCTATGGTGTGAGCTTTGAAGGCTCTTTTGTACTCCTATAGCTTGTTATTTTTATTTGTCATGACCCTAAGACTTCCGCTTTGTATTTATTATGAAATATTTTGGGAACTTATGTTGACTTTGTATTATGGATTTTGGGATGAAATGGTCATTTAATTTGATGATTTGGATGTTGAACATCCTGATTGGAGATATTTCAAATACTTTGGTTAAATATTTAGGTGTATGATTTGGGGTGTTACAATTATGAGTTAAACTTGATTTTGAAATCGTATATTTTTTATCTTGGTTTGCATGTATATTTCTGAATAACCAATGGTTACACAAATCTTTGGATCTTATGGTTACTATATTTTTTTTTTCAGGAGATTAGTAGAGAGCAAGGGAAGGCACCCATGAAGTGAGTCTTGAAGACTTTTTGTACTCCTAGAGTATGTTATGTTATGTTATTTGTATTTGTCATGACCATGAGACTTCCACATTTTATCAACTCTGAAATATTTTAGAAATTTATTTTGACACTAAATGTTTTAGGAAATCAATTTGGCCCTGAAAAAAAAAGGGTTTTTGTTTAGTGACAATATTTCAAATGCTTTGGTATTTTGTTGTTTGATTTTTGAAATGTTACAGCTTTCAGTTCAGTCATTTAGTTTTGGTACTTTTACTGGCTTCTTTCGGTGGATAGATAATGGCTTCATTAATGCTGGTTGGGGTCCATACAATTTATAAGTGTCATTTTTGTTTTCAAGTGGATGAACTCATAGGTCGACAATCCCCCCCCCCCTTTTCAAAATGTACTTATATTAATACTTATATCTTAAGGTACATCTTTGACCAAAAAAAAAAAAAATCTTAAGGTACATCAAAGTGTGACTATTACACTAAAAGAAAACAAACCGGAATAGAAAAACTAACAAACAAAATGTAAGGAAAATTAATCACCACTGAAGAGGTTGGAATAAAAGTAGCATCAGTGACTACACTGACTTCCTGGACATCCAAGGTTAGAAGTGACATGAAAAAAGATGTTGGTTGCAAAACTCACTCTATAGGGCACACCTTATAAGCATAAGCTATAAATTGATCAACTACACAATTGCCCCAACTTGGGGTAAAGGACGAGAGAAAACCCAACCTTAAAAGAAAGAATACAAATGATGTCCTAAAGAATACTTATGTTCCTCCATTCAAGCAAATATGGTGATGTCAACCACCCACCGAACAAACTATGGCTAACACTAGCATTTTGGATTCGCCACCATCGAATAAACTTAACAATGGTCATTTGAGAGGTATAGCATATAACAGCAGCGACCATCGGCAAAACCCTTCCCCCAAAAACATGAATCCAAGTCAAAATAGAGAACACCATCACTAAAACCCAAAACCAAAAAAATTAGGAAAAGACGGATGTTCCCCTCCGCCGATAGAGACTGCCGAGAAGGGAGACGCCGTAACAGACTAACAGCAGCTCGCACGGCTAGGAAGAAAGCTCCCACCAACTCAAGAAAGATTTGGAGAGGGAGAGGAAATGCTAGCCTTAGAGGCGAGAGAGGACCACAGTTGCACAGAGAAATTAGAGGGACTCCACAGATGAAGTCACAATAAAGACGGAGAACAGAGGAGGGCTAACGCCGATGAAGATGGAAGCTCGCCGTTGTATGTCTCTGTTCTAATATGAGAATCATGGCTCTAGCTTTCTCCTGTGCTACCTGCTTATGGTTCTTAAAACTCCAATCTGCTTCTCCATCACAGTTATGGTTCGGGATGATGCTGACTGGCAAGAGAGAAACCCTAATGTTTGGAAGTTGAGAGAGAGTCGTGAGAGCGTCGAGATTGGGCTAGCTTTTTTTAAAACTAAAGTATTTTGATATCTTGATATCAAAATACAGGTGGACATGGGCATAGTGAATTAGATTAAAATACTGGTCGACATCAAGATATCTTCTCTGCGTCAAAGCATTCTTAATTTAAACTAAACATGTCACCATTTGAATTTGATGTATACTATATACTTCCTCATGTGCTTAATATAAGCGTAGTTAATTTTGTTAGAGAGGTTAAAAAAGCTAATTAGATTAAAGTATTTATATTTATTGTTGTTCTCGAAACTAATTCATTAAATTATAAAATGATATATAATCTAACAATATACGACATATGTTGTGATTGAGTAATCAATGTATCTATTTTAATCTCTCTAAAAAAAAGTCAACTAGCTCTTTTATTAATAAGAACATGATGTAGTACTATATAGATGTGTTGTACATGTATAATATAAAATCTGATTAAGAAATCTGCATGGCATAAGAGCCTAATGAAGAGTTGGGATTGAACCCCATACCTTAAATTTTTATATACTATCTTCGATAAAAATTAGTTGGGGATTGAATTAGTCCTAAATATAATCCAGTACTTCAATTTACTTTATCTCTCAAATTTATAATCCCCAAACTATTATATCATATGGCAGTTGATAAAAGATAATACTTTTGGAAAACTAACTTATATTTATTATAAAAATACTAATATAACTAACTTTCTCAATCAACCAAAAACAGTTAACTAGCTAGTACATGACAGGCAAGGTTTTGACTTTTGACTTACCCGTTTGGATGTAGCTTTTGGAGAATGATTTTCACCATTTATGAGGTAAAAATGGCTTTTGAAGAATAGCTTTTGGGATTTACGAGGTAAAAATGATCTTTGGAAAATATCTTTTAGATAAAAATGAGTGTTTGGATCACTTCAAAACCTAGGTTTTGACAAAAGTTGGCCAAACACCCCAAAATTGTCCAAAAGCTATTCTGCATCAAACCTAGGTTTTGCAAAAGTTTGTCAAACCCCCTTGAGCCAAGCATCAAAACCTAGGTTTTGTCATAACCTTACCAGAAGCTATTATTCATCAAAACCTAAGTTTTGTGAAAAGCTATTTTTTTTTATCTTTTTCTCTCCCCTCGTCCATCATCAGTATTTTTTCAGTATTAGTTAGTATCCTTAAGATATTTTTTAGTAACTTTTTGTACCCTAATTTTTTTTTTCAATATCCTAATTTTTTTTCAAGATCATGAAATATTTTTTCAGTATCTTTTTAATACTCGTTAGTACCATGAAATTTTTTTTTAAGATTTTCAGTACCCTGAAATATTTTTTTAAGATCAGTTGTTACCCTGAAATATTATTTCAATATCCTAAAATAAATTTTTAAGACCATGAGAAGTATCTTTTCAGTACTAATCAGTATTAAGTATCTGTTTTGTACCCATCAGCACCCTAAAATATTTTTTTAATATCCTAAAATAAATTTGGGAATCTCCAAACAAGCACTTACCGACTAATGGGTTTGGACTAATTGCCCTGGCATGGAACTCGGCTCAGCCCGGCGTGTTGCTTTTGGGTTAACACCTTTGAGCCCAATGGGCCTTCGCACTCGCTCTCGCCTGGGGGGAGATTACCCTATCTATCTTTTCGTGAGGACGAAGTGACGCAGAAGAAGCTTTTCTTTTTTTTTTTTTTTGAATCTGAATGCAGAAGAAGGCTTTTTCAAGATGAGTAGTGAATAAGGATCCCAATTATACCCATTATTTTCTTTGGTTTTTGCGATTAAGTTGCTTGGGGTTAAATACTTGTATAGGAGGAGTATTAGCTTATTTAAAGAAACATGAGTTCTCTTCAAAAAAACAGAACTTAATTGAAACAAACAATACGACAACAGGGACTTTGAAGCTGTCAATGAATTTACTAATACTAATTTTGTTTAAGATAGAAGCTGTCAATGAAGCTCCAAAGATAGAAGACCGATCTTTGTTCTCTTATTTTGTCTTGATTCAAACTCTGCCGGAACCAGCAATTGTATTGCAATCGAAAACACAACCTATATGGTATGGCTTTTTTAAATCTCAATCCTCTTTCTCCTTTCTCTTTTAAAAAATGTTAATGCTACATATGAACAGTGTATTTTTTAATTTAAGGTTAGAGATAAGATCATGAGAGAAAAAAACGAGGGAGAGGGACTTTGAGATTATCTCAATCCTTTTTACCCCTTTCACGTCTAGCATCCTAAGAATTTTTAACTACCATGACTTGTCCAGATCAGAATTCTAGTTGGTAGTTAAGCAAATCTCCCTTCAAATAAGTTTGTTCTGCTAATGGCCTTGTAATTTAATGACATGAGAGCTCCCTTATATTTGGGAGTTCACTAGTTCAATCTTATCTGTAACTTCAGGCTGATAATATCTACCCTTTTAATTTTTAAAACAAAAACAAGAAGTTTTTTCTCTACAACACACATTTTCATATCAACAAATAAAAGGGTAGGGGTGTCTACTGCACGCCCCTGCTGCCCCAAAAAAAGGGGCCTTCTCAAATGTGTTTTTTGGGTCTCTTTTCATATCAACAAATAATCCCATTTTAATATTTTATGGGTAAAAAATGATATTCTTTTTAAATTTTTTTACAATTTTTCAAATATTTATTACTTAAAATGAAAAGGAGAAAATACATAATTTTAGAGTAATAAATCTTTAAAAAATGATTAAAAAAAAATATTTAAAAAAATAACACAATTTTGTGTCTATAAGATAACACAATATCACTCATTTTATGTAAAATCTAATAATAAAAAAAGACAAATTTTTTTCTTTTGGAAAAGTCCTTATTTTTTAGGAGTAGCAGAGAGGGCAGCAAGCGGCACACATCAGACCCCTGCCTCCAAATAAAATATATCTTAGAATTAAGTCTTGTGACATTGAATTTATCCTTTGGGTCATATTCATGATTATTTAATTAAAGCCTCTCAGTTAATTAATTTCCATGAAAAACGTAACCAAGTAGCTTCAACCAACTTTTTATCATATAGTGGAGGCTCTTAAATATCTAGAAATAGTATGAGCACCACTAATCACTTGATAATACAGCCAACTAAGCACGCAACAGTTGAAAATGACAACTCAAAGAAATGAGTTGCTAATAATAACTTGACCCTTTATGTTATCTTTTAAATATTAAATTATAAATATGGAAAAACACGAGCAATCCTCCAAATGAACTAATGACCGGTAAATAATAGTAATTTCGTGTAGTAAAATGCGTGGAATTAGAGTTGATCCTCCTGATTACTCTAAAACTAGAGTGCGGTAAATACTGACTTTTTGTTGTGGGAAAAGTCAAAATTGTTGAATAGTCCCGGGCTCCCGGCTTAACATTTTTTTAAATTCAATCAGTGAAGAGAATGGCTTTTTTTTTTTCAGAAGAATCTGAATTCAACTATCGATACTTTTCATGTATGAAATTTTATAAAGTATCATTATTTTTTATGTATACAAATTCATCAGGCCTTCCTTATCGTGCCGTTTGCCAGTTGGCATTCTTCAATGGCTGAAAAATGACGAGATATTTGAAATTAAGCGCGGAGCCGCCGACTAAAATATGCGCCCTTTTCATTGTAGCCTTTTTCTTTTTTTCCTTTTTAAATTTATTAATTTATATATATTTTGTATTTGTTATAACTTGTTTATCCATTTAACTACAAATACATAATAACTATACTTTTGATTTGATTTATAATTTGTTATAAATAAAAATTATGGATGTGTTCACGATCTGGAGAAGAATTTCATGATATTCTTACTCACGAGCCGTAGTATGCTACTCAAAGAAAGAACAATCAAATGTCGTTAAAATTGATGATAGTGGATTAAAATGACGACAATAATAGTTATCGTCTTAACGTCGTTTAGTGATATCTTTTTATGTTTTACTCCATTCCTAATTATATGAGCACTTTTTTAGTGCAAATCGACTACAAAAGTGCTTTCCTATAATTAGGACCGAGGAGGAGTATGTGAGTTATTGTGAACATAGTTTTCTTTTGATTATGAATTAGTGACTGTGCTTATTTAATAGATGATTCGTGTTGTAATTTACTAATTATATTTCTTTGAAACACACGAAGGAAAAATAGTTAAAATTTGGAATAGTAATTTATGGGCCCTGCGGGCACGGATGGCCCCCGGTCTACGCTTTAAAAAAACGTGTATTTTTTTTTCTTGCACTTGGAGGGCCGGCAGCAGCCCCGCCTTCACGATTACGACGATGACTACTCTATATCAAGCCTTCCTTATTAACGAAATTTATAAATAACAAATTTTCACCGATTTTTTTGTTTTCTAAGCAATATAAAATGCGTTTCACTTTTCGCCCTATGAGATCTTACCAAGATGCCACTATCCGTACAATTGAAATAAGATTATCTTTTTCCCTATTTTACTTTAGTATGTTTATTTGTTCACATAATACAGTAAAATGTTAATTTACTGTGTAATTGGGTGGCAAACAAACCTTTATCTTTTTTTTTTGAAAAAAAAAAACAGAGAGAGGAAGCAGCCGTCATCCCAACCGCACAATCAGAGTGGTTTATTTTTCAGCGTTGGTGTGTAAAAATTTCAATGGCTTTTAAGCCAACGACCCAATGAGAAAAAATCATGTTTGGATATCATTGCGGGCTTTAACTTTAAGTCGAAAAAAGCTCAAAAAAGCTCAAAAAAGTTAAAGGAAAAAGCTCCGTAATCCAGTTTTTTCCATAACGCTCACTTTTTGACGTGGGCCCCGTCACTTCTACCACCATCAATCCAAACACAAATCATTATCTATACCTATAACCCGACTTTTTCCTACCGAAACTTTTTTAAAGTCGGATAGGCTTTTGCCCACCGCTTCACCGCTTTCTTCTACCGTCAACCCAAAGTAGCCCAATAACTTGTGCTTTTGCTACAAAATTTTTTTCAGCCATAAATTTATAAAATAATTACTTTGTGCTTTTAATTTAAATACTGTTATTCACATCACAACATTACTCTATCTATCTGTCTATTTATTTATTTATTTATTAGGATATGGAGTGTAAATTTTCATGGGTGAATCCAAAGTTGGATTTCACGAGGGACATTGAGGAAACCACTTTGAGGGGGAACAAGAGCTGGCACTGGCACAAGAATCTAAACCTACCAAATGCCTCTGCATCATTATAATAGTAGTCGGAAAAATTGTTTAGATAAATAATACTCCCTCCATCCGGTATTGATTATAAGATCTAGTTAATTTTTTTTAGAGAGATTAAAGAAACTGATTAAATTAGCTTAGAGTATTTTTTTTCTTCAAACTAAATAGTTTGACTAATAAACTAATATATAATTTAAGAAAATACAACATATGAAATAATTAAATAACTTATTTAGTTTCCTTAATCTTTCTAAAAAAAGTCAACTAGGTCTTATAATTAGGACCGGAGGTAGTATTATAAAAGTCCCGTAAAGTTGTTAATAAAAAGTGAAATATCAACCATTAATAAATGGATCAGTTATCATTAACAACTTATGAGACTTTTTTGATATTATTTTCCTCATTTGAGACCTAAACATGATTTCCCCATAATAATACTCCCTTCTTCAATCCTCAATATAAGATAGAGTTAACTTTTTTTTTAGAGATTAGTACGTGTTTGAATTAGCAGTAGAAGTTGTTTTTCTAACATGATTTACGATGTATAAGGTAAGTTTGTGAGAAAAGTTTTGTCTCGAATTGCGTGAATGTGATTTTCCAACACCAATTCAAATAGGCATAGAGAAGCTAAAAAAATTACTTAATTATTTCATATGTTGTGTATTATTATATTGTATATTAGTGTATAAGTTAGACAAAATAGTTTTAAAAAAACCGATAAATAGAAATACTTTAAAATAATTTAATTAGTTTTTTTACTATATCTAAAAAAGTTAACAATGTCTTATTATAATTGTGGAATACTAATAATATTATTTATTAATTAATATTTGTAAAACATGACAACACACAGGTATGCCTTCATTGGATGCTCAGGAGTTGTTTCATCACATTCAGGTTCTTCAGATGTCTTTTTTCTTGCGTAGTGCATCCAGTGTTTTTAATGAAAGTCATCTTTCGACATCAATGACCCCAGACTAATCTGAACCAAGACTGGGTTGGCCCTTTTCGGGGGAAAGCCTCTACCACCTACACACGCTGCATTCCCACGTTTTGAACTCAAGATCCGTAGTTAAACTGTAGGACAACTCGTTACTAATTGACCTAAAGCTTGTTTGGTGGTGGTCCTTCAGATGTCTTTGAAGTGAAAGGGGAATGCATAGTTAGTTAAAAAAGTTGATAATTACTAATAATTATAAATAAATAAAAACGACTAAAAATTTCTTACACAATCATGAGTCATGACATCCCTCCCACTTTGAATTTTCCAAACAAAGATGCTGCGGGGTCCAAAGTGACTGCCCAGAAATTATCTGACGAAACAATACTATTTTTAAAAAATAGTTTTATATTTCATTTAAAGTTGCTACATCACCATATAAAAATAAAAGATTCACTTTAACATAAATATTTTGAAAAAAGGTAAAAAAATACCACTTGAATTTCAAAAATTCAAATAAGTGATTTCATATTAAAATGAGTTCTCAATTGTTATACTCTTCTAATTAAGATATAATTAATCTACAGGTCCTTATAGTTTCAATCAATTTTAAATTAGATACCTATATTTTTTCCATTTATTAGGACCTTATACTTTCACTAGTTTTTTTATCAAATCCTTGTAGTTTTTTTTTTTCTTTTTATAAAGTTCTTACAGTTTTACATGATTTTTAATCAAGTCCATGTACTTCTTTTATTATTTTTTTCAATACATTATAATAATTTTTTCTATAAATATAAGATATTATTCTATAAT
Source organism: Acacia melanoxylon (assembly GCA_019022615.1). NCBI lineage: Eukaryota > Viridiplantae > Streptophyta > Magnoliopsida > Fabales > Fabaceae > Acacia > Acacia melanoxylon. The sequence continues at coordinate 2,260,724 of JAFJYJ010000052.1, forward strand.
TAATAAATTATCATGATATTTTTATTATAACATTATTTTTTTGTGAATCATTTTTAATATTATTCATAATTGTTTAACTAAATACATATCTAATTTTATTTTTTAATTCTAAATTTTAATAAAAAAGAGAATATAAATATAATTAATTAATAATTAAATATAACAATTATTTTTTAATCATATTATTATTTAAATTTATTGTTGGTAAATTAGATTTTAATATTATTCATTTATTTAACTTTCACTTAAAATAAAAAATTACAAAGACCTGATTAAAAACAGATGAAAGTATAAGGACATGATAAAAAAAAAAAAAAAACATAAGAGGAACCTAATTAAAAATTGGTTAAAACTAAAAGACCTCTAGATTAATTATCCCTTTAGTTAATAACTACACTCTTGTAAGCATCAAGATTAATATCGGATTTTGAAATTCAAATGGTAATTTTTTACTCTAATCCCAATCCAATCAACATTTTTCCCTAGCCTCTTAAAAAAAATAGCCATTCAATCCTTGTCTGGGTATAGACTGAAATTTTACATAACTGATTTGAGCAAAAAAAAATTACATAACTGAAACTATAGAGATTGTTGGATTGGATTGTACTGAGTTAACTCACTTACACATGGGCAGGTGATTTTAATTGTTACGAGTGACTAGACCCTTTGGTTTGATTTCAAACTATAGACTGAAAGATTACTTTCAAATAAATAAAAAAAATTATTTTTCTAATATGGCAAAAATTGACACATGATAGAGATAAAAGTTTTGGGTTCATGATTGCTAAACGAAAAGGAAACCTCACCGGAGAGTCTATCTGGCGTCAGGTTTGTGCATTAACAATCACAATCCTTGTATTCTTTTTCCAAGTCCTTTTCCACCCTTCCATTCACTCAATTCGTGATCACTTCCTTCACTCGTTGATATTCCCTCGAGAATCCTAAGACCCCAAATTTCACCTTCTCTTCCTTTTTCCAAATTTAACCAGTAAAAAGATAAACCAAAAAATGGCAGAACCAACCAAAACCAGACGCTTGCATTGCACCTTTCAATAGCGGTAAGGCAACACAGAGAAGACGATAAGAAAAATGAATTTCAACTATAACAACAATGAACATCTGTCTCGTTATTCTCCTTCTCCTTCAATGGTCCCCTCATTCCCAGAACTCAACCCCACCCAGCAAAATTGTTCCTCACACGGAACCCTCCCCCACAGAATTAAACATACAATTCAAATCTAACAAACAATACCTAACAATCACATGAATTTCTTAAATGTTACAGACAAAAAAATTATATCGAAGAAATCATCATCTACACTGATTAGATACCAAAAGAATCCTATCAAATGAATCAGTTCATCATCTTCATCACAACAAATCATGAGCATACCCAACCAATATCGACGACGAGAACCTCCACGCCTGATCCCTCACACTTTTCTGATGTCTTTGTGGTTGCTTGTACAAATCGTACGGTTCCCAGAGTCTGTCCAATGGACATGGTTGCTTCGCGTCTAGCCTCGCCCATGGCTTCCCTTTCCCGCTCCAATGAAGCAGACTCACCGGACCTGGATGCAACGACCTGCATTTACCGTTCACATTATCTCCGCCTAGCCCGTGTTGATTCCACCGGTGATCAATAGCTTCGACGTTGCCGGCGAAAACCAGCAAAAATGGAGGCAGTGAGCCCAAATCGTAAATCCTCTTCTTCCTCTGTAGCTCCATCCAATTCTCGATCCTCTTCCTGAAATTTCCCTCTCGCCACCTCACCAAATCCATCACCATCACGCCTGTATTAAAGTAACAGGGCCTTCTAGAAGCGAAGACACGTGAAAGAAGAGGGTCTGACCAGAAAGTGTCGGTGAAGTACTTGGTGAAATTGGCGTGACAGTACTCGGGCGCTCCGATGACCCGTGACCCGGATAGCGTCACGTTCCAGAGCTTGTGGATGTCGTCAACGACGACGAGGTCCGAGTCCAGGTAGATGACCCGATCAACGCACGGGTCAAGGATATCGCCGAGGTAATTCCTCGCGTAGTTCAGTGGGTTCTCGAGGGCTTCTCGAATGGAAGATGATATGAGGTTGATGACTGTGTCTTCCCTGAAAATGTAGACCTTGAAATTGAGGGAAGGGAAGGTGGTTCGGACGAGACGGGTCAGAGCCCGAGGACTTGCCGGGTCAAACTCCGCGGCGATGAAGTGGAAGAAGACGTTTTCAGGGCACGAGGAGTGCCTCAGAATGGAATGAACAGTGGCGATGGAGCCACGTAGGTACCCGGAATCAAGCGTGATGGCTATGTGAACCAGAGAAGGGTCACAGCGCAATGCGACGCCGCTACTATTGATCGAAACAGGACACTCTGCTCCGTTACGGTAGTCCGGCGCCTCAGCGAATCGGGTCAAACCGTCGAAGCCCATTTCAGAGCCGCCAACAACGACATCGACCCTAGTCGGAAACGACCGAATCCCGACGGAAAACGGCGGCAATAAAAAACAAACAAGAACTAACAAAACGACGCCGCGTAACTGGAAGGAAAGCATTTGCGGCTCTGCTTCAAGAAGAAGAAGAAGAAAGATACAGATAAAAGGTTGGTTTCTTAGCAGAGATAGAAACTATGACTCAGCGATTAGAAATCAGATTAACATTGGGGTAGCACCACAGAGATTACTATGAGGAACAATGAGATGAGAAAAAGGTGAGTAACGATACCATTTTCTTGAGGGTGGTCGTCATCGTCGCGGCGTGGTTCTTTTCTTGGGGAAGGGAGATACGGTTTTGCTTTATCAGAAAGAGAGGTACAAAGAGGAAGAGGAGGAAGCTGTGTGGATGGTGGTGGTGGTGGTGTCCTCAGAAAGTTATTACTGTATGTCTTGTCTCTCTCTCCTCTTCATTTCTTTATTCTCTCTCATCGACGGAGAAGAAAACAAAAAGCAAAATGAAAATGGTCAGTTTATTAAATATAGCACTATTGGTTAATTACTTGATTATTATGATCAGCACAAGTGACTCTGTTGTCACACAGCGAATATTGTTTTTTCTTCTCTTTTTTTGCTAAGGCAAATTAGCAATTTAAGTATACTTAGTGCAACTAACAAATTACAGATTTATTCTTACTCTTGTTCCTATTATAAATCACTTAGAGAGTTATTAATATTTATGTTAATTTTAACCATATTATTAATGTTTAAATGTGGTTTCTAATATTTTTCTCTCCTCTTTGAAACCGTATTAATATATTTGTTACTGATTTGGGAGTAGGAATTGGGAACAAAAAATGAGAGAAGAGTTAATTAAGAGGATGGATTTGGTGAGGAGAGGATGGTAAATGGTAATGCATCGGAGGGGACAGCTAGGAAATGGTGAAAACAGAGGATGGGTGTTTAATGAAACATAAATGGGGAATTCATGATTCAACACTTCAATGCCAAAGTGAAGAAATAACAAAAAAATCAAAAACAAAATTAAAATATCTCTTGGTTTTATTTCAGAGTTCAGACTATCGCTATTCATTGCTTGAAAAAGTCTTCTCTCTTTATATTTAATAATCTCGCCATTCAATGATTCCAATTTCATACGGACCCTGCATCTCTCTGATCCCACTCATTTCATTTTAGTTTTACAGCTCATCACTCTTGTCTACATTTTTTTTCTCTTCAAAATTGTTCAAGCAGTAAATTTTAGGGTAAATGATGATAAAATACTATTTAAAATTCCTAAATTTTAAAAAACCTGTTAATATTTCGAAAAGATATAAAAATGATAAGATGAAATTGAGATTTTGAAATGTTTATGAATTTACTATTTTATTCTTAATTTTTAAATAATAAAAAAAACCTCACCGAAGCACCACCGGTCCGCCGCCGCTGGCCGCCAGAACTCATGGGGATGGGATCAACTTCATTCAAATTTTTAAAAAACAAAAATTTAACCCCACCTAGAAAAAAAAAATCATTGCTGAAGCTCAGGCCACTAGCAATTGCAGGCTAGCTGCGGTGATGTTCTGACAAGGCTCATTTTTATTTATTTAAAAATTTAGAGCAATGGTAAATTTACTAACATTTTAAAATCCCAATTTGATTTATGTCACATTTATTTCCTTTCAAAATATTAACAAACTTTTTGGGGTTTAAGAATTTCAAATAGTATTTTACCGTTATTTTCCCAAAATTTTAAGTCAGGGGTTTCTTTGTGGATGGCAATTTTAACTTTCAAAAGCGACTTTCAAATTTTGTTTTATGTACATGAACTAAAAATATAAGAAGAGTTTTATCTTAACTCATATATAAATAGTGATTCCCAACAAATACTTTAGATATGGGAAGTTATGTTAAAATTAACTACTCTTTATTCTCTTTAGGTTTTATTGTTAAGACACAAACAAACTACTCCCTCGATATACAATATAGGGCACTTCAATTATGTATGGGAAGTAAGAAATGACCATTAAGTCATTTCATATGTTCTTTGGATTGAACCAGTATAAGTTGTTTTTGTCCACCTCTAGTGATATTTTTCTAACTCTCCTCTTTTCATTTAGATTATGATGAAGTTTAAAATTTTAAATCACTCGTTTCACCCTTAGGTGAAAGGCTTGAAGAAACATACTGAAATTATGTCACATCATTGAAGCTTAATGAAATTTTCCCTTAAATAAATTCAACTCAATGATATGAATCTCGCATAATTAAATGGATCCAACTTTTCTCCCGTGTTGCTCTCCTTGATCGCTCCCTTACCCAAAACTATGTCGTTTTGAGTGAGGTTTTGGAAGAGGGTTTTCAAACCTCTTTTTTTTTTTCCTCAAAATAACATTCAAGTCCTTAAGTATTTTCTTTTTAATAGCACCCAATATTCTAAAATAATTTATACTGAGTATTGCTAAAAAATATTTTATAATACATAGTGCACAAAAATTATTTTAGAATGTTGGGTTCTACAAGGAAAAAAATTTATTTCAGGATTTGAATGTTGTTTTGAAAAAGAATATTGGGTGCTAGTGAAAGTTATTTTAAAATTTTTGTGTTTAACTGAGTAAGGGAGGGGGGGCAAAAGGGGGAAGCTGGATCCTAACTAAATAGGGTTGAATTTCTCTCATCATCTTTTATAATCTCTAAATAATGTTCGTTTAATCGATCTGAAAGTCACAATACTACTTTGATTTTTCTCATCTTTCTAATCAATAGCTAAAATAAGATGATGAGAAAAAATGACGAGGAGGGAATCTATTCGGAACTAAATGTTGAGCTTGACATTGACGTCTAAAATATAAAAGAATGGATAGTTTTAAATTAGTTAAAGATAAAGTACACAACCAATACATGGTTAATTGTTTATTGTCTCTTTTGCATATGTAATTTCACATGAATAAATATTTCTCGTAAAGAAGTAAAATGTGATGCTCAATTCAAATGTACCACACGCTAACAAAAAAAGTTTTGTTAATTTAAAAAGATCATCACTAGTTTATTTACACTCACTAACCAAACAGATTAGAGAGACATCCTAAAAGATGAAGTTAGTAGAAGAAAAGAACCCTCAACAACCACAAAGCACTTATGGAGGAGGAAACTTAAATAAGCAAAGAGACAAAACAAATAATGCCCATCACAATATTCAATTGGATTAATATTTCTTTCTTTTATAAATGCCAGGTGTTCCACTAGCCAGGTTAAAACAAAAGTCGGAGGGCCCCAGTCATTACGTATATCTATATACATAAATACATACACATGAAAACATGATCAGCAAAATATAGTCTCAGAAATTCAGATGTTATTTTTTTCAAAAAAGTATATCTTTATTATAAGAATACTTCTGTAGTGTAATTTACACTACAAAAGTGCTTTTATAATTAAAATCGGGAGAGCAGTAATTATAAAAATTACCATGAGAACAAAAAAATACAATCACTGCACAGTCTTGTTACAAGTGAGCAACATGTAACACAAGTTTAAGTATAAAAAATAGTGATTACTCAATACTGTTAAGCTGATATTAAGAATTTTTAGTGATTGGAATTTTATAATGATTTTTCTGGTTTTTTAATTCGTTATACATAATTAAAGGGCAAGAGGAAAAAAAAACAATGTTTTGCTATTTTTATTTTGTGGATGGGATCAATCCTTCATGAGGGGGCTCGATAAGAAGTGAGGGGGAATCCACTTGGGGGCTTTTTTTTTAGAGAAAAAAAAATATTAAAAAATGTTCCACGACCTTTTCTGAGATTTTTTAGAATTTCGTTAACAACTAAATCAGTCACGTTAATAATTAAATTAGTCGTATTAACAATAATATTTTAACAACTAAATCAGTCACATTAACAACAATATCATTTTAGGTTAACAACTATATCGCCCCATTAACAACTAACGAGATTCAAAATCCGGAAAAAGCGCAAGATTTTTTTGAAGTTTTGAGAATCTTTTGCTACTTTTTAAATTTTTTTTTTTTCCTTTAAAAAGAGCCCCAAGTGGATTTTCCCAAATGAGGGGTGCCAGCTGGAAATGATGGTAGGTGGAGCCCACAGGCTCATAGTGATCGATTACTGATTAGAGAGATTTTCAGAGGTTAAAGGCATTAAAAAACATCCCATGTGATGACCTGCACCTTCCCTCCTGTACAGCCCAAATTTCCCTTTCTACTATTCGTCCACATCCAATGAACCAATCAGCTTTGATCTGTATAAAGTGTAAACCTATAATTGGCAACCCAATTTACCTTACTCACATTTCCTTTACAATTATCACTCTCACGCTAGATGTCTTATCCTTTTTCCCTCTTTTGCAATTAAAATGTAACCATAAAATCTATAAATATTGACTTAAAATTTTATTTTTTTCATTGAAAATATGAAAACATGCTCTGTTTAAACAATAAAACCTGGATTATACGCAGCACTCTATTATGGTTTCGTTTGTTTTTATATTAATTCTATTAGTGTCATAGTTTAGTATTTATTGATGTTATGTTCAATAAGAATATAATAATTCTTACTCAATACTCAAATTATTCTTACAATAAAATATATTAATTAAAATAAAAGGTAAAAAAATTGTATTTATGATTAACGTATTTTTTAAAAAAATATAAATAAATATCATACCCATGCTTGATCATACAAGTAGAGCTTGGCCAATGACTAAACAAATAATGACAGGCAATAATGAGGTAAGAAAGTACCCTTTTTTTAATTATGGTATGGAATATGAGAAGCACAGTAATTAAAAAATGTGAAATTAATGAAAATAATCCTAGGGGATAAATATTAAATGACATGGATGAAAATAAAATGAATAAATGTCATCTATATATATACTCGCTCTTATCCTTATTATAACTTATAAGGCACCAACTAACAATTCTCACAAACCAATAAAAACAGTTAAAATTATTAAAGTTAGCCTACAATCCAAGTAACTTCCAATATTACCCCTACTAATTATACTAAACTCTAATATCATACTCCCTCCGGTCCTTATTATAAGGCACCAACAAACAAATCCCACAAACCAATAAAAACAATTAAAGTCAATAAAGTTGCCCTACAATTTAAATAACTTCCAATATTACCCCTATTAATTGCACTAAATTCTAATATTATACTCCCTCTGGTCCTTATTATAAGGCACCAACTAGCAAGTTTATTTGGTCCTTTTTATAAGCGACTTGCTTTCCTAATGAAGAATGATTATCTTTTTCCATGTATGCCCCTAATTAATAAAAGTAGTGGGTGAGAGTAATAATTAATATAATATTAGAGTTTAGTGCAATTAGTAGGGTAATATTGGAAATTACTTAGATTCTAGGATAACTTTATTGACTTTAACTACTTTTATTGGTTTGTGAGAAAAGTTAGTTGGTGCCTTATAATAAGGACCAGAGGGAGTATTTAATTATTACTCTCACCCACTACCCTTATTAATTATGGGCAGACATGGAAACAAATTTATTAATGTTCATTGGGAACAAGCAAGTGCTTTATAAAAAGGACCAAATAAACTTGTTAGTTGGTGTCTTATAATAAGGACCAAAGGGAGTATTAATTATTACTCTTACCCACTAACTTTATTTATTAGGGGCATACTCCTCAAGAACAAACAAGTGTCTTATAAAAAGAACTAAATAAACTTATAAATTGGTACTCTCCTATTCTTATTATAAGCGCACCAACTAAAAGATTTATTTGGTCTTTTTATAAAGTGACATTGCATTTTCAATGAAGAATGATTATTTTTTTTCCATGCCGTATGCTTAATTAATAAAGGTAGTGGGTAGTTATAATTAATATAATACTAGAGTTTAATGCAATTAGTAGGGATAATATTGGAAATTACTTAGATTTTAGGACAACTTTATTGACTTTAACTATTTTTATTGGTTTGTGAGAAAAGTTATATGGTGTTTTATAATAAGGACTAGAGGGAGTACTAACGAGTAGAAATAAAACATCATAGACATATATTGTTCCCTTTGCGTCAATTTTGACTGACTTTTACTATTTTTTCCGACTGAATCGAGTCATTAAAGTATATATAATCATTTGCATTTTTGGTTGGTAAAGTTTGGGGAAAACTACCAGAAATTTCGAGAGAGCATAATAGAATGTACTAGACGTAGTTGTGACGTTATGTACGTGTGAGTACTTGAGAATGCTCTCGACTTCTTATAATTTGTTGGGCACGTTTTTTTTTTTTTTTTTGGGTCAAATATGTTGTGGAACTTGTGTGCTTCTCATTGAGTCGTACTCTTCATAATTATCACTTGAGAAAACGTTTTTGTTTTTTGGGTCAAATATGTTTTTAAAATTGTCTTTTTTTTTTTTATTTTTTAAATATAATGTTAATATTAAATAAGGTTAGTTTAGGACCCTTCATGGTGGTTGACTCAAACAGCTCAGTCGTCTCTAACCAGTAACCACCAACACATTTGACGTCACCCACGCAGCCACGCCTTGGGTTGTTCTCAAAGCTCCCAAGTGTAATCTTGGACGCAGCAAACCAGCTTATCATAAATATTTTTATTTCAAAATGTATTTTTAATAGACATTAAAATATCACCGAAACTTTAAAATCATGTTCACAACAACATTAATGAAATTAACAATAACAATAAAGTAATTGACAACTTATGTTATGGGGAAATTTCTTATTTTAAATTTTAAATACTATTTTTTTGAGATTTTCCCTTTCTATTATGTCATGTGAAAATACTTTTTCCCCTCAATTTATGTAGATAAGACAAACGTAAATAGTATTTTGCAAATGTACTATAGTATGGATTATTCCTCGTGTTAATTAATATTATCAAATTTATAAACCCATAATAAAAAGTGTCATCTTGGTAAGGGGTCTCACCTATAAGAAGAAAAACCTAAATTCAAATCCCAAAAAGTGTATTTGTTGGAAGAGGTAATAACTCTTTACTCTCTAAGTCTCGAGAGGGAAACCTTGATTAAATAAATAAAAAAATGGTTCGATTATACCAACACTAATGCATCGGATTCTACCAAAACTCTACAGTTAAGCGTGCTTGAACGAGAGTAATACTAAGGCCCCATTTGGATCAAAGAAAAAGTGAGAATGAAAATGAAAAGAATGGAATGAAAAGGAAAATATTTTCCCTCGATGTGTTTGTTTCGCAATGAAAAAGAAAATGGGTTGATAGGAAAAATTTTGTTTGGTTAGAAGAAAATAAGGTAGGAAAATAACGCAAAATACCATTTCACTCCCGAATATAAAATATTATTTTAAACCACACAACACCAACGCCTTTTCGATCCTTCTTCCTTCATCCTTAAGAGGTGAACCAGATCTCAGGCTCGGATCCGATCTCAGCTCCTCCATGTGCCGTGATTCTTCACCTCCGCCGTCGACGGTCGACGCCGTGCACCGGTGAAAAAAAAAAAAAAGACGATCGCCCTTGACAAGGCATTCTCGTAGAATGCCTAAGGCACTGTGAGAATGCCTTGGGCATTCTTGAGAATGCCCTGGCAAGGCATTCTCGAGAATGCCTGGGGCATTTTGAGAATGCCTTGGGCATTCTCGAAATGCCTTGCGAATTCTCGAGAATGCCTTCTCGCACTCTCTAGTGCACTTGTTTTTTTTCCCTTCTTCCTTCACCCTTCACGCTTTTCTTCCTTCACGTCGTCTCTTCTTCTTCCTCCAATCTCTTAGATCGAAAAATACAGTTTTTTTTCTTCGGCGTTCAAGGCAACGGGTGCGGCGTCGACGGTGGAGGGTCAAGACAGAGACGACGACAACGCTAAAAAGGGTAAGTTGGTATTCTTCCTCGATCGGAAAATGGGTTCCCACCAAAATAGGTGGGAACCGATTTTCCTATATATAAGGGAAAATGCCCTGCCGCCGGAAAATATTCTCCCAGGAAAATGCGAACCAAACATCGGCCGCCGACAGAAAATGCCTATTTTCCATTTCTTTCCCCCAATTTTCTTTGAACCAAATGGGCCCTAAGATGCGCTACCCAGGGGTGGACCCCTAAAATTACATATTACAACCCATATTTTTAGAAAAATTATATTAGTCTCATAAAAAATTTTAATATTTTCCTTTAGTTCTCACTATTTGTTTTGTGAAGGAACTCAAATGAAAGTATTGAAATGTTTTGGGGCTGAAATGTAATTTCATGAATACTTGGGTTCTATTCTGTAATACTCGTCCCCTAAATTGTAATTTCTGCATCCACTTGCGCTACCTCTTTAGAAGTTCTCGTGTTAAACCACTCTTTTGTACAAGTCAAAAACAACTCAAATGAAAATATTGAAATGTTTTGGGGCTGAAATGTAGTTTCATGAATACTTGGGTTCTATTCTGTAATATTCGCCCCCTAAATTGTAATTTCTTGATCCACCTCTGGCGCTATCTCCTTAAAAGTTCTCGTGTTAAACTACTCTTTTGTATAAGTCAGAAACAACTTTTTTTTGGGGGGGGGGAATAGTATGAAAACTATAATGGAAAAAAAAAATTTAAGGTTTTGATCTCCATGTCTAAACTTATAACACAGTCCATAAATTTTAAATAATTATAAGTGAATTTCTATTGTTTTGATTATTTAAAACTTCAGTATCTAAATTTCATGAAATATATAATTTATTTTTTAAAACATACAATTTTAAATTATTTCAAGTTGAAGCATAAGCACTGAATTCTAATCATGTAAAAATTATAGGAATTGGATTGGAATATTGTAACAAGTTTGAGGGGTGAGTGAACAAAAATAGGGAAAATCATTTTCAGGGCCCTTTTTAGAGAAAAAAAATCCCAAAAGGGGCCATAAGATTCTGAAATCCTGGGCCTTTTCTGGGATTTTCAAAATCTTACGTGAGTTGTTAACTAGCCGATATAGTTGTTAACGGGTAGATTATTAACAACTAAATCAGCCACATTAACAACAATTTTCTAACAACTAAATCAACCCCATTAACAACTATATCAGTACCCCGTTAGCAACTATATCAGCCCCATTGACAACTTACGTAAGATTCTGAAAATCCCAAAAAAGGTCCTAGGCCTTTTCTGAGATTTCAGAATCTTGTAAGCCTTTTTTTATTTTTTTTGTTAAAAGGGCCCTTAAAGTGATTTTCCCAAAAAAATATGCAGACATTTTCTGGCTGGCAAGTGAAAGCTGTATCTGTAATTCTGTGCGCTGTGAACATTATTTACCCGTGTCAGTTCCAAGTTTCAAGGCAGCACCAAATTGATTTATTTAATTTAATAAAAAACAAGAAAATTTCAGTTCCAAATACAAATAATAGTAATTATAATGAAGTGAATATAGTGTCTGCTTTAGCCCAAAAAGAAGATGTCAACTTTATTCTGAACAGGTACGAAGGAAAGTGGGAAACAGAGAGCTTCATAATTAAAAAATTCAGATACTGACGCTGTCGCGTGGTCTCAGATACTGTCACCTCTCAACTTGGCCTTTAAAATAAATATCCCCTTTTTGAATTACTCCTATTATTATTATAATCCATTAATTAATTGATTATTTCTGAAAATGCCTTGTTTGACATTTACTGTTCACTAGGCACTGTAAATTTTTTAATTGGAGACGTGCATGTGAATTACGTATTAAATTGGAAAAATATAATTTTGAACACCGTGACGCATCCCCCGCACGTGTGATCGGTGAATGAAGATTTCGTTTTGAATTTTTTTATAGGGTTAACGAGCATCTAACACAACAAACTATTAATTCAGGAGCGTCCAGCACAATTAACTATTAAGTGGACCGCCGCAAAGACAACAAACTTTTAAAAAGGAAAGCTAAAGACAACACCGTTAAAACAAAGTTAACGCCGTTAGCAAGAAAAGTTAACGTCCAGTTATCTAAGGAAAGCGTCCCAAAGACAACAAACTATTATTCCAAGAAATACCGTAAAGACAAAATTATAAATTTTACTAAATTAAATAATTTTTTTCTCAATTGTCATTATTCAAAACTACGTGTATAAATATCTATAGACAAAAATTACTCATTTTTCAATTTTGTCAACAATTTTTTTAAATTTTATTAACATTAAATGAATTTTTTAACTCACATAAATTTCTTCTAAAATAAAAATAATTTTTTTTTTGTTTAACATATATAATAAACTATAAAACACTTTAGGTTTTTACTAAATTAAATAATTTTTTTTTCAATTGTCATTATTCAAAACTATTTATATAAATATCTGTGGATAAAAATTACTCATTCTTCAATTTAACATATATAATAAACTATAAAACACCTTGAGTTTTATTTAAATCATATAATTATATTTTTAAACAAAACTTTTGTTTATTTTAGTAAATTATAATTTTGACAAAATTGAAGAATGAGTAATTTTTGTCCATAGATATTTATACAAGTAGTTTTGAATAATGACAATTGAGAAAAAATTATTTAATTTAGTAAAATTTAGAATTTTGTCTTTACGCATTTCTTGAAATAATAGTTTGTTGTCTTTGGCTTCCTTGAGATAATGACGTTAACTTTTTTTGCTAACGCGTCAACTTTTTTAACTCAAGATTGTGATGGGCGCTCCTTTTTCAAAGTTTGTTATCTTTGGGCCATTCACTTAAGTTAATTGATCTACGGACGCTTTCATGAAGCTAATAGTTTATCAGACTTGGGACGACTCCTTAACCCTTTTTTATATACAATTATACTATATAAGGAAGGGATAGGATATTGTCACTACCACTTTTTCACCGTTAGATTATAATCTCATCTACCTTTATCATTTCTCTCTCCTATTAGATTCTGATCTAACGGTGAAAAAGTGGTAGTAACTTGGTAGTGACATAAAATTGGTAGTGACAATATACTATCCCTATAAGGAAAATGCCTCCAAGGTCTCAGGGGAGCAATAAAATTTTAAAAAAGTCTCATAAGGAATTCGCATGTCAAAAAAATCCCAAGTTGTTAATCTTACCGATGAAGTTGTTAATTAATAACTTCATCTGTGGAATTAACAATTTCTTGGAGCTTTTTTGATATTTGACTTTCTCAAGGAATTTTTTTAGAATATCTTGGTCACTTCATACCTCATTTTTATGCTTTTTTATTTTTTTATAAAGAACAAAATGATTTTACAAAAAAAATTTAATGTCTTACAAACAACCAAAGCAAACATTACATATATATTGACCAATAAAATTACTACAATTAAAGGAAGTAATAACTCGAATAGGTTTCGCTACATAATTTTTTGGGAAAATCATTTTCAGGGCTCTTTTTAGAGAAAAAAATCCTAAAAAATGCCCTCTTAATTTTGAAATCCTCAGTCTTTTCTGGGATTTTCAGAATCTTAATCAGCCCCATTAACAACAATTTTCTAACAACTAAATCAGCCTCATTAACAACTATATCAGTACCCCGTTAACAACTATATAAGCCCCGTTAACAACTCATGGAGATTCTGAAAATCCCAGAAAGGATTTCAGAATTATGAGGGCCTTTTTTTGAGATTTTTTTTCTCCAAAAAGGGTCCTGAAAATATTTTTCCCTAATTTTTTATGCTTAATAATAAAATTATTATCAACAAATTCATTTAAAGAGAATGAGTAGCTTTTTTCAGGGAAAAAGGCTGAAAAGGAGCTTTAAAAATAGCATTGACAGAAAAATGTTTCTAATATTCATAATATTATATAAGTGATTTATCCTTTTTAAAATCAAAAGGAGGCGAAGGAGAGAACATCAAACATGGAAAAAAAAATTGTTTGTCAGAGAAATGTAGGTTTTCGCTTCCTCTAATTAATAAACAATGTTAATTTGCTTCTAATCCAGCTTAGGTATGGAAATAGGTCAGGCTAAACCAGACTTTAGTTAAATATTTTCGAAATCGTAACTATGCAGTAGAAGGCGCGAGCCTCGAATTCAAGATTTTTCTAGGCCAGCTACCGAGCCTTCATAAGCGCTATCGAGCGAAAAGTTTTTTAAAAGTTCTTACTAATAATGTTGGCCTTTAAAAAGACCTCATATTATAGGCTTTGGAGGCCATAAATAGGTTTTGTATACTTTAAACCTATCAAAACTTATATAAATATATCTTCAAATTATAACATAAGAATGAAAAACAATAAATATTATCTTATTTATATGATATAAATATAATTATATTTATTTAATATTTAAACGCCAGCCTTAACAAAAAAAAATAAGCCGACCTATTTACATATTCGCGCTTTAAATGTGCTTGGCCTACTACCTTTTTTAACAAACAGCTGTGACCGACTGGCTTGAATAATTTAGGCCGTAAAAGGCCGACGATAGGGGCCTGACCTATTCCACCCCGAATCCAGCCCCATTGACTTTGCCGCTTCGATCTTATCACCTTGATTGGATCGCTTGGAAGACCTTTTGTCGTAGTGGAACTTGAAGTTCTAGGATGATTTGAAGAAAGTTTTGGCGGTACCAACGAGAGTTTGCTCAAATGGTAAACGACTTGTGTCGTTTAAGCAAGGTTTCGGGTTCGAGCCTTGTGAATGCAAAAAACCCCCGATGGGAGACTCTCCCACCATAGCCAGGTGCGCTACGCGGGTCGGATCCAGACTAGTCGAGGCGAAGCCCCGGTGAACCGGGTGGGCAACCAAAAAAAGAGAGAGAAAGTTTTGGCGGTGGAGCTGAAATGAAGAAGAGAAGCAAAGAGGAACAATTGTAGAATGAGAGGGGAAAAGATACTTGTGTTCAGTGGCGGAGCCACACTTGTGCCTATGGGTGCAAGTGCACCCACAAATTTTAAGAAGATATATATTTTTTGAAGGAACCTTATAACAAGTTGTCTAGGTAGTGTGGTGGTAATCACGCTAGTCCCACATCAGATCCCATGTTCGAGCTCCTGCTTGGACAACTTTTTAAGCTATTTTTTGGGCATGGACTTGCGGTGGTATATCTATGATAAGGGCTTAAAGCAAGTGAGGAGGCCCAAATGGTGGATAAGGACAGTGGCCTATCTATGAAAAAAATTCGTGTTCTCATTGATTTCCTTCCTCCTTTATATGTGTCCGGTTTCTCTGCTTGGCCATTTTCTACCAATCTCCCCATCCTCCATTTTCCTTTGTCAAAATCTTGATCCAAGTTAGAAATATTTTGGAAAAAACCGCATGCGGTTTTTCCCAAAATATTTTTGGATCCTTGGATCAAAATTTTGACGGTGAGGATGGAGGATGGGGAGGGTTAGGTAGAAAATGGATGGGGAGAGTATCTTCTCCCCTTTTATATAGGTGTTTGGTCTTGAACCTATTGAAAGTCTTGTTTCTCGGTGGACAAATTTCCATGAGTTATAAAGATTTGTTATGCTCCGCTTCTTTCGTTGATATTTGACTTTTTAATATCCTATCACATACGACAAACCATAATAATTTTTCCTTGCATGTTGCTTTGAAATTTGATTGTGTAACATCCTCAGATATCGTATCTTATGAGATTAGAGTATATTGTTCTATTTAAATTGATTTCCTCAGAAATACTTTTCAATTGAACCCCATTTTTTGTCATAAACTTTACGAAGAAGTGGATTGCCTTTTATTCTCCTTTACAAAAATTCATAAATATTATATCCTGGCTCCGCCACTGCTGCTTGCGTTATTTCTTTTTAATTTTGAAAAGAATAAATCAGACCTAACACTTTTCTAATATTGTAAATATTGGAAACATATTTATGTATTTTTCTATTTTGGAGTTCTTTTTCGATTTTCTCCTCTTTTTACCCTTAGAGCCCAATTTTATTTATTATTGGCTGAATTTTAAAATTTATAAAATTTGAGTGAGTTACTGTGAGGAGAGCATAGGATTCTGAGAGGGATGGTACACATGAGATAATGGTGAGGCCAGAGAGGTTCTGACGGTGGCTCCAGTCTTCACGTGTTTATCCAATAAGATGCTGCCACGTCGGAGGAGGCCAATCATAAAGATGTAATGAAGGTGTGAAGCACGTGGATCGCAGTTTAGCTTGAAGGCTACCCCTATGGCCGTGATGGTGGACCCTATTGGCTGGGATTTTCTTGGGTCATAACTTACGTGTGTACGATAATTTTTAGGTAAAATTTCTTTCAGGTCTAAAGAATAAAAACATAAAAAAAACTCGAAAAAAAATTCAAATATCAGAAAAGTCTCATTAATAACTTTTTTTATAAGATTAACAACTCTCATCTATTGGATTAACAACTTTATGAGATTAACAATTCTTTAAGACTTTTATAATATTTGATTGTCCTTTGAGACTTTTTTAATATTTTCAGGCTCAAAAAGAATTTTTCCTAATTTTTACCACTCAAAATTAAGAAAGCCTTTCTTAAGAATGTGATTGAAGTCATTTTAGCTAAATGACCCCAATAACCTCCGAATCTTAATACCTTAACCATCTTTTTATACTGAGAAATTATTTTCCTGTGCTTGGTATAAATTATTAAATAGATTGAAGTGTTTGTTTGGTCAAAAATAGGTTGAACCCATGATATAACATCTCACAAATTTTCAATTCTTATTATTAGAGAGAAGTACAATTAATTTCAGTGAGGAGCAAGTGTTTCAGAACAGTCTGAAACCACATTCCAATTATTAGCATGTGGTGTTCATTATTGTTTAGATTGAATTTCGATCAACTATATTTAATTTAATTTCATATTTTGTATAATTTTTATTTTAATATACATATAATATCACCATAATTTATAATAGTATTTTGCTCGTTTGGAATAGCAATCGAGGCCTTCAAAATTAATTGTTTAATCGTGATTTACGGTATACAAGGTAAGTATGTGAGATGAGTTTTGTGTCGATTTATGTAAATGAATACTTTTATGACTCCAAAAATGATCTCAAACATTTACTGGGCTTATTACTGTGATGGGCAAGACCTTGATTATTTTCTGTTAACATTATTCTCAAACTATTAAAGATATAAAATGTAATAACAAAATACAAATAATAAATATAAATAAAATATTAAATTTAAAAGACTAAAAGAATATTGTAATAAGACAATATGTGACAATGCTTAAAGTATAGTTTCTTACCAAATATAGTTTGGTTTTAGCAGCTTAAGTGTAAGGTCTTATATTTAAATCCAATGTGACGCGGAAGATGCATACTAAAATAATATAAGTGTTTAATCGGTCCCTCGGCTCACTGTTCTTCCTTTTTTTTTTTTTGGTACAGATTGGTTTTAAATAAAAACAAGTGTTTGTGCTAGAAACCAAAACGTACTTGCAGACACACCGCAGTAAGAGGGCCATCTCTGAGGAGGCCCACCAGAATATTAGAAGAAACAATGTTGGAAGAATCTTTTCAAACAAATACGTGTATATGACCCCTCATCTTTGGTTCTTTAATTGATGACGGGGTCGGACACTCTTACTAAAAGTGATGGAGTTTGATCCTAAAGTTGGTCAAGATACTGAAGGAGATCCTGCCAGGGTTTACGGAAAGAACAGTAACGCGGGTTAAAGTGGAGGCATGTTGTCTTCTTAATCCGATTCCCATGGAGTGCCTTCCAAGCATTTCGGACTTGGTATGAAGTAACCCAACCGCTCTCCTAAAATTTCAGTATCCAAAAAAAAAAAAATACGTGTATATGATAAACATACCAATCAAAGCGAACAGAATAAGAAAATAAAAGAGACTTGGGGCATTTATATGAAATCCAAAGATAATGCCTTGTTTTTACTTGATAAGGGGTTTCTCTTTAATAATTTAGAGTATAAAAGGTTTTTGTATATCCCAATAAATGCACTTTTCAAAATTTATATTTATATTTTCCTCCCTATAGAAGTGAAGTTGCTTACCACTTTAACCAATTTGTCAATAAAATAATACCCTTTACATTTATAAATAATAGGAAAAATGAGTGAAAAGTTTCCGGTTTAAATTTATAGGCAAAAATACATGTTTGGTCTTTAACTTTATAAAAGGTTTTAATTTGATCTCTTAATTGTAAAAAAAAAGAAGAAGTATTTTTAGCCCTAACCATTGTGAATAAAAAACGCCGGTCTTAAAATTTTAATGTTGGCTAAACATTGTCAAATGCTAACATATAAAATGTAATTTTCAAAATAATAATGATTGATGAAAAAAAAATTGAGACTAGCAATTTTACGGTTAAAGGACTAAAAATATATATTTTTAGAGTAAAGTATCTATCAACCTTCTTATATTGCCTTAATTATAGGCACTTCTCATCTATTTTGAAAACATATACTTTACTCCAAATAATTATAATATTATAATCAGATGCTATATATATATAAGTAAAATTTATTTACTCGTTTATTCTTAATATCAAATTCCTAATATACTTGACCGCTTGTAGACTTTTAGAGTTTATCACTAATTGTTTGAGTGGATGAAAATAAAATCTAAAAACATAAAAAATATTTGTGTAATGTATATTTTAATTTTAAGGGAGGTGTATTTATGTTTTTGAAATAAAGGGGAGTTATATGTAATTAAGGCAAAACAAATAGGTGATTATAATATTTTAATCTATTTTTAAGCTAAGGTATCAAACTAAAAAGACTTGAATTTGAGTATGAATACCTTTTGTGTAAAGCTTTCTAGGTAAAAAAGTTAGGGCCCATTTAGATCAAGGAAAATGGGGGGGGGGGGGGCGGGGAAGGGAAAATTCAATTTTCCTTTGGCGTAACTGTTTGGTTCGCCATTTTCCGCAAAAAAAATCAACGAAAAACTTTAAATGCCCGTGATGTGACAGTGATGAGATATAAAAAAAGTGGAGTTTTTTAGAGCTATTTACATTGCGGGAATTGGAAAAATAGAAGGTGGTGAAGAACAAAGAGGTTGAGGGGCTTTTTTCCATTAACATCACTGATTCGATCAATCCCGAAGAATAGGTGAGTTGCTTCTTCTCTGTCGTTGTGGTTGTTTTGTTATTGTTTGCGTTGAATGTGATGCACCCATGGTCCTTGGTTTTTCTTGTTGAGTTAAGTGAAGAGGCAATTGCCCGTTGGAGCTGATTTAGAGCAATTGGCAATGGTGGGAACTCCATAATCAGGCAAAAATTTGGGCGGCTTATAGTCTGACTATGAAGTACCCAAGTAGTGAATGTGGTTAAATGTGTGATGTACCATACAAGGGAAACGGTGTTGACCAAATGCGGTTGATTTGGTTTGTGACTATTGAGAGTAGACTTACATAACTATCCATGAGCAAAACATGACCACATAAAGTGGCAATGACCACTACGATTGATGGCTGTACAACGGATGAGAGTAAAGCAAGACAACTATCTCGTAACCATGATGTATCTATGAGCAAAAGAAGACCACATAAAAGTGGTTGTGACCACGTGTAAGTGATGAGTAATTGCTCTGTTGCATTATGAAAAACATGGGTAAACCGAGTTTTTCTTCGATGTTTTTACTACATACAGCCTATGGTGGTTAAACCGTGGTTATGAGGGAATTATTTGTATGAATTATGACCATGGGTTGCTCATGGAGCGCGTATTTTTTTTATTGATACATGGAGCACATATGATTAGAGGTGCTAAAATGAAAACATGGGCCTTTAAATAATAATTTTTAAACAAGGGTAAAAATGTTTTTTTAGCTCATTTTCCTATCTTATTTTCTTTCAAACAAATAATTTTTTTCCTATCAACCCTTTTTTTTTTCCAGTGTGAACCAAGCACCTATGAGATAAAATATTTTTCATACATTTCCTTCCTTTTTTTTTTTTTTTTTTTTTTAAAAAAATAATCCAAACGGGCCCTTAAAAGCATATCAAGTCCTCTTGTCCATTAAAATTTCCAGAGACCGTTTTCACAAATTTTCACTAAATAATATCGCTTCCCACGAATTTTTACATAAATCCAACATAAAAAAGTAATACAAATAGTTTCCAAAAATTCATGTTTACAAGTCAGTTGTGTTATTTATGGCAGAAACATAAACCAAAGCATCATTTCAGATACTTCCTTCCATCCTTACATATTTCCCTCATTTTATTAAATTAATGAAGTTAGTTAAATTAATTATGACATAATACACCCTAATCAAACTTATCTAATTCCTTTATGTCTTTCCTCCTTAATTATTGTTGAAAATACATCAATAAGGATAAATTAGGAAGAAAAAATAATTATGAAAATTATGACCTAAATTTAGTACTAAGACCAACTCCCAATATATATATGCCTTGTATTAAGGAGATGAGGGAGTGCCATAAATAGAGGATAGAGCATCAGATTCAACCATTAAATCGGCAGCTGCAGGCATGAAATGAAAATTTTGAAAATTAGGTCAAGAGAGACCTGGATTCTTGACTGTCAAAATTTGGTTCGATAAAATAATGGGGGTGTTTGGAAGAGCTTTTGGAGGCAACTTTTGAGCTTATTTACTGTTTAATAAGTGCTTGTGGGTGTTTTTTTTTTTTTTTTTTTTTTCTTATTTGGCTACAAAACTTGCCCAAAAGCGACATACGCTAAGAAAGTCAACTTATTTCATAAGCTGAGTTTTGTAGCTTATTTACGGTTTAATAAGTGCTTATTGAATTCTTGTTCTTATGTAATATTTATTTGATCAAATTATGTATTTTAGTATTGCCAAATTTTGTAATTTAGCATTTTTCATATTTTTGGTAATTTTGATTTTAATTTTATTTTTTTTTCTTCTAATTATCTCAAAAATCACTTATTCATAAGTCATTCCAAACAAATTTGTACCAAATCGGACTTTTCCATAAACTACTTATATAACCACAAATCCAAACATAAATCACGTTTCACAATCGGACTTATACCCAATCGGACTTCTCCAAAAGTCCGATTGCCCACCGGTTTCCCAAACAAGCCCAATATTGGGAGACTTGAATGCTTCACACCAATTAAGAAAAGAAATTCCGGGAAGTTGAGCAATAATAATAATGAGCTGCTCAAATTTGCAGATCGCTCAGGAGCTTTAGAAGCACATCAATTACAGCAATGTTAAAGGGCCTTTATATGACTGTTGGTTCCTCCAAAATTACATGGAAAAATGCTACAGAAGAATCAATTTCCTATTCCAGCAGGCGCAATTCAAAACAATAGGCAAGAGAGATGAACTTCTACCCTTGTACCTTTTATTCCTTGCTATTTTGAATGGTCTGGAACCAAAGGGTGAATGAAAGTGATTTGAAAAATCAAGAATTCATCATGGTAAAGTAACTCTTACTTCCTTTCTGTCAGCCCCAAATGACTGCAATTGACAAGAACCACAATCACAAGTGTTAGGTAACGTAAACCAGAACCTATCAATTAATTCGTACACCTTCTAAAACTCAATATCGCATCTTTTTAATGTTGAAATTTGATGAATAAGAAGTTTTCTTTTAACAAGTATTTACTTGTTGGATATGTAATAGTGATAGAATACTAAACAACATAAAAGAGGGATCTACTCTTGCGCTTGTTATACTTGGAGTTTCTCGAGCCATTGTCATACTCTGTTTTTTGGGACACGTGTGCATTGGGTTTCTAGTTTCAATATCATTATTTATTCGCTTCCGCATTTGCTAATCAATTAGTAATTTCTGAGTTTTATAGAATAAGTATCTATTGGGTCCACATGAAAATTTTAATCACACACGCATGCATGCACACAAACTTAATTCCATTCTCCTCTTTCATAGTAAGCCACTGAGCCCTGACGATTCATGATCCGGACATTATTACCTTTATTTTCCTCAGTTTGTAAAAAGCACAAAACTGTGCCTCAAGTTTGCTGATAGTAAGCCTTTAGTTTGTTTCTGATTTACACTAAAAAATTATGAATAGTATTTTAAAAGTGAAACATGAAAGAAAATAGATGATTGAGTAGGGACAAAATATGAGTACCTCAGTCCCTAAACCATTAACGTATATATTGGTAAATAATTCAGATGGCTCCGGCAATGAACTCTCCTGAAGGTTACAAAAGAACATACAACTCAGATGTCAGATCATTCAGCCCACTACAGGAGATGCCAAAATGCAAATATATCGGATCTTGTAAGTTGTTTATCCAACAAAAGGAGATTAAGGAGCAAAGATAATGCAGTTCACCTTTGCTTTAGCTATAGCTTCATCAACTTCTTTTTTGACTTCCTTTTCAAAGTCCTAGACAAAGAAAAGCACAGAAGACATCTTTAGCATCAAATTCCAATGTCTCTCCATAACATAAATATAACTAGGATAAAGTAGACATTCTTCATGCTAATGATTCCTATAATTGATGGGACAAAAAAGAAAATGGAATATGATAAACATCGGAAGAAAATCATATAATCTTATTCATCGTTAACCAAAAAAGAAGAAAGAAATTATCATCTTACATTCTTACATATAGCAGCAGTAACAACAAATAAACGGGTCACATATATCAAGATGAATTTAGAATACTTGAACCCAAAGGACTAAGAAATATATCATATTTGGTAAACCAATTAATTAAGCATAAATTTGAACTTCATTGGATAACCTTTAGTTCCTTCTCAGCTGCAATCTCGTGTTTCAATAACAGCTTCCTCACTCTCTCAATTGGATCACGCTCCTGTAATCAAAACAACCAAGAGAATCACAAAATTCAAAACAAACGCTTAAAAAAATAATTTGGTAAGGATTATTTATGCTGAGGAGTCTGGTATACCTGTCTCACGCCAGAAACCTCATCACGTGTACGATATGTGCTACCAGGATCTGACATGGAATGCCCATGGTACCTGTAAGTGTCCAATTCAAGAACCTGAATAGAATAGAATAACCAAAAAAAAGTCAATCAAAATCAGGAGCATTAAATTTGATCATTTGATCGGAATTCATCAGCTTCCAGCAACTTTTAAGTTTAGACTAATATATAATACATCATCCCTATTTTATCTAGGTACTTATATGCAAATCTAGCTCTAATACAGATGGTGATGATGAGGCAATAGTCAAACTAGTCTGCAAAAGCAGATGTACAATGTGTTAAACCCTACCTCCATTTGAGGTTCAAAGGCATAGGAAATGCCATGATTGATTCCTCCAGGTTTAGAAAATTAACTCAACTAATAACAGATAAATGATCAAATTACAACATTCAACCGCTAATAACTAACTATATGAAAGAAATTCAAATAAAACAGTAATTACTTTTACTCACAATGGGCCCATTCTTCAAAGCATACTCCTTTGCAAATGTGCATGCCTGTTTTACAGCAAGAACATCCATGCCATCTACCTGTACAATATATGAAGTTAGTCATTTAAAAATTAACCGTTTAACAAGCTACAACGTATATTCAAATAACAATGACTATATATGCAGAAAGGCTTGCATAAATAAATGCACACTCCCTCAATATTGCATACTAAAAATAAGCTCAGTGAATAACAAATATATGCAACCACAACCAACCACAGATAGCCGCCATAGTTCCATAGTTAACCATCCCAGTATGAAATGAGGTAAAATGCAAATTAAAGAGAAGGATCAATGCACAAAGTAGAAAAGAACCAATATACTGTGTCCATCATACAAGACCTCATCATTCAGACTCTTCATGAGATGGTCAAATGCGAACTCGATAATTGTTAGTTTCAGAAGAGGTTATCAGGACAAAAGTTAAAGATGCTATGTTGAAGCAAGAAAAACATGAAATAAACAGTAGCCTGAAAGAATACGTATTATTAGCTTATATATTTACTGGTATGTTCAAAGAATTTACGTCCTGAGAAAGACAAACAAAGCATGTTGTTGTTAAGGCATCAGTAATTAGTACTATTAGATATTTATATCATTAAAACATGGCAAAACCACATCCGGGCGAGGCTTCCACCAAACTAGGATATGGAATGAACCTTCTTCGCATTTCTACACTTGTGAAAACAATTAAATCACTAAACTCAATTTCTCCTCCAACCCAAAGAAACGTAAGAACTAGGTTTCTAGAAACATATTGGACCAATAATGCAAACCAATTTAGTCCACAGAATGATTGTAGTTAGAACAATAAAGGCCTCGGCATATCCAAATTTTGCCTTTTAATTTCTCCCCGGCCATCAACCAGGTCTAGATACAAATCTAGCCACTTGAAAACCACTTATTTCAAGTTCATCAGGGTATACGGAAATTGCATTTCTCAACCAAAAAAAAAAATTAATGACTTGAAAGATACTTCAAAGTTACTTGAAAATGACGTTCCAACAATATATATAACTAACAGAAAATTATTCAAACACATTCGAATCATAATCCAACAGAAGATTGCAGCATAAAGATGGCGAGACCATATAACATGTATAACACAACGCTGCAGTCAAATTAAACACAAGTCTCTGATCTTACCTTCAACCCAGCAACATAGTCCCCACGCTTGTAATAAGCAGGACTCTTAGAAGCTCTCCATTCTGCCGTCCCCATCCCGTCTATTAAACAAATCGAATCAGATTAACGCGCAAATGCCAATTAAAACGTTGCCTTACTTTCACCAAATGAAACTACATACAATGATTATTCTCGCAGACCAAAATTGCAGGGAGATCCCAAAGCGCGGCTATGTTTAGCGCCTCGAACAACTGCCCCTGATTTGCCGCACCATCACCGTACATAGCGAAGGTGACATTTTCAGTCTTAGAGTACTTCTGAGCAAAAGCCAATCCACATCCAAGCGGTATCTGAGCCCCAACGATCCCGTGACCGCCATAGAACCCAGCTTCCTTCCTATATAAGTGCATAGAGCCACCCTTTCCATTCGCGCATCCATCTTTACGACCCATGAGCTCCGCAAACACCTCCAACAGGGTTCCACCGCGGGCCAGGAAGATACAATGATCACGGTAAGATGTTATTATGCAATCCTTCCTGGTAGTGGCAGCCTCCATGCCGATGGCCACAGCTTCCTGGCCATCATACAAGTGACAGAACCCTCGGATGAGCTTAGACTTATAGAGGGAATCCGCGGCAATCTCCATCCGTCGCATGAGGGCCATGTCGCGGAAGAAGGACATGAGTTCCTTGGGAGTGGTGTCGACGGAGCGCGAAGGGGTGTCGCAATTGTGGGCGCTGAATGGAAGAGAGGTCTCAATGGTGAGGGTGGAGGAGTCATCGGCGGAAGAGGAGAGCGAGCGGCGGAGAGAAGGGGCGGAGGAGAATGCAGAAGGGATGAGTCTGAGAAGATTGGATCTAGACGAAGAAGAAGAAGAAGCGAAGCGAGAGAGAGCCATGTGGATCTGCAAAGGAAGCCAAGAATAGCAGAAATGTTGGGAGGCGTTAGGTGAGGAGTGAGATGCAGGGGAGGGATGGAGAAAGGGAAGGTGAGGAGGTAGACACTCAAAAGGAGAGAGCCATCTTCAAAATGGGAATTTCTTTGTTCAAAAAAAGCAAAACACGAAAAGAGGAATTCTTGCATCGTTTAGCAGCCGCCACTTTGATGGAAAATGTCAAAACGGCGCGTGTGTTCAATTTCTCTCTCCTTCTTCCCGGTTTTATTCAATAAAAGTACTTTTTCTACAACTAATTTTTCTCATTAACCAATAAAAGTAGTTAAAGTCAATAAAGTTGTCTTAAAATCTAAGTAATTTTCAATATTATCTCTACTAATTGCACTAAAATCTAATATTATATTAATTATTGCTCTTACCCACTACCCTTATTAATTATGGGCAGACATGAAAAAAAATCAATGCTCATTAGGAACAAGCAAGTGTCTTATAAAAAAGACCAAATAAACTTGCTAGTTGGTGCCTTATAATAAAGACCAGAGGGAGTATTGTAAAAAAATATAGGGTTCTGAAAGTTTTCGCTGAAGAGTAATGTCATCTTAGAAGTTTTTTCTTGTTTCAATGTTATCCTGAAAGTTTTAAAATGTAGCAAGGTTGTCAATTTTCGTTAAAAATTTAACGGTCAATGTCAATTTTTTTTTTATGGTCAACGTTTGTTTTTTAACATAATAGGGCAACATTACTACGTTTTGAAACTTTCGGATCAACCTTAAGAACTTTTAGGGTAATATTATTCATGAGTTTATAGTTCCGGAACGAACTTACTACTTCACAATATATACACTACCTGAAGTAGGTAACACAACCACCATTGGAGATTCTTGGTCTTAGTAATAATTTTAACATTGATGAAATATCAACCTAAAGTTTTGATAATTTAAAAATGAATACAAAATTGCATACCCTAACTTCATGTAAGCTTTTAGATTCATGTCTTAATTTTATTTATAAAATATATTTTCAATTCTCTGCTACGAAAATTGTTAGCTTCACATGATTATTATTTTTTCCAATTATCAATATTAATTAAAATAATTAAATTTAGTATGTTAACATTTTTATTTAGTGAAACTGATAATTTTAGTGTTTGAAAATTGGAAATACATTTTATAAAAATAAGGGGTTAAAATAAAACATTATATAAAGCGCTCCTCCAAAAGAATGAAGTATATTTTGAAATTATTGAATCGATAAAAAAAATTAATTCACAGTTTCATAAATTAGCTAGGGTGTGATTTTGAAATTTACAATCATTTTAGATGATCTTTTTAATTTTATGAAATGCATCAAAATAAATAATTATATGTTCTAACTAGTAGATATGAATTTATAAAGTTTGAATTCTTCACACATTGGAGTGACTATCATTGGAACTTCCTTCAAGTGGCAACAAAGGACCGTTTGAGATAGCGGTGATAGAAGTTACTTTTATTTTTAATAGATTTTTTTGATGTGATTTGTGTTTGGGATAACAGAGATAGAAATGACTTGAGGCGGCGAAGGCTTGGTTAGGTGGCTTCAGCCCATCAAATAATCAAGCTATTCATATACTTAATTATCAAGCTTCTACTTATGATGGACGGACTTTTTTCAGTTTCGGAAGCTATGCCAAACAGGCAAAAAGTGACCATGCAAGTTGTGTGTTATTGTTGGTTGCAGCAGATGCTTCATCTGTCGTCGTTCTGTTCTTCAAACATCATCCGACGGTCAAACTCTGAGCCCTACCAAACAAGTGGGACGCATCCACTTATATAATACTACTACCATTAACTTATCTTTTCCTCTATTTGCAATAAAATAACAATACATTTGTATATATTTATTTTTTTATGCTCTTAAATTAAAGAAAATGATGATAATAGGAAAAATTAATATATTGTTGAGTAATAACACCAAGGATATGATGGAAGCACGCGCAAAATGATTTCTTTTCCATCGACCCTACCAAACGAGGCGTGGATCGCATGGCGGAATGCCCTATAATTAACTTATTTATATATATATATATATATATATATATATATATATATATATATATATATATATAAACTTATTAATACTAAATATTTTAAGAAAAAGTCTCCTTATGACAACATTATTGTTAAATAAATTAGCTTGATGAATGGTAGGGGTGTTTAGGGGTAGGATTGGGCCAGGCGAGACCCTTGTCCAATGCCCTGCCCGAAAGATTATTAGGTAGTAAAATATAGCTTAGTGCCCGGCCCTACCCGATAGAAGTCTACACATTTTTGGGCTAGGAAGGCCTGTCCTGCTTAAGTGACGATACCTTATCATATTCTATGTGATAAAAAAACTTCAATCATACCTAATAAACAATATTGCAAACTTCAAATAAAATTCATAATTCTATACTTTGTAATATTTCAAAATAAGTATACAATTTGAGTCTTGAGATTAAAAAAACAATCATATGTCTTAACAAATAGTCAAATACCTATAAATGAAAAAAAAAACTATTGTGTGTGTGTGTAATACTATATATACTATCGGGTAGGGCCAAATGGGTAGGGTGACATACCCTGCACTCAAAAAAATGCCCTGACCAATTGTACTCAATTTTTTATTGGCTGTCTTTTCTTAGCTTGGGTAGGGCGATTTTTCTCAGACTTGGGTGAGTATACAGGTATATAGGGATCATGAAACCCCTAACCAACGGAATATATTTCTCTGCTTGCTTTTCCTTTTTCTTTTATTAGGGGATTGCTTTTCTTGTTGGCGAAATTTTGTTGTACTCAATGGAAGAAACTTAATTTCAAAGACTATGAGTTAAAATAAAATTTACTTTTGTAGGTGAAAAGACAGTGCGCGCTTTTATTTTTTGAATCTCTTTTATTTATTTTGTAAATATTCTTATTTGTCTGATAAATAATCAAAATATTTTGAACTCTGGTTTTTTTAGATCCCTTTATTTATATTGTAAATGTCTTTATCTGTCTTGCAAATGCCCTTATTTACTTTATAAATTTCTTTATTTGTCTTATGAATGGTTAAAATGTTCTTGTTAACTCTCTAGTTTCTTTTTAATTCTTTTATTTATCATATTTGTCTTACAAATTTTATTATCTGTTTTATAAATTCTCTCGCAAAAAAAATAAAGATATCATTGTCTTTGCATCAATAAACTTAATTTTATCTTGATTGCTGGAAAAATCTTTTGGACTGAGCATGAGCTTGAATGAAATTTTCCCTTCCTTATTTTTCAAAGTGCGTTGGTACGGATTACTTTCTATCCATCTATTTCCCAACAATGTTTTTGGTTCATGCGACCCGACAAAAGTTCGGGTTGGGTGAGACGGGTGGGCTGCCCGTCCATGAAGGGGGTGAGCTGAGTACCCTGTTATCTGAATCCAAACGGAGCAGCAAAATATCTCCCGCCATGAACATGAAGGCTCAAGATATTCTCTCACTCCCGCCTTCTCTCACTCGTCTTCCTTACCTCATCCCAATCTCCATCACCTCTCCCTCACTCTCCCATCCTCTAATTCGCTTTCAACCTCTGAGGTTCTCTCTCAGATGTTCCAATGCCCTCAAACCCCGAGCCTCCTTCAAGTCCCCTAGCTCATTTTTCCACGCTGGGTCCCAGCTCTCCGAAGATGCAGAGCAAGAGGAAGACGACTACGAAGAAGAAGACGAAGATGACGACGACGACGACGTGGCGGCGGATGACTACGACGATGTCTCTGGATACGTTTCTGACGGCGATGAGGAGAGTGACGTGTTTGAGGCTGAGACTACTCGGCAAG
Organism: Acacia melanoxylon; assembly: GCA_019022615.1. Lineage (NCBI taxonomy): Eukaryota > Viridiplantae > Streptophyta > Magnoliopsida > Fabales > Fabaceae > Acacia > Acacia melanoxylon. The sequence goes on from JAFJYJ010000052.1 coordinate 2,290,227, forward strand.
AGGCCTTCAAGTGGCAGAGAGTCGAGAAGCTCTGCAATGAGGTTAGAGAGTTCGGCGAGGAGATTATTGACGTTGATGAGCTCGCTTCGGTTTACGATTTCCGAATTGATAAATTCCAGGTTCTCTATCGTTGGAGCTCTTCGTTTTCTTTGTAGTCTTTTTTTCCCCTTTTCATTTTTTCTTAGCGCTCTGTAGTACAAGTGATTGATTGTGGTGGTTGGGCTTCTGATAGCGGCTTGCAGTTCAAGCGTTTTTAAGAGGTTCTTCAGTTGTGGTTTCTGCGCCTACAAGTAGTGGGAAGACTTTGATTGCGGAAGCTGCAGGCGTGGCAACAGTAGCCAGAGGAAGGCGAATATTCTATACCACTCCACTTAAGGCATTGTCTAATCAGAAGTTTCGCGAATTCCGGTATCAATGAAGTGGCATATAACAGGGTGTTTAACTGATTCTTTTCAAGTGTGAGGAAAGACATTGTTATAGTAAAAGCTAATTAATTTCGAGTTAATCCTTGATGTCAGGGAGACTTTTGGCGAAAGCTATGTTGGCCTTCTTACAGGTGATTCTGCAGTCAACAGAGATGCACAGGTTTTGGTCATGACTACAGAGATATTACGCAACATGTTATATCAGAGGTACATTATATTTATAGTCAGATTACAATTATGAGTAGAAAAGCTTTTATGTAGCGACAAAATAAATACTTTGATCCAAACTTATGTCAAGACCTGAAAAAATGATTGTGCTATATGTTTCTTTTGGCACTATTAAAAGTTATATTCAAGTTCTATGATTTTCTTTTCACTTTTAGTGATTTGATTTTGACGATCTAATCATTATTGTTTTCACCTGAACTTCTTTAATCACACTACTATCGCATGTTGTTTTAGTATAGCTAGTTATGCCGTCTAAAATTTACTACCTCTGGGCACTACGAAAGTGCTCTATAATTAGGACCGGAAGTATGATATATATAGAATTCCTGTTCCAGACAATTAATTTGACATTCATGCAGCGTTGGTAATGTGTCTTCTGGAAGCGGACTCTTCCATGTTGACGTGATTGTTTTGGATGAGGTTCATTACCTCAGTGACATATCTCGTGGCACAGTTTGGGAAGAGATTGTAAGCACAATTCGTTGTCTTTGGTCAATGCTCGGCTTGCATTAGTACTTTCACATTAATCATGCTATATGCTCAATCACTCACTACAGGTTATTTATTGCCCCAAAGAAGTTCAACTTATTTGTCTGTCAGCAACTGTTGCAAATCCAGACGAGCTAGCCGGTTGGATTGGTCAGGTATTCATATGGTCATTGGGGTCTATTACAACTATACAATACTTCAGTTTGAAACTTGGTTATCACAGACATTTGACTTTTTCTAGAGAAAGATGATCAGATAAATAAATTTTCTATGAAATTACCTTCTTGATCAACAAATCATATAAATGACAATTGTGAAATGCGCCGGGTAACAAAAGTCAAATAGCATATCAAACTCAGTGGACTGTAGTTTTTTCAGCTTTCCACCAAGGTTAGATTTGTGTTGCAACCTTTCACCTTGCAACTGCAAGAGTGACCCTTTCTTTATTGAGGGTAATTGTTTTTTTTTTTTTTTTTTTTTTTTGGTTTCCAGATTCATGGTAAAACAGAGTTAGTAACATCATCAAAACGCCCAGTTCCTTTGACCTGGCATTTCTCCACAAAAAAATCTTTATTAGCGCTACTTGATGAGAGTGGAACGCGTATGAATAGGTACAAACTAGAAACTTCATTGCATTCATTTGGTTTAATTAATGTTGTATCACATTATATTATGTCAGCCAGTTGACTCTTTTCCTTGTCAATGATATTCCATTTGTTTTCACTTACCATCTGTGACAGATTCATGAAACTTGGAATTTAGTATTTGGCATAATTGTTCTAAGATGATGCTCATGGTATTCAAAAATTACACCCCCATATCTCTATATATTTTGTTTCTTTTGAAGTGTAGAGGAGTCTTACTTTCGTAATAGGAGTGATTGATATGGTTGTAGCTAAATATTTTAGACCTACAGTATAGAGAATAACAATTTGTTCTTGAGCAGCATCAGAGCTTCCTAGCATCCTTTGGGCGTATATTTCCTTTGACTTTTAGTGATTCATTTGATCAAATCTTGTTTGCTTCCTATTCCCCAAATGTGTCAAAGTTCAGAAAATATCCGGTTACTGACTACTGTGTTGAAACTAAACTTTAGTCAAATATTGGGAACTGGGTTATGGGTGCTGATTGTGTGCAATGTGAAGGTAGCATTGTTTCATGGTGTTTGTTGATGAATATAGTGACACTAGTAACAATGATGGAGTTGATGATTCTCATTGGGAGCAGTAGCTGCCTTGTCCAATGATATTAGTGCCTGGATTTGCCGGGATCTTGCTGCTCAAGTGTATGATGTTTGTTACATTGTGCACAGAGCATTCAACAAACATTGCTAAGGAACAAGTTTGAAATTTTCACCTAGTAATGAAGTATGAGTGGCCATGATTGCAATCGCTTTCTGGTAACTGCAACTTGCTGGTGGTGTTGTGATCAATAATGATCGCAGCATATTGTATTTGTATATGCATATAACATATTGAAGCTTAAATATTGAATATCTTGATTATTTTTAACTAAGATCAAATGGTAACATAGCTTCTTCCTTTCTTTTTTTTTTTTTTTTTTTTTTCAAACAGGAAGCTGTCACTCAATTATTTACAACTGCAAACATCAAGGTTTAAATCTTACAAGGATGATGGGACTACAAGAAGAAAGTCTAGAAAACGTGGAACTCACACAAGCTATGATAGTGATGATTTCATGTCTGAACAACGTTCTCTTTCGAAGAATGATATAAATGCAATTCGTCGCTCCCAAGTAGAGTCTCCACATCAGTTATCTTAATCTTAAAATGCTTATCACTTGACATGGTTATAGTAGTGATTTGTTCATTACTTTCCCCATTTTGATTTTGCGAGTGTATTGAGGAAATCTAGTCATATTTGTCCAAAAAATTATTCATAAACCCTGAAAATAGGTTGGGGTTATATTGTATGCATAAGCTAAAAGAAAACTTGTTAACTTTGTATTTGTAATAATCATATTACATGTTTTTTCCAGGTTCCTCAAGTCACTGATACATTATGGCACCTTCAGGAAAGAAGTATGCTGCCAGCTATTTGGTTTATTTTTAGCAGGAAGGGTTGTGATGCCGCCGTGCAATACGTTGAAGATAGCAAACTCTTAGATGAGTGCGAGGCAAGTGAAGTTGAGCTAGCCCTGAAGAGGTTCCGTGTTCAATATCCTGATGCTGTAAGAGAAATAGCAGTGAAAGGGCTTCTACAAGGGGTTTCTGCTCATCATGCTGGGTGTTTACCTTTGTGGAAGGCATTCATAGAAGAGTTATTTCAGAGGGGCCTTGTCAAGGTTGTTTTTGCTACAGAAACCCTTGCTGCTGGAATTAATATGCCTGCTAGAACATCTGTTATTTCATCCCTCAGCAAAAGGAGTGATAGTGGGCGTATTCATTTAAGCTCAAATGAATTGCTTCAGATGGCTGGGCGTGCTGGACGCAGGGGCACTGATAAAAGTGGCCATGTAGTCCTTGTCCAAACTCCTTATGAGGGTGCTGAAGAGTGCTGCAAGATTCTATTTTCTGGACTTCAACCTCTAGTGTCACAATTTACTGCTTCATATGGAATGGTTTTGAATCTTCTTTCTGGCGTAAAAGCCATTCATAGGTCAAATGAATCTGATAACACAAGACCGCACTCATCAGGGAAAACTTTGGAAGAAGCTAAGAAACTAGTAGAGCAGAGTTTTGGAAATTATGTCAGTAGCAGTGTTATGCAGGCTGCTAAAGAGGAAATCGCTAGAATTGATAAAGAAATTAAATTACTGACATCAGAGATCACTGATGAGGCCATTGACAGGAAAAGTAGGAAATCATTATCACAGGCGGATTATAAGGAGATTGCAGAATTACAAGAAGACTTGAGGGCAGAAAAACGTGTTCGGTCTGAGTTGCGAAAACAGATGGAAGCAAAGAGAATTTCTTCCCTGAAACCTATATTGGAAGAATCTGAAAGTGGGCACTTGCCATTTTTGTGCTTGCTGTACAAAGATTCTGATGGTGTCGAACATTCAGTTCCTGCTGTATTTCTGGGGAAGGTCGACTCTCTTGATGCTTCAAAGCTCAAGAACATGGTTTCTACTGATGATTCATTTGCATTAAATGTAGTAGATGCTGAGCCTAGTGAATCTGGTTCTGATCTCTGCGAGGATCTTGAACCATCATATCACATGGCTCTTGGTTCAGACAATTCCTGGTATTTGTTTACCGAGAAGTGGATTAAAGCCGTATATAGGACAGGCTTTCCTAACCTTCCATTGGCCCAAGGAGATGCTCTGCCTCGTGAAATTATGAGCACACTCCTTGACAAGGAGGCAATGAAGTGGGATAAGCTTGCTCACTCTGAACTTGGTGGTTTATGGGTCATGGAAGGATCTCTAGAAACATGGTCTTGGAGTTTAAATGTTCCTGTCTTGAGTAGTTTTTCTGAAGAAGATGAGCTACTACAAAAATCTCAAGCCTACAGAGGTGCCATTGAGAAGTACAAGGACCAAAGAAATAAAGTCTCACGCTTGAAGAAAAAGATATCACGTACTGATGGCTTTAGAGAATACAAGAAAATCATAGACAGTGCCAAGTTTACCGAGGACAAAATTAAACGCTTGAAGACTAGATCAAAACGATTAATCAATCGGATAGAGCAAATTGAACCCTCAGGTTGGAAGGAGTTTCTGCAGGTCAGCAATGTCATACATGAAACCAGGGCTTTAGATATCAACACACACGTCATATTCCCGCTCGGCGAAACTGCTGCTGCAATTCGAGGAGAAAATGAATTGTGGCTCGCAATGGTCCTTCGCAATAAAATCTTGTTAGAACTGAAGCCTGCAGAACTTGCTGCAGTGAGTGCAGGTTTGGTTTCTGAGGGCATCAAGCTCAGACCCTGGAAAAACAACAGCTATATATATGAACCTTCTACAACCGTAACCAATATAATTGATTTCTTAGATGACCAAAGAAGTGCCCTTTTGGAAATCCAGGAGAAACATGGAGTAACGATACCTTGCAGTTTAGATAGCCAATTTTCTGGCATGGTTGAAGCCTGGGCTTCTGGGCTGACATGGAGGGAAATTATGATGGATTGTGCAATGGACGAAGGCGATTTAGCTCGCCTCCTTCGAAGGACCATCGATCTCTTAGCTCAGATTCCCAAGTTGCATGATATTGATCCATTGTTGCAGCGCAATGCTTTAGCTGCAGCTGATGTTATGGACCGCCCTCCAATAAGTGAACTTGCTGGTTAGTCTCTCTGCCTCTGCTTGTATTTGTAAATGATTTATTCATTATTTTCCAGTGGCATTGTGCAAGTCTTTCAGTAGTGGCAAATTAGGAGTGCCTTTCAGTAACACAGGAAAAATGGCAACTGGATCAAGCCATTTTGTCCTCTCATCAACTTACTAGTTAAATCGATAGAATATAGTTGGCAAAAATACAAAGGAAATTGTATTTTAGGAATATTTAAGTTCGCATTAAATTTCAGGGTAAAGTGTATATGTTGAGAAGGGTAGATTAAATGCAAGAAAAAAAAAACACAGACGTTTCACTCCATAACAGGATGTAATGTCCGAATGTTAAAAAGGATTTTTTTTTTTGCTGACCTCTATTTTGCAAGGTTAATAAATCCGGGGGCAGTTGGTAGAGGGTTAGTGGGTGGATCGGAATGTTGGTGAGGAAGTTAAACAATAATATTTTTTGGAAGAGTTTTAGAATTTGATGATTTTGAGGATCAAATGATAATATTTTTGAGTTGTTTTTTTTTTTGCATTAATTTATAATTTTTGGAAATATGTAGAATAAGATATGAATTTTTAAAATCAGAAAAATTTAAATAAATATTAAACCAGTTAAACTGGCCGGTCCCGTTCGGTTTTAATAACATGGCTTATCTTCATTTGGGCTATTGATTTCGCAACACCATTTGAAATTTAATTCGTCTACAATATTTTTATTTTTATGATATTTTCTACCATTGGCATGGCAAAATGAAATAAAATTATTAGGCTGACAAAATTGCAGCACAGCTTATTTTATTTTTTTAATCTAATCAGCACAGCTTAATGATGGGTCCGAATCCTCTCATTAGCGTTTTTATCGTTGTCATCTCGAACTTTAAATCTGCCCATCATACATTTGATAAAATTGCCCACACCAACAACCTTATTAAGTCAAATTAATGGTTTGAATTGGATGAGGAGAAAGTTAGCTAATGAGAGAATCCTCTTTTGCTTAATGATAATGTAGATTTTTTTTTTTTTTTTTTTTTTTTTTTTTTTGGGGGCCATTGAAAGCATTCTCATACTCAATTAGAGTGACCCACTCAGTTGGATTGAAGGCCTAAAATAAGGCAGTTCCTGGAATGAAGTCTTCAATGTCAGTGTTTGTTATAAGTGATTTTGTGTTATATCAAATAAAAAAAATGAGTAGAATTTTATTTCCTAACAGTACAAAAACACTTATTTCAGAAGCGGTCATTTTCAGAGCAAAGAAATTATATAAATGGAGCATTTCTCTCTTCATTGATATAGAATATAAGCAGGGCCTTGCCATGAATGGATGCCAAATTTTAAAATTTTTAAATGATAAAAAAGTTAAAGCCCAGCTAAATTTCAGCGGAAGGAAAAATAATTAAATGTGGCCATCATTCTTTTATATTCTCTCTTATTTTTAATCATAACAACTGTTTTAAAGCTAAATTAGAAAGAATTCCTTGAACTTCGGGTTATATTTATAGAATCTCTGATTTTTAACATTTTATAATGACTTTCTTTAATTATGAAATGGGTTTAATGTTTATGCTTTTGTTGTAATTTTTTTTTTATCACACTTAGAGTAGGTCCTACTAATATTTTCTCGCTTTTCTTTACAATGAGACTCGTTCACTTTTATGTGAATGTGTCAGAAAAAAAAAATCTACAAGAAGAAACATTAAATCCTTATAATATAGTGCAAACATTAATAACTCTAGTTTGATATTTTACTAATGAAACATAACTTAAAAATAGTAAATACTCGCTATCACGTCAGAGATGGGCCAGAATACTTCCCAGGATTTTGCGCAAATAGAAATACTGAGAAGACGAGTATTTTTGTCTTTCCAAGGAATGGTTGGGAACCAATAGATATTTAAACCTTTCAAAGAATAACATCAAACAGTATTAGGAAAATTTTGTACAATTTAACCCACTTTTAATTAAAAATATCATATTTTTGTCATGCAATGAAAATTATCTATTATTATACTTTTGTTGACGAGTTAATTATAAAAATATGAAAATATTTTATCTTCAAAATTGAATTGAATCCTAAACTACTGGCCAAAAAAATTGAATCCCAACAATAAATTATTAATCCGAGCCGGGCTTCAGATGGATCTTTTTAATCACTTTCTCCCTTTTGAAGCCCATTTGATGATTTAATTCTTCCTCAAACTGTAACGCAAATTAATGGACTGTGTAGATTCTGCCAGTACCTATAGAAAACGATTGCCATTGAAAAACAATTTTTTTTTTTTTTTTTTAAAAAAAAGAATAATTTAAATTTTAATAAAATCCCTTCATATGATTCACCCAAAATCTATCCAGATAAATAACTATCACACTACTAAAATGGAACTTTCTGGACAGAGTTTGGGATTTCAGAATTCCATGCAAGATATTTTTGAAGTTTTAACAAAAAAGAAAGATGATAGTATCAAGTGGGTCCTCGAGTGACTATGACAATCATGCAAAAACATTTCCCAAAAATGGAGGCCAATTGCAGCCACAGAATATTTCATATTGTCAACAGGAAAGGGAAAAAAAAAAGCATTAAATAAGATAATAACAAATATGGATGAATGGAATTGAATGTGAAATGTGATCTTGTTACATCACAAATTACCTCTATTTACATGATGCTGACTCATCAGCCACAAAATAACAGGAGTATATCTTTACGCTTCCGTAAAACTTTTGCTGCTGCTGTTGAAATTGTGAGTGTTCAACAAACACAAGCTCAGTAGAAAGTTAATGACTTGCTCTGCTCATTGCAACGTGGATGATTCACTTCTTTTCTGAGCTGTGTCAATGTTGCTCGCACAAGTCACTGAATTGAAGGGCCAACCTCCCTAAATGCGCTCCCATTATAAGAATTACTAGCTTGAGAACACCTAACAACAACAAATATTGCTTTTGTTGAAAAGGCAGAGAGAGAAGAATCAAAACTTTCGTATTACTTAAATGCAATTTTTCAGTTCTTAGTACAGCTCAACACCAAATGATTAGAATATTAAGTATTTTTACTTGATCTCTGTCCTTTTGTTTCAAAGATATTTTCCCACTTCCCTTCCAAGCATATGTTCAGGTATGCGGCGAGCCAGCAAATTGCACAGGGAAATAAACTAGGGGAAAAGGACGTGTGTAGCCCAAAATACAGGAATGATACATACCATATCCAACTCAACCAATGGCATTACGTCATGGAAAACAATCTCTGGTACCGCTGAGCTCTCCTTGTACAAATGTTTTTAGAATTTGTCTGTTGAGGACATAATCTGTTCTGATGCAAAGCTTTCCTCTTCCTTCTCATTCGAAATAAAAAGTCTTCTGTATCTAAAACGTATGAAACCTAGAAATATGCAACGCATTCCAAGGGGGGAAAAGAGAGAAAAGCAGCAACTCAGTAACACAACTAAACAGACATCATACTCTCATCAGCTGTAATATATAAGAAAAAAGTGCAAAATCAAAACCAAAGGGGCAGGAGAGAAGGCATACATTTATAGAATATGCAGAAACAAATGTTCTCTTAAAATACCTTAGATGAGCTGCAAGCTATCTTACACTCCAGACCATTGATGACCTGTAATCCTTCCATGGCCTGGCTTGAAAGTTCATCACCACAAGCATATTTGCGTTTATTCCTGCAAAAACAAATAAGTACAAATTTTACCCACAAGCATTAGCATGCAACTGCACCTCCAATTTTCCTCACTTAATATATACCTCTTCAGGAAAATTCCTGACTTCTTTTTTTCAGGAAAAACAGAAAGGAAGTCATTGTGCAAATAGGCTGAAAAGTTAGGGTCCATAGACACAGCAGTTGCTTCAGGCTTATCATGTCCATAGTCCATCAACTGAATAGATAACCGTGTTGGTGTAGATGACTGTATGAACAAAGAATAATGTGAAGTAAAACTTCTAGCAATATTAATATAAACTTTCACTCAAAGAAGCTGGTTCAGGAATACAACAGGAAAAGGCAATAGAAACTTACACATTCAATACGGTATATCATTTCATCATGAAGAAGAACTCGAGCATTTTCATAACAAACCATATCAAAAAATCTTCCAGATTTTCTAGATTTCTCGTATGAATGAAGTTGGAGAAGCTTGTTATCCATATCATCAGTAGCAACGGCTTGCAGCTGAAATAAATAAAGTCACCTTTTAGGAATGAAATAGCAACAGATGGATTAAGATAAAGGTAAACTTTGAACATTTGACCTGTTTAACAAGCTTATATATCAACTTGTCTAATGTAAATAACACAAATGACTGAGTTCCAATAATAGCTCGGCAGTCATCCTCAAATTTTGTGTTGTCAGAAGAACCATCCAGTAGGTTATAAAGGGCTGTCATGAATCTGTAGCAGAAATGAGGACCTCAGGGTTACACAGGTATCCTGGCTATTTTCAAATTTTGTGTTGTCAGAAGAACCATCCAGTAGGAGTTTTTTCGGTATTACCTGCCATATTGATCATTTGAGTTTACATCACTTGAAGCCCTCCACTTCCTATCTGCAGATGATGAGTTCAACTTTGCTGACTGTATCCTCTTATACAATGTCTGTTAGATTAGGAAAAAAACAATTAAGAGATTGCAATCATATGGACATGTGAGTGTAGAGAGAGAGAGAGAGTGTGTGTGAGACCCTTACTTGGTGAAGCCTAAAAAGCACATAAAAGGAATCATTTCCATAAAAAACTCTAGAAACCCTTTCTTTCTCATGCAACATAGGGGGAACATGCTTTGCCAGAGGCTTTACAGATAGCAAAAAGCGTTCCGAAAATGGCAATGAGATTCCATCTCCTTCCACATCATTGGCATCAGCCATTCCTTCAGCTTCACCCTCACTCTCAACTTTGTCATCATGTTCCTCATCCTCATCATGCTCTTCTTGATAACACTCCTCACCATCAGCAGACTCACTTCCCGAAACATGACCATTTTCAGAAGCATTCTCACTGTCCTGTGATGACCTATGAGGACTTCCTTCACCTTCATCAACATCAGCATCATTTTCTCCTGCTGCCTCACCACAACCTTCTTCACGTCTATTTTGGTATTGCAAACTCACACTACCATTCTTTCCTTTATGCCCTACTGCTGCTAAACCAGCATCTCCGTATGCCGCAAAGTTGTCCTCAAAATCTCCATTAGGAGATAGTTCACCCTCTTCTCTTTCACTTTTGAAGTGCCCAGCAGGTTCTTCTTGGTACCTATGAACTTTGTTGCTTTCTGTGATGGCCCCATTTACAGGAGTTACTGGTCTTGTAGAATCGCCAACCTGAGTCATGATTAAGAAAAGATTTTCAGTATCTTACTGCAAATGATGCCTAGTCCAATGATATATCCAGATCATACACTTACAAAAATCATTGAAGAAGCAAGAAACAAATCCAGTCTTAAAAAGGCATTAGCATTTTTACATGCTCAGTACTCAACCATATTGGCCAAGTTTATGATCCTTCCCCTTGAATGTATGTTCAAATGCACCTTGACATTTTGAGGTGAAAGTTTAAAACTAAAACAAAGGTTGGGCAAGAAACATGCCCACTTAAGTACCACAAGAATTACTTGTGGATACACAATGTGGTACTCCATCATAGCATCATCTATGAAGAGCTGACATCCTCAACAGCTTCCCTCTGGCACTCAGTTCGGCCCCTAGGCTTTACCCTCTGCAGGTAGCTCTTTTCATGGAGGTCAGTCCATTTCTAAAACCAACTGATAGAGAGGTAAGCAAATATGGGAACTGACCCTTGAATAACTTGTGAGGGGGGAGAACTATGCCAGATAAGTACCACATGAATTACTTTTTGCCATCCAATGTTGGTGATCAAATTCAAAATTTGAGTTATATAAATATAAACAACTCAAATAGCTAAGCCAATTGACTTCAATTGCTATGATACTGCAGGGCATAATGCAATCAGAAGTGCGCACATAAAGAGGTAATGTATGACCTCATGCATAAAAACAATCCTTTTCCCTCAAAATTAAGAAGAAACATATTTCTCCCCACCACATGCTAAGCACAATTAAGGTAAACCTGACAATATTCAATTCAACTTGAAAAGAAACACACAGGAATTGTTCAAAGAGTTAATTCATACCTCTGATGAAGGAAAATGGCCTCCCTCAGCAGCAGCATTACCAGGTCTTAATGTAGTAGCAGTAAGCCCTTGGAAAAAAAAAGAAAAAAAAGATGGATCTCAGCTCAATTCTTTTTCAGAATGCTACAGTTGATGATCAAAAGGGAAGCCAATGATATAGTTTCTAAAAATGGTATGGTAACTAAGAAGTAATGTTAACTTCCTTAATGCAAGTTACCAACCTGATGCATTCTCTATGTTTGTTCTCCCATTACTTTGTTCCATTCCAGAAGCCATTAAGGCATTAGCATTCACCAACTGTTCATTGGAATGACCTTGTTTGTTGGCCGCTAATACCTCATCAGGCATGGATGAATTTATATGCGTTCCCTCATGATGTTTACTATGATCCAAAGTTTCAGTCTTGGAATTTGACTGTTCTAATGAAATACTTTCATCCCCATTTCCAGAAGTATTTAATTGTCTTGAATTCATTAAATTTGCAACTACACCAGGACTACCATCACTGCCACCAAAACTTGCAGATCCACCTTTGGCAGAACTATGCTTAGCCTTGACGACATCTTCTGTATCCTCGGCACCCTGGGGTCGAGAAGGAACACCGAGCATTGGTTCTAAAAATGTTGTCCAAATCTTCATAACTTTATCCAACTGTTCAGTTGTACAAACTTCTCCACAGGAATATTTTATGAGTTGATACAGATCTTCATGAATAGCTGGGTCGGAATACTCATATTCCAAATTTGGAATAATAGGCCGTCTATTTCCAGCGGCAATTGCAAGAAGAACATCATCTTCTTTGTGTTTCTTCTCACTAATCTCTTTTATTTCGGCCACTAAGGCTGTAGGAGAGGGGGAAGAAAGGGAAAAAATCAGGAGAGTGAAAAGGAATTTAGCATCTCACATATATGGCAAAATCCACTGTAATCAAGAAATAATATACCAACAAAAATCATCCTATGTTGTAATTAACGAATGTTATAAACTAATATCCAGGCCTAATGCATGTTGTGGTAAATATAATGCACAAAGAATTGTTCCAACCAGCATTTATTTTGAAGGGTGAAGGGAAAATAAGTGGATATGATAGAAAAGAGTAAGAAACCAACCCCAGAAAGTGTAGGGAAGTAAACAAAAACTAATTTTCAGCCAAAAGAATGAGAATAAAATCCAATGGTTAATGTTTTTGTTAAAAGATGGTTAATATTTCGGCAGCCTACAAGCAAACTCTGTAATTTAACTATGAAAAGCCTCATGTATCCCATTTTACTAAAAGGTTACTGAGAATCTGAGATATTACCTTTTGTGCTCAAGCTTTTTGTATCCTGTTGCTTAAAGTAGAAGCTGCGATGATCAAGCGATTTGTGATAATTCTTAGCATATATTTCAGCCCAAACTTTATTAAAATCTGCGCGGCACCTAGCCCACTCTTCTTGTTTCTGCTTCAAACGGCTTAATATAACAGGTAAAGCTAGAGGTGCATTCTTTCTCAACACCTCCATCACATCAAGAGCATGATCACCATATAATCGTTCAATGCACCTTCGATTTAGAGCTAAAAGAACAAAAAGAGGAAGGAATCCTATCAGAATATTGAAAACATCCCAAACAAAAAAAATCTGATTGTGTGATTGTGTTTTAAGAAATTCCAATAATAAATCCTATGACCTGTCAAGTGATCCTCAAGACGAATAGGGCTATCTGATTTAATAGTATTATTATTGATCTTTTCTAGGAGCTCTTCTACTCGCTTTGTCGTCACATTCACAGACTCTAACAACATATCAAGTTCAAACCTGACAGTGAAGATGAGGGGGTAAAGGTCAGCAAATGCAAGTTTGCACATCTAGGGAGCTTTTGGAAATTACATCCGTTAATCAACACAAAATTAAATTGAAAAGAAGAACAAGAAGACAATGGTAACCTTGAATGCTTAAAAAATTGTCAACAAAATATACATTTCAAAAGTGGTATATGAGAATCTCTTAAAAAAAATCTAACCTGTCATCTTCACATCTAAACAGGCTCTCTTCATACTGATTTTTGCGCATGTGTTTAAAAGAATAATCTTCACTTCCTGAAGTTACAGAAACCCAATGATCATTCACTACTTCAGCACCAAGCTCAGTTCTCTGGCTAACCGTGGGTATCGGATACTGTGTGAACTCGTATATAAAAGAAATTTAACACAATCAGCAACAGAATCTCGTGTACACATTCCATTAGAAACAGAAACAGACTAAGTAAAGATTACATTTTTTGGTAGGAAACGGTAGCTGGGAGTGCATTGCTCACAGTTAGAAAGGTCTAGCTCATTTATAGGTTTCATGTAATACTTATCCTTGCTGGAATATGGATACATCTTAGGACCTGAAACATCCTTGCTAATAAAAGCAGAAGATTTGTCCCTTTCTCGGAGTTCGCGATCTCTTTCTTTAATCCGATCATCCCTATCATGATCTCGAGGTCTATCTCTATCCTTGTCCTCAACCTTTGCTGGTTTAGATGCAATCCCTTCATTCCAAAAGGACTCTGCAAAATTCAAAATAATCAGAAAAGTTTGGACCATAAGTTGAAGCTGAAGTAGTTCAAGTGAGATAGTAAACACATCAAGAAAAGGAGAAGCATCTATCATTCAGCCAAGAAAAGGAATGAAAAGTCTTACATACTTTTATTCATTACACCAGCAAGGAATCCATCTGCATGATAGGAATTAATAAGAACCAATTATGTGCATTAAACTTCAGAGAAAGCATAAAATAGTTTCAATAGTTAAAATATTACCATTCTTCTCACATCTGGACAAAAAGTCATTAAACCCTTCCATAAGGTCTGGATATTTTCCCAGTAAATCACCCACCTGGTTGAACACCATACCACACATTAGTTATCATATCATATTTCCGCTGCCTGCCTATAATTGAGTGACTCAAGGGAATCAGTTGACACTACGTAAATGCAATGGAAATCAGGTAAAGTTTATACATCAAGAGACATAATGCTAAGTTGTCTTGAAGAACAAGTCACTGTAAGACAATTGATCATCAACTTCTAACCCCATTCTCTTTTCATCAAATTTTCTAAGCACGTTCCTTGGTCTTTTTATTTCTCTCATTTTTGCATTGAAATGTTTGGCTAAATCAAAGGTCAGAAAATTATTCAAATTGAATTCATCTCTGGCACAGAAAATTGATCATCGACGATGCTGGAGTCATCCATAATTGTTCTTTCATATCCTATAACTTGTGCATACACAGATACATGAGAGGAGTGTCTTACAAGAAAAGGTTCCCCAGCTCTGACTCGAATCAAAAAATAAATGGTCAAAGCACAAAAATAAAAACTACATAAAAAGTTGTTGTTATTCAAATTCAAAATACAAAATAAGATAATCCATTGTGTAAAATTGACTGTTCATCCCTGATCCTATCATTGCATTTATTAAGCTACACATTTTCAAGTTGACAGAATACAATGATTAATTCAGCAAATGAGAAAACGCAAATTATGCATATGAAACATACCAAGGATTCCAATTCTTGCCGGGTAATTATTTCCCTGCTATAGATATGTAGGCACTTCAAAAATTCCTGATAAACATCAGGATTTCGTAATTTCTCCTTGACTTTTTCACAGAAAGCAAACTCTTGACTATACATACCTGGCATGACAAAAATTTAAGTTAAATAACCAAGTGTATAAGAACAATAAGATATTAAGAAATAAACCTGTAACATTGAAACAGAATAACAACTAAATTGGGAAAACAATTTTCTACAAGTAGAACAAGGAAAAAAAGTTATTGTTGCTTAAAAGCATCTGGTCATGGAAATCAATGAAGAATATATCATACTTAAGAAATAAAGATATGCAAAATCCAATATGCCCATGCAATTTTATTTTATTTTCTAATAATTTTACCACATCAGAAATGAATGAAAAGTAAAGACAAATCTTTCCATTAGATAATGCATTATCAAGCATAGAATACGAGTTTCTTATTTTTTTCATTTTTTTTTTTAGCAAATGACCATGAGACAGATTGCAAACATCATTTCAACTGCCAGAACATTGTATGTCAAATAAAAAGTCAGGGACTTTTTTCAGTGAAATAAAACACTCAAAACCTAGCATACAAATTTGAAGAGCAAAATTTTTTATGCACTCACTCTTCACTGAACTTTTGTCATCACAGGTGGATGGCATAGGGCGCATGCTCAAATTTTCATCAGAATCGCCACCTTGATGCAATGGTTCGGCACCAGGATCATCTGTCCTCTGACCAGATTTCCGTTTGGGCGGAAGGCTACCATCAGGCTCATAATTTCTATCATCCCGTCCCCGATCTCTCCTATCCCTCTCTTCTTTGAGGTCCTTTTCCTTCTCAGCATGCTTCCTCTGCTCCTTTTCTGCCTTAATCATAACTCTGTCATGATCTGGATCAGAACGATCAACACTAAGGTCACGATCACCATGAGAATCCACAGTCCTTTCTCTCTGGCATGGAGATAAGCCAAATGTTAACTCGATGATCAATTATGAGATTAGATAGGCTCAGGTATTCAGAGAGAGAAAAACCTTTTCAACACTCATTTGCCTCGGCACTGCAGAGCTCCTAAGCATAGAGTTCCGAGAAGCAGCATGATGTATAGATGCTGTTGCTGAAGTATCAGGAAGAAAATGTGTAAACTCATCAAGAAGATCTGGGTGGTCATGGAAAAGTGAGGCAACCTGAAAAGTGTCCAACATATGACCAAAAAGTGCATGAAAAAGAAAATAGGACCTTCAAGAGGGAAAAACAATATAATAAACGAATGTGTCTGACTCCAACTATCGTCACAGAAAGCAATGAACATACCTCCTGGTAGACCTCAGAAATAGACTTGTTCTCCTTTCTGTACATATTCAATATGTCTAGAAACGACTTGTAGACATGATCATCACCTTGAAAGCGAGACTTCAAGAATAAAACCCATCAGACTCAAAATTATCAACTCTCTTATTTTAACATTTTTTCTATTTGTATGTGCGTGCTTGTGGTGGACCACAAATGTGATGCTTCAATCAATTAACCACTATTTTACCTTAATTTTGTTGACAAAATTTATAGCTTCTTCAAATTCAACAGGCTTCTTTTGCACAGGTTGTTCATCATCCAAAGGAAGTGTGATTTCATACCCCTTGGGCAAGAAGGTGTTAAATCCCAAAATTAGATCTCTGTGCCCTTTAAACAGTTCCTTCACTCTTGCTATAACACCCACAGTATCAACTCTACAAATCAACCAAAAAAGTCAGCCCCACACAGACACAGAATCAATTTTTGCTATAAAAAATTAACACCCCGTCACCTGCTATACATACAAAAAATAATGATGGGAAATTAAAAGTGGGAGTAGGGGAAGAAGAATAATGCCAATGATCAAACCTTTGAGCCTTGAAATCCTTCATGACTTCTAAAAAATCATCATATTTCTCCCTTTTATCTTGAAAGATTTCCTTTACTGCCTTGAGATATGCTAAGGCGTCATTTGTTGTGAGTTTTTGAGCACTTCCAGCCATTACCTGGGGCTGCCCCGATCTTCATTCAAAATAAATCAGAAAACATTAGAACTAAAAGAGAAATTGAAGAAGTACTCAGCAAATTATCACGCAGATGATTAATCTGAGTGTACATAAACAAGTCTTTTTAACGAAAAACAATTGTATGGTTTGAAATACTATAAAGGTTAAGAACGTGAGAAGAACAATTGCCAGTCCCCCCCCTCTATAGCAGAAAAAATGATTAGGTTCGAAAGCAGTTTAGGGAAAGAAGCATCTGATCATATCTCACAAAGTCAAGTGTGAAAAAGAGAAAGAGAACTAGCTTTAATACAACTAAACCTATGACAAAGGTGACATAATCAAACAACTATCGAAATGAATCAGCGGTAGACTCGTCAATCTCACACAAGAAAAAATCGTCACAGTACCAAAAAAAAACTTAATCACTCACTGAAAGATGCAATTGCTTGATCAAGTACAAAAATATAGACCTGAGCATAATCCAAGAAAGAGAAAATTAAAGGCAACAAAGATGCATGAACTCACGTTTCTCCTCGGGAAGACACCATGGGCCGTTTAAGTTGAGAGCTCATATAACCATCGTCTCTGGACCTCTTCATATCCAACAGGAAAAAAACCTCGCCTTACCAAATCATGCATCCAACTCGGGTAAAATTCAAAATCCTACAAACCAAAGTTACTCATTTGAACAAAAGCTAGAAGCCAACAGCAGATCTAACCAGAGGAAACAAACAGATACACGGGGATACAAGCAAGAATTCTGACCCAACCTCTGACACAGATCACCTTCGAAGAGCCAAATCCTGAACGAGAGAACAAAAGCAAATTTTGCATTACTTCAATGTAAAGCAAAGTCAGCACAATTTAAAGCAGAAAACATAATTTAAAACAAGGAAAACCGGATATTACAAAGTGATCGTGAAGTTCCCGAACTGCAGAGTCCTAAACAAAAAAGTTTTTCTTTTACCAATATATATGTAATAGAAAACAAAGAGGACAGAAACAGAAGCTCTCTGTATGGCAGATTGTTTGTGTAAATCTTCAAAGTCAACAACAATCTGTGATGGAGCGAATAAACAAATCCTGAAACAAAGCTTCTCACTTCAAATTTTCTCTCTTTCTGAGGAGATACAGAACACCAAAGAGAAGCCACAATGCATAAAAGAGTTGTTCACAATCTGATATACATGGAGATATAAATATAATCACACAACCATAAAAAAAACATACACACACTTAAAAATAGCGAACGAGAAATGGGATGTAGAGTGGGAAGTAGTAATATTTTACCTCCATTTCCCGGTCACCTCCCCGATGTTACCGGTTATAGGCGGTTAATACTTAATCCTTTTCTTCCACTAGTGAAATTAGGGCAGAGATTCTAACCCAGAAAGGTTATGTAATGGCAATTTGGGGATTTCAATGGCAAGACGATTTGCGAGGCATTCAAGGTAAAAATTCTCATGGTTTATGTGTAGGGTTGGTGTGAGATTGTGAGTAGTTGTTGATAAATAGAAATTATAAGGACTTGTTCCCGCGGGTGATGATGAAATTAGGTCTAACCAAAGGGTGAGAAAGTAATTAAGCCTTTACTAGTTTCCTTAATTAAAATAATTTTGAGATTTTCGAGCAAAAAAATAATAATCTTGAGCTTATCTTCATGAATCATGGGGTTAACTTTGCCAATTGTGAGGGCTAAGCATTTCAACTTGTGGTTATTTTTTCCGGGGACGTGGCCGTTATTGAAGATGAAATTGGCCTCGGCTAGGCGAGAACACTAGTTTCTACTCTCAACCAGATTTACTTTTTTTTTTTGCTTTTGGGTAAGGAGACTAAATAAGATCATCAGTATCACGTATAAGCCTGGTTCAAGCCCATTTGAATTACTTGGGCCTGTTTGAGGTAGTCCAAAAGCCCAATAATTTAGGCCCATAACTTAGTTGTCAGTTGTTTCTCACTAGTTTTTTTAAAAAATAAAAATAAAAATAAAATACCACTTAAACTTCAAAATCTCATATCAATTTTGTTATTTATAAAAGTATAGATATTAAGTATAAGAATATAGCAATTGACAACTCACTTTAATTAAAAATCATTGATCTGAGATTTTGAAGTTCAAATAGTATTTTCTTATATTTTCTCTTTTTGTCCTTAGTTTTTTTTCCCATTTGTTGATTAATTCTAGCAATGAATTCAAATGTGGACTTGGGACAAACTTTTTTACAAGAAAAGTTTAGTGTTTTGGTTAGTTGAGTTTTGGTCTTCTTTCAGATACTCATTCAGATTAGAATATCAAGTTATCGATTTAAAAGACGCTTATAAAGATATTTTTAAATCGTTTACCAATAAGGTCACTACATTGACGCGAGATTTCAACTTGCAACCTTGTGAGTTATGAGGCTTTTTTTTTTTTTTTTTTTTTTTGCCAGTTGAGTCGTTTCATTAACAATCAGTCTAACCTTTGTTGCCATTAGATACAGTTGTTTCGCCAAAATGTTTCTAATCTTTTGAGCTATTTTATTGGTGGGGGTAATATAAATATAAAACCCGCTTTTCTTTAGTGGCAGCCTTTGATCTTGTCACTGTCATCAAATTATGAAACTCTCAAGTGAAAAATATGCAATTTGTCTCATATTCTGTATAAATGTATGTAAAATAAAGGGGAAATTAATCCGATGGTACTTATACTTTTACTGGTATTAGATTTTGAATCCGGTCCTTATATTTTTTTTTTTCCCCTTTTTTATTGAATCCCTGTGGTTTACTCTGCTAATGATGTCAGTCCCTCCATCCATGGAGCCGTTAAATTAAGTTGACTCCGTCAAACACCATCACCTCCTTCAACTTCTCCCTCTCCTTTCTCATCGTTCATGTTCTCTATCCGACTATCCCCACCATCTTCGTCTTTATCGCTTCTTGCAGAAGCTCCACGCCTCCACCTGTGTTTTGCCTCCTCCATTCTTGTTAAGCTTACCTTCCATGGCCATGAGTGGTTGTTATCATTGATGATTGTCTTATATGATGAACACAACAATAGAGTGTTGATGAAAAATAGAGGATGATGGAGCTCAGAAAGATAAACCAAGCAAATCATGGAAAAGTTGGATAGCAAACAAATTGGTTGCTGTTAAACAGCCCAGAAAAATCATATGCTTTACAAATTTCATGAATCTAAATCAAATATGGGTACCTATTTAATATCTGTATCAACGTACGTGGGATGACCATTACCTCTTCCAAATAATAGGGTGTTCATAAAGCCGGCGTTCACCCGAACCCGGATAAAAAGAGCTCTGCCCGAAATAATTGGGCACAATTGAGCAAAACATTTTTGTGGGTAAGACCGGAAATCAGATAAGGTATCCATTTGGCCCTATATATATATATTTTATTATATTTTTTTATAAATCTATTGATGTTCGGTATGTTTGTTCAGCGCTTCCCCTTTTCTCTCATTATCGGATTGCCCGTTGCATAATTCCCTTTTCAAAACTTAAGCTAAAAGCCTACAATTACTCGTTCTTGTAAATGTAAATGATGTAATCATATGCTTTTCCTTTTGCTTTCTTGTAGGTGATTCTATATGTTTCATCTTTTTGACAATTTGGGTCGTTAATGCAACCACTTAGAATTTTGAATGACTACAAGGCTTTAATTAAAAAAATTTGATGTCTTATATTTAATGGATTTTGGATATTATTTAATTCTTTATGTATGGGTATTTGACTATTTGTCAAAACATATATGGTTCTCTTTTTAATTTCAAGACTAAATTATAAACTTATTTTGAAATATTTCAAAATATAGAATTATAGATTTTATTTGAAGTTTGCAATAGTGTTTATATTGAAGCCATTTTATTTTTACATACGTTGTGACAAGTACCACTTTTGTAGAAAAGCTCACCCTACCCAACTTATTATTGCACTATCCAAAAATGAGGGTCAGGCAAGGTATTAAGCTGCATTTTACTATCCAATGACCCTGCAGGTCTCACCCTGTCGACCCTACAAACACCCTTACCAAAAAAATTAGCTGAGGATGTGTTGAAGATATGAATTGAATTTGAATTATTATTTGGATTATTTGAATTTGAATTATTGTTAGTATTTGAATTTGAATTATTGTTATTAGATTAAAATAAGTTATCTAGAAAAAGGGAATATTTAAAAAGTTGTTACCTCTTATTGTCTTCGGGTTGTTGTTAACCTGCTTTGTATAAATTTACCTATTCAAGAGGAAAATTATGAATGAACGAATGAAAGAAAAAGAGGAAATACTCCTCTGAATTGAATTTTAACATGGTATCAAAGCGTTTCGATCTAGAAAACCTAAAGTCCTATATTCTTTTTCTTGTAACCCGACCAAATCCCTAATTTCCCATAGAGAATCCCGACTCTACTATCAATTCCACCTCTCCACAGTCCTCCGGCTCCAGTCCACCTTCCAATATCATCCAGCAAGATAATTCCTCATTTCTTATCACCGTTATCTTTGATGACTCGAACTATCTCCTTTGGTCCATGTTAGTGGACATGCGTATCAGTGCCCAGATTACCTGACTGGTGCAACGAAGAAACACAAACGAATGAAAAGTTGGCTTATCGACTCCATGAGCCACCCGTTGATGTAGCGGTTCATCCACCTTGAATCTGCCCACGATGTGGCACTGTAGTATATGATGAATGTCTTTCAATCGAATATGTATCTTCATTGATGAATGTCTTCGAATATGTATCTTTCGTTGATGAATGTCTTTCGAATCTTTGGATCTCATTATTTAAGACCTTTGCGAGAAGAAGAACTCAGTTGTCTATCTCTATGCTTCTCCTATTCCAAAGATCTTCTCAAGAAAAGTGTTTGAAGAAATGATTGGCGAGTTGGCGTGAACGTTAAATCATGCACCAACTTGAGGGAGTGTTGAAGATATGAATTGAATTTGAATTATTATTTGGATTATTTGAATTTGAATTATTGTTAGTATTTGAATTTAAATTATTGTTATTAGATTAGAATAAGTTATCTAGAAAAATGGAATATTTAAAAGGTTGTTACCACGCGTCTTTCCGGGTTGTTAACCTGCTTTGTATAAATTTACCTGATTCAAGAGGAAAATTAATGAATGAACGAATGAAAGAAAAAGAGGAAATACTCCTCTGGATTAAATTTTAACAGTATGAATATACTTTTATTTGCTCTGTAAATACCGCCACGAACAGAGCAATCATTTAGAAGAGAATAAATGGAACAGTGGCTCCGACGCAACCAATCTGATTTCCAATATACGAATGTCCAAAAATAAGCTTTTGGCCAAAAAAACTATGGCGAACGATCTGTTCAGATTTGGATGATATGACGATTGGTACTATTCTAAATATAGGAGATAGTTTAGTTTAACTATGTCCTATATTTTTTTCTGGCTGACAAAGGAATTGATCTCTCCTTCACACTCTCTCTGATTCATTCCCGGACGAGGAGTTATTGCAGAGACATTGATGGTCATGGGAGGCAGCAGGCAGGCTTAGTAAGAATGGAGGAGCCGAAACACGGCGAAGCTTGAGATAGAGACAAAGATGGTGCGGAGAGCAGCTGAGGTAGGAGATGGTGCCAGACGGAGTTTAATTAACGACTACGGCTCTTAGATCAGCAGCGGAAGAAATAACTTATTACTTTCTATCTGACTTAAAAAGTTGTAAATTTAATTTTTGTTTAGATTTACGATGATAAAAATGACTTTTTTCTAAACTGAAACTTAGATTTTTTTTAAAAAAAAGTCAATTAGTATAGAAAATGACTAAAAAAAACATGAATCTTATTAAATATTACATATTATTTAGTTGTATATATTGCGAAAATTGAAAATTTAATTTAATTTATTTAAAATAAATTATTATTAAAAAAATTAATAAATTATATAGTCTATAATTATTATATATATATATATTAGAATTAATGACTTTACATTTTAAATAGATTTGAGATATATTTTTATATATTTAGGAAGTTATCAATACTAAATTAAAGAGATTTTTTTGAGATTTTAAGAGATATTAATTTGAGTGCATCATTTATAGGATTTTAACTTAGAATATAGTTTTTAATTAAATTTATTTATAAAAAAAATGACAGCCTATTAAAAAGTATGAGGACCTAATTCAAAATCTAATAAAACTATAAGGATTGTCAAATTAATTTTTTCAAAATATAATATTATATCCGGTCTTAATTATAAGACGTAGTTGACTTTTTTTGGAGAGATTAAGAAAAACTAAATAAGTTACTTAATCGTTTCATATGTTGTGTTTTCTTAGATTATATATTAGTTTATTGGTCAAATTATTTAGTTTGAAGAAAAAAATAAAAATACTTTAAGCTAATTTAATTAGCTTCCTAATCTCTTCAAAAAGATCAACTAGGTCTTATAATTAGGACCGGAAAGAGTAGTAAAATTCATTATAGATTCTAGGAAGGTAAGAATCATTAAAAAAAAAATCTAGCAATATGTAATACTAATAAATTTTAGTACAGAAAATGATAATAAATGCACACAGTCCATTTGTTATTGATACTTTCTGATAACAATATTTATTTTTTGAGCCTTCATAATGATTTTTGTAGATAAATAAGGTGCGGATGGGGTGATACACTAGTCAAACTTTTTTTTTTTGTTGATAAATATGATGGCTAGAAACCAATATTACAAAGATGAAAATTACACATAAGGGGAAATAAATCCTAAGCACTTTTGTGCAACCCAAGTCCTTAAATACATAGGACAAACATTATGAAAACCATAATTGGAAATACCCATTTTGGTAAGAGCATTAGCAACTCTATTAATATCCCTCAGAATAACTCTAAAGTCAACCTCCCAATCCATAGCTAACATTAATCTGATACGCGAGAGAAGGTTACTTCCAAAAGTATAAGAATCCATCCAGGATCAACTTGATAACCCCTTGTGCATCAGATTCAATTATAATCTTTCTTGTTCCCACAGGCCACATCCCAAGCCACCTGAAGATCCTCAAGTAGAGCCCATTCTCAGCTACATTTGAATGACAAGCACCAATAGATTTATTAAACCCCACAATCTAGTTCCCAAAACAATGCCGCAAAACACCACCACAACCAGATTTTAAAGAATGTAACATTGTGGCCCTATCAAAATTAAGTTTACACCAACCAACAGGTGGCTTTTTTTTTTTTTTGGGGGGGGGGGGGGTAAAAACAGGTAAAATAGGTGGCTTTTTCCAGCACAGATTAAGCATATTATTCTGCAGATAGACACTAGTCAAACTTGATACAATGTATGGAGCCTACATCAGCGTTGGTCAATATGGGGGCTCATGGGGATCTAAATGGGCCCAAATGAATTTGGAGTCTAAAGCCTTAAATGGGTCGACCAGTGTAAAGCCTATGTGGGTCGACATGCTTTGATACTCTCACTCCAATTGTGCCCACCTCAGATACGTTGACCTATGGTCGTCACTCTTCAATTTGGTTTCACCAAAAACAGAGACATCCAGATTTTACTTTTTGTACTGCTTACAACTTCGTATGTCATTGTTTGTTTGTGCTTGGTTCATTCCTTTCTCAACCATTATTTGTCATATATTCCTGGTAGATCCTGTCTCCAAAAGACATCATCCATGATCCATCCCAACTTTATCCAGCAATACTATCCTAAATATAAGAATCAGATCATTATAAATAGTTTAAGAGAAGTACTTAACTTAGATATCTGTAATAAATGTACTCCATTGCTTTGAGGTCCCTATTATCCCTGGTAGTTTTAAAACATATGGAGGGAGGAGGTGTCTATACCCTTATGAAACGTCTCTTATTTTCTTCCTCAGCTAATGTGGGACATAACAACATTATTTTAGTGAACGACAATAACAAATTATTTATTTATATGTACCCACACACGAACCTTCGTCTTATTTTATGCATTTTTTTCGTTTTAAATATATTCTTCTTCTCCTTCTTCAAATGATCATATCCTATGATGATATATTGTTTCACGAAAAGCAAGCATGAGATAATAAATCCAGTCTTTCATTAAGATTTTGAATAACTGTCCTGAATTCAAATTGATTATATTTCGCCTCTAAATGAAAAAATGGAATATTTATCAAGAGGTGACTTGTAAAAGATGCTTGAGCAAAACCTTACCATAGACCATTTTTTTATGAAGGGGTTTGGGTAGAATTTTAAATAAAAAAGAATAAATGCACACAGTTTGAATGTGGCAAAGATTGTCTTCTTCGGTCTAAATATTAAATAAAGATTGTAGTGCAAATTGCACTACAAACTTTTGTTACATATTTAGAATTGAATGTAGTACTACATAGTTTTTCTTCACAGTATATTTGAGTTGATTTTTTTGTTGTTAACATGGAATGATCAGCGTTACAACCTAAACGCATTCCCCTGTGATAATTTCTCTAGACACTATAGTTATAATATTTCCCATAATCTTATATGTAAAATTCCATATATTTGTTCATGCGTGCACAGGATTATAATAGCGTTCATGATTTATTAATAACAGATTTACTATAGATTCAATATTATATAGGGAAAATTTTCAGAAAAATAACTTCAAAATATCAAAAATATCAAAATAGTTTTGATTAAGCAATTAACAATTATTTTTAATGAAATCACTGATTTTGTATTTTCAAATTTTGAAAATCTTTTGTATTATATATTGATGGATATTTACGTCTCGATCTCTCTCTGAGTCTATAACTAATAACTATATATATATATATATATATATAGCAATGTAATTAGTTTGAGTGATCTCATAGCATACATTTAAATTTAACTTATTCCTATAATTGAAGTAATATTCAATATATTGTTTCCCAAAACTGGGCATAAATCAAAATTCAAATCCACATCAAACATTAGAGCCAATTAATGATGTTTGACAATTTTATAAATTTTTGTTGAGTTCATTTACTACTGATCGGACGCAGCAAATTAAATGAAGCATCCATACATAGATATACTGTTTAGTTATCCAATTTATTATAGGTTTTTCCAGGACAACCTTAGATGCTTGTTTGTTAATTTCTATTATTGAAATTGAAATTTACTTTAAAAATCCATTTCTTTTTTTACTTTATGGAATTTAAATATACATTTCTGCATTTGTATGTTTCCATTCTCTGTAGTAGCTACATATGCATATATCTCATACTCATATATAAGGTTGATCTATATACAGTCACTTTTTATTTTTCAAATTAAATTATTCTCTTTTAAAAATCAAAATATACACCACATTAACTTCTCCTGATCAAGTATTTAAAAGATGAATTATAATTATCCTCATTTCGATTTAAAAAAATATATAGTAACATTAAATACATATTTGTCTAAATTTAAAGCATGTCAGAATTATAACTTTAACATAAATTAAATTATGATGGCATATATTTTAATCTACCTCAGTACATGCTAACTTTTTAAAACAAAACTTCGAATCACATTTTATGATGAATTTATCTGAACTGGATTAAAAGAACATAAAGATATAGTAGAATCATATTTCCCAGATTCTCAGATTAATTAAAAAAGACTATGAAGACAGAATATCCAACAAATTATGGTTAATCCACGTGGAATTATGAGGGGGTGGTTGGAAGGAATATATGTTAATTAAAATCTCAAGCATCATATAGCATTATAACTAACAACTAATTAATCAACTGCCAAGTACTGCGTTTAATGACAGAGTAATGACAAAGCTTAAATTAATTATTAAAACTATAGATGGAAAAAAAAATTTATTAAAGCTATAATCATTCATTGCTCTGAAAATACAACTAGATAATTGTAGTAGTAATAGTACTAATTTCTTGAACTTTATTATACTGCTATTATATTCAATTTATTCGTACACTCATTTATTAGTGTTACCAATATGATTTCTTTTTAACGAAATAAAAATACAATAGTTATTTTGGAAGCTATATATATAGTTATGAAATCCATAAGTAAAAATTAAACAAACATTAACAAAAAAAAAACAAACAAACAAAGAACACTAAAATATAAAAGATAAAATTCATGACTCCTCATGATACAATTTACAAAGTAAAAACAGCACAACTTGTTCTTGAGTTTTATGCAAATCACAGGATTTTATTTATAAAATATAAAATTTGTAACAAATTGCACTGTTTAAATAATGCATTCTAATTAAGATTTCATACAATACATAAAAACACGTAAATAATTACCACTAAATATATTATATCAATGTGTAATTAAATCCTCATTTGATTCACAGTATAAGTTCAATATTGCAAGTTGGCCTAGTTCAAAATTTAAGTCTATTTTAATATTTAGAAACTATAATTATTTTCTTTTTTTTTAGTAAAAAAAACATAATTAATAATAAAAATAAAAATAAATCACATAAGAAACTCCCATTTTTATCAAACAGGGGCATCAAGAGTCAGTAAATAAGGAAAAATTGTCTAAATAAAAAAATAAAAATCGGGAAAGAGAGATTAGTAAGGTAGGAATAATATCTGGAGCAATGACTAATGACTCTAAATGAGAGAGAGACTAAGCTTTATCTTGACAAGGAATCTCTTTGACACAGTTAAATATAATACGAAGTTTTTTTTTTTTGAAGAGATTAAAAAAATTAAATAAGTTATTTAGTCAAGATCATGTATCATTCGATTCTACTCCCTCATGTCCAATTGTAAGGTAAGTTGATTTTTTTTTTTTTGGAGAAATTGAGGAAATAAATAAGTAAATTTCTTAATCATATCATATATATTGTGTATCTTTAGATTATATATTAGTTTATTAGTCAAACTAATTAGTTTGGAGGAAAAAAAAATACTCTAAAGTAATTTAAGTAGCTTCCTTAATTTCTCTAAAAAATCAACTTGGTCTTATTATTAAGACTAGAGGGATTATATCAATTTATTATTTAAATTAATTAGTTTAGAGAAAAATATAAATATAAATATTTTAAAGTTATTTAATTAGCTTCCTTAATCCTTCTAAAAAAATTAAATTTATCTTATATTTAAGATTGGAAGGGTATTACTTTAACTCAATCCCTGACAAATTGCTTAAAGAACTATAGTTCATTATTCATGTCTTAATCTTCCAGAGGCATAAGAGGTAGAAAATTGGGGATGAGGAAGCTTGATTCTTTTGCCCAAACAATTCGTTGAATCAGATTCTCATTATATCTGGGATCATTTTTGGGGTTTAAAAGTGTTCAATCATATAAATCGAGACAAAACTTCTATCACATACTTACCTCGTACTTCCTCTGGTCCTTATTATAAGATATCAACTAGTAAGTATATTTGGTCTTTTTTATAAGGCACTTGCTTGTTTCCAAAGAACATTAATTGTTTTTTTTTTCATGTATGTCTATAATTAATAAGGGTAGTTGATGAAAGTAATAATTAATATAATATTAAAGTGTAGTGGAATTAGTAGGGATAATATTGGAAAGCCCTTAAATTTTATGACAATTTTATTAACATTAACTGTTTTTATTGGTTTGTGAGAATTGTTAGTTTGTACCTTATAATAAGGACCAGAAAGAGTATATTATAATCATGATTGAAAAACTTAAGGGAATACCACTCTGGTTTTATTTATAAGTTCGTTTTTATAGAAAGTGTAAATTGACTTATAAATAAGATCAGAGTGATATTTTTTTGTATGTGCTTGACATAAACTTACAAGGTAAAGAAAGGAGGAAAAATCGACAAAATCCATGGTCCTGATATGTTTTTAGTTTTTTCGCACAAAATGAAGCAGTACTCGAATTCTTTCTCAATAGTGGATGGGGAGATAGCAAAGCGTGAAACCCACATGTGAAGCGTCACATGGGCAAAGAAAAAACAAGGAATGTGTCACAGGATGAATCATCAGGCGTCAGAATTAATGATTTCTATCCAAAACTAAACGGAGATGATGGAAATGATGCATGAGGCAGGATATGTATATGTGTGTGTATATATGTATGTACGTGTGCACTATCATCTCCGATCCTAAATATATGCCTCAGTTGATTTTTAAGGAAAATTAATGTTTTAATTATATTACTTTAAATTATTTATATTTATCATTTTTTCTCAAAATTAATTTATTTGATTTATAAATTGATATATAATTTAATCATATACAACATATGATATGATTGAAGAATTTATTTTGTTTTTATTTCTAAAAACCAACCGGGTGCCTTATATTTAAGCAGAGGTAGTATAATCAAGCCAAGACAAAGTTTGATGAATCCAAGAAAATAGTGAGGAAGTGCATGTGGGAGTGTCTGTGTGGTGAGAAGGGAAACAAGGGTGCACATGTATTTATGTTCATTAAAGGGTTCAATGGTTGTGGTCTTGTTATGGCCATTTCTCCCATGTGAGGCCTCCTTCATCACTCCAAAGTAACAACAATCTTAGTGGGGCCATCAAACACTCCCTCTCTCTTCTCTCTTCTCTCTTCTCTCTTCTCTCTCTCCCTCCTCCTCATTATCCTCTTCTTGTTCCCTCCTCTTTCACAACTCATTTATTCCCTTATCTATACCCACCTTTTTTTTTTTGTATAAAAATTTTAGGAAAATGGTTGGGTTCACCCACGATTCAAGGGCAGAGCGAAATCTCATTTCCTTCTAGGTCATATCAATGTTGGGCAGGGTGAACCATCTATTACCCTCAGGCGTTTACCTAGGCACCTAGGAGCTAGAATGCCTCCTCCAGCGCCTTGACAAACTCTAAGATCAAACTCCCTCCCTTTACTGAGAATGTCCGATCTCTTTACCAGTTAAGCCCAAAGACGAGGGGTTATCCATACCCACTTTCTTCCTTCAGTTTCAACTGAAAAGGGACATTAGGTAATCCTAGCCGAAAAAAATGATACTCTATCATGTTTTTAATATAAAAATTAGATAAATAATTCATGGACATTTAAAAAATTAGTTAAGTTAGTTGTTTTGTAACAAATGTATATGTTAGTGCAATTAATATGAACACTTTAGAAAAAAAAATACATTGGGTTGAAATCTTATATTTATTATCAAAGTAAACTCTTTATTCGGCTTTTATATTTAGGATGAGAGGGTTTTTTTTTTTTTTTTAATCTAGTTTTAGGTGTTAGCCCATCATATTTGAGCATTGTTGAACATAGAGGGTAGTTTTTGACAATGTAATTTTTTATCTGCCATGCTCAATCATATACAACTTTGTTAAGGGGTGTTGAGTTCTTTTGACTTGACCCAAACACTATTGTTTAAATAACGTTAACTTTAGTTGTTGAATCTAAGAAAGATAGCATTTTTAAACCTTAAAAAACGTTTGACGACTTGTTACTCTCTCTTCTATAAGGGTGATGGGGTCTACTTTATAAATTTCACTCTTCTATCACATATATGAAAAAGAGTTAAGAACGAGATAAAATGAGGGAACTGTTTTTATTCACCTGCATGTCCAAGACTTTACATATAAATTTATTAATTTTTTTTAAAAAAAAATCATTAATTATATATGTAGTCATTCCAAAATTTTAAGATCCATGATTATTTACTTTTAATTAAGATTAATCTAGAGGTACTTTTTTCAACAACAAAAACTATCTATAAACAAGTTGTAATTTTTTAAATTGAACTCAAGGTCAAGCAATTAGGACTGCTGTACTTTTTAAATTTCTTTCTTCGCAATGATTTGAGTAACTTCCAACAAGCTTTATTATAATTAATTTAAATCATTTTCAAAAGTTTAATGTGGAAGTTTGTAATCATTGTCTATCAGTTGGCCAGCTTATTAATGATCTAGGATGGAAAATATCTTTAGACCTAATGTGAAATGAACAGTAATAACATCAAAAGAGGGAGTTTTAATTTTTAAATCAGCAATAATATTTGTTACTCACTTTAATCCTAAATATAAAACAGATATTGACTTTTTTAAGAGAGATTAATGAAGTTAAATAAATTGTTTAATCATATAATATGTTGTGTATCATTAGGTTATATATCAGTTTGTATATTAGCCAAAATAGTTTTTTTTAAAGATAAAAATTCATATTTTTTTTAGAGAAAGATAAACACAAAGTTTGTGTAAATGACAAAAACCCTTGCCTCTTTAAAGTTTGATTTTTAATGAGTGTTTGTTCTTTATCTTTCATACTTAATGTCCATGTGGGTCTTGATATAATATATATTTAAATAATTGATTTTGATTATAAATATAAAAGGCATGGTTTTCATATTAGTTATGTTTTAAAAAAATTATCCTTATCGATATTCCTTAACATTCAATAAGATTAAAAAAGTAGAGAGAATTAGGGAATTAAATAATATGAATATGGTTTTTTTACAAGAATCATGTCATATACTCATATTAGTTAATTTAACTAATTTTTTTAATTTAATCAAATTAAATAAATACGCCTTATATTAAAGATCATCAAATAGAATATTATGAAAATAACTTATAACATCGATAATACTTATTGAGTTGAGGAGGTTAGGTGCCATAAACGTAAGAAGAGGGATAAAACAAATGATTTTTTACAGAAATTAAATACACACGCTTGCATTGCATCACTTCTGGTCGTTGGCTCGTTTCCACTAAATCCACAAGTGTGATGTGATTAACAATAGAAATGTGTAACCAATTAACAATAATTTATTCCTAATAATTAAGCCGTGATAAATTTGATATATAGCTAATCTCCATCTCAATATCAATAATTCTAAAATCTTCCCATTAATCATTTGTCATCTTCCTCGCATGCCTTCGCCATCAAAATGAACCCAGAATCTCACCATACATGTCTCCCCTTTAAATGGGGGCAGACAAATAACAATAATTAAATACGTATATACAATTGTTTTAGCTATAGCTAGCGTCATCTTTGTACCTTCAACGGTTTTTTCTTCATTGGATTATTTGAAAAATAGACATAATTCAATATTTTATTTAATCTAAAACAGATTCTTGAGGAGTGGCCCTAATTAAACAAACTTCATTGGTACAAAAGCAGTGTTAAAGTAGCTAGCCAGTCCAATTGATATCTCACCTTTATAATATTATATGACGACACTAGTTCATGGCAGGTGATACATTTCATTCTTTCAAAGCTTTTGATGGAACAAGGTCCTCTTAGAGCATTCTTTCTCCTCATCTCTCCTCATCCCATTTGGACCGTTAATTGAGAAGAAGAGAGAAAAATTAAAGTAGTATTGTGATATTTTAGATTGATTGAACGGATGTGATTTAGAGATAATGAGGGATAATGAGAAAGGATGATGAGAAAAACCTGACCCGCTTTTGATCCCATATCTAGAAGCACTATATGGAGAAGGTATGTTTATTCCTTTTATATACAACTTTGGTCTTATTTATAAGTTCTTTTGATCAAATAAATTAGATTGTAACAATTTTGCTCATATTAATTGTACCAATGAAAATAGTCAGAGAAGAAAAAGTTGAAAAATACTCATTCATAAATGAGGGTAAAATTGAAAATTTACCCTATAATCATTTAGCTAACTTCCATTCATTGGTATTTGTGATTTGATCAAAAGAGACTTATAAATAGGACCAGTATATATCCATAGCTAATATTCTAATTCTAATTAACAATATAAAATTAGTTATAATTAGTGGCGGAGCCATGATTTAATATTTGTGGGTGCACAATTAGTGAGGAGATTCAGGGGTTCGGGGGCAGCGCTCTTAAATTTTTTTTTAAGGAAAGTTTTAAATACATTAAAAGTCAAATGAATATAGACAAGAAAAGAAAAAAAAATCAACTTAACATAGAAAAAAGTTTGACGAGATTAGGGAATATGTTGCAACCTATAAGGCTCTTGCAAATTTCATCTCAACGCCTCTATCGAAACCTATAAGATTATATCTTTTTTCATACAAGACGGACACCAAGAATCGAAGTTTTATGATTTCAATTCCAAAGAACTAAACAATTCGCACTCTATGTCAATTTAGTAAGTAATAAAAAAATAAGATAAATTAACATCCAAATGATGAAAAGACAATATTTGTAATCAACAAATTATTGATAGTAAACTAAATGAAAGGCGTCTTTTTTATATATTTTTTTGCGTCTCCTCCTCTCAATGAAAGGTTGTGTCGCTCAACTAACGCGCCCTGGAGGAATCGAACAGGGGTCACTATGACCATCAACTCTGTAGACTTATAACCAACTATACCATCTAGGCAGGTTGATATAGAATTCCTTCAAAATATATATATATATATATATATATATATATATAATCAAAATTTTAGTGTTTGCACTTACCCACACTGGCACCAGTGTGACTCCGACACTAGTTATAATAATATAGGGAGTCGGGGTTTTCCTTCTTATTAATTCCTTTTCACATTATTTTTTTGGGTACGTCTTCATTGCAGTTGTATATTGTTTAAATCAAATCTTAATAGTGTAGATTAAGAAATATTTTGTAAGAAAAAAAATATCAAAATTAAATCAACAAATTGATCTTGATGACTCTAGACGAGAGTATATTGTTATCATCCAACGGATAGATAGATTTGAGTGAAGCATATCCTTTTAAGTTTATCCCTAATTAACCTGTGTGAAAGTGGGGTCACATGAAGAAAATTAAAGGCAAGAAGTGTCAAAATCTATGTCATACAAAATGAAATAAAGTAACATGCATAGCCAGTTAGCCACTAATGCTTCAACAAGTAGTGTATACATATACGGTCATATAATTAAGAGTGGTACTTAAATTTGAGTGGTTTAAGTTTAATCTGAATTTATTTGTTGGAAAAATTAAATTTAGACCACACGCATCTGATTGTATCGATGGGCAATGTGATACGTGCTCATTAATACGATGTCGTAATCATGGTGAATGACTAGGGCCTTAGGTACAAGGAAGATTTGAGGAGAGAAATGAGGGGAAAAAATATTCTGAAGGCAGAGAGAAGATGACTCAAATAAAAATGAGTTGTTTTGTATAAAGAAAATGAGTTGTTTGGTAGAAAGAAAATGAAGGGGTAACAATCAAGTAAAGAATAAGAAAATATCTATTTCATCCTAAAAAATAAATTCAAAATGAAAAGGAATTTTTTTTTTCTCCATAATTCGAATTTGATACGAATTTGTTTACATTAAATTTGAATTTTATGACGAAGCATTTACTTTACAAAAAAAAAAAATCTAAATATTCTCTTATCAAATTCTAATTTATAGCATAAATTCGAATTTAATCTTATTTTCTTCCCTTATAAAAAATATATATTTTATGAGGGGTAAGTATGTTCAAAAGCGTCACTATTCATAGAGGGAATTTGAGTTTCTACTTCCCACCAATTTTGGTGAGATCTTATCTCTTCACTTTTTAAAAAGATTGATAGGTTCTGAAACTTGAGTTCCCAAAAAAATTAGGTTAAAAGTGTATCAAACAAGGAAAATGGTTTATTTTTTCTTTCCTTCTCACATATTCGGTATACCGGGTCCGGATTTTCTCACCATCAACTATCTCCCTATCTCTCATCATCGGCACATCCCGACCGTTGAAAATTTGATCAAGGCCCAGAGTAAATTTTAAAAACGCATGCGGTTTTTAAAACTTGCTTCTAGCCCTTGACAAGATTTCAACGGTCAAGATGTGCTAAGGTAATCATGAAACTTTGACCAATGTATCTTGCAGCTCGTACTGTTTGTTGACCATAATTCATGAACCCAGTTACCATAAGAAACATATCGTGAATATCTATGAATATTTTTGTTTTGTTTCTTTCTCTTGTTTGAGACAAGTTATGAATATTGAATATCAATCTTTTACGGTGAAAATAGTCGAAACGAAATTGTTAATAATAGATTACCCAGAGAAATAGGTAAAAGAAATTTCCATCCAAGATTTAATAATTGACTGTAAGAGAAAATGAGAGAGTTGATGATGAGAAAATCCTCTTCCCTTCGTATACCACCATACTATACTGGCCGTAAGAGTGATGAAAGAGGCAAAGGACATTGAAGCTTTTCAAAATATGCACAGAAACTGGTTCATTCTTCATCTCTCCGGTCACTCTCTTCATGTTTCCCCTCATTATTGCATCTCTTCTTCAATCACGGACTTCCCTTTTTCCCACCAACTTCTCCCAAAAAAGCCTTTGATTCTGCATTCCTTTTTATTTTACCCCAATCATCTACCATTCTTAACTGAATCACTCGTAAAAGAAAGTGATTCAAAGTTGTTAAGAATGTTGCTTTATTTTCTTCATTACTGTATTTTAATAAATATAGTTTTGTAGATATAATACAAATAACTTGATTTTTTTTTTCTCAAGTAAAATTAGTAGTATTACTTAATTTCTCCAACTTCATTGTAATGTTGTTGAAAAACATTGAAGTACTGAAGTTAATTATTTACCTTTTGTTTCTAAATTAAGATGTGATGAAGGTACAATTTCTTAAAATAAAAATATGATGGATACATGAGTTTTATAATCCAACATTTAATTTATACATGTTGGTGTTGAAGATTTTATTAATAAATATAATTCAATTAATATAAGATGGAGGATGATATGGTAGGTAGGTTACGTTGATAGATCCTTTTCAACCTTTTTTTAGTAATCTTTTTTTTTTTTTTTTAAAAATATTGTTTTCATTTTTGTTGAGTTGAAGAGCAAGACGATCTAAAATCTGAGAGTTGGGTCCTCACAGATATGGTTCATCTGTTCCAGACGTAAGCAGGAGGAATCAATATTAAAGTGAGGAAAAGGAC
Source organism: Acacia melanoxylon (assembly GCA_019022615.1). Taxonomy (NCBI): domain Eukaryota; kingdom Viridiplantae; phylum Streptophyta; class Magnoliopsida; order Fabales; family Fabaceae; genus Acacia; species Acacia melanoxylon. The sequence goes on from JAFJYJ010000052.1 coordinate 2,326,105, forward strand.
CTCTAACTCTAATTAATAATCATGCAGCCCCATGATTTGCTACTAATTGACTCCTTAAAAATAAATCCTAATTTATTTATTTATAATTTTTATAGTTGCTTTTCAAACAAGAAATTATGGGAATAATTACGTACATACACGCACTGAAAGGATCACGTGACCCCTATATTCTTTAGGTACCTTTTTAATTACTTTCTACTATTTTTTATCTCTTCACCCCTGGCTTTTTCCCGCAGATCATGTCCAGTCACATAATATTATATAATTTAATTTAATTATTTTTTATTTTCCAAAACTACGTAATGTAGGTTATCAGATTCGAATTCAAACCTTTGAGCAAAAAAAGATTCGAATTCAAACCGGGAAAATTATTATGTAAAAGAAATGTCAAAATCGTGCGTGTATTTATGTCATGGTCGAATTAGACTAAATTGGATTAAACATCTATTTCTAAAAGCTGGCAACCGATGGTTCATTAGGACCGCTGGACCGGTATAGTCTTGACGCTTATAGTTATGCTTACAAATTTTTCACTAAGAAAATTCTCACATTGATAGTGAGATTAGAACTCATCAATTTATGTGTAATACGCAAACTTCTTTATCTTACTAAGTGTATTGGAGTTGTGTTTCTCTCATCATATTTTTTTTTATCATCCTTTATAATCTTTAGAGTAAATTTCAATTTGAAATGTCACAATACTACTTTAAATTTTCTCTCATCTTCTTAATCAATGGCTTCAGATGGGTTGATGAGAGATAATAATAAAAAAAGATGAGGAGAGAGTATGCTTTTGTGCACTAGAGCCTGCTTGGCAAGAGGGAAATGGAAGAGGAAGGGAAAAGCACCAATATAGGAACTTTTTGTAAAAATTGTACCCAATTAGAGCAGATAGAAAAAGATTTACCAAAGTAGGGCAGTTAGAAGCGTCGTGTCAGGCGACGCCACCAGTGGTGTCAGAGTACATGACGCCACTAGTAGTGGCCTCGTATGGTCTAACGCCACTAGTGCGACCTGGGCGTCTAGTTTCGTGTCAATTTAAATTGACGCCTAAGGGAGTCAATTTGTTGACGCCTAGTGGCATCAAACAGTATGACGCCATTGAGTAGTGGTGGCGTCGTGTTAGGCGACGCCACTAAATGCCCTACTTCGGTAAATCTTTTTCCTAACTACCTTACTTCGGTAAATCTTTTTCCATCTGCTTTAATTAGGTAAAATTTTTGTAAAAAGTTCCTATATTGATACTTTTCCCGGAAGAGGAATGAAAGGGGTGACAAATTTTTACGAGTTGGATTTAAAAAAAGTGAAAAAGTAAGGTTAAAAAATGTTGATAAAAATAAGATATAAAATAAAAAAAAAAGAAGAAGAAAAATTAATTAAACACTTTCAAACCCATTTTTTTTTTTTTTTTTTAAATCCAATTTATAAAAAAATTCCCTTCCTCTGTCCCCCTCCAAATCCCTCATGCCCAACAATCCCTAACTTTTGTTAGCCTAAATTATATAAAATATTTATCATCTTTAAGTTAGTTGCATATTATTTCTAATATTGACATTTCAAAATTGTAACTTAACTCCTTAAGAGCTCCATTTCATTAATTAGCATATAATTTAAAGTCTGAAATAATTATCATTCTTCTAAACATAAATAACGATGACTTTTTTGTTAATAAAATAAGGAACTAACAGTTTTGTGCGAACAATGAGAAAGAGCTTTTTCATATATATATAAATAAAAGTTTAGGTAAATTAGATTTCCCCATGATAGGGTACGCTTCCAAGTTCAATAAATTGTTTAAAGAGGACATTTTACATATATCACTCACCAACAGTCCATACATTAATAGCATGATTTAAATTTATGATTTTATGTATTATGAGCCAAGTCCTCATCAACTGCACCAATATTTATTAGCAATAGGAGAGATTAAAACTCAGTGTAGTTGACCTCGATCGATCAGTATTAGTTTGATAGAATTTAATATGGTTAGTACTAGAGAAAAAGAAAAGGAGAAAAGAGTAATTAACGAGTGATATAACAGAATTTATATAAGACATGAGTACTTGACATTTAAATATGATTATATGTAATTCAAACCTTGTCTGTCTTAATATATGAGGACTCACATGAAAACCAGAGGTGTTTGCAAGCAAGATACTGCAGAACATGTGGGTGATCATGTGAAGCATTATAGGATTAAACAAGGTTAGTGCAGAATTATGATTATAATAATAAAATAAAAATAAGTACAAAATATGTCCACGTGGCTGCTGGGGATCTGACTGTCAAAGCCAATGGATTAAGCATGTAAGTAACTTCATGTGCCCCCTCTCCTTAATTATTCTCACATTTGGACTCTTTCGTTTTCCATTCAAACTTGCATGTGAGCCACCACAAATTATCACTACAACATTATATATCCTTGGTGAACACAATCTTTTCTCTTCAATTATCTTTTTTTTAAAAAAAAAAAAAAAAAAAGATGAAGAAAAGTTTACCTGAGTTTTGGTCCAGAGCCTCACCAATTTGGAACAAGCCTATAGACTCAAAAACACGATTGGAGATGATTTCATAAATCAATTCCACCAAAGAAAGTTTCTTTATATCGGTGAGATTTAAACCTACAACCTTATGGTTATAAGCCAGCCCTTTTACCGAAAGAACAAACCTTTATTAGCTTTTCTCTTCAATCATCCTTATAAAGCTTGCAATGTTCTCCTGCTTCCAATATTTCCTGGTTTGCGTTTTTTTTAATATATTATCACCGGTATTTGGTTTGGGATTCGTGAATGCCCCTTCCTATACAAATGTATCATTTATGACTCGAACTCGAGATCCAATGGAATCTAACAAAGTTTTACACCGTACTAAACCAACTCTATATTGGTGGTTTGCATTTCATTTTCCTAATAAATGCAAAATAATAATAATAATGTTTCTCAATTATTATTTTTTTGAATTGATATTTTAACTAATTTTTCAATAAATATTTTAACGACAGTTTCTTTTAATAAATCTTGTCGGGTATAAATTTTATACAATACGTACACTATTATTATTTAGTTTTGAAAGCAGATATAAAAACTTATCAGCAGCCAACTAGCCATATATCATATGAAAAAAAAATGTGTGTAGATATATGTTATCCTGCAATAAAGGAGTTGGTGTCATCAATCTCTATTCAAACTACTCAATATTTAGGCTGAAAAAAGTTACTTTTCACATCATAAATGACATTATATTTCTTTGCCGCATGAGAAGAATTATAAAATGAAACACATTGCTCATAGTATCAATAACCTGCTAAAAAAATATTTTTTATATACTAATATTCATATAAATGAGAATAATTTCCATGAACTTCTTACCAAATTTTTGTGTTTGTCATCGCCAACTAGATTCAATTTTTTTTAATGAATTTACTCAAAGATTTACAGTTACACCATCCAAAGAGGTCCCTATGTGAAGTATGAAAAAAAGTTGCTTTTGTTTGTAACAATTAGATTGGTATTTTTGCCTTTTGGCATAATTTTGCCCAAATCATTTGAAGAAGCATAGTATTGTACTGAATTAAGGGATATTATATTGTCACCGTCAATTTTTTGTCACTACCACCTTTTCACCGTTAGATTAGAATCTCATATACTTTTATCATTTATCTCTTCTATTGAGATTCTGATCTAACCGTGAAAAAGTTATAGTGACTTGATACTGACATAAAATTAGTAGAGACAATATTCCATTCAGAAAAAATAAAAAAAGGATAAAAAAATCAAATCATTGGGTTGAAAGTTGAGGCTTCTCTGCTTCGGTATTTAACCTCTCTCGATGTCCTATCTCCTCCAAACTTTGCCGCGAAAATCTCTCCCACCGGGAAAACGGCACCGTCGTCACGTTCTGGCCGTTTATCGTAATCGACCACCATTTATTCGCTCCCCGAATGCTGTGTCACTGACTCGCCTAACTGCTACAAATCCACAATGTCATTTCCCTCCCGGCGCCACTCGCTGAGTCCATCTCAACTCCCTTCCTCCTCCCCCGGGTCGACTCACGATCTCAAGCAACGAGTAATCGCCGGCCTCAACAAGCTCTCCGACCGCGACACTCTCGCCGTTGCTGTTGCTGAGCTCGAAACCATTGCTCGGACTCTGAACCAGGACTCATTCTCTCTCTTCCTGAACTGCATTTACAACACCGACTCTTCTTGTAAATCGCCGGTCCGGAAGCAATGCGTTCATCTATTGACGGTTCTCTCCCACTTCCACGGTGATTCTCTCTCTCCTCACCTCTCTAAGATGATCTCCACCGTCCTCAGGCGCCTCCGCGATCCGGACTCCGTTGTCCGATCAGCCTGCGTCGAAGCCGTCACTGCGATGTCGTCGCGGATCACGAAACCGCCATTCACGGCGGCGTTTTTGAAACCGTTGATGGAGGCTCTGACGCAAGAGCAGGATGTGAACTCACAGATCGGCTCGGCGCTGTGCTTGGCGGCGGCGATTGAATCGGCGCCGGAGCCGGATGTTGAGGCATTGCGGAAGAGTACTTTGCCCAAGTTGGGGAAGCTGGCCAAGAACGAGGTGTGTAAGGCAAAGGCAGCGCTATTGGTGCTGATAGGGAGTGTTGTTGGCGTTGGTGGCGCGTCGAGTCGCGGTGTGCTGAATTGGTTGGTGCCCTATCTTGTTGAGTTTCTGAGCAACGAGGATTGGACGGTCAGGAAGGCGGCTGCGGAGGGTTTGGGAAAGGTGGCTTTAGCGGAGAAATATTTGGCATCTCAGTATAAAGTGTTGTGCCTGGATTCGTTACAAAATCGCAGGTTTGATAAGGTGATTGAACTTCTTTTTCTCATTAAAGGATAACTTTGAGTACATCATTTCACCAAGAAAAGGGCCAACCCTTCCAAAGAAAAAAATAATTGGGAAGAAAATGTTGTATAAAGAGATGATTAATTTTTTTTCTAGTTTTATTTTTTCGCGATCCCACTTTGGTTTTGCCCATTTCCAAGCCGATGAGATTGTGTTCAGTGTCGAAATGAGAGTCCTACAAGTATGTTGATCAGAGTGATACTGTTGTAATAGGTCAAGGTAGTTCGGGAGACTATGAATCGCACCTTGGAGACGTGGAAGGAGGTAACTGATGCATCAGAGGATGTTTCGCCTCCGGCTAAATCCGTGTGTTCTACAGTTGGTAAGGCTTATTTTAATATTGTACCAGTTCATAGGCATATTTATTTTTGAGTAATTCACAAGTATTGTTTCTTGAAGATAGGTTAGGTAATAGTACCCTTTCTGCTTTGAGCAAAAAAAAAAAAAGTAGTACCCTTTCTGCTGATGGGAATACATGCGCTACAGATGGCAACTACGAGTTAGGAGATACGGTATCTTATGTTATCTGGATATCACTGATTCCAACCTCGCGTAATGGGGTTTAAAAACTTGAAATGAGAAATATTGTTAGGTGCTGATCACAGAGTCTGTTGCATTTATTTTCTACCTTTCTTTGTATATTCGAACCACAGAAGCTTTGACTACTTCCGGTAAATTAATCCAATGTTGTTACAATCGTGGCTTTTCTCGTAGGTCCAGATGATGATAATGATCAGTGTGACACTGCAAGTTCAGTGGATGCTGGCTTTAAATCTTCTCTATCAAAGAAAACAGTCCAAGCAAATAGGTCCCCTTCATCTACAGTTTCTGTGTTATCCACGGTCAAAAGAATGAGCCCTCGAAAGGGTAATGACAAAAACTTAAGCATGGGCTTACCACGCAAGCTAGACCATGAGAAATGCTCTGATTCAAAACCTGAAACTCCACAATCAAAGTCATCAACTTTGAGCATAGGCAAGGAAGATAATATCAAAAGGTTTAATTCTGAAGTTTCTAAACCAGCCCAGAATGAAGACCCAGAAAAATCAAGGGCTGAGATAAAGCGGGTTGTCTTCAGCAAGATGTCTGATGAGAAACTGTATAAATTTGGTGGTCCAAAATCTGAATCTCGTGTCGTTCCAATTTCTAATGATGACAATCCTTACTTAGATGTTAAGCTTAATTGCACAAATGAAGTTTGTGATAATCCTCAAGATGTTGAGGATTTTTCTATGATTCGTGAACAACTTATTCAAATTGAAAATCAGCAATCCAATCTGTTAGACCTGCTCCAGGTACATTGAGGCTTATACCTTTTGCTTTACTGAAACTAACCTAAAATAAAGAATCTTTTCTGAATTCTGATAATACATTATAATATCTGTGTGGGTTTGTATATTTGGCGTTTTCACTTTTCCTATTGTGCTTCTGAAAAAGACTCTTCATGCGCCTAGTTTTCTGACAGCCTATCATATTTGAAAATTGGATATGTTGATGATCATGCTTTCATTTTTTTTCCCTCTGGTTTAGCCTAGACGTGCCTTCACTATCTGATTTGGAACAATCTTCTATTAATTTCATAACATCCGCATTCAACATAATTGCCAGAAAAGTTACCACAGTAATTACAGCATCCTTTTCATTAAATAATCTCTTTCTATTTTCGGCTTAATTTTCTTAGTCTTGATCATAATTACTCACTTTTATGTAACTGAGGTTGGTCCTTTCTTCTGACTGCTGGATTTAAAAAAGCCTGTGTTCAATTATTTTGAAGGCTTCAGTGGATTGAGAATTGAGAATTTTACTCTTACTACTCTCTCCCCTAGCAGGTAAAGCCAACTGCCATTGATCCTTCAGATAAAAAAAAAAGGCAATTGATGCATGTGTCTGTAGCCATGTGCTTGGTCATGTCATATAGGAAACTAATTATTTTTCCCGTTTGTGGTTGCTTAGATGATATCTACTGCCCTACCTTGTGTAGGAACTAGAGCTACCTTTTCCTTTAGTTTAAGCAATTCTAGGTTGTTGTAATACCTTGCGGTCTCTCTCAATGCTTCACTTATAGCCTTTTCTAATTATATACAAAACGTATAAGAAAGTACGCTATGCTAACTTATTTATTTGAATAGAGATTTATTGGAAGCTCCCAAAGTGGAATGAATTCTCTGGAGACTCGTGTGAATGGCCTAGAGATGGCTCTGGATGAAATATTGCATGATTTGGCAGTATCAAGCGGCAGGATTCCCAATACTGATGCCACAGAGGACACATGCTGCAAGCTACCAGGTTCTGATTTTTTGAGTTCCAAACTCTGGAGAAAGACGGAGGGGAGGTATTCTCCATCAAGGCTCTCTTTAGGAAGCATATCATCACCCAATGCTATGCATAACACAAATAACAAAGATAGTGTTGAAATGCCCTTTAATAGCAAAAGATTTCTGCATCGTATGGGTGGATCTTTTGTAAACTCAATGGCAGAAACTGAAGGCGATTTGAAAGGGCATTTAGGGTATAGGCATAATATGCCAAAGAATATATCTCAAGATGCCGGGAGAACACAAAGTAACAATGCCAGTGGGCTGGACAGCATATCTCTAACTTCTCGTATATCACTGAGGAACCAGAAAATCAGGTAAGCTACATGTGATTCCAGTAGGTCATGTTTTACTGTCTTGAGACTCTTCTTGCAATTATTTGTGTTCCTGAGTTTCCCAATTGCATTATTGTGGGACGTAGACTGTTGAATTGGATAGATCCTTATTACTGCAACGCGGCAAATTATTCTCCCAACAATTTGGGATTGATAATAGTGCATTTGAGAGTTACACCTGTATCGTTGCCCTACCTAAGCTAGCGACACAAATTATGTTGGGTGTTTGTGTAGGATCTTATTCAGACATTAGAAAGTCCACACGAATTCCAAAAGAGAGAGCCAAAAGCCTTCTAACAAAAATCCAGATCATATTGTGAAATTGATACTCTATAAAAGTTAGGGACACTGGTTTTTGCCCAAAGGTAGCTTCTTCTGGTTTTCTGACTTCTGCGATAAAACTTATGATCCTGTATTTCTTCTGCTTTATCAGATCATCAGTGTAGTCAAGTCAAGAGGAACTCATTACTCCATGTCCATTGAACTGTATCAAACATCAGGAGTCTCTGATTTGTGGGTGAAAGTGAATATGATGGCTTGGTGGCCCAGTATGGGGGAGTTTGCTTATTCAAAGCAATACTTGGTAAATTATAATTGGCAAGGAAGTGTATTTTCTCTTGCCAATGTTTATATTGACGCAGAGGCAAGCGCAAGGATTTAAATACAAGCGGAGGAGTTTTCTTGATATGTAATTTACTTAAATCATTTGATTAGCGTAGGAGTTCTATATACCTCTAGGGTATGTCTGTATGATATTTCTATCTTAGCCGGCCGAGGAAAAATGGTCATCCTCTACAGGTGCATGCCTGATGATGACTGGTAACAAAATTGCACAAGATGGTGGTGCCCAAAAAAATTTATTTGCAGGCCTTGATACTTACCTTTCCGACACATAAGGTAGAGAATGGGCCACATGGATTTGAATATGTCCATTCGGCTGACAAGTAAATGATATATTATCAAACGATTTATTCGTAAAATAATTAATGTGTACAAAGAATGGGTCATGAAAATTCAGTAAAAAAATAAGTATAAAGTAATGGGTATGATCAATAAAAAAGTGATAAATCTTATTAGAGGAACAGGAAAAAAATGGCGAATCTTGTTCTACGGACTTCTAGTAGATTGAGGTGTTTCAATGTCTCGTATTCATTAGTTTTACATCATACCTCCCTTATACATATTAAAGGCAGGCAATTAAGGAAGATTGGAACTTGCATTGAAGGCTTGAACTTGTAGCATGATTTTTTTTTTTTTTTATATATATACAATAATTGATACTAAATCCTATTAAGTCTTCAAGCATTGTAGGGCCTTAAGTGAGAAGTAATATTTTTTTGAAGACGTGTTTTATATTTATATGGAATGAAATTTGAGAGTTGAGACTACAGGTTCAAATGATCATAGTGTGGCCTAATTCAAGGACCAATTTGAACTAGTATTAGAAGAACATGTTCACGTAAATTAAGACAAAACTCTTCACTTATTTACCTTTTTACATGAAATGTTAATCACACATTCCAAACAAACACTAGCATATGAATGAGAACGAGTCATATTGATTAGGATAAGCTATAAGTATATGGCCATCAATTGATGGAAGCAATTTCAAGGGAGGGTCATTGTCTCCACCCAAGTCGGTATTATACTGAACATGAAAAAAGATTTTGCATGACAATTATCTTTCTCCTCACAAATCAATTTCTACCACTCTGATCTTATTTATATGTCATTTTAAATTAAATCACACATACCAAGGAGAGATAGTTAACTCAATGATTATATGGGTAAATTTTTAACCTTGCACTCATTTATGAATGAATATTTTTCAACTCTTTATTTTCTTTATATTTTTATTGGTACAATTAATATAGACAAAATTATCATCTCATTTACTACCCTAAAACTGGACATATAAATAGAACCATTTTTTTTTAGTCAAAAAGACTTATAAATAGGATCATAGTGATAATTTGCAAAGTTTAATTTGCCAAAACTTGTCTTTCCTATTTTATAGTCAATATCTTCATTAATCAACACAAACAAACAGGCAAAATAGCGTACACATATTTTCCTACTTTGGATTTGAGATAACTTTTACAAGCTCCACTCATTTTGTGTGTTCTTCGTTCATAATATCATTTCATGATTATTAATTTAGACTTTAGAGCACAAGTTGACTCTGAAGGTTATAGTATCATCTCATACAAGAAAATTCTTATATTAAAATAGAAACGTCTATCATATATATTGAATTATAAGAAATAAATAATCTTCACTCTCAATACTTAACACTTTGAGAGATCTATAGCAGTTTGCTACTACTTAACTGCTTAATATATTTTTTAAAACGAATATCATGTAAAATCTAATGTTAAAAATTTAAGTGTCATTTATAATTTTGGGGAAACTATTTTTTGCCAATAATTTCGGTATTTCATCTATCTCGGGGAAAAAAAAAATTGCAAAAAAAGGAAAAATGAAAATCATCTATCGTTTTCTATAGTGATGCTGATAAGTGTAGAATCCAGAAGGTGGGGTCACTTCTTTACCTTGTGATAATCCCCTTTCTGAAAACCAAAAAATATAAATTTGTAATACTTGAGAATTTCAGGGTCATCTTTTATCATGCTTCTAATTAACATGTCCTTGTTCCTCTAAAAAATACTCATCATACCATCTCTCTCGAATTTTTTTGTTCCTTGGCAAGAAAAAAACAGAATATTATTTTTTGTTCCTCAATTCAAAGCAGAAAGCAACCAACATTTATTAGGAGTAAGTGGAAAGAGTTTCTTTCTCTCCCTTAACCACGTCCCGACAAGCGTGAGAATGAAAGAGATAGTGGTGGGAGCTCTTCCCCAACGACTGTAGGTCCACCTCAAGGCGAATTTGGATTAATCGGAACTGAAGTTACTGGTGAACCGAGTGGGGGAAAAAAAAAACAAAGCCGAAAGCAAAAGTTATACTGAACAAAGCAAAAGCAAAATTGTGCGTTCTGAATCACCAACTGCTTCATATTGATCTACACACAAATAGAGATGGATTTTCTTTATTTCCTAATCGGTTTAGAAATTAAAAGAAAATTTCATCAAAAAATGAAATTAAAAGAAAATTAATTTATTCAATTCATAATTATATTTTCTCAACATTCATTAAGTCACCATCAAATAATTGTATCATACGTTGATGAAAAAAAAAATGTTGTGTGCGTGCGTCGTGTCGTGTTGGGATATCTCTCTTACTTGGAGACATGTATTTGACATTAATACAAACATGAATTACATCATTTGAGTTAACTTAAAACATTTAGAATATGATTCACACCTAAAATTTTTATTTAAAATAGAGATATTCATTAGTTCACATTGGTTGATTTTTAACAGAATGGTTAAGGTTGATACATCATAGTATGATTTTTTCCCTTTTGTAAATGATCATATTCTCTTTAATTACATCGCATTTGGGTTAGCGGTGGGAGCTTTTTACTTTCTATCGACTTTTTTAGAAGTCGATAGGAAAAAATAGGGTTGTAAATATGACTTGTGTTTGGATTGATGGTGGTAGAAGAAAATGGGCGTGTCAAAAATGAGAAGGCTTTTTTGGAAAAAAAGCTACTACATTTTCCTTAACCGACTTTTTGAAGCTTTTTTTTTTAAAAACCCAATAAACTTAAAGCTCAATCCAAACACTTCATTTGTGACTTTTTTTCAACTGCTACTTTTTCATGGATTCAAGCTACTCAAAGCTCTCTCCAAACAGATCCATTATCGTCAATATGATGCCAATGGTTTGGATAAGGAAAAAAGGCACCAGTGGAAAAGATATGGTTTTATGATGTGCCGTTTAATATGTAGTACAAGTTAAGTACATGTTATACTCATCTCCTAAATATAAGGCATAGTTTATAGTGCAATTTTACTAAAAACTATATCTTATACTCCGTATTTATGACCAAAGGTAATATATCATGTAATGTCTATTTATATTTTGTTGTTGTTCAACAAAATATATTATTTGTTTAATTAAATAAAAGGATTTGATATACAGTAAGTGTGTTCTATTTTAAGGTAGGAAATGAACAAAAGAATCGGACATTAGCTTGGGAACAATTGTGAGGATATGTCAAATTCAAAACTCAATCAGAGGGAAAAAACATATAATCATAAGAAAATCAGTATATTTATCATATATGGACATCGTACCCATCAAATGAAAGCTATAAGGTTATTGATCGATGCCCTTTATCATCTCTGGCGTTTTTTGTAAATTGCTTCCTTTTTGTTAGATGATAATATTTTTCCACTAATAGCAGGACCATTTTTTTTAAAATACAAATAGTAAAAAAGGGGAAAAAATTGAACTAGGTTCAATTTAAATATGATAATTGAAAATGGAATTCCGATTATTTACTTAAAAGCCATGAATTCCTATTATACATATGTAATTAATATGAATTGGTTGTAAATTGCGATTAAATAGAAAAATTATATGGCCTTCTTTTTTATCAAGTTGTCTTTATTTTTATTGGGACATATAGAGAACTCATCATGATGGGCTCAGAAGAAGACAAGCCACCCTTTTGAGTTATATTTTAAACAACTTAATTAATTTCCTATACGTTTGGTGCTATATATATATATATATAGGGTTAAGGTTCAATTTTCAATAACTATTGGTCGGGAGGCGTCAACACAATTAACTATTAAGTGGACCAAAAATACCAAAAAAAGTTTTATTCAAGGCGTCGACAACGCCGTTAAACAAAAGTTAACGTCCGTTATCTAAGGTAGATTGGTAACGAATTTTTACCCCAGGAGCGCCTAGGCACAAAATTCTAAATTTTACTAAATTAAATAAGTTTTTTCTCAATTGTCATTATTCAAAACTACTTGTATTATCTACGGACAAAAATGACTTATTCTTCAATTTTGTCAAAAATATAATTTTCTAAAATAAACAAATATATATATATATATGATTTATTTTTAATGGATATCAATATTGATACTTAATAAGTTTTTTGTTTATTTTAGAAAATTATAATTTTGACAAAATTGAAGAATAAGTCATTTTTGTCCATAGATAATACAAGTAGTTTTGAATAATGACAATTGAAAAAAAACTTATTTAATCTAGTAAAATTTAGAATTTTGTGTCGGCGCTCCTGGGGTAAAAATTGTCGTACTAATCCAAGACCTTAGATAACTGGACGTTAACTTTTGTTTAATCTGGCACATCTTTGGACGCTCCCGAATAAAACTTTTTTTGGTATTTTTTGGTCCACTTAATAATTAATTGTGTTGGACGCTTCCTGACTAATAATAGTTTATTGGTAAAATTGAACCTTAACCCTATATATATATATATATATATATATATATATATATATATATATATATATATATATATATATATATTTTGGTGGCCTTGAAAATGATTTCCAAAAGTTTGATTGTATCGTATATACGTTTTTCTTATAATAAATACTATATGCTTATCCTGTTAAATATAAATATATAACTGACTAATAAAATTTTCATATGCATAATGAGATTTGAACTTATAAATTTGTGGGTTATAGGTTAAAAATGTGTTTGTATTAACTTTTAGATAATAATTTTTATAATTTACGAGGTAAGAATGTGAAAGGAGTTTTGTCTTCGCTTGTAGAAAAGAGCTTCTAAAATCTTTATCAACTTGTTGGACCAATCTTTGTTAATAATTTATTCCATAGTGAATTAATGATTTTCGTCATTATTTGCTTAGGCTTAAAAATAGTCTTACCCATAATCAAATTCAATCAATTTTCAACTGGGAATAATTGTTGTTACTTATGTATGTGTGTGTTTAATATATTTAAAGCTTTTCTGGTCCCGTAAAAGTTAAGTCTACTTTTACAACGATCATGCGTAATTAACAATTTCTTAAGGCCTGTTTGGTACACTGAATTCGTGTGAGGGAATGAGAAGATGACTATTTTCCCACTGAAAAAAAACAGTTTGGCGCGTCTCTCTCCCGGAATGCTCATTTCCCGCTGCGCTATTTTCCCACAAAGGTGGGAAAATTGAATCCCTTAAAAAATGGCGGGATAGAGCCATCTTCCCGGAAAAGTGAATTTTGTTGACAAAAAAGCCCTTTAATTTGCTCAAATAATCTACAAAAAAATCAGAGCGCCGTGGATTCAGATCTGATCCTTCCTTCCTCTGCCTTCCTTCTCCATTTTCGTCGCCGGCGACTCTCACCTTCTTCATCATCGTCGCTGGCGACATTCCTTTCTTCCCTCACCCTCTACCATAGCCGCAACAGACCCGATGTCAGAAGCAGAACCAGAGCGCTGAAGAAAACAGAGAGCTTCGACTCTCTTCCATCATCTTCACCATCTTCTTCCTCTCTACCAAGCACTGTTGCTAGAGAGGAAAGACTAGACCACCACTGTCGGCTTCCTCTGTTTCTGAATTCTTCTCAACCCTCTGTTCTTTCCATTTAAACTGTTCTTTCTTCCATTCCTCTACATGCGTCTCTGTTTAGTTTCTGTGTTCTTGTGGTCTGGTTTTCTGTCTGTAGGGTTGTGAAATTGCTGATGTTTTAACCTCAAGCCACTGTCAAATTTTATGTTCGAACGTAGGCGATTGGGTGCCTATTACGTTCGAACGTAACTTTTTTGTTCGAACAAATAGATGGGCATTTTAGGAATTTCACCTCACCTTCCCACTTAATCAACACCCAATTCTTCATACCAAACAATTCATTTTCTCTCAACTTAAGTTCATTTTTCATGTCTATCAAACGACTCAACTTTTTAAGTTTCATCTCAATCTTCCCTTCCTTCTTTAAGTTGCTTTCTCTCCTTAAATCTTCCCCGTACCAAATGGGCCCTTAAACTTTTATATAGGAAGCAGGATTGTCCAAACAAAATATGGGTGGCAGAAAAAAATTTAGAAAAAAACTAGAAAAAAGAGTAAATATACGTAATTATAAAATAACATACATGTATCCTGTTTATATATATCTATTAACTTTTTCTTTATAATTTTTTTTGTAACGTACACTTCAATGGTCGTCCCAACATTATTAACGTAATTTCAGTTTGAGATGAGGTGGATTGTAGCAGGAGAAAAGCTGTTATAATATTATTTTTTATTAATGAATATTTACAGAAAACAACTCGAAATATTACTTGAAGTATAAGAAATTTCTTATAATAAGGTCACCGCTTCGTCCTTCTCTTCTCTCCACAAGTATTTGACCCGACGCCATCATCCCTATTGACGTTTCATGATCATGCCACGTGGCGCAAAAAACACGTAATAGATCGCAAAGGCAAAGGAGTATATATATAAAATAAATAATAAACGGCAACGGCAAAGGATAAGCTACAAAGTACAAAACCATTTCGCGCGTGCGTGTGGTGTGTGTGGGGCACGGTGGCTACAAAAATATCGGATAAAAATATAAAATCACACTAATAGAAAGGTTTGTGTTTTTTTCCTATTGGCAAGATGTAAATTTATTTTTTATTTTAAATTTATAAATTATTTTAAAATTTCTTATTGATGGTGTATATTAAATTATTAATGTATTTTTTTCCAAATGAGTTTTTTTTCCTAATTTAAATAATTAAAAGAAGTATTTTTTAAAAAAACCAACACATATTTTTATTTTTTTATGAATAATTAATTTTTTTAATTTTTACAAACAGGTTGTATAATAAAATTCCAAAGTTTTGAAGCCAACTTTGACCAAATAAAACATATTGGAGCCGCCCCAAGCCCCCGAGTCAGACGAGGAATGATTGAGGAGTAAGAATATGGATTTGCTTGCGTCAAGTGTTGCTTCCCAATCTTAATTTATTAATTTATCCGGTTTTTTTGCACTAATAGGATTTTGTGTTAATTTTCTTTATCCGTTTTTTTAGACACATCTCTTTTCTCTCCCCCTCCTCCCCACTGCTTGGGTGGTGAGAGTTCTATTCTCGTTCTCGGGCGAGCTATTTTCACGACGTCTCCATCTCTTGTTTCAGTCAGGGTGGAGACATTCGTATTTTGTGTTGATCTCTCTTTAAATTTATGTTTCTTTGAGTTTTTTTACGGTGAAGTTGATTTTCTTTGTGGCAATAAGTCGCGTTAGGAGTTTCAATGGTAGTAAACCTCACCTCACTTGGTGGTCATTTTTGTGGTTTTGAGGATTAAGAATTTGTAACAATAGTTTTATATATTGTTGGCTCCATCTTTCAAGAGACTATTATGAATTGTTGGCAACGGCGAATCCGAAATGTATATCATGGTCAAGATTGTGTGGTTTGTTGTGTAGTTAACAACTTTTTTGTCTTCATCTTTTTTATTGTTGTTTGAAGGTGTTTTTCCTTTTATGAAATCTTCTCAAGGAGTTTCTTTAAGGGTTTAAAGCCAAAGACCACGGTAAGTTCTTTCAAGGAGCGTCCCGCGATCACGAAGTTTTTTTGGAGCGCCCACTACCAGTTACGTTTTGGGAGCGTCCGTCACACACTGATCGTTAGTTGACCGTCAATTTGGATGAAATGTTGACGGGACGATGATGTGGCAAGATCGACACGACGTGGAATAAAAAAATTAAAAAATAGAAAAATCAAAAATCAAAAATCAAAATTGAAATAATTAGGAAAAAATAAAAATAAAATTTGGAAAAAAATTAAAATAATTAGAAAAAAAAATATTCAAAAAATTAGGAACAAATTAAAGGGAAAATTCTAAATAAATACTATTTGAATTTATGCACTTTAAGTCTGTCGAACTTGTAAATACTATTTGAGGGATATGCAAATTCGGGTCAAATTACCCTTTTACCCTTTAGTGTTAAATAAATAAATTGAAACATCCTAAATTTTGAGTTTAGGATATTAAAAATATTATAAGGAATCAATTATAGGAAATTTAGCCCGGATAAATTAAAAGGTTAATATTTGGAAGTAAAGGCATATTTTCCGTAAAAAGTAAGGACAAATAGTTGATTTTTTTTTTCTAATTAGTTGAATTTTTTTCGATTTTTTTTTTTAATTTTTCCTATTTATTTATATTTTTTGATTTTTTTCTATTTTTTTTAAAATTTTTATTCCACGTCAGCGTGTCACTTGGGGCTGTACAAATTCAAATAGTATTTATTTTGAATTTTCCTTTTAATTTTTTCCTATTTTTTTGATTTTTTTCTAATTTTTTTCCTAATTATTTCAATTTTTTCCCCTATTTTTTAATATTTTTATTCCACGTCATCGTCCACGCGGCGTGTCAGTGCCACGTCATCGTTACGTCAGCATTCCATCTAAGTTGACGGTCAACTAACTAGTAGTCGGGCGTAAAAAAAAAACTTCAGTATTCTTCGGGACGCTCGGCGCAAACAAAACATTGGTCTTTGAGCATTTCCTTAACCCTTTCTTTAACAACCAAAATCATTTATTTAATCATATACAACATATCATATGATTAAGTAACTTATTTAGTTTCCTTAATCTTTTCAAAAA
This sequence comes from Acacia melanoxylon, assembly GCA_019022615.1. Classification (NCBI taxonomy): domain Eukaryota; kingdom Viridiplantae; phylum Streptophyta; class Magnoliopsida; order Fabales; family Fabaceae; genus Acacia; species Acacia melanoxylon. The sequence continues at coordinate 2,343,110 of JAFJYJ010000052.1, forward strand.
AAAATTAACTAAGTTTCCTATGTATTTAGGACTGGAGGAAGTATTTAAATGACCATATTCCCTTCTATATATCAAGATTAACGTTAATCATTTTTTTACATAGCTATATGATATATAATACTAGTTCAAATTCAAACACCATTTTCTCAATTAACGTAACTCTTATAGAGACATTTTCTACGTTTATATAAACTCAAACTCAAGACTTTATATTTTAAGAAGTCATGGCTTTTTTTAGATAGAATGAACCCATGTTGATAAAATTATATTATTTATAAATTATAAATAATGCCACAAATTTGGTAGATTTCATTGAACACCATGTGCAACCTACACTAGTCATTAATCATATAATAATAATGGCGGTTGTTAAAACATGCATATCAATTTTATTATAATCCAAATGGCATTTGTAGACGTAGTATTGCACAATTATTTAGCTAAATTATTAGGGAGATGGAGTGTAGAGTGTACACTACACAACAACTAATGTAATTTTAGACAGTATACAAAAGGCATCACTTATTTGTACATTTGTATACATTTTCCTGTTTCATGTCACGTCCTTTAGGAAAAAAACTAGTTTCTGGAAACCATCCAATAAAATGTTGCAATTAAAATTCTTCACAATTTTACCTGTCAATTGTTTTTTTTTTAACAAAAAAAAGTTTTTTTGAAGGTGATTTGCAAGATCTACCGTTCTTGTCGAAAGTGATACAGAATTTACTAATTATCGAATAATTGATTGGTTCACTAATTTGGTGCCCCCATGGAAAAAAACAGAAAGAGATTGTAATATAAGATTGGACATTTATAAAAACATTTACCTATTTTATAAGTGACATGTCTAATAAAAATATAACAATTCAAATCATTTTAATTTAAATTGGCCTATGACTCATTCCATCATTTGAAATAATTCACGTTTTATTTTATTTTATTAATTTTTCTTATTAACAAAATAAAATTTGAATTGTTCCATATGAGTCATTAATTAGTTAATTAGGATTTTTATTAAACAAAGTTCAAATCGCCTAGCACTCCTAGAATATATAAATATTTCTATAGACTACTGCAAGACCATTTTGGAAGAGGATACTCTTAAAATATTTTTTCTCCTTTTATTTTCAAAATCTTATCTCGATTTTTATATTAAAAAAATAGATGGTTCATATATAAAATTTAATAAAACTTATTATTATAGATTTTTTTTAAAAAAATCTGTCTATATTGTAGTTATGGATTGTATAGATAAAATTTAAAATTATTTATTTATGTTAAAAATAATAATTTTATAAAATATTGAAGTTGAACCATTCATTATTTAATTTGATGCTGAAGATGAGATTTTAGGAAGAAAATAAGAAAGAGAAAAAAGAAGGAGGGAGAATCAAAGCAGCAAAGCCATTTATTTGGACCAACAAAAATTGTGTACTCTTTGTTAATTAGTTGTTCATTTTTTTTAAAAACAAAAACATATTCTTGTTTTGGCAAGAAAAACAGCTTTTCATTTTTTTTTCAATATATATTTTTTCATGTAAGTTCAATACCGTTAATTATATTTTTGATGTATCCAACGTTTTAATGTTTTTTTTTCAAATATAAACAGTAACTTGAATGACCTAATTTGTAAGTGCACCGTTAACTTTACTAACGAAAAACGCTAGCACATCAAAGTTAAGAAATAACTGTATAAACTTAAGTGATATTATATAATTCAATGTTATTAATCTTAGATTTAAAATATGTGTAAATTAAAATATATCTAAAATTTGTGTAATTAAACGCTATTAATCATCATTTAAAAATATCTAAATTTTATGTAATTAAATGTTATTGGCCATCATTTGAGTTTTCACTTCAAAGATTTTAGGTTAAAGAACATTAATGATGTTAATTATATGGCCAAAAATATACTTTATAAAAGTTAAAAAGACTAAAAATATACCTCATATAAAACTCAAAGGATTAAAAATATACTTTAACCTAAAATTTGTACAAAAAAAAAAAAACTAGATTTTACATAACAAGTTGTAAAAAATAAGATTGATTCATGGAATTCCATATTACTAAGAATATGTTCAACAAATTGTCAATAAATGTTATACCCTTCATTTACCAGTAAAATAAATCTTTCGAAATTATAATAATTCTTTTTGTCTCAGTAATTCGCACGCGTTTGTCCAAAACCAATTTCACATTCAATATCTTTACGATTTAATTCCATACTTCTTGCATGGAAAAAAAACACAGAAAATCCTCCATGATTGTTGTATTATCTTCCATCACAAATTAAACCCAAAATCTTTCCATGATTGTGCTTCCTTTCCTTTCATGCATTTATGTTTGTATCACAATGCTTTTGTTGTTTTGTTCTTGTTCTTGGTTTTGTTGCAGGAAATTGAATTATAAAATATAAAGAATAAGAGAAAAAACGTGTAGCGTATTCTAAATGAAGAATGAAATGAGACCATCGTTGAGAATTACATATTCGTAATCCCAATTTCTGTCACTTCTCGACGCCTCAACTATAATCCCTTTCACTTCCAGTCATCCCACAGAATCTCTCTATTCATTCTTCACTTTACCTTATAATCTCTTGATTTATTTAACCCTTTTTTTCTCCAAACCCATCACCTTCTTCTTCTTCATCGTCGTCTTCTTCTTTTTCTCACAGAAATTAAAACACAGAAAAAAATGGAGGCGTCGGAGGTTCGCCGGAAGAGGAAGCGAATGGTTAGGTCATTGTGGAGTAATTATTATTATTTATTCTCTGCAAGATCAATTTTTCTCTGCTTCTTCTTCTTCCTCTTCTTCTTCATCGTCTCCTCCGATCGCTTCTCCTTTCACTTTCGTCCCAATCTCTCTCCTTCTTCCTTGTCCTTTCATAGCTCTGCCACTTACTCTGTTCTTCATTCTCTAAAATTCAACCAAACATTTCCCCACCTTCTCTTCAAACTCAAACACCGCATACACTTCCCCGATCACCTACTTCTCATCGTTGCCGGTGGTGAAGTTCCCCGGAGCAACGAACTCGAGTGTGTTTATTACAAGCTCGCGAATCTTTCCGATGAACTTAATAATAACAACCCTGTTATCGATGTTCTGTCCCTACCGGTAATTTCCACGGACCGGTTTGCCGAGTTTCGGTCCATCGTCAGGTGCCCGATTCCTCCGATTAACTACTCTTCCACCGCCATCAATTTGCGGTGGCGCGGCGGAGAGGTGGGTGTTCGGCACCAAAGTTGGGAGTTGCCAACGAACTTGACGAATCATTCTTGGAGTAATTTGGCATATGAGGCGTATTTAGATGGAGACACCGTTGTTGTGTTCGTTAAGGGACTCAATCTCCGACCCCACCAGATATCGGACCCGACGCGATTCGTATGCCACTTCGGGTTCAAAAACGGCGAATTTATCCTCAAAACGACAGCAATCTCCGCCGCACAAGAAGTGGTCCGGTGTTCATTACCACGGAGCATCAAGAATAACCCGAATAAAGCTCTGGGCTTTCGGGTCACCATCAGCAGGACGGGTCAAAATAGAAGAAGCCCGATCAATAACCTCATGCCATCGGTGGCCACAATTCAGAACAGAGTAACGAAGCCGATGACGATGGAGAAGAAGAAGAAGAAGCACGAGCTCTGTGTCTGTACCATGGTGTGGAACCAAGCCTCTGCTCTAAAAGAATGGGTCATGTACCATTCATGGCTAGGGGTAGAACGATGGTTCATCTACGACAATAACAGCGATGACGACATCAAAAACGTAATCTCAGAACTCAACCTCGGAGGCTACAACGTTAGCAGAACGACATGGCCATGGATTAAAACCCAGGAAGCTGGATTTTCTCACTGCGCCTTGAGATCAAAGCAAGAATGCAACTGGGTCGGCTTCTTCGACGTCGACGAGTTCTTCTACCTCAAAAACAGAGGCGGCGGCCGCCACCAGAACTCACTCAAATCATTGATCTCCAATTTCTCCTCCTCCTCAACATCCTCGAAAATCGCAGAGATAAGAACAGCATGCCGTAACTTCGGACCTTCAGGATTAACCTCGCATCCTAAACGAGGAATGACAACAGAATACACATGTCGAATGAAGAACGCAGAGAGGCACAAATCAATTGTGAAACCAGAAATGCTACATGCGAGTCTGTTGAATGTGGTTCATCATTTTGAGTTAAAGGAAGGGATGAGGTCGGTGCAGGTGAAGGAAAGAGAAGGAGTGATAAACCATTATAAGTATCAAGTGTGGGAGAGATTTAAAGATAAGTTTTTTAGGAGAGTGGCGACATATGTGGTGGATTGGTACGAGGACAAGAACAAGAGGTCCAATGATAGAGCACCTGGGCTAGGAACTGAGGCTGTAGAACCACCTAATTGGAGATTAAGGTTTTGTGAGGTTTGGGACACTGGTTTGAAGGATTTTGTTCTGTCTCATTTTGCTCACCCTGAAACTGGGACCCTTCCCTGGGAAAAATAATCTCAAGTACATTAATCATACTTACCAAATCATGAACTGTTGGATCTTCTGAAATTTAGTCTAGAAAGAAACGTAATTTACTCTGAACTGAAGTTGAGGAATTGATCTGCACACCAGAAAATTGCTGACAGAAAGTTCCTTTTTTTTTTTTTTTTTTTTTTGGCTCCCTAGAATTGATGTATTTTGGCTTCTGGGGTCTTTTATTTCTGTGAATTTTTTTTTGTTTTTTTATACTGATTCAAGAGAGATTTTCTTTGTTATGACAGTTAAAATTTATATATAGATGAAATGCAGTGGGAGGGCTCACATATTTGTATATATGCTTTGATATTTTAAATGTGATATGTGCGTATATATTTACAACAAAGAATTCATGGGTCTTGCACCCTCTCTGTTTTATATATTTATGGTTTTTTTCCAAATTTTTTATTGATTATTGCCCGTGTTAGCGTATTTAAATCAAACTATTAGTTTTTAATCCAAACGATTAAATAGTGACATTTAAAAATAACTAATACACTTTTCTACTAAGTAACAAACTTAACTAATATTTTTAATCTATGTAAATTAGTTATTTAGCTTATACATTTATTTAGTTTATACATTTAATATTAAAGAAATTACATTGCTGAGTATATGGAAAGTGTTGTTAAATCTGAATTTGGATGATACTAGTGACACAAGTGGAGTCACTTCCTTATAGAGCAAAGTTTATACGGAGTACTTACTATTGAATGAAATCAGCAAAGAAGTGCGAAACTGTTAAAGTTTAATTCATCACCCAGTAGAATCCACTATGGAGTTACAAAATTATAGAAATAAGCATAAATTAAAACTCAAGTTCATTGAACAATACATCTTCAAAGCTACTGAAAGACAACATGGAGATTGTCATCCAAAAAGAGAGAGAACTTGGGTGATAATGGCTGGTTAAGTAAGTACAAGTTTTAAGATTTTTCTTTTGGAAATATAATGCCATGATAAAAATAATGCAAGCTAGAAGCAAAAAACTAGGATAAATCAACTATTACGAGATTCACACAAACAAAATCTAATGGGGACAACTAGGGGAGTCAGGAATTGTAATTGCGGGGTGAAAATTATAGAAGAGAAAATAGGAAGGGCGGGGGCCACCCCTAGCCTTCCCCTCCCTCCGGCCTTGGGGACAACGACAAATTGTCTTAACGACAGTACTATCCATCATGTTTGAGTGAGGTTTTGGACTTGAAATTAGCACTTAAATTGTGTGTGTGTGTGTATATATATAAGTCTAACGGTGCTGTTCATATATTGAGCCGGGTTTTTGCACGTTTAAGTGTCTCTTTGAAGGCATAGTTTAAAGTAACAGTCCAATCCCCATAAAAACATTGAACATCTTTATATAATTATTTCATTTAAGGTTGAATGAAAGGATTTGCTATTCACTATTATGAATGTCTGCAAATTAAAATGGCATGCTGCCACAAATAGTTCAAATTCATAATAATGTAAAATATCACTTAAAAACTAAACTTTTAAGTGATTGTTGGTTCTCTAATTTTGAATTCGAACCTAAATGTTTAATATTGCCCCGGTCCTTGATATAAGATCATTTTAATAAAAAAAAAATTGAACTATAAAGTGAATATTATATCAGTGGCGGAGCCAGGATTTATAGTTTATGGGTGCAAAATTAGTGTGGGGGTTTGGGGGTTCAGGGGCCACGCCCCCGAAAAATTTTTTTAAGGAAATTTTTAAATGCATTAAGATTGTATCGTTGAATTCAGTCATGTCATAAACAGGAATAGAAATATGTCAAGGATAAGTCGCATTAAGATCAGTTTTAAGATACTTTAAACAGGGGTGTGAACAAGTACGTATATTATATAGTATATCCTACCAGGGAGGTGCACTTCACAATGGAGAAGATAATTTTTAAACTCAATGATCCAACCAATGGACAAAAAAACTGTAAGACAAGATCGTTTTTCTAAACTCCTTTGGATGGCAAAATCTCACAGAAGGATTTGAAGTATATGACTATATAAAACTCTATATGCTCAGGATTAACTAATAGCTAGTGATCACATATACACACACAAACAGAATAAGGTAGTAGTTAGTTTCTTTTTACCCTGCGTAGCTTTGCTGAGTCTAGGTTAAGATGTGTGAGAAAATCTTCTACAGTATTGATCTTTTCCAGACTCAAACGCTTGTGAAAAGCTCCATCCTTGCTAATCTTTTCCAATCTCCAGACTTCATCAGACAGACTAGGAGGGTGGTGTTTCTTGTACACTGCAGCCAAATATAATCACAAGTAACTTTCAATTCCTCTCTTGCTTTGACAAGCAAAATGAACAGCTCAAATAAGCTGTCTTACATGATATCCACTACAGCAAAGGGATTATGAGTTCAGATTTTGTTTAAAAAACACTAACCAAGATCGACCATTTGCAACTAAAAGAAATCACATATTGGAAAAGAATCAAAGTTTAGAACCAACAAACAACTTGACAAGACGGAATATTCAATCAACTTGACAAGAGGTGATAATAGGGAAAAACATCCATAAATAGGATGAGTATTTCTTTTCTGACCATAATCCATTTTATTTCTTAAAGAGAGTTTTTATCAATAGAAGTATTAATTTAAATGAGGCATTTTAAAAAACAAAACAACACAATTGTGACAAATAACTAGCTCATGGAGAGTCCTGAATTAGCTTATAAAAGTGGTTCAGATGCATACCAAATCAAAGGCGAAGGAAATCAATTGTGACAGTTAACCCAGAAGGCAGGCCAAAGCATCTATGCCTATGTTAATAGGATAAGCTTCAGAATCAGAGACCCCCTTTTTTAATAATGAAAGATGTCTCCATCACTCTCTAACTTTGCTTAATCACAAGGAAACTGATGATATAAATTTTATTTCTGTAAAACCCTAAACATGTGAAGCACAAAAAAGAAATGGAGAGATCTACTAACAGAGTTGTCTAAAAGAACAAAATTTACATAACAATATCAGTAATAAATCAGGAAGTTCCAGCTTATTACCAATGCTAGAAGACGCCGACGACCGAGGTTTGGAAGCCGAGAGCACCGTGGGTGAGAGCGGTGGGTGAGAACTGAGAACAATGAAATTGAAAGAGGGGGATCGGTGAGTGAGAACTGAGAACAATGAAATTTCAAAAATTACCTCGGAGGAGAAACATGACCCAAGGCACAATCGGAGAAAGAGCAACGGCGAATTGGGAGATGGTGGCCTGACGCGATTCACGGAGAAAGAGCAACGACGAATTGGGATGGTGGCCTGACGCGATTCACGGAGAAAGAGAGGAAGACGAGTTGCCTCGCGAGAGAGGAAGACGCCGTGCACAGTCGGTCGGGTCTGAGAACGGTGAGTAAGAAGGAAGAACTGAAATTGAAAAAAAACAAAAACAAAAGGATAAATGTAAAAAAAAAAAAAAAAAAAAGCATAAATGTGCCGTGTGCTGTTCGAACTCGGGACCTTGTATATGGATGTGAAGGTTTTAACCAATTACTCCAATCAGCTAAATTGAAACAATACTCCTTCACAAAATATATATTTTTTAAATTTTTTATGGGTTCACTTGCCCCCACAACCACTAGTGTGCCTCCGCCCCTGTATTATATGATGGTTCAAATGGCGTATTGAGCTCGACTTAAATAAAGCTTAATTTTAGTTTTTAGAATTAAAAATGGGAACTCAACACATGCACATATTGTGTTTAAGAATAAGATCAAGTGGCCCACATTATTTCCATGTGCCATATGAAACTTGAAGCCCAAATCCAAGTAATGATATAATTCAAGGCAAAACAAATAAACCACTACTTAAATTACGAAATAGCAGGGTCCAAGTCCATAGGCAACTTGGGATTTTGATGTAATTACAATGGATAATGTTGGGCTTAGCTTCTTTCACTCAATACCCCCCCAAAAAAAAAAAAATCTCTTGTAGTTAAGTACTCTTGTATAACCAGCGGGAGTTGGGCCAGTGGAAGGGCTTGGCCGGCTTAAGAAGGCTCGAGTTAGAGTCGCTGTATGACGCTGAAAATCTAGAGGCTCCGCAGGAGAGGTCGACGTAACCTCGATCCAGCTAGCATCGATCATTCAGTTGAGCGAAGGCTACAGTGAATAAGTCTGATAGCGAAAAAAAAAGTACTCTTGTATAAGATATAAGAGTCAAATACTTACTTTATTTATATATATATAAAAAAAACTTACTTTATATTTATCAAGAAGTTACTTCCTCTAATCCTAATTATAAGATATCAACTAACAAGTATATTTGGTCTTTTTTAATATATTTTTCATGTATGGCCATAATTAATAAGGGTAGTGGGTGAGAGTAATACTTAATATGATGTTAGAGTTTAGTGTAATTAGTAAGGGTGATATTGAAAATTACTTAAATTTTGGGACAAATTTAATGACTTTAACTGTTTTTATTGGTTTGTGATTATTGTTAGTTGGTGCCTTATAATCAAAAATAATAAATATGGAAGATATCTACTTTTTTTCCCCCTCAATGTACCCTTATTTATTAGTGGAAAAAGTAAGATAGATAACAAATAGAAAAAAAAAGGAAGAAAGAGAATGTAGGGGAGAAAAATGATGAGAGGGAGTGTGATAATTTTTTATTAAAAAAGTACTACATTCGGTCCTAATTATAGGAACACATTTATAGTATAATTTGCACTACAAAAGTGTTCTTATAAATAGAAACGGAAGGAGTATTAAATACATAAACAAAAGCAAAGTGGGTCTTATAAAAAAAACTGATACCCCTCTCAAAATTGGCTCTTATATTTTGAATCAGAGAGAATATCTCTATAAACCCTCTTTGAGCTTAGAAGCATGGTTGGCCCATAACTCAACCCACCTAATTTTTTTTTCCTTAAAAAAAACATTCTCTTGTAGTTGTAGTACTACAATATATATAGTTTTTACATTTCACAAGTCATATATTTAATTTATACAACATAAAATAACTTAAAATAAGCTCATTCAAATAATGAGTTGAAAGGTCATAAAATCAAAACTACAATCCAACTGCATACCACAGTATTCCCATAATCCCATGTTTTGACTAAACTTGAGCGTCAAATTTTTTTTTTTTTAATTAGCCCTCAGATTTTGACGTACTGCTTTACATTGTTATTATAAATAAAATTCAACTTCAAAAATAAATTATTTATTATAATGTCATAAAATATTATACAAGTAAAACAAACTGATTATTTTAAATTTAGAAATTCTTAATAATCCCTCTTGTCCTAATTATAGGACAGAGTTTAGTGCAATTTATATTACAAATTCTATCTTATAGTTAAGACCGGAGGGATTATTAAACTTTATATATATATATTTATATATATATATATATATCTTATTACTAGTTTTTTCACCTTGTTCATATACCTACGTTAAGTCATTGAATATGTTATAAATTAAAATTGTTTTTACTTTTATTTTTATTTAAAAATGAATTTAAAAATTTAATGAATGAGCAAAACTCGAAAAGAGCATTAATTATAGAGATAAAAAAAAAAGTGTTTATTATCTTATAAGTGACTTTATATGTTGAACCAGACTATTTGTCAAGAAGAGCTTTATTTGTCTTTCGTTTGGAATAGTGATTGAAGCTTTTAAAAATAGTTTTTCAATCTTGACTTACGTTATACGAGGTAAGTATGTGAGAGAAATTTTATCTCGATTTACATTAAAAAAAACAGATAGGAAAGAATAGTGGCGGACTTGAAGATAAATATTTGGGGGATAAATGTATCTTTCATTAACTATTTTTTTTTAAAAAAAAAATTTAGGGGCTAAATGTATAAAATTTTAAGTCAAATGTATGAAGAAGAAAAAATCCAATTTACATAAAACATTTCGGACAGATTTTTTTTTTTTTTTGGGGCCATAGCCTCCATTATCTCTGTGAAGGTCCGCCATTGGGAAAGAACATGTTTTACGCGTTTTGTAACTGTGCGCTTGACCTTGGGCTTCTCAACAAAACTCAGACGTAGCATTTCACCTAATCTCTATGCATGCCTCCCATTTTTCAACGCCATTAACCTCTAATCATTATCCATTTTTGACAAACTCTAATACAAACCAAAATTAAAAGATAAACGAGAAGAAGAAAGTAATCCCTCACGTGCTTATATTCTAGAGAGTTGAATTTTCCTTATAAATAAACATTTTTTAAAAATATTTGTCACTTTATTTTTTAACTTATTCGTATTGATGTTTATTCGAAAATAATCAAGAAAAAAAGGGAATGAATTAATTAAAAAAACGAATGAGGTAGTTTAGAAAATATATATTATATTAAATTATTTAAATAATTTATTAAAGTAAATAAATATGTTTTTATATTAAAAACCAAATGCATTGTTATTAAGAAAGAAAGTGGCATCCAAATATCCACCACATATGGAAGAAGCACTTAGTGGCTGCGTGGGGTCCATTAGTTTTGCTTAATAGAAAACCTACAACCACATGATTATATATATTATACTAATCAATACATTAAACAAACACCATCTGTCCCATTTTAGTATTCCAAAATTATAGCAACAATCTTTCTAAAGAAGGTGCGTCGAATATGCCCTTTTTCACGGCTCATGTACACCCGTCTTCTCCACCATATATCCCTCTTTTTTCATTAATTTAATTAACCACATTATTATATAATATCTTGCATCATCATCATCATGCCCTTAGTGCACACATTTTGTCCCTCCAATTATATAATAACTTGCCAGGTTTCAACATCCATCAACGTTAAATCATCATTCACATTAATTAATTATATTCCATCACTTATATATAAAGTAATTAACTTTCCTAATCTGTAATCCCCTGCCCACAGATTTTGGGGGCCATCATAATCATCCATTTACTTCAACTTCATTATTAATTATTTATTCCCATCCATCACCTCCTCACGCTTCTATTAGTCTTTATTAATCCACACACACATACTATAATATATATATATATATATATATATATATATATATATATATATATATATATATATATATATATATATATATGCTGCTTCACAGTTTTCTCCCTCCCCTTCCCTTTTTCTTTCTTCTGGTTTAAACCATCAATCGTCTAAGAGAAGAAAATTAAGTGATAAATCACGTATCAAGTGGTAATCAAGTATAATTTTGTTCTTGTGTAGAAACGAGATATAAAACTGATGACGAATATTTATATTGGATCAAAAGGATTCCCCAAGATATCTATAAGGAAAATATCGAAGAGAATATCATATGGCTCTCCAAGATATTTATAAGACTGATACCAAAGAGAACAATGGATCATTTTGCAACACGAGTATGACGTTGAGCCAAAAGGGGGTGGAGTGTGTAGTAAATATGATGAATAGAGACTGTGTACATTTTAAGTTAACCTTCTATTTATAGAGATTACGGCTAGGGTTTGGGTCCTTGGACTTTGTCGCGCCTCACGACCCGTCTTGATCTTCCCTGCATATTCCGATTATAGCCTTGATTATAGGCTGATTAGGATCCTCCTTCATTATTGAAAAATCCTGGTGTACTTTGTCCTTGTTGGACCTTATGGTAAATGGGACACTTATATGAGTGCATAACAATTTTTTTTTTTAAAAAAATATTTTTCCCAAATTTTTATTTGAATTATTCATTACTTGATTTACGGATTGATACATGGGAAATAACGGTATCATAATTAATTTTTCCTATTACAGAGATTATCATTATATTATAGTTATAATCATAATCACAAAAAGCTGTCCTCAAATCAAAGAAAACAACTTGTCTCTATTAATATATTAAAAAAATGCAACAATGGAAAAATAATGATAAAGCCAATATATTAACAAAATTCAGAGACAGTATTATCCACGACTCCCTTGATATACAAAAAAAAAGGATCAGAAAGAATAGAAAAACAGTGTAATTGAAAATTATTTTTAAACTCTGCTTAATTGCCTTACATGTTAAAAACAGAATAATAAAAAGAGTAATAATCTGTATAAGGGATATGTCTTGATTCTTAATCACGACAAAGAGAAATAAAATGGAAAATAATAATATATAGTATATTCATCTTCGTTGGTTTTTTCCTTTGGTGTTTTCTTACTATAATTATCATCGGACTGTAATAGCCGTCTATGTCTGACATTTGGCGTCGGCCATACCGAACCAAACAAACGGTCCTGATTCATGGTCTTACATCCAAACATTGTTGTGAAATTCGAGTTGATTCTCTAAATTTAGCGTTTTAATATTTTTAGTTTAGGTAATTGTTTCGAGTCACTCTAAAACCAATACATCTTAATTGTAAATTTGGTTAAACTTATAAATTTATTGTTTTTATGTTTTTAGTTTATAAAATTGTGTTAACTCGCTTTTAAATTATATTAATTTTTTAATAATGTTTAGTGACTTTATAAATGAATTTTAAAGAAATTTTTATTGAATAAGATAAATTATGAATGTTAAATTAAAATATATTTAAATCAAATTTTTATATTAATAAAAATAAACTGTTGTAACGAGTTTCTGTGAACAAGACCATCAGTATATAACAACTATTACACCTTCGACACACTATCATTTCCTATCCCTTCTTCACTTCCTCGGTTCAAACCCTATTAAGCCTCGTCTTCGCTTACGGCAGCTTCTAACCAGAAAGATACACAAACCCTAGAAATATCTTCTCTCTCTCTCTCTCTGTTATCCAACCCTTTTTCCTTTTTATGGATTGAGACAACAAAAGCAGAATAAATCAAAGTCTGCGCTTATACGTACGAGTCATACCGTTCTCTTCTCTGTGAATTTGGAGAACAAAGATGATGCCTCGCACGTGCTCCCAGGGTGGTAGCAACGGCCACAACTCCCGAACATACGCCGACGGCGACAACGGGGGCGCCAGCGAGAACAGTATATTACTGTTCGGGGTGCGAGTCACGCAAGGGAACTCGTTCAGGAAGAGCGCTAGCATGACCGATCTATCGCAGTACAATCAGCCGCTGCCTCAGGATTCCAACGCCGACGCCGGCTATGCCTCCGATGATGTCGTTCACGCTTCTGGTCATAGCCGCGAGCGAAAGAGAGGTCCGTAATGTAATCTTATTGTTTCTATTAGTACACGGCTAATAGATGTGAGCTTTGTTTGGGAGTATTTTTTTCAAATATATTATTATCATCCCTATGATTCGGGGTTTATGAGTTCCCTAGTCTAATACTCGAACTTGGGTCCCAGAGAAATCTAGCCAAGGGACCACGCTAGATCAAGTATGTGTTGGTAGCTTTGTTTTGGAGTATTTGATATCCACCGATTGTGTGTACTGTATAGGTATTCCATGGACGGAGGAGGAGCATAGGCTATTCCTGTTGGGACTTCAACAGGTAGGTAAAGGTGATTGGAGAGGTATTTCAAGAAACTTCGTGAAAACTCGTACACCAACTCAGGTGGCCAGTCATGCTCAGAAGTATTTCCTCCGCCGCCATAACCATAATAGGAGACGCCGGAGATCTAGTCTGTTTGATATTACCGCCACAGATACAGTATTCACTCATTCGATGATTCTATGCTTTGTTGTTTTCAATATAGTTGCGTTTATAAGTAATTTATTGATCAGTTTTAATTTGTTACAGGTGACGGAATCGTCAACAACAATGGAAGAAGGGAGAGTCCACAGAGAATCATCAGTACCGCCCAAATATCCCCATTACAATGGCTTTGACATTGGCAGTTCATCTTTTCAGATGATGCCGTCACCGCCGTTGACACCAGTGGGAGCTAAGCTGTTAAGGCCTACACGGATCCCGCCAGTTGCTCCATCTTCGAAAATGGAAAATTTAAGGTTGAGGGAGAAAGGTCATGTGGCGGATTCTCTTCCGGCGAGCAAGGAGAAGTCATCGGTGGCTTTTGAGGTGATGTCAGGAAAGCCTGATACCAATAACATGATCAGTGTTGCTTGAAGATGTGAAGGTAAAACAAAGAGAAAATAGAGATAGGAAGATAGAGTGGCATGTTGATTGGTCGAGAGGAGCATATTCCTCGCCACATGGTCACGGGTTCGAAGGAGATAGAAATGGCAGAGATTAGTTTGTACTGGTACAGGGATATGAGGGATTCTTGTGGGGGTTTGATTTTTAGGAGATGTGTGTCAGTGTGTGAGGTGATGAATGGCGATGATGATAGGGTATCAGATGCTCCTTTGGATGTGATTGGCCTGTTTATTGACTTTATTCCCCACTTTGTGAATTTTTAATTTGGGCACCACATTACACGCATGCATTGTCGTCTGTACATATAGAAATTGGGATATTTTCTCTACATGTAATTTCATATTGGGTTTGAGAAGATCTGGGTCAGCACTAATTATTTCCGCTCCAATGCCTTGTGGTACTCCCTCTAGGTAGTCTTTCTTATATATAAATATCAATTAATAAGTGTATTTGATCCTTTTTATAAAGCATTTGCTTGTTTTTAAAGCATATTAATTTTTTTTTCATGTATGCTTATAATTAATAAGGGTAGTGGGTGAAAGTAATAATTAATATAATATTAGAGTTTAGTATATAGGTAATATTGGAAGTTCTTAAATTTTAGGATAATTTTATTGACTTTAATTATTTTTATTGATTTATGAGAATTATTAGTTGGTATCTTATAATAAGGATCATAAAGAGTATTCACTATTCTGAATTACTCCATTACCTTCTATCTTTGTTGCAACCATGGTCATTTTCACCCCTTCCTATTCGCATTGAAGGGGGGAGATGACCCTTGTTTGGATTTACGATGTAAGTCAATAAGAATATAATAAGAGTTTTGTCTTAATTTACCTAAATATGACTTTCAAATACTAATTCAAACAAAACTTTCCAATAGGAGGAGGAAGCACAGTATGTGAATTAATGGTCAGATCATTTTGGTAAAAAAATAATCTGGCAAATTAAATGAAACATTTTGAAATAAGTGACTTTTTTTAAAAAAAAAAAAAAACATAAGTTTGTAACTTGTTTTCCACACAACTTTTTCTTTTGCAAACCATTTTCAACACAACTAGATCATGATTTACAATGGAGGCTTAATTGAGAGAGATTAATTGGCTTAACTGAAACTATATTACTAATAGTGTAACACTTTTTTCTACTTTTATCACGAGTCAGTTTTAACTAATTCCTTTAATTTGGAATTAAAAAATGACAAGGACTTCGAAGAATCATGGAAAATATAAACTGATAATTATTTTAAAATAGAGTAAGTAATATTATGTGTTATTTTTCCTTCTTGCCAGAAATCATGAGGTATACGAATCTAATGGCTTGTAAAATAATATAAACTGAATTTTGGCCCCCATCCATCATATCATTGATTCGGTACTGCCAGCATTATTGTATTCTGCGTGTATATATTATTGAGATTTGGTGTGCATGTGTATCGATATATATTCAACTGTGGATTGCCATCAAATAATAATTGTTGAAAAAAATCTTAAATAAGTAAATTAATTAAAAGGGGTGGAATTGAACAATGGGGCAACGAGACAATCAAATGCGATATGCAAATCAACTTGAATGGCTGCGCTTTGACTGCTGCGTAGGGGTGGAAATAGTAAGCACTATCAGGGTGGCTTTTTTTTTGACTTTATTTAGGCGCAGTTAGCAGCGCATTTTGTTAAAAAAAAGGCCAGGCCAAACCTATTTAAAAGCACGAATATGTATATAAGGCCAAGCCTATTTTGTTAAGCGACTTGTAGGCGCCAGGCCTGCTTTGTTTAAATATTAAATAAATATAATTATATTTATATCATATAAATAAGATAATATTTATTATTTTTCATTCTTATATTATAATTTAGATATATTTATATAAGTTTTGATAGACTTAAAATCTACAAAGCCTATTTATGGTCTCGAGGCCCATGATATGAGGCCTTTTTAAAGGCCTACTTTAAAAAGGTTTACGGCAGCGAGGCGCTTATGAAGGCTGTTTAAAAAACTGCCTAAAAAAGCTAAATTCAATTTCAGGCGCCTACTTTTTATTGTAGGCTAGGCTGTTATTTAGCCTGCGCAGCTGACCTATTTAAATGCTCTTGCTGTGTAGTCAGAGAGTACTAAAGAGACCACTCTAGTTGGTAATAATAATATCACTATATATATATAAATGTAAAATGTTGAAGGAGCTGGGCACAACACACTATTTATTAAGAAATGAATAATATATATGATTCATACAAAAATGGGGACCACTCTTGTCCATAACATACAAATCAAACCATTGTTGAATCTTGAAAATATTCCATTTAATTAATGGCCAAAAAAGGGGCAAGCATGATTTTTTATATATTATAAAAAAACTATATAAAGAAGGGTTAAATCTAAAACTTACATGGATATGCATCACCTTATCATTTAAGCTAGCCTTAAATTATCCAAGTAATATTGTATTTGTTAGCTTTTCCCGCGGTGAAAGAGATATCTGTGGGTTTGGATAATTTCATATATATCTTTTTACCACAATAAAAATAATTAGGAACCTCTAATATATATAAATATGTCTAATTATGGTTGGAAAAAAGTCTAATTATGTATTCAATGTTATGACATAATAAACTAATTTGAAAAATATTAGAGATGTGGAAAAGAGAGAATTAATTAAGAGACAAGAAAGAGAACTTTATTTATTTTTCCATATCTGAATACAAATAAGAAAATAGCATGACCCTGATCTTACATATTAAAGCTCTTGTCCAAAAATTAAATGATATACAGTGAATACTAATACTTATGAATAATAGTGAGTTGAGTTATACAAATAAGAAAATAGCGGGTGATCAGAGAAAAAAATTACTTGAATAAAGAAAAAGTGCCAAAGAGAAGACAGACATAACTTAAAATTTTTTATATTCATAATATTCAATTATAAATAATCAATTTTCACCAGCTGTTGGATTTGATCCTTAATAGAAGACCTTAATCCACTTTATCCCCTATTTATCATTTTGTTACTAAACTATCCTCATTGATTATTATACATGTCAAAGAAGTTTGTATCAAGAGTGGATTTTATGCAAATAATTTAAAAGAGTATTTTAGATATACCAACAAACATTTTTGACAAACAATTAATGTAACTAATTTTCTAAATATACACAGATAAACTAAGTAGACCTGAATAGATTGAAGATAATACAGTACTAGAAGTATACAACACAATTTCACTCAATCAAAGGAGAAAGCTATGTACTAAAACTAACCATACTAGAAGCTAAGATGATGATACATGCGACACCAACAAATCCTTTGTGAGAAGATCAACAAGGTACCAGAGAAGGAGCAGTTTTAGTGATTAACATGATTCCCATTGATTTTTTCACGAACTTGGTTGATATAGTTGTCAGCATAAGCATCAACATCATCATTATTAGTGTCATACCTCGTTAAGGTTTGACCAACCTGTCCTGGCTTCACTAGATAGGATCTTGGCTTTGTGAGTATCACGCTGTCTACAAACTCTTGTGTTATTTTAACCTTCCGGCCGCCGGAAGGATTGTAATGATGATGAGATGACTCTGCTATTAATCTTTCATGATCTTGTGGCTGTTGTGGTGGATCGTTACTGTAATTTGGAGGCAAACCTTGGGCGCCAAATAAGCTCCGACATGATAGATTGATGATGTTTGATACTAGCAACATCGAAAGTTCGCAAACTGATGATGAGGAAGACGATGATTTCTTCTTGTACTCGTCGTTCGCCATGTGAGAGGGGATAAGAACAAGTGATGAGATGGGATGGGAATTTAAACAGGCCATTGTGGATAAAGTCACTCACGCACGTAATAAGCTTTTGAAAAAGGAATATACTTCTGATAAGAAAAGGAGGAAGAAAACAGATAAACTTTTTCATAATTGCCACCGAATCTACTTTTGGATATTCAATAATTCATTCACTATTTTTTTTTTTTTGAGAGAATGAATATAAGCTCCTAACTCCAAGAAAAGGCATATAATTATCCACAACGTAACTCTGATAATAATTGAGAAGTATGCAATGACAAGTTTTAATTTAAAAAATGACTACAAGTTTATGCTACTTATTTGTGATTGAGACATTTTAATTATTAAATCAATTCCTTAGAACGCAATTCTTCACTTTTTTTAAGAAAAGAAAATGGTAGGTTGGTGTATGAAGGGAGAAAAAAGAACATCTCTATTATAATTATACGTTGTTGTTTTTGCAACCACACATAGCATTTGGTACCACATATATGTTCGAATCAAATATTTCACTTAAGGATCAGTCTTGAGCCATCAGTATAATTATAGTTTTCATCATTTATGTGTGTCAAATTCTCTTTGGCTATATGGACGGAGATGATTTTTATACATCAAACAAGGCACGGAAATTAATTATTGGATGGAACTAGCTAAGGAATGCATGAATTTTGGAATCTTGAAAGAAATCTGATTCCTTCCTCAAGTCTGACTTGGTTTGGTATAGAGTCCCTTTTTCTTCAATTTTGATCATCAACAAGATAATCTGGATTTTAAATTCTGGCCAGTTTGTAATTCCTGGATGTGTGATAATAAGATAAATTCTGATTGCGTTTAATTACTCATGTCTGAGAATGGAATATAATTGCTGCAATTTCTTTTGTTGGCTCTTAGCTAGATATGGAGGGACAAGAAATCGTCTCAAAGCTGAACCAGCTTTGATGAGGTGACATTCGAATCTGACAAGCCAGAAAAATCCATCGCCAGATTGGTCATGTGATGTTAACCTGGAGAATACTGCAGTCTCTAAAGAATTTAATTAGGAATATGAATGGATTTTTAAAGATGCTAATTTGGCAACCAACTGGATTGCCAAAGTTTTATTGAATGTGTTTTCCCTTTAGATTATTGGGTAACTCGACTTCCACAGGTATTGCAAGTTTTGCCTGATAATGACGGTCAAATTCTTTCCTTTGATCAGGGTTGAAGATGCCCCTGTTTTGTTATTCCTTTTATGTGGTGATCTGTTCAGTTTAATCTATATCCTTCATTGTATGTTCTGTTTTCTGTTTGTGTGTTTTGCTTACTTTTATTTTTCGGTTTGCTTCTTTTGTTATTGTTTTATCCAGACTTTGTAGCTTGTTGTTTTTCATGTTGGCAAAAAAAAGGTTATCGTGCATTGTATTCATAATCTTCAAGTCAGCTAAGAAAGTCATTTTGCCAATGAACATTGATTTAAGATAGGAAAAAGATAAAAAAAAAAATACCACTTAAATTTTAAAATCTCAAATCAGTCTTATTGTCTATAAAAGTATAGGTATTAACTATACTTATATAGTAAAATTGAATTTGCTAAAATACCACTTGAATTTGAGATTTTAAAGTTCAATTGGTATCTTCTTATATTTTTCCCTATTATTAAAAATTGTATTCATAATGTTTGAGGTTGCTAGTTCAAATTTTGTTGCAGTTGTGATAATTAAGAAACTATGTAAGCTTTATTTGAATTTGGAGATATATCTTAACTCAATGTCAGGAAAAAGAATTTGACACAAAAAGAAAATCATAATTGAATCCGTGTTCCGTGGTACTGGGCCTTCCAGAGCTGTCATTTTTTGGGTTATGACTTGTGGGTATTCAAATGACACCTCAATTTTATTTTATTTTTTATATCAAAAAAAAAAAAATGCTTGGCTCTTGCCTTTTCTGATTACTATAATTTTTGTCACACGCATTATACATATATACAGAGTACAGTAGCGGATCTAAAAAAAGTAATGAAGAGTGGCACTAGTTGAGGAGTTAGGATTTTTTATTTGTGTTTGCATAATTAGTGGGAGGTTCGGGGGCAGCGTCCCCGAATTTTTTTTAAGGAAAGTTTTAAATGTGTTAAAAAATAAAAGAATATAAACAAAGAAAAAAAATAATATCAAAAAAATATTCATGAAATCAAATGAATACTTATGAAGTAATAAGAGAGACAATTATTTTACAAACCCGCATCGTTTAAAAAAGGCTAAGTCTTTGTTAAAAATGTAACTACATAAATTACAATGAAGGCTGGACACTCAATAAATTCAAGTACATATATTTTAATAACAAAAGTATATTACAATAAGAATAATTACAATGTCATCCTTCTAGACCTTATTTTTTGAAATTCAATAATAATTGTCTTATTATCAATACTATCAAATACATCTTTAACAAAATAAAAATAAAAATGGAAGAGACAAATTCAAACCCTTCTCCATAACGTGCATCCGCCTCTACATACATACATTTGTTATCTTATCTCTATAATATAGAAATGATACAGATAATTAGTTTTTTTGCCAAAATAAAAAATAATTGGAGAAAAACCACTTTAGCCCAACATATGATATTTGTGATGGCTTTTTTTAAGTATGGATATCTTCATATTGGATCCAATTCTATTCTAGGCATTATCGAAACTAAATATGAACACATCTCCCTATAGAATTTGAATATTGGTTCGCTATATTGTGAGGAATCAACCCCTTCGTTAGACTCAATTTGTATTGTTATTTGTGATGCCATATTAGAAAGCGAGAATAAATAAATAATACTACCTCTGTCCTTATTATAAGATTAAATTTGTAGTGCAATTTTGCACTACAAACTTGGTTCTAGCTATAATTAGGACAAGAGAGAGTATTATTTTAGTTATCACCGGTTTTATTCTGGACTGACCCCGATCTGAGCCATTGAGCCTTGACCTAATGCTCGACTGCTTTAGTGTCCAGTCTAGGTTTAAAAGCCTCTACAATTTATTAATACATATATTTTTGAGCTATTTTATCATTATTAAAATTGACTAATGTTAGAATTTTTAATTCTGTAGACAAATTTATTTAAATTGGTTATTGTATTATGAAATTTGATGTTAAACATCTTTGAAATGGAATTTTTTTACTTTTTCCATCTTTTTTCATAAAATATATTCTACTCAGAATCTATTATCTACAATCACTTTTTCTTCATAATGTATTTTCCACAAACTGCAAGTGTTTGAGTTATCTTTTAGCAAACCATAGGTTTGACCCAAAAATGGTTTTTTTTTTTTTTCTAAAAAAAAATAATAATTACCCAAACAGGCAGTAAGTTGGGAACATCTGATAATGTTGGCTGTTATTGCCAAATAAGTGAAATAACTGCTGTTCACATGAGAGGTATAATTAACATTTTGAATCAGGAACTCTTTGACTATATTGCTGCAGAAGTTGCAAAATTTGTTGCCAATGGAGGTCAAGATTTTCAAGTTCCTCATTCCCTGTAATGCATCTGAGCAAAATAAAAAATTCCCTGTAATGCAAACATAAATTGCTTCTGGAAACCTTCACAAAAGATTCTCCATAGGTGATACGGTTCATCCTTTTTTTTTTTTTTTTTTTCATATTCTATCTCCTTGATTGTGATGATGTGTTAGAAAACTTTTTAAGTAAATTATGCTTGAAAGACTTGGATATTTCAATTGGAAAAAATATCTGCATTTACAAAGAACAATATGCATGGTATATCCCATACAGTTATCTGTTTCTATTATTGTAACATTGATAGTATAAATTGGTAATATAATTAACATTTATGATTTTAATTCATAATTTTATTACATATGCTGTCAGAATTTTCTTCTCTGAAAAAATTCACAAGGTAATAGGTGAAGTATACGTTGATCGTTGCTTTCTTCAATAAATTAGACACCATAACGTTGATTATAACAATGATTTAAATAAATTGGAGTAGCAACAAACTGACCTAAAATACTCCTAATTTTTCAGCTACCCACTATGTGCAAGACGTTGAGCTTGTTTCAGATTTTTGCTGAAGGTGGTTCTGAAATTTGCTGCACCAGGGTTTGAATTGAATCACATCTCCAACATTTGTTGTAGAAGTTCTAGAAATTAGACCCTGATCTTTGAATTTCTCTTGGGTGTAAGTATTCATTCATAATCCCTTCTTAACGGTAATTTATCATATTAATAGGCATATGACCCTGATCATTGAATTTCTAGTTGGCTATTTTTAATGGGATGACATCTTTAGTCTTATTTAATTTCCATAGGGTTTGACATCTGGTTGCCTTATGCGATTCAACGTGCTCGAAGTTGAAGTTGCCTAAAAAACAGTCATCGTCGATCGCCGTTGCAGCAACGTCCGCTCACCTCTCTATTGCAGGAAAATGGGACTTTGGACAATACTTAGCAATACTAAGGATCATTTTCTTGCTCCTAGAGGATTGAGCTTCTCAGCTTATACAGGCATCAGGGCAAAATCATTCAAAGGTCAATTCATTGGCCTCATTTATGCAACTCGATACCTGAGAGTTCCTTTTGTACTTCTTAATACCATCTGCGTTATTGTCAAGTTGGTTACTGGACGATACTCCCTCCGGTCCTAATTATAAGAGCTAGTTGACTTTTTTGGAGAGATTAAGGAAGCTAATTAAATTAGCTTAGAGTATTATTATTATTATTATTTTTTAAAACTAAATAGTCTGACTAATAAACTAATATATAATCTAAGAAAACACAACATATGAAATGATTAAGTAACTTATTTAGCATCCTTAATCTCTCCAAAAAAGGTCAACTAGCTCTTATAATTAGGACCGAAGGTAGTACCTAGCAAGAGAAGAGGCTCATGGTGTGATGAAAGTGACTTAATGACTTCACTTTCCCGTTTCCTTATGACAGCAGGTTCACAGATTTTTATCGAATGATCTAGGGACGATTTTTGTGTGTGGTTAACTTTCTTTTTTACTCTTCTGACTTTCTGTGTGTAGAATTACTATTAAAATATCTATCTTAATTGATTCTTTTATTCATTAAAACTATGTTGTTTAGCGTTTACTTAGGTAGGAATTGGATACATTGTAATAAAGGGTTTGACATCTGCTGTGAATGTTTAGCTTATTTAGGCAGGGTATTTTGACATTCACTACTCTTTTAAAGGGGTTCGAAACTCTTATATTTTGAAATTTACTTGTCTTGTAAATAGATTGACCAATGTTGTAAAAGGTTTTACTCATTTATGGAAGGCATTGTTTCCTTTGACTATTACTGTAAAGGTATTTACAAATCTGGTATTGATTTTGACAGGTTTCCAAAAGACATTGACAACAACATTTGTCATGTGAAAAACTTTGATAGGTTTTCAATTTTTATCGAACATGTAAACATAATGACAGCTTTGATAAAAGTACTAGACTATTGGACAATATATTTAGGAATTGACTAAAGGTGCAAAGGGATTGATAACTCCTATAATAGTTTTAACCAAATGACAAAGAAAACGTCTAATTGACTACTATTATTAAAGGAAATGTGTGATTGACTACTACTATTTATTAAGAGTGTAATGGTATTAACTAAATAAGTAATGATATTAACTAAAGGCGTAAATGTATAGTATTGACTAAAGACATAAAAATATTAACTAAATGAGTAATGATATTAATTAAAGGCGTGAACGTATTGACTATAGGCGTAATGGTTTTAATAAAATGATAGTAATGATATTGACTAAAAAGATAAAAGTATTGATTAAACAAATAATGGAAATGACAAAAGACGTAATTGACTAAAGGCGCTGTTAACAAATTGAATAAAAGAAATGACAAATTGAATATTGAGATTGACAACTTGAGTTCCTCAAATTATCACTCTCTATACCATAGTTGTGAATTGTTATATGCAAGTTGTCAATCTTTATGCCCAATAGATCGGCTAGGTCAACCCGGAAACTGATGGCTTGGCCATGGAACCGATGCGGGTAGGTTCATAATAACCTGGCATTGTAGCAACCCGGGCTCAACTTGGCCAAATTTCTAGGTTGACCCGTTTGCTTTTAAAAAAATTAAACATTTTTTATGGGGTATAAATTGTAGACGGTAAATTCAGTCAAAATTAATGATACTTTTTGTATTAATAACAATTAGTTTAGTGATTAAAGAATTGTAGGTAGGAATATTTTGTTACCATTTATCTATATTGATTATTTGCTCGAAAGAAGATTTGGTGATTATTGATTATAATACCATTGAATAGTATATTGATATTATATATGATGTCAATATGTTAAAGAACTTGAAAAGAATGTTGGAAGAGTATATGATTATTTTGTCGGTGATTCAATGTATTAAATTGATTTTAGATTGTATGATGTTTTGATGAAAATTTAAATTATATTTTTAATTTTTTATTCCTCATTGGTCTGGCCTCTGTGTTGAGTATAATTTGACCCGCCAACCATTAACTCAATGCAACAATACCTCAACCGCTTCAATTACCGATCCAAGTTTAATAACCTTCAACTTTTCCTCCTATTTAGGCTAAACCTTTTCTTATTAGTTTTTCGTTTGCCAACAACTTCAGAAGTTAGAAGTGAATTTGAAGACGAATTTTTAAGACATAAATACAAAATGACTAGAGTTATTTCTTCCCGTGCAATTCAACTGTGCATTTGTAATCTTGTATAGCTTCTGAATGCGGTCTTGGTATTGGATAGCATCTGTAGGGTTTGTGTGTGTGTATTAAATTCTTGTTTGTTTATGTATATTTTCTTCTATTAAAAACATATTAAAATTAATAAGATAATAGGTTGAAATTAATCAAATATTTTTTTTAAAAAGTATTAGACGCATTTATAAAAAAAAGACTGTAAAACATCTTAAAATTCAAGAAATTTCTTAAAAAATAAATTGTGGTATGTGTACGTACCTTTTGTTATAAGAGTGGGGGGGGGGGGGGGGGAATAATATAAGATCGTATTTTTTTGGGTAATACATTGGCAAGCCAATATAAGATCGTATTTATCAGCATATAATTAGCTTTCTTTGAAGTGAATCAAACAACAACAACAACAATCATTATCTCATTAAGTGGGAGTCGTCTATATAAATCGCATGATGTAATTGTACTATTTCAACAACCAAATGTTTAATTAAATTATTAATCAAGAGGTCCTTTTGAATAACTTCATTGAGTGTTGGTTTTAGTCTTTTTTTCATATGACTCCATACTACTTGATATATCCTTATTTACGAGCGCATCTAATGGCATTCTTTGCATATGCTTGAACCATCTCAAACAATTTTTTACCATTTTCTCTTAAATAAATGCTACCACAACTCTTCCTTGTATGTGTTTATTGATAATCTTATCTTTTTTCGTATGATCACATATTCATCTTAACATCCTCCTTTTTGCCAGCTTACTTTATGCTCGTATTGTCCCCCTTAAACCCAACATTTACTACTATATAGTGTTGTTGGTAAGATGAAACTTCATTTTAATACTTTATCTGGTACTCCTTCTGGTCTTTTTTATAAGGAACAACTAATAAAATCACGCGGCTTAAAATATTAGTTATAAGTAATAAATGTGTAACTTTCTTTCCAATTATACTCTTATTTAGAAAGAGTGTATATGAGAGATAATGTGTTGAAATTTATTGCAGAGAGATAATGATTGACATATATTTAATGAAGGTAAAAAATAGAAAATTAGTTTAAGATTTCAGACAAAGTGAATTTTTTCTTTATACTAAGGACCATCTTTATGAGAGAAAATATTTCTTATAAAAAAGATCGGAGGAGGAGGGTGCCCCTTTCAAATACTAAATAATTTTGGTAGTCGTACTCCATTTAAACCCCTGATTTGAATTTTATGATTAAACATATGACATATCCATCAATTTCACCCAATTTTTATATAATGGAGCCATAGCAATTTAATGTTTGGATTAGTAGTAGAAGTCGTACTCCATTTAACACTAAAGCTCTACCCCTTCCCTTCCATTATCGAACCAAACATTAAATTGCTTTTAGTGCCTTAAAACAACCAACACTAAAAATACGAGGCAACCCGTGTAAGTGTCTGTTTGAATTAGCAGTAAAAGTTACTTTTCTAATGTGATTTATGATATACGAAATAAATATGTGAGAATAATTTTATATAAATTTGTATGAATATGTTTTTACAACATCAAATCAAACAAATGAGAGAGAGATGGCTAGATGGGTACGTAAAGTAATAATTTCCAATTAAGGCTGGCAGCTTTCATTGTCTCAGCAATTAGTGTCGGAAAATTGAAGCCAACCAGGTGCTTCATGTTACCACCTCACCAAAAAAAAGTATGTTTAAGTTAATGTTGTAGGAGCATGTTCATATAAGTTGAGATAAAACTCATCTTATATACTGTAAGTAACATTGAAAAAACAATTTCTACCGTTAATCCAAATAGGTACTAAAGAGCACATCATTGATGAATTACTCCTCCAATGTACTTCTCGATCTAATCTTATTGATAGAACACTTTCAACATTTTTCACATAGGCCAAAAAAAACTTTAAACCTCATCAACTCTTCAATAACTTTTCAACACTATCCCTACTTAATATACATAATAACATATGAAAACAAAGTTAAACAATAACAAGTGAAGTGTCAAATTATATATTCATCTCAAAAAATTAATAAGGTGCCTTATAAAAAGGATAAACAAAAACTCTTATTTTATCGCCTTATAAATAGAACTAAGGGAGTAAGTCAATTTAGAAGAATGCTTTGGCTTATAGTATACTCACTCCGGTTTACAATATAGGGTACTTCAAATATATTACTGGAAACAAGAAATGACAATTAAGTCATTTAATATGTTCTAAAATATAATTTTTTTCTACTTTCACTCTCCTTGAGAAATGTGTTCAATCGCATTGGGAATACCATTCTGGTCATATTTATAAGTCCACTTTGACTAAAAAAATTGGTCCTATTTATAAGTCCATTTTGACTAAATAAATGAGATTGTGACAATTTTGCCCATATTAATAAGGATGAGAGAGATTGGCTAGCAATGTTGGAAAGAGAAAAAGATGAGAGAAATTTGACAATAAATTTTAAAAGGTACCCATTCATAAATGAGGGTAAAGTTGAAAATTTGCTCTATAATCATTGAGATATCTACCTTTCCTTGGTATGTGAGATTTGGTCAAAATAAACTTATAAATAGGACCAGAGTGATATATTTTAAAAAGGGGGATATAATGAGTGAGCAAAGTTATAAAGTGAGCATTAATTAAACTGAATATGACTTATACTGGAGTTTGGACCATACCCTTATTCTAAAAGTGTCCTATATTGTGGACCAAAAAGAGTAAGTCATTTGGAAACTAATTAGTGCTTATTTTTTAATTTTGCTCGTGTAGCTAATACTTAAATGTGACATCTTGTATGTTTTCTATAATTTGAAACTTAATTTAATATGAGTGGAGTTGGAAAAAAAATCAATTCAACAAAAATTTAATGAGTTACTACCATTACTTAATTTTAATAAATTAATTAAAGGCCTTATATTATAAATCGGAGGATGTATTAAAGATAAAGTAATCTAATTTAGTGACGCGTTTTCTGCGAGTGCTCTCTCTTGGCAGCTGTGCCTTCCGACCGTTGCTCCCACCACCCACTTCCCACCACCCACCACCCACCACCCACGACCCTCCACCCACTTCCCACCACCCTCCACCCACTTCCCACCACCGTACCCACCTCCGTCGTCCCTTCACCACACATTCGGTGAGCTTCGTCGGTGAGGTGCTTCAGCTTGCTTCATCCTCTCCGCCGCTTCGTCTTCACGTCGCCACGAGGGCGAGAGTTGCCGCCTCCCCCCCACCCCCACCACCTTCACCTCCACCTCATCTTTCCCCCACCTGTGTTAAGGAAGGAGAGCTCGGAATCCGACGAGGAGCTCTCTTTCATTTTCTGTGGTTGACGCAGCGCGTGCATCTCCCCCCTCCATCCCCAACTCGTCCGCCCCCCACCGCCGCCGTTCACTTGTGTGAAGGAAGGAGCGCTCGGAACCCAGCGAGAAGCTCTCTACCTGTTTCTGTTGCAGTTGTGTGAGCTCCTTTCCTCATCCACCACCTCCTTCGCCGGTCATCTGGGTGGAGAAGGGAACAGAATCCGTCGCCACTCTCTTCTGGGTCAGATCTACTCCAGAACGCTGGTTACCAGAAAACGCAATGTAACGCCGGTGAACGGTAATCGATTGTTTAGATTCTCACGTCGTATCGTCATGGATTCCGGTTTCGGTTGAATTCTTTACGATTACGAGATTTTGGACTTGGATCCTTGTTCGATTCTCGTGTTGGGAGTTACGTCTTGCGCTTAGTCTTGCTCCGCTTCCGCGTTTTTTGCTTAGTCTTGCTCTTGTTTCTGCCCTGAGTTTTTGGTGAAGCTGTGTAGATGGAAAAGCAGGGTGACCAGGCAAAAGAAAGGGACTCAGTTACAATGCTACATAACGCGAAGGCTAAGGGAATTAGCAACCCCCTGCCTTCTCTTCCAGATTATCAAAAGAGTCAGATTTCCTATAGAAACAAACTTCTGGAGAAGGAAGACAAGATGTGTTCTCAGGAATTGGAGGATCAAATGGAAGAATGGCTCTGTGAGGAGAAAGAGATTTCCCCATCTCTTACTGAGGAGCAAAAGATTCTTATTGAATCCTACCAAAGCTAAGCATGTCGGATGAAAGGTTGATGGACCTTTGTCGTCCTTGGAAGGATGCCTTAATCCTTACTTTACTAGGGAAGTCGGCAAACTTAGCAATGATGAAAGATAGGATTGCTTGGATTCTTAGATCAAAAAGCTTTGAGCTCATTGATCTACCAAACAACTATTTTGTGTTTAAGACAGGTAACAGAGATCTGCGATTGAGGCTATTGTTTGATGGCCCTTGGGTGATACAAGGGCATTACCTAGCACGGTGCGAGAGATGGAGCCCAAATTTCAACCCCTACAACAATGAGATTCAAAAAGTGGCGGTTTGGGTTCGTATTCCTACTCTTCCGATGCATGTCTATTTCGAAGAGTGCTTACTTGAAATAGGTAATATGATTGGAAAGGCCCTCAAGGTTGATGGTAATACTTTAGCACAATGTAATAACCAAAATATGTTGGTGGAAAGAGGGAAGTTTGCCAGGGTTAGTGTTGAAGTAGACTTGAATCAAGCTCTAAAATCTAGATTTGTTATTAGATCTACTATTTACACTGTGGAATATGAAGGGCTTGATTTGATTTGTTTTAAGTGTGGTAAATATGGACATTCTCGCGAGAAGTGCCCGCTTATTCAAAACACGGGGAAGGTTTTGCTTGAGAATTCTCAGCCAGAAGTGCACACAAACCCCACTTCAAAAAACCCAAGCTACTGCAATGCTCATCTTAGGCCTCTTGTATGCATACCAGGAATTAACTCTGACGAAGAATTTGGGTCATGGATGATAGCAAAGAGATACTCCAGGAAAAAAAATGATAGCAAGGTGGGGAAAATAACCGAGAATATTAAATCAATTGGGAAGGCGGAGAAACATGTTTCAGGTTCAAGGTTTGACGTGTTGCAAGAGGTGGAGGATCCTACCTATCCTAACGGCGTGGATCACCTTAAAAAAGCGAAGTTGCTACGGCTACGTGGAAAAGGAAGGAGGGCCGGCCCCCTACCTCCTATTAAGGAACGAGCCATTATGTCTATAGAGAAAGTAGTGTCATCGAGGAGAGCGGTAATAAAGAGGTCGCGGCGGCCACATCGAAAAGGAAAAGTTGAATCTTAACGCGGATGGAAATCACACTTTGGATATTGGGGAGCCTCATTTAAAGCCTTTCTGCGAAGGAAGAAAAGAAAGAAAAGGTTATGAAAGCGAAAGAAAAAGAAGGTAAGCCTTCCAATGTTCTCGTGGGCCAATCGAAATTTTGAGCCATACTACTCATGATTACAATCTAAGGCCCAACGGTCTATCCTCTGTGCGCAATAAAAAGAAAGCAGCAAGGGCACATAATGTTATCTTTGGAAATACCAAGTCTATCGAAATATCGAAATCCAGGGAAACAAAGGAACAAGCCGGGGGAAAAAAGAAGATTAATGGAGAGAACAAGGAATTAGTTCCATGCAACCCTGACATCGCAGGTTCTTCTACCAAAAAAGGGATGAACGATGATGTTGATAAAGGGAAAGAAGACTCGGGAGAAGTGCCGTCATCCCTACCTCCTACCGAGTTGATCGAACAGATTGCAGTTGATGCAGATTTTATGGAGGGGCAAGAATCCTACGTCGCAGAAACCCAGTTCGAGCTTGGACGGGACCTAGACGTCGGGCAGGCCAGGTAAGTTTTTAATTCCCTCTATTTTATATATCTATTTAATGATTGTAGCCTCATGGAATTGTAGGGGAGCCGGTAACCGGACCTTCCCAATAGATGTTAAAGATATTGTCAAAAAATATAACATTGATATCCTTTGCCTTCTAGAGCCTCGCATTAGCGGAGCTAGAGCTGATAATGTTTGTTGTAAGCTTGGTTTTAGTCATTGGATACGTGTGGAATCTAGTGGGTTTCTTTGGGGTATTTGGATCTTGTGGGACAAGGAAAATTTTGATATTACCTATTTATCCTCTACCACCCAAATGCTCCTTTGTCAAGTCTACAATCAGGTTAGTAATCTTTCAAGCCTTATCACTTTGGTTTATGGTGAAACTAACTCTATTGGCAGGCACGTGCTTTGGGACTCCCTCCGTCTTTTAGCCAACTGCTCTACCCTTCCTTGGTTAGTCCTTGGCGACTTTAATACTTTTCTTTCCCCTTCGACAAATTGGGAGGGGTGACCCTCATGGTCCTCAATGCAACATTTCGGAGATTGTATCGATAATCTTTGGACTTATCGAAGCTAGGTTTCAAGGGGAAAAGTTTAC
This sequence comes from Acacia melanoxylon, assembly GCA_019022615.1. Lineage (NCBI taxonomy): Eukaryota > Viridiplantae > Streptophyta > Magnoliopsida > Fabales > Fabaceae > Acacia > Acacia melanoxylon. The sequence goes on from JAFJYJ010000052.1 coordinate 2,374,368, forward strand.
TTGGGAAAAAGAGGGCCTTAAGGAAAGATTGGATTGGGTTTTCACCAACTTCTCTTGGGTTTCCTGTTTTCCAAATTCTATCGTCCGTCATGAGCTAAAATTTAAATCAGATCATAGGGTTGTCGTGGTGAATACTATTCCTTCTCTCCGTCGAAATCGTTTTCATAAATCCTTCTCTTATCAGATTGCCTGGTCCCTGGAGAATGATTTCAAAGATATCACCGATGAAGCTGAGCGGGATAAAAATTGGCTAGACGGTCTTCACATATTTAGAGAATCGGCTATGGAGTGGAATGAGAACCGTGTGGGCAACTTCACTAGCAAGAAAAAGCAGTTGATGAGGCGCTTAGAGGGCATTGACAGAAGCAGGAAAATGAATCTTCAAACTGGTCTATTTCGCCTAGAAAGAAAGCTATGGGATGACTATCATAAGGTAGTAACTCAAGAAGAAATTTTTTGGTTCCAAAAATGCAGAAGTAAATGGCTTCGGGAGGAGGACGGAAATACAAGGTTTTTTCATGCCTCAACCATGGTTAAAAGGAAGAAACAGAGAATTGGAGCTATAAAAAACATTGAAGGAGAATGGATTGAAGATCACGACACTTTGAAATTGATGACCCACGATTTCTTTAAAGAGCTATATACCAAGGATGTAACCGTGAAGGATCCTGAGGGGTGGTTTTCTAACTTCCCTTCCATTGATGAGAACATGATTCGCCTTCTATCAAGAAATGCCTGCAAAATCGAGATAAAAAATGCAGCCTTTTCCATAGGAGCTTTTAAAGCTCCAGGCCCCGATGGCCTCCAAGCTCACTTTTTCCAAACTCGGTGGGCATTATAGGCGATAAAATATGTGATTTCATTGATGATTGCTTCAACAATCCCTCTAAACTATCCAAGATAAACCATTCCAAAGTTGTTCTAATCCCCAAGGTTGATAATCCGGCTACGTTGAAGGAATTTCGTCCTATCTCCCTTTGCAATGTGAGCTTCAAAATCATTACTAAGCTCTTAGCTAATAGGTTAAAGGGGATCATGCCCCATCTTATTAGTCAAGAAGCGGTGTAGTTTCATTGCTAATAGATCCAGCTGTGATAATATCCTTATTGCTCAAGAAATTATCCATTCCATGAGAATGAGTGGGAGGAAGAAAGGTTTTGTGGCAATCAAAATTGATATGGAAAAAGCTTTTGACAGGTTAGATTGGGGGTTTATCAGAAATACACTAAAATGTATTAACTTGGAAAACAATCTCATCGATCTCATCATGGCTCGCATTTCTACTACTTCTATGTCTATTCTCCGGAATGGGGATGAAACCCGAGCTTTAACCCTTCTAGAGGAGTCGGACAAGGGGATCCCCCGAGCCCATATCTATTTGTACTTTGCATGGAGCGCACTGGGACACTTAATTAAAGCCGAATGCGATGGGCATCGGTGGAAACCCTTCTTTTCAAGCGAGGTAGCCCACACATCTCACACCTGTTCTTTGCCGATGACCTCATTCTCTTCACTGAAGCTTCTAGTAATCAAATGATTGAAGTCCGGAAAGTTATACAAAGCTTCTGCGAAGTCTCGGGACATAGAATCAACCTCGACAAATCACGAATGTTCTGCTCTAAAAAAGTTAACTTCAACAGGGCTCTTGAGTTGAGCCAGCTCCTGGGAATTGGGATTACTGCTGACCTTGGTAAATATTTGGGTGTTCCTATCATTCATAAAAGAGCTTCTCATGCCACTTACAACCTTATTGTGGAAAGAGCCAGGAAGAAGTTGTCCTCGTGGAAGAGCAAATTTTTGACTATGGCAGGACGTTCGATCCTTATCAAGTCGTGTTATCTTCCCTACCGAGCCACCGCATGCAATCATCTCTCCTTCCGATTTGTACTATTAGAGAAATTGAGCGAATCTCCGGGACTTTCCTTTGGTCTCGGGGAAGAAGACGTGCGAAAAATGCATCTTATTGCACGGGAAAAAATCACACAAGCTAAGAATCAAGGGACGGGTTTCAAAAATCTTCGCCGCGAACAAAGCTTTTATTATGAAACTATGTTGGAGTCTTTTAACCAAGAAGGATGCCCTTTGGGTTCAATGTTTGTGGTCCAAATATAATTGCGGTAACTGCATTTGCCTAATATCTCTAGAAAGAGAAACTCTTCCTCTCCGCTTGGAGAGCGATTGTCGAAGTCGGGATTGTTTTCTCACTTGGTGTGGGTAAAAAGGTCAATAACGGGGCGGGTACCAAGTTTTGGATTGACCTTTGGCTCCCTCTTGATCAACCCATCATCTCCTTTATTCGGTATCCTTTATCTGTCAACGCTGAGGAGACCGTCAGAGATCACCTCTTGTCTAATGGACAGTGGGACTATCAAAGATGGTTTGGAGTTCTACCTCCGAGATATTATTAACTTCATTTTACATTCGAATCCACCCTCCAACAATTCCCCGGATAGCTTTACCCGGAGAGCGCAAAGGATGGTGGTTTCTCAGTAAAATCTGCCTACCAATTCCTCTCTCGACACCGATGAAACAAGCACTAATAACTCGGGTACAAGTGCGGAAATGGAAAATTCCGGAAAAAGTTAAATTTTTTATGTGGCAAGTTGGTCATGAGAGACTCGTCACCAACTCTCTTCGGGCAAGGAGGGTCTTACCAACGATAATGGTTGTCCTTTTCAATGCAATAGTGAGGAAAGTGTGATTCACATCATTCGAGATTGTGAGCGTGCTAGAAGTTTATGGAAACTTATTTTAAAACCTAACTATTTCTCTCGGTTTTTCTCGCGGCTTGCGGGTTTGGCTTAAGCTGGAATACCAAACACAATCCTGGCAAAGGGAGATTTCAAAACTTCTCATGGACGAGAATCTTTAGCCTGGGGTGTTGGATTCTTTGGACAACCGAGATGCAAATTCCAATTTCGGGGAGTGAACACGAAACAAGGGAGATGTTACATCGGTGCGGCTATCTACTCATGGAAAATGGAGCGAATCAAAAGCTAAAACATCAGATTTTCCAACTGGACAAGACAGAGGAGAGATCATGGACACCCCTCCCTGCGAACACGGTTCGCATTGATGTGGACGGATCGGTGCTTCATCAACACAAAGTCTGCGTGTGGGGAGTACTAAGAAATTCTCAAGGGGAATGGTTGATGGGTTTCTACAAACCCCTTGGCTTGCTTTCTATCATTGAATCGAAATTTATGCTATCATGATAGGGTTCTGATTGGTGTTCAAATGGGATTCCAAAGTATAGTCATGTACTCGACTCCTTGATGCCGTCAACATCCTTATGAGAGATTGCCCCTACGATCATCCTCTTAAAGACATTATGGAGAGACTAGAGACCTTTTGTTTCGAGACTGGGACGTGGAGCTTCATCATACACCAAGAGAAATCATCTCTTGTCTTGATTATATGGCCAAGAAGGGCCATAGTGTTGTCATTGGTTCGATGTGGTCATGATTCCAACAATCCCGAGAGGTTGTCGAATATGGTTTTGAAGGATCAGCGATCCTGTTATTACTAGTATTTTTCTTCTTCTTGTATTAGGGCTGAGTCTTATAATCTAACTCCTATTTCTCATTTCAAGCTTCGGCTTGCCTATATTATCCAAAAAAGAGATGCGCTACAATAAAAGAGCAGAAACACCTAACATGAGACAGTTCAATTAATTATAAAAAGCTCAGACTTTTAATAGAAGCACATCCCCTGCCCTTAGGACAACTGGCTTCCATTTAATTACATTATCGACCTACACTGAACCAAGTCCTTTATGACGTAAACTAGTTTTGATTTTTATTAAATTATAGAAATTAACGTTCAAAACAAAAAAAAAAACTTGAAAGATTAAAACTTGTAGTTTGAAATTTAGGAGATTGAATTAAAATAAGAGCAAATACGAAGAAACAAAAAAAAAAAAAAATTAATCTTTAATGGTAGGTTGAGAATAACATATTATTGTTGGATTTTGTGTATAAATCTCATAGATTATGAATAAGAAATGAGTTGGAGAAGAAGAGGAAAATGGAAGGTGAGAGGGGTATGTGGATAGAAGTCTCATATTGGACAAGATATGCGAAGTGAAAAGGTTTATAACCCTCAACTTCACCCCTCAAAATTATCCCTTAGGGCACATCACTTTTGTGGAAGAGAGAAGACGCGGTGGGCCTTGATCCACCACACATGCATGCGCCAGAGTGGTTCGGCTCGCGCCCTTGGCCGGCCGCGCGTCTATGTGAGAGATTAAAATAATTTTTTTGTCCAAACGGTCTACGGATTTCTACTAATCCCTTATTAGCGCCTCGTGTTTCTCCGAACTAGCGCTAGTAATGGTTCGAAGTTTTAACCGTTAATTTTTGAAACTAAAACGTTGCAACCAAATCAGTATACTGGTTCGCCACCGTTGGTCCTTCACATCGGTTCGCCAACGGAAGTCCATCTGACTGTTTTCTTTTTTGTCGTCTATAAACAGACGTGTATGTGATAGGAAATCTACTTGATTTTTTTAACACTTTGCTCTCATACATACAGTATACTACATTCTGCAATAATCTCTTGGGTGCGATTTCTTTGGCATTTGGTTGTGTTCATAGGGATTCCTGATTGATAGTGTCATCATTCTTAAGATGTAATTTGTTCTATCCTAGGAGACAATTGTTGAAGATCCTTGGATATCAAGTATAGAGAGAATAAATTGTTTTAAGGAGACAACTTTATTGGGCTCGTATTTCATCATTTTTTTGTATTTGATTCTCATGTACTGTGAGTTTTATTGTATCTTCTCTTGTGCATAATTGTTGTATGTTCATAAATTGTCCTATATTTATTACACAGATTCTAACCCTTGTGTAATCGGATATATTCCAATTCTAAAGTTTTTTTAACAACAGTTATCATATAGACAATTACTTTTATATTTATATGCTGAAAAAATTGTTTCTATGAGAATTAACGGTAAGTTGGTAACTTTACATGAACTTGCATCAAAATATTACTACACTTTTAAAAATTACTGCATAATTCATGTTAAGAACTGATTTTTTATTTTTTTATTTTTTAAAAAAAAACCAACTTGAAGATTAGAGCCAACCTGTTGTTATTCTGAGTTTTAAATTAGGCTAAATATTCAACACAACTTATCATGCATGCATTCTTAAAAAAGAAAGCACAAAACCTCAAAATAATAATAATAATAACACTGAAATCCAATATAGTTCCATCTTAAACCTTTAATTGAATCTAAAAGGGGCTTGTTGGATGAAGCATCCTTTTTAAGGTCATAATTACATCTGATGAACATGAGAAACGGCGTCGCATTTATCATCTTTGAATGCTTTCCACATACAGCCACATCCCAAAAAGATTTTCAACATTTCAACTGGTAGTCAAAAAAGCTGCTTATTCCCTCCCTCCTCCTTTCTCTATCTGTCCCAATCTCCAACCTCTCTGCTTTATTATGAGCTCCAAATCACTCTCTCACAACACAAGTGTGAGCCCCATTTCGTTCATCATGAACTTTATCTTTCTCACTGCTTCGATCTTTCTCCTTTATTCATCATCGCTTTGTGTTTCCACCGAGGACGACGTGGTTTGCCTCCAAGGTGTGAAAAGTTCATTTTCCGACCCAAATGGAAAACTCAGCTCCTGGAGCTTCACCAACACTTCTGTGTCCTCAATCTGCCAGCTCGTCGGAGTTTCTTGCTGGAACGAAAAGGAGACCCGCATCATTAGCCTCCAGCTCCGTGACATGCAGCTCGCCGGAAAACTCCCTGAGTCGCTCAAGTATTGCCGGAGCCTCCAGACCCTCGTACTCTCAGGTAATGCTCTCTCCGGTTCGATCCCTCCTTATATCTGTAGCTGGTTGCCTTATGTGGTGACCCTAGATCTCTCCGGTAACCAAATCTCGGGTTCAATCCCACCCGAGATTGTAAATTGCAAGTTCCTGAATACTCTTATTCTGAACGATAACAAATTATCGGGTTCGATCCCTTACGAACTGGGTCGGCTTGACCGATTGAAGAGGCTCTCTGTTTCCAATAACGATCTCTCGGGTTCTATTCCACCGGATTTGTCCAAATTTGACGCGGTTGATTTTGATGGGAATGGTGGATTATGCGGGAAGCCTACTGGATCAAAGTGTGGTGGATTGAGTCGCAAAAGTCTCGGGATTATTATTGCAGCTGGTGCGATTGGAGCCTTGGGATCTTTAGTTGTGGGTTTCGCTCTCTGGTGGTGGTTTTTCCTGAGAGTCAGTGAGCAAAAGAAAGAGTACAGTGGTTCTGGTGGTGTAAAGCAAGTGGGTGACTGGATTGATTTGCTAAAGTTACAGAAGCTTGCTCAAGTTTCTTTGTTCCAGAAACCCATAGTGAAGGTCAAATTAGCTGATTTGCTAATAGCCACTAATAGTTTTCATCCAGAAAATATTGTGATTTCTAGTAGAACAGGAGTGTCGTATAAGGCAGTTTTGCGTGATGGGTCAGCTCTTGCTGTGAAGAGGCTTAATTCTTGTAAACTTGGTAAGGAGCAATTTAGATCAGAGATGGACAGGTTGGGGCAGCTCAGACACCCCAATTTGGTACCTCTATTGGGTTTCTGTGTGGTGGAAGAAGAGAAACTTTTGGTGTACAAGCACATGTTCAATGGGACCTTGTATTCTCAGTTGCATAAAAATGGTCAAGCTAATAATAGTCAATATAGTTTTCTGGATTGGCCAACCAGGCTGAGAATTGGGACAGGTGCTGCTAGAGGACTTGCTTGGTTTCACCATGCTTGTCAACCTCCCTATATTCACCAGAACATCAGCTCAAATATAGTCCTTCTTGACTATGATTTGAAGCTCGAATAACAGATTTCGGATTGGCGAGGCTCGTGGTTAATCGCGATCCCAATGATAGCTCCTTTGTGAATGGTGATCTGGGTGAATTTGGTTATGTTGCTCCTGAGTACTCAAGCACCATGGTTGCTTCCCTGAAAGGCGATGTTTATGGTTTTGGAGTTGTTCTCTTGGAATTGGTCACCGGGATGAAGCCGGTCGAAGTGAACGCTGGAGGGGAAGGATTCAAAGGGAATTTAGTGGATTGGATCAATTGGTTAACTGTGACAGGAAGAACTAAAGAAGCCATAGATAAAGCTTTGTTAAATGAGCACCCTGAACATGGTGATCAATTTATGCAGTTCATGAAGGTTGCCTTATCTTGTGTTGTTTCTAGACCTAAAGATAGACCTTCCATGTACCAAGTTTTCTCCTCACTGAAGAGCATGGCTGAGAAACATGGTTTTGCAGATCAGTATGATGACTTCCCAGTTGTCTCTGGTAAAGAAGATTCTGACTACAATAAGAATTAGCCTACCAGTGAGGAAGAAGAAGCAGCAGCAGCACTTTGAGAGAGATGCTATAACTTCCAGATTTCACATATACACCCTACGTTTTTCGGTAGGACGATTTGTAACTCGTATTATTCACTTCAGATTCAGTGTAATTCTGCTAATATCTCATGTTATTGTAAACAGTATGATGATGCATCATCTGGTTCTTTTGTTGTTACTATCTATCTGACATGCTCTGTTTTTCTGAATCCTTTATCAGCATGATTTGAGCAGTATCTAATAGATTTGCTGCATCAAATTTCCAGTTACTTTATTCATTACACTGTTGCATCCAGAAATAAAAGCTTTCCAGGTTCATTACACTGTTGTGAGGTTAAGAACTTGAGACTCGGTAATTTGGTTGCCCTGCAAGATCTCCAAAATTGAAATAACTTGTTAGAATTCTGTAAGTAGCATTGGAGATAAAGTAGGATCCCTGAACAGACTGGAGGAAAAAGTAAGAAAAAGATAGGCGGCAATTAAAATTTTGCTAAGAAGGCATTGGAAAGGGAACTGAAAAAGGCTAATCAATAATAACCAATAAACAATGTAAATCTGTGGGGGCAACATGATCACATTACCAACATATGGGAAGGGTTTCAGTATGATACTTTTTTTTTTTTTTTTTTGCTAGAAATCAGTATGATACTGATAAAAGGCAAACAGATTTGAGAATTGCGAGATCTTTTGAAAAGGAAATCCCATTTACTTTTGTTAGGCTTATATAGGATCACCTAATTTTTATATTCCTACTATTCATTTCAAACAAAGGCCAAACTGTGGGAACTTATTATATTTGAATAAATTAAATTTCTTTGACCAATAGTTCTGTTCTGACCGAGATTGCTTAAGTTTCGTGGTATTGTTTGGTCACTTGGTGGAATTTGAAAATTTTGAATGCAGGTAACAAATCTTGCATTGTTTTAAGACTCACTGGCATGTGACAGTGACAAAAGATTATCGTTTGTGGCAGTCATAGACTGAAAGAGATACTATTTATATACATTTTGAATAAAGAAGAATACTATGGCCGGTCTGTTTGTGTTGACGTCAGAAAAACATATTCACGTAAGTCGAGACAACTCATCTCACAAACTGATCTCGTGTACTATAAATCACGTTGAAAAAATAGCTTCTACCCATTAATCCAAATAGGCACGTAGAATGATGAACCAAGATTTAAGTACTTATTAAGAGAAGTCTATATATTTATTGACCAATAATGCCTTGAACAGAGTTAATTTCAATGAGAGAATATATGTTTACTAGCTAAATACACAAACATTTTGTATACCAAAGTCTATATGATATGACATTGAAACTTATTCTTTTAATGATTATAATTCGATTAAATAATTTTTTGAACTGTGTACCAATTCACAACAATTCATTATTTCAAATATATTAATACGATTATTTGACTTTACAATTATAATAGAATTGAAGTTTATTATTGTATTTGGATAAAAATTTAGGAAAAAATCCTCTACTCACAAACCATAGTTGGCCAATTTGTAAGTAAGATTATTTGTATCAAATTTTAAAAATATATTGATGGTGCCATGTGGAGTGTCCCAAGAATTTGACTGGGGTTTCCCATAACAGTTATATTTATCAAATCAAATCAACAAATGACCAGTGTGGGCCCATCATGTATATATACTCCTTCCGGTCCTTATTATAAGGCACCAACTACTAACATTTTTTTGTCCTTATTATAAGGCACCAACTTACTTTAACTAACTCATTTATTACTATTTTTCCATTATGCCCTCATTTTTAACTAACTTATTTAAACCTACATCATTAAAGTAGGGGTAAAGTTGGAAACATTTATTACTTTTGACCAATTAACGACTTAACTTCCATTCATCGGTGCGAGAAATGGGTAGTTGATGCCTCATAATAAGGACCAGAGGGAGTAATGTAGTGTATGATAATCTGATAGAGACCCAAGAATTTTTGTGGGTATTACCTAACATGACCCACCTCTTAGACCATCTTAATCTACCTTGTACTACTTCCTAAATGATCCATATTTAAATCATGTTACATTGACACTTGTGAAGATTTGGTATTCATGAACCCTATCCTACCAGAGGCAACTGTTTTAGAATTAGAATTCTTGGGTGAGGCACTCAGGCACTTACTTTTCTTATTTTGTAGGCACAGCCCCAGTTCAATTTCTCAACAAGTATGTTGGCAAAAAATAAAATAAAATTATCAACAAGTAATATAGAGAAAATAATAATCAACATGGTTTGGTAAAATGAGTTATGATCATCCAACCAGAAGATTTTGAGTTTAAATTCATGTGAATGCCCTGAGAGTTATCTCCTTTTGGGATCTGACAATGATTAATTCATTTCTTTTAAATAGCTTGTTTGTAAATACTCCCTCTATCTTTAATATAGGACATACTTGAAAAATTGATTTTTGGTCCTAAATATAAGACATGGTTTTCATATTTATCAATCTTTTTTAAATTTACCCTTATTGATGCTCCCTCAACCATAATTAAAGAGAGAGGAAGGAGGGAATTAAGGAATGCGATCATTTAAGGTGTTTTAGAAAATATATATTATATTAATAAACTCAACTAACTTCTTTAATATAATCAAATTAGATAAATATGTCTTATATTAAGATCTAGAAATATATATAAGACCCACTTTAATAAAGAAATTTAATTATAGGTAAATTTTATATTAAAGATTAGAAGTAGTATATAAATGAAATGAGTTAAGTTAGTCATTTATAACAAGTGTTGGTTTATCTAAAATACCTTCTTTCATCATGTATATTGGGACGACCCCTCGATGAGGTCCTCTTAATATATAACATCAATATAGATATTTTGGAGAAAAAATTATAAATTTGAAAGATAAAATGAAAAGATATGTTATATTTAAAATTAAAGTAAACCTCTTATCTAACTCTTATATTTAGGATAAGAAGGAAAATCATATCAAATATTTCCTCTGGTCCTGATTATAAGATTGGGTTGAATTTTTTGGAGAGATTAAAGAAGTTAAATAAGTTCTTAATCATATCATATGTTATGTATCCTTAGATTATATATTAGTTTATTAGTCAAACTAATTAGTTTGGAGAAAAAAATAAAAATATTTTAAAGTAATTTAATTAACTTCTTTAATCTCTAAAAAAATCAATTAAACCTTATAATTTAGACCGAAGGGAGTACTATATTAAATAAGTAAAGGTTTCAATATTAAATGATGGAACAAGCTAAGGAAACCCAGAACGGGATGGGACATAAGCTACCAAGAAGCAGAGGCTCAAGAGGGTCTCGTGATTGCATTTAACAGTTTCACCATAGAGATCAGAAGGCATTGATTTAGGACCAGTCTCTGTGTGTGGTCCTAAAAATGAGACCCAGAGGATATCTAATAAGTACCTACCATGTGAAGTGGACCTACTTTTAATTTGGTTCCTTGTGAGTGAATGAGAGTATTGTTGATTGATATCAGGTGTGCTTGGTTGGTTTTCTTTTTTCTGTGCCTAAGAGATAGAGAAAAAGTGGCCTATGCATGTTTGTACCTGTGTTCCCAAAGCACATGGCTCAGTTCTGAGCTTCAGACTTCTCACTGTTTTCTGACTGTTCACTCAACTCTTTGTTTTTGTTCCTTCCATAGCTCATGCAGTCTTGCTTTGTGCCTCCCACCCATAAAACTACGGTCTTCAACATTACTGCATCTTAACATTTTAAATGGTTATGTTGAAAATTCATCAATTATTGCAGAAAAAATTCATCTTCTAAAGACAAGAACAACAATGTCATCTCAACTAAACAGTAATGCTTGATAGTGCCTTGAATTATTGTCAACACAAATTCACTCAGTTAAATGCTCTCGTTTTGAAAAGAGAGATAAAGAGAAAGTTATTGGTAATTAAGCCCTCTTTCAACTGTTTGAGGCCGTGATTTGCCATCAAAAACAACTTTAAAAATGACTTGCAGAATGATACAACACCACCCTCAAATTCGCTATTAGTCTTGTTGGAGTGGCATTTGCGCCACCACCAACTTTGTTTTGGTAGATATGAATTCAACATTTCTGCACCAACTCTACAATATATTGACTTCACTAAAGATTTAGTTCTAAGAAACAAAACCATCTACTACCTCCGGTCCTAATTATAAGAGCTAGTTGACTTTTTTGGAGAGATTAAGGAAAATAAATTATTCTTAATTATTTTATATGTTATGTTTTTTTAGATTATATATTAGTTTATTACCAAACTATTTAGTTTGAAGGAAAAAAATAAAAATAAAAATACTCTACAAAAATTTAATTTAGTTAGATTCATTAATCTCTCCAAAAAAGCTTAACTATTTCTTATAATTGTGAATGGGAGAGAGTATATTACAATTGAACATTCTACCGTGATGAAGGGCTCTCGACCTCGATACTCATAATTGCCATGAGGGCTAAAACTAGTTCCGCTCAGCTCATTTGTGAATTTTGGAGCTTCTGATGGATTTCATTTGATCTCATTTAATGCTACTTAAATTTCACAAGCTAAGAGAAATAATTTCACAATTTATTTCATGGAAAAAAAATAAGAAAATTTTATTTAAATTTTAAAATCCTAAATTAATGATTTCCTACTAAAATGAGTAGTGAATTATGTTGTCTTTCCTAGGTTAATTATAAAAATTTGGTTGCCTTCTTTAGAGAAATTAAGGAAGTTTAATTAAATTACTTTAGAGTATTTGCATTTGTATTTTTTTATTCAAACTAATTAGTTTAACTATTAAATTAATATATAATTTAAGAATACCCAACATATGAAATGATTAAGTAACTTATTTAGCTTCCTTAATCTCTCCGAAAAAAGTCAACTAGTTCTTATAATTAAGACGGAGGAGGTAGTAATCAATATCAATACTCTTATATGTAAGATGACTGATTTAAAGATTTTGAAGTTGAAATGATATTTCTTTGTAATTTTCTTTTTATTCTACCATTTTTTGAGTTTTTGTTTTGTTTTTAAAGAAAAATGCTAGAATTCTGTCAGCAAGATGAAAATCGCATATCTTGGGAAATCAGAATTCAAAGATCTGGGTGGCGAGCTGGGATTTGGATGCTGTGATTCAGGGAAACTTGTTGAGGATGATCTGGATCCAGAAATTATAAACAAATCACAGTAAGAGAAGAAATAAGTGCCGATTAAGGCCATGGTGTCTGCGATCTCACGATCGTTTCTTCTCGTCCTCTTCTTCTCCCTTCCGGTCGCTCCAATCTCAGAAGCTCTCCTCTCTTTGGAGCACCAAACGTAATCTCTTATCTTTCTATTTCATGATCTTTATGATAATCTTGATCCACCGTATCTGTGATGTTCTGCTCTGATTTTAGCTGTTTTGAATTTGGCAGGGATTTTAGAAACGGCGAAACTCGTCATGTAAAGGGCAGATTCCTATTAAGTTTCAGGGAAAATCCATCTGGAAGCAATTTTACTTTTGAATGCTCTCCTTCTGGTCTCTGCGTCCCTTGCTTATACTCTGAGAAGGTTGCCTTCCTGTTCCATTAGACTTCAGGTTTATGCTTGATCCTTTTGTTTTCTTTCTTTTGGACTTGAAAGATAGTTTTGACTTTTGGAGTGCTTGTGTTTGCCCATTTTGTGTATGTATTACAGTGAATTGTCATAAATGAATTTTAATTTCTATGAATTTTATCCTATAACGAATATGACTCATTTAGATGGAAAAAGGGAGGAGAGAGAGTACGATGAGTCTTACAATAAGCTTAATGAGTTCTGTGCATATGAAAGATGTTCGGTTGTTTGGCAAGTACATACAGGCAACATTTTTTCTTGGACAATGTGAAGTGTTTTAGATCAAATGCATGTACTATGCAGTTTCACGATGCCAATTGCCAAATCATGTTTTAGTTATTGTTGGTAATTGTCATATACTAGTATAGATGTAATGTACTTTCTTGCAGTTCTATCTACGAGATTGTAATTCCTCGGTTTTTTCTTTGGTTTCCTTCTAAATCGGAAGCATGTGGACATTTCTGCAAATTCCCCATATGCATTGCTGGTGAAAGTTGTAATTATGTCTTCAAATGTGGCCAAATTAAAAATCTTACTGCATTAGTTTAGTCATTTCATTTTGCAGCTAGCTAGCTCATCAATCTAATTGTGGGATTTAAGGTTGATGAGATGTATAAATACCTCCAGGATACGGAATTGATTCAAGTATCTAATTTTCTAGTAGATATAGACAAGTTATTTGTTTATCTGAGACAAGTTTAATTTGTTTAAATACAAGAAGATTAGAAATTTTCATGACAATCTTCGTTGCAGTCTTTGTTAAGCCAAATACTGATGTGGGATTTCAAATCCATGTTCTTCATTCATCCTCTCCCAAAAGTAGTTATGTAAAGTTTCTTAAAGTTTTAAACCTTTGTTTAAGTCTACTTTTAGTTTTAGAACAGCATAATACCTCTTATTGCACGTCCTTATTTTCTTTTTTAAATCCAAATGGAGTATCTTTCCCTTTCTGTTTTTCTCAGCTCTTTATGTATGAGTTGCTTTTGGATTTGTAGGGTGACAACAAATATCGGTGTAGTGAGACTGGCTACCGTATCCCATTCAAATGTGTAGAAATTAAAGTTTCTATGAAAGATTCAAAGAGGACAAAATCTCAGAATGTTCGGATGTCTTTGGAAGTCTCTGACAACATGGACATATTGAATAAAGCATTACATCATGCCTGGGAGTTTACTACTTCAGTGAAACATAGAAGTTTACTAGATGATTCATTCACTTCAGCCAATAGATCACAAGCCTACATCACCTATCGAAGCTGTATACTCCCAGCTACAGAAGAGAAATTGTCAGTGGTTAGGTTTGAGGTATTTCTCAGTTTTTAGCTGTTGCTTTTAATATTTTTAGGTTATTAGCTCCTGCATTCAGATGATTGACAAAATCAAATCATACAGCGAGTAGGTAATATTCTGTTCTTAAACAAAAAACATTGATGCCACTTGGCTTTAGCTTAAGGTAATTGAGTGTTAGTGTTAAAGATCACGGGGTTCTGTTGTCTATGGATTCAAAAAAAGAAAAAAAGAGAGAGAAAGGAATTCAATGGAGTAAAATGTGATTTAAGTTTCCGATTTGCTGGATTTGATTCTTCCTCTCATAATCTTTACGTAGTATTGAAGTAGTATTAGTAGCCGAACTGTTTCTGAACGATCTCTTTTGTTGGCTGTTATCAGAAGTATCTTCTTTATTAGTTCTTTGGGTCACGTATATCTTCAGTGTCAATATTTTTTGGGTTAATTTTTTTTAATCGTGATGAATTTATTTTGTGATTAGTTCTCAGATGATAGACAAGATGATGTTTTAGTGTTCATGTATTTTGTTGAACACATTGGACAGGGGATCGTGATATTTCTGTTTCTCGTCAGTGGATCAATCATATTGCGGAGGAAAATCAAGGCCGCTTCGATGTCAGGTTTTGCAGCCGGAAGGGTACAGATGAACTCTCGGTTTTAACACATTAGCCTGTTTGGTTTAGTGATGCCTTTTGCTCCATGTTTAACCTTTTTCTATACCTAATCGTCAATCACTACTTATTGTATTAGGCGAAATTTTCAAGCTTTTACTATCAGCTTCTTGTAGTGATGAAAATTCAGAACTGCATGTATCAGGGAAAACCGGATGTGAAAATAATGATACAACATAGTAGGAGTTGTTACACAATTTATGACCAAAAGGCATGCCTTTTTGCACAGACCAACTATTCAAGTTAATTTTGGTAGGATTCAAATATGGTACGCTGCACCAGAGGTAAAATTCTTTAGTTGTCTGTTACGAGGTTTTCTCATGGTCATGAAATAACAAAAAAATTAATAACAAGCATTTATACACTGGAACAACAATTAATTCACGCAACAAATCTCACCCCCTTATTTCATGTTATTCGTATTTTGGCCCAACAAGTATAAAAATCACATATCTAGTTTGTGTCATCTCACATTTATCGTCAACATTGAGTTGCTACGGAATTGTATAAAACTGACTAGATCGAACTGAAAAGCAGTGTGCCACCGCACTTTGCTTTCCTCTTAATTGGATTGCCTGGGAACGTCAATTAACATTTTCGTTATGTATCTCTCTCTCTATATATATAACAACGTATTTGTATTATTTAAGTGAGATTTTTCCCCCGTATTGATATTCATGGAGTCATTAGCCACCACTACTAATCCGGATGAGGATGCTAAGATTTAAACCACGGTATTCTGTAAGAAATTTATCTTAAAGCTCAATGTAATACCACTGAGCCAACACCATTGCATTCTTAACATTTGAATATCTCACCTTTATCAAGCAGTATACCGAGGCATCAGTAATATAAAGAATTCTTGCGGGAAAGAATCAACCGCTTGCATCCAAAAAATGATCCCAGGACATTATGGGTGTGCGTTAACACTCCCGAACGCATTTTTTCTTAATTTCGTGCGCTTAGGAACAAAAATAGATGAGAATTGTGTTTGGTAAATAAGGTTTTTTTTTTAAAAGGGATGAACCGGTTTATTTTTTATCTTTGGGAGTAAAAAAAGTTTAAAATTTTCGAACTTCTCACGTTCCAAGCACGAGAATCGAATCATTTTTCTCTACAAAAAAAAAAAAAAAGACTCCTTCTTCTTCAAGCAAAATTTACCCTTATTCACTACAACCACCCCACCACCACCACCACCACCACCACCGCCACCGCCACCGCCACCACCGCCGCCACCACCGCCACCGCCACCACAACCACCACCCCACCACCACAACCACCACCCCACCACCACCACCACCACCCCACCACCGTCGCCACCACATAAATAATTTTTTGTATATAAAAATTACATAAATAATTTTTTTAGGAAATTTAAATTTATTTGTAAAGTATAGTAATTATATTAATTATTAGAGAAAAGGATATTTTGGTTAAAATATGAATTATATTTTTTAGCTATTTTTTGTTAAATATGAAATGTTGGCATTTTGGTTAAAAAAAATTTTTATCGTTGATGAAATTTGTAAACAAAAAATAAATAAAGAAATAGATTTGTATTGTATTAGGTAATTCTAATTCTCGAAATAAAAATAAAATGTGTTAAACGTAATTCGATTCTCGGAATGAAAAAAAAAAAAAAAAGTGTTACCAAACGTAATTCGATTCGGAGTAAAAATAAAATGGGTTAACAAACGTAATTCTAATTTTCTAACTCTTCCAAAGACAGAATCGAGAAAAAAACTGTTTATCTCGAGAAGCGAGTGATGATTAAACAGAATTTTAAATGCACATATGTCATTAAGTCGGCTTCAAACGGACATCAACAAAATCCAATGATAAAGCTTCACTCTGTTTGGAAATTATATTTCATGAATCTCCATGCACCTGTCCCTACTCAACCCTCAGTACCAGGAATATCATCGAATTATGTGAAATAAAAACCTGCAGTTTCATTTGGCATGGGCACAATGGGAAGTCCCAAATCAACATGATTGTCAGATCTCAAAAATCTCTCTAATTTGAGATATTTAAAAAAAATACACAAGATATACCATGTTATTGCTGCTTCCTCCTCGAAAATATACAACACTAATTGATGGCCGTCAGTTCTCCTCTATGGTTTCTTCTGCAAATAAGGCAGCAGCAGTAGCAGGCAAACTCCACAAGAAAGAATATGTTGATGATAAGCCACCATTAAACAGGGAATCTCTTCCTCTTAACAACACATCTACAGTAACAGCAGAAAACAATAACTACAAACGGCTGGAAGGCATGGAATTACAAAAAATAATCCGGAGTCTTCCGTGTAGTGTCGGGCTCAATTTGCCTGGGTGCCGGGTCAAACTGCAGGAAATTCTGATCCATGTTCTCCCCAATTTCCAGTATTGCCGCCATATTTCCACATCGGTAACAGTAATTTGGAGCACTAAATACAGTCACAACATTCTTTTCCTAAAAGCCATCAATTTAAAAGTCAATACATAGAAATGAGAAAATACCCTAAAACCAAACAGAAAATAAAACTATGCTAATCCCAAAGATCATGTTATGCACCTGGCACCAGTTGTAACCTTCCATGACAAGCTGATGAGCTCTAGATATCAAGGAGAGGCCATTGGTATGATTGAACTGAGCAGCTATATCCTGTCCAAATGTATATCCAGCACCACGAGGAGATATTCCCCATCCACAACGGTCATCTGGATCGGACCACAAGAGGTCACACATTGGTCCTTCGTGAGGAACCTACAATGTACAAGCAAGATGTTAAGCACCTATCATGGGGGACAATATGGTAGGTACATGACTAAACAGAAAGAGAAGTGGGCAATTATTCAACGTTCTCAATAGGGCACGACTTCATGTTAAATGGTTCACAATACCATATCACATAAGCCTAAGAACAAGAATCAAACTAGTCTTTAGTAACACATACCTCTTGTATGCGATCCAAGGCCCGGATATTATCCAGTGTGTCCAAAGAAGGTGAAAGACCTCCATGCAAACAGAAAATCTACAACATACAAACAAGTTAGAGGCTGGCATAGGAATAATCAGAAGAACATTCTGCAATCTAATTAACTCAAACCTGACTCTCAATAAGGGCAGTCAGAGGTAAATAATCAAACAAGTCCGTAAAATACTTCCAGACATTAGCATTTCCATATTTTCTCAAACATTCATCATAAAAGCCATACCTGAAAACATAAAGTAAAATATAACGATGAATCAGTAAGTCAACTAACAAAAATCGTAATAAAGAAAAATTGTCTTCTTGTGCTGAAAAAAAATCCCATTTCTTCCCTACTATATTCCCAACAAACTATTAATAAATTGATGCTGACAGATGTTAAGTCATGATAAATTCTATCCACCAAAAGATGCACATTTCAAGCTTCAGTATACTCCCTCTGGTCCTATATATTGGACATGTAATAGAAGAAAGTCATGGTCCTTAATATAAGTCATTTTGCATTGTAATATAAAAGCATTTAATGATAGTGTTTTTGAGGGGCAAAAATGGAAAGTGGATCAATTTTAAGGCAATTTTATTGTTTCAACTAACTTGGCTATGGTGAGTTTGTTAGAAGTGACTTATATATAAGACTGAAGAAAGTACGATATTTCACTAGGCAAGACTTAAGGGCACCTTTCTAATGTAATGCTTCATGACATGCACGTATCCAAGTACTACCTCCGGTCCTTAATATAAGACCCATTTTGTAGCTCAATTTCTTCATTAAAGTGGGTCTTATAGATTTATACTAAGGACCGAATGGAATAATTTCTACAAAATAAATGCACTTTGTCATCGATTTTTGTTTTCTTTTAGAGTATTGACTATTGGATATTAATATAAATATGTCTTTTACTGTTGTCATGATGCTGTAATACTATAATTAATTAAATCAAGCTGCAGGGTACACACTAAACCATCCATTACATAGTAAAGCCCTGATTTCAATGAAGATGAGTACTCATGCAATCTTACACTTGAGTAATTTGACGGCTCTCATGATTTCCTCTGAGAATTGTAATTCTATCTCTATAACGAACTTTCAAGGCCACCAAAAGTGTAACAGTCTCCACTGAATAGTAACCACGATCTGCATAAATTTACCCAATATGATGGTTGATGAGAAAATGCAAGCAGTCTTACTGATGTGATTTCAATACTTTCAACATTTAAAGATGAACCATAATGATACACAAAAAAGGAATACTAATGACAAAAGATAGCAACATCTTATACTAAGACTCTTTAGTAATTAATCCTTACAATCTTATAAATATTGAAGATAATATCTCCCACACCATCTCTCCAAGTTTTCATGCATGTCACAATAGTGTGACACCTAGTCAAACGTCTCAATGAGTGACAATATCACGTTTCCCCTAATGTTCTCAAGATAAATAGTCAAAGAAACAGCTCTTGAGTGAAGATGCAGAGCTTCTCTCTGAGTTGATATTTTAGTTTGGAAAAATTCTATTTGTGTTTCATCTTGCCACCACGACTTTGATACACCTGAACACCACTACCCTCAAACCTTTACTCATATGATATAAAAACTATTAACATTTGGAAAATCAGAATATAAGAAAGATTCATCAATCCCTCAATTCTTTGCACAGCACCCATTTATGACATCATAACATTTCTTCAATTGAATGCTAGTACCCTACAACTGTATAGGCTCCACAAGAGGACGTAATAACTGTATTTTCACTATTAAAGCACTCCAGCTCAAATTGCCATCATTATGCGGTCACAGTAGTTTGGCACTGTGACGAGGCTTCAGTGTTATAAACATGCTATGTAGATCAAATCTAACGTTTAGAGACAAAGAAGATTATTATACTTAGCCAATTAGTCTAGTAAAAAAGCAACGGGTAGAACATTACCAGCAAGAGCCTTAATATGGGATTATAAAGCAGGAACACTGCAACAAAATAGCAGTGTCCATGTCTGGCACATTGGACATTTGACACTAGTCAAAACTCCACCAACTATATACTGTACTCTTGTGAACCAAAGAAAAAAAGCGGAAATAACTATTTAGACAACAGACACTAAGGTCCTTATAAACATGTTGTATGCCATATGATACATATTTAAGGTATATTTTAATTATTTAATATGCTCCTTGATGCTTTCACTTTCCATTCTGATATAAATTCTTTTTTTTTTTGCGACCAATATGCCTTACTAGTTTATGTACGTGAAAATTCTGTCTCATTTCAAGGTTCACAATATTTTGTGTCCATGTTCATACTTTGAAGTTCGAAGCTGGTTCAAACCAGGATAAGACTTTGGTATATATCATACAATGTGACCACTAAATTATGGAAAAGGAAAAAGGGGAACCTAGCTAAGATTTCTCTTATTACCCTTTTCTCATTATCTTTAAATCATGTCCGTCAATCAATCTCAATACTACTACTACTACTTTAACTTTTCTCTCATCTTCACAATCAACTGCTTAGATTGGCTCATGAGAATAATGAGAAAAATGGATTATGAGAGCATCTGCTTCCTTATCCCAGATGTAGTACTTTTATGGCTAGAGCACAAAGTAAAACTTTTAACGATCATTTCCCAATAATTTTCAAAAGAGTGATTCGGTTACGAGTTCTTGCCTTCTCACAACATTAGTTTCGACGTAAAACATCAGAAATAAAATTGAAGGGCAAAGTTGAGAGGATATCATTCTCAGATGCTTCAACTTATAAACCGAACATCAACAGACAAAAATGATTAAACAGAATCCTGACATTTAATTTCTGGTCTTCAAAAGAGAACGACGTAAACGATAAACCACGGCATCGAGCTCTTCCTCTCTCTTTTTTTTCATAATCTTCATCCAACCAGTAAATAAACAATTATTGAAAAAATAGGCAAAACGAAAAATCTATCATCGATACAAGTCAAGCCCATCAGATTTCCAAAGACAGCAATTCATTAGAAGAAGCCTCACCAACATAATCACCCATAAACAGGTAATTGGTATCCGGAGCATTCCCTCCTATCCGGAACAACTCGATGAGATCGTAGAACTGCCCGTGTATATCGCCACACACCGTCACGGGGCATTTCACCGGCTGCACGTTCCATTCCTCCACCAGTATCGCCCTCGCCTGATCGCACAGAGTCTTCACCTCTGCCTCCGGCAGAGGCTTGCACTCCATCAGATGCTCGATCTGACGGTCCAGATCTGCGTGAGACGGCATCGTTCTATGCAACTCCTATTCCTTCCCCCTCCAAAAAAGAATCTCAGATCCACAGATCGATAAATATGCAAAAACGAAAAGCTGAAACCAATCAATTATATGGTTATGATATCAGTAGTTGCTCAATCGAGTCTGAAACTCGGCGACGGCGACTGGTGACAGGTTGGGGAAGGAGTTTCGGGCCGAGACGCGGAGAGCGAGAAGAACCGGTTCGGTTGTCGGAGTGGTTCAAATTTCTCAATCATTCCGGACTTAGCTTCTTCTCTGTTTTTGTGCTTCTCTGGGAAAGACGAAAAAAAGTAACGGAGAAAAATAAAAAAGTAACTATGTTTTTAACTTTATTTGTGAATTTGTGAATCACAAATGATGCGAGGGATGGACGAGGAAATTTGCCTCGATGATGAGGAGCCTGACTCAAGCGAGCCAACCAGCCAGCCTCAAATGATAAGAAAATGAAACTCAAATGCAACTAAAATTACCGCTTCTTTTTTTTTTTTTTTTTGGGAATATGAGGTTCGTGTGAACACAGATCGGGGGCTGGATACCTCAAATTATAAAATTACCGCTTCTTTATTAAGTCGGATGGACTTGAGATTATATTTATTTTTGAGTTTTTAATTATAATTATTCTTTTTTGGGAACAACAATAATTCAACCTTGATCTAATAAAAGAAGGAAAAATTAATTATTTCCCTTCTATAATCTTGACTCACTTAAAATTGGGAAAATTCTAGAAAAATATAATTAAAAATAGAAAAAAAAAAATTGGTCTTTGTGAATTTATCAAATCTCAAATCGAATCTGAACTAATATAATTTTTTTAATTCTAACCAAATGACCAAAATACTCTAAATTGAGGGCACAAGCTATAGGGGCCAATGACAACATTTTTATCTATATTTACAATATCACATTTTACATTAGCTACTTTACTTTTATGCTTGACAACTTCATATCCTAAAAATTAGGGATAATTTTTAGAGCACAGGGGATTAATAACAACATATGTAGTTATATTAATAACATCATATTTTACATGGCATATGATATTGTTACTACCAATGTTACTACCACTTTTTCACCGTTAGATTAGAATCTCATCAGGAGAGAGAAATGATAAAGGTAGATGAGATTCTGATCTAACGGTGAAAAAAATGGTAGTAACAATATCCTATCCCATTTTACATTAACGACTTTACTTTTACGTTTGATAACTCCATATCCCAAAAATTAGGGATAAGTTTGAGGGTACAAGTTTATCTATATTAACATTATTATATTTTACATTAACAATTTTACTTTCAAGTTTCACGATCTCATATCCCAAAAACTATGAATAATTTTGAGGGCACAAGTTTCAGGAATCAATAACATTATCTGTATTGATATTAACATCAGATTTTACATTAACGGCTTCACTTTCATAACTTAACTTATGGCAATTTGGTCATTTGATCTAAATTGAAAATTGAAAATTTCTACTTTAGTTCAAATATGGGATCTGATAAATTCTCAGCATCAGTTTATCTTTTTCCATTTTCACTGTATTTTGCTAAAAAAATCATTAAAATTTAATTCCTAAATCTTAGCTCGTAAAATATTCTTATAGTTTTAACTTTTAATTTATTTACAATTTATTTAATTCCTAGATTTTAACTCTACTCAACTCAATTCATTTAGTTTTAATCATTTAAAATAAGATATTTATAGTTTTTAAAAAAATAATAAAGACAGATTATTTCTTGAAATTTATGAACTAATGTTATAGATGGTTTAAATTATAGGACTGAATTTTAATATAAATTTAAAATAATGGAATTGAGTTCTATTGAACTAATTAAAGTGCACTGAATGAATTATAAAGGGAAAATCGCTTTTGAAGCGCTTTTTGGTGTAAAAATCCTAAAAAGCGCTTCTCAACTGGCAATACGCGAAAAGCGCAAAGCTTTTGGGTATTTTCAAATCTTGGGGGAGTTGTTAATGGGGTGATATAGTTGTTAGCAGAGTGATTGATATAGTTGTTAATAGGACCGATTTAGTTGTTAAAAAATTGTTGTTAATGGGGCGATATAGTTGTTAACAACTATATCAAATTAACAACTCCCCAAGATTTCGAAAATCCTGCTTTTTCGAGTATTTATCGAAAGTTTGAGGGCGCTTTTTTAAGATTTTTACACCAAAAAGCACCCTAAAAAAGATTTTCCCAATTATAAATCAGCTTAAAAAAATTTATATTAAATTATTTATAATGAATTTGTTTCTTGTTTTCCTGGGGAAATTTTCTCACTTCGGTGGCTCCGCCAGTCAAAATAGCTTGGGGGAGGAGGACACGTGTGCATCTATGGGAAGTTGCAGGAATTGGACGGATGAACCACGTTCAGCCACGGCGCAACTTAGCAAGAAGCCGTGCATGTCACGGGCTCTTCTTTTGAATTTAAAAATTGATGGGTCCAAATTGAAGGTTGTGACTTGTGACTGAGAGTTGTAATATTTGATTTTGGAAATGTGGGGCGGCCAATGGCGGGTCCATTTTATTTCCCTCACTCATAATATGGCGCGCTTTTATTTGATTTCATCTTGAAAATAAATCTTATTGTCAATGTTTTTTAATTTATTAATTTGTGTGGTAGTTATGCAAAATTGTGTTTGTAAGGGCACGCTTCTCATTAAATTGGAGAACCAAACTACATTACTCAAGGATTATGGATATTGCATACTGATGAGCTATGAATATCATAATATATTAAAAAAAATTATAGTTATTATCAATTATAGTCAAAATCCCATGTGTTACACATAATTTGAGAAATGGCTTATATATGATTTTTATTGCATTTAAAGTATTTTAAACATCTAAAAAAATGACTTACTATATCAGCTTTGCAAAAAAAACAAAAAACAAAATTGTTTTGAATTATAAATTTTTTGACGTCTTGAGATGAAATACTTTTGAGGTCATATAATTTTTTTTTTGCTATAAAAATTTTAGGAAAGGGGTTGGGTTCACCCACAATTCAAGAAAGAGGACAAGCGCTCCATTCTCTAAGGTTATACCATTAGGCGGGGTGAACCATCTATTACTCTCGGTTGATTCTTAAACACCCAAGAAATTTAGGATCGCTTCCCTAACGCCCTGACCAACTTCGGGGATCGAATCCTCCCTCCCGAGAATAGGTCATATAATTGTTTATGTTAATACTTAAAAATATTTTAACTTGGGCCTTTGGGGCGGTCAGCATCAGGCCTCGCAAAATCTTCCAGGCCGGGTCAAAATCGGACCCACAATTTGGATTTCTTGGACCACCCTGTTTTGTGGATTTCTCTTTCTTGAATCGAAATTGACATGCATTTTATATCATTTTTTTAAAAAAAAAAAAAAAAAACTATTTTGATTTGTTTGGAAAAAAAAAAAACAGAATATCTAATTTTGAAATTTATTTTGTGAGAAAATTTTAGATGAATTTGATGCAAAGAAATTACAACTAGTTACCACTTCGTCTTTCCTTAATACTCTCTTCGTCCCTATATGTAAGAGCCTTTTTTTTCTAATAGGCTTGTCCCAAAATGTAAGATCTTTTTTTGAATTTGCCTCGATAATAAATGCATTTTCTCATTATTACTCTTTCTAACTCATTTATAAATAGGGACATTTTTAGAAAAAAAAAAAAAAAAAAACTCCTAGGGTTAAGGTGCAAGTTTAGAAACGAATTATTTCGATATGGGTATCCAACACAATTAACTGTTTTGGGGTGAAAAAGTAGAAAATCAATTTTTTTGTAGCACATATAACAATGCTATTAATGTTGGTTAACTTCGGTTACTTTTTGTATTGTGGTTCCACCAGTTTTCTCATTCTCTATTATTCTTAATATATTTTAAAAGGGTAAAGGTGCAAATTTAGCAATAAACTATTTCGCTATGAGCACCAACCAACATAATTATCTTTTGTTGGGTCCACAAGTAGACATAAGCATTTTTTGTTTTACAAATAACAATATTTGTTTTGTAAATTCACTTATTTGTCTTGTAAAGGGATTTAAAAGCATTTGTCATTCACATATTTGTCTTGTAAATGCATATTTGTTTGTAAATTCTTTTTTAAACTTTGTGGATTCTTTTAAATCCATTTATTTATCCTGTGAATACCCTTATTTGTCTTATAAATGTTCTTATAAAAATAAGTTAGGGCATTATTGTCTTTTCATTGACAAAACTTAATTTCATTTTAGGCAAGAGTGTAGTGAAATTTCATAACCTTTTAGGGCCCAACTAAAATAAAATTTCTTTCACGGGGTCTAAGTGATATTGTCCCATTAAAAAAAAATCTAAAAGTATATTGAAATAATACAGAGTGAAAAGACTTGTAGGACCCACAAATTAAAAAATAACAGAAATTAACTAGGATTAACGGCGTTGTTATATATGTTACAAAAAAAAATGATTATGTCTACTTTTGCTCCCCAAAATAGGTAACTGTGTTGAGTGTCTATAGGAAAATAA